>JAUMJJ010000063.1:0-2400000 GCA_033556795.1 Tapera naevia
GTGTGTGTGTGTCACGTGACTGCCCAGCACCACAACCGCCAGTCGCGGCTTAGCTTCGAATCACGTGACAAGGAAACCCGAGCAATCACGTGACAGCCCCAGGCAGGCAACGGCCACCGTGGCACGGCCGGGGGGCGGGAGGGTGTCACGTGCAGAAGGCGCTAGGCGTCACGTGACCACGCAAACAGAGGGAAACGGTCGCCTCGAGGTGCGGTCACGTGACGCCGGGCGGCGCGGGGTGATGGCGTAGGGGTTGTTGGGGGCGGGGGGGGGGCGGCAGGCGCGGAGCCGGGATGGAGGAGCGGGAGAGGCTGCGGAGGGAGATCCGGCTGCTGCAAGGTACAGGGGGGCAGGGAGGGCAGCGGGGGGTGCTGAGGGTGGGCGGGGGTTGTTGGAGGAGGACGCGAAGGGGGGCCGGGGGCGAAGGGTTTCTGAGATGGGAGGGGCGGGTTTTGAGGGGACCTCGGGGTGAGAGAGGACTGGGGGGAGTCCATGGAGTCTGGGAGGGATCTGAGGGTCTGGGGGGGAAGGGGCTGGAGGAGGGGGCGGCTGCCATGACGGGTCGGGGGAGGAGGAGGAGAGAGAGGGGTGGGTTTTGGGGGCGAGGGGCGGGTTGTGAGTGGGATCTGGGGGGGACAGGGAAGGTTTTGAGGGAGGTCTGGGATGGAAGGGCGGGTTTGGGAGAGAGGGGGATCTGGGAGAGGGATATCGGGGATCCCAGGGAGGGGTGAAGCGGGTTGTGAGGGGGACCCCTGGGGGGGAAGGGGCGGGTTGTGATGAGGGGGACCCCGGGGGGAAGGGGCGGTTGGGGGGGGGGGGTGTTTCGGGGGAGGGAGGGGTTCTGAGGGGACCCGGAGGGGGATTTGGGGGTCTAGGAAGGGCAGAGGCAGATTTTGAGTGGGATCTGGGAGGGGATGGTGAGGGTTTTGAGGGGACCCTGGGGTTTTGGGGAGGGTCGGTATGTGGGGAGATCTGGGGTCTAGGGGGGAGGGTTGAGAGGTTTCTGGAGTCTGAGGGGGTGGAGGGGTCCTGGGGAGATTGTGAGGGAGGAAGAGGTGGTGGCTGCCATGGGGGGGTGGGGGAGGGTGGAGGCGGTACTGAGAGGGGAGGGGGGGGTCTGGGGGCGGCTGCCATAAGGGGGGGGCAAGTGGGAGGGTTGTGAGGTGACCCTAGTGGGGTGGGAGCGAGTTGGGGGAGAGGGAACGGGTTTTAGGGGGATTCTAGGAGGGGGGGGGGGGGGGGGGGCGGCTGCCATGGCTGGAGGAGGGGAGGAAGAGGGGGGTGGAGATCCCTGGGGAGAGAAGCATTTTTTTCAGGGCATGAGGGGGATTTGGGGATCTGGAGGAGGGGGCGTGTTGGGGGGCTGTCTTTGGAGTTGGAGGGGATGGGGGTTCCTGGGGTGGGGATGGACTGGGAGGGGGATATGGGAGTCAAGGGGGAAACAGGGAAGCCTGCCATGTGGGTGGAGGAGGAGGGGGGAGCATTTCCTGGGGTAGGGAGGAGTGGGATATAAGTGAGATCCAGGGGATCTGGAGGGGAGAGTTGGGAGGGGGTATTTGGGGCAGAGCTGGAGAGGGATTTGGAGGTCTGGGGGAAGAGGGGAGGGTTTTAAGGCGATCCTGGGGGTCTGGGTGGGAGGAGTATGTTGTAAGGGGACCCCAGTGAGGGAGGGATCAGTTGAGGAGGGAAGGGATGGGTTGTGAGGGGGATCTTGGGGTCCTGGATGGGGGAATGAGGAATGGGTTGTGAGGGAATCTGAGGGTCTGAGGAGGGAGGAAAATGGAGAGGACCCAGGAATGCTGGGGGCGGGGGGAGCACGGTGAGGCCTGGGAGGATTCCAAGGGTGGAGGAGTGCTGGGTGGGCCAGGACGGGGAGGGAATGGAGACTGGGGAGCACTGGGAGGGGTTTGCAGACCCCGTGGGTAGGGTTTAGGGGTCCCTGTGAAGGCTTAGGGGTCCCTGTGGTGGGGAATTTTGAGGATCCTGGGTTGGGGGGGATTTGAGGGTCCCCATGGTGGGGAAGGTTTGGGATCCCCGTGGAGGTTTGGGGGTCCCTAAGGGTCAGGGGGGTTGATAATCCCTGTGGTGGTTTGGGGGACCTTGTGGTGTTTTGAGGATTACTGTGGCCAGAAGGGTTTGATCGTCCCCATGGAGTTTTGAGGGTCCTCATGGTGGTTTGGGGGACCTGGTGGCCAGGGGGATTCAGGTGTCCCTGTGGAGGTTTGGGAGTCACTAAAGACAGAGGGGTTTGAGGATCCCTGTGAAGGTCTGGAGGTCACCATGGCCAGAGAGGTTTGAGGGTCCCCACAGTGTGGAGAGTTTGGGGACTTCTCTGGGCAACCTGTGCTGGTTTCTCACCACCCTCATTGTGAAGAATTTCTTCCTAATATCTCACCCCAAATCTCCCCTCTTTCAGCTTAAAACCATTGCCCCCCATCCTATCCCTGCACTCCCTGATCAGGAGCCCCTCCCCAGCTTTCCTGTAGGCAAAAGGTCCACTGAAGCTGCTCTCTCAGCAGCTCTTTCAACCCTCCTATAGGAGAAACTTCTCCAGGTTGCCACAAGCCTAAAATATTGGACTCCAAAGTCCTTTGTTAATCCTTTTTATTGGAAGGGTTTTCTACACACTGAGCCTTAAGAGTTCACACCCTCCCTAATTAACCCAAACGACTCCGTAGTAAAGCAGAGCACTGGGAAGGGGTGGTGACTTCTCAGAAGGATGTGCAGTGACTCAACAGTGAAGCTTTGGCCACTTCAGAGCCTCCTTGGTGCTGCTTTGGACAGGAAGAGCCACAAAGCTGGGGAAAGGTCTGGACAGGGGTTCTGAGGAGCCTTTGAGGGACCTGGGGTTGTTTAACCTATAGAAAAGTAGTCTGAGGGGAGACTTTTTTCACTCTCTGCAGCTTCCTGGAAGGTTGTAATGAGGTGGATGCTGGCCTTGTTCAACCTGGAGAAGAAGGCTCCAGGGACAGCTTAGACCTTGGAGAAGGGGCCTTCAGGAAAGCTGGGGAGAGTCTCTTGGTCGGGGAGTGCAGGTATAGGATGAGGGGGAAGAGTTTTAAGCTGCAAGTGGGGAGATTTAGGTTAGATATTGGGAAGAAATGTTTTCCTGTGAGGCACTGGCACAGGTTGCCTAGGGAAGTCATAGCTGCCCCATCCCTGGAGGACAGGAGGTTGGATGGGGCATGGAGCAACCTGATCCAGTGGGAGGTGTCCCTGCCCATGGTAGGGGAGTTGGAACGGGTTGGGCTTTGAGGTCCCTCCCAACCCATTCCATGATTTTTATTTTTTTTCCCAAGTAACAAATGATAGGATGAGAGGTAATGTTCTCAAGTTGCACCCGGAGGGGTTTGGTTGGATATTAGCAAAAGCTCTTCACCAAAAGGGTTGTCAACCAGTAGAAGAGGCTGCCCAAGGAGATGGTTGAGTCCCCATCCCTGTAGGGATTTAAAAGACAAGTAGGTGAGGTGCTTAGGGTTATCGTTTAGTAGTGGACAGGTGTGGTTAGACTTGATAATCTCAAAGGTCTTTTACAACCGAGCTGTTCTATGATTCTGTTCTGTAATCCCTTTGGGTGAGGCACTGGTGCACTGTCTTAAGGGTCTTCTGAGAGGTGGCTGAGGGACCTGGGGTTGTTTAGCCTGGAGAAGAGGAGGCTGACGGCCAACCTCATTGCTCTCTTCAGCTGCCTGAAAGGAGGATGCGGTGAGACTGTTTTTTGTCTCTTTCCCTGTGGAACAAGTGATAGGATGAGAGGAAATGACCTCAAGTTGTGCCAGGGGAGGTTGAGATTGGACATCAAGGAGAGTTTCTGCACTGAAAAAGTGGTCAAACGTTTAAAAGAGGCTGCCCAGGGAGGGTGTGGAGTTATCCATTGCTGGAGGTGTTCAAGAAACATGTAGATATGGCTCTTCAGGACATGATTTGGTATGCATGGTGGTGTTGATGATTGGACTTGATGTTCTTAGAGGTCTTTTCCAACCTCTGTGGTTCTCTGCTGCTGGGTCTGTGGCTTAGGCCTGTGTTGAGCTGTCCTTTAAAACCCCTTTTGATGCTGAGTTTCACAAGGGTTGAGGAAGAAGGTTTTGTTTTAAGCTTTTCCTTCCAGCACTGGTTGAGACGTGACCTGGAGGAGTCTGTGTGGAGCAATTGTCCTCGTTGCAGCGCGAGGAACGCTCTGGTGGGACCAGTGATTAATAGATGTTGTCTTCTTCTCCTTAGGTCTCATCAACGACCATAAAAACATGCACGGGGATGCACCACGGCCTCTGCCACCTGTGCTGCCAAGGTGGAATAACCCCTGCCAACCCTACAGCAGGAGGGGAGCGTTTTCAACCAGGTACCCCCAACAAGCTCCAAGGGATTTCCAGCTACGCCAAGGTCACTCCTGGAGGAGAAAATATTCCCTCGTCAACCGGCCACCGGGATCGACTTTTCATGGTGGAAGTGCCAGCACATCTTGGGCTTTTGGAAACTACGTGGACAACCAGGCACTTGAGCCACCAGATTCATCCCCAGAGAGACATGTGGACTTCACCACCGATGGTAACATCGTTGTGGGGATCCAGCTGCCCCAACGGGCTGATGCCTTCGTAGATCCGGAAGGTTTTGCCGATGTGGGTTCTTACTGTGAGTTTTCTGGGCTGCAACCAGCAGATGCTGCTTCGAGTGACAGCAAAAACATGCAGAGAAGACCTTCTCTTTCCGTTTCCTTTAGTTCATCTCACCGCTTTGTGAGTTCAGCAAACACGAACATGAAGGATGCACCCAGAACTGTGCGTCTGGCCGGGAGCTCCGTTGCCTCTTGTGGAAACACCAGCGTCGTGAAATCTGAGCCTTTGGATTGTGATCCAGCTCAGAATTTGGTCCAGGTAAAGGCAGAACCAGTATCTCCAGGGCATTCTGGTTGTGAGCAGGTCAGGGATGCCTTCAGAGATTCGATGCTCCTTGGGAACGGTGAGATGTGCTCTAGATCTGCTCAGGCCACGGTGTCAGTGGCTGGGATATCCCCGATAAAGAGCAGGTTTTCCGTAGTTCCCAAAGCTGGTGGTCTCCAAAGAGCTTCCTCAACACCCCTCTCCAGCAAAACTCCGAAGTTCAGGAAGACCAATTACACGTGGGTCGCCAGCCCTGCGAAGTGCTCTCGTAATGTGAAGAGATGGACCAGCCCTCGAGCTTCTGAAAGCGCTAAGAAGGTCATTGGTGGAGTGGACAGAGGAGCTAAAGTATCACCAAAAGCAGATTTGGGACCAAAGCTGAAGAAATTTGGACTGCAACCCAAACTGGGGGGTTCTCCCAGCAAATATAAATGGAAAGCCACCAGCCTGCAGACCTCACCCTCCACCTCCAAATCGGCATTCAGGTGGCGATCTGAGGATCAGAAGAAGCCTCCAGTCCCCAGTTTGTCCCGAACCGACGTTGCCGTGGTGCCTCCAAGTGCTGCACCTGTTGGTCTCGACGGGGTGAAGTCCTTCAGTGATGCCACATTGTCCAGTTATAAAGTAAAGAGTCGGACAAAAATCATCAAGAGAAGAGGAACCTCAGGGTAAGTTCTTGGTTGTCTTCAGAGCGGAGGTGTTGTACTGTTTGTATTTCATAGAACGGTTTGGGTTGGAAGGGACCTTAAGGATCATCCAGTTCCAACCCCAACGCCTTCCGCTGGATCAGGTTGCTCAAAGCCTCATCCAGCTGACCATGCAAAGATCATCCAGGTCCAACCCCACCAACTTCCACTGGGTCAAGTTGCTCAAACCTGGCCTTGAGCACCTCCAGGGATGGAGGAACCACAACTTCTCTTTGCTTTATCAAAACTGGGTCAAGAAAAAAGCAGCATGAGATGGGAAAAGATCTACACAGACTCAGTCCTTTCTGAGACAGGCATGTGTTCAAAAAATCATGGAATGAGTTGGGTTGGAAGGGACCTTAAGATCATCCAGTTCCACCCCTCCTGCCATGAGCAGGGACACCTTCCACTGAATCAGGTGGCTCAAACCCTCAAATCCTCATCAGGTTGTTCCAAAACCTCATCCAGCCTGGTTTTGGAACATCTGCAGGGATGGTGCATCCACAGCTTTGGGCAACCTGTGCTGGTGTCTCACCACCCTCACAGTGAAGAATTTCTTCCCAAGATCATACCTAAATGTCCCCTCTTTCAGCTTAAAACTGAAATGAAAAAAACTTTCTCCATTGGCTTAATGGAAGTCATGGCTATAAGTGAAATTCCTGTATTTTGTCCTAGAGGACACAGTTCTCCAAATTCCAGTGTTGTGCCTTTCTGTTTCCAAGGCTTTGTTCTGTCTGGAGGCATCTTGCTCTCCAGGGTTTGAAGGCCTCAGGTTTTGACTGTCTTAGCAGTCTGCATAACTCTGACTTTAACTTTTAAAGCAGGGTTTTCTTCTTATCCCCCAGTCTCAGGATGGTGGGGGTGGGAAGGGACCTCTGGAGCTCATCCAGACTCTGCTGAAGCAGAGTCACCTCCAGCAGCGATGCATCCAGGCAGGTTTGGATATCTCCAGAGAAGGAGACTCCACACCCCTACCTCATATCCAGGTAAAACTTCCCAGGCTCCAGTTTGTCCCTGTTGGCCCTTGTCCTGTCCTTGAGCCTCCTCTCAAGATGTCCCAGCAGGTTTCTGTCCTTGCTTTGTGCTCCTGCTTTGCTGGAGGAGGTGTCTGTGGCTGGGTTGTGCTGGGAAGATCTCTCTGGAGCAAAGTGCCTGGAGGTGCTCCAGTATTTTGGGGCTTTTTGGCAGTCAGGGGAGGTGAGACCCTGCTCATCATGCTGAAGGGCAGCATCCTCTCCCCCTGCATCTGCTGAGCAGAAGGGAGAAGGTAATGAGTTGAGTGGTGAATGGTCTGGAGCCAGAGAGGTTCTGGGAGCAGCTGAGGGACCTGGGTCTGTTTAGTCTGGAGAGAAGGAGGGGAGACCTTATTGCCCTCTGCAACTCCCTGAAAGGAGGTTGTAGTGAGGTGAGCCTTGATTTCCTCTTCCAAGTGACAGGATGAGTGGAAATGGCCTCAGGTTACACTGGGGTAGGTTTAGATTGGACATGAGGAAATATTCCTTCACAGAAAGGCTTCTCAAGCCCTGGAAGAGGCTGCCCAGGTCAGTGGTGGAGTCCCCATCCCTGGACAGATTTTAGGTTGGACTCGATCTCAGAGGTCCTTTCTAACCTTATGATACTGTGATACTGTGAAAAGATGAGTGGATATGGTGCTTAGGGACATGGTTTAGTGGTGAACCTGGCAGTGTGAAGTTTATGGTTGTGAGGTTTACTCGATGATTTTGGAGGTCTTCTCCAACCTAAATGATGCTTTGATTCTGCATTAGGCTGTCAGGTACCTCATTCTCCATCTGTGGAGACTTTCATCATACTTGGATATTTACTTGCAGTTCCCTGTTCAATCCTTTTGTTTTGAGTAGGGGAGCAGCGTGGAGCTTGGTGACCCAGCTTCTCAGCTCTGGGCAAGAGGACCAAGTGTGTTTCGTTCCCCTCTCTGCCATTTTTAATGGTGTGGTGTTGTGTCTTCACAGTTCCCCGACAGATAAGAAGAACAGCTCCTTGTCCACCACCCCTCTGAAAAGCCCCTTCCAGCTCAGGAAGAAAAATTCTGCTCGGGGAAAACCTTCTGCGACGCCGAAACGTTCTTCTCCTAAGGGCCTGGTGCACATCACCAAGCACAGACTCTGCAGGCTGCCGGTCTCCACTACGGAAGGTAGGAATGGTTGTCCCAAGGGTGATGGTGCTTGCTGACCATGTGCCGGTTCCCAAGGTCTCTCTTGGATTTGGCTGCTGAGTCCTCCAGAAGGTGTATCTGCTGTTGTTGGTCCTGGAGCAAACAGTGAGGAGCAGAAGTTTGGCTGGAGTTTGACTTCTTCCTCACCCTCGAGCTGTCTTGTGCTTTGACATCTCCAGCCGAGGCCATCTTAAAGGTGCTTCTTGCTTTTAAAGGTGGTTTTGCTGGACTTGAAGGCATCTGATGGGAAGGTGCTCGAGGAAGAAAGAGGGTGGTGATACATCTGTATCTCTCTTCTTCCACCGGACAAAAGCTCATGCTTGTCATGAGATGCTCCTCTAACAATGATAGATCTACCTAAAGCACCTCTGTTCCAGAGCCACTTCTGGGGACCTCTAGGTTTTGGATGTAATTTGCTTAAAATAGTAATAATTAGCGGAATGTCAGGATCTGTTGTGTTTTGGAAGAGGTATTTTTGCCTCCATGTCCTGCTGGTTTGGATTGTTGCTTGTCAGAGTAGACATCAGCTTCCTCGGGCCAGGAGAGCTGCACCTACGCCTGTGTGAAATGGTGTTGGGATGTTCCTGATTCAAAGGCTGGTTCTGCTCTTGAGTGGTGATGTGGCATCACCCTGCTGAGATTCAGTTCTCTCAAACATCTATGAAGGACGTTCAGCTGCTTTGAGTGTGATGGGGTGGCCCGTGGTGCTTCCATGGGCATTACTTGACTCGGGAGAGCCATTTGGACTATGACGTCTTGAGATCTTGAGCAGCCTGGTCTAGTGGAAGTTGTCCCTGGCCATGGCAGGGGGTTTGGAACTGGATGGGCTTTGAGGTCCCTTCCAGCACAAAGCATTCACAATTCTATGATTCTGTATGCCCAGAGATGACGTTGCTGCCCCATACCTGGAAGTGTTGAAGGCCAGGTTGGATGGGGCTTTGAGCAACCTGATGCAGTGGGAGGTGTCCCTGCCCATGGCGGGGGGGCTTGAGCTGTATGGGCTTTGAAGTCCCTTCCAACCCAAACCATTCTATGTGATTGGCCCTCCAAAAGTAAAACTGTTGGACCTGCATTTTCAGGAAGACACTTATATAATTTCCTGTTCTTCATTTCATCTGTGGAGTTGTCCATGTGTGATTGTGTTTACTTCATGTTCAGCTTCTCCGTCGAGATTGTTGTGTTGTAATGGATGAGAAGACAAGAGCGGAGGCTTGAGGTTCAGGACAGGGAAAAGCTTTTTGTGGGAGGAGAAGGAAAAGGAGATTTCCTGTGTGAGTTTGAGGAGGGGTTCTCTTTCTGGGTGTGTTTTCTCCTGACTTCGAGAACTTGGCTGCATCTTCTCTTCCTGGCGTTGTTCTCCAAGATGTGACACAATGGTGTAAATTTGAAAGTTCTTCTGATCTTTTCTCTACTGCTGCTGGGATGTCGAGTGCAAAAGGTTGATATCATATGGGTAGATGGTTGCTGTAAGACAACCTTTGTTGTTCCATCACCTTGAGGGATCTCAAAAGGCTTGATTTGTTTCTTCCCAGCTCCATAAAGCTGCTGCTGAACGATGCACACCTGCTTTTTCCCTTAGTAGAGAAACTCAGCAAGAGTCTTGCCTGCTCTGAAATTGCCACGTAAGTTTTGGCAGGGTTGATGCTGCTTGTTTGGCATTTGGTTGTGGGTGAGGACCAGTGAGGTGCCTGTTTGATGTGTTCCTGCTTTTGTCTTGCTCATGGCAGCAGCAAGGAGCACGGAGGCTGAGTGATGGAATCCAGCAGACCTTGACCCTTTGTGCTCACCATGGTAATTAGGGTCAGGTTGCCCAGAGAAGTTGTGGCTGCGCCATCCCTGGAGGTGTTGAAGGCCAGTTTGGGTGGGGCTTGGAGCAACCTGATCCAGTGGGAGGTGTTCCTGCCCGTGGCAGAGGGGTTGAAACTGGGTGATCTTTAAGGTCTCTTCCAGCTCAAACCATTCCATGGTGGGTGAGCACCCAACATGCCTGCGTCCCATGGTGGGCACAGTGTGGATCAGGGTAGAAGATGGAAAGGGTGCTGGGGAGGAGTGTGTCCTACTTCATGTACCATAGTGTGGGTGCAAAGAGCTGGGTCAGCCCTTTCGTGGCATTGTGACGCTGTTTTGTTTTCTTGTTTATCTTGTTGAACAAGTTTTTGGGATGGGTGGCAGAATCCTGGAATGATGAGGGTTGGAGGAGCCCTCTGAAGGTCTGACCTCCCTGCTAGAGCAGCTTCTCCTCAAGCAGGTTGCACGGGAACATGTCTAGGCAGGTTTGGATGTCACCAGAGAAGGAGAGTCCACACATCCCTTCTAACTCAAAGCATTCCATGATTCTATGAGGTCTCCCCTCAGCCTCCTTTTCTCCAGACCAAACAGCTAGTGTCATTCCAAGGCTCTCCTGTCACCAGGGAGAAGCCTGCTGAGAGCTTCTCTCCCCCAGGGCCAGGATGAGGCCAAGAACTGGGCAAGAGCACTGAGCGGACCATAGAATCATAGAATTGCTTGGCTGGAGAAAACCTTTGAGATCATCAAGCTGTGATGATGACATCTCTAGGGATGAGAAGCCATGCTTGTTCGCGTGTCCGGCGTGAGGTCATCAAGCCATGATGATGGTGGCATCTGTAGTAACAGGGAGCTGTGCTTGTTGCGTGTCCAGCATGAGGCTATCAAGCCATGATGACGGCATCTGTACAGGTGGGGTTGAGGGTCCGGCAAGAGGTCATCAAGCCGTGCTGATGGCATCTCTACAGATGAGGAACCGTTTTTGTTTAGGTGTCCAGCTCTGAGTGGGCAAATTGGGAATTCTGAGACGTCCCTTCCTTCCCTGCAGAGGGCACTGGTGCCCCTCGCATCTTCTCCCGTCCACCTTTTTCTCCTTATTGATGGCCTAATTTCATCTTTATGTGAAAGAAAGCAGATATCAAGTAATTTGCAGCAATAACCTCCTAATGCTGGGCCGGTATCAAACCTCCCATGTTCATTTCAAGCAGCAGATAAACCACTAATATATAATTATCCTTGCAAATTGGATTGTTTTAAATAACCAAAAGGCTACGGCCAGGAGCAAACGATCCCATTTTCCCTCGAGTTCCGATTGCGCCGTAATTGCTGCGTTCAATCAATTCCCTCGGCGTTGGAAATTCCATCACAATCAACATTAAGCTTTATTCATTGCGATGGTTTAAAAGCTGGGGACATTTCTCCTCTTTCTTTCCCCCCCCACCCCCTTAACTGGCAAAATTAATCAGGGAAAAAGATTTTTAAAACATTTCCCCGTGCGCACGAGGTCAGCTCTGCCACTCTATTGCTCAGCAGATAAGGGGGCTAATAAAAAGAAAATTGAATTACTAATGATCGCCAGGAACAGAGTCTATAAAACCCCTCAATCGAGGGGGGGTGTGGAAAAGGAGAATCAATTTTCTCCGGACAAGGTGCGCTCGTTTTTTATTTTGGCGCATATTATCAAGCGATTTAATTTGAAAGCGAATAAACAGGAGAGGAAGCGGTTTAGGAAATAATGAGGGCGATGGTGTAAAATGCTGCAGGATCTCTGCTGGACCACAATTTATTTGGCACAAGAGATAATGGTGTTAATTGAATTGGAAAGTGCAGCGTTCAGCACCGGCGCCGGCTGCCCCTCCTTGCCCGAAGGGATTATGGAATGGAACCAGAGAATCGTTTGGGTTGGAAAAGACCTTTGAGATCATAGAGTCCAACTGTCCCCATCCACTACTAAACCAGATCCCTGAGCACCTCATCTACCCGGCTTTTAAACACCTCCAGGGATGGTGACTCCACCGCCTCTCTGAGCAGCCTCTGCCAGGGCCTGAGAACCTTCTCTTGGTGAAGGCATTTTTCCTGATGTCCAATCTGAGCCTCCTCTGGTGTAACCTGAGGCTGTTTGCTCTTTTCCTGTCATGTGGGAGAAGAGACCAACACCTACCTCGCCACAACCCCCTTTCAGGGAGTTGCAGACAGTGATCAGGTCTCCCCTCAGCCTCCTTTTCTCCAGGCTAAACAGCCCCAGGTCCCTCAACTGCTCCTCATAACCCTGGTTCTCAAGACCCTCTCCCCGCTCAGTTCCCCTTCTCTGGACATGCCCCAGCCCCTCAATGTCCTTCTTGTACCAAGGGGCCCAAAACTGAATACAAATTCCATCAGGATTCACAAGACCCACTTCACCTTGCCATCTGCAGAAGAGTTTCTACAACTCCTTAATTTCAGTGCCCTCTTCCTGGAGGTGTTCAAGGCCAGTTTGAATGAGGTATTGAACAGCCTGGTCTATGCGAGGTGTCCCTGCCCATGGCAGGGGGGTTGGAACTAGATGGGTTTTAAGGTCCTTTCCAGCCCAAACCATTCTATGATTCTGTGATTCAGAGTGATGCTCACCTTCCAAAACATTCCTTAACCCCCAGTTTCTCTCTCTGCTTGTCCAGTAACACAAGGGTGGAGGGACAGGTAAGGGGAGCTTGCTTGGAAGGAACTGCCTGGTGGCAGGAGGGAATGGAGCTGGTTTGTGCTCATCACAGAGGGACATAAATGGTGAGGGCTAAGTTATGGGTGGCATCCAAATGCTCAGCTGCTGTTAATTTTATTGACACTGGGTTTGGATCCCTCTGGCAGCTTTGAAACTCTTTGGATTTTCTACCCCGCTCTGGTTTTCTTTCGTATGAATCCATAAATATTTTGAATGGGGAGGTTCCCTTTGGGATGCTGTGTTTTGGGGTGGGATTTTTCGTTGCAGTTGTGTTCCTTGCTTTGTAGTCGTTTATTTTCAGCAAATCGTGCAAGGCTCTGTTGGTGAGGTGACACCTTCGATCACATCACGTATGAGTTGAGCTGGTAGAACATCTCTGTTATGTCTTATTAGAAGGAGTCTGAGGCAGCGACCCTGCAAGGAAGCCTTAGGGTTATGCATAGTGTTCACCACAGCAGTTCTCTGCTCCCTCAGCAGTCTTGTCTTTCCAAGCTGGACATTCCTACCTTATGTGTGAACCTCATGAAGTTCAACAAGGCCAAGGGCAAGGTCCTACATCTTGTGGTTTCAATATAGACTGGGGGATGACATGATTGAGAGCAGCTCTGTGCAGAAGGACTTGGGGTGTTGGTTGATGAGAAGTTCCACATGAGCTGGCAGCATGCACTCGCAGCCCTGAAAGCCAACTGTGTCCTGGGCTGCATCCAAAGCAGTGTGGCCAACAGGGCCAGCAAGGGAATTCTGCCCTCTGCTCCTCTGTGATGAGACCTCACCTAGAGTCCTGTGTCCACTTCTGCAATCCCCACCATGAAAAGGATATGGAACTGTTGGAACGGGTCCAGAGGAGACCACGAAGATGTTCTGATGGCTGGAGCACCTCTAGTATGAGGACAGGCCGAGAGAGTTGGGCTTGTTCAGTCTGGAAAAGAGAAGGCTCCTGGGGGACCTCATAATAGTCTTGCAGTACTGAAGGGGGCTTTAGGAAATCTGGGGAGGGACTTTTTCCAAGGACATGTAGTGACAGGATGAAGAGGAATGGCTTTAAATTGGAAGGGGGGAGATTTAGTTGCAATATTAGGAAGAAGTTCTTCATGATGAGGGTAGTGAGGCACTGGCACAAGTTGCCCAGGGAAGTTGTGGGCACCCCCTCCCTGGAGGTGGTCAAGGTCAGGGTGGATGAGGCTTTGAGGAAACTCATCCAGTGGGAGGTATCCCTGCCTTTGTTTGGGGGTGATGCAACTGGATGGGCATTAAGGTCCCTTCCAATCCAAACTGTTCCATGGTTCTGTGATTCTGTGGTTCCATGATTTGTTTGCAAACCCTCTCCAGTTTCACCTCCCAAGGCCCTCAAGGCTAATGTCATTACGCTGTCACACATAGGTTAGACCTTGCTCATAAATCATGATATTGCCAATGTCTCTCCTCACTTTTGCCACCCTTGGGAGCTGGGGTGGAGTGTTGCTGGCCAAGTGTCCGCTCCCTCCTTCGCAGTAATTGGGAAAAGTTCACATAGTTGGCTTTTTGCCGGCACCGGTCACGTCAGCGTTCGTAAGTAACGGTTTTGGGTTTCTGCCTTTACTTGGCATCTACAGGTGGCTTGTCCCAAGCTGCAGGAGGAGCTGGAGGCAGCCAGTGAGCGGGGATTCTGTTTGCAGAGATGTCTTTTAAAAATAACGAGTGAGGGAAACCAGTCTGGCCGAACGAGGAGGTGTCACCATGTCCACAGGAGGTGGAGTCAAGTGAAATAATGACTGCAACAGGGGGAGCAACCAGACTGGAATACGTGGTCATACCAGGACAGGCTGAAAGAGTTGAGGTTTTTCAGCCTGGAGAAGAGAAGGCTCTGAGGAGACCTTAGAGCAGCCTTCCAGTACATGAAGGGGGCCTCCAAGAAAGCTGGGGAGGGACTTTTCCAAGGGCATGGAGTGACAGAAAGAGGGAGAATGACTTTAAATTGAAAGAGGGAAGATTTAGATTAGGCATTAGGAAAAAATTCTCAGTGAGCGTGGTGAGGCCCTGGCACAGGTTGCCCAGGGGAACCGGTCCACATCTTTACCCTGGCAGAAAATCTGTCCAAAAGACTTGAATACCGTGACCTGCTCTTTATCTAGAGGGTCACTGTCACCTTCAGATCATGGAATGGTTTGGATTGGAATGGACCTCAAAGCCCACCCAGTTCCAATCCCCCTGCCATGGGCAGGGACACCTCCCACTGGATCAGGTTGCTCAAAGCCTCATCCAGGCTGTCCTTGAACAGCTCCACGGATGGGGCATCCATGGCTTTCCTGGGCAATCTGTTCCAGTGCTTCACCATCCTCATCAGGAAGAATTTCTTCCTAATGTCCAATTTAAATCTTCCCCCTTCCGATTCAAAGCCGTTGTCCCTTGACCTGTCACTCCAGACCCTTGTAAAAAGTCCCTCCCCAGGTTTCCTGGAGCCCTCTTCAGGTACTAGAAGGATGCTATGAGGTCTCCCCAGAGCCTTTTCATTTCCCAACTCTCTCAGCCTGTCCTCATAGCAGAGGTGCTCCAGCCCTCGGATCATCTTCATGGCCTCCTCTGGACCCATACACCATATCACCATTTCCATATTCTTCTCGTGGTGGGGATTCCGGAACTCGTCGCAGGGGTCCAGGTGGGGTCCCTAGTAGTGAGCAGTTCTTTGGCCAGTAGTAAATTTTTACATTAATAGCAGAAGTATTTGGCTTTGGGGATGCACAAAATCCTTTTGTTGGCTTTGAGCCTTGATATTTTCAAGTCCACAGGGGGCTTTTCTAAGGATTCTGACCCCTCAGGGACACCACGAAGCGCGGTGAAATAGGAATGAAGGGGAAAGCAATAGAAAATGGAGTAGGAGATCTGAGCACAGCAGTGTTGGCTTCTCACTTGTCCTCCTGGCGCTTGAGTTGTGCCATCTCTTGGGAGGTGCCTGGAAGGTGTTAAACTGAATATCTCATCATAGAATCACAGAATGGTTTGGATTGGAAGGAACCTCAAAGCCTATCCAGTTCCAACCCCCCTGCCATGGACAGGGACACCTCCCACTGGATCAGGGTGCTCCAAGCCCCATCCAACTTGGCCTTGAACATCTCCAGGGATGGGGCAGCCAGAATTTCCCTGGGCAACCTCTTCCAGTGTCTCACCACCATCATTGTGAAGAATTTCTTCCTAATGTCAAATCTGAATCTTCTCCCTTCCAATTTAAAGCCATTCTCCCCTTGTCCTATCACTTTGTACCCTTTACAAGTTCTGTTTTTGAGTTTTCTTTTGCAAACCTTTCCCATTTGAGTTTCCTGGTGACAACTCCCAAGCTTTACCTGATGGTTCTCTGTTTCTACTGAGCTGAGTGAGAAGCCCTTTATTCCAGGACTTGCCCTTTCACTTGGAGCATTCTACACGGCGCTAAAAATACGTAGTACCCCTCCAAATATGTAACAGATGCAGAAGAGCACCTGGGATGAGTCCTTTGTGGCATTGAACATCTGAAAAGTCCTACAAAACCCTGCTGTTGCAGCAGCTTTTGTGGTTTTGAGTTTCTCCTTCATCTGAGGGACAGGGAAATGCGTTTACTTCACTTGTCAACAGGACTTCTGCTGTTGCCTTTGGGAAACTTGAGTTCGAGGAACATCTCATCCTCTTCCTAATCCACACACGTGCGGTTTTCAGCAGGTTGCTATTTTGGATCATGCTCAGGGTTGTTTTGAGGGACAGGGAGGGTGTTGTGTGGGTGTGGGGCCAGCACTGGTGACTTCTTGGTCCAGCTTTGTTCCTAAAACTGATCCCTACATCTTTTTAAGCCTGCCCTGGAGGGCTCTCTGGTGGAAAAGTGCATGAGAATAATTGGAACTTCAGCGTGGGTTTTTAACTCTGGCATTTATAGCGATGGCAAAGAACGTGCTGTTGCTTACTGCAGTGGCAGATGTCCTGGGACATCTTGTCTATGGGTAGGACAGAGTGCCCAGGCAAGTTTGTGTTTGTGGGTAGCTCACAACTGGAACTGGATGGGCTTTAAGGTCCTTTCCAACCCAAACCATTCTGTGATCTACTAGAAAAGAGGGGAGTTGATAGGGTAGAAGAATCACAGAATCACAGAATAACCTACGTTGGATGAGACCTCCAAGGATCATTGAGTCCAGCTCCTGTCCCTGCACAGGACAAACCTAACATTCACACCATGGGTCTGAGGGCATTGTCCAAATGCTTCTTGAATGTTGTCAGGCTTGGTGATGTGACTGCTTCCCTGGGGAGCTGCTCCAGAAAAACCTGTTCCTAATGTCCAACCTAAACCTCCCAGACACGTCTTCCTGCCATTCCCTCAGGTCGTATCATTGGTCACCAGAGACAAGAACTTAACACCTGCTCCTCCTTCTTCCCTTGTGAGGACACAGTAAATGACTCTGAGGTCCCCCTTCGATCTCCTCTAGGCTCAACAGACCAAGTGGCTTCAGCCACTCCTCATACGACATCTCCTTGAGACCTTTGACCAGCTTTGTGGCCTCCTCTGGACCCTCTCAAGTAGTTTGATGCCCTTTTTATACCGTGGCACCCAAAACTGGACACAATATTTGAGATGAGGCCTCACCAGTGCAGAGATGTTCCTCAGAGATCTGTCTATATTTCTGTGTTTATGTTTAAAATAAGATTTACTCTACTCTCTCCACGTGAATTGGGGCGTTTTACAACGTTCCCCTTCTTGAGTTTCCTCCATCCGTCATCTCCTGACGCCGTGCCGTGGTGGCCGTTAGGCTTTACTACTCCAAACACTCTAAAAGGGCGTTGGAGCAGTTAAATCTGGAGTCTTGCTTTCATCAGGAAAACGAAAATGCTGAATTAGGCAACGGAAAAGGCAACGGCAGCGATCCTTTAATCTCGCATAAATTATTGCAAGAGGCCAAGGCTGGCAATTTTCTGTATTGTTACAGCTCTGCTAATTAATTATTCCGGAATAATTGATGTTTAGAAGAACCAAATTTGGCCCTTTTCTTCCTTAATGGACTTGACTTTTAGTACGGCAGCTGTGTTTTATATTTTCTGGTGCGGTGATGCTTTAATTTTACCCCCCAAGCGTGGGCGTAACGAGGAAGCTCTCCTGAATCATCGAATCATAGAATCACTTGGTTGGAGAAAACTTTTGATGTCATCAAGTCCAACCATAGCTGACCACTAGTAAACCACATCCCTGAGCACCTCATCTACCTGTCTTTTAAATCCCTCCAGGGATGGTGACTCCACCACCTCCCTGGGCAGCCTCTGCCAGTGCTTGATCATAGAATCATGGAACACGTTAAACCCTTGTGTTTGCTCTGGCTCATGTAGAATCATGGAATGGTTTGCGTTGAAAAGGACCACGAAGGTCATATAGCCCAATTCCCCTGCAGTGAGCAGGGATATCTTCTACTGAATGTATTGGGCCAGTGTGGTGTCAGTGGTTTGTGTCTGTCTCCGCGTGGATGCCAGAGGTGGAGATGCGTGGAGAGACTGGGAAGGGAGCAGTAGAACTGAGTAAACTCTTACCATTGCTATGTTAACCATGGAATCATGGAATGGTTTGGATTGGAAGGGTCCTTAAGATCCCCCAGTTCCAACCCCCTTGCCATGGGCAGGGACACCTCCCATTGGCTCAGGCTGCTCAAGACCTCCTCCAGCCTGACCGTGAACACCTCCGGTGGGGGGGCATCCACGAATTCCCTGGGCAACTTGAGCCAGTGTCTCACCACCCTAAATGTTGCGTTTAGCCTGGCAGAAGCCACCATGTTTATTCACCACTAGCCATGGTCTGGTGGGATGTGTCCCTGCCCATGGCAGGAAGAAATATTCTTCTATGAGGGTGGGGAGACACTGGCGCAGGTTGCCCAGAGAGGCAGTGGCTGCCCCCATCCCTGGAGGTGTTCAAAGCCAGGCTGGATGGGGCTTCGAGCAACCTGATCCAGTGGAACCCTGCCCATGTCAGTGGGGTTGGAACTGGATGGGCTTTAATTAAGGTCCATCCAACCTAAACCATTTTATGATTTTATTCTTTTTCGGAATTGAGGGATCAAACTAAAGATGAATTCTGCTCCTGGAAAACTGCAGCCTAAACCTTTCAGATGTGGAACAGTGGGACTTGTTGTCATGTCAATAATTTCTTGACAGTTGGGTTGTTTTCTTAATGTCACTCTTTATGAAGGGGAAGGAGAAAATCACAAGACAAGAAGAGGTCTCTGCAGCTCATAAAACGCATTTTGCTTTCTTCGTGCTCTTAAAATAAACTCGCAGCGCTTTGGTGTCGCTCTCTTCGTTCAGGAGGGACCTCCTTGAGAAGGATGGTGCTGATAGTGTCAGGTACTTTCCTGCCTCATTCTCTTATCAGAAAGAAGAAGGAGACACCTGAGGGAAGCCTTGAAAAGAAAAGTGCAGATTAGGGAGGATCGTTGGGACTGTTGGAGTTGAGATGTAATGAAATATTTAGTACTGAAGTCATGTCTGATGTTTGTCTGGTGGTGGTTACGTCGCTTTGGGAAGGTGGATTGGGATAAAGGACTTTGCTGTGCATTGCAGTGTGGGGAGCATTTCAGCCTGCGGCTGGGGCTGGTCCTACTTTCTAGACTTGGCAAGTTCTTATAAACTTAGTTTGCTTAGTTTGGAATATTCTGTTTGGTAGAAAGTGATCACCTTCCTCCAGATGGTGGAATCGCAGGGAAAGTCATAGAATCACGGAATTGCTTGATTGGAAAAGACTTTTGAGATCATCAAGTCCAAGCATACCTGTCCACTACTAAACCATATCTCTGAGCACCTCCAGGGATGGGGACTCAACTACCTCTCTGGGCAACCTGTTCCAAACTCAACCACCTCACTGGGCAACCCGTTCCAAAATCTGGTGAGTGTGTGTCCCCTCTCTGGACTGAAAGGGTATGGAAAGTTGCAGATCCTTGGGGTGGCCTTATACCAAGCTCCTCCTTGTGAGTCCTCTAAGGCTTTCCGTGCCTGTTCCATGTGGCCCCATGGTGTTGTGCTGCCCGGGGTTGTTTTCGGCGCTGCATCCATCCAACGCGTTCCTCTGGAATGTGGGAATGCGGTCACCCCATTCCTTGGGAATACAATTTGAGCTATGACATAATCCCTGGAGCAAGTGAGGAGCCATTAGCAGCTTCTTCCTTACCACAGTTGGTGGAGCGGAGCTGCGGGGCTTGGCATTCTGCTCATTCCTGGGTATTTTCTCATGCTCCAAACAGTAACAGGTGGCAACCTTCAACCAGAATGGGTGGGGGTGAAGTATGGTTTAAATCATTCAACACCTCGGTGTGGCTTCCCCTGTTTGGTTGAATTATAGCGTTGACCTCCAGAATTCATAAGGAACGTGCCCTCAAACTTGAGATGCAGCAGGAGAACCCAGAGCAGGACATTGTCTGTGTCCCATCAGCTCATCTTGGGGCTCTCGGGAAAGAGAGAATTGGGGTAAATGTGAATGAGGAGGAAAAGGAGGTTGAGATGATCCCAGCTAGAATTACAAATGGGCCACAAGTGTTTCAAAACCGACCCTTCCAACTCAAACCTAATCCTGGGCTGCATCAGAAGAAGTGTGAGCAGCAGGGTGAGGGAGGAGAGCTCCTCTGCTCCGCTCTTGTGAGATCCCACCTGGAGCCCTGTGTCCAGTTCTGGAATCCCTAACGTTAGAAGGATATGGAACTGCTGGAACAGGTCTAGAGGAGGCCATGGAAGTGATCTGAGGGCTGGAAGCACCTCTGCTATGAAGACAGGTTGAGAGAGTTGGGGTTGTTCAGCCTGGAGGAGAAAGGGTCTGGGGAGAACTTATAGCAACCTTCCAGTATCTTAAGGGTCTCCAGGAAGTCTGGGGAGCATTGGGTGATAGGGGAGGGGAACGGTTTTGAACTGAAGGAGGGGAAATTTAGATGAGATCTTGGGAAGAAATTGTTCATCTTGAGGGTGGTGAGAGACTGGCACAGGTTGCCCAGAGAAGCTGTGGCTTGCCCCTTCCCTGGAAGTGTTCAAGGCCAGATTGGATGAGGTTTTAAGCAACCTGGTCTAGTGGGAGGTGTCCCTGCCCATGGCAGGGGGTTTGGAACTGGATGGGCTTTAGGGTGTTTTCCGACCCAAACTATTCTCTGATTCCATGAATCAACCTGTGGGACAAGAACGAGGGGTGTACTGAACTGCTCCTTTGCAGAGCTGTCTCTTGGGTTTGAAGTTAGTTTCTGTAGACCATGGAAAGGTTCCAGATGAAGTCCTTAATGAAAGCACTTGCTCCAGCCATTGTCTTTTCCACCTCTTTCCTTTTCCATCTTTTGTGTCTATCTCTCACAGCTTCCCACTAAGAGTGACCCAAATTCCCACTTAACTGCCTGTGAGAAGGTGCAGGAACACAAACTGTGAGCAAACCACTTCTCCCTCCCCAGGCCCATAAGCAACTCTGTCCCCTTCCCACCTCACCTTCCTGGAGGACGCACCCAACCCAGGTGGATCATAGAATCATAGAAGCGTTTGGTTGGAAAAGGCCATTGAGATCATTGAGTCCACAGCTAAACCAGATCCCTGAGCTACTCATCTTTTAAACACCTCCAGGTGGGGTCACACCACCACCTCCCTGTGCAGCCTCTGCCAGGGCCTGGCAACCCTTTTGGTGAATAAGTTGTTCCTTATGTCCAATCTGAACCTCCCCTGGTGCAATCTGAGGCTATCTCCTCTCGTCCCATCACCTGAAGAGACCAACACCCACCTCACCACAACCTCTTTTCAGGGAGTTGTAGACAGTGATGAGGCCTCCCCTCAGCTTTCTTTTCTCCAGGCTAAACAACCCCATTTCCCTCAGCTGCTCCTCATAATCCTTAGTTCTCCAGACCCTTCCCCAGCTCTGTTCCCCTTCTCTGGATGCGGTCCAGCCCCTCAGAGTCCTTCTTGGAGTGAGTGGCCCAAAACTGAACCCAGGATTTGAGGTGTGGCCTCACCAATGCCATGTACAGGGGGCAAAATCCCTTCCCTGCTTCTGCTAACTGCAACATGGCGGATCCAAGCCAAGATCCCATTGGCCTTCTTGGCCACCAGGGCTGCTGCTGGCTCACATTCAGCCACTGTCAACCAACACCCTCAGGTCCTTGTCTCCAGGCAGCTTTCCAGCCACTCTTCCCCACTCCTGGAGTGCCGCTGGGGTTGTTGTGTCCCAAGTGCGGGATTTGGCCTTGGGTCTGTTGCTTGTGGGGGAGAACGAGGAGATGGCCCACAATTAAATGAGGGAGACAAGGGGACAAGAGAAACCTCAACTGAAAGTTTATTCTGATGCACAAGAGCTATCTTTACCCACCTTGGCTCAAGGCGACGCTTCCATTTGTAAAGTTCCTCCAGAAGCATCCAGCTTGGCATCTGACTCATGAGAGGCATCTCAATCCTGGCTTGGCCTCTTCGCCACAGCTTCAGGAAGCTTCTCGCTCCTTTCACAGGTGCTATTCCAATTTTAACGATCGAATTCGAATGCATCGAATGGATGGGATTTGTCATTGAAATCCCTCGTCAGATGTAATTACCGTAAATTAACGAAGCATCCAGAGCCATCACGGAGCACTCTTGGCGTCAGGAACCTGGAGATCTCGGGGCTCTTGAGGCCAACGGGGAACCATGTGGTATTAAAAAGGGATTTGATGCCTGACACCTCCCGTGGTAATTTTTGCTGGGATGATCTCACCTCAGTCCTCTTGTTGATTTGTCACTTGGCTCATCCGATTTCTCGTGTCTTGACCTCCTTATCCTCTGTCTGTCAGTCCTCCTGGGCTCTGAGGGGTAATTAGTTGCAGGACATGATGGAGGGCATGGGGTTATTGCTACGGTTGTGCTCCCTTTGCCCTTGCCCTGGAGAAAATTCCTGCTCGCTGGCTTCTTGGTGGCACTTCCCTTCCTGAGTGTCTTCCTCAAGAATCAGTGCTGTGGTGGGAGAACCTCATGAGGTTACAGGAGGGCAACGGAAGTGATTCCCTTTACTCTGTTCCAGTAAGACCCCACCTGGAGTCCTGTGTGCAGTTCTGGAGTCCTGAGCATGGGGAGGACATGGATCTGTTGGGGCAAGTCTAGAGGAAGTCACAGAGGTGATCTGAGGGCCTGGAGAGCCTCCCATATGAGGAAAGGCTGAGAGAGTTCGCGTTGTTCAGCCTGGAGAAGACTCGGGGAGACCTTAGAGCAACTTCCAGTATGGAGAGGGGCTCCAGGAAAGCTGAGGAGGGGCTCTTGATCAAGGAGTGCTGGGACAAGACGAGATGGAACGGTTTTAAGCTGAAAGACTGGAGATTGAGATGAGATCTTAGGAAGAATTCTTTGCCACGAGGGTGATGAGGCACTGGCACAGGTTGCCCAGAGGAATTGTGGCTGCCCCATCCCTGGAGGTGTTCATGACCAAGTTGGATGGGGCCTTGAGCAGCCTGATCTGGGGGGGGGGGCAGGTCTCTGCCTGTGGCAGGGGTGTTGGAACTGGTTAATTTTTAAGGTCCCTTCCAATCCAAACTATTCCACGATTCCATGAAATTGGGAGGATCGGGGTCATCACACTCCTGGACCTGCTGTGCCTCTGGGGGATAAACTGATATTTTTCTCCAGGCTCTCTTGTGCTGATGCTGCACCATCAGCCTCATTCTGGAATACGGGATTCGTTAATTAAGCATGGCTAATGAGACACCTGGATTTGTCGAGTCCTTTTGCATTCCCTGGGGCAAAAGGGGAGGGAAAAACAACGCCACAGCAGTTGTTAGTCTCCTCCAAGCTTCAGCTCCTCACGAGCTTCCAGGAGCTTCTGATTTGTTTTAAAGCTTTGGATTAGGTCCCCCAAAAAAGAAGATTTGAAAGTAGAGGGGGTATCAGGAGAGCTTCCTCTTGGGGCTTGGTCATGTGTTTGGGAGAGGACACCTGGGCAATCCCTGTCATTACAGGGAATCTGGTCAGTCCAGCAGGTAGAGCCTCCAAATGGTCACTGATGGACACCTTGAGGGGGAATAAAGGAAAAAGGAGTTTGTCCTTTCTGATGTTGAGGCCAATCTCATGCTGGACCATATCTACGTAGTAGGGTGGGTACATTCAGATGAGATGTTAGGAAGAAATTCTTCCCTGTGAGGGTGGTGAGTCTCTGGCACAGGTTGTTCAGAGAAGTTGCGGCTGCCCCATCCCTGAAGGTGTTGAAGCACAGGTTGGATGGGGTTTTGAGCAACCCGATCCAGTGGGAGGTGTCCCTGCCCATGGCAAGGGGGTTGGAACTCCATGGGCTTTTCAGGTCTGTTCACACCCAAACCATTTCATGATTCTGTGGGAGTAGTCCTACCACTCTCACAGTATCAAATTTCTTCCTGATATCCGACCTAAATTGTCTCTCTTAGCTTAAAGCCATTCCCCCTCATCCTATCCGTGCACTCCCTGATCAAGAGCCTCTCCCTGGCTTCTTCGGTTGCCATCCCTGTGCTGCTCCTCAACACTCTGTCCCCTCCCGGGGTGGGATCCTTCACCTTGGCAGCTCCTCCAGGCAGGAGCAGTTTGATTTCTTCACCTCATTTCCTCCCCATCTGGTTTCAGTTCCAAACGTTTGTCTTCCTTTTGGCTTTTCCTTCTTCTTTTCCCCTTCCAGTTTTCATTTTAAGCGTCGCTGTGTTCTTTAACTCGGCATCTTTGAAAAAATACTTCACGATGAGGGTGGTGAGACAGTGGATTAGATCACCCAGAGAAGTCGTGGCTGCTCCATCACATCAAGGCCAGGTTGAGTAGGGCCTTGAGCAACCTGATCCAGTGAAAGGTGTCCCTGCCCGTGGCGGAGTGGTTGGAACTGGATGATCTTTAAGGTCCCTTCTGATCCAAACCGGTCTGATTCCACGATTCTTTCCCCCCAGCTTTTGTAGCATCTTACCCTACTTGCAGGGGCTGACAACTGTCTTTGGGTGCTTTGTGATGGATCAAGGGGCTGCTGCTCTCAGCTTACGGGTAATTTCCTGGTCAGCATCACTTTATTCCACCATCTGCTCAAAGCAATTTCCAGCTGGAGAAAAACTGAACCAGCAGAAAAAGTCAGGATGGAGGCATCTACAGCAGCATGGGAGCTTGAGCAGAGTGTGCACAGTGCTTGTGTCTCGTCGTGCACAAAACCCTCACGGGTGAGCATGAAAAAGAAAGAAGTGGGGGAACAAAATCCAACAGGACCAAGTAGCGGGTTCTGCACTTGGGTTGCAATAACCCCATGCAGCACTCCAGGACTGGCTGGAAAGCTTCCTGGAAGAGAAGGACCTGGAGGTGTTGGTTGACAGTGGCTGAACATGAGGCAGCAGTGGCCCAGGTGGCTAAGAAGGGCAACAGCATCGGGGCTTGGATCAGCCATGGGGTGGGCAGCAGGAGCGGGGAAGTGATTATGCCCATGGACTCGGTGCTGGTGAGGCCACGCCTTGAATCCTGTGTTCAGTTTTGGGCCCCTCACTCCAAGAAGGACATTGAGGGGCTGGAGAGCATCCAGAGAAGGGAACAGAGTTGGTGAGGGGTCTGGAGAACAGGGGTTGTGAGGAGCAACTGAGGGATCTGGGGTTGTTTAGCCTGGAGAAGAGAAGGCTGAGGGGAGACCTCATCACTGTCCACAACTGCCTGAAAGGAAGTTGTGGTGAGGTGGGTGTGGGTGTCTTCTCCCAAGTGATGGGTGATATGACAAGGGGAAATGGCCTCAAGTAGAGCCAGGGGAGGTTCAAATTGAACATCAGGAATAATTTCTTCACTGAGAGGGTTGTCAGGCCCTGGCAGAGGCTGCTCAGGGAGGTGGTGGAGTCACCATCCCTGGAGGTGTTTAAAAGCCGGGTAGATGCGGTGCTCAGGAATCTGGTGTAGTAGTGGACAGGGACAGTTGGACCTGATGATGTCAGAGGTCTTTTCCCATGAAGTAATTCTACAATTTGAAGACTTTAACTCCTTTCTGCCCTGTTCCCCTTTTTAAAGGAGATGAGCCAGGCTCATATCAACAACCCGAACTCTCTGAGCCTGTCCTCAGAGCAGAGATGCTCCAGCTGCTCTGGGCATGCTCTTCTCACATGTCCTCAGTGCTTGCCCTGGACTTGGCAAACTTCATCATGGGCAGCGTAGCTCGTGAGACATTCACTGCTCACTGCTTTGAGAAGTAATGAAGTGGAAATGAACTCCATGCCTGGTGAGAAGAGAGGGAGGATTCACTCCCAACAGCAGCGCTTGGTGGTGGAGATTGATGGGATGTGCTGACGTTGGGTCCTAAACATGACCATCTCACTTTGGAGAGCAATTCGTCTGAAAGGTCGGTGATCTGTCATCTTCTGCTGCTCCCAAAGAGCTGGGAAATTTGTTTGGAGAAGTAGAAAAGAGCTTCCACGTTGCAGTTCTTGGCTGGTCGCTCCTTCCTTTCTTCCTTTCATCCTGCGGAGAAAGACTTAGGGCAAGATGTAGAGTCTTCTTCCAGCTTGGAGGCAGGTTCAGGGCACGGAGCTTTTTCCATTAACCACATATGTCTCCATGAGCCTAAATGTTTTCAAGATCTTGGGTGGATCTGGGTGTGTAGGAACTGCTTGATATTTGAAAAAAATGGGTTTACTACTGATTGTTTAAAATTATGGGGCCAGAGTAGAGAAGATGTAAAGAAGGAGATCATCTGCAACTGATTGCTGTTCATAGAATCAAAGAATCATAGAATGGTTTGGATTGGAAAGGACCTTAAAGATCAGCCAGTTCCAACCCTCCCTGCCAAGGGCAGAGACACGTCCCGCTAGACCAGGCTGCTCAAGACCCATTCCAACCTGGCCTACTGTTCCCTTTGTTCCTTTTGAGGCAGTTGCGGGGTCTCTACTCTCCTCTGGTGAGATCTCACCTGGAGTCCTGCATTCAGTTCAGGAATTCTCAGTACAGGAAGGACACGGATCTGTTGGAGCGAGTCCAGAGAAGGCCGCAGAGATGATCCAAGGGCTGGAGCACCTCTGCTATGAGGACAGGCTGCGAGAGTTGGGGTTGTTCAACCTGGAGAAGAGAAGGCTCTGGGGAGACTTTAGAGGAGCCTAGCAGTACCTGAAGGGGCTCTGGAAAAGCTGGGAAGGGACTTTTTAGAAATACATGGAGTGACAGGACGAGGCGGGGGTGGCTTTAAATTGGAAATGGGAAGATTTATATGAGACATTAGGAAGCAATTCTTCATGATGAAGGTGGTGAGACACTGGCACAGATTGCCCAGGGAAGTCATGGCTGCCCCATTCCTGAAGGTGTTCAAGGCCTGGTAGGATGAGATTCTGAGCAAACTGACATAGTGGGAGGTGTCTCTGCCCATTGCAAGGGAGGTGGAGCTGGATGGGCTTTAAGGTCCCTTCCAACCCAAACCATTCCATTATTCCATGTTTTATGGGTGACTTGCTGGTGGTGGAGAGCAAAGCCTGGGCTGGGATTGGTCCTGGTATTAATAAGGCGCAGCAGAGTCGTTAGTCCTAGCTTCCTGTACACACACAAGTGCTACAAATCCAGAGGCACAGGTGGCATCCCGTGGTGATGTCCTCACGTTGAACCCCTCCCAGCAGATGAGGCTGCCTCGCGGTATTTATAGCCGTACAGTTTGTGAAGCCACACGGCTGTCCTGAAACCTGACTCCAGGCTATCTCCCACGTGTCCACCCTGGAGATGGTACAGAATTACTCCTCTTCGAGCTTGAAAACCCAGCACTGTCCATTCCATCCCAGCTGGGGTGGGAAAACTGCAGTGCTTTTTGTTTACATCCCATTTTAATCTTCCCTCTTCTGCTTCCCATCGATGGATGGAGAAGGAACGGATGCTAAATTGGAAGGTAGAAGGTTTAGATTGGACAGTAGGAAGAGGTTCTTCACGATGAGGGTAGTGAGACACTGGCACAGGTTGCCCAGGGAAGTTGTGGATGCCCCATCCCTAGAGGGGCCAGGTTGGATGGGACTTTGAGCAACCTGGTCAGGTGGGAGGTGTCCC
The DNA here is from genome assembly GCA_033556795.1 of Tapera naevia. Taxonomy (NCBI): domain Eukaryota; kingdom Metazoa; phylum Chordata; class Aves; order Cuculiformes; family Neomorphidae; genus Tapera; species Tapera naevia. The sequence continues at coordinate 27,160 of JAUMJJ010000063.1, forward strand.
TACCCATGGCAGGGGTGTTAGAACAGGGTAGGTTTGAGATCCCTTTGCACCCGAACCATTCCATGATTCTATGATTGCATGGTTCTGTAAATTCAAACAAGGGGATTCATGGGCATTGGTGAAGTTCCCTGCTAGTTTTCCTCCATGGTTTGCAGCAAGCTGTCATGGCCTCTCGCTGCCTCAGTTTCCCCATCTGATCAGAGGGATTTTTGCCTTGATCATAGAATTCTAGAGTGTTTTGGATTGAAAGGGACCTTAAAGTGCATCCAGTTCCAACCCCTCTGCCATGGACAGGGTCACCTCCCACTGGATTGGGGTTGCTCAGAGGCCCATCCAACCTGGCCTTGAACATTTCCAGGCGTGGGTCACCAAGACCCACCTCACCATAACCTCCTTTCAGGGAGTTGTAGACAGTAATAACATCTCCCCTCACCCTCCTTTTCTCCAGACTAAACAACCCCAGGTCTCTCAGCTGCTCTCATAACCCTTGTTCTCCAGACCCTTTAACAGCTCTCTTCCCCTTCTCTGGACGTGCTCCAACACCTCAATGTCCTTCTTGGAGTGAGAGGCCCGAAACTGAACCCAGGATTCGAGGTGTGGCCTCACCAGTGCTGAGTCCAGGGGCACGATCCCTGCTCCTGCTGGCCACACTGTGTCTGATACAGGCCAAGATGCTGCTGGCCTTCTTGGCCACCTGGGCCACTGCTGCCTCATATTCAGCCGCTGTCGACCAACACTTCCAAGTCCTTCGCTTCCTGGCAGCTTTCCAGCCATTATTCCCCAGTCCTGGAGTGCTGCCTGGGGTTGTTGTGGCCCAGGTGCAGGACCTTGCACTTGGCTTTGTTGAACTCCACCCTGTTGGTCTCAGCCCATGGATCCAGCCTGTCCAGGTCCCTCTTTAGAACCTCCCTACTCTCAAGGAGGTCGATGTTTCCACCTGACTTAGTGTTATCCGCAAACTTACTACTAAGGGAACGCTGAATCTCTTCATCCAGAGCTGCTGGAGGCACCAGTGGATCCCCAAGTGCAAGCGAAGCTCCATGTGGAAGGTGGTGCTGTTCTCATGTTCGTCAAGGCGTCTCGCTGAAGTGGCTGGTGATCCTCCAGGCACCCATTCATCCTCCCTTCCGGTATCTGCACCCAGCAGGAAGGGAAATGTTAAAAGGCAGAAGAGGAGGAACCTGCCTTGTGCTGCTCCTCTCACTCTCCCCAGCCTCTTAATTGCTTGCAGATACGGCACTGATGCTGTCTGTTCCTTGGAGCCACCACCCCTGAAGGAAGCACATTGCTTCTCCAAAGAACCAGCCAATGTCTGGGGACCTCTCTGCTGCATCTGGGACTTGCACAGGTACATCAAGAGGAGAAAATCCTCCCTGAGAAGCATCTTTGCAAGATTTTGCTGAGCTTGTAGGAAGATTTAGGTTAATTGATTGTCTTCTATTATTCACAAGTACTTTTAGCCCCCTATGGAAGATTTGTTCCTTGACGTTGAGGTGACTCAACAAAGGTTGGGCAGACACTGGAGACAGCACACATTGACCTCCTGGAGAAACACAGCCAACTGGAGGGTGGATCTGTTAGAGTGAGTCCAGAGGAGGCCACGAAGATGATCCCAGAGCTGGAGCAACCTCTCATATGGGAATAGACCGAGAGAATTGGGATTGTTCAGCCTGGAGAAGAGAAGGCTCCAAGGAGACGATAGACCTTTCAGGACTGAAAGGGGCTCTGGGAAAGCTGAAAGGGGCTCTTTATCAGGGAGTGCAGGAGAGGAATGGGAATATTTTAAGCTGAAAGAGGGAAGATTGAGATAAGGTCTTTGGAAGAAATTCTTCCCTTTGAGGGTGATGAGACACTGGCACAGGTTACCCAGGGAAGTTGTGGCTGCCCCATCCCTGGTGGTGTTGAAGGCCAGGTTGGATTAGGCTTTGAGCAGCCTGGTCTTATGGGAGGTGTCCTTGCCCATGGCAGGGGGTGTTGGATGGCTTTTAAGGTCCCTTCCAACCCATACCACTCCATGATTCTGTGATTTATGAGGTGGTTGCAGCCTGCATCTTTTGTAGGTTCTGCTTTGTTGATCTCCAGGCAAGGACACCCTTGCACTTGAAGCCATGGGTTTCTGTGTCTTGAGGTTTTATTATTATTGATGAGGTCCTCAGGGACCTGGTTTAGCAGTGAAGGTGGACGGTCGGACTCAGTGATCTCAAAGCTCTTTTCCAACCCAATTCTGTGATTCTAAGTCACCGTATGCTTGGCTATTTTATCTGAAGCCCATCTTTGCAGCAAGCGGAGCTGCTGTGCATCTGGTTCCCAAGAGCAACGGGGGCTCTTTGAGCTCCTTTTGCAGCCATCAAGTTGTCATTCTCAGCTCTTTTTTTCCCTGTTAATTGTTATAATTACTTTTAAAACCTGGCCCTTGAGAAGAGGACGAGGTAGACACACTGGGTAGGTTTTATTACAGAACCTGCTCTTGCTGAAGACGGTGTTTTTGCTGAAGGCTTCCAGCAAACTGCTGAGTCAAGACAACGGCTTGATGGGATAACATCTTCTCCACTACCTTCTGTTCAGACCCTGGAGCCCCATTTGCCTGGGTAAAGATGTTGTGTTTTTTTGGAAGGCAGCTCACATTAAAGGAACCCTCAAGCAAATGAGATCTGGCTGGAAGAGAGGGTGAGCAGGAGCTGGGAAGTGATTGTGACCCTGTACTTGGCAGTGGTGAAGCCACATCTTGAATCCTGGGTTCAGTTTCGGGCCACTCACTCCAAGAAGGACATTGAGGGGCTGGAGTGCATCCAGAGAAGGGGAATGAAGCTGGTGAAGGGACTGGAGAATAAGGGTTATGTGGAGCACCTGAGGGACCTGTGACTGTTTAGCCTGGAGAAAAGGAGGCTGAGGGAACACCTCATCACTGTCCACAGCTCTCTGAAAGGAGGTTGTAGTGAGGTGAGTGTCGGTCTCTTCTCCCTAGTGACAGGACAAGAGGAAATGGCCACAAGTTGTGCCAGGGGAGGTTCAAATTGGACATCAGGAAAAATGTCTTCACTGAGAGGGTTGTCAGGCCCTGGCAAGAGGCTGCCTAGGGAGGTGGTTGAGTCTCCGTTCCTGGAGGTGTTGAAAAAGCATACACGTGGCACTGTGGGACATGGTTTAGTCAGTGTGGTGGTGGTGGGTTGATAGTTGGACTGAATGATCTTAAAAAGCTTTTCCAACCTTAATGATTCCATGATTCTGTGATTCTCTGCATGTCTGGAGTCGGTGGGTTTGACCCCAGATCCAAGCATGATGTATCCCAAAGCTGAGGCTGATGTAATGCTGCCAGTAGTTGGTTCCCTATGTTGACTATTCTTTGGGGCTCACCAACACCTGCAAGTGGTTTGAGTTCTCCAGTGATTTTGGAGCTGGTCAGTGCTTTCCTCCCGGAGATGATAGAATCACTTGGTTGGAAAAGACCTTTGGAATCGTTAAGTCCGACTATACTTGTTGACTACTAAACCAGATCCCTGAGCACCTCATTTACCCATCTTTTAAATACCTCCAGGGATGGTGACTCCAATGCCTCACTGGGCTGTCTCTGCAGTGCCTGAGAACCCTTTTGGTGGAGAAGCTTTCTCTGATGTCTAGTCTGAATGACACCACATTGGAGCTTGGTGCTGGAGCTTTAACTGCTCTGAACTTAACTTTCCAAAGAGCAGCTTGGCCAAAGGATTATGCTCAAGAGGAGACCTTTTCACTGTCTACCTGCAAGGAGGTTGTAGTGAGATGGATGTTGATCTCTTCTCCCAAGTGACAGTGATAGGACAAGAGGAGGTGTCCTCAAGTTGTGCCAGAGGTAGTTCAGATTGGATATTAGGGAATATTTCATTACTGAAATAGTAGTGAATCATTGAAAGAGGCTGCCCAGGGCAGTGCTGGAGTCTCCATCCCTGCAGGTGTTCAAAGCCAGATTGAATGAGACTTTGAACAACCTCACCATGTGGTTGAGTCACCATCCCTAGAGGTGTTTAAAACATGAGTAGATGAGGTGCTCAGGAGCATGGTTTAGTAGTGGACAGGTATGGTTGGACTCGATGATCTCAAAAGTCTTTTCCAATGAATCAATTCTATGACCCTGTCATTCACCAGAGCTGTCCATGAGGAAGCTTCAAGGGGGTTGCGTGGGGCTTCCATCAAAAACAGTTCTGCATGAGGCTGAAACTGTTAATGCCCACGGAGACTCATTAAGAACGGCAGCTGTTTTTGGAAGCACTTTGTGAGGATTACGTGAGGAGCACTCGCTGGAGGAGCCCTCGGAGTGGAAACATTAGGCAAGAGTCAGGGGAGGGGAGGGATGAAGAGAGAGCAGGAATCCTTATCCGTCTGGTTTTGAACAACTCCAGGGAGGTGGCAACTGTGACTTCTTTGTACCAGGGCCTCACTACCCTCATTGTGAAGAATTTCTTCCTAGTGACTCATCTAAATCTCTTATTTTTCATCTTAGAACTGTTACCTCTTGTCCTGATAAAGAGGCTCTCCACAGAGAGATTACAGATGCACCCTCCCTGGAGGTATTCAAGGCCAGGTTAGATGGAGCCTTGAGCAGCCTGATCTTTCCACTGGAACAAGGGATCCTCCCACCAGACCAGGGTGCTCAAGGTTGGTTCCCTGGGTAGCCTGTGCCAGTGCCTCACCATCGTCCCTGTGAAGAATTTCTTCCTAATAACCAATTTAAATCTTCCCCCTTCCGATTTAAAACCATTCCCCCTCGTCCTGTCACTTCAGACCCTGGGAAAAAGTCCCTCCCCATCTTTCCTGGAGCCCCTTCCTGTACTGGTAGGCCAATATGAGGTCCCCCCGAAGCCTTTTCCTCTCCAGGCTGAACAACCACAACTCCCTCAGCATGTCCTCAAAGTAGAGGTGCTCCAGCCCTCGGATCATCTCTGTGGCCTCCTCTGGACCCGTTCCAATAGTTCCATATCCTTTTTATGGTGGGCATTCCAGAACTGGACCCTGGACTCCAGGTGGGGTCTCATGACATAGAAGCAGATGGGCCCAATCCCCTGCCTCGCCCTCGTGGGCATGCTTCTTCTGATGAAGTAGCAGGTTTTCATCTAAAGATCTGGAGAAGTTGAGCCCCGAAATAACTGTGCTGTGAACTGGGACAGTTGTTGCTGCTGAAGCAGCTCGGTAATAGTAGGAGACTGGTCTGGGAATGTGGAGAACGTCACTCCTGCCACAGTATCAGGTTGTCATTTGTTGGTATTCACCTTTGCAGCCAAGTTTCTCTTGTGGCTTTTTGGATGCCTCATCCCTGGAGGTTTTCAAGACAAGATTGGATGAAGCTTTGAGCAACTGATCCAGTGGGAGGTGTCCCTGCCTATGGCGGGGCGGGGGTTGGAACTGGATGATCTTTAAGGTCCTTTCCAACACAAACCATTCTATGGAGATCCAGAGAAGGACCACAAAGCTGGTGAAGAGGCTGGAGAATGAGCCTTATGAGGAGTGGCTGAGGGAACTGAGGTTGTTTAGCCTGGAGAAAAGGAGGCTGAGGGGAGACCTCATCTCTGTCTACAACTCCTTGAAAGAAGGTTGTAGCGAGGTGGGTACTGGTTTCTTCTCATAAGTGATAGGTGAGAGGATGAGAGGAAATGGCCTCGAGTTGCAGCAGGGGAGGTTCAGATTGGACATAATGAAAAATTTCTTCGCCAGGAGTTCTCAAGCAGTGGGAGAAGCTACCCAGGGAGATGGTGGAATCACCATCACTGGAGGAGTTTAGGGGACAGGTAGATGAGGTGCCCGGGAATTTGGTTTGTAGTGGACAGGTACGGTTGGACTCAATGATCATAGAATCATAGAATCTTCTGGTTGGAAGAGACCTTTGAGGTCATCAGCTGTAGAAATGCCTGACCCCCTAACGTGGAGGGTGAGTGGTTCGAGGTCCTCCTCGGTTTAGGGGTTACCTTCCTCTTGTGAATAATGGCCAGAGAGAGAGGCTTCCAAACCATATTTCACAATGAAATGGAGACCTGGCAACTTTATGTCAGATTCTTGCACCTTTTCCTCCTTGGCACTGTGGTGCCCAAAACTGAACACAATATTTGAGGTGGGGCCTCACCAGTACAGAAACTCTTTGTCCTCTCCCTATAAAATGGGTCGATATTTCTTGATGAGCTTCTGCTTTGGTTTTTCTTCCTTTTTGATAGTTCTTCCTCTTGCAATTTTTCTTCTGAAGGCATTGTGGAACTGGGTAGCTTGGGACATGGCACTCAATGGAGATATCTTGCCCTGTAGGGAGGGGAGAAGGACTTGGTACCAGGATAGGACCTGGCTCAGAGCTACAGAAATCATGAAAGGAGGGCTGCTGGGTTTAGCAGGACTTGCCTTCAGTCATCTCTTTGGGCTTGAGCAGTGGTTTAGTTCCATGTAATGTAGATGGTGTGGGGTGTGAAGGAGAAACATCCCTCTGAGAAGCAGAAGTTGTGTCTGTTCTTTAAAAATGGTTATGTTTTTGTTCCTTCTACCTGTCTTGTTTCTGGGGGAAATCTAGTGTTGTCCATGGCTGCCCATACTTTGGTCCTCCTTGTACCTCTTTTTTAGTGGAGGAAGAGGAGGAGACAATGCTGGTTGGCCTTCGTCATAGAATCATGGTTTGGGTTGGAAGGGACCTTAAAGCCCATCCAGTTTCATTCCCTGCCGTGGGCAGGGACACTTTTTGCTGGATCAGGTTGCTCAAAGCCCCGTCCAGCCTGGCCTTGAACACGTCCAGGGAGCTGGCATCCACAGCTTCTGTGCACGACCTGTGCCAGTGTCTCACTACCCTCGCAGTAAAGAATTTCTTGTTGATGTCCAATCTAAATCTTCCCCCTTCCAATTTAAATCCATTCCCCCTTCTGTCACTCCATGACCTGGTAGAAAGTCCCTCCTCAACTTTCCTGGAGTCCCTTTCAGTACTGGAAGCTGCTCTAAGGTATCCCCAGAGTGTTCTCCAGGCTGAACAACCCTAACTCTCTCAGCCTGTCCTCATAGCAAAGGTGCTCCAGTGCTCAGATCATCTCTGTGACCTCCTCAGGACCCACTCCAACAGTTCATGTCCTTTTTATGTTGGGCATTCCTGAACTGGACACAGGACTCCAGGTGGAGTCTCACAAGAGAGGAGCAGAGGGGCAGAATCCTCTCCCTTGCCCCATTGGCCAAGCTGCTTTGGATGCAGCCCAGGACGTGGTTTGTCTTCCCTCCATCATGAAGATCTGATGGTATCCTCAATCAGGATACCATCCTGGTGTAGCCTGGTCTAGTGGAAGCTGTCTTTGCCCATGGCATAGGGGTTGGAAGTGGATGATCATTAGGGTCCCTTCCAACCCAAACTGTTTTATGATTCTATGATAGGGGCTCTTGTCCCTCACAGGCAAGCGCTGAGCTCGAGGCCAAGGGTTGGTGTGACTCCTTGCATGCCAGGAGCTTCATCCAATGGCCTCTCATCGTCCTTTGGGAACCACCACCGATCTGTGACTCTGGTGGGTATTATTAGGAATGATGTGGTCCCACTTAAGCCACTGAAACATCTCTTGGCATTTGAGCACCATTCACTGTAATATTATCTCCCCAAGAGAGAGGGGGAAACACGGTCACTTGGGTGGTGAAAGGAGACCCAGATTTGTTGTTTCAGCTCTGGATTTGTCCTGGGGAGGTTCCAGGGGAACCACATGGTGAACCAGGCTTCCATGCATCTTGGCTGACGTTTGGAGTTACAAAGAACTCATACCTAGAGGGTTTATTTGTGGATGGAGATGGATAAGAGATGTTTCTCAATCCAAAATATGCATTTGGTTTAAGAACAAGCAAGAGCACTGTCAATAAAAAGACCCCTTGATGTGTTTGGGAGGGAAGTGTAAATTTTATCAGGTGTAACCACCCCTGTCTAGGATGGCTCATCAGCCATGGAGGCAGGAGAAGCCAGATTTCTTGATCTTGAGAGCAGCCCTTGGTGGTGCTGGTGGATGAGAAGCTCAACATGAGCTCGCAGTGTGTGCTTACAGCCCAGAGATGTGGTGTCTCCCCATTCCCGGAGGTGTTCAAGGCCAGTTTGGATGGGGCCTTTAGCAGCCTGGTCTGATGGGTGGTGTCCCTGCCCATGGCAGCGGGGTTGGAACTGGACGATCTTTGAGGTCTTTTTCAACTCAAACCATTCTGTGATTCTGTGTTTTCACAACCATAAATTTAGATGGCCATAAGACCCATGTGGACTTCAACCAAGCAAAGGTCTGGTTGTTGTGTTGCCGTGGTTTAAGCTCCTTCTCACTGTTCCCACCCCAAAAATGGACCTTTAGTTGGATCAGACCCATGAAAAGATTTAGTCTCTGGTGCAGGAGCAGTGGTTTTGGCTCCTTGGTTCCCACTTAACACCTGGTGGTGTCACTACCTGTGGCCTCTACCCTCTGCCTCTTGGTGCCATCTACCTCCATCTGGCATCCAGAGCTGCCTGTCAGTGGAGCGCTGGAGGGTCCTTTCTCCTCTAGCAGAGATGAAACCGTGGTCTTTGGGGAAGTGGAAGAAGTGGATGCCTGCCAAGCTCACCCAACTGTATCTCCCAAATGGGCAATAGAAGCGAATAAACCACATATGCTGGTGCTTCTGCAGAGCTTGGGCCTTGAAAATACTTATTTACAGCAACTTCACGGATCCTGTAGCTGCTTTAGGCAAATGAGGACATTTCTTTAAAGTGACAGTGATGTTCTTGATCCTCCATTCACCCTTTCAGATGCTCTTGAGGTATTATCATTTGTGTTCTTCAGCACAGGAAGGACATGGACCTGCTCGAGTGGGTCCAGAATAGGCCATGATGATGGCAGAGGGGGACTTGAGGTGCTGGTTGATGAAAAGGTTGACATGAGCCGGCAGCATGTGCTCGCAGCCCAGAAGGCCAACTGTGTCCTGGGCTGCATCCAAAGCAGCGTGGCCAGCAGGGTGAGGGAGGGGATAGTCCTCGTCTACTCCACACTGGTGGGACCCCACCTGGACTCCTGTGTCCAGTTCTGAAGTCTTTATCAAAAGAAGGATTTGGATCTGTTGGAGTGAGTCCAGAGGAGGCCATGAACATGATCCAAGGGCTGGAGCACATCCCCAAATAGGACAGGCTGAGAGTTGAGGTTATTCAGCCTGGAGAAGACACTGGGGAGACCTTCTAGCAGCCTTCCAGTACTGAAAGGGGCTCCAAGAAACCCGGTGAGGGGCCCTTGATCAGGGGGTGCAGGGATGAGACAAGGGGGAATGTTTTTTAGCTGAAAGAGGGGAGATTGAGATGGGATCTTAGGAAGGAATTCTTTCTTGTGAGGGTGGTGAGGCCCTGGCACAGGTTGCCCAGGGAAGTTGTGGATACCCCGTCTCTGGAGGTGTTCAACGCCAAGTTGGAATGATCCTTGAGCTCCCTGGTCTGGTGGGAGGTGAACAACCCAAACTCTCTCAGCCTGTCTTCATAGCAGGGGTGCTTCAGCCCTCAAATCGTCTCCGTGGCCTCCTCTGGACCCGTTCAAACAGTTCTTTATCCTTCTTACATTGAGGATTCCAGAACTAGACACAGGACTCCAGCTGGGGTCACACGAGTTCCATATTCTTCTTCTATTGGGGATTCCAGAATTGGAGACAGCGCTCTAAGTGGGGTCTCACAACCAGTTCCACATTCTTCTTGTGCTGGGGATTCCAGAACTGGACACAAGTCTGCAGGTGGGGTTTCACAATCAATTCCATTCCTTCCAGAAATCACTTTGAAACTAAAGAGCTGGGATAGAAAAGGCACCTGCGTGAAGGCATGCTCTTTCATCCTCTTCTTTCCCGTTCTGGACTTTGTAGAGCGATGGATGAAAGGAGGGGGAGAAAAACCAACCCGAAGCCACCAAGAATAATCTATAGTGAGTGTCATCCAGCAAACTACTCCCATTTCATACGGGTGGGTTCGGTGTCAGCGCGCGATCGATGACTCTCGCTCCATAATTATAAAGCCTTGCGGCTCGCGTTGCTCGAGTGAGTTTAAGGAGAGGAGGGTCTCAATCTTCTCTCTAATAGGGCTTTGACAGTCGCCAGTGCGGAGGCTTCGTCTTCGTCTTGACAGCGTTGTCATTAAACACCAGGTAAGCGTGGAACAACGGAGAACACGGGTTCGGAGCAACCAGGGACCACGCAGCTTTGACAGGAGTTATTTGTCATCGAGGAGCTGCCCAAACTCCTCAGCTTGCGACGCAGGCGGCTGCGCCGAGTGACTTATGGTCCCTGTCGGCGGCTGCGGTGGTGATTTGATAATCGGTAAATGTTTGTCAAAGATGAATTCCCTCCTGGATTTAGCGCTGGGTTGGAAAAGCAAGTGAAAAGCTGTGGTGATGGTGAGAACGTATTGAATCATGGAATGGTTTGGGTTGGAAGGGATCTTAAAGATCATCTGTTTCCAACCCCTCTGCCATGGGCAGGGTCACCTCCCTCTGGATCCAGGTGCTCAAACCCTTATCCAACCTGGCCTTGAACAACTCCAGGGAGGGGGCAGCCACCCCTTCTCACCACCCTTGCCTCACCACCGTCGTTGTGAAGAATTTCTTCCTAATATCCAACCTAAATCTCCCCCCTTCCAATTTAATGCCATTCCTCCTTGTCCTGTCACTCCAAGCCCTTGGAGAAAGTCTCTCTCCAGCTTTCCTGGAGTCTCTTTCCGTACTGGAAGGCTGCTCCAAGGTCTCCCCAGAGCCTTCTCTTCTCCAGGCTGAATAGGCCCAACTCTTTGAGCCTGTCCTCATAGGGGAGGTGCTCCAGCCCTTGAGTGTTTGTGGGCTCTGGACCCATTCCAACAGTCCCATATCCTTCTTCTGCTGGTGATTACAGAATTGGACAGAGGACTCCAGGTGGGGTCTCATGAGAGAGGAGCAGAGGGGCAGAATTTCCTCCCTCACCCTGCTGGCCGCTCTGATTCTGATGCAGCCCAAGACACGGGTGGTTTCTGGGCTGAGCGCGCACACTGCCGGCTCGTGTGGAGCTTCTCATCCCCCAGCACCCCAAATCCTTCTCTGCAAGGCTGCTCTCAATCAGGTCATCATACTGAATGGATTAAAGATTGGGGAAGGATGAGAACAATGGAAACAACAGTTTTCATAGCTAACTTGCCCTCCTGCCTTTGAGCAGGTAGAACATTAAAAGTCAGGGTGTGTTGTAGTTTCAGGTTTTTCAGAAACCGCAGACTTTCTGGACTTCTTTCCCGTTTCCTTCCTCTCCCACCCTGGTGCCTCCTAGGAGTGGATTTCCAACCTGCCTTGTGACTGCCTTTCCCCCGTGTGAATTTTATTTTGCCTTTGAAGAACAGCTGGACCATAGAGGACTCAGTTAACTCATTTGAGGTGTTGGGTTCTGAAGTGTTGGGTTGCAGAGTTGCTGCCTGTTCCGTTCTGTGTTTGGTTACAGGTACGTATTTTGCAGTTGAGAACTGTTATCTTTTCCTATACTATTGGGTGAAATCATGTGGCACCTGCAAAACGACCAAGAGATCAGGCCCAGCCAGCATGGGTTTAGGAGGGGTATGTCCTGCCTGACCAGCCTGATCTCCTTTTACGACCATGTGACTCGCCTGGTGGATGAGAGAAAGGCTGTGGATGTGGTGTACCTGGACTTTAGCAAGGCCTTTGACACTGTCTCCCACAGTAGACTCCTAGGGAAGCTGGCAGCCCGTGGCTTAGATGGGAGCACTCTGTGCTGGATTAGGAATTGGCTGGATGGCCGAGCCCAAAGAGTGGTGGTGAATGGTGTCTCATCCAGTTGGCGGCCGGTCACAGTGGTGTCCCCCAGGGATCAGTATTGGGTCCCGTCCTGTTTAATATCTTTATTGATGATCTGGATGAGGGGATTGAGTCCATCATCAGCAAGTTTGCAGATGATACTAAGCTGGGAGGGAAGGTTTGATCTGCTAGAGGGTAGGATGGCCCTACAGAGGGACCTGGACAGATTGGAGAGATGGGCTGATTCTAATGGGATGATGTTTAATAAGTCCAAATGTCGGATACTTCATTTTGGACACAACAATCCCATGCAGAGCTACAGACTGGGGACAGAGTGGCTGGAGAGTAGTCAGGCAGAAAAGGACCTGGGAGTGCTGGTTGACAGGAAGCTCAACATGAGCCAGCAGTGTGCCCAGGTGGCCAAGAAGGCCAATGACGTTCTGGCCTGCATCAGGAGTAGTGTGGTGAGCAGGACCAGAGAAGTTATCGTCCCCCTGTACTCGGCACTGGTCAGGCCTCAACTTGAAAATTGTGTCCAGTTCTGGGCCCCCCAGTTTGGGAAAGATGTTAGGATACTGGAATGTGTTCAGAGGAGGGCATCGAAGATGGGGAAGGGGCTGGAGCACAAGCCCTACGAGGAGCGACTGAGGGAGTTGGGGCTGTTTAGTGTAAAGAAGAGGAGGCTCAGGGGAGACCTCATTGCTCTCTACAACTATCTAAAAGGAGGTTGTAGTCGGGTAGGGATTGGTATCTTCTCTCAGGTGACCAGTGACAGAACTAGAGGGCATGGAGTCAAGCTTCGTCAGGGAAAGTTTAGGCTTGATGTGAGGAAAAAGTTCTTCACTGAAAGGGTGATCGGCCATTGGAATGGGCTGCCCAGGGAGGTGGTGGAGTCGCACACCCTGGAGGTGTTTAAGGGGAGACTGGATGAGGCACTGAGTGCCATGGTTTAGATGATGGGTTGGTGTTAGTGTTGGTGTTGGTGTTAGTGTTGGGTTATAGGTTGGACTTGATGATCTCAGAGGTCCTTTCCAACCTTATGATACTGTGATACTGTGAATTTCATCTTCTCCTTTCAATTAAATTCTATTAAGTGCAAAGGGCTGTGGTGGTGCAAAGGGTGGTGCTGCTTTGCTAGCGTGGTGGGATGGAACCTTGCTGTCAGCACAAATGCTGAGGGACCAGGAGAGCTGCATCTGTTAAATGGGAATGTTTTTGCAGGATTTGAAGTTCCTGGAGCTTCAGGTTGCATTCAGGGTGTCATCCAGAGGGACCTGGACAAGCTTGAGAAGGGAGCCTGTGTGAACCTCATGAGGTTCAAAAAGGACAAATGCAAGATTTTACACCTGAGTCAGGGCAATCCATGGTTTCAATACAGGCTGAGGGACAATGTGATTGGGAGCAGACTTGTGGAGAAGCACTTTGGGTGCTGACTGATGCGAAGCTCGACATGAGCCGGCAACGTGTGCTCACAACCCAAAAGGACAACTATGTCCTGGGCTGGATCAAAAGAAGTGTGGCCAGAAGGGAGACGGAGGGGATTTTGTACCTCTGCTCTGCTCTAGTGAGACCCACCTGTAGTCCTGTGTCCAGTACTGGAGCCCCCACCGGAAGAAGGATATGGAACTGTTGGAATGGGTCCAGAGGTGGCTATGGAGATGATCAGAGGGCTGGGGCACCTCTGCTATGAGGACAGGCTGAGAGAGTTGGGTTTCTTTAGCCTGGAGAAGAGAAGGCTCCAGGGAGACCTTAGAGCAGCCTCCAGTACTGAAAGGGGCTCCAGGAAAGCTGGGGAGTAGCTTTTTCCAAGGGCCTGGAGTGACAGAATGAGAAGATTTCTATTGGACATCAGCAAGAAGTTCTTCCCTGTGAGAGTGGTGAAGCACTGGCACAGGTTTCCAGTTTGGATGGGGCTTTGAGCAGCCTGATCTGGTGGGAGGTGTCCCTGCCCATGGCAGGAGGGTGGAATGGGATGATCTTTAAGGTCCCTTCCAACCTAAACTATTCTTTGATCTCAATTATTGCCCGCTCATATTGAGCTTCTCATCTGCCAGCATCTCAAGTCCTTCTCCTGAAGGCTGCTAGCAATCCATTCTCCACCCAGCCTGGATTTGTGCTTGGGATTGCCCTGACTGAGGTGCAGGACCTTGCACTTGGCCTTTTTGAACCTCATGAGGTTACCAGAGGCCAACCTTTCGTGCCTCTGCAGGACCCAGCAGAGTTTTTCTTCTGAAGGTGGAGTCAGGTCAGGGTCTTTTGAAATGGATAGTAGGGAAAGGTGAAAGCTGAGTGACCTTCAGTTTCAGAGGTGGCTTTGAGAGTGGATAAAACCGAACAGCTTCAAATTTCTTCTGGTTAAATTGGGACAAGAAAATGAAGTGAATCCTAAAGCAGGAATGCAAATGGATTTCCAGCCCCACAAGTGTTCGCTGTCGCTCACGGAGGCAGAGCCACCTCTCTCAGTGGTGTTACCAGGAGATCCATGAACCTATTTGATTATTGCCGGCGTTTTGTCTCGTGTCTTGAAGTGCTGGAAACGATCAAGAGCAGGAAAAGTGGAGTGATTTATTAGACTCATCAAAATTCATACTTTGTTATTCCAGTCGTCTTCCATCTGCAGCTTGTTAGAACGAGGACCCCTGGCAGCTCCCGCCGGGGGGGAGGAGGACATTTATCAGCCTTCCTCCTGCCATCCCGCTCTCATTTAGAGAAATGGACCCGGCTCTTGGAAACCCATTAATAATCATTCGCTGAAGGAAGGGAGAGAAGAAACTCCACCACCCTCTTTTGTTATAATAATAAGGGTTGTGTTTGAACAAGGTCCAAAACTCCTGAGACCCATCAGACTTTAACGTGGGCTGGAGCCAGGAAAAGGGTGTTGAGTGCGTTCAGCGGGACCACCTGTCAGTGGTCCCAGTGGAGAGGTGGATAGCATGGTTGCTCCTCGTCCTTAGTGGACTCATCTCCACGGAGGGCTACGAAGATGATCCAAGGGCTGGAGCACCTCTGCTATGAGGACAGGCTGAGGGACTTGGGGTTGTTAAGCCTGGAGAAGAGAAGACTCTGGGGAGACCTCATAGTGGCCTTGCAGTTTCAGAAGGGGCTACAGGAAAGCTGGGGAGGGACTTTTTACTAGGGCCTGGAGTGATAGGATGAGGGAGAACGGCTTTAAATTGGAAGAGGGAAGATTTAGGTTGTACATTAGGAACACATTCTTCACGCTGAGGGTGATGAGGCACTGGCACAAGTTACCCAGGGAAGCTGCGGATGTCACATCCCTCAAGGTGTTCAGGGCCAGGTTAGATGGGGCCTTGAGCAGCCTGGTCTGGTGGGAGCTGTCCCTCCCCATAGCAGGGAGGTTGAAACTGGGTGATCTTTAAGTTCCCTTCCAAACCATTCTATGATCTTGACATTACTGGCACATGTGGACCTTCTCACCTACCAGCACCCCGAGTCCTTCTCCTCAGGGCTGCTCCTAATCCATTCTCCATTCAACCTGAATTTTTGCTTGGGATTCCCCAGCCCAAGTGGAAGACCTTGCACTTGGCCTCGTTGAACCTCATGAGATTCACCTCTCCAGCCTGTCCAGGTCCCAGCAGAGTTTCTCTGCTGATGGTGGTGTCAGGTTCTATTATTCTGTTATTCTCTTGTCCTCTCTGCTTGTACCTGAGCAGCAACCTTGCTTGTCGTCCCAGGTAAAGCGCTTTTATCATAGAATCATAAGATGATTTGGTTTGGAAAGGATCTTAAAGATCATCTTTTATCAATTGACTTTCATTCCTATGAAGCAGCAGGTCATGATCATAAAGCATCGTTTACATCCCAGCACAAATAGGCATTGATCTTGAAAGAGGTTGAAACTGAGTGAGTGTGAAAGTTAAATTCCCATCTTAAACCTAGGGATGGTCCTTCTGGAAGCTGATTCCAATTGGAATATCATTTACCTCTTGCTGTGAAGTTCTGTGGGAACATCTTGAATGCGCTTGGTGATAATCATCCCCTAATCGCGGTGTTTGCTTTCACACTGAATTCCTAATGGCGTTACAGTAATCCCGAGTCCTTTTGTGAACACCAGGGACTTGGCCGAGTTGGTAACCAGAAGAAAAGGCATCAAGGAGGGTGACACCCTGGAGGTGATTCTAGTGTGATGGAAAATAGCAAAATGATTTGCATTTGTGTTTAGGAGCTGAGGTGAAATTCAGGTTCATCCACAGGTTTGTTCTTGTTGCAGTGTCATTTGATGTGTGGTGATTTGGTGGTAGGACAAGAGGAAATGTCCTCAAATTGCATTAGGGGAGGTTCAGATTAGACATTTCTTCATTGAAAGGCTTGTCAGGCGCTGGCAGAGGCTGCCCAGGGAGGTGATTGAGTCGCCATCCCTAGAGGTGTTTAAAAGACAGGTAGATGAGGTGCACCAGTAGTGGACAGGTAAGGTTGGACTCCATGCAAAGGTCTTTTCCAACCAAGTGATTCTATGATTCTGTGATTCGGTGTAATTACTCCCTGCTCCTACATCTGGTGCATCTTCAATGGCCCCAAACATCTCTGCTCCATTGTGGGACCAACAGGTTGTTCAAGCCCTGCATGGCTTGTGCCACCCAGCTCAGCGCTTGCTCTTTGGGTGTTGTTTGGAAGATAGGAGATGCTGTTCATGGGTCCAATCTTGGAACAAAGCGAAGATGCTGCCCATCTTAACAAAGGAAAATAAAAATCACCCTACAAGAGGGCCGACAAGAAGGTTGGGGAGAGCCTTTTTACAGGGACATGTAATGACAGGATGAGGGGTAATGGCTTAAAAGTGAAAGGGGAAGTTGTAAGTTGGGCATTAGGAAGAAATTCTTCACAATGAGGGTGGTGAAGCATTGGCACAAGTTGCCCAAAGAAGCTGTGGATGTCCCATCCCTGACTCCCAGGAGTCAGGCTGAATAGGATCTTGAGTAGCCTGGTCTAGTGGAAAGTGTCTCTGCCCGTGGCAGAGGGGTTGGAAGTAGATGAGCTTTGAAGTTCCTTCCAACCCAAACCATTCTATGATTCTGTGGTGGCCCTGCTGCATTGCTTCACATCCCCGGGGTTTCCTCTGGCGCTGAGGACAATCCCAGCACTGTATGAAAGATGCAGCTTCTACTCCCCAATTTACATTCGTTCCTGGTCTTGTCTCGCTTCCACTTGCTGGAAGATCAATGGACCTGTCACTCACTGCTTCTCTGGCTCACATTGGATTGAGCTTTAACAACGTGGTGACAGCAGCTCGGCGCTGAGCTGCTGGTGGCCCAGCGTGCCTTGATAGAGACACACACTGCGAGGATCATGGTGGCTGATTATGGAGGGCAGGAGACATGGCATCCAGCACGGCATTGCCAGCCAGTCAAAGGAGGGGATTATCCCACTCTGCTCTGCATTGGTGAGGCCCCACCTCGAATATTGTGTTTGGTTTTGGGTGCCACAGTATAAAAAGGACATCAAACTACTGGAGAGGGTCCAGAGGAGGCCACAAAGCTGGTGAATGGTCTTGAGGAGAAATCATATGAGGAGCGGCTGAAGTCAATTGGTCTGTCCAGCCTGGAGAAGAGGAGACTGAGGGGGGACCTCAGAGCTGTCTACTGTTTCCTCACAAGGGAAGGAGAATGAGCAGGTGCTGATCTCTTCTCTCTGGTGACCAATGACAGGATCTCAGGGAATGGCATGAAGATGTGCCAGGAGAAGGTTAGGTGGGATGTTAGGAAAAGGTTCTTCACCCAGAGGGTGGTGGAGCACTGGAACAGCTCCCCAGGGAAGCAGTCACAGTGCCAAACCTGACCATGTTCAAGAAGCATTTGAACAATGCCCTTAGACAAATGGTGTGAATGTTGGGGTTGTCCTGTGCAGGTACAGGAGTTGGACTTGATGATCTTTGTGGGTCCCTTCCAACTCAGGTCATGCTGTGATTCTGTGATATCACGGCCCACAACATGGATTTCTTTTTCCCAATTCTGATGCAGTTCCTGTGCCCCTCAGGGAGGCTTTCTGTGTTGCACATTGTTTTCCAAAAGCAGCAATGTTCGCTTGAATTTCAAAATCTGTACACCTAAAGTTCTCTGTGCTTATTTCATAGAATCATTCAATGGTTTGGGTTAGAAAGGACCTCAAAGCCCATCCAGTTCCAACCCCCTGCCATAGACAGGGACACCTCCCACTGAATCAGGAGTCTTGAAATCCTCATCCAACTTGGCCTTGAACACCTCCAGGGATGGGGCATCCATTAATTCTCTGGGCAACCTGTGCCAGTGCCTCACCACCCTCATGGTGAAGAATTTCTTCCTAATATCTTACCACAATCTTCCCTCTTTCATCTTAAAACTCTTCCACCACATCCTATCCCTGCACTCCCTGATCAAGAGCCCCTCCCCAGCTTTCCTGTAGCCCCTTTTAGTACTGGAGGCTGCTGTAAGGTCTCCCCAGAGCCTTCTCTTCTCCAGGCTGAACAACCCTAACTCTCTCAGCCTGTCCTCATATGGGAGGTGCTTCAGTGAAAGTGTTGAGATGTTGGATTCCTACAAAGGCTGCTACAAGGTCTCCTTTCCCTGCAGTGCTCTGACCTTACAAAATTATTAGTCTGGGGATTGATTTAATACATTATTAATACATCCAGGTTGGATGGGACCTTGAGCAGCGTGGTCTAGGGGGAGGTGCCCCTGTCCATAGCATAGGACTTGTAATTGGATGGGCTTTAAGGTGCCTTCAAACCCAACCCATGTCGTGATTCTATGATTATTAATATTTATTTTTGCCCCTACACAAGTTTTTGCCGCCACCAGTCATCACAGAACATCATCAAACTCTCCTCCACACTGTTGTCCTCCTCAGTGGCTGGACTTGATGATCTCAAAGTTATATTCCAACCAAGCCATTCTATGATTATCAACATTTATTGTCATCCCTACACCCTTTTACTGCCCACGAGTCATCCCAGAAGATCATCAAACTCTCCTCCACACTGTCGCCTGCCTCAGTGGTTTGACTTGTTGCTCTCAAATGTCTTTTCCAACCAAGCCATTCTATGATTCTACAATTATTAACATTTATTTATGCCCCTACACGTGTTTTCGCCACCACCAATCATCCCAGAACATCATTAATGCCCCCTTCACACTCTTGTCCTCCTCAGTGGCTGGACTTGATGATCTCAAAGGTCTTTTTTAACCACACCATTCTATGATTATTAACATTTATTTTCACCCCTACACACGCTTTTGTCACCCACCAGTCATCCTGGAGCATCATTGAACTCCCCTCCATGCTGTTGCCTGCCTCAATGGTTTGACTTGATAGTCTCAAAAGTGTTTTCCAACCAAGCCTTTCTACGCTTCTACTGTTGCCCAAGACACAGAGTTCCCAAATAGTTTGGGCTTGCAGGCATCCCCCCTTCCTCGCACCTGGAGAACCCTATTCCTGAGGATAATTGGATGCTCTATTCATGCTGGAGCTGCTCTTCTCAAAGTGCCTTCACAAACAGCGCCGGCATTAACCACCTCCTGAAAGAGACTCTCCGAAGAGCTCCGTTGTCTATTATTACTTGCTAGCTGAGGGGTTTTGTGTAGATAATCATGTTATTTAGATAGGATGTTGGTTTAATTCCCTTCATTACAGTCTCCCAGGGTTGTAATTTTTTCGCGCCGCGTGATGTATTCCCCGTGGCACATTTCACTCAAATCAAACACTTGCGGCTTTTATTACAAACAATACCCCAGCGGCCCCCGTTATCAGCCCAGCGCACACATGCGAGCTCCTCGCAGAGATCCAGAGGTCAGTCCTAATGACTAATCGATCTCATTAGCTTTCCTAATTAAAAACTTTACTACCGCACTGGAAGACAAACTAGGCAAAAACTGCTTGCATCATATTTGAATGGGATATGAGCATCGTTTATCAGCCAGGGCTCACAGCTCATGCCCATCTCATGCTGCTGAGCTTGGGGCTTTCTTTGGAGCCGTGAATCCTCCCGGCACTGCTTGTGCCGCCTGTGTCCATGAAAAAATCCTGGTGCAAACTCCACTTTGAGCCAGCAAAGCGCGCTCGCAGCCCAGAAAGCCAACCGTGTCCTGGGCTGCATCCAAACAAGTGGGACCAGCAGGATTAGGGAGGAGATCCTGCTCTTCTGCTTTTGTGAGACTCCACCTGGAGTCCTGTGTCCAGTTCAGGAATACCCACCATAAAAAAGATATGGGGCTGTTGGAATGGATCCAGAGGAGGTCACGAAGATGATCTGAGGGCTGGAGCCCCTATGCTGTGAGGACAGGCTGACAGAGTTGGGGTTGTTCAGCCTGGAGAAGAGAAGGCTCTGGGGAGGCCTTAGATCAGACTCCCAGTACCTGAAGGATCTACAGGAAGGTTGGGGAGGGAACTTTTACAAGGTCATGGAGTGACAGGATAAGGGGGAACGGCTTTCAAATGGAAGAGGGAAGATTTATATTGGACATCAGCAAGAAATTCTTCCCTTGTCAGAGTGGTGAGGCACTGACACAGGTTGCCCAGGAAAGTCGTGGCTGCCCCATTCCTGGAGATGTTCAAGGCCAGGTTGGATGGGGCTTTGAGCAGCCCGGTCTGGTGGGAGGTGTCCCTGCCCATGGCAGGGGGGTTGGAATCGGATGGACTTTAAGGTCCCTTTCAACTCAAACCATTCTTTGATTCTATGAATATTTCCCTTGTGCATTCCCAGGCGAGCCGGTATCACACTCTGGGATTGTCAGGGATCAGGCAGCTGGCAACATGAATTTCCACTCCCAAACTTTATCCAGAGAGCTAAAAGTAAGATTTATTTCCTAATATCTAAGCTAAATCTTCCCTCATTCAGCTTAAAACCATTCCCTCTCATTGCATTCTGTGATCAAGACTCCTCCCCAGATTTCCCTTAGCCCTTCCAGGGGGGGCTACAACCACAGTTCTCTCAGCCTGTCCTCCTATGGGAGGTGCTCCAGCTCTGTGATCATCTTCGTGGCCTACTCTGAACTCGGTCTAACAGATCCATGTCCTTCCTTTGCTGAGGACTCCAAAACTGAACACAGGGCTCCAGGTGGGAGCAGAGTAGAGGGGGAGAGCCCCCTCCCTTACTCTACTGGTCCCACTGCTTTGGATGCAGACCAGGACACGGTTGGATTTCAGGGCTGTGAGTGCACGTTACCGGCTCGTGTCGAGCTTCTCTGTGTATTAGAAAATATTCTCTGTATTAAACACGGATCACTATTGCCACTACTGGGAGCAGAGGAGGAAGCTGTTCTCTCCACTCTGGAGAACTACCAGGGAAGGGATTGTCCCTCTGTACGTGGCACTGGTGAGGCTACACCTCAAATCCTGGGCTCAGTTTTGGTCCCTCACTCCCAGAAGGACATTGAGGGGCTGGAGCACGTCCAGAGAAGGGGTATGGAGCTGGTGAGGGGGCTGGAGAACAAGGGTTTTGAGGAGTGCCTGAGGAACCTGGGACTGTTTATTTTGGAGAAAATGTGCCTGAGGGGAGTCCTTATCACTGTCTGCAACTCCCTGAAAAGAGGTTTCAGCAAAATGGGTGTTGGCTCTTCTGCCAAGTGATCGAAGGAGAGGAGATGTCATCAAATTGCACCAGAGGAGGTTCAGATTGGACATCAGGAAAAACTTCTTCACTGAAAGCATTGGCAGAGGTTGCCCAGGAAGGTAGTTGAGTCCCCATCCCTGGAGGTGTTTAAAAGATGAGCAAATGTGGTACTCAGGGATGTGGTTCAGTAGTGCAGGTACAGTTCGAGTCGATGTCAAAGGTCTTTTCCAACCAAGTGATTCTACAAATCTATGACTGAGATCAGCTCCCGAATGTGTTTCCTTACTTTTCTTCTCTCGACCCAGCTCCAGCATCCTGTGTTTACCCGGGAAACAACCTTCACAGAGTGGTTTGGGATGGAAGTAACCTCAAAGCCCAACTGCTTCCAACCCTCTGCCATGGGCAGGGACACCTCCCACTAGAACGGGCTGCTCAAAGCCCCATCCAGCCTGGCCTTGAACACTTCCAGGGGATGAGGTATCCATGACTTCTGGGCAGCCTGTGCCAGTGTCTCACAACCCTCATTGTGAAGAATTTCTTCCTAATGTCCAATCTAAATCTTCCCCTTCCAATTTAAAGCTATCCCCCCTCATCCTATTACTCCTTGCCCTTGTAAAAAGTCCATCCCCACCTTTCCTGGAGGCCCTTCAAGTATTGGAAGGACGCTATGAGGTCCACCCAGAGCCTTCTCCAGGCTGAACAACCTCTTCACTTTCAACCTTATTTTACCTTCTCTTGCCAAGACCAACACGAGGATGGGCACAACATTTTCAGGGGAAATAATGATTTGGCTTTTTCCCCTCTCACCCTTGCAATAATTTTCATTAGAGCATCTCCAAGAAAAACAACCGGCCCTTTAAATCAGTTCTAAAAGCAGAAGACTTCGTCTCAGCATGGAGTGTCAGCTTTAATTATCTGGGCAGTTATAGCTGTGTGTTATAAAAGTCGGGCAATTAGATGCGTTTCTTGTAGCCGCAAAAAAAATTGCTCACTATCGAGTGGAGGAAACCGAGAGTCAAACGGAGAAGTGTTAATTGCATGAAACATTCCACAGAATGAACCGGCGTGTAGATCATCCTGGAGAAGATGATGGGAACATGAACGATTCAATGTGTAAATGTTTTCCCAGTGTGGAATCATGAAATGGTTTATGTTGGAAGGGACCTTAATGGTCATCCAGTTCCAGCCCCACTGCCGTAGAATCATAGAATCTTCCGGTTGGAAAAGACCTTTGAGATCATCGAGTCCAACCGCACGCATCATCCACTAAACCATGTCCCTTAAAAACTCATCGATCCTTTTTTTAAATACCTCCAGGGATGGTGACTCAACCTCCTCCCTGGGCAGCCTCTGCCAGTGCCTGACCACCCTTTTGGTAAAGAAGTTCTTCCCAATATCTGGTCTGAACCTCCCTTGGCCATATCCCCTTGTCCTGTCATGTGCCATGGGCAGGACAAATTGATGGCTAAATCAGTGCGGCGCTGAAAATTTGCACTGTGGAGAGTTATGAACAGAGTAAGAATGTGTTCTCCCTTGGTGTTGCATCTCATGGGGTAACTCATAGAATCATAGCATGGTTTGGGTTGGAAGGGACCTTAAAGCCCATCCAGTTCTAATACCCCTGCCATGGGCAGGGAGACCTCCCACTAGACCAGGCTGCTCAAGACCCCATCCAGTCTGGCCTTGTACACTGGTTCACCTGGTAGAGTTTTGCTGCAGGGCTGGTGAGGGGCTGGAGTGCGTCCTGAGTAGGACAACAGAACTGGTGAAGAGTCTGGAGAACAAGTGTTATGAGGAGTGGCTGTGGGACCTGGTGTTGTTTAGTCTTGAGAAGAGGATGCCGAGGGGAGACCTCATCACTGACTACAGCTCCCTGAATGGAGGTTGTGTTGAGGTGAATTTGGTCTTTTCTCCCAAATAACAAGTGCTAGGACGAGAGGAAATGGCCTCAAGTTGCACTGAGAGAGATTTAGGTTGGATATTTGGAAATATTCCTTCGTGGAAAGGGTTGTCAAGTAATGGAAGAGGCTGCCCAGTGCAGTGGTGGAGTCTTCTCTCCTGAAGGTGTTCAAATGCATGTAACCATGGCACTTTGGGACATGGTTTAGTCAGCATGGTGGTGTTGGGCTGATGGTTGGACTGGATGATCTTAGAGGTCTTTTCCAACCTTAATCATTCTATAATTCTAAGCCAAACACCCACAAGAGCCTTCGTGTTACCATCAACCATGGTGGTCTTGCGCCTGATGCACTCCAGTGGTCTTCTTCTGCTTTTACAGGTGCAGAATTGTTGGCTGTAGGTCCTGTGTTGGTGAGATCCCTTCTGTCCCACTTGCATCTGAATTTCAGGCCCTTTTTCCCATTTGCTTTCTTGTAGGAGCCAATGTGCACTTCATAAAGACGCCTCCAGCTAACAAAGTGATAAAGACACGCTACAGGATAGTGAAGAAGAACATGGTTTCTCCAGCTGGATCCTTGTCCTTCAGCAGCCATGTTCCCAACTGGAAGACAAGGCGCCCCATGACGTCCAGGTAATCCTTACATTTCTTGAACACAGTTGTTTGGGATGTGGGAGCTGCAGGAGCTTCCACGTTGGCTCCGTGTTGGTACCGTTGTGTCTTTGTTGCTTGATTTCTCTTTGTTTCGCTGCTTCGACATAGAGTTTCTTGACTTGAAGTGTAAAATCAGACATAAGTAAACACTGCTTGTTTCAGAGAGAGATGTGACCTCTTAATTAGGGGTGTCAATGAGGCCAGATCTTCCCTCTGCTTTATGACATTATTGCCTATGTTGGTTCTACAGAGGAGCTTAGTGAAACTGTGTTGGAGGAAAAACTCCAAGAAGACCTCATAGCAGCTTCCAGTACCTGAAGGGGCTCCAGGAAAGCTGGGGAGGGACTTTTTACAAGGGCCTGGAGTGATAGGATGAGGGGGAATGGTTTTAATTTGGAAGGGAGAGGATTTAGATTGGACATTAAGAAGAAATTCTTGGTGATGAGGATGGTGAGACACTGGAACAGGTTGCTAGGGAAGTCATGGATGTTGCATCCCTGGAAGTGTTCAAGGCCAAGTTGAATGGAGCTTTGAGCAGCCTGATCCAGTGGGAGGTGTCTCTGCCCATGGCAGGGGGGTTGGAACTGGATGATCTTTAAGGTCCCTTCCAACCCAAATGATTCTAAGATGCCTGAAACCTGGACCAGGAGATTGGTGCAGGCACGGATTTCCTGAGTTATCTGGATGGGTGGAGCATCAGCCCAGCCCTGCAGCAGATAATTTGGCATGCCAGCACCCATCTAAAGAAGGGTGTGTGTCACTGAAGGATGGTGCCCTACCCTTGAATGTGAACCTTCCTGAGTCAGCTGTGCTGAAAGGAGGTTGTGGTGAGGTGGGTGTTGGTCTTTTCCCACAGGTAACAAGTGATAGGATGAAAGAAAATGGCCTCAGATTGTGCCAGGGGAGGTTTAGATGGATACTGTGAAACATTTCTTTACTGGAAGAGTGGTGAAGCATTGGAAGTGGCTGCCCGGGGCAGTGATGGAGTCACCATCCCTGGAGTTGTTTGAAAGATAGGTAGAAGGTGCTCAGGGTTGTGGTTTAGTAGTGGACAGGTATGGTTGGGTCTCAAAGGTCTTTTCCCACCAAGCGATTCGATGATTCTATGATTCTGATATTCTGTGATCATCTCAATGTCCTCCTCTGGACCTGTTCCAAGAGTTCCATATCCTTCTGTTGGAGATTGCAGACTGAACAGGAGTCCAGGTGGGGTCTTGCAAGAGTGGATTAAAGGGTCAGAATCCTCTCCCTGACCCTGCTGGCCACACGGCTTTGGATGCAGCCCAGGACATGGTTGGCCTTCTGGGCTGTGAGCACCCATTGCCAGTTCATTTGGTGGCAATGGGACACACCCTGTGTTCTGGCAGTGCTGATTTAGTCACATCCTCAATTTTATCTGTCAATGTGCAACATTGAATGGGCAACTCTCAATTTTTAATATCCTTTTCATCTTAAGCTGGAAGTGTGATTTTAAAAAGCTGGTGGTATTCCCAAATTGCTTTCTAGCCAAGTTCTTTATAAGGTTAAGGTCCTGCCTGATAAAACTTAATCTCTTTCCATGACAAGGTTACCCACCAGGCTGACCAAGGAAAACCAGTTTTTGTAATCTATCTGTGGAGGGATTTTTTAAAAGGACATGGAATGATAGGATGAGGGGAATGGCTTTAAATTGGAAACGGAAAGATTTAGATTAGGAAGAAATTCTTCACGATGAAGGTGGTGAGACACTGGCACAGGTTGCCCAGGGAAGTTGTGGCTGCCCCCTCCCTGTAATTGTTCAAGGCCAGATTGGATGGGGCTTTGAGCAACCTGATCCAGTAGGAGGTGTCCTTATCTTTTGCAGGGGGGTTGGAACTGGATGGTCTTTAAGGTCCCTTCCAACAAATGTTCTGTGTATCTATGATCTATTTGTCCTTTGACATGGTCCCCCACACCATCCTTTTCTCTAAATCAGAGAGAGATGGATTTGATGGGTGGACTCTTCAGTGGATGAGGAATTGGTTGGATGGTTGCATTCAGAGAGTAGTGATCAATGGCTCCATGTCCAGATGGAATTCTGTGACAAGTGTTTTCCCTCTGGGGTCCGTACTGGGACCAGTGCTGTTTAAGGTCCCTTCCAGCCCAAACCTTTCCATGATTCTGTGATTCTGTGTTCTTGTCCATCTTGTGAACTCGCTCTTGTCGAAGATGGTCATGAGGTTCTCCCCTCTCTGGGAACCTATGGTGAGATTTGGAGCAAGGAACGTTGTTGAGACATACAGGATGTTGTTCCCACTGCTGCCAAACTCCCCTAAATGAGCACGTTAAGAAGAAGAGGGAGGTGGCTTTGGGCAGTGAGTGACAGAAGGAGTCTGGAGACGCCTGACTGCTCATCCCTGGGTGATGAGTCGTGTCCTCCTCTTATTGCCAGGTTGCATTAAACTTCGCCCCACCATGACTTCTCTTGGAGACGGTGGATGGGAGTATATTTGAAATTAATTTTCCTCCACTTTTTGCAATATTTTTGTTTTAAATAGATTTATAAGCAACTCGGGGGCTGTTTCTGCAAATTTATGAAGATAATTTTCCCTCTCTTGATAAGGTTAAATTTACACCTGCTATTTCCATATTAATTCACATTGCTAAGTGGATCTAATTTTCTTCCGTTCTCCTATCTAGCGAACGTGGCCTTTCCTAATGCAATTTCCCCCCTCACTAAATCACGGTGATCGGGAGTCATGATCGAGTTAAATTAA
Source organism: Tapera naevia (assembly GCA_033556795.1). Taxonomy (NCBI): domain Eukaryota; kingdom Metazoa; phylum Chordata; class Aves; order Cuculiformes; family Neomorphidae; genus Tapera; species Tapera naevia. Next base: position 53,710 of record JAUMJJ010000063.1, read on the forward strand.
CTTAAATTAATTTACTTAATAAGAGCTCCAGATCATTGTGAAGGAGGTGAAGATTTATTGATTCCTGTTTTCACTCTTCCCCCTTTATCTCGCTCGGCTTTTGCAGGAGCGCAGAGCTCTGAAGGGTTGGGATTCACTCGCCTTCCAAGTTCATTCGCTCCTCTTGAGGTTGTGGTAGGCTGTCGCTTGGAAATCGCGGTGGGGACTCCCTCTTGCTGCCGGGAGAGGGCTGAGCAGGTTGTCCTGTCACTCTGTGCCCTTGTTAAAGGTCTTTCCTCAGCTTTCTTGTAGGCCACCTTCAGGTAGTGGAAGGCCATTATGAAGTCTCCTCGGAGCCTTCTCTTCTCCAGGCAGAGCAACCCCAACTCTCTCAGCCTGTCCTCATAGCAGAGCTGCTACAGCCCTCACAGCATCTTTGTGGCCTCCTCTGGACCTGTTCCAACAGTTCCATGTCGTTCTTATGTTGGGGATTCCAGAACTGGACACAGGGCATCAGGTGGGGTCTTTTTCAGGGAAAGTTTAGACTTGATGTTAGGAAAAAGTTCTTCACTGAAAGGGTGATGGCCATTGGAATGTGCTGCCCAGGGAGGTGGTGGAGTCGCACACCCTGGAGGTGTTTAAGGGGAGATTGGATAAGGCACTGAGTGCCATGGTTTAGATGATGGTGTTGGTGTTGGTGTTAATGTTGGGTTATAGGTTGGACTCGATGATCTCAGAGGTCCTTTCCAACCTTATGATACTGTTATACTGTGATACTGTGATACAAGAGGGAAGCAGAGAGGGAGAATCCCCTCCCTCGCCGTGCTGGCCACACTGCTTTTGATGCAGCCCAGGATATGGTTCATATTCTCTCCATCACCAAGTTCTCACGGTATCCTGGATCCGGATTGCATCCTGGTATAGCCTGGTCCATTGGGAGGTGTCCTTGCCCATGGCAGGGTGGTTGAAACTGGTTGATCGTTAAGGTCCCTTCCAACCCAAACCATTCTATGTTTCTATGATAGGGGCTCTTGTCCCTCACAGGCAAGCACTGAGCTCGAGGTCAGGGGTTGGTGTGACTCCTTGCATGCCAGGAGTTCTATCCAATGGCCTCTAATGGATCATCTGATGCAACCCAGGACACGGTTGGTCTTCTGGACGTTGCTGGCTCATCTCAAGCTCCTCAGTGTTCCAGGCGAATTTGGATTGGGTCTTGAGCAGCCTGGTCTAGTGAGAGATGTCCCTGGGGTTGGAACTGGATGATCTTTAAGGTCTCTTCCAACCCAAACCATTCTGTGGTTCTTTGAATCTATCTGGACTTATGTGAAGCCTTTGACATGGTCTACCACACCATCCTTCTCTCTAAATTGGAGAGAGATGGATTTGATGGATGGACTATTCGGTGGGTGAGGAATTGGTTGGATTGGTTGCATTCAGAGTAGTGGTCTAAGACTCGATGTCCAGATGGATATCAGTGACAGGTGGTGTCCTTCAGGGTTCCAAGCTGGGGCCAGTGCTGTTTAATGTTTTCATTGATGATATAGACAGCAAGATCGAGGACACCCTCAGCAAGTTTGCAGATGGCACCAAGCTGAGTGGGCAGCTGGCATTTCAGAAGATGTGACCACCAGTAAATTAGGTTGTCCAGGTTTCATAGATCTTGCCCCGAGGCAGAAGTCTTGAGGGTTCTATAGGAGTATGGAAACGGCTAGAAACGTAGGTTGGGTGTCTGCTGTTGTGACTGAGATCCTCCACCCTGATGGACCTTGGCTGGAGGATAATGGCAGGAGGATGCTCATGCCCATTGCAGATGGCCACTTGCTCCACTGAATGATGTCTTAGAATGGTTTGGGTTGGAAGGGACCTTAAAGATCATCCAGTTCCAACCTCCCTCTCCGCCATGGACAGGGACATCTCCCACTAGACCTGGCTGCTCAAGGCCACATCCAACCTGGCCTTGCAAGCAAAGGGACAAACCCAAACATCACTGAACATCCAACACAAGACAGCTGTGGGAAGTGTCTGTGCTCCTCTCTGATGGTGAGATACCCAGGAGGGACCCAGCCAGGAACTGTGCCAAGAACAACAGAGAGCATTGACCAGGAGAAGACACACTAATGCTTTCAGGACACCCCAGCTCAACCTCTCATAGAATCATAGAATCACAGAAAGACCTGAGTTGGAGGGGATCCACAAGGATCATCAAGTCCAACTCCTGTGCCTGCACAGGACAACCCCAACACTCACACCTCGTGTCTGAGGGACTTGTCCAAATGCTTCTTGAATATTGTCAGGTTTGATGCCGTGACTGCTTCCCTGGGGAGCTGTTCCAGGGCTCCACCATCCTCTGGGTGAAAGAGGGAGAGCCAAAGTCACTTTAAAACACATTTTTGGGATCAGAGAGACCAGTCCGTAGCAGCTGATGTTGTGTTTGTAGGTCCTCACCATTGGTAGGTTGAGTGCTGACCCACTTTGAAGAGTTCCATTCTAAAACCTCAATGCACACGTTTAAAAGAAGGGTCTGCAAAGAATAATCTGGCCCTGATGGAGCAGCTCAGATGTTTCCTTCAGCAGTGTCTCTTGAGGGACAATCCTACCCCTCCAGCTCTATAATGAAGAAGATATGACGTATGTCAGAGAAATTCCTCCTCAGTAGAAAGGATTTGTCAGCAGAGGAGAAGGTAGGGTGGGACCCATTCCAACAGTTCCATGTCCTTCTTTTGTTGGGGATTCCAGAACTGGACACAGGACTCTGCATGGTGCCAGGGGAAGAGAAGGGCCTCTACTGGATGGGGCTGCTGAGGGGTATCAGTGGTTCAGTCTTACCAAAACGAGCACAAATCAGAGAATCACAGAATCATGGAATGGTTTGGGTTGCAAGGGACCTCAAAGCCCATCCCGTTCCAACCCCCTGTGATGAGCAGGGACACTTCCCACTGGATCAGAGTACTCAAAGCCCCATCCAACCTGGCCTTGAACACCTTGAGGGATGGGGCAGCCGCAACCTGTGCCAGTGTCTCACCACCCTCATCGTGAAGAATTTCTTCCTAACATCTAAGGAGTTAATTCTATTTTATCAAGATGTTAAAATCCTCCGCGTTGGCTTTTGCTGCCTTAATCTGAGAAAAAAAAAAGAGCCAAAATGTGACAAATGGCCTTAAATTCCCCGTCAATTTTTGTTCTCTTCAAATCCACTTGACATGAAAGCGAGGAGCAAACAGAAAGGGCTGTGCTTAAGCAGCTCACTCAGAAAGCCCTTTCCATCCCATTTCAAACCACCGTGTCAAGGATTCTGCGATTCGGCTGCTCTTGTTTTGTTTTCTTATGTATTTTTTTTGGGTCGTAAATTCTCTTTTTAATAAATCTCAACGTGATTTTTTACAAGGTTTAGGACTCGGATTTGTTTTTTTTTTTTGACGGAGATTTTAAACCATTCTCCCCAGTGACATCTCATTAACGTGAAATTCATCTCCTGGGTTGGGAAGACGTTAAAGACGCAAAGAACTCGTGGCTCCCAGGGGAAAATACACATATTTTTTTCAATAGGAATTACTTTTAATCAGTTTAATAAGGATGGAGAGGACACACAACCCGCATTGTTTCCAACCAGCCCTGACATCTGGCCTCATAATCGCTCCCCGCTCAGGGCTTTGGAGAATGGCGTCGCCTCTGCTGGGCAAAGCTCAGGATTAATCGTTGGGGGCCTCCGTGCTCCCCCTGCACAGAAACACAGGCAGCACTCAGCCTCCTCTTGCTACTTTTCTTCTTTTTTCCTCCTTTCCCCCCATTTTTCCCTTTTTTTCTGTCTTCCTTTCCCCTTCCCCCTCTTTTTTCCTTTCCGTTTTTTCTTTCGATTTATTTTTCTTTTTCCTCTTTTCTTTTTCGTTTTTCTTCTGTTTTTTTTTCTTCCTTCCTTTTTCTTTTTTGCTACCTTCCCCCTTTTTTATTTTTCTTTTTTCCTCTTTCCTTTTTCTTATTTTACTTCTCCTTTTTTTATTTTTCTTTTTCCTTTTTCTTCTTTCTCTCTCTTTCTCTTTCTCTTTCTCTTTCTCTTTCTCTTTCTCTTTCTCTTTCTCTTTCTCTTTCTCTTTCTCTTTCTCTTTCTCTTTCTCTTTCTCTTTCTCTTTCTCTTTCTCTTTCTCTTTCTCTTTCTCTTTCTTTCTCTTTCTCTTTCTCTCTTTCTCTCTCTCTTCTCTCCCTTTCCCTTTTTCTTTTCTTTCTCCCTCTTCTCCTCCTTCTCCTTCTCCTTCTCCTTCTCCTTCTCCTTCTCCTTCTCCTTCTCCTTCTCCTTCTCCTTCTCCTTCTCCTTCTCCTTCTCCTTCTCCTTCTCCTTCTCCTTCTCCTTCTCCTTCTCCTTCTCCTTCTCCTTCTCCTTCTCCTTCTCCTTTTCTTTTTCATCTTCTTTTCCTTCATTTTCTTTTTGTCTTTTTCTTTCTCTTTTCCTTTGCCTTTTCTGTTTTTATTTTCCCTTTTCTTCTCCTTTTCTTTTTCTGCTTTTTATTCCTTTTTTTAATATTATTCCTCTTCTTCGTCTTTTTCTTCCTCTTCTACTTTTCCTTTCCCTTTCCCTCTTCTTTTCTTTCTTTTTTTTCTTTTTTTTTTTTGTTTCTTTTCCCCTCTTTTCCCCTCTTTTCCCTTCCCTCTTTTTCCTCCTTTTATCTTCCCTCTTTCCCCTTTTCCCCTATCACTTTCCCCCAGATCAGAGCTGACAGCTGGATGCTGTCAGGCTTCCCAGCTGACTCACTGAGCACCACATTCAGGATGGGTGGCTTTGCAGCAGGAACCTGGGACTGTACCAGAACCACCCCCTCCCTGCCTGGACTGTTCCTTTCAACTCTCCCAGTCCTCCCAGTTTCCCCCAGTCCTGTCCTGTGCTAGGTCACCTCTCTCTGTGAGATTATGTTTTGTGCTGTCGACATGGGGCTGGGAGGGGGGAGCGCTCCAGCATCCTCCTCACCGGGTCGACTGCAGTAATCGAGCTCTACTTTGGAGGAACTAATGAAAACCAAATAAAATCGGGACTCAGAGGTTAACCACCAGCTTTAAATGCATATGAAAATACTTAAGAATAATGGGATTTTCTTGTTTTAATTTTGGTTAATGGAGTTGTCGAGTTTTGAATGGATTCTATTAAAAAGAAAACTGTCTTGGCTGAACCTGGGAGGCCGTGGTTATTTACTCAGTAGGGTGTTGCGTTGATCTTGGATCTGCCCTTCCCCAAAGCCTTCTTTTGGGAGCCCGCGGTTCCCTAAACTCAGATCTTTTCTTGCTGGGAGATCTTGAAGCTTCATCCTGTGCTGGATCTGTGTTGGTTGGGAACAAAAAAGGAGCTGTTTGACTCAAAAAAAAGAGAATTTCAGTTTTTTTCTTCCTCCCTCTCTGAAGTAGGGAGGTACAGCTGATGGCCCTTGCCTTGTGGTGTCTGGGGGAAGTGTCTTGCATTTCCTGCCAAGGTCCAGGACAGAACCTTTATTCCCTGGGTCCTGAGGCACATTGGGATAGTCATGGAATCATGGAATGGGTTGTGTTGAAAGGGACTTTAAAGATCATCCAGTTCCAGCCCCTCTGCTTTGGGTGGGGACACCTCTCACTGGATCAGGTTGGTCAAAGCCTCATCCAGCCTGGCCTTGAGCACCTCCAGGGATGGGGCATCCACAACTTTTCAGGGCAACCTGGACCGCTGCATCACCACCCTCATTGTGAAGAATTTCTTTGTAATGATTGGAACAGGTTGCCGAGGGAGGTGTTAGAGTCTCCATCCCTGGAGGTGTTTAAGAGACAGGTAGATGAGTTTCTGAGGGATATGGTTTAGTAGGGAGACAGGCATGGTTGGACTGGATGATCTCAGAGGTCTCTTCCAACCTTATGATTCTATGAGTCTATGATCTCAATTTTCCCTCTTTCATCTTAAAACCATTCCCCCTTGTCCTATCCCTGCACTCCCTGATCAAGAGCCCCTCCCCACCTTTTCTGGAGCCCCTTCAGGTACTGGAAGCTGCTCTGAGGTTTCCCTGGAACCTTCTCTCCTCCAGGTTGAACAGCCCCAACGCTCTTATCCTGTCCTTGTATGGGAGGTGCATCAGTCCTTGGATGATTTCATGGCCTCCTCTGGACTCACTGAAACAACTCCATGTCCTTTCTCTGCTGAGGACTCCAGAACTGGACTCGGCACTCCAGGTGGGGTCTTGCAAGATCAGAGCAGAGGGGCAGAATCCCCTCCCTCACCCTGCTGGTCCCACTGATCTTGATGCGGCCGAGGACACAGGTGGCTTTCTGGGCTGTGAGTGCACATTGCCACCTCATGTTGAGGGTCTCATCCCCCAGCACCCCGAGTCATTCTCTTCTGGGCTGCTCTCAACAGGGACACCTCCCAGTAGACCAGACTGCTCAAGACCCCATCCAACCTGGCCTTGAACATCGAGAAGCTCAACATGAGCCATCAGTGTGTGCTTACAGCCCAGAAGGCCAACCATGTCCTAGGCTGCATCAGAAGAACCGTGGCCAGCAGGGCAGGGGAGGGTATTCTCCTCCTCTGCTCCGCTCTTGTGAGACCCCACCTGGAGCCTGTGTCCAGTTTTGGAATCCACAGCATAAGAAGGATATGGACCTGTTGGAATGGGTCCAGAGGAGGCCATGGAGATGATCTGAGGACTGGAGCACCTCTGCTTTGAGGCCAGATTGAGAGAATTGTGGTTATTCAACCTGGAAAAGAGAAGGCTCCAGGGAGACCACATAATGGCCTTCCAGTACCTGAAGGTGGCCTACAAGAAAGCTGAGGAAGGACCTTTTACAAGGGCGAGGAGTGACAGGAAAACTAGCTCAGCCCTCTCCGTCATCCATGCATCATGGTGTACCCCAAGCATTAACATCTCCCAAGCCAAGTGGAAAAATTCCTTATGGGACCTTAAACCAGCATCACCGACGTTGCATAACAGTGCAGACGTGGTTGCATCGCTTCTCAACGAGCTTCTCATCAGCCACGTCTTGCTGATGGCTGCTCCCACCCCGTGACATGTTAAGCCAATATGTTTTACTTAGTGTTCATAATAGACAGAGAGCACACACACAGTCGGTTTGTAGAGGATTTGCTGATGAGTGGGAATTCATTAGCTGGGATTTTATTTCCCCTCTATTGTGGCTCCCTCTCCGTGCTTTCAGAGTAGAGCAGCTATCAAAGAAAAGCAGAACATCTTCAGTAGAAGAGGTTTATACAGATTAAAAGTTGGGTGTTTTCTGCCGCACATCAGCAGTTTTGAGTCAGGGCTGGATTATCTGGTGGAGAACTAAGGTAGGAGACGTGGAAGTTTGTGCCCAGGCAATCAGAGGAGTCATCTCCAACTCTGGGGATTCCATCTTCAGGCACTAGGACACCAAATTTGAGATCGTCCTCCCTGTACCATGACTTTGTAGAAGGTTTGGTGCCCCTCTGCATGGTTGGGTCTATATGTCATCTCCTTGAGCCTCCACCCAGCAGCTCTTGCAATGTGGAAGAATGATTTTAAGCTGAAAGAGAGGAGATTTAGGTGAGATCTTAGAAAGAAATGTTTTCTTGTGAGGGTGGTGATGAACTGGTACAGGTTGCCCAGAGAAGTTGTAGATGCCCCATCCATGGAGGTATTCAAGTCCAGGTTGGATGGGGCTTGGAGCAGCCTGATCCAGGGCGAGATGTCCCTCCCTATGGCGGGGGGGCTGGAGCTGGATGGGCTTTAAGGTCCCTTCCAATCCAGACAATTCTGTGGTTGATGAAGGACTCTGAGCATCACAGAATCATAGAAATGTTTGATTGGAAAACACCTTTGAGATCATCAAGTCTGACTGTTCCTGTCCATCATAACACTTTGGGCTTTGGGGTGCCTTCCAACCCAAACCATTCCATGATTTAACGATTTTAAAAATAGAAGAAGAGGGGAGTGCAGAGTGATTGAATGGCAGCTCCGTGCTGTAGGAATGACCCAAACCACTTCTTTCCACCTCCCGTTGATGGTCCAATTGTGCTACCTTTGTTCCAGCCTCTCCGTGACTGCTGCGCTGAGCTGAGTCCAACTGCTGCCAGCATCTGGGCTGCTCGCGCCATGCTGTGCCTGGGCAGGTCTCAGGGCTCAGGAAAGAGTTTGCAGGGACAGAAAGGTCACTTGGCAAGTGCTTGAGCATCGTTTCAACTGATTAATTCTTTTCAGGCTAAATAAACATTTAGTCTTCTTTTGAGCTGAAGGATGGATCCATCTGTTTCTTCCTGTCATGAAAGAAAGGCTGGAAGAAACTCCTGGATCAGTGAACGTAGAGGGATGTGTGCATGGTGGGTGCTGCTCCTGCTCTCAGCAAACCCTTTGCTGGAAGAAAAGCAAAGACCGAGTGGGTATCACACTCTGCTGCTTCCTTAATCAGTGGATCCTTAAAAACGAGGTGATTTTCATGTCCTTAGAGGTGATGGCTAAGAGATAAAATGGTGATGAGTTGATGGTTGGACTAGATGATCCTAGAGGTCTTTTCCAACCTTAATGATTCTTCACGATGAGGGTGGTGAGGCACTGGCCCAGGTTGCCCAGGGAAGTTGTGGATGTTCCATCCCTGGAGGTGTTCAAGGCCAGGTTGGATGGAGCTTTGAGCAACCTGATCCAGTGGTTGATGTCCCTGTCCATGGCAGGGTGTTTGGAGCTGGATGGACTTTGAGGTCCCTTCCATCCCAAACCATTCTATGATTCTATGAAAATGGTTTAAGAGGGTGCGTACATCAAGTTTTGGAGTAGGGCCTTCTCACCAGCAGGTCTGACCCTCATGGAATCATAGATTAAGATTGGAAAAGCCCTCTAAGATCCTCAAGTCTAACCGTCAACATGATACCACCATGCCTACTATCCTTAATAGAGAATTCCAAGGGCTCTGGGGGCATCTCTCCTGGCATAGGTCAGGTGTGTTTTGCCCTTGGGTTGAGATGACTCTTTCCAGTTGAGTCTATGCTACGCTTGATATGGAGACAAATATGAGCCAACAGTGGCCCAAGTGGCCAAGAAGACCAATGTCATCCTGGCTTGCATTAGGAATAACATGGCCATCAGGACTAGGGAAGTGATGGTGCCCCTGTACCCAGTGCTGGTGAGGCTGCACCTTGAATCCTGGGTTCAGTTTTGGGCCCCTCACTCCAAGAAAGACATTGAGGGGCTGGAGAGCATCCAGAGAAGAGGAACAGAGCTGGGGAAGGGACTGGAGAACCAGGGTTATGAGGAGCAGCTGAGGGACCTGGTGTTTTTTAGTCCAAAGAAGAGAAGGCTGAGGGGAGACCTTATTACTGTCTACAACTTCCTTGAAAGGAGGTTGTATTGAGGTGGGCGTTGTTCTCTTCTCCCTGGTAGCCAGTGACAAGACAAGGGGAAGTGGCCTCAAGATGTGCCAGGGGAGATTTAGGTTGGATGTTGGGAGAAATTTCTGTACTGAAATGGTTCTCAAGCATTGAAAGAGGCTGCCCAGGATGGTGATGGAGTGACCATTCCTAGAGGTGTTTGAAAGATGTTGTACTTAGGGCAGGGTTCAGTGGTGGACTTAGCAAGGCTGTATTTTTGGTTGGAATAGATGATCTTAAAGATCTTTTCCGACCAAAATCGTTCTGTGATTGTGTGAAAGACCTAAATAATGTTCATACCTTAGTGTTCACCTAAGACCTATGCAGTCAGCTTTCTCCATCCCATGGCATTCGTTTCCTTCGACTGCTTTTATGAAATAATCACAATGCGCTCGTTTAGCACTGACTGATGCCCCTCCTGCCAGGTTTCATCTCTCCCCTGCAGAGCCCTGGACTTTACTCTTTCTTCACCCAAATCCTCTGTGTGATGGAGTGTCCTCTGGGACGAAGCCGTGGTGTTTCATAGAATCATGGAATGGTTTGGGTTGGAAGTGACCTTAAATACCATCCTGTTCCAATCGCCCTGCCATGGGCAGGGGCACCTCCCACTGGATCAGGTTGCTCCAGGCCCCATCCAACCTGGCCTTGAACATCTCCAGGGAGGGGGCATCCATGTCTTCCCTGGGCAACCTTTGCCAGGGCTTCCCCACACTCATTGCAAAGAATTTCTTCCTGATGTCCAATCTAAATCTCCCCTCTTCCAATTTAAACTCATTCCCCCTTGTGCTGTCACTCCAGGCCCTTGGAAAAAGTCCCTCCCCAGCTTTTCTGGAGCCCCTTAGAGCACTGGAAGCTGCTCTAAGGTCACCCCAGAGCCTTCTCCTCTCCAGGCTGAACAAGCCCACCTCTTTCAGCTTGTCCTATATGGGAGATCCTCCAGCCCTCGTATTGTCTTCATGGCCTCCTCTGGCCCCATTCCAACACTTCCCCATCCTTCTCATGGTGGAGATTCCAGAACTGAGTACAGGGCTTGGTGGTTTTCATCTCAGATGATCTTTACGGAGTAGTAACACAAGGACGCGTCCGAAGTGCTTTGAATGTCTCTAACCATTGCAATGAACTTCTAAATTTATTTCTTTTACCTTGCCAAGCTGCTGTAACATCAAGCTGGGGAGATCATTTGTGGATTCATCCTCTGTCTGTGTTGACATCTTGCTTTTAGGTGGAGCCAGTGCTTGCAGTTCAGTTTGTCAAAGCTGGGCAGGAGCCAGCCTCTCCTTGGCTCTCCCATGGGCCACATCCTGGAACCTCTGTGTTTCACTACGGCTTTGGATTTGCATCCACTCTTGGCATAGTTGCCCTTCGGTGAGACTTGTGGTGAAGCCAACCATCTGCATCCGGCTTCTCCACTCTCCATCCATCCATCCCAGGGCACCGCAGCATCTGCGACACTCGCTGCCCACCGGGTTTGCCTGGAAGAAGGACTTGGAGAAGGATACAGGGAGGTCTGTGAGGTCACAGCTGTTAAAGCTGGGAAAGTGGGAACCAAAGGGCAGAGGGGTTTCCAAACTTGGCACAACTGAGGTGGCCACCTGTCTACAAGCCTCGGTGGGTTTCTGAGCTGAAATATGTTTTGATTGCAAATGATTTCCTTTGATATTGCCCTAAATAAACCTGGGGGTTGGAACTGGATGATCTTTAAGGTCCTTTCCAGCCCAAACCATTCTATGACTCTACGAATTAGTAATTGCTTATTGAATTATTGGTAACGAATTCAGATCCTTCTTGCTGAGAGGATTGGGGTTGTTTGACCTGGTGAAGAGAAGACTCTGAGGAGACTTGTAGCAGCCTTCCAGTGCTGAAAGTTGCCACAAGAAAGCTGGGGAGGGACTTCTTAGAAGGGCCAGGAGTGATAGAACAACAGGGAATGAGTTTTAATTGGAAGGGGGAAGATTTAGACTGGGCATTTAAGAAGAAATTCTTCCCTCTGAGGATGGTGAGGCACTGGAGGTTGCCCAGGGAAGTTGTGGATTCCCCATGCCTGGAGGTGTTCAAGGCCAGGTTGGATGAGGCTTTGAGCAACCTGATCCAGTGGGAGGTGTTCCCTGCTTGTGGTAGGACATTGGAACTGGATGGGCTTTGAGGTCTCTTCCAACCCAAAGAGTTCTATGATTCTGTCATTCTATGATTCTATGAAAAGGGTCTTTGGGGACAGCAAGGAACAAATGGAAAACCCAAAGCTATTCTGGTTTGTGATGTTTTATATGGAAAAAGGTTTTATGACTTGGTAAGGAGGAGCAGGGCGTGCAGGAGGCAATGTCTCTACTTGCTTTAAATTCCTTTCTAAATGCAGGGTTAAAAGGGGGTGAATGGGAAATGTTATTTTTGGCACAGGAAGGAGCTTCCTTTGTAGGGGTTGTGTTTGTGAGTGAATCAACGGAAACGCTTCCGTTTTCTGAAAGAAGAGATTGAGATGAGATCTTAAGAAGAAATTTTTTTGCTGTGAGGGTGGTGAAGCCCTGGCACAGGTTGCCCAGAGAAGCTGTGGCTGCTCAATCCCTGGAGTTGTTCAAGGCCAGGCTGGATGAGGCTTTGGGCATCCTGATCCGGTGGGAGGTGTCCCTGTCCCATGACAGGAGGGTTTGGAACTTGATGGGCTTTAAGGTCCTTTCCAACCCAGACCATTCTGTGATTCTGTCCCACTACAAATTCCTAGTCTCTTTTTTATTTGGGTCACAACAGCCCCATGCAACGCTCCAGGCTTGGGGAGGAGTGGCTGGAAAGCTGCTTGGTGGAAAAGGACCCGAGGGTACTGGTTGACAGTGAGCCAGCAGTAGCCCAGGTGGCCAAGAAGGCCAGTGGCATCTTGTCTTGGATCAGCCAGCAGGAGCAGGGAAATGATTATACTGGTGAGGCTGCACCTTGAATCCTGTGTTCTGGTTAGGCCACTCACTTGTAAGGAGGACGCTGAACTGCGGGATCATGTCCAGAGGAGGGCAATGAAGCTGTTGAAAGAGCTAGAGAACAACTCTTAGAGGAGCTGCTAAGGGAACAGGGACTGTTTAGCCTCGAGAAGATGTAGTTGAAGGGGGATTTTTTGCTCTCTACAACTCACTGAAAGGAGGTTGTGGTGAGGTGAATGCTGGGTTTTTCAATGAAATGACAAGCAATGGGATGAGAGGAAATGGCCTCAAGTTGCAGCAGGTGAGCTTTAGATTATGGATCAGGGCAACTTTCTTTGCTGAAAGGGTTCAAGCACTGCAAGAGGTTGCCCAGTGCAGTGGTGGAGTCACCGTTCCTGGAGGGGTTCAAAAAACACGTAGATGTGGGGCTTTGGGACATGGTTTAGTAGGCATGGTGGTGCTGTTGGGGTGATGGCTGGTTTGATATTGGAGATCTTTTCCAACCTTAATGATTCCATGATTCTGTGGGTTGTGTTGGCCGTATTCTGTGCTGTGGCATCGCACTGCTGGAAGTGCTCTGGTGGCTGGGAGGATTTCTCACTCCAAGAAGGACATTGAGGTGTTGGAGTGCATCCACCAATGAAACTGGTGAAGGGGCTGGAGAACAAGCATTTTGAGGAGCGGCTGAGGGACATGGGGTTTTTTAGCCTGGAAGAAAGGCGCTGAGGGAAGATAGTATTATTCTCTATTGCTCTCTGAAAGGAGGCTGTACCGAGGTTGGTGTTGGTCTCTTCTCTCAAGTAACAAGTGATAGGACAAAGGAAATGACCTCAAGTTGCACCAGGGAAGATTTGGATTGGACATCAGGAAAAATTTCTTCACTGAAAGAGTGGTAAAGCACTGGCAGAGGCTGCCCAAGGAGGTGGTGGAGTCACCATCTCTGCAGGTGTTTAAAAGACAGGTAGTTGAGGTGCTGAGGGATCTGATTTAGTAGTGGACAGGCACGGTTGGACTTGATGATCTGAAAAGTCTTTTCCAACCAAACGATTCTATCATTCTATGAATGAGATCTGCTCAGAAATATGTTTCCCTACTTTTCTTCTTTCAACTCAGTTCCAGCATCGTAGAATCATGGAATGGTTTGGGTTGGAATGGACATTAAAGATGAGCCAGTTCCACCCTACGTGCCATGATCTCAAAGGTCTTTTCCAACCAAGAGATTCTGTGATTCCATGATATCATGATCGGAACCTTTATGTGACATCATGAAGGATACTCTTCGCCGAGCAGCTCCGAGCGGGGGACAACACTTTGAGCTTCTGGAACCCTTTTTAGTTACATTGGTGAACCTCTCGCCTTGTATTTTACTTTATGTTCCCTGTTGTCGATGCTGAAACGGAGCTTCCTCCGCCAGTTTTTTTTGACCAATTTTATTTGATGAGAACAGTCGGTTACGACTCCCCAAGTGCCGTAAAAGTTAATGTGATGGTCGCTCTGCGCCTGGGCTCATTTTTATAATTTTTTATGTTATGAAACAGGACAGGGAGCTTAGTGACTTATTACTATTCATTTCGTTTCGACGCAGTAAATATTGATTCAGTTGGGGGTTTTCAATTTCAACCGCTTGGCGATTATATAAAATATTACCAGCCTCGGAAATTATGCTTACCGATCCCTTCGGCTGCTCATTAACGAAGGAGTGCAATTTTTAGATCCCTTTGCTTTCATCATTCTAATAAATGGGTTAAGCTGCTCTTTTTTTTGTGCAGGGAAGGTGCTGTAGATGCAGCTCAGAGGGCTTTGACAGCCCCTATGCAGCTCTTAATTTGGAGCCCATTTCAAAGGATGAGATGAAACGGCGTCAAGTTGGACCAGGGAGGTGCAGATTGGACAGCAGGAAAGATGGGGTTGTTTAGCCTGGAGGAAAGGAGGGCCTGGTGGTGTTGGTCAACAGTGGCTCAATGTGAGCCTGCAGTGGCCCAGACAACCAAGAAGGCCAGTGGCCTTCTGGCTTGGATCAGAAACAGCATGGCCAACAGGAACAGGGAGGTGTTCCTTCCCCTGTACTCAGCATTGGTGAGGCTGCACCTTTAATCCTGGGTTCAGTTTTGGGCCCCTCACTCCAAGAAGGACATTGAAGGGCTGGAGCCTGTCCATAGCTGGGAATGAAGCTGGGAAGGGGCTGGAGAACAAGAGTTGTGAGAGGCAGCTGAGGGACTTGGTGTTGTTTAGCCCAGAGAAGAGGAGGCTGAGGGGAGACCTCATCACCGTCTACAACTCCCTGAACAGAGGTTGTAGGGACTTGGGATCTGGTCTCCTCTCTCAAGTAAGAAGTGATAGGATGAGAGGAAATGATCTCAAGTTGCACCAGGGGAGATCCAGATTGGATATCAGGAAAGATTTCTTCACCAGAGGAGTTCTCAGGCACTGGGAGAGACTGCCCAGGGCAGTGGTGGGGTCACCATCCCTGGAGGTGTTTAAAAGATGGTTAGATGAAGTGCTCAAGGATCTAATTTAGTAGTGGACGGGTACAGTTGGACTCAATTATCTGAAAAGTCTTTTCCAACCAAGTGATTCTATGATTGTATGAAAGAATTTGGCATCAAGTGATTTTTGTTTTGAGACATGTAGATCTTTTCCACTGATCACCAGCCTTCCAGTACATGAAGGGGCTCCGGGAAAGCCAGGAGGGACTTTTTCAAGGACTTAGAGTGATAGAAGAAGGTGAAATGGCTTTAAATTGGAAGGAAGAAGATTTAGATTGCACATTTGGAAGAACTTCTTCACTATGAGTGTGGCCATTCCATGATTCTATGTTGATTGATGACCAGCTGAATATGAGCCAGCATTGTGCCCAGGTGGCTAAGAAGGCCAATGGCACCTTGGCCTGTATTGAAAACAGTGTGGCCAGCATGACAAGGGAGGTGATTGTACCCCTGTACTCGGCACTGGTAAGGCCACACCTCGAGTACTGTGTTCAGTTCTGGGCTCCTCACTACAAGAAGGACATTGAGGTGTTGGAGCACGTCCAGAGAAGGGTGACGAGGCTGGGGAAGGGGCTGGAGAACAAGGAATGGCTGAGGGAACTGGGGTTGTTTAGTTTGGAGGAGACTGAGGAGAGACCTCATTGCTGTCTATGGCTGCCTGAAAGGAGGCGACAGAGCGAGTGTTGATCTCTCAAGTGACAGGTGATAAGACAAGGGGAAATGACCATAAGTTCCACCAGAGGAGGTTCAGATTAGATATTAGGAAGAATTTCTTTACCGAAAGGGTGGTCAGGCACTGGCAGAAGCTGCCCAGGGAGTTGGTTGAGTCACCATCCCTGGAGGTGTTTAAAAAACAGGTCAATGAGTTTTTGAGGGACATGGTTTGGCGGATGATGGGAGCGGTTGCACTCGATGATCTCAGAGGTCTTTTCCAACCGGAAGATTCTATGATTCTGTGAATTAGCAGTGGTGGTAGAATGGTCTCAGTAGCTATGGAGAGGCTGGTTGCTGAAGCCTGTGAGCAGTGGCAAAGCTCCTTGTGAAACCAGCCCAGTCAGCCTGCACAGTGTTTCTTCAACATGGCACAGGTGAGTTGAAGCACGTCCTGATAGGACTATGGTTTAAAAAGCCGTCAGAAAATTTCTCAGATGTCACCAGGGCCTCAGTTGAGAGCTGGTGGTGGTTGAGCTGTGGATTGTAGATGCCCATATGTAGATGAGCCCATTTGATTTTCCATGGGCTTTCCTTTCCTGTTCATAGCCCTGTCCATCCCCACAGCCTCCTGTTGAGCACTTCAGTGTGCAAGTTCCTTGCCATTCTCCTCCTGGCATGTCCTCACATGAGGCTCTGACATCCATATGCCACTTGCCCTGAAAAGTTAGGGCAAGCTTCTTCTCCAGCTTGCCTGTCCTGAGGCTGTGTAGAGTGGGACAGGGGTGAATGCAGGATGTCCCAAAGGCGTCTGAAAGAAACTAAAGACGTAGGGTGACATCCCTGCATGGAACAGTTGATTGTTGTCAAATTTGGGGGTTAAGCAACTTGGCAGGAAAGATGGAAAGTATTAATTGATGGGGAAGAAACCATCTGCTTGTGGCAAAGTGCCTTCAAATCGAGAAGAGAGGAAAGCTCAGATTAACCTCAAGTTTTCTGTTCTTTTTAAATGCAACCAAGATCAAGCAATGGGCAGGAGGAGACTCAGAAATCATCTCACTTAGCAAGAGCTGCATTAATTGGATCAATGTTAATATGTGATTTAGAAGACATTGTCAGTGGAGGAGAGGGTTTGGCCGGGAACCTGGTGTGATGGGTGAGTTACGACGATGTATTTCTTGGGCCAGAGACGCTCTTTGCATTGCGCTTTGCGCAGCACTTAACCCTTGGGGAACCTCCTCAAAAATGTGACGGTGTGATCAAGAAGAATGTGGAGTAGGCTTCAAATCTGAGAAGAACGAACTCAAACTCCACAGCTGCGCGCCCTGCCACGTGACCGACTTAGATAATTAAACATTGGTTTAAATACCACTTTTAGGCCAGTTTTAAGGGTGACAGTAAACTACCTACACACTAATCAATAGGATTTTAGACTGCCTGCGTATTTCAAAGATGTCCAACCTACTTGAATGTTTAAGAGCTGAGCACGTCCAGAGAAAGCAATGAAGATGATGAAGGGGCTGGAGAACAGGTCTTTTGAGGAGCGACTGAGGGACCTGGAGTTGTGTAGCCTGGAGAAAAGGAGGCTGAGGGGAGACTTCATTACTGTCTACAACTCCATGAAGGGAAATTGTAGCAAGGTTGGGGTTGGTGCCTTCTCCAAAGTAAGAGGTGACAGGATGAGAGGAAGTGGCCTCAAGTTGTACCAGAGGAGGTTTAGATTAGATATTTGGAAAAATTTCTTTACCGAAAGGGTTGTCAAGCACTGGAACAGCTGCCCTGGGAGATGATGGACTCATCCCTGGAGGTGTTTAGAAGACAGGTAGATGAGGTGCTCAGGGGTCTGGTTTAGCAGTGGACACGAGCAATTGGACTTGATAATCTCAAAAGTTCTTTTCAACCAAGCAGTTCTATGATTCTATGATTGAGACCCATTGCAGTGAAGGTGGATGCGAATGGCTTTGCCAAAATGCCTCTATTTGAGTGGGTTTTTGTGTGCTAAATCCAAATTTATGCTTTTTTATGCAAACTCTTGAGTGCGATGTGGTTGTGGGGTGGTTGGGTTGCGAATTGCTGTAGAAGAACGCTTATTGTTCTCTCTTGGAGCCCTGTGTTCAGTTCTGCAGTCCTCAGCGCAGGAAGGACATGGATCTGTTGGAGCAAGTCCAGAGGAGGCCACAAAGATGATCAGAGGGTTGGAGCACCTCTGCTATGAGGACAGGCTGAGAGAATTGGGGTTGTTCAACCTGGAGAAGAGAAGGCTCTGGGGAGACCTTAGAGCAACTTTGCAGTACCTGAAGGGGCTCCAGGAAAGCAGGGGAGGGGCTTTTGGTCAGGGCTTGCAGGGACAGGACAAGGGAAAATGGTTTTAAGCTGAAAGAGAGGAGATTGAGGTGAGATCTTAGGAAGAAATTCTTCCCTTTTAGCATGGTGAGGCATGGGCACGGTTGTCCGGGAAAGTTGTGGATGCTCCCTCCCTGAAGTTGTTCAAAACCAGATTGGATGGGGTCTTGTGCAGCCTGGTGTGGTGGGAAGTGTCCCTGTCCATGGCAGGGGAGTTGGAACTGGGTGGGCTTTGAGGTCCCTTCCAACCCAAAGCATTCCATAATTCTATTGGTTGTTCTAAGACTAAAAAGGAGTTTCTGAAGTCGTAGAATAATAGTGCACTTCTGCATTGTGTTGTGTCCTCCTTACAGACCATGACTGTGTTTCGATGTTGATGAAGATGCTTTAGAATCCACAATGGGCATTTTTGTGCCAGCTTTTTGTTTCCAAGAAGAACAAGGTAGAAGTGAGCAGGTGATGGTGTGTCCTGGTGCAGCCCAAGCCCTGGGCAGATGACATAACCCAGCAAGTCACACCAAGGTTCTAGGGAACTCCAGGACCTCCTAAGCCTTTGTGATATGTTGTTCTTCCTTAGAGGTGTTAAAAACCTGTCCAGACATCCAGTTGACAACTGGGTATGGGTGGCACTGCTAGAGCATGGGAGTTGGACCAGTTGGCCTCCAGAGGCTTCTTCCAACTTCAACCATTCTGTGATTCTGTTTGAGCAACCTGATTAAGCGGGATGCGTCTCTGCCCATGGAAGGGAGTTTGGAACTGGACAGTCTTTCATGTCCCTTCCAACCCAAACCATTCTATGATGCTGTGATTCTATGATCTCTTCTCAAAACCTCTGGGCACTGATGGTGCTGCTCATGGAAAATCCTGTCTTGGGGCACTGGGATATCCAGGCATATTTGAGATTTGACATCATGCCCTAGGCCAGCCTGAGATGAATTGATCTTTCATGAAGTCTGGGAGAGCTGGAGTTGCTGGTGGGTCAGAGAGCTCCTGCTCCCATCTTTGCTCTGCAAATAGCTGTTTCCAAACCTACCCTTAAATTCCCCATAGAATCATGGAATTATAATATGGTTTGGGTTGGAAGGTACCTTAAAGATGATCCAGTTCCAACGCCCCTGCCATGAGCAGGGACACCTCTCACTAGATCAGGCTGCTCTATGCCCCAGACTACCCAAGCTGCTTCATCCCATTCTCATCTCTGCTGCCTGGTTTTCACTGGGGGATGGTGGTTGTCTTGAGTCCAAAATATTGCAGGCACCCAAAGTTGGGGTGAGGAGCACCATGATGCTTAGAATCATAGAACGACCTGAGTTGCAAGGGACCCACAAGGATGATCGAGTCCAACTCCTATCTCCGCATAGGACAATCCCAACATTCAAACCATGTGTCTGAAGGCATTGTCCAAATGCTTCTTGAATGTGGTCAGGCTTGGCTCCGTGACTGCTTCCCTGGGGAGCTGTTCCAGTGCTCCACCAACCTCTGTGTGAGGAACCTTTTCCTAATGTTCAACCTAAACCTCCTTGGCACATCTTCCTGCCATTCCCTTGAGTCTTATCATTGGTCACCAGTGAGAAGTGGTCAGCGCCTGCTCCTCCTCTTTCTTCCCTGTTTGGAACTTCTTTCAAATTCTTTCTTTTCTTCTGCAAGCTGTGGTAGGGTTTTTTTTCCCCCTTTCTTCCTAGAATCATAAAATTGGGTTGGAAGAGACCTTAAAGCCCATCCAGTTCCAACCCCCCTGCCATACCTTTTTTGGAGGGGTTGTTTTTGTTTTCTCCTCTCCCAGCTCTGCAAGGTTCAGTGCTTTGGCCTTGCACATCGCAACGCGTTAAGAACCGCCCGGTTTAATTTGTGGTTAGATATCTGTTGAAGATTGCATCCACTTTCCCAGTCAGCACTTAATTGGCAACTCGCTTGATTTAACAGCGTGGGAGCCGGCACCGGAAAAATGGCTCGAATAAATCACTGCCCGACGCCAGAAAATAGATATAATCTCAACATTAACTACATTAATAGGAGCAAGAGCCGAATTAAGAAAGCCATAAAGTATAGGCAGGAGAAGATAAATTAAAACCATCTCACTGTCTTCTCCAGGCTCTGCTTTCCTTCCTCCCCAGGTCACTCGCCTGTGGTTGTCTGCATTGGGGACAGGAGCAATGCCACGAGCACACACCTTTCCCAGTTTGGGTCACCTCTTCAAAAACATTTCTATACTGGAAGAGGCTGCCCAAGGAGGTGGTGGAGTCACCATCCCTGGAAGGTTTTAAAAAATTAGTAGGTGAGGTGCTCAGGGATCTGGTTTAGTAGTGGACAGGTATGGTTGGACTTGATCTCAGAAGTCTTTTCCTACCAAGTGATTCTGTGATTCTTCCATTCTATGACCAAGCACTGGAAGAGGTAGATGAGGTGCTCAGGGACGTGGTTTGGTAGGCGCAGTGGTGTTGTGATGATGATTGTACTGGATGATCTTGGAGGTCTTTTCCAACCTTGATTCTCTGGGTTTCATTTCCTGTGTCCTGAGCTGTGGCATCGCGCTGCCCAAAATGTTCTGCAGACTCTGACAGGTTTATCTCTGTAAGAAAGACCTGGAGGTGCTGGAGTGCATCCACCAACGAAGCTGATGAAAAGACTGGAGAACAAGTCCAACTTAATGCATTTCTGGAGAGTTGTGTCAGCATTGTGAGCTGGATGCTGGTTTTGTGTTCATTTAGGGAGTTCTCCCCATTTCGTATGGTTCTGAAGGCATGAGTTGCTCTGGGTCTGATGCCACAAGAGGGAGACAGCTCTGTATGAGTCCTGCGTGGGAAAAGCTGACAACTAATTTAGTTTTAATGAGAGAGCAACAGGGACTTTGGTCTTCGCGTATGTGTTGAACAAATGAACATGTCACTTGGCAGCACTGACGTGCTGGAACTGGAACCTTGGTGAGTTTAACACCTCAGGGCCATCAAAATTGTGTCTAATAGATCATTAGAGATGTCCCTCTATCCCTCATAGAATCATAGGATGGTTTGTGTTGGAAGGGACCTTAAAGCCCATCCAGTTCCAACCCCCTGTCATGGGCAGGGACACCTCCCACCAGACCAGGCTGCTCAAGGCCCCATCCAACCTGGCACTGAAAACCCCTGGGGATGGGGCATCCACAGCTTCCCTGGGCAGTCTGTTCCAGTGCCTCACCACCCTTGTCATGAAGAAATTCTTCCTAATGTCCAATCTGAATCTTCCCCCTTCCGATTCAAAGCCATTGCTCCTTGTCCTATCACTCCAGGCCCTTGTAAAAAGTCCCTCCTCAGCTTCCCTGGAGCCTCTTTAGGTACTGGGAGGCTTCTCTAAGATCTTCCTGGAGCCTTCTCTTCTCCTTGGCTGAACAACCCCAACTGTCTCAGCTTGCCTTTGCAGCAGAGGTGCTCCAGCCCTTGGGTCATCTTCGTGGCCACCTCTGGACCTGTTCTGACAATTCCATATCCTTTTTATGTTGGGGATTCCAAAACTGGACATGAACTCCAGATGGGGTCTCATGAGAGTGGAGTAGAGGGGGAGAATCCCCTCCCTCTCCCTGCTGGTTTCTTTGGATGCAGCGCAGGACACAATTGGCTTTCTGGTCTGCAAGCGCACATTGCTGGTTCACATGGAGCTTCTCATCAACCACCACCCCAAGTCCTTCTCTGCAGGGCTGCTCTCAGTCACATCACCCCCAGCCTGTATTAGAAACCACAGATTGCCCCGACCAATAGTTTTTATACTTTACAGTGTCAACCAAGGCAGAGCCGACTGCCTTTTGAATACTTGATCTACTGACCCTCTTAGAAGTGTTGAACCTTTTTTCTTTGCATCTGGAAGTAGATCTCAATTCTTTATCTATGTGTATTTATGCATAAAATATACATGCATGCTTTTATAAAATATAGATGTGAATCCATATGAGTGGAGACACTTATCCAGGCATTCACATTGCTTGAATTAATGTCTCTATGGTCTGTAGTCTTTGATTCGAGGGAAGCCAAAAGTTCAGGCCAAGGAATCAGAAGCTGACAACCCAGCCAGGGCCAAAGAGGGGATATTCTGCTTCCATTCCACTCTTGTGAGACCCCACCTGGAGTCCAGTGTCCAGTTTTGGAATCCCCAACATAAGAAGGATGTTGGGATGGGTCCAGAGGAGGCCAGGAAGATAGTCATAGGGCTGGAGCTTCTCCCATAAAGGGCCAGGGGGAGCTCAGAGCAGCCTTGCAGTATTGAAAGGGGCTCCAGGAAAGCTAGAGAAGGACTTTCTACAAGGGCCTGGAGTCATAGGTTGAGGGGGAACGACTTTAAACTTGAAGGGGGAAGATTTATATGAGACATTAGGTAGAAATTCTTCAAGATGAGCGTGCTGAGATGCTGGCCCAGATTGCCCAGGGAAGTTGTGGATGCCCCATCCCTGGAAATGTTGAAGGCAAGATTGGATGGGGCCTTGAGCAGCCTGATCTGGTGGGAGGTGTCCCTGCCTGTGGTGTGGGGGTAGAAGTGGATGGACTTTGAGGTCCTTTCCAACCCAAACGGCTCCATGATTCTATGATTATTTGTTCCTTTGGATGATATAAAAGTAGCAAACTCAACTCTTTAGGGGAAAACCAAATCAGAAGTAGCATTTCTACACTGGTTTCTCTACCTTAGTAGGTCAATTAAATTTAATATTAAATACGTCTCTGCTATGGATCTGTCCAGACCCAACCAGGAGCTGGTGATATCTTCATGGACAATTCCCTTACGTGTGCAGCCCCACTGAACTTCTTTATCCTCTTCTGTGCCGAGTCAATGCCTGCCACTCGGTTTTCCATTGAGCCCTGGAATTGAGGTTTTCCATTGAGATATGGAATCGAGGTTTTCCATTGAGTTCTGGAATTGAGTTTTTCCATTGAGCCCTGTTGCCAACGTATTAGTGAACTTTAATTAAAATATATCAGCTCATCTTAATATTATGACTATTTCCTGCATGAGAAAAAGAGTGTTTAAGGAGAAGCTGGCTCTGGAAAAAACAATTATGCTGGGTATTTTTGGAAAGGAGGCAGGAGGTCAAGCTTGGAGTGGTATTTCAATGATTATTTTGGAAATAATTTGAAGTTGGGACTGGTTTGGGTTTGGAGGGGATGCGGTGGGTCTGGCCACTCCAGAATGTGGGTAGGGATTCAGCATTGAAATGGGTGCTGGAGCGTGTCCAGAGAAGGGGAATGAAGCTGGTGAAGGGGCTGAAGAACAAGGGTTGTGAAGAGCAGCTGTGGGATCTGGGGCTGTTTAGCCTGGAGAAAAGGAGGCTGAGAGGGATACCTCATCACTGTCTATAACTCCCTGAAAGGAGATTGTAGCAAGGTTGGTGTTGGTCTCTTCTCCCAAGTGACAGGTGATAGGATGAAAGGAAATGGCCTCAAGTTGTGCCAGGGAAGGTTCACATTAGACCTCAGAAAAAATGTCTTCACCAAAAGAGTCCTCAGGCAATGGCAGAGGCTGCCCAGGGAGGTGGCGGAGTCACCATCCCTGAAGGTGTTTAAAAGAGGGGTAGATGAGATGCTCAGGGATCTGGTTTAGTAGTGGACAGGTGTGGTTGAACTTGATGATCATCGAATCATAGAATGGTTTGGGTTGGAAGGGATCTCAAAGTCTATCCAGTTCCAGCCCCTTTCCATGGGCAGGGACACCTCGCATTGGATTAGGTGCTCAAAGCCCCATCCAACCTGGTCTTGAACATCTCTAGGGATGGGGCATCCATGAATTCTCTAGGGAACCAGTGTCTCACCACCCTCATCGTGAAGAATTTCTTCCTAATGTCTAATCTAAATCTTCCCCCTTCCAGTTTTAAACCTGCTCCTGCTTTCCTTCTCATTTTAGAGGGCTGAGTAGTCCATCGATGAGGGTGGTAGGATGCTGCCTTAGAGGGATTAAGCATTAATGTGCTATCCCACGTGGATGTAGGACCTGGAGCTGCCCAGCCAGTGTCACATGCAACGTGGGCACAACTTAGGTGCTAAAGCTGGTGACGCCTGCCTGTCTCGTCTGCTGAAAGAGATCCATTTCAGCTAATCAGAATTAAACCCTAATGAACTTTGTCCAATTGGCTGAGCTAATGGGGGTAAAAGGAATCTAATTAATGGGGACAATGGTCCCCGGTCTTCCCGGTATAATTGCTGATCTGCTGCAGCTTTAGAGCGACGCATTGGAAAGCTCTGTATTAGGGGCTGTCAGCATTTCCATTCTCAATCTTTGCTTAAGCGGTTTAACGGGACGCTGTCATGGGTTTTAGGCTGAAAGTTGACCTACCTTGAAAACAGCTTCATCTGGGCAATCATGACTTCTAGAACGGTTCTTTTGTCTTTTCTCCAGGCCGGTGTTGAAGTGGAGAGGTTTTTGTAGCAGAAACTTTGTTGGAGAACTTGAGTAACTTTGAAATGTTTCAATAGATCATTCTCAGAAGCGTTGGGGTTGTTCAGCTTGGAGAAGAGGAGGCTCTGTTGAGATCTTAGAGTGGCCTTCCAGTATGGAAAGGTGTTCCAGGAATACTGTGGAGGGGCTCTTGATCAGGGAGTGCAGGGATAGGACTCGGGAGAACGGTTTTAAGCTTAAAGAGGGGAGACTGAGATGAGATTTTAGGAAGGAATTATTTTTTGTGAGGGTGGGGAGGCACTCAGGTTGCCCAGAAAAATGGTGGATGCCCCATGGCTGGAGGTGTTCAAGGCCAGGGTGCATGGGGCTTTGAGCAACCTGATCCAGCTGGAGATGTCCCTGCCTGTGGCAGAGAGGTTGGAACTGGATGGATTTTGAGGTCCCTTCCAACCCCAACAATTCCATGATTCTGTGATTCGTTCCAGGGCTCTTCGTAGGTGAGATCGGACTCCTTTCTGGAGAGAAGCCAAGCAAGGTGGTTTTGACTTGAGGTCCCAGACGAGCCAGGAATGACCAGAGCTGCTTTGGCCTGGAGTTGGTCTTCTGAAAGATGGGCAGGAGGTATCTAACCACCTGGAAGCTTTGGAGATATGGCATGAGTAGCCTAATCACAGGAAACTGAGACAGCCAGGGACATGTAGGACCAGGGGGAACTGAAGATAGGGATTATTTAGACAGTGTGAAGAAGGGGATGTGCAGAGACAGGAGGAGCAATTAAACAGCCAGCAGAGTAGGAGACCTCAGCAAAAACTTTCTTAGTCCCTACCTGAACAGAAGAGTCCACAGGATTGTTGGAGTAGACACGATCTTGTCCAGAAGTGCTTTGTAGAAATCCCTGCGGAATGAAAATCCTGACAAATCTGAATGGAGACATCTTGGCCAAGACCCTGTTGTCATGAGGTGGTAAAATAAACCAAGCTGTTGTTGATCAGGGGAGAAAGTTGTGGAGGAAGACAGAAAATAAGAGGCTTGTGTAATGCCAGCCACAGTTTAGGAAAGCGAGAACCACAAGAAGATGAGTGATTGAGACATCAGCAGCTGTTTGCTTTCAGGAACGATGATGAAACATTAATTACAGGCAGGAGCGGCATCCTGCCGAGAGGAATATTGTCCTTCTGGCAGCTCAGCAAAGATGTGTTTAATTGTCAGAGCCGGGCACCTTCTCATGGATGAGGCTGATGGGATAGGGAAAGCACAGAAGGAAAAGCCGTGTTGGAGCCTGGTCGTGGGTCTGGAAGGTTTATGGCAAGAAATGAGGTTGGTGGCATAATATCTCTCATGTATGGAGGGAGAGGTAGTGCGTTGGGGTGGCTTTGGCTGGTTTCATAGGGTCATAGAATGGTTTGGGTCAGAAGGGACCTCAAAGCCCCTCTAGTTTCACCTCCTCTGCCATGAGCAGGGACACCTCCCACTAGATCAGGTTGCTCCAAGCCCCGTTCAACCTGACCTTGAGCACCTTCAGGGATGGAGCACCCACAACTTCTTTGGACAATGTCTTCAAGTGCCTCTCTGGATTGGGATGTTGTTTTAATACCTGGGTTTTTTGAAGTTTAATTACTTGAGGAGGGAGCTTCTCCAGCCTGTGTGAGAACCGGGAAGAGGTGTCATGTGTATGGGATGTGGACACTGGGAGAAACTTTAAAAAAACCTTCTGCAGGTATAATCAAACGTTTCTTATCCACCATGCAGCCAAAAAAAGCAACTGAGATGGTTTTGAATACAGTATGAATTCATGAGTTGAGGTGTGAAGAAGAAATCCATTTAGATGGGTTCTGTAATAGCATTGGCTGCAGCTCCAGGAGAAGCTGAAAGCTTTTAAATAGATGGAGGAAATATGAAACGTTTCAAAGGTGGTTTCTATTGTTTGCTGATGGTCCTGGTGGCTTTGCTGTTGGCGGTACAGCTTCTGGGGTGAAGAGTGTGGCATGGGAACAGATGTGCAGGGCCAGAGGAAGAGAGGGGCCACTACTTATGGGGCCGCCAAGGGGGGGTCAGTGGCTGGGTTTTGTGAAAACCAGCTCAAGTCAGGGAATCATAGAATGGTAGAATATCTTGGGTTGGAAGGGATCTGAATGATCATCCAGTTCCAATGCCCCAGCCATGGGCAGGGACACTTCCCACTGGCTGGTCATCTGCTTCTGCACCTTATCGCCACCAGACATCATAGGATGTCAGAATCAAAGAGTGGTTTGAGCTGCAAGGGACCTTAAAGCCCATGCAGTTCCAACCCCTTGTCATGGGTCAGGGACACCTCCCACTGGATCAGGTTGCTCCAAGCCCCATCCAACCTGGCCTTTAACACCTCCAGGGATGGGGCATCTACGACTTCCCTGGGCAACCTGTGCCAAGGCCTTGCCACCACCACAGGAAAACATTTCTTCCTAAGATCTCATCTCAATCTCCTCTCTTTCAGCTTCAAACTGTTCCCCCTCCTCCTATCACTGCACTCCCTGATTGAGAACCCCCCCCCCAGCTTTCCTAGATCCCCTTCCAGTACAAATTTCCCCTGGAAATCTGTTCTAAGGTCTCCTCGGAGCCGTCTCCAGGCTAAACAACCCCAGCTCTCCGAGGTTGTCCTTTATGGGAGGTGCTCCAGCCCTTGGATCATCTTCGTGGCCTCCAACTGTTCCAACAGACCTGTGTCCTTCCTATGCTGAGGACTCCAGAACTGAACCCAAGGCTCCAGCTGGTGTCTTACGGGAGCGGAGTAGAGGGGCAGAATCCCCTCCCTCACCCTGCTGGCCACTCTTATTTTGATCAGCGCAATTTTGATCCACCAAGCAAGCGATCCCATCCCAATTATTTCAGCTCTTTGAATGTTGCCACACGGCACCATCGCATCTCACTCTTGATTTAGTTGCTGAGGTTTATTAGGATTTAAATCCATGAGATGTAAACCTTTGATTTCAGTCATCAGCTCTGGTCTTGTTCCACATCCTTATTAATCAACTGAAGGAGTTGTTCTCATTGGTTGATATCCATAGTTATGCACGTGCAACTATTTTTCTTTTGCACGTCAGGAGGATTTATTAGGTCAGTACATCTTTATTTAGGCAATTAGGTGGCTTAATAGGTACTTGTTGAGGTTCATAATTTCTCCCCCGGTTTTGAAAATGGTAAATGAGATCTGTGCTGGATTATGTTTTTTTTTATTCTTGAGATTAATATTAAGCTGCCTTTGAATGGAAATTCTGCTTCAGTTGAACCACGTTAAAAGAGTTTTCTCCAAGTATTTGTTTCATATGGAGGTGCTGGTTGATGAGAAGCTCGACATGAGCCGGCAACATGTGGTCGCATCCCAGAAGGCCAGTCTAGTCCTGGGCTGCATCCAAAGCAGCGTGGCCAGCAGGGTGAGGGAGGGGATTGTCCCTGTCTACTCCGCTCTGGTGAGACCCCACCTGGAGTCCTGTGTCCATTTCTGGACTCTCCAACATAAGGAGGGTGTGCAACTGTTGGAACAGGTCCAGAGAAGGCCACAAAGATGATCCAAGGGCTGGAGCACCTCCCCTGTGAGGACAGGCTGAGACAGTTGGGGTTGTTCAACCTGGAGAAGAGAAGGTTCTGGGGAGACCTTAGAACAGCCTCCAAGTACTGAAAGGGGCTCCAGGAAAGCTGAGGAGGAACTTTTTATAAGGGCCTGGAGTGACAGGACGAGGGGAAACAGCTTTAAATTGGAAGGGGGAAGATTTAGATTGGACATTAGGAAGAAGTTCTTTACGATGAGTGTGGTGAGACACTGGCCCAGCCTGCCCCGGAAAGCTGTGGATGCCCCATCGCCAGAGGTATTCAAGGCCAGGTTGGATGGGGCTTTGAGCACCCTGATCCAGTGGGAGATGTCCCTGCCCACATCAGAAAGATTGGAAGTGGGTAGGCTTTGAAGTCCCTTCCAACCCAAAGCCTGCTGTGATTCTATGATTCCATTTCTCCCAAACCAGGGTTTCCCATTTCCACCTGGGAGACTCAGAGTGGACGAGGTCTCTCCTGCCTCACCACTCCTTGGCCCTGTCTGTAACTGTTCTCCCAGTTATGATCCACTTTTTCCTCAGGAACCAAATGCCAGCATGCAAATGTGATTTCTTACTCCATAAGGATTACTTACAGGAAAAATATAAGCTAAGCCTAAATAAGATATCCAGAAGTGAAAGAAAGGCATCCTTTAAGAGCCCCTTGTATCGCCGTGAGCACCAAGAAATCCTCTCCGTTTCAGCCGCCTGAAACGCCGTTGGGTTGCTCCTGCTCTGCTTATGGGTTTGTGTTTGCTTTACACACATCACATGCTTGAATATTTCAAATATTAGAGTTTATGCTGGGGTTTTTTGGATTAGATGGTCTTCTGTGTTGAGTGTGCGTAGCTTGAGGATGTTAAATGTGAGCATCTCCTACAGCTCTTGCTGCCCACCAGGGCGAGCTGTCCTTGTTTTTAACCCTCAGTCTCCACATTGACTTGGAAATGTCCCTTATTTTGCTTTTTTCAATCTATTTAAGAGGGTAGCATATTTTGATAGCGACACTTGCTGGCTCTTGGCTGAAGTTTGGTGGTTTTCTTCCATTTTGAACAGCTTCACTGTGTTTGGTGGCAAGGAAGGCACATTGAGCTGGGCATCAGTTCACCATTGGCTCCACGTTGTCTTGCTGAGCCTTTTTCTCCCTCCTGGACTGGATTTTGTATTTTCAAGAAAGTCTTTTTCAAGAAACATTTCTGTTTACCAAGCCATGTGAAGTTGGTCTTGCAAAAAAGGCTGGAGGAAGGTGGACAGCTGGGCTGGACATAAGCCAGCAGTGGCCCAGGTGGCCAAGAAGGCCAGCAACATCCTGGCTTGGATCACCAGTGGTGTGCCAGCAGGACCGGGGAAGTGATCATCCCCCTGAACTCAGTGCTGGTGGGGCCAGACCTCTAATCCTGGGTTCAGTTTTGGGCCCCTCACTCCAAGAAGATGATGGAGTGTGTCCAGAGAAGGGAAATAGAGCTGGTGAAGGGGCTGGAGCACAGGAGTTATGGGAGTGGCTGAAGAAACTGGCATTGTTTATCCTGGAGGAAAGGAGGCCGAGGGGAGACCTTCTCACTGTCGACAACTCCTTGAAAGAAGGTTGTTTTGAGGTGGGTGTTGGTCTCTTCTCCCAAAGAACAACTGAGGATGAGAGGAAATGGCCTCAAGTTGCAGCAGGGAAAGTTTAGACTGGATACTGGGAAACATTTCTTTACTGAAAGAGTGGTGACTCACTGGAGGAGGCTTTCCAGGGCAGTGGTGGAGCCCCCGTCCCTGGAGGGGTTCAAAAAGTGTATAGATGTGGCACTTCAGAACATGGTTTAGCAGACACGGTGGGCTTGGGCTGAGAGTTTGACTGGGTGATCTTAGATGTCTTTTCCAGCCTCAGTGGTTCTATGATAAGGACCCAGGATTTCCACTTTCCAAATAACGTGGAGTCAGTCAAGCAGAGAAGACCTCAGAAAGGACACAGCAGCTTAATGTATGGCCATAGGAAAGAGAAGAAGCCAAATAAGACTTAGTAAACATGAGCAGCACTTCAATGTTTAACTGTGAGAATGAAAAGAAAGATCAGACTTGGTCAACACAAACTTCTATGAAAGTCCAACGTGAATTCATGAGACTCAGGCGACGTTACTGCTGCTTTGAGGATTGCAAGGGAAGAGCCCAGATATCAACCTACAGAGTTGTTTTATCAGCCCATGACCTCCACCCGTAACATTTTTAGCAGAAGACACTGCATTTTTCCTGTCGCGCTTGGCTCTGGCCCTGGCGTTGTTCTCCGACCTCCGCCAGCCATGACAGTGACAGGTGATAGGACAAGAGGAAATGGCCTCAAGTTGCACCAGAGGAGGTTCAGATTGGATACTGGGAAAAATTTCTTCACTGAAAGGGTGGTCAAGCACTGGCAGAGGCTGCCCAGGAAGGTGGTTGGGTCACCATCCCTGGAGGAGTTTGAAAGACGGGCAGATGACGTGCTGAGGGATCTGGTTTAGTAGTGGACAGGGACAGTTGGGGGTCAATATTCTCAAAGGTCTTTTCCAACCGAACAATTTTATAATTCTGTGATCAAGCACTGGAAGCAGCCACCCAGGGAGGTGGTTGAGTTACCATCTCTGGAGGGATTTGGAAGAGGTGCTCTGGGATCTGGTTTAGCAGTGGGCTGGTACGGCTGGATTCGATGATCTCAAAAGTCTTTTCCAACCAAGCGATTCTGTGATTCTGTGACTCTGTTTTTCAACATTTTTATAGCGTTCCTCTCCCCCTTTTTCACTAAAAATTGTTCTTCTCCTGTCCACCCTGGGGGTGGGGAGGGGGAAAGACAACCCTCAACCTTGGGTAGTCAAGGTTATGGTGATAAATTCTGTAGCATTGTCACTTCTATTCGGAGGAAATTGGCTGGCCGCTTTCGGGCTGAAGGGAAGATAATTTGCTGTAGTATTTCAAATGGATTAGAAATGGATTTGAAGGGAAAGTTCATGCCTCCCATTACAAAGGCGAAAAAGAAGACTATCTTAAGGCACTGTTCACACTCTGGCCTTCATTATCCACGCTTAATACCTTTCCTATTTTCCAGCGTTAATGAAATTTCCTGCCGGAGCGAGCCTCGTGGACGGACGGGAGGACTCTTTTAGATCGGCGGGTTTGCGCGACAGAAAGGGAATTACAAGCTCCTCGTGTTGAGGGGCCCAACTATTCTTCAGGTCCTTGGCCTGGCTATTATCTCATTAATTTTATCCTCTTTTGCTCAATACGGTTCATTTCCAAAGGCCGTCCTTTCCATTAGGGTTACAATTCAATGGGGAGCTGTGACACCACTGGGGATGAAAAGCAAAGAGGAGGTTGGAGTAGCTCCTTGCCCTCCAGCCTTTCCTTCGTCCACGTCGCCGGTGGCGTTTTGCTGCCACCGCTGGGTCAGATGAGACCAACGGGGAGCGACACACACACTGGTGGTGGTTATGGGGCTGCACAACTGCTTGGGAACAACAGCTTGTAAGGGGAAAACAGAAGTTTCCTGTGGGTAAATTTAGACAATTAAGTTTCCCCCAAGCTCTTCTGTGTTGGGTCAGCTCCCACTGTGATTTTTTGGTATAAAACATTTTTTACCTTCAATTTTAAATCACTTATCATAGAATCATAGAATGGTTTGTGTTGGAAGGGATCTTTGATATCATCCAGTTCCAACCCCTTGCCATGGGACAGCTTTCACTGGATCAGGTTGCTCAAAGTCCCATTCAACCTGGCCTTGAACACCTCCAGGGAGGGGGCAGCCACGACTTCTCTGGGCAACCTGTGCCAGTGTCTCATCACTCTCACAGGGAAGAATTTCTTCCTACGGTCTCATTTCAATCTCCTCTTTCAACTTAAAACCATTCCCCCTCGTCCTGTCTCTGCACTACCTGATAAATTCATGGATGCCCTGTCCCTGGAGGTGTTCAAGGCTGGGTTGGATGAGGCTTTGAGAAACTGGATCCAGCAAAAGGTGTCCCTGCCCATGGCAGGGTGTTGAAATTGGATGAGCTTTAAGGTTCCTTCCGACCTACACCATTGTATGATAAAATCCTTGAAGAGTCCCACCAGGAATGTCTGCAGTGGGAATGGCAGGAAGATGTGCCGGGGGAGGTTCTGGTTAGATATTAGGAAGAGGTTCTGCACCCAGAGGTTCGTGGAGCACTGGAACAGCTCCCCAGGGAAGCAGTCACAGTGACAAACCTGATGATATTCAAGAAGCATTTGGCCAGTGCCCTCAGACACACGGTGTGAATGTTGGGGTTGTCCTGTGCAGAGATAGGAGTTGGAATCAATGATCCTTGTGGGTCCCTTCCAACTCAGGTCATTCTACGATTCTGTGATTCTATACAGTGCCTGTGGTCCAGTGTGTTTGAGACTTGACAATCCCCAAGGACTGCTGGAGAGGAGAGCACACCAGCACGCACATTGCTGCTCTGCTCCTCTGAGATGAGGGGGAACAGCTTTAAATTGAAAGGGGGAAGATTTAGATTGGACATTAGGAAGAAATTCCTCACAATGAGGGTGTGAGACACTGGCACAGGTTGCCCGGGGAAGTGGTGGCTGCCCCATCCCTGGAGGTGTTCAAGACCAGGTTGGAAAGGGCCTTGAGCAGCCTGGTCTTGTGGAAGGTGACCCTGCCCATGGCAGGGGCTTGGAACTGGATGATCTTTAAGGTCCTGTTCGACCTAACCCATTCCATGATTCAGTGAATCTCTATATTATATCTGTTATCTGTAGATGTTACTCAATACACACAATTATACTTTCAATATATGTATTCAATAATATCTATTAAGACATCTATAAACAGCATTTGGGGCTTGTATCTCTAGCAATTATATCTAGATATTATTGAATATGTTTATTAAATGTATATATTGAATAGCTCTTGATGTTATTGAATATATGTAATTCAATATATTCAGTGTATATATTCAATAATATAGAGAGATAATTGATAGATAGGTAATAATACATAGATTTTTATCTATAAATATCTGTGTGTTACTATATGTCATAGAATCATGGAATGATTTGTATTGGAAGGGATCTGAAAGCCCATCCAGTTCCAACCACCCCCACCTTGCCATGGATAGAATCACCTCCCACTGGATCTGGTTGGTAAAAGCCTCATCCAATCTGGCATTGAACACCTCCAGGGATGGGGCAACCACCGCTTCCCGGGGAAACCCGGTCCAGTACATCACCACCCTTATCATGAATTTTGTCCTAATGTCCAATCTAAATTTTCTCCCTTCCAATTTAAAGCCATTC
Organism: Tapera naevia; assembly: GCA_033556795.1. NCBI lineage: Eukaryota > Metazoa > Chordata > Aves > Cuculiformes > Neomorphidae > Tapera > Tapera naevia. The sequence goes on from JAUMJJ010000063.1 coordinate 86,594, forward strand.
CCCTCGTTCTGTCACTCCATGTTCTTGTAAAAGGTCCCTCTCCAGCTTTTCTGGAGCCCCTTTCAGTGCTGGAAGGCTGCTCTAAGATCTCCCCAGAGCCTTTCCTTCTCCAGGCTAAACAACCCCAACTCTCTCAGCCTGTCCTCATAGCAGAGGTGCTCCAGCTCTTGGATCACCATTGTGGTCTCCTCTGGACCCGTTTGAACAGTTCCATATCCTTCTTCTATTGGAGACTCCAGAACTGGACACAGGACTCCAGGTGGAGTCTCATGAGAGCAGAGCAGATGGGGAGAATGCCCTCCCTCATGATACTGGCAACGCTTCTTTTCCTGCAGCCAGGACACTGTTGGCTTTCTGGGCTGCGGCTGCACGTTGCTGGCTGATGTTGAGCTTCTCATCCACCAACACCCCCGTATGAAACCTCCCACCCCACATCCATCACCAGGAGCAGATGCTGGAACCTAAGCGGGGTCAAGCGGGCAGCGTTGAGGCACCCTTCCTTCTACAATCCCACCTCCCCCTTGGTGGAACCCGCGACGGAGCCACCCATCTCATTTCCATCCCCACGCCGTTATGCAAACAGAGCCAAATCAAATCTCCTCGACTATCAGTCGCCTTCCCCATTTAGCGCTAATCCAAACAGTAATTTGTTTATGCAAATTAGCCCTCTAATTTTGTATTAGCCCAAACTATGCTCATCATGCTATTAGCAGAACGTATCTAAACCGCGCATTACCGGCAAAGATCTGTAAATTAAGACCCCACTATCCTATCAGCGGAATGCAAACCCCGGAGAGCATTACCTTTAAATGAACATGTGCTGCAAAGAAAGGGAGAATTGTACAATTGTAATAGTTACATTTCTTAGTGCTTAGCGTGACAGCCTATTCATTTTGTCGGGCTGTTGCCAGTGGCTACCGAGCTCGGAGAATTGCTGCCTGGCTTTTTTTTCATGGAGGGGATTCACAAAGAAGCTGCTGCCCCGGTTCCTGTTTCCCCAAGGGTTTGGTCCTCATGAAATTGCTCCAGAGAGGAATACGAAGTCTTAATTTTTATAAAATCAGGTTATTTGCTAAGAGCTGTAGTGGTGCTATCATCATTTGAAGGTAGTGATGCTAGGAGGACAATTTGGTCCTCATGAAACTGCCCGGGAGAGTAATGCGAAGTCTTAATTTTTTACAAAACAAGGTTATTTTTGAAGACCCATAGTTGTGGTATCATCCTGATGGTAGGAGGAGAGTAGAGCCACCCATGGACCACCCAGGAGCTCGCAGCAAACCTCTGCAAACCTGAGGCTGCAGGGCCCGGAGAAAGGTCTCATCATTCTAACACTGGCCTAATGCAGGCAATAAAAATGACCGTGCTCTGTTCGAGTCCTGCATCCAGGAGTCTTCAGCACAGGAAAGACATGGATCTGTTGGAGTTAGTCCAGAGGAGGCCATGATGGTGATCCGAGGGCTGGAGCAGCACCCATAGGAGGGCAGGCTGAGAGAGTTGGCGTTGTTCAGCCTTGAGAAGAGAAGGCTCCACAGAGATCTTCTTCAGGCCTTCCAGCACCTGAAGGCGCTACAAAAAAACTGGGAGGTACTTTTTACAAGGATGTGGAGTGATAGAATGAGGGGAAACTGCTTTAAATTGTAAGGGGGAAGATTTAGATTAGACATTAGGAAGAAATTCTTCATGCTGAGAGTGGTGAGACACTGCAACAGGTTACCCTGGGAAGCTGTGGATGCCTCCTCCCTGGAAGTGTTGAAGGCCAGATTGGATGGGGCTTTGAGCACCCTTGTATTGTGGGATTTGTATTGGTCTGGTGGGAGGAAGAGCTACCATGCAGAGAATCTTTGAAGGTTGATTTTTGTGGTGCAGATCATAGGGTAACATAAAATCATGGAAGGGTTTGGGTTGGAAGGGACCTTAAAACCCATCCAATTCAACCCCCCCTGCCATGGGCAGGGACATCTATCACTGGATCAGGTTGCTCAAAGCCTCATCCAACTGGGCCTTGAACATGTCCAGGGATGGGGCAGCCTTGACTTCTCTGGGCAAAATGTGCCAGGGCCTCCCCACCCTCACAGATCCTAAGATCACTTCCTAAGATCTCATCTCAGTCTCCCCTCTCCCAGCTTAAAAACGTTTCTCCTTGTCCTTTCCCTGCACTCCCTGATCAAGGGCCCCTCCACAGCTTTTCTGGAGCCCCTTCAGGTACTTGAAGGCTGCTCTAAGGTCTCCCCGGAGCCTTCTCTTCTCCATGCCTGAACAACCCCAGCTCTCTCAGCCTGCCCTCATCAGGGAGGTGTTCCAGCCCTTGGATCACCTCTGTGGCCTCCTCTTGAATAAGCGGATTCAACACTTCTTTGCCTACATGAAGAACATCTCTGATTTCTCCTGGCATAAATTCCACCCTCAGGCAGATGAGGGTTTACGCACAAAGCAGCAGTTCCTTGAGATTTTTCCACTCATTTGGACTCACTTTGACTTTATCATTTTCTTGCAGGTCCCCGCTGTTAAACCAGACGCGGCCATCACCTCATGGTGGCAAATCCCAGCACACACAACAGAGATGGAGGAGCAAAGGCTATCGCTGCATCGGTGGGGTCATGTACCGAGTATCGGCCAATAAACTCTCCAAGACCAGCACCCCCATCCGTGGAAGAGACCTGAGCACCAAGAGCCCCGGCAGAGCAGGTGGGGGGCAAGAATTTGTCCTTTTCTGCATCCAGAATCCAGTTCTAACCTGGTGTCTGCATTGAGGTCCACTTTTAGCTTCTTATTCCCAACACACGTGTTTCAGTTCATCCTCTGGCCTTGCAGAGGCCAACATAAGAGGCGTGTGGAACTGCTGGGATGGGTTCTTAGGAGGGTGCGAAGATGGTCCAGTGGCTGGAGCACCTCTGCTATGAGGACAGGCTGAGAGAGGTGGGGTTGTTCAGCCTGGAGAAGAGAAGGCTCTGGGGAGACCTCATAGCAGCCTTCTGGCTCTTGAAGGGCCTCCAGAAAAGCTGTGAAGGGGCTTTTTACAAGGGCAAAGAGTGATAGGACAGGGGGAAATGGCTTTAAACAGGAAGGGTAAGATTTAGATGAGACATTAGGAAGAAATTCTTCTGCAGAGGGTGATGAGACACTGGCACCAGTTGCTCAGGGAAGCTGGGGCTGTGCCATCCCTGGAGGTGGTCAAGGCCAGGCTGGATGGGGCATTGAGCAGCCTGGTCTGGTGGGAGATGTCCCTGTCCGTGGCACGGGGGTTGGAAATGGATGATCTTTAAGGGCTCTTCCAACCCAAACCATTCTATGATTCTGTGATTCTGTGAACAGTGATAGGTATCACGTCACTGCTGAAGTGCCTTCCTCAGCTCTTGCACTGAAGGGAAAATAATGTAGAAGAAACAAAAGGTTTAAGAAAATTGAGGTTGTTCTTAGCTCAGGCTGAGTTCAGGCTTGTAGACACACGGCAATAATGTTTCTATTTGAACATGACCAAAGCTTTGGACAGCTTCAAATGGTACCAGAAGGTATTTGAGATGCTCATCAAATTACATTCGATATTGAAATGAGAAAGGTGAGAGGATCTTTCTGCCCTATTTGTCCCATCCCTGGAGGTGTTCAAGGCCAGGTTGGATGGGGCTTTGAGCAACCTGATCCAGTGGGAGGTTGCCTTGCCCATGGAAAGGCATTGGAGTTGGATAGTCTTTAAGGTCCCTTCCAACACATCCATTCTATCATTCTGTGATAAGAGATTTAAAAGTGAAGATAAAATATGTTTTTATTGGAACATCACAGTGGCACCTAAGCCCATGCAGAAGAGCGTGGTGGCAACTCAACTGCCCAACTTTCACCTGTAGGAAACCTCTGTTTTCCTCTTAAACCAAATTATTGCTCTCAAGCAGTCGTGTAGGCCCAACCCAACCACCAGTGTGCATGTCCCTCCCCGTTAGTCCTCCCACATCCTTCCTGTGCTGAGGACTCCAGGTGGGGTCTCATGAGAGCAGAGTAGAGGGGGAGGATCACTTCTCTAGACCTGTTGGTCGTCTTCTTCTGATGTGGTTAAGTGCGGTCTCATTTGGAGAAACAGCTTTAATGATTGTCTTGGGACAGAAGGTCCCTTCCAAGGTTATTTTGTATAAAATACAGATCCATATATATATTTTCAAAGGTCTTTCTTGTTTTGCTCTAATTTCTTCCCCCCATCGCAGGGCGCATTGAGTTTGGAACCATAAAGCCCCAGTAACTGGTGGGTGTCAGTACTTTCGTGTCATAGCATCGGTTGGAAAAGACCTTTGAGATCATCGACTCCAGCTACTAAATCATATCCCTCAGAACCTCATCTCTGATGGTCACCATCCCTGGAGGTATTCAAAAGATGGGTAGATGAAGAGCTTAGGGATCTAGTTTTGTAGTGAACAGGTACTATTGGACTCTATGATCTCAAAGGTCCTTTCCAACCAAGTGATTCTATGATTCTATGATCTACCCATCTTCCAAACACCGTCAGGGATGGTGACTCCACCACATCTCTGGGCAGCCTCCTTCAGCACCTGAGAACCTTTTCGGAGAGGAAATTATTTCTGGTGTCCAATCTGAACCTCCCCTAGTGCAACTTTGAGGCTATTTCCTCTCATCCTATCGCTTAGTACTTGGTAGAAGAAACCAGCACCCACCTCACCACAACCTCCTTTCAGGGAGTTGCAGACAGTGATGAGGTTCCCCCTCAGCCACCTTTTCTCCAGGCTAAACAGCCCCAGGTCCCTCAGCTGCTCCTCGTAACCCTTGTTCTCCAGCCCTTCACCAGCAATGTTCCCTTCTCTGGATGTGCTCCAGCCCCTCAATGTCCTTGTTGTAGGCCCAAAACTGATCCCAGAATTTGAGGTGTGGCCCCACCAGCACTGAGTACAAGGGGACAATCACCTCCCTGGTCCTGCTGACCACACTTCATGATACAGACCAAGATGCCACTGGGCTTCTTGGCCACTTGGGCACACTACTGGCTCATTTTCTGCCTCGCAATAACTCATCCTCCTTCACAAGGATGGATTCAACAGATACTGGTGTCGCTGACTTTGTGATAACCAGGGCTGGCAGGGCGGAAGATCTGTGTGCGCTCATCAGGTTTGAAGCCTTTGCACATTTACTGAGTGCTCTGTGTTTTCAACACTTGACAAAGTTTATTTAAGTGACGAACAAAACAGCTTTTCCTTTCCCTTCCAGTGCCCGGTGTTGGATGTTTGGGGGAGCAGAGAGATGGGGAACTCTCTTGACAGTTTAATGTGTTGGAGTTTACTTACGATGTGTTCTAAATCCGTTTGTCTGAGTGTTTTGGGTTGGTATTTTGTCTCTTCATGGTCCAACCACACTACGAAAGATGATGCCAGTTGCTATGGATAATCCGTGAGTGCTGTCACATTATCCCTGCCAAGTGAGTGGGATGGGCAGCTTAGTGGACAAGGGAAAGGTTGTGGGTGTGGTGGACCTGGGCTTTAGTAAAGAAAGAAGTGTGGACAACAGCGCAAGGGAGGGGATTCTGACCCTCTCCTTCGCTCTGGTGAGATGCCACCTCGAGTCCTGTGTTCAGTTGTGGAATCTCCAGCATTCAAAGGATATGAAACTGTTGGAATGGGTCCAGGGGAGGCCACGAAGATTATCCAAGGGCTGGATCTCCTCCTATATGAGGACAGGCTGAGAGAGTTGGGGTTGTTCAGACTGAAGAAGTCTCCAGGAAGACCATAGAGCAGCCTTCCAGTACCTGAAGAGTCTCCAGGAAAGCTGTGGAGGGACTTCTTCCAAAGGCCATGGAGTGATAGGACAAGGGGGAATGGCTTTCATTTGGGAGGGGAAGATTTAAATGAGACTTTAGGAAGCAATTCTTCACTGTGGTGGTGGTGAGGCACTGGAACAGGTTGCCCAGGGAAGTGATGGCTGCCCTGTACGTACTTGGAGGTGTTAAAGACCAGGTTTGATGGGACTTTGAGCAACTTGATCCAGTGGAAGGTTTCCCTGCCCATGGCAGTGGAGTTGGAACTGGATGGGCTTTAAGGTCCTTTCCAACCCAAACCATTCTATGGTTCCATGGTCTGTCTGCAAACTCAGGGTGTGGATACTTGCTTCTCTTCCCTGTGCAGATCAAAGATGAAGTGTGAGACATGACCAGCTCTTTATCCCCGAGTTGGTGTTGGCAGTACCTATAAGATAGATTTTTCACTTTGCAGAGGTATTAGGAAGTAGGCAGCAGGACAAGCTGGAAATCATTCAGTATGTTCAGCTAAGCGTAGATTGATTGGGACCTAGAGGAACCTGATCCAGTGGGAGGTGTCCCTGCCCATGACAGGAGAGTTGGAACTGGATGGGCTTTGAGGTCCCTTCCAAACCAACCATTCTGTGACTCTAAGATTAATAATTGTGTTTCTCCACTTACAGTGAACCTCTCCTTCATTCAGTATTAGGTTTATGGTTGGACTCGATGACACCCTTAGCAAGTTTGCAGATGACAGCGAGCTGGGTGGCAGTGTTGATCTGCTTGAAGGGAGGGAGGCTCTGCAAAGAGACGTGAACAGGCTGGATCAATGAGCTGAGACCAACGGGATGAGGTTTAACGACACCAAATGCCGAGTCCTGCACTTGGGGCACAACAATTCCATGCAGTGCTCCAGGGTTGGGGAAGAGTGGCTGGAAAGCTACCTGCAGGAGAAGGACCTGGAGGTGTTGGTTGACAACTGGCTGAGCATGAGCCAGCAGTGTGCCCAGGTGGCTAAGAAGGCCAATGGCATCTTGGCCTGTATATCAAAACCAGTGTGGGCAGCAGGACCAAGGAGGTGATTGTACCCCTGTACTGGGCACTGGTGAGGCCACACCTCGAGTACTGTGTTCAATTCTGGGCCCCTCACTACAAGGACATTGAAGTGTTGGAGCGCGTCCAGAGAAGGGCGCTGAGGCTGGGAAAGGGGCTGGAGAAGTCCTATGAGGAATGGCTGAGGGAACTGGGGTTATTTAGCTTGGAGAAGAGGAGGCTGAGGGGAGACCTCATCACTGTCTACAGCTGCCTGAAATGGGGCTGTGACAGAGCAAGTGTTGATCTCTTCTCTCAAGTGACAGGTGACAGGACAAGGGGAAATGGCCATGAATTGCACCAAGGGAGGTTCAGACTGGATATTGGGAAGAATTTCTTTACCAAAAGGTTGCTCAGGCACTGGCAGAGGCTGCCCAGGGAGGTGGTTGAGTCACCATCCCTGGAGGTGTTTAAAAAACAGGTCGATGAGTTTTTGAGGGACATGGTTTAGCGGATGAGGAGTGTGGTTTGACTCGATGATCTCAGAGGTCTTTTCCAACTGGAAGATTCTATAATTCTATGATCTTATAAGTATTTTTCAACCTAAACAGTTCTATGATTTCTTTCTACGGCTGCTAAAATGTTATCCAGATATTTGAGGAATTTCCGTAGAATTGGAGAAAGAAACAAAAGGTCCTGGCAATGTGACATTTCACAAACATATTTGAAAGGGAATGTAAAACAACCTCACAGACCTCTACAAGATTGAAAGCAACAGAAACCAAATTAAGGTTTGACATTGGCCAGAAAGCAGCCCTGACCCCAATCTCAGCACGAGCTGCAGTGAGAGGCATTGCACAGTGTGAGCCAGCGTGGGCTCCAGAGGGGTTTTGCTGGCATCTAGGCTGCTTTGCATAGATGAGACACTGGCACAGGTTGCCCGGGGAAGTTGTGGAGGCCCCCTCCCTGGAAGTGTTCATGGGTAAGGTTGGATGGGTCCTTGAGCAGTCTAGTCTGGTGGGAGGTGTCCCTGCTCATGGCAGGAGGGTTGGAACTAGATGGGCTTTGAGGTCCTTTCCAACTGAAACCATTCTATGATTCTGTGATCTTTAGCTGCAAGACTGTAGGCCCTGGCAGAGGCTGCCTAGGAAGGAGGAAGAGTCACCATCCCTGGAGGTGTTTAAAAGACGGGTAGATTATGTGCTCAGGGATCTGGTTTAGTAGTAGACAGGAACAGTTGGACTCAATGACCTGAAAGATCTTTTCTAACCAAGCAATTCTGTGAATCTATGACTTTCTCATCCTTGTCTGAGGTTTCACCTCCTGGGAACCACGTGAGAACGCTGGTGTGATGAAAGGCTGGTGGCTTTGGAGATACGCTAGCGTGGCTGGGCTTCTCCTGCTTGAGGGATGCTCATGGATGGCAGCCAGGCCTTGAAATAATGGGATTTTATTTACTGGTGGTTTTCAAGTTTTCTCCGCAACCATAAAACCAAGAAGCCCAGGAAAGCTGTGACTGCCCCATCCCTGGAGATGTTCAAGGCCGGGTTGGATGGGGCTTTGAGCACCCTGATCCATTGGAAGGTGTCGCTGCTTGTCACAGGGGGTTGGAACTGGATGGGCTTTCAGGTTCCTTCCAACAGGAGAACTCCACACTTGATGAAAGGAGGAGGACAATAACCACAGTACAGGGATTCATGGGTGGAAGAAAGTGCACTCTCGCCTCCTTGTTTACCAACTAATTTTAGAAGTGCTGAGCACTGCAGAACCTCACTTTCTGCGTTTGCAAGGATGATAAAGTGCTCAGCGCTGCCGTCAGGCCAGCTCAGGGCTTGCATGAACGATGCTCTCTCCTCTGAGCCTCTCGGCTTTTTGAAAAAGGAAGGGAAGGATTTAAAACTAGAATGTTTTCACCACCCATCCTCTGCTTGGTGGCCAGGCTTTGCTTTTTTCCCTGGTCCGTGGCTGTTAGAGCAGCTCATCTGGTGCCTGGGAGCATCTCAAGCTACAGAACCCCTTAAATATGTTGGGTCCAAGTGGTGGAGGGGTAAGGACGACATTGGTGGGGGTGAGGCCAACCCAGCGCACCGACGTGTGAGAGGAGTGGAAAATGGAATGTTGCTTTCCTCAGGTTTCGGATAGTTTTGGTGTCTGCTTGTGCTCAGCCCCTTCGAGCTGAATTCCTTGGTTTTGAGAGTGCTCAGTCTCTTGGCTCCTTCAGTCTCAATCCCTTGTCTTTAGAGTTACTCAATTCCTTACTCCTCTTGAGCTCAGTCATTTGGCCCCTTTGAGCTCAATCCCTCAGACTGGGGATCACTAATACCTTACCCCTCTTGAACTCAATCCCTTGGCTCCTTTTGAGCTCAGTCCCTTGGCCCCTTTTGAGCTCAGTCTCTTGTCTTTGGGATTGGTCAATCCTCTTCAATCTCAACCCTTTGGCCCCTTTGAGCTCAATACCTTGATTTGGGGATTGTTCAGTCCCGTACCCCTCTTGAGCTCAATGTTTTGGCCCCTTCTGAATTTATTGCATTTTCTTTGGGATTGCCCAGTCCCTTGGGCCCTTTGGTCTCAATGCATTGGTTTTGAGATTGCTCAGTCTCTTGCCCCTTTTGAGCTCAATTCGTCGGATTCTTTGGACTCTGATCCTTTTGGGATCTCTCAATCCCTTGGCCCCTTCAATCTGAATTTCTAATCTTGGGTATTGCTAAATCCTTTCGGCCCCTTTGAGATCAATCCATTGGGTTTGGGATTATTCAATCTCTTACCCCTTTAGAGCTCAGCCCCTTGGTCCATTTTGAAGTCAGTCCTTTGTCTTTGGTATTTTCTCACACTCTTTACACCTTCAATCTCAACGCCTCAATTTTAGAATTGCTAAGTCTATTGCTCTTTTTGAGCTTAATCTCTCCACTTCTTTGGGCTCAGTCCCTTGGTTTGGGGATAGCTCAGTCGCTTGACCTCTTCAATCTCAATCTCTCATCTTTGGGATTGCTCAATTCCTTGGCCCCTTCAGACTCAATCTGTTGGTTTTGGGCTTGCTCAATATGTTACCCCTCTTGAGTTCAATCCTTTAACCCCATTGAGCTCAATCACTTGGTTTGGGAATCGCTTAATCCTTTACCCCTCTTGAGCTCAATCCTTTGTCCCCTTTTGAACCCAGTCCCTTGTTTTTGGGATTGCTCAATCTTGTGGCCCCTTCAATCTCACTTTCTTGGTTTTGGGATTGCTTTTAGCCCTTTTGAGATCAATCCTTTGTCTTCCTTGGTTTTAGCCCCTTAGTTTTGGGATCACTCAACTCCTTTGGCTCCTTTGAGCTCAGTCCCTTGATTTGGGGATTACTCAGTCTCCCTTCTTCAGCTCAATCCTTTGGCCCCTTTTGAACCCAGACCCTTATATTTGGGTTTGCTCCATCCCTTGGCCCCTTCAATCTCAATCCCTTGTTTTTGAGATTACTCAGTCTCCTGCCCATTTTGAGCTCAATCCTTCCACTTCTTTAGGCTCAGTCCCTTGGTTTTGTGATCATTCAGTCTCTTGGCTCCTTCAATCTCAGACCCTCGGTTTTAGGATTGCTCAATATTCTGCTCTTTTTAAATTCAGTCCCTTGGGTTCTTGGGGCTGAATCCCTTGCTTTTTGGATCGCTAGATACTTTGGTACCTTCAATCTCAATCTCTTGTCTGTTGAATTGCTCAATCCCTGACTCCTTTTGAGCGCAATCCTTTGGCCCCTTTGGTCTCAGTCCCTTGGTTTTGAGATTGCTGAGTCTCTTGATCCTTTTGAGCTCAGTCCCTCGGGTCAGTCCCTTGTTTTTGGAATCACGCAACCCCTTGACGCCTTCAGTCTCCATTCCTCATTTTAGGGATCACTCTACCCCTTGGCCCCTTTAATCTCAAACTCTCTTCTTTGGAATTGCTCCATCCCTTATCCCTTTTGTGCTCAATCTTATGTCTTTGACATTGCTCAGTCCTTCAACCTCTTGAATCTCAATCCTTGTCTTTGGAATTGCTCAGTCCCTCACTCCCCTTCACATTAATCCTTTGGCCCCTTTGAGCTCAATCCCTTGTCTTTGGGATTACTGAATTCTTTACACCTTTTGAGCTCATTCAAGGCCCCCTTCAATCTCGGTGTCTTGGCTTTGGGATTACTCAATCTCTTATTCCTTTGAGCTCAATCCCTTGGTGCCTTTTAAGATTAATCCCTTGACTCTGTTATTGCAGGAGCTGGGAGGCAGGGAGCTGGGGGGCAGGGACCTGATGTCCTCGAGGAGCACAAATGGATCCAGCACTGGGGTAAACTGGAGCTTGGGAGCTCGGGAGATGCTCCACAGCAGCCACTCTGGGCTCCTTGCAAGCATCTGCTTATACAATAACATCAAACCCGGAGCGTGCTTCATTAATTGAGGTTTCTCTACTAATAAAACACTCATGACTGCCTCACCATGGGACAAGCACGTTCTTGTTGGGAGCTGGGGTGCAACCAGGCAGGAGAGCGCGGAAAGCTGGCAGCTCATCCCTTGTTTTGCTGTTACCTTCTGGAGAGTGAGGGCTTCTGCTGTCCGGTGAGGAAAATAAATTACCCCCAGCAGCTGCTAGTGCTGATCATCTGAAACAGTGGAACCCACTTAAATGAATAATAATTAAAGAAATAAATTTCCCCGAGTGCCAGCCTCAAAACTTTTGGTTCAGCAATAAAACGAAGGAGAGCCTCGCAAAATGAATCGCTCGGCTCTTTCCGAAGTAGCTGCCTGCACCGTGGAGAGTAAGCAGGGCTCTAATGGGACTTATTAGGGGCGCCAGAGTGGCTCAGGGAAGGCTTTTGCTGGGTGCCAAGGTCACGCAGTTAATGGCAAAAGCCCTTCCCTTGATGAGTGAAAAATAATGGGGAGCTGGGATGACCCCATTATGGTCATTCCTGAGTCAGAATCATAGAATAACAGAATGGTTTCGGTTCGAAAAGGCCTCTAAGATCATGGAGTCCAACCGTGGATCCATCCCTGCTAAGTCCACAACTAGACCACATCCCCAAGAATGACATTTGCTCATCTTTGAACACTTGGTGGCTCAGCCACCTCCCTGGGCAGCCTCTGCCGGTGCCCAAGAACCCTTTCAGTAAAGAAATTCCTCCTAACATTCAACCTAAGTTTGTCCTGGTGCATCTCAAGGCCTTTTCCCTTTGCACTGTGTCTACCAGGGAGAAAAGACCAAAAACCACCTCACCACAACCTCCTTTCAGGGAGTTGTGGACAGTGATGAGGTCTTCCCTCAGGCTCCTCTTCTCCAGACTAAACAGCCCTTGAGTCCCTCAGCCGCTCCTCATAACCCTTGTTCTCCAGACCCTTCACCAGCTCCGTTCCCCTTCTCTGGATGCACTCCAGCCCCTCCATGTCCTTGTTGGAGTGAGGGGCCCAAAACTGAACCCAGGATTTGAGGTGCAGCCTCACTAGCACCGAGTGCAGGGGAAGAATCACTTCCATAATCCTGATGCACACCATTCCTGATGCAGGGCAGGATGTTGTTGGCCTTCTTGGCTGCCTGGGCCACTGCTGGCTCGTATCAGATGATGGAATATTGAGTAATGGAGCTGATTGTCTGCTGGACACGGTTGCTTTGGCAAAGCCCTGATAATTACCCTCCCTGTGTAAGAGTTCCATAAGTTTTCCTTGATTTGGGACAGGTTAAGTAGAAGAGAAGACTCCAGAGAGACCTTAGAGCAGCCTTGCAGTACTTAAACAGACTCCAGTAAAGCTGGGGAGGGGCTCTTGATCCGGGAGTGCAGGGACAGGACGAGAGGGAATGGTTTTAAGCTGAAAGGGGTGAGATTTAGGTTAGATATTAGGAAGAAATTCTTCACTGTGAGGGTAGCGAGGCACTAGAACAGAGAAATTGTGGATGTGCCATCCCGGGAGGTGGTCAAGGCCAGATTGGATAAGGCTTTGAGCAGTGGGAGGTGTCCTTGCCCATGACAGGGGAGCTGGAAGTGAATGGGTCCCTTCCAACCCAAAACATTCCATGATTCTATTGGCAGCGATAGGCTCGGTGGTTTCCCTGTCTCCAAGCAGTGACCTGCCTGGTGGACTCAGGCCATGACCCTAACGATGCTCTCACCCTCATGGCCCCAACACATCCCAGCTCTGCAACTTCTCCCTTTTTTTTTTTAGGCATTTTCAGTTTTTAACAGCCTTTCCACCATATAAAAAATAAATTAGTAGCTCTGATGCGCAAACAGACCTTTCCACATGATGAAATCCTGGTCTTTGAGCTGTGCCCTAGGAGCAATAAAGTCCTTCCTAAATAATTAAGCAGGTAATAATTAACCACATTCCCTCTGTGCAGTATTTGCAGCCGATTTGGAACGCAAAGGAAAATTTCAAGCGTCCTTTTCCACGTCCATTTGTTGCATTGCAAGCTCTGGGGCGAGGGGAGCTGAGCAGGTTAGAGCTGGGTGGAAACATCTCCCTCCCCACATGCTATAAACAACAGAGAGTTGATCCTGAGTGGGGTTCATGGAATCATGGAATGGGTTTGGTTGGAAGGGACCTTAAAGATCATTCAGTGCAACACCCCCCAGCCATGGGCAGGGACACCACCCTCTGGATCAGAGGGCTCAAAGCCTCATCCAACCTGGCCTTAGGCACCTCCAGGGATGGGGCGTCCATGGACAACTCGTGCCAGGGCCTCACTCACCTTCACAGGGAAGAATTTCTTCCTAAGATGTGATCTAAATCTCCCCCTCTTTCAGATTAAAACCATTTCCCCTCATCCTGTCCTAGCACTCCCTGATCAAGAGCCCCTCCCCAGCTCTCCTGTAACCCCTTTCCTTACTGGAGGCCGCTCTAAGGTCTCCATGGACCTTTATCTTCTCCAGGCTGAACAACCACAACTCTCTCAGCCTGTCCCACATGGGTGGTGTTTTGGGTTTAGTGTTGTATAGGTATGGTTGGACTCAATGATCTCATAGGTCTTTTCCAACCAAGCAATTCTATGATTCTATATTTTGGGGTTATATGGAAAAAAAAAGGGTTCTAATTAATATAGGGTTTTTGACAGAGAGTACAACATCTGCTCTGCTTGTTTAAATGTATTTTATGGTTGCGGAGCCTTTTTCAGGGATAAATTCTCTCTCTTTACCCTTTTTCAATCCAAAACTGGAATTTAAAGTGAGAGGCAAACACTGCGGAAAACACCGTGGGAGCGCTCGGCTCTGAATTCCTTCAGACGAGCAGGGAGGGAAGGGAAAAGAAAAAAAAGGAGTTTGGCTGGAGCCCCCGCTATTAATCATAGCTGTAATCATGCATTTAATGAACATGACAGCTCCTGCTCCCTCCGGAGCGCCGCGCTAAGTCTCCCGGCTGGGTTAGGTACAACAATCACTTCTCGACGCTTGAGAAGAGCGGGAGGCGCCGGAGCAGCCGGTGTCAGGTTGGGATGATGCATGAAGAGAAGCGAAGCCCGGCTGCACGGGCTCTGGGTTTCCTTACGAATGATGCGCTTGGAACTGACTGAATCATTAAGAAGAAGAGCAGAGAGAGAGAGGAAACCACCTGTCCTTTATACAGGGTATAAAATACCAAGCCATGCAGGGTGTAATCACTTAAAAAGCCCTTAATGTGCAGTTCCTGATGTTCTCCCCAGCAGCTTTTATTTTTGCCTTTTCTTTTATAAATTTTTGCCCATTTTCTTCTTAAATTTGCCCACCTTTTTTTTATTTTTGCCCAATTTTTAAAATTTGCCCACCTTTTATTTTTATTTTGCCCATCCTTTATTTTTGCCCATCTTTTTTTTTAAATTTGCCCACCTTTTATTTTTATTTTTGCCCCATCTTTTTTTCCCTCAGGACCCCATCCATCCTGGTCTTGAATGCCTCCAGGGATGGGGCATACATGACTTCCCTGGGCAAACTGTGCCAGTGCCTCACCGTTCCCACGGGGAAGAATTTCTTCCTAAGATCTCATCCAGTGGCTCTGCCCATCATGGAGAAATCCTCCATGCGTCACTTCAACAGATGCATCCCCAGGATAAGAAGGATAGGGAGGCCTTGAACACTTCCAGGGAGGAATCATCCACAGCTTCCCTGAGGAACCTGTTCCAGTGTCTCGTCACCCATCTTTTATTTTTGCCCATCATTTATTTTTCCTCAACTCTTTTTTTCCCCCTCCTCGTGTAATTCCTGCTTCCTCAGAGCCTGCACATAGGAAGAATTTATCCCACCACTCGTTTTGATCTCTGCAGTGAGGAACTTCTGCAATCATAGAATGGTTTGGGTTGGAAGGGACCTCAAAGCCCATCCAATTCCAGCCCCCTACCATTGGCAGGGACACCTCCCTCCAGACCAGGCTGCTCAAGACCCCGTCCAACCTGGCCTTGGACACTTCCAGCAATGGGGCATCCACGACTTCCCTGGGCAACCTGTGCCAATGTCTCACCTCCCCCACAAGCAAGAATTTCTTCCTAATATCTCATCTAAATCTTCCGCTTCCAATTGTGGATGGCCCCTCCCTGGGCAGCCTCTTCCAGTGCTTCAAGACTCTTTTAGTAAAGAAATGTTTTCTACTATCCTGTCTAAACCTCCCCTGGTGCAACTTGAGGCCTTTTCCTCTCATCCTGTCACTTGAGAGAAGAGACCAACACCCACCTTGCTACAATCTCCTTTGAGGGGGTTGTAGACAGCGATGAGGTCTCCCCTCAGCCTCCTTTTCTCCAGACTAAACAGCCCCAGGTCCCTCAGCTGCTCCTCATAAGCCCTTAAGTGCTCACAGGGCCTTGCTTGTATTTAAACTTCTTTTTGCACGATGGAAAAGCTTCTGAAAATACCATTGAGACTGAGTTTCCTTTTTAAATCTAAATTGATGATGAAATAAGTAATTACAGAGCTTCTTAACTGGCAGTGTTTTGCAGCCCCTGTCGTTTCTCCTCCTGGGTAAATATTTAGAAGCCCCCACCCTGTAAATGTTCAAGACCAGGCTGGGTGAGGTCTTGAGCATCCTGGTCTGGTAGGAGGTGTCCCTGCCCGTGACAGAGGGGCTGGAACTTGATGATCTTTAAGGTCTCTTCTAACCCAGACCATTCTATGATTTGCGTATCGAGTGAGTAATTAGGTGATGGTGAGAATGGTGAAGAGTTTCTTTGCCAGCTGCAAATCTGATGCTTTGCTGGACCTGGTCAGCACGCTGGCTGGATTCATCTCATCCGGGTTTTTCCGTGGATTGGAATGGTTCTCGAGTGGTTAAACTAACTCCAGGCTGTGAGTTAATTCCCTGTAATAGGAGATGTTCATCGCCTGTCCATGTGTAAAGGCATGAAGAAGTGTGCCAGAAGATAAAAGCCAGGCAAATCCCCTCCAAACATTATGCCATGGTTGTATTTTTGCTATATATAAATTAAAAACCAGCTTGGGCTGCTGGTGGATGAGAAGCTCAACATGAGCCAGCAACATGCAGTCGCAGCCCACACGGCCAACAGTGTCCTGGGCTGAATCAAAAGCAGTGTGGCCAGTAGGGTGAAGGAGGGGACTGTGCCCCTCTACTCCACTCTCATGAGACCCCTCCAGGAGTCCTGTGGCCAGTTCTGGAATCCCCACCATAAGAAGGATATGGAACAGTTGGACTGGGTCCAGAAGAGACCATGAAAATGAACCGAGGGCTACAGCACCTCTGCTATGAGACCAGGCTGAGAGAGTTGGGGTTGTTCATCCTGGAGAAGAGAAGGCTCCAGAGAGACCTTAGAGCGGCCTCCAGTACTTAAAGGGTCTCTAGGAAAGCTGGGGAGGGACTTTTTCCAAGGGCATGGAGTGATAGGATGAGGGGGAACGGCTTTTTATTGGAAGGGGGAAGATTTAGATTAGACATTCGGATGAAATTCTTCATGATGTTTGTGATAAGACAGTGGCACAGGTTGCCCAGGGAAGTTGTGCCTGTCCCATCCCTGGAGATGTTCAAGGAAAGCTTGTATGCGGCCTTGAGCAGCCTGGTTTGGTGGGAGGTGTCCCTGTCCATGGCAGGGGGTTGGAAATGGATGGGCTTTGAGGTCCCTTCCAACCCAAACCATTTCACGATTCTATGTCATGAGGCTGTTGCACCCTTTATTTATTTTATTTATTTCTTCAGCAATTGCTCCTTTCTGGGTAAGATGTGGTTGTCAGGCTGCCTTAACTCAAAGGATGGCACACAAGCACGGGAGCGCGTTCATCCCTGAGAGTCCACTTTTATGCCCAGGAATTAAATATTTAGAGAGCTTCTCTGGGGACGTGGTTCCTGGCGTAGCTTGTCCTGCTGAGCTTGCTTTAAGGAACATTAAACATAATTGCAAAGGGCTTAGGGATGCTCTGTCCTTACCCTAATGGTCGGACTTTAATTTGGGTCTTCCCTGCGTCAGCTGAGAGGTCAACCTTACCCAAACGTGCTGGCCTCTTATGCCACGTCCTCGCTAACAGATGCTCTGTGACAGCTTCAGAGTGGCCCAAAGTTGATGTGCGTTAGAAGAAATTCTTCATGATGAGGGTGGTCACGCGCTGGCAGAGGTTGCGCAAGGAAGTTGTGGATGCCTCCTGCCTGGAAGTGTGAGGTTGGATGAGGCTTTGAGTAGCCTGATGCGGTGGGAGGTTGTTCCAACCTGCAGGGGGGTTGGAACTGGATGATCTTTAAGGTCCTTTCCAAGCCAAACCATTCCATGGTTCTGTGATTCTACAATTAATTTTAGTGCCGAAAGCTAGTTGAAAAAGGCCTTTGACACTGTCTCCCACAGTAGACTCCTAGGGAAGCTGGCAGCCTGTGGCTTAGATGGGAGCACTCTGTGCTGGATTAGGAATTGGCTGGATGGCTGAGCTCAAAGAGTGGTGGTGAATGATGTCTCATCCAGTTGGCGGCCGGTCACCAGTGGTGTCCCCAAGGGATCGGTATTGAGTCAAGTCCTGTTTAATATCTTTATTGATGATCTGGATGAGGGGATTGAGTCCATCATCAGCAAGTTTGCAGATGATACCAAGCTGAGAGGAAGGGTTGATCTGCTAGAGGGTAGGATGGCCCTACAGAGGGACCTGGACAGATTGGAGAGCTGGGCTGATTCTAATGGGATGACGTTTAATAAGTCCAAATGTTGGGTACTTCATTTTGGACACAACAATCCCATGCAGAGCTACAGACTGGGGACAGAGTGGCTGGAGAGTAGTCAGGCAGAAAAGGACCTGGGAGTGCTGGTTGACAGGAAGCTCAACATGAGCCAGCAGTGTGCCCAGGTGGCCAAGAAGGCCAATGACGTTCTGGCCTGCATCAGGAATAGTGTGGTGAGCAGGACCAGAGAAGTTATCATCCCCCTGTACTCGGCACTGGTCAGGCCTCATCTTGAAAATTGTGTCCAGTTCTGGGCCCCCCAGTTTGGGAAAGATGTTAGGATACTGTAATGTGTTCAGAGGAGGGCAATGAAGATGGTGAAGGGGCTGGAGCACAAGCCCTACAAGGAGCGACTGAGGGAGTTGGGGCTGTTTAGTGTAAAGAAGAGGAGGCTCAGGGGAGACCTCATTGCTCTCTACAACTACCTAAAAGGAGGTTGTAGTCGGGCAGGGATTGGTCTCTTCTCTCAGGGGACTAGTGACAGAACTAGAGGGCATGGAGTCAAGCTTCATCAGGGGAAGTTTAGGCTTGATGTTAGGAAAAAGTTCTTCACTGAAAGGGTGATCGGCCATTGGAATGCGCTGCCCAGGGAGGTGGTGGAGTCGCCAAGCTTGGAGGTGTTTAAGGGGAGACTGGATGAGGCACTGAGTGCCATGATTTAGATGATGGTTGGTGTTGGTGTTGGTGTTAGTGTTGGTGTTAGTGTTGGGTTATAGGTTGGACTTGATGATCTCAGAGGTCCTTTCCAACCTTGTGATACTGTGATACTGTGAAAAAGATGCTTCTACAGTGAAGGAGCTCTGTGGCAATGGGGAAGCCATAAAAAGAGGCAGGGACACCTCCCACTAGACTAGGCCGCTGAAAGCCCCATCCAACCTGGCCTTGAACACTTCTAGGGAGAGGACATTTGATTCCTGAGGAGAAGGTGGATCATGACATCACCACCAAGTGGTGGCAAGGCAGGAGGGACCTCATTCAATCCGAGCCTCTCAAACGGTAACAAAACCCCCTGGTTTGTGAGAAATAGAATTAAAGAATCATTGAATCTTAAAAGGGTTTGGGTTGGAAGGGACCTCAAAGATCATCCAGTTCCAACCCCACTGACACAGGCAGGGACATCTCCCACGACGAGGCTGCTCAAGGCCCCATCCTTGAACACCTCTAGGAATGGGGCATCCGCAACTTCCTTGGGCAACCTGTGCCAGTGTCTCACCACCCTCATAGTGAATAATTTCTTCCTAATGTCTCATCTAAATCTTCCCCCTTCCAGTTTTAACCCCCAAGACAAAACCCCCTCCGTGGTGGCTCAAATGCTTGGTTGATCCTCAGCGTGCTTGCGGCAAGCACGAATGAGCTTGCATCAGGCTCGAACTTGCCGATGAGTTGCACGGAGCTTGCTTGATGCATCTGATGGACAGGGATGCGCCTGCATCAGCACTTTTTAGTTGCAAGAGGGAACAGATGGGGCTTTGCCGATGCCACCAGCCCGAGTGACAGCTCGCGCGCGGGGAGAGCGAGGCGCCACGCTATCAGATTCCACTCACTCACTTCTCCAACACGCCCAGGCTGGCAGGTGAGTGACTGAGATGCTCTCGTACCACCTGGAAAGCTGAGATACAAGCCTTGATTTTCAGTTCATGCTTTCCTTCACCAATCAAGGACAATTTAATTACTTGCCTGCAGGCGCTGGGCTTCCCCAGCTGCCTGTGGGGAGCAGCCAAGCCAAGTGTGGAACTTTACTGGACCAATAGAGCAAGGTGTGAGTTGTCCGAGGGGCTTTTTGACAAGTTTGGTTGCTGAGGGGCAGTTCCCTGCTGTGTTTGGAGCTGGCGAGGAGCCCTTTTGCTGTGGCCGCTCCAAAGGGGCCGGCAATGCGGAGGACCATAAGAAGCATCCTAACCCACCTGGAGCTGCTTGCTTTGGGATAAGCAATAAGATCATGAATCCTGGAATGATTTGAGTTGGAAGGGTTGAAATCCATCCGGTCCAACCCCCCTTGCAGTGAGAAGGGACGTCTTCATCTGGATCAGGTTGCTCAGAGCCCCATCCAATCTGACCTTGAATGTTTTCAGAGATGGAGCATCTCCCACCTCTCTGGGCAGCCTGGTCCAGTGTTTCATCACCCTCAGCAGAAACAATTCCTTCCTTCTGTCCAGTCTAAATCTCCCCTCTTTCAGTTTTAAACCATTCCACCTTGCCCTGTCAGAACAAACCTCATTAAAAAGTCCATCTCCATTTTTCTTATCAGTGTTCTTTAAGTACTGAAAGGTCCCAATCAGGTCTCCCTGGAGCCTTGTCTTCTCCAGGCTGAAGAACCCCAACTTTCTCAACTTGTCCTTAGAGCAGAGGTACTGCAGCCCTTGAACCATTTTTATGAACCTACAATATTGAGAGATGCATGAATTCCTGTGTAATTTCTCAATTCTGACTAAATTATCTATGTTTTCTTCTCTGTTTCCAGCAGCAAGGTTGCTGTGCACACCCAGTCCGGGCTCCTGTCCATCCAGCTGCCTGAACAGATCAGCTACGAGCCGTTACATCGCCAGGTCTGTAGTCACGGGGAGAAACAGCTTCCTCCCTCTGTGGATGCTGCATGTGATTTGTGCTCGGGAGGGTGACAGCAGCTTGAGATGCAACGGTTCACCGGGATTTAATTCCATGAAGCTCTGGCCATTGCTGTTCTCATGCTGTCTGCTTAAGAAGTGTTTTGAAGCTCAGTAGGAAGCTGCAGTTCCTCCTTGGAAAGGGGTTGAAAGGTTATTAATGGATGGCAACTCCTTTCTGCGATCAAAAGCTACAGAATCAAAGAGTGGTTTGGGTTGGAAGGGACCTCAAAGCCCATCCAGTTCTAACCTCCCTGCCATAGGCAGGGACACCTCCTAGTGGATCAAGTTACTCAAAACTTCATCCAACCTGGCCTTGAACACGTGAAGGGATGGTGAGAGCCACGACTTCTCTGGACAACCTATGCCAGTCCCTCTCCATTGTCACAGGAAAGAATTCCTTCTTAATATCTCATCTAAATGTCCCCGCTTTCAGCTTAAAATCATTCCCCCTTGTCCTATGTCTGCACTCCCTGATAAAAGAGACCCTCCCCAGTTGCAAAATCGTAGAATCGTTTGGTTGGAAATGACCTTTGAGATCACTGAGTGCAACCATCCCTGCCCACTACTTAACCAGATCCCTCAGCACCTCATCCACCCGTCTTTTAAACACCTCCAGGGATGGTGGCTCAGCCATCTCCCTGGGCAGCCTCTGCCAGTGCCCAAGAACCCTTTCAGTGAAGAAATATATCCTAAAATCCAATCTGAACCTGCCCTCGTGCAACTTGAGGTCTTTTGCTGTGCTCCTGTCAGCTGTCACTCCGCAGAACAGACTAACAACCACCTCAGCACAACCTCCTTTCAGGGAGTTGTAGACGGTGATGAGGTCTCCCCACAGCCTCCTCTTCTCCAGGCTAAACAGCCCTAGATTCCTCAGCTGCTCCTCGTAACCCTTGTTCTCCAGCCCCTTCACCAGCTCCTTTTCCCGTGTCTGGATGTGCACCAGCCCCTCAATGTCCTTCTTGGAGTGAGGGGCCCAAAGCTGAACACGGGATTCAAGGTGTGGCCTCACCAACACCGAGCCCAGGGGAATGATCCCTTCCTTAGTGCTTAGTTGGCCTTCCTTAGTTGGCCACCCTTTTTCCGATCCAAACCAAGATGCCATTTACTTTCGTGGCCACCTGGGCCACTGCTGGGTCACGTTCAGCCGCTGTCAACCAACACCCCCAGTTACTGCTCCTCCAGGTATCTTTTCTGGCTCTCTTTTCCAACCCTGGAGAGCTACCTGGAATTGTTGTGACCCCAGTGCAGAACCTGGCGCTTGGCCTTGTTGAACCTCATCCCATTGGTCTCAGCCTGTGGATCCAGCCTGCAAAATCCTGCTTGGAAATTCCCTTTTTAAATCAACCATATTGTTCATAAGGGGTATTTTGTTTTTTTTTCTCCTAACTCCAAGAAGCCCATCCCAGTTCAGCCCCTCAGCCCTACAGCTTTTCCATCTCTCTGTCCCACCCACAAACTGGGCACCTGCCACGTGCAACTGGAAAGCATTGTGCATGGAGAATGCTGGCATGTTGATGGTGTTCAACACCCTGGCAGCTCTCTCCTTGCTACAGATGTGCCACATATCATTGCATCCTTAAGTATGAGCAGATGAGTCCCTCTTAATTGTAGCAGACTAAAATTTATTCCTAACGTGTGTCTGTTCCAGATGTGCATGTGGAGATGTAATGCCAGATTCCAGCTGTGTTTTATCATATCCTACCACTAATATCAGCTAATTTGAAACTGCCATAGGAGTTAATTGGTGCTGGGGTTCAGCTTGCAGATACTTTCAGTGCAGGTCAGCGTGGTGGTCACCTGGCCAGGTATCACAAGGAGCTGGGGTGTTGACTATGGGAGAGGCTTTTTGCGCGATCATAATTTGCAGCACAGAATCATGGAGTGGTTTGCGTTGGAGGGGACCTTAAAGCCCATCCAATTCCACCACTCCCATCATGGGCAGAGACAGCTCCCATTGGATCAGGTAGCTCAAAGCCCCATCCAGCTTGGCCTTGAACACCTCCAGGGATGGGGCAACCACCACTTCTCTGGGCAATTTGTGCCAGGGTCTCACCACCCTCACAGGAAAGAATTATATCTGAATCTCCCCTCTTTCAGCTTAAAACAGTTCCCCCTCATCCTATCCCTGCAATCCCTGATGAAGAGTCCCTTCCCGGCTCTACTGGAGCCCCTTTCATCAGTGGGAGGTTGCTCTAAGGTCTTCCCAGAGCCTTTTGTTCTCCAGACTGAACAAGCCCAACTCTCTCAGCCTGTTCTCATAGGGGAGATACTCCAGCTCCCTAATCATCTCTGTAACCTCCTCTGAACTTGCTCCAACACATCCACGACTCCAGAACTGAACGCACGGCTCCAGGTGAGGTCTCATGAGAACAGAGTGGAGGGGCAGAATGTCCATTTTTTCAAAGGCTTGCCTTGCGTTAGCCTTGGAAGCACCTCAAGTTCCAAGAACCAGTTTGTGGTGAAGCTTGGTGTACCCCCATCCATTCATGATGAAAGAGTTGGTGGCACTTCTGATGATTAAATGGAGCTTCAGCATTAGCTGTTTGGCTGTGTGAAGTTGTCTTTTTCTCAGGCTGGGGAGGGGCTCTTTATCAGGGAGTTCAGGAACAGAATGAGGGGGAACGATTTTAAGCTGAAAGAGGGGAGATTTAGATGAGACATTAGGAAGAAATCTGTGTTATGAGGGTGGTGAGGCCCTGGCACAGGTTGCCCAGAGAAGTCGTGGCTGCCCCATCCCTGGGGGTGTTCAAGACCAGGTAGGATGAGGCTTTGAGCAACCCGATCCTGTGGGAGGTGTCCCTGTCCATGGCAGGGGGATTGGAACTGGATGGGCTTCGTGGTCCCTTCCAACTGAAAATGTTCTATGATTCTGTGATCTGCTTGGAGAGATCTTTGATCTTTGTGCCATCCATAGTGTTGCATTCACCCACATCTCAACACTTCCCCTCTTTTTCCTGGTCCCATACATCTCTGTTGCTTAATGACCTCTTCAGCTGGAAGCTTGAGGAAAATGTCTGCTGAGGAACTTTTGATTTTCTTAAGTAACTTCTAGTTAGAATTTGTATTGAGTTTTTCTGATATTTGGTGCTACCTCATGCCCTCATGTAGGCCCTCATTTATTGAGGTCCATTAGCAGGTGCCCACTTGCAGACCTTGAACAGCCCTGGGGGGTGCAGTGGGCCAACTGGCAGAGACATTCTGAAGTACCCTCTAATCTGTTGTGTTTGTTGTGTGAGTCCAGCATGGGAAAGTATATTTTCTGCCCCAAAACTGCAGGAAACTCTCTGCATCCTCATAAAATCATAAGGGAGAATCATGGTCATGAAGGCGAGAAGGGATCTCTTGAGAGCTGTGTCCTTCCTGCTGTGCCAGAAGGCCTCTTCCAGCACAGCTCTCTGAGAAGGTCTGGTTCTACCTCTCTACACCATTCCATTAAGAAGTCACAGAAGTCAATAAGATCCCCCTCAGCCTTCTCTTTGCTGAGTAAATCGGTTCGTGGCCTCTGCTCAGTTGTCCTCTAGTTCAACCCTGACCATTTTGGTGGCCTCCACTGGGTGTACTGCCATCCATCACTGTGTTTTACTGGGAGCTCCAAACTAGACCCAGTGCCCTGCTGTGGTCTTGCAAGGACCAAACAGAGGGGATAGATCCACTCCCTGATCCCTCTGTCTGCATTCCTTGCTCAGGATGCAGTGGATGTCATCAGCGGAAGAAGACATGGCTGACTCTAGGGTACCTTGTTGTTCCTCAGGGTCCCCAGGTCTCCTTCTGCAGAGGTGATTTCTAAGAAGTTGGATACAACCTGTCCTGCTGCATGGGGTTAATTCTGTACCAAATTAAGATGTTGCCTGGAAAATTGGCCTCGTCTTGCAGCTTCTTAAAGATTTAGGGTGAAGTTGGCCAAAAATCAAAAAGACCAAGGAGGTCATGACCTGGCATGAATTTCTGATGAGAGAATGAGATATTCGTGGTGGAACTTGGGCTTCTCTGGGAATTCAGGTACAGGTGACTTGTTTTCTCTATGTCATTGTGATGTTGGAGATGGTACCTGACCCTGCCTGTCTTTCCCCTTTTAGCCGTGCTGTTCAGTGGAGTTTGGCCATCATTCGGCAAGCCAAGCAGAAGAAAAAGAAGAAGGAATATTGTATGTACTACAACCGCTTCGGCAAGTGCAATCGCGGGGAGAGCTGCCCCTACATCCACGATCCAGAGAAGGTGGCTGTCTGCACCAGGTATGATGGACAACAGCAGCTGCATGCTTTGGCCCACCACGTAGACAGGGCCATCAGGTGGCTTTGGTGCTTGCTCCAACCCTTAACCCAGCACTGCCAAGTTCACACTAAACCATGTCCCTGAACACCCCACGGAACAGAATCATAGAATTACTGAATCATAAACGTTGGAAGAGACCTTTAAGGTCATCCAGTTCAACCCTCAACCCAACACCATCATGCTGAATAAACTATGCCACAAAGTGCCACATCTACACATGTTTTGAACCCCTCCAGGGATGGTGGCTTACCAGGGATGGTATTTCAAAGATAGGTAGATGAGGTGTTCACGGTTATGATTTAGTAGTGGACCCGTACAGTTGGACTTAATGATCTCAAAGATCTTTTCCAACTAAACAATTCTGTGATTCTATGACCTCCAGGGATGGGGGATCCATACCTTTTCTGGACACTACAACTTACTGCTGTCAGGTTGAACATGCCATTAGGCTTTGCTGGGTGAAATTCAGAGGCTAAAACATTTAGCCAGTGCCCAAAGAGACCATCTGACTTGAATGATTTTGTGAGTCTGGGGTAATACGTGGTGCAGATATTGGAGCAGTGCAGGTCTGAGCTGAGTGACTTCAGAGCCCACCCTGACCATGCAACATAGAATCATGAAGTGGTTTGAGTTGAAAGGGACCTTGAAGTCATCCTATTCCAATGCCCCTCCAATGGGCAGGGACACTTCTTACCAGACCAGGCTGCTCAAAGCCCCATCCAGCCTGGCCTTAAATGCTTCCAAGGATGGGGCAACCTTAGCTTCTCTGGGCAGCCTGTGCCAGTGTCTCACCAGCCTCATCATGAAGAATTTCTTCCTAATGTCAAATCTAAATTTTCCCCCTTCCAATTTAAAGCCATTACCCCATGTCGTGTCGCTCCAGGCCCTTGGAAAAAGTCCCTCTCCAGATTTCCTGGAGGCGCTTCAGGTACTGGAAAACCACTATAATGTCTCCCCAGAGCATTCTTTTCTCCAGGCTGAACAACCCCAATTCTCTCAGCCTGTCCTCGTGGGGGAGGTGCTCCAGCCCTCAGATCATCTTTGTGGCCTCCTCTGGACCCATTCCGACACTTCCATATCCTTCATGTGGTGGGGATTCCAGAACTGGACACTGGACTCCAGGTGGGGTCTCACAAGACTAGAACGGAGGGGCAGAATCCCCTCCCTCTCCCTCCTGACCATGCTGCTTTGGATGCAGCCTAGGACACAGTTGCCCTTCTGGGCTGTGGGTGCACATTGCTGGCTCATGTGGAGCTTCTCATCAGACAGCACTCAAGTCCTTCTCTGCAGGGCTGCTCTCAATCACATCATCCCCAGCCTGTACTGAATGGGGCCTACAAGCAGGCTGGGGAGGGTCTTTTCACAAGGGCAAGTAGTGATAGCGTGGAGGGGAACGGCTTTAAATTGGAAGGGGGAAGATTTAGATTAGACATTCGGAAGACATTCTTCACAATGAGGGTGGTGAGGCCCTGGCACAGGTTGCCCAGGGAAGTTGTGGATGCCTCCTCCCTAGAAGTGTTCAAGGCCGGGTTGGTTGGGTCCTTGAACAACCTGGTCTGGTGGGAGATGTCCTTGCCCATGGTGAGGGGGTTGGAACTGGATGGTCTTTAAGATCCCTTCCAACCCAAACCATTCCATGATTCTATGAATGGGTGGTTTCTCTAGCAGCTTTTCTCAGATCTGCTCAAATTCATGCAATGTGTTTGAATCCTGCATCCTGTGGCCTCCATGCAGCTACAAGACTTGATAATTTATTGTAGTAGAATTCATTGATGTTGCCAGCTCATTATTCCTGCCCAACACTTGATTAAACTATATTAGTAGTCGTTTAAAAAGTGTGGAAATTCCAACTCCACTGATGAACTCCTTGAGTAATTTCTCCATAAAACTGCTGCTGCGCTAGAAATCATTTGGAGGTTGCACAAAGCTTGATGAGAGACCATACAGGAGGGAAAGGTGATTTATTTTATCTGATTTCACTGACTCTCTCTTATTCTCCCATAACACATCCTGATGGACACTGAGGCGCGTGTTTCCAAGCTATTTGGTCAGGATTATTGCTAGTGACCAAAGGACAATGATACTGTTTACTGAGTCCTCACTTTGAATCCTTAGTTCTTCTTATATTAGTGACCCAGACTGGTTTGGGGCTGTGCTCCTTGGATATTTCAGGGATTGCTGGTCCTTGAGGTCTTTGGGGTCTTCATCCTGTCCCATTTCCATGAATCACTGGAGGACAATATTGATTTACTCCCGATCTTATGCTTTCTTACCCTGGTGTCTTCGAGCTCCAATCCCATTTTTTATCATTCTGTATCATTTCTTAATGTATTCAATGGCGAATGGATTGAGAGCAGCCCTGAGGAGAAGAACTTGGGGGTGCTGGTGGGTGAGAAGCTCAACATCAACCAGCAATGTGCGCTCACAGCCCAGAAAGGCACCTGTGTCCTGGGCTGCATCCAAAGAAGTGTGGCCAGCAGAGCAAGGGAGTGGATTCTCCCCTTCTGCTCCTCTCTGGTGAGAGGGTGAGACCCCACCTGGAGTCCTGTGTCCAGTTCTGAAATCATAAACGTAGGAAGGATATGGAACTGTTGGAATGGGTCCAGAGGAGTCCACGAAGATGATCTGAGGGCTGGAGCACCTCTGCTCTGAGGACAGGCTGAGAGTGTTGGGGTTGTTCATCCTGGAGAAGAGAAGGCTCTGGGGAGACCTCAGAGCAGCTTCCAGTACTGAAAGGGGCTCCAGGAAAGCTGGGGAGGGTCTGTTGATCAGGGAGTGCAGGGCCAGGACGAGAGGGAATGGTTTTAAGATGAAAGAGGTGAGATACAGATCAGAACTTAGGAGGGAGTTCTTCCCTGTGAGGGTGGTGAGGACCTGGCACAAGTTGCCCAGGGAAGTTGTGAATGCCCCATCCCTTTAGGTGTTCAAGGCCAAGTTGGATGGGGCTTTGATCAACCTGATGCAGTTGGAGATGTCCCTGCCCACGGCAGGAGGGTTGGAACTGGATGATCTATAAAGTTCCTTCTGACAGAAGCCATTATATGATTCTATAAATAATTTTCTCAGTCTGCTGTTGTTTCAGGATGTTCTTTATTTTTCAGATGTGGGGATTTTAAGGAGGTGCACACAGCTATGCTGTGATTGCAATATCTGCAAATGTTGGTGCCTTCAACCAGCTGGTTCTCAAGTCTATATCTTCCCATTTATACTTTGTTCAAACCAGTTGGAATTTATTTTTAATGAAACTCCGTGCCCAGCTCTGTATTTGCCCGGATTTTATAAATAAAGCTGGGGGTGCATTCTATGCTCCAGAACCTCCCTGCAAGTTTTTGCGGCTCAGAAGAGTACTCAGACCAGTGCTTTTCCCATGATAACATGTATTTTATTCATCTGCTGTCACACTGGTACCTCCTAGGAGAACTTCTGAGTCCCAACATCCTCACGTGCTTTGGGATCATGGTTTCTGTCTTGGGCCTCTATCTGCTTCTCCTCATTGTTGGCCACCCACACAGATGTCCTCTTGGTACTTCATCCAGCATCTGGTGTAATCAGGGCTCTAGGAAGGAGCTTTCTCCTTCTGGGAACATCATCTCTGAACCTCATGGTCCAGGCCTTGCTCTACCTAGTAATAAGCTGCCAAGTACAATGAAGGATCAAGATCGATCAGGAAGCATCAACTGCTCTTCTAAGAGCAATGACCTGTACAGATTTTGGACGTGAGATGGGCTTTAGCAGTGAGCTCAGCAGCAGTTGTGTGTGTTTGTGGCCTTAGAGCGATTGTACTGATGGGGCAAGACAGATGCTTGGTGTTTAAATCCGTGTGTTTTGTGACCCACCTCATGCTCAACCCTCTCCTTCTGGTGTATCTACAGGTTTCTTCGCGGCACCTGCAAGAAGACGGATGGGACCTGTTCCTTTTCCCACAAGGTGTCCAAAGACAAGGTCTGTATGGCTTCCCAACGAGTGACGTGTGGCTCTACGAGAGCAGACCAATGCTTGGTGGCTGTAGAGATGTCTGCCTTGTTGAGTGCTTGCAACAGTTGGTTTGTAGTTTGCTTGCCAAGCTCCTCAGGCTCGTTGTGGGGTTGTGAGAGCAACCTGTGCCTCTTCAATCAAGACAGTGAGCACATTAAGCAGTGGACTAGAAACCAGAGCACCTCGAGCTGCATTGGGTAACGCGCGTTGGGCTAAGGAGTCTTTAAACTCCAGGGATTAGAGAGAAAGAGCATGGGAGTAGTATTTGGTTGTCTCTGATCCGTAGCTGCCTAAATAAGATCACCCTAAATCACCCTGTGCTGGGGTCAAGGAGGAGAACATTTTGACATACAAGAGCTCTGAAGCCTAAATTAACCTTTCTAAAACACCAGGCAGTGAAAAGCAGAATGGATTTGGAATCCATCGTTTTCAACCTTGTGGTTGGGACTCCACGGTTTTATTACACAGAGCGAAGTGGAAAAATAATTAGTTTTTTTATTAGTGATTATCTGTTGGTGATTTAGCAGATTAACCTCCATTTGGTGTCCAGGATCTCCAGTCAGGTGTAGCTTTGGAGACTTCAAGCGTTGGAGTCGAGGTGAAGTTGGTGATGAAGGTTAAGTGTGGCTGCAGGTCCTGCGCTGAGCTGGGAAGTGCTGTAAGCTCGTAGTAACGTTTCAGCTTTGTTGAGTGGGTTTGGAGGATCATTTGGGAGATGATTCTGCCCCTCTGCTCTGCTCTTGTGAGATCTCAGCTGGATTCCTATGTCTAGGTCTGGAGTACTCAGCATAGGAAGGACATGGATCTCTTGGAGTGAGTTCAGAGGAGGCCACCAAGATAATCCAAGGGGTGGAGCATATCTGCTATGAGGACAGGCTGGGAGAGTTGAGGTTATTCAGCCTGGAAAGAAAAGCCTCTGGGGAGTCCTTAAAACAGCTTCTAGTACTGAATGAAAGGGGGTCCAGGAAAGCTGGAGAGAGGTTCTTGATCAGGGAGTGCAGGAACAGGATGAGGAGGAACGGTTTTAATCTGAAAGAGGGGAGATTTTGGTATTAGGATGATTTTTTTTATTTTGAGGGTGGGTGTTGAGGCACTGGCACAGGTTGCCCCAAGCAGCTGTGGATGCCCATCCCTCGAGGTGTTCAAGGCCAGGTTGGATGAGTCTTTGAGCAACCTGATCCAGTGGGAGGTGTCCCTGACCATGGCAGGGGAGTTGGAACTGGATGAGCTTTAAGATCCCTTCCAATGCAAACCATTTTAAGATTCTGTGATTTCTCTGCCACAAAGGGTCACTCAAACAACAGCAGTGAGCTTCATCCCACTGAGGTATTGAAACACCAACGATGTCCTTGTATGGGGAACGGTTTGTGATTGGCTCTGGTGTCAAGACTCTGCTGATGGGCTGGAGATGCTGGAAAGTGGGAGGTGAATGAGGACTGGGGAAGTCTGTATGGCTCAGTTGTAGAATCACAGAGTCACAGAATCACTTGGTTGGAAAAGACCTTTAAGATCATTGAGTCCAACTGTCCCTCTCCACTACTAAAACAGATTCCTGACCATCTCACCTGCCTGTCTTTTAAATACCTCTGGGGATGGGGACTCCACCACCTCCCTGGGCAACCTCTGCCAGTGCCTCAAAGCGCTGCTTTTAATTACTCAAGCTTAGGTGATTTATCCCGTGCCTTGTGAGTTTTCCTCATAGCACTTTCTCCCCATTTCCTTCGAGCATCACCACCTCCACTCCCCAGCCACAGCATTGTGTACGTAATTGCACTGTAATTACTAACCTGTAAATCATCTAACTCATGGGACACTGGGGCTCATCCACATCCGAGACAGGACCTGTTCCAACCACATTTGCCTTTAGGGGAGCAGATTTCTTGTACTAGATTCATAGCCTGGTTTGTGTTGGAAGGGACTTTAATACGCATCCAGTTCCAAACCTCCTGCCACTGGCAGGGACACCTCCCACTGGATCAGGTTGCTCAAAGCCCAATCCAACCTGGCCTTTGGCACCTCCAGGGATGGGGCAGCCACAGCTTCCCTGGGCAACCTGTACCAGTCCCTCACCACCCTCATCATGAAGAATTTCTTTCAAATGTCCAATCTAAATCTTCCCCCTTCCAATTTAAAGTCTTTCCACCTCGCCCTCTCACTCTAGGCCCTTCTAAAAAGTCCCTCCCCAGCTTTCCTGGAGCCCCTTTCAGTACTGGGAGGCTGCTCTAACGTTCTGCTCCCCAGAACCTTCTCTTCTGTAGGCTGAACAACCCCAACTGTCTCAGCCTGTCCCTATAGCAGAGGTGCTCCACTCCTCTGATCATTTTGGTGGCTTGCTTTTTACCCATTCTAACAGTTCGATATCCTTCTTCTCTTGGGGATTCCAGAACTGGACAACTCCAGGTTGCTCCACAAGAGTAGAACAGAGGGGGAGAGAATCACCCACTTGCTGTGCTGGCCACTCTGCTTTTGATGCCGCTCAGGCCACAGTTGGCCTTCTGGACTGAAGGCATTGCTGTCTTGCTTCCTTTCCCACTGTTTGCCTCAGGCACGTTCGCTGTCAGCGGGGAGCTCATAAGTTATCCTGGCGGCAAGCGGCGTCGCTTGGAACGAGGCACAAAGCACCATATGTTTTTTACATGGATCTCTCTTCAGAGCCACTTAATCACGAGTATATAAACCAGAGAAGATAGACTGGGGACACCTGTACTCCCTGCCTCGTGGCATGTCAAGAGAAGGATTAGGATGAGAATTGATGGGAGGAAAAAGGGCTCGTTTGTGGTTTTTTTGCTCCCTATAGCCTGTAGTTCGTCTTCAGAAATAAAGAAGGCGAGAAAGAAGAGAGCTTTTCACAGAGACAATCTGTTGGTGTATCCAGAATTGTTAGCATGGGTTAACACATGGCAGGGGGGTTGAAACTGGAGGATCTTTAAGGTCGCTTCCAACCCAAACCATTCTATCATTCTACAATAATTAATGTAGTGGACATGGAATGGTTTGGAAGGGACATTTACAGGTCATGCGGTCCAACCCCCCTGCAGGAGCAAGAACACCTCTAACCACATCAGGTGGCTCAGAGTCCAATCCAGCCTGGCCTAAACACCCCTGGATGGGGCCTCCACCACCTCCCTGGGCAACCAGGGCCAGTGTTTCACCACCCTCATTTTAAAAAATTTCTTCCTCATATCCAGTCTAAATCTCTTCTCCCTTAGTTTAAAACCATCATTCCTTGTCCTGTCACAACAGGCCATGCTAAAAAGACACTCCCCAGCTTTCCTGGAGCACTTTTCAGTACTGGAAGCCTGCTCCAAAGACTCCATGGAACCTTCTCTTCTCCAGGCTGAACAATCCCGGTTCACTCAGCCTGTCCTCATATGGCAAGTGCTCCAGCCCTTGAATCAACTTTGTGGCCTCCTCTGGACTCTCTCCAACAGATCCAGGTCCTTCCTGTTTTGAGGATTCCAGAACTGACTGCAGAACTCCATCTAGGTGGAGTTTCACCAGAGTGGTGTAGAAGGGGAGAATCTCCTCCCTCACCCTACTGCTACCACTGCTTTGGATGCAGCCAAGGGCACAGTTGGTTTTCAGGGCTCTGAGCACACTTTTGCTGGCTCATGTTGAACTTCTCATCCACCAGCTCCCCAAGTCCTCTCTTCAGGGCTGCTCTCACTCTGCTCTCTGCCTAGCCTGGATGCTGGCTCTTGTTGAGCTTCTCATCCAGCAGCACCTGAAGTCCTTCTCCTCAAACCTTTTCCCAATCCATTCTCCACCCAGCCTGGATTTGTCCTTGGGATTGCCCTAACGGGTGCAATCTCCCCTTCTTCTTAGCAATTCGCCGCTTCCGAAACGTCATCTAAACCCAAGTTGAGTCATGAAATTAACAAGCCTACAAATGAAACAATCAGGTTCCTGCTCTCTTAACGTGCCTTAGAAACAAATGCTTTCAGAGGATGTGTTTCTGGCTACGCTCGTCGTGCTCCATGGAGAAGGAGGATTATTTTTTACAGGATTAGGTGCCCCGGAGACAATTCAGAGGTCTCCGCTTGCCACCTTGTTGTCAGCGCGGGCTGGAAGAGAAACAACCTCCTCCTGTGGAGTTCAAACCTGTTTCAGGGTGATTTATGGCTGCAGGGATGCTGCTGCCCGAAGCAAAAGGCGACTTTGCTTTTCAGCTCACGCGGCTCCCTGTTAACCCGGGTGATTACTCGCAAAGGTGGCATTAACCTCATTTTTCAGCAGTGGAGAAAGGCAGGTGAAGTTGCTTGGCAGAAGTAGAAAGCATTTTCTCACAGTATTCTGCTTGACAATCTGGCTGCCCTTGGCCTGGATGAGCACACCCTCTGCTGGGTGAAGAACGGGCTGGATGGCCAGGCCCAGAGGGTGGTGGTAATTGGAGTTAAATCCTGTTGGAGGCCGGTCTCGAGTGCTGTTCCCCAGGGTTCACTGCTGGGTCCAGTCCTGTTCAATATCTTTATTAATGACCTGGACAAAGGGATCGAGTGCACCCTTAGCAAGTTTGCAGATGACACCAAGCTGGGTGGCAGTGTGGATCTGCTTGAAGGAAGGGAGGCGCTGCAAAGAGATCTGTACAAGCTGGATCGATGGGCTGAGACCAACGGGATGAGGTTTATCAAGACCAAATGCTGAGTCCTGCACTTGGGGCACAACAACTCCATGCAGTGCTTCAGGCTTGTGGAAGAGTGGCTGGAAAGCTACCTGCAGGAGAAGGACCTGGCGGTGTTGTTTGACAACCAGCTGAATATGAGCCAGCAGTGTGCCCAGATGGCCAAGAAGGCCAATGGCATCTTGGCCTGTATATCAAAACCAGTGTGGGCAGCAGGACCAAGGAGGTGATTGTACCCCTGTACTGGGCACTGGTGAGGCCACACCTCGAGTACTGTATTCAATTCTGGGCTCCTCAGTGCCAGAAGGACATTGAAGTGTTGGAGCACGTCCAGAGAAGGGCGACAAGGCTGGGGAAGGGGCTGGAAAACAAGTCCTACAAGGAACGGCTGAGGGAACTGGGGTTGTTTAGCTTGGAGAAGAGGAGACTGAAGGGAGACCTCATCACTGTCTACGGCTGCCTGAAAGGAGGCTGTGGGAGAGCAAGTGTTGATCTCTTCTCTCAAGTGACAGGTGATAGGACAAGGGGAAATGGCCATGAGTTGCGCCAAGGGAGGTTCAGACTGGATATTGGGAAGAATTTCTTTACCAAAAGGTTGCTCAGGCACTGGCAGAGGCTGCCCAGGGAAGTGGTTGAGTCACCATCCCTGGAGGTGTTTAAGGATAGATAAGTTTTTAAGGGACATGGTCTGGCGGATGAGGAGTGTGGTTGGACTCGATGATCTCAGAGGTCTTTTCCAACTGGAGGATTCTATGATTCTATGATTTTCTCACTGCTCATAAAGTTTTTGGAGCTCTTTGGATAAGGCATTGAGGAGGCAGCTTCTTTTGGGCTTCTTGAGTAGTGGTTTTAATGTGGTGGATGATGGTTAATGATGACGCAGTGCCCTCTGTACTCTAAGGGTTCCCAATTTTGATGTTCCCCATTAGTTGTCTCCTCATTTCAGTTTTTGGTTATGAGAGTGAACCTCAAAATCTCCCTATCAGAGAAGCTTCAGGTTATTGTCGTCATTTGTCTCTCTTTGGTGGGAAATCATAGAATCACAGAATGACAGAATGGTTTGGGTTTGAAGAGACCTGAAAACCCATTGGTTTCCAACCCCCCTGCCTGCTGGACTAGGCTGCTCAAAGCCTCATCAAACCTGGCCTTGAACACCTCCAGGACAGGGCAGAATTTCCTCCTCATGTCCAGTCTAAGTCTTCCCCCTTGCAATTTAAAGCCATTTCCCCTTGTCCTATCACTCCAGGCCCTTGTAAAAATTCCCTCCGCAGCTTTCTTGGAGCCTTCTTCAGGTACTGGAAGGCTACTCTGAGTTCTCCTTGGAGCCTTCTCTTATCCAGGCTGGATAACCCCAACTCTCTCAGCCTGGCCTCATAACAGAGGTGCTCCAGCCCTTGGATCATCTTCATGGCCTTGTCTGGATGCGCTCCAAGAATTCCATATCCTTCTTATGTTGTCGATGCATCCGTCAAAGCAATGAATGGGGGATTTAACCAGGGAAATTATTGTGCCCCTGTAGTCAGCGCTGGTGAGGCTGCACCGCTAATCCTGGGTTCAGTTTTGACCCCCTCACTCCAAGAAGGACATTGAGGTGCTGGGGCGCGTCCAGAGAAGGGGAACGGCGCTGATGAAGGGACTGGAGAACAAGAGTATGAGGAGTTCTGAGGGACCTGGGGTTGTTTAGTCTGAAGAAGAGGAGGCTGAGGGGAGACCTCATCACTGTGTACAACTCCCTGAAAGGTGGTTGTAGCAAGGCGGGTGTTCTCTTCTCCCAGGTGATAGGATGAGAGGAAATGGCTTCAAGTTGCACCAGGTCAGGTTCAGATTGGACATCAGGAAAAATGTCTTCATGGAAAGGGTTCTCAGGCACTGGGAGAGGCTGCTGGGGTCACTGGTGGAGTCCCCATTCTTGGAGGTGTTTGTAGGAGAAGTGGATGAGGTGCTCAGGGTTTTTCTCCATGACGGGGCAGAGCCACCAGCGCATCCTGGTGATTGAGAAGAAACTGTAAATCTCATTGAGCACTTCCATGAGCGAAGGTTAGTGAGAGGCTAGGACTCGGGCAACCGCCCGCTGCTGTTAAAACAGCTTTTCCCCTTGAGGAACTCGAAAAGAATCAGCATTTTTCTCCCTAATAGAGCTTCAAAACTCTGTTGTGAGCAATTTGGAAACTCACGTTGAGTTTCGGGTTCATTAGCTGCTGCCTCCAAAGCGTGTACATAGTCAAAGCTGTCTAATACGGAGGCGCCGCACCAGTGCCTTGAATTAATGTTATTGTTATTTGTGTGGACGTAGTGGGGTGCAAACAAGGTTAATTGAAATGAGAGCGCTGCTTCCTCTTGATAATGGCTCAGCCTTGACAGCTAGGAGGGGTTTATTTTTGTCGAAGAGCTGCCTTTATTATCCCTTTTTATTAGAGCTAATTTGGGCTCTATATCAAAAACTGCATTAAGGGAATCATTTACGGTCACACCAGCACCACCGAAAACGATAACCCCACAGCCCTGTCCTTTATGTTAATGCCTGCAGTTAAAAGACAATTAAAAATAAACTCTTATTTTTTAAAGCACCCTTTGTTTTCTTTCCTTTCTGTTTCTCTCTGTTTTCTCTCTTTGCCTCAAATGAGCCAATTTACTTAAAACCCTGATGTCCTCCATCCGTGGAGGTGTTTAAAAGAGATGGGTTTCTCAGGGACATAGTTTAATAGTGAACAGGTACGGTTGAACTCGATGATCACAAAGGTCTTTTCCGACCACGCAATTCTGTGATCCTATGATTCTATGAAAGGGGTTTTCCCAATAGCCTGAAGTGTGGTTATTGCAGAAATCATGGTTGGAAAAGACTGTGGAGATCATAAAATCTAGCTCTACCTGTTCACTACTAAACCATAGAATGTAAATAAATAAATGTAAGTAAAATAAATATAAATATTAGTTTGGGAATGCTCGAACCAATGGGACTGAGATGTTACCAGTGAATGGAGGGATCGATACCAAGCTGAGATTTGAGGAAAAACAGCGTTGCAGGTGAGTGGCAAAGGATGGAGCAGGAGGAGCCAGAACATCACAGCAGCTTCACAAAGTTGCCTGTGGTTGCCAGTGAGTTAAGGATGCTGAAATATCGCAGCAGGCTGGTAATTTGGTTTTAATTATAACAGCTGACAGAAGGTGAAGTTTGTGGGTTGAGGACAATCAGGATCCTTGCTCGTTCACTTTTCGCTGTCAGTTGTTGTGCTGCTAAAGCTTGGGAGCTGTGAGTGTGGGAGGGAAGCTCTGCTGGATTCTCCTCCTCCTTTCTTTCCCTCCCAGACCATTGATCCTGGAGTATCCCTCCTGGAAAATCCCTCCTGGAGAATCTGTCTTGGAGAATCCCACCTCAAGCATCCCTCCTCGCAAATCCCACATTGAGCATTCATCCTCGAGCATCCCTCCTGGAAAATCCCTCCTGGAGAATCCCTCCTGGAGCATCAGTCCTGGAGCATTCCTCCTGGGGCATCTCTCTTCCAGCGCACGTGGACATCACAGCTCTTGGGGGGTACCAGACTGATGCCTCAGCATGATGCAACCCCACCAAAAATGCTTGTGGAGCACCGAGTGCTTTTCCTCCTTGCTAGGACCCACCTTTTGGAGCCTTGATCCAACCACATGCTCTGCACCCTCCAGCCAGCTCCATGGAAGAGCCCCCTAGGGTGATGTTTTGGCTCTTGCGATGACCAGAACACCCCCCATAGGAGATGGTGGCCAGGCTGGGAAAGAAGCCTGCTCCACTGTTCCCATCACAACCCCTGCATCTCCCGTTGGGAAGGTGTTCCCAGTCCTTGGATGCGTGATGGTGTGCTCTTCTTTGTGCATTTGTGAGCAAGGACCCCAAGGAACATCTGCCCCTTCTCTTCAGTGTTGGTTGGGAACATCAGCAGAAGATGTGCATTGTGCATTGTGCAGGCAAAGCCCTCATGATAGCAGAGTTTATAGAGATCCCCCCATCCCTTCCTCATGTCGTACAGGGTCCGTTTGCTTTCTGGTGGCACTTTGTTGCTTTCCATCCTCTCTGCAGCACCCTGAAGGATGCTAAGGTAGCACATTCACCCTGTGGGTTCTACAGAGTGGGGCCACAGCATATCAGGGAGCTGTGGTGCAGGAAACCAATAGAAGAGCTAAAAACACCTCTGGGACCAGTGGTTTAGCGAAAGGCTTATGTTTATTTTACACATATGATGGTTATATTTTAGTGATGAGTTTGGAACAGTTCCTATGTGATGGAGCACAACCAGAGAAGAGCAATGAAGCTGGTGAAGGGGCTGGAGAACAAGGGTTATGAGAGGTAGCTGAGATTGTTATGGTGGAGAAAGGAGACTGAAGGGAGACCTTAGCACTGTCTACAACTCCCTGAGAGGAAGTTGTGGTGAATTGGTTGTTGGTCTCTTCTTCTAAGTGACAGATGATGAGTGGAAACGACCTCAAGTTGCACGGGGGAGGTTCAGATTGGATATTAGGAAATGTTTCTTCACCAAAAGGGTTGTCAGGCACTGGCAGAGGCTTCCCAGGGAGGTGGTAGAGTCCCCATCCCTGGAGGTGTTTAAAAGCAGGGTAGATGAGGTGCTCGGGGATCTGGTTTAGTAGTGGACAGGTACGATGGGACTCAATGTTGTCAAAGATCTTTTCCAACCGAATGATTTTATGGTTCTATGATCAAGCGCTGGAAGAGGATGCTTAGGGAGGTGGTGGAGTCACCATCCCTGGAGGTGTTTAGAAGACAGATAGTTGAGGTGCTCAGGGATCTGGTTTAGCAGTGGACAGGTACGATGGGACTTGATGATCTCAAAGGTCTTTTCCAACCAGGCCATTCTATGATTCTAATCACGAGTTGGGAGGGAAATGCTAACAGGTTTCTCATCCTCTGTCCTTGCAGATGCCGGTGTGCTCCTACTTCTTGAAGGGGATCTGCAGCAACAGCAACTGCCCGTACAGCCACGTCTACGTGTCCAGAAAGGCAGAAGTATGCCAAGATTTCCTCAAAGGCTATTGCCCCATGGGAGAAAAGGTAAAGTGGGCATCAGCTCTCGAGGTTCTGGGATGGATGTGTCTTTGCTGGAGCCACAAGATGTTTTTCATGCAAGCTACGGCACCAAAGGGAGCTTTAGAGCTGGAAGCTGCTGGACACCTGGATTTGATGACCAAAAGTCTTGTGCCTTTCCAAAGGGTTATGGGCAAATTGTTTTGGTTGCCTTAGAGGCAGGAGAAAAAAGGAAGCCAATGAAAGGCTGCAGCTTGCAAATGTTGCACCAGTCTTTCCCCATGAAGAGCTTACCCAGGGTGTCCACATTACCGGAGCCTGTACTTGAGCTGATAGCACCTGCCCTGAAAACTGCTCAGTTAAATAGGTGAGAAGTGAAGGAAAAGGGTTGTTTTACCTTAAAAAAATGACCCTCATACTTGTCTTGCACAGTGACTCTGTGATGGCTTAAAACTTGAGCCTTAGATCTTGTGGCTCAGTTTTAGCAGCAAGACCACCCTTCCTTGCTCAGCCTCAAGCTGTGCCCAGTTTTGTATCTGAGAGCTTTGTGGAGCCCACCTCCGGGTCCTGGGGACCTTCTGGGTTAGGTCAGTTCAGTAAAGTCCTACATGGACTTTATGTATACCCTGCATAGACTTGCAACTTCATTCATGAGCTTACGGTGCTCTATGGAACACGTAGAACTTGGGAGGGCAGCTTTTGCAGAGTGGGGCCTGGAGCCACCTGCCGCATGCTGGTTTCCAAAGGTTTTTTTGGGCTGTTAACAAGTGAATCATCAATTTGAGGTTTATCTGACATCTCATGTTTCCCCAATTCTTTGTAAGCATTGGGAGAAGCAATTGGCATCAAGCTTGCTTCCTTGGTGTCATGGAACCGTGCTGCAGGATCTCACCTTTTCTTGCTTCATGGCTAAGGGAGAAGGTTGGCGTGTGTTGGAGTGTGCTGCTCCCCTGGGAATCAAAGCCACCATTCTATCTGTCTCCTCTTTCCCGATTTCCATTAATTTATTAATATTAATACCTATTAGTGTGAACTACTCCTTCGTTAGAGCCTGTGGTTTTCATCTGGGTTCTGTGAACACGATATGGGGCCACCTTAGCTTGGTTTCTCCAGCTGCCATCTCAAACTTGCAACATCAGTGATGCTGTCGCATCAGAGTCCCCAGGCAGTTGTCATTCAGAAGGGGCAGCCAGTCAGTTTATCACCAACTTTGCATGAAGCAGAGGTGGACTCTGAGATTTATGGAAATGATGCTTCTCTTCTGTTGTAGTTTACAGATACCAGTTTTTTCATTTCCGGGATGGGTTTATGCAGTGGGATTTCTACTCATGCTTTGACCATGCTCATCCTTTGACCGTTGTGGCCAGCAGGTTGAGGGAGGGGATTCTGCCCCACTGTTCTGCTCTGCTCTGCTTTGGTGGGACTTCACCTGGAGCCCTGTGTCCAGCTCTGGAGTCCTCAGCACAGGAAGGACATGGATCTGTTGGAATGGGCCAGAGGAGGCCACGGAAATGGTCCGAGGTCTGGAGCACCTCTGCTATGAGGACAGGCTAGGAGACGTGATGTTGTTCAGCCTGGAGAAGAGAAGGCTCCAGGGAGACCTTGGAGCAACCTTCAAGTACCTGAAGGGACTCCAAGAAAGCTGTGGAGGGACTTTTTAGAAGGACCTGTAGTGACAGGATGAGGGGGAATGGCTTTAAATTGGAAGGGGGAAGGTTTAGATGAGACATTAGGAAGAAATTCTTCCCTCTGAGGATGGGGAGACAGTGGTACAGGTTGCCCAGGGAAGCAGTGGCTGCCCCATCCCTGGAGCTGTTCAAGGTCAGGTTGGATGAGGCTTTGAGCAACCTGAACTAGTGGGAGGTGTCCTTGCCTGTGGCAAGGGCGTGGAATTGGATGGCCTTTAAGGTCCCTTCCAATCCGAAACATTCTATGATTCTGTGACCTCATAGGTCTTTTCCAACCCAAGTGATTATCTGATTCTAATAAATTCTGGACTTGGTGTATCTTGTGGGTCCGTTCCAACTCAAATCATTCTGTAAATTAATCTGTGCCTAATTCTTCGCAGCAGCGTGTGGAGGGGACTGGATGAAGGGTAGACATTTCCTCTGATGGAAAACATAGAATCATGGAATGGTTTGGATCGGAAGGGACCTTTAAAGATCATCCAATTCCAGCCCCTCTGCCATGGACAGAAAGTCCGGTCACCAGACCAGGCTGCTTAAGATTCCATCCAACCTGGATTTGAAACACCCCAGATTGCACTTGGCAGCCTGGAGTGACTTGGGTGAGAGGACAGAGGCGTCATCCTCGTAGTGAGGGCATCCTTGTCTTCTTAATTCTGCTTTGCATGGTCAAGGGAGGATGATTTCCAGGTGTTTGGGGTGAGAGGATCATAGACCAGGTTCCTGAAGCCCCATCCAACCTTGCTTTGAGCACCTCCAGGGATGAGGCATCCACAGCTTCCCTGGGCAACCTGTGTCAGTGTCTCACCACCCTCATCATGAAGAATTTCTTCCTAATGTCCAGTCTAAATCTCCCCCCTTCCAGTTTAAAAACAGGGGCATCCCGCAGCCTCCCTCCAGCTCAGGGCTGGGTGCACAGGCAGAATCCTTACAATTCTTCTTCAAATATTCCAATTTAAATGAAAATACAAAGGAGATATTTAGAATATTTATTCTATTAGTAAAAGTGCTTACCGCGTCGCTTTTGGAGCGTCAGAAAAGCATTCTCTTACAGATGATGGATAGCAGCCTGTAATTATATATGGGGAGAAACTGCTGAGCAGGCCATATTTAACCAGGGAGGGGAAATACTGGCATGGGCCATTAAGGGTTAATTCTATTCTCTAAATAATATCAAAAAGTGCTGAGCCCATTGCTTTTGCTCCAAGTTGAAAGTCCTCAAATGGACCCCGGAGAGTTGATAATATTCTACTGAATCAAGTGAAAATGTTAACCTTGCTTCATAAAACGATGGCTTGTTAAAGATGCACAATCCCTTTCCTTTTGAATAATTGAGGATGGGAGTAAATCTCCTCTTGTTTCTGCTTTTCCCGGTCTGAGGAATGTCGAGAGGCGTCTGCCTGTGCTGTCAACTTCAAAAAGGACATGGGTGGCAAAAGTGTGTGGCACTGGCAGCATAGTGTCAAACGAGGATGAGTAGTAATTGGGAATTTAGAAGCATAGAATCATAGAATTATGGAGTGTTTTGGGTTGAAAGGAACCTTAAAGATCATCCATTCCACTCCCCCTGCCATGGGCATAGACACCTCCCACTAGACCAGGCTGCTCAAGACCCCATCCAACCTGCCCTTCAGCACCTCCAGGGAGGGGGCAGCCACAGTCTCCCTGGGCAACCTGTGCCAGTGTCTCACCACCGTCATTGTGAAGAATTTCTTCATAATGTCCAATCTAAATCTTCCCCCTTCCAATTTAGAGCCGTTCCCCCCATCCTATCACTACTTGCCCTTGTAAAGTCCCTCCCCAGCATACCTCTTCAGGTACTGGAAGGGTGCTATGAAGTCCCTTACGAGCCTTCTCTTCTCAAGGCTGAACAACTCCAACTCTCTCAGCCTGTCCTCACAGCAGAGGTTCTCCAGCCCTTTGATCATCTTCATGGCCTTCTCTGGACCTGTTCCAACGGTTCCATATCCTCCTTCTGTTGGGAATTTAGTTCAGGTTCTTTTGTGTTGGGGTTTGGCCTGCTGGGCTCTTGTCTCACTTGTGTTTCCCTCTTGCAGGTGACACTAAGCTGGGTGGGAGTGTTGATCTGCTTGAGGATAGAGAGGCTCTGAAGAGGGATCTGGCTAGGCTGGATCCATGGGCTGGTGGGCTCTGCTGAGGGATCTGACCAGGCTGGATCCATGGACTGAGATCAACTGGATAGGGTTCCACAAGGCCAAGTGTCAGGTCCTGCACTTGGGGCACAACAACCCTATACAGTGCTCCAGACTTGGGGAGGAGTGTCTGGAAAGCTGTCCAGCAGAGAAGGACCTAGGGGTGCTGGTGACAGCACCTGAATATGAGCCAGCAGTGACCCATGTGGCCAAGAAAGCCACCAGGTGGGCAAGGAAGCTAGTGACATCTTGGTCTGTATCAGAAGCAGTGTGGCCAGCAGGACCAGTGAAGTCATCTTTCCCCTGTACTGAGAACTGATAAGGCCACACCCTGAATCCTGTGTTCAGTTTTGGGCCCCTCACTCCAAGAAGGGGAGGAACGCATCCAGAGAAGGGCAATGGAGCTGGTGAAGGGTCTGGAGAACAAGGGTTATGAGGAGCAGCTGAGGGACCTGGGGCTTTTCAGCCTAGGGAAAAACAGTCTGAGGGTAGACCTCATCACTGAGTACAAGACCCTGAAAGAAGGTTCTAGCGAGGAGGGTGTTGGCCTCTCTCCCAAGTGACAGGCAATGGGGCAAGAGGAAATGGCCTCAAGTTGCATCAGGGCAGGTTCAGATTGGAGATCAGGAAAAATTTCTTCACCAAGAGGGTTCTCCAGCACCGGCAGAGGTTGCACAGGGAGGTTGTGGAGTCCCTATCCCTGGCGGTGTTGAAAAGACAGGTAGATGAGGTGCCCAGGGATCTGTGTTCAGCAGTAGACAGGTGTGGTTGAGCTCAATGATCTCAAAGGTCTCTTTCAACCAAGAAATTCTATGATTCTCTCTCTGCAACCCCAAAGAAGCGTGATTTCTGATTTTTATCAGACCTTTATGAAAACTGTCTTTAGTATCCATAATCATAGAATCAAAGAATGGTTT
The DNA here is from genome assembly GCA_033556795.1 of Tapera naevia. NCBI lineage: Eukaryota > Metazoa > Chordata > Aves > Cuculiformes > Neomorphidae > Tapera > Tapera naevia. Next base: position 129,690 of record JAUMJJ010000063.1, read on the forward strand.
GGATTGAAATGGACCTCAAAGCCGATCCAGTTACAACCTCCCTGCCGAGTGCAGGGACATCTCCCACTGGATCAGGTTCCTCAAAGCCTCATCCAGCCTGGCCTTGAACACTTTCAGGGAGAGAGCGTCCATAATTTATGGCATGGCATTGGCCATGTTACCTCTTAAGTCTTGCAGGATGCTGAGCCCAAGATGGTCTGGTTTGACCCATCCCATGGACTGTAACTGCCAGCTGCATGAGGTCGTCATGCAAATGATGCCGGGACCAATCTGTTCTAGCTTAATCAGAAACTTAGCCCTGTATCCTGGGCTCTCCAGAAGGAGTGTGACCAGCAGGTCGAGGGAGGGGATTCTGCCCCTCTATTCTGCTCTTGTGAGACCTCACCTGGAACCTTACATCCAGTTCTAGAGTCCTCAGCACAGGAAAGAAGTGAATCTGTTGGAGCAAGTCCAGAGGAGACCACGAAGATGATCTGATGGCTGGAACTCCTCCCATATGAGGACAGGCTGGGAGGGCTGGGGATGTTCAGCCCAACTATATCCTGACCACATCTCCTCCTGCTTCTCCCTAGCCCCAGGGGACATGCTACCATGGCTTCACTCGCTGATGCTACGTCATCTCTTGCACCCACCAGCCTTACCCCATCCTCTCCTAGTGAACCCATGCCCCAAGCCCAGATGCAGGCATGAGGATCTATATGGGAGGAGGGATAGGGAACCAAAGAGGAGCTTTTACCATAGAGCAGCTCTTTAAAATGTCTTTGGAAAACCCTGGGGAGCATCTGCGGGAGACCCCATTTCTCCCTCTCTTCCCACTTCCTTCTTTGGGCTTCCTCAGTGCAGACGACCAGCCCAGAGGGACCAGCCTCACCCAGAGTGACCTTTTCATGGTGCAGGAGAAGGTCAGGGAGCAAGGCTGCAGGTGGGCACCACTTCGCAGCTTTAGCTAAGACGCGTATGACGTTGTTTTTAGAGGTGATTCAGGCAGCAGAGCTATTTGGAGCCATATTTCACCAACTGCTTCACCAAGCTGAATTTGTAGGTTCCTCTACTCCCTTTAGGAAGCTGTAGATGCACAGGAGTGCATAGAGGATGGAGAAACTTCCCAATCCACGACCAAGGAAGTGGTGAGAATGCTGGAAGACAAGGTCCTGTCTCTGCTACCAGCTCCCTGCTGGAAATAATTAATATTGGGAGTAACATTCCCTTAATGAAGAATGTCGTCACACTCTGGTACAAGAGTTGTCCCCCTTCCCCAGTGGTTTGAATTATAGAAAAATAGAATGGTTTGGGTTGGAAGGGACCTTAAAGATCATCCAGGTCCAGCCCCCTGCCTTGTGCAGGGACACCTCCCAGTGGAGCACGTTTCTCAAAGCCTCATCAAACCTGTTCTTGCACACCTTCAGGGATGGGGCATCCACAACTTCCTGGGGCAACCTGTGCCAGTGTCTCACCACCCTCACAGGGAAGAATTCCTTCCTAAGATCTGATCTCAGTCTCCCCTCTTTCAGCTTAAACCCATTCCCCCTCATCCTATCCCTGCACTCCCTGATCAAGAGCCCCTCCCTGGCTTTCCTGTCACCCCTTTCAGTACTGGAAGGCTGCTATAACATTTCCCTGGGCCTTCTCCTCTCCAGGCTGAGCACTTCCAACTCGTTTAGCCTGTCCTCACATGGGAGGTGCTCCAGCCCCCGGATCACCTTTGTGGCCTCCTCTGGCCACAGATCCATTTCCTTCCTGTGCTGAGGACTCCGTAATGATTTTACAAGGGCAAGTAGTGATAGGACGAGGGGGAACAGCTTTAAATTGGAAGGGGTAAGATTTAGGTTGGACATTAGGAAGAAATTCTTCACGATGAGGGTGGGGAGGCCCTGGCACAGGTTGCCCAGGGAAGCTGTGGGTGCCTCTTTCCTGGAAGTGTTCAAGGCCAAGTTGGATCGGGTCTTGAGCAGCCTGGTCTGGTGGAAGGTGTCCCTGCCCATGGCAGGGGGTTGGAGCTGGATGGGCTTTAAGGTCCCTTCCAACCCAAACCATTCTATGACTCTGTGATCTCAGAGGTCTTTTCCAGCCTGAATGATCCTCTGGTTATTGGGAAATTAATTGTCTGGACTAATCGTCCTAGGGCAGGTGATGGTGTGTCAGAGAAAAGGCAAACGAGTCAGCCCAGTCCCCTCCAACTGCTGCATCTGTAGAATTGCTCTGCGTTAAATAAGCTTTTCCCCCCCTGATGTTCGTTAGTGAGCGCGTCCCATTAAATACCGATCTTCATATGGTTCCCATCAGCTGCCTGTGGGTAAATTGTTCCCCCGTGGGAACTATTAAGCAGTAAGAAACAGTGAGATTAAACAACAAGGCTACCGTGAAAATGCACGGGGAGATGTTCTGAAATAAATCATGAGGAAGTGAAGACTCTGTGATCCTATGCTTTCTAGCAGCTGGTCGCTCTTGTTTTCCTACTGGGCAACAAAGCTGGTATTGAACAGGAATGGTTGAACTTGGTGATCTCAAAAATCTTTCCAACCAAACGATTCTATGATTCTAAAGGGTCTGGAGAACAAGTCTTATGTGGAGCAGCTGAGGGTTCTGGGGCTGTTTAGTCTGGAAAACAGGGGTCTGAGGGGATACCTCATTGCTCTCCACAGCTCCTTGAAAGGAGGTTGTAGGAAGGTGGGCATTGCTCAGTTCTCACAAGTAACAAGTGATACCACAAGAAGAAATGGCCTCAGATTGCACTGGGGGAGATTTAGATAGGATGTTAAGAAAAATTCTTTACTCAAAAAGTGCTGAAGAACAGGCAGAGGCTGCCCAGGGTGGTGGTGGAGTCCCCATACCTGGAGGTGTTAAAAAAAAAGTGTAGATGTGCCACTTTGGGACATGGTTTTGTAGGCACAGTTGCATTTTGCTGATGATCAGACTGGATGATCTTAGAGATCTTTTCCAACTTTTGTGGTTCTATCATTCTATGCTTCTATGATTCTGTGACCAGCTCTGTCCCTGGTGGCAAAGCTTGACGAGGGGACCTGCCATCACATCAGGGATGCTCATGATTGAGTTGCACTGGGACTGCCTGTCAGTCTCCTCAAATCAAACTTTTTGGTCCTCCTGAGTTGGTTGGCCAACAGTCTTCCATCGGAGCTCTAATTTGCACTTTATCCAGGTAAAATATTGGCATCACTCGTGGTAAGAGGGGCAGGTCTGGTCAGCACATGCTGTCATAGTGGCAGGGACACCTCCCACTAGACCAGACTGCTCAAGGCCCCATCCAACCTGGCCTTCAGCACCTCCAGGGATGGGGCATCCACAACTTCCCTGCGAAACCTGGTCCAGTGACTCACCACACTCATTATGAGGAAACCACCCTCATCTTGAAGAAAAGTTCCAGTTCCTTGGGAAATGTAATTTTCTGCCCTCAGGTGGACTGTGGTGTTTTTCAGAGCGACAGCTGCTTGTTTTTTCTGCAGAAAATTGAAATGAGGGGACTTTTTCTTAGCTGACGCCTTGTTCTTGTCTGTATTTCTCTGGTCTCAGGACACGTTGAGTTAGTTATTGTCTCCTTTGCTGGTGGAAGTTTTAACAGATCCCCACCATGAACTTAATTTGTTTCTTTAGGAGAGCCACATGAGATGGGTAGCATCTCCAAATCTTCTGTCCTTACAGCCAACAACAATCAGATGTTGGTCTTTCTGAGTCTTTCTTCATAGAATCATAGAATGGGTTGCGTTGGAAGGGACCTCGAAGCTCATCCAGTTCCAACCCCCTGCCACGGACAGGGACACCTCCCACTAGACTAGGCTGCCCAAAGCCCCATCTGAACTGACCTTGAACATCTCCAGGGAGAGAGGGGGCAACCACGACTTCTGCGGGCAACCTGTGTCAGTGTCTCCCCACCCTCATCATGAAGAATTTCTTCCTAATGTCTCATCTCAATCTTCCCCCTTTTAATTTAAAGCTGTTCCCCCTCGTCCTATCACTCCAGACCCTGGGAAAAAGTCCCTCCCAGATTCCTTGTAGCCCCTTAAGGTACTGGAAGGCCGTTATAAGGTCTCCACGGAGCCTTCTCCAGGCTGAACAGCCCCAACTCTGCTGGTGTTGAAGGCCAGGTTGGATGGGGCTTTGAGTACCCTGATCCTGTGGGAGATGTCCCTGCCCATGACAGGGGGTTGGAACTGAGTGGGCTTTGAGGTCTTTTCCAACCCCAACCATTCTGTGATTCCTGCCAATTTTCTTCTCTTGCACACGTGTTGGGGAGGTACTGGAGATAAATCTTGAGCAGTGGGACAGCCCCTTACTTAGGTTAGGGGATTTGTGGCTTACCTTATCCCATCACTCAGAAATAGCTGATGGAGAGCTCTGCCTTTCATAGCTCATTTATAGTCCACTGCAGCTGTATGAAAATCATCTACAAAAGCAACTTTGTTTCATTTATCTTTAATTTTGGCTGTGGTTGACAGATGTTTTCTGGGTGCTAGAGTTGCCTGCTTGAGTTGTTTTTTTGTTCCTCTAATGTTCAGCTGAAATCTTCAATCAACGTACTGATTAGTAAGTAAAATCTTTATTTTAAGAGAAAAATGGATAGGCTTGGTAGAGAGCCTGCTAATATGATCACAAATGGTGGCCAGGCCGGATTTGAGCAGGTTGAGATCTGTCTGAGTGCATCCCCTTGGCTCACTGAGGATGTTGATTACTTGTCGCAGTGTTGGATCCTATTTAATATCCAGTTGGGTGCTGTTTAATATCTTTATCCATGTTCTGGATAAAGGGATCGAGAGCAGCCTCAGTCCATTTGCAGATGACACTAAGCTGGGTGTAAGTATTGATCTGCTTGAGGGTAGCGAGGCTCTATAGAGGGATCTGGACAGGGTGGATCCGTTGGCTGGAGGACAGGAAGGCTCTACAGAGGGATGTGGACAGCCTGGACCAATGGGCTGAGACCAACAGGATGACAATCAAGGCCAATTGCTGGGTCCTCCACTTGGGACACAGCAACCCCATGGAACACTCCAGGCTTGGGGAGGAGAGGCTGGAAAACTGTCTGGAGGAGAAGGACCTGGGGGTGTTGGTCAACAGTGGCTCAACATGAGCCAGCAGTTGCCCAGGTGGCCAAGAAGGCCAACGGCATTTTGGCTTGGATCAGGAAAAGCATGGCCAGCAGGACCAGGGAAAGCATTGTCCTCTTGAACTCAGGACTGGTGAAGCCACATCTTTGGGGCCCCTCTCCAAGAACGACAGTGAGGGGTTGGAGCATGTCCAGAGAAAGGGAACAAAGCTGATGATGGGTCTGGAGCGCAGGGGTATGGGCAGTGGCTGAGGCACATGGGGTTGTTTAGTCTGAAGAAGAGGAGGCTGAGGGAAGACATCATCACTGTCTACAGCTCCCTGCAAGGAGGCTACGGTGAGGTGGCTGTTGGTCTCCTTCCGAGTAACAAGTGCTAAGATGAGAGGAAATGGCCTCAAGTTGCACCAGGGAAGGTTCAGATTGGACATCAGGAAAAATTTCTTCACTGAAAGGGTTCTCACGCACCAGCAGAGGCTGCCCAGGGAGGTGATGGAGTCCCCATCCCTGGAGGTGTTTAAAAGCCAGGTAGATGAAGTGTTCAGGGATCAGGTTTAGTAGTGGACAGGTACAGTTGGACTTGATGATCTCAAAGGTCTTTTCTGACCAAACAATTCTGTGATCATAAATGGTGGCCAGGTGAGATTTGAGCAGGCTGAGGTCTCTCCTGGTGCGTCTTTTTGCTTCACTGTGGACTTGCGCGTTGTCTCTGGGTGATGATGGCTGTGGCTGCTGCATAGAAGTGATAAACCTTGGTACTGGCAATGGGAGCTTTCTGTTGAGAACACTTCATAGCCTGCAGAGGAGGTCTGAAATGAATCAGGTTTCCACCATGCCCGATCCTACTCATGTATAACTATGGAAATCTTGGTAGGTTTCCAGTTGCATCTTATTTACCGTACTCTGTAACGGTATAATGAGGGTTCTTATTGCTGCTTTAATTTAACTGTAGTATCTTCAACTGCATTCAGATGTTTACATTAAAGATGTTGCTTATCAGGGCGAACTTGAACTGCTTAATAGCCTGGGCGAGTGGATAATAGCACCTCGATAAATACCAGTGTGCAATTCTCTTGTGCTTTAGTGTCTTCGTAGAAGGAGGTGCATCGCAAAATCTGAAAATTAGGAAGTTGAGGGGAAAAGCAGTGGCTGAATCATGGAATGGTTTGGGTTGAAGGGATCTTAAAGCCCATCCAGTTCCAACCCCCTGCCATGAGCAGGGACACCTTCCACTAGATCAGGTTGCTCAAGGCCCCATCCAACCTGACCTTGAACACCTCCAGGGAGGGGGCAGCCACAACCTCCCATTGTGAAGAATTTCTTCCTAATGTCTCATCTACAACTTCTCCCTTCAGTTTAAATCACAGCTGTAAAGTGGGAATGTACTGATGGGGAGACAGTTCTTGATTTTGACTTGAACTTCTGTACAGATGCACCCAAAGAAGAGCAATTTTCGTCTTCACTTCCTGTCATGGAATTCCCCTTCGTTCCCATGCGTTCTCTGTTGTCAAACAAACTCGGTGTCCTGCGACTGATAGGTGACACCTTCCCTGAGCCTCCTGGAATCACACATGGGGTGGAGTTTGGAGTTCAACACCATCCCTGGGGGTGTTGAAAAGATGTGTAGATGTAGCACTTTGGGACATGGTTTAGTAGACACAGTGGTGTTGTGTTGGTGGTTGGACTTGATCTTAGGTGTCTTTTCCAACCTTAACGATTCTATGATTCGATGACCCTATCATCCCTGACACAGATAGTACTGTATGGGATGTCCGGTGGATGCCTGATTTGTTCCATCTCCAATGGATTTGGGATTGGCAACTACCATCGGTGGGCTCCCCATGTCAAACCAGCTTCATCACAGCTTTGGAGTGCAGTGGATGAGGTTGTGAGGGTCTCTCATGGAAACAGGGTTCTTCATCAAAGCAGGGCAGGGTATGATTGAATGCCATAGACAATTGCCACGTAGCGGTGAATGCTGGGTTGGGGATTCACCTTCTGGATGGCTGCATTCAAAGAGTTACAGTCAGTGGCTCAATGTCCAAGAGGAAACCAGTAACAAGTGGTGTCCCTCAAGAGTCTCTACTGGGACCAATAATATTTAGTATTTTCATTAAGGACAATAGTGGGGCGGAGTGCACCCTCAGCAAGTCTACAGATGACACCAAACTGAATGCTGCAATTGATTCCCGTGATGGCACCCAGAGGGACCTGGACAAGCTTGAGGAGTGGGCCAGTGGACAGGCTTGAGGAGTGGGCCAGTGTGAACCTCATGAGGTTCAACAAGTCAGGTATGAGGTCCTGCACATGGGTCAGGATAGCTCCCAGTATCAATATAGGCTGGGGGATGAAGGGGTGGAGAGTCCCCTGTGGAGAAGGACTTGAGGGTGCTGGTGAATGAAGATTTGGACTTGACCTTACAACGTGTGCTCAGAACCCAGAGAGCCAACTGTATCCTAGGCTGCAGGCCAAACAGCATGGCCACCAGGTTGAAGGGCTTCTACCCTCCTACTCTGCTCTTCTGAGACTCCCCCTGAAAGCCCCTTCAGGTACTGGAAGGCCACTATACAGTCTCCCCAGAGCCTTCTCTTCTCCAGGGTGAATGACTTGGAACAATTCCACAGCTTGGGTGATGTTTGGTTGTGTTGTCCTCCAGGTTTTAAAGACAAGGAGCTGGATTTTTTTTTAAGGCTGCTTCCATCTGCACCCAGTTATAAAAAAGCTATCAAAAAAAAGCTATTTACTGGCTGTCACTTTGGAGCAGTGTGAGGAAACATCTCCACCCCCTCCGGCGATTGCTTCCCAACAGTCACTTAGTGCTGAGATGTGGTGGGTGAGAGGGACATTAAAACAGCCTGACATCAATCGAGCTGGTTAATCCTGCCGCTTGGCGATGGGGCCACCTGAACAGCTCTGGTGAAGCTGTGTGGATGTGACAAGGGCTTTGAAACATAGAAAGTGCTTGAGCTGAGGTTTTTGAGGATTAACTTCATAGAGCCATAGAATGGTTTGGGCTGGAAGGGACCTTAAAGGCCATCCACTTCCCACACCCCTGCCATGGGCAAGGACACTTCCCACTGCATCAGGTTCCTCAAAACCTCATCCGACTTGGCCTTGAACACCTCCAGGGATGGGGCAGCCACGACTTCTTGGGGCAATCTGTGCCAGTGCCTCAGCACCCTCACAGGAGAACAATTCTTCATCTCAATCTCTTCTCTTTCAGCTTAAAACCATTCCCCTTCGTCCTGTCCCAGCACTCCCTGATCAAGAGCCCCTCCACAGTTTTCCTAGAGCCCTATTCCATAGAGGAAGGCTGCTCTTAAGTTCTCACTGGAACCTTCTCTTCTACAGGCTGAACAACCCCAACTCTCTCAGCCTGTCCTCATAGCAGAGGAGCTCCAGCCCTTAGATAATCTTCCTGGACTCCTCTGGACACATTCTAACAGTTCCATATCCTTCTTCTGTTGGGGATTCCAGAACTGGACACAAGACTCCATGCGGGGTCTCAGGAGAGCAAGAGAATCCCCTCCCTCACCCTGATGGCTGGCTACACTTCTTTGGATGCAGCCCAGGACACGGGTGGCTTTCAGGGCTGCTCTCAATCCCTTCTCCACCCAGCCTGGTTTTGTGCTTGGGATTGTCCTGACCCATGTGCAGGACTTGTGCTCTTAATGCTCACCTTCTCCAGGAGATATACTTGGTGCTTTCATCATCGCAATGCTCCAGATTTCCAGGCAGGTTCTGGACTGTTGTGTCTATGTGGTGAGACACTCGCACAGGTTGTCGAGGGAAGCTGTGGATGCCTCATCCCTGGAAGTCTTCAAGGCCAAGTTGGTAGGGGTCTTGAGCAGCCTGGTCTAATGCGAAGTGTCCCTGCCCATGGCAGGGGAGTTGGAACTGGATGATCTTTAAGGTCCCTTCCAACACAAACTTTTCTATGATTCTATGATTACGAAGGGCAGAGAGATGGACACGTGTCCAACAAGATGGGAAGATGCTCCAGCATGTCTTGTCTGTCTACTGGTCCCTTGTGACCTGCCGTCCTCTGGCGTTGGGAAAGGAGCCATCAAGCAGGGGCTAAGACAAGCCTGGAGATACTTGAGAAGGTCAACCTCAGCAAACTGCTGGTGGAGAGGAGCCGGCAATGCCGAGCTGGCTGAGCCCTCTCATCCCCACCCCGTAAGGTCAGTGGGCAGTTGTTGATCGGCCCAGTAACCCAGCTTCACCTTCCTCCCGCCCTCTGCTGCCTCCTGCCAAGCTTGTTCATGGAAAATGTTAATTAACGTCATTCCCAAGGCTCAGCCGGGAACTTGCGCCAGTTGCTGCCTCCTCCTTTGCCAAGTCCGTGCTAAAGAAGGCTGCACCCTGCAAGCCTTCTCATCCTTGTCCTGCTGCCCGTGCCCACCAGGGTCCGTTGGGCCATTTAAGGCTTTGTGGGTCGTTAGCACCACCTTGAATTTCACCTCAAGCTTCCTTGGCAGCCAAGGAGGAGTCCCGGTCTTCGAAGGTGCCAACCGGGCACCATCCCAACACCAGGCACTGCTGCCAGTCCGGGCTGTAGAGGGAACCCCAAGAGCGGGGAGACTGGGATGGGGGAAAGCATCAATGGGATGATGGCATCTTTGTCAGCATCAGATGCTGCTGAGGGGTTTCTCCCCAGGGTTTTTCAGGGGTGCTGTAGAATTTCTTTTGGAAGGAATGAGAGACTTTTTTCATAGAATCGGAAAATTTTGGGGGTTGAAAGGGACCTTAAAGCCCATCCAGTTCCAATGCCCCTGCCATGGGCAGGGACACCTCCCACTAGACCAGGCTGATAAGGCCCCATCCAGCCTGGCCTTCAACAGTTCTAGTGATGGAGCACCCACAACCTCCCTGGGCAACCTCTTCTAGTGCTTCACCACCCTCATTGTGAAGAATTTCTCCCTAATGTCCAATCTAAATCTTCCCCCTTCCAGTTTAAAGCCATTCTCCCTCATTCTATTACTCCAGGCCTTTGGAAAAAGTCTCTTCCAGCTTTCTTGTAGTGCCCCTCCAGGTACTGGAAGGCTGCTATGAGGTCTCCCTGGAGGCTTCTCTTCTCCAGGCTGAAAAGCCCCAACCAGCCTGTCCTCATAGCAGAGGTGCTCTTTCCCTGAGATCATCTTTGTGACCTCCTCTGGACCTGTTCCAACAGTTCCGTGTTGTTTTTATGTTGGGGATTCCAGAACTGGACACAGGACTCCAGGTGGGGTATCATGAGAATGGAGTAGAGGGGGAAAAAATCCCCTCCCTCTCCCTGCTGGCCACGCTGCTTTGGATGCAGCCTGGGGCATGGGTGGCTTTCTGGGCTGCGAGCATACGTTGCCAGCTCATGTTGTGCTTCTCCTCAATCAGCACCCCAAGTCCTTCTCCTCGGGGTTGCCCTCAGTCAGGTTGTCCCACATCCTGTAGTGAAACCGTGGATTGTACCGACCCAGGTGTAGGACCTTGCACTTGGTCTTGTTGAGCCTCATGGGGTTCTCTTTTTATGGTCCAACCTGCGGGCTGGCGGGGGTCCCACGGGGGTATAATTAGCCACTCCAACAGGTGGAAGGGATCGGATGGCCCCCAGTGTGAGGTTGTGCCCCATGGCCCCGCTCGCCTTCATCCCAGCTGACACGTGGTAGAGCACCAAACCGCCCTACACCAACCCAGCCTCAGCGTCTTTGCTCTGAAATGCACGGCAAGAACAGGAACGCTGCTGTAAATAAACAGTAGGGGCTTTTCCAACCACCAAGCCTGTCAGGGAGGCGATTCCAACCTCACCATCCCAGCTCTAAAAAAGCAGTGATGGCCAGGGTGTTACAGAAGAAGGGTCAAGAGTTGGGAGGGGGCGTGGATAAGCCATTAGAAACCTGAGCTGGGGACACGGCCCTGGGATTAGTCACACACGGTTTGTTTGCTTTATTAAGTATCTTTTTGCCATGGAGCCAATAAACGTGGTCCACTACGACGAACAGGCTGCCCAGGGAAACAGTGGAGTCCCCATCCCTGGGGGTGTTTAAAAGACAGGTAGATGAGGTGCTCAGGGATCTGCTTTAGTAGTGGACAGGTGTGGTTGGACTCGATGATCTTAAAGTCTTTTCCAACCAAGTGATTCTGTGATTCTATGTTGATGGGCTCAGAGGTCCATGCTGGGGAGGTGGTACATCCCACTCCTGGATTCCAGCCTAGACCACAACACTGTCCCCCAGCTGGGATTTGCAGTTGGTCCCTCGGCTGCTGCAGTTTAATGGCTGTTCTCCAGAATAGCATCAATCCTCACCATGGCTGCATCACTACTGGTGCAAAGGGTGATGCATCATAGAATCATTGAATGGGTTGGGTTGGAAGCGAACTTAAAGCCCATCCAGTTCCAACCCCTCTGCCATCTCCCATGGGATCAGATTGCTCCAGGCCCCTGAACCTGGCCTTGAGCACTTCCAGGGATGGGGCAGCCACAACTTCTCTGGGCAACCGGTCAAACAAAGGATTTTGGAGTAATGGCAGAGCCTGAGCAGTGTTTAGAGATGACTCTACTTTTAGGTTGCCTGTTGGCTTGTAGACTTACTTGCCCTTGAAGCTCTTTCAAATGAAGTCATAGGAATTGGGTTTTTTGTGGATTTTCAGTAAAAAAGTAGTGCTGTTGCTGTGCTGTCCCCCCTGTTGAGCTGATGTCCATGTGTCCCCAGCCCTCATGCTGCTCAATGCCATCCTCAGTCTCCAGCAAACGAGCTCCTTGCTCTGCTGATGACTTCAGCGATCGACCCTGAGCAGTAGAGCTGCCCTTTTGAGGAGAAAGCTCCCGTGGCTCAGTGGGGCTCCCAAAGGTCAGTGTGATGAGCTGCTCCCATACCCCCAAAGTCAAGTTGCATTAAAAGGGCAGGATCTCACCTATATTCTGCATCGTCGGGAATATGTGTTTTTATAAGGAAGCAAGAATGATCACACTGAAACCCTCCTTGTGTTCATCCTCCCAGGGGTTTGTCCTGTTTTCCCCCCAAATTTGAGCGTCTTTGCTATCCTGTAGCAAGGAGGTTTGCAGTGTGGGTTTATGAGCGCAGAAGGACTCATCTTTGCTCATGGAGAAAGTGGTCATGAAGAGGGAAATGAGTCTTGGTGTTGGGAAGTCTTTGTTGCACTGTGTGTATTGGGTTGTGTCTTGCCATGGGTGTCATCATGTCTTGTCACCCTGCAAGAACCAAGGTGGGCTCATTGAGTGGGTTAAGAGGGAGCATCTTGGATGGGAGTGGGTCCTCTTAGACATCATGGGACTGAGCAGACTTCCAGGACCTGCTCCCACTTTCCCTTCCGTGGGATACACTGGAATGAGCTCTCTGCATTGCTAGGTGTTGACATCATGGTGGTGGGAATGGTTGGAGATTAGGGAGAAGCTGTTCTTTCCTTCCTCTGGCCAGTGTTCCCAGCCACCCAGACAGAAATCACACCTGAAGGCATCACTTCTGCTCTGCTTGCATCTCTTTCTGCCTTTCCTGCTGCCAAAAATTGCCATTTTCAGGCACAAAGACTTGTCCAAGGGAAGCTGCGGAGCACTGCTGATGTCTCCTTCCCACCAGGACAAATGGTGCCTGCAGGGATTGCTGCTGGGAGCTGCCAAAACGCCAGGCTGGGAGCTGCCAAAATGCCAGGCTGGGAGCACAGAAGCACTTCCAGGGGAGAACATTTTGATTTCATCATTTTGCCCGTGTGTGTCCCTGGACAGGAGAGCATCAGCCCGGCTTGTTCCCTAAACAGAGTGGGTTGAGCTCCAGCCCCGCAGGTTGAGCTCCAGCCCCAGACCACCTTCAGCTGGAAGGTGGTCCAGACAGTGTTCCCAAAATAAGTCCAAAAAGGAATATTCCTTCTCTTCCCTCCTCCTTTCCACATCTCAAGTATGTTTGGGACAGGAGAACACCATTTCCTCTCTGAAACCTGCTTCTCCAGCCCAGTTAACCTCTTTGGGACCTCCCAGCATCACCACCTTGGGATGCTCTGGGAACCTGTGCTGCTCAGGAGGCTTCCACTGCCTTTCCCAACGTTGCTCTCTTCTTTCCCTCGCAGTGCAAGAAGAAGCATACACTGGTTTGCCCTGACTTTGCTAAGAAAGGTGTCTGCCCCAGGGGTTCCCTATGCAAGATGCTGCACCCCCAGAAGAAGCACCACCCAAGAACTGCAGAATATGGGGACTGTGGCAATCTCCACTCCAAGCGGAGACGGGTCTGGGAGGAAATGGGCAGGTAAGAAAGAGCAGAAGAAACTCGCTTGGCTGCTCTTAAATAGTTTTCTTTCCAGCCTGCTCCTGGTGCTTCCTCCTGCAGATGTGTATCCACCTGTGTGCTGGTTTATTTTAAGGTGTTGCTGATGTGGGTGTCTTCTTGATATTGACTATGGGCAGTAGGGTTGTGCAGGGAGAAGTCTCCAGGCAGAGCTGATGGAGAAGAAAGAAAGGATGGCTCACATCTCGCTACCTGACGTGTGCTGTTCGCCCTTAGAAATGTGCTGCACAGGACTCCATCACCTCCAGGTATCTCAAAAGCTTTTGTAGACCTTCCTCCTGGGAGATGGAGGTGCCCTGATAGACTCCACCACCAGAAGTTAGTACAGCTTATCCATAGCTCTGTGGGAAACTGGAAACCATCATCCCTCTCTCTTCCCAAATCCATGGCGGAAAGCAAAGCTGAGCCCTTGGCATGGCATGGTGGGGTTTGTTGACAGGACTGGACTCAACGCCTCTGAAAAAGCCGAGATGGAGGTGGACATGGAGATACAATAGGTTTTGTAAAACCTTTTGATGGTGGGCTGGTTTCTTGGCTAAGCCTTAGAAAGTCTCTGAGCTCTCTGTGGGCACAGATTATGCTTTTGGGTGCTGAGATGGAGCCCACAGGCTGAGGTTCTCGACTCCTCAAGACTTTCTTGAGTTTAGTGCATCCTTGTCTTTCTTTGCCCTCATCCCCAAGCCCTGCCTGCAAAATTCCTACATCTCAACATAATTGAAATTCAGCTTTAAAAGCTAAAATGTAAACATCCTGGTTAGCAGGGGAAGAAAATTGCAGCTTGCTTACTCAGCATCTCCATGGCTCTTTGCAGCGGGACGTGGAGGTGACGGTGGGACGGAAGTGAAGGGAGCTGGTTGTGGATGCCCCCTCCCTGGAGGTGCTCAAGTCCAGGTTGGATGGGATGTTGAGCACCCTGATCCAGTGGGAGGTGTCCCTGCCCATGGCAGGGATTTGGAACTGGGTGGGCTTTAAGGTGTCTTCCAAACCAAGCTATTGCTGGAGCACATCCAGAGAAGAGCAGTGAAGCTGAGGAACGGGCTGGAGAACAAGGGTTATGAGAGGTAGCTGAGGGAACTGAGGTTATGGTGGAGAAAGGAGACTGAGGGGAGACCTTAACACTGTCCACAACTCCCTGAAAGGAGGTTGTAGTGAGGTGGTTGTTGGTCTCTTCTCCCAAGTGACAGGTGATAGGATGAGTGGAAATGGCCTCAAGTTGCACCAGGGGAGGTTCAGATTGGACATCAAGAAAGATTTCTCACTGAGAGGGCTGTCAAGCACTGGCAGAGGCTGCACAGGGAGGTCATGGAGTCCTCATCCCTGGTGGCGTTGAAAAGCTGGGTAGATGAGGTGCTATCACAGTATCACAGTATCACAGTATCACAGTATCACAGTATCATAAGGTTGGAAAGGACCTCTGAGATCATCAAGTCCAACCTATAACCTAACACTAACACCAACCATCATCTAGACCATGGCACTCAGTGCCTCATCCAGTCTCCCTTTAAACACCTCCAGGGTAGGTGACTCCACCACCTTCCTGGGCAGCCCATTCCAATGGCCAATCACCCTTTCAGTGAAGAATTTTTTCCTCACATCAAGTCTAAACTTTCCCTGACGAAGCTTAAGTCCATGCCCTCTGGTTCTACCACTGGTCACCTGAGAGAAGAGACCAACCCCTGCCTGACTACAACCTCCTTTTAGGTAGTTGTAGAGAGCAATGAGGTCTCCCCTGAGCCTCCTCTTCTCCAGGCTAAACAGCCCCAATTCCCTCAGTCGCTCCTCATAGGGCTTGTGCTCCAGCCCCCTCACCATCTTCGTTGCCCTCCTCTGAACACATTCCAGTATCCTAACATCTTTCCCATACTGAGGGGCCCAGAACTGGACACAATATTCAAGGTGAGGCCTGACCAGTGCCGAGTACAGGGGGACAATAACTTCTCTGGTCCTGCTTACTACACTATTCCTGATGCAGGCCAGGATTCCATTAGCCTTCTTGGCCACCTGGGCACACTGCTGGCTCATGTTGAGCTTCCTGTCCACCAGCACTCCCAGGTCCTTTTCTACCTGACTACTCTCTAGCCACTCTGTCCCCAGTCTGTAGCTCTGCATGGGATTGTTGTGTCCAAAATGAAGTACCCGACATTTGGACTTATTAAACATCATCCCATTAGAATCGGCCCAGCTCTCCAATCTGTCCAGGTCCCTCTGTAGGGCCATCCTACCCTCTAGCAGATCAACTCTTCCTCCCAGCTTGGTATCATCTGCAAATTTGCTGATGATGGACTCAATCCCCTCATCCAAATCGTCAATAAAGATATTAAACAGGACGGGACCCAATACCGATCCCTGGGGGACACCACTGGTGACCGGCCGCCAACTGGATGAAACACCATTTACCATCACTCTTTGGGCTCGGCCATCCAGCCAATTCCTAACCCAGCACAAAGTGCTCCCATCTAGGCCACGAGCTGCCAGCTTCCCTAGGAGTCTACTGTGGGGGACCGTGTCAAAGGCCTTACTGAAATCCAAGTATACCACATCCACAGCCTTCCTCTCATCCACCAGGCGAGTCACATGATCGTAAAAGGAGATCAGGTTGGTCAGGCAGGACCTACCCCTCCTAAATCCATGCTGGCTGGGCCTGATTTCTTGACCGTTCTGCAGGTGGTGCATGATTTCACCCAGGATTATCTTCTCCATGATTTTACCTGGGACCGAGGTCAGGCTGACAGGTCTGTAATTACCTGGATCATCCTTACGGCCCTTCTTGTGGATGGGCGTCACATTGGCCAACTTCCAGTCTTCCGGGACCTCTCCAGTGAGCCAGGACTGCTGAAAGATGATGGAGAGCGGCTTAGCAAGCTCATCCGCCAGCTCTCTCAGCACCCTAGGATGGATCCCATCCGGCCCCATAGACTTATGAGGGTCCAAGCGGCTCAGCAGGTCTCTAACCTCCTCCTCATGGATTGCAGGAGGGCCATATTTCACCCTGCCCCCATCAACCACTTCAGAGGGCCAACTGTCAAGCAAGCTGACATCCTTGTTGTTAAAAACTGAAGCAAAGAAGGCATTAAGTAACTCAGCCTTCTCTGCATAAGTTACTGGTTACTATATTTCCCTCCACATCCAACAAGGAGTGGAGGTCGCTGCCGCCCTTCTTTCTGCCATTGATATATTTATAAAAACTCTTCTTATTGTCCTTAACAGAAGTGGCCAATTTGAGCTCCAGCTGGGCTTTTGCTTCCCTGATTTTTCTCCTACACGACTTAACAACATCCTTGAACATGACCTGACATACCTCCCCTTCCTTCCAACGATGATACATCCTCTTTTTCTTACTTAGTTCCTTCAGAAGTTCCCTACTCATCCAGGGCGGTCGTCTGCCCCTACGACTCTTCTTACAACACACAGGGACAGCCCGCTCCTGCGCCTGCAAAACTTCATTCTTGAAGTATATCCAAGCTTCCTGGACCCCCTTGCCACTAAGAGCTATTTCCCAGGGTACTTTCCTGACCAGTTCCTTAAATAATCCAAAATCTGCCCGCCGGAAGTCCAGCATAGATGTTCTGTTCCTGGCTTTTCCTATTACATTGTTCAGAGAGAACTCAATTATTTCATGATCACTAGACCCTAGACATCCTCCGACAACAACATGAGATATGAGATATGGTTTAGTGGTGGAGAGATACGGTTGGACTCAAAGATCTCAAAGGTCTTTTCCAACCAAGCTATTCTACAATTCTGTGGTCTGATCTGTGCTGTTGCCCGGTTCTGGGCCTCATCCTGGCCCTGCCTTGTAAGGTAGCAGAGGGAGAGGAGCTCTCAGCAGGCTCTCCAAGCTTATCCCTGATGACAGAAGAGCTTTGGAATGACACTCAGCTCTCATCCCCGGTGTGAATGAGGTGTAAAATAGCTCCTTGCTCTTATTAGGTAAGGAGACATGAGGGCAGGACAGGGAGGCTCCTGGCATCCTCCATAGGGAAAGGAGCTTGGAAGCCAATCAGGAAGGTTTTCTTTCCTTCATTGGCACCATCCTTGGAGATGTGGAAGAAGCTGAAGTGTCACGTTAGCCGGACTCGGAGGAGGGTGGCAGGGCTGGAGCTGAGCCAAGCCCAGCTCTCCACGCCTTCCTTCTCTTGTCCCCTCTGGTTGCTCAGCCCAGCCAGTACCTGAAGAAGAGCCCAGCACCTCCACAAGCATCTGAGATCTGGAAACCATGCAGGGAAGCGCAAGGAAGGGAATCCACTGGGAAGTGAGAAACTCTGGCTGAATCCAGGCTGGCTCCTGGGAAATTGGAGATACAGATCAACCTGGGATGGAGCCCAAGGAGCCTCCATATGCAACTCCGATGGTTCATCCCAGCTTCGTCCGTTGCACGTGATACCATGTTCACTATTGCCAAGGGGAATCCTTTTGTTTTTCCTTATTATTTTTCCCATGTTCCTCCTGTAGGAATGATCCAACTCAGCTCCACGATGATGGGGAGATGCCTGGATCCTCCAGTGCAGAGGAAGAAGTGAAGTTTTGGAAAAAGGCGAACACTTCGCCAACCAGCTGCCTGCAAAAGCTGCCATCCTTCATCTCCCTCCAGTCCTCAGAATCCCCCAGTGAGCTAAGCTTCAAAGAGGAGAAGGATGAGGACGAGTGGGAGGACGAGCCAGGTAGGAAGCACTTGCTCTGCTTTTGTTCAGGTGTGCTCTGAACTGCTTTGATTCAACAAGTGAGGAGAATTATTCCCCCACTGCTCTCCATGGGTTTTGGTTGGGTTGCTGTTCCTCATGAGTCGCCAAATCAGTTGCACTGGAAGCTCAGACTGGGATGGCACCTGGGATTTGCATCTCTGGTCACACGGGGCACAAGCCACTGGCTCTGCTCCCAAACTCACTTGGTAGGATTTTGTACCCATCTTTTGTCATCAGCTCCTTCTTCCTTATTCTATAGATTATCTGATGATGAATCCAGTCTTGTTCCTGTGGTGGAGCCACAGTGGTCCCTGTTATGAGGGTGTCTCAGATGGATACAATGGTGCTCTCCCTTTTTCCTGGACCTGCAGAAGGCTCCCGACCGCTAGACCATCCATCATGTGTTTCCCAGTGTAAAATAGATTTAAAGCTTTGAAATTTAGATTTAGATGAGACATTAGGAAGAAGTTCTTCATGATGAGAGTGGTGAGACACTGGAACAGGTTTCCCAGGGAAGTTGTGGATGACCCGTCCCTGGAGATGTTCAAGGCCAGGTTGGATAAGAGCAGCCTGGTCTGCCAGGAGATGTCCCTGCTCATGGCAAGGGGGTTGGAACTGGGTGGGCTTTAACGTCCCTTCCAACTCAAACCATTCTGTGATTCTATGAAATCAAAACATTCCTGGTGGGAAGTGGGAAGGAGTGTTTGCAGGCTGTGAGGTCGAAGGAAGAGCTGTGTTAGTCTGAGATGATCTGCTTCGCTCTTTTAATAAAAGGTGGGGAAGATGCTTTGTAAATGGGTAAAATTCTTGGAAAATACAGTTTTAGGATGAGCAAATCTTCTCCGGAACTCAACCAGTTGTCAGCAAACAGCTTCTATCTGGACATTTTTTTTTTAGTTTTTGAACTAAAATGAAAAATGGCTTTTGTTTAGTTTTGATCATAGAATCATGGAATGGTTCGTCTTGGAAGGGACCTTAAAACCCATCCAGTTCCAACCCCCTGCCATAGGTAAAGACACCTCCCAGTTGATCAGGCTGCTCAAAGTCCCATCCTACCTGACCTTCAACACCTCCAGGGAGGGGGCAGCCATGACTCCTTTGGGCGACCTGTGCCAGTGCCTCAGCACCCTCAGAGGGAAGAATTTTCTTCCTAATATCTCATCTAAATCTCCTGCCTTCTAATTTAAAGCCATTCCCTCTTGCCCTTGTAAAAAGTCCCTCCCCAGCTTTCTTGTAGGCGCCTTACAAGATCCCTCCTGATCTTCAGTCCTGTACCTCCTCTGAACAATCATGTGGTCGGAGCAGGGTCACAGTGGGAGAAAGCAATTGAGGTGCTAGAATGCATCCAGAGAAGGTCAATGAAGCTGATGAAGGGTCTGGAGAACAAGGGTTATGAGGAGCAGCTGAGGGACTTGGGGTTGTTTAGCCTGGAGAAGAGGAGGCTGAAGGGAGACCTCATCACTGTTTACACCTCCCTGAAAGGAGGTTGTAGCGAGGTGGATGTTGGTCTCTTCTCCCAAGTGACAGGTGATAGGATGAGAAGAAGTGACCTCAAGTTGCACCAGGGGAGGTTCAGATTGGACATCAGGCAAAATTTCTCTGCTAAAAAAGTGGTGAAGCATTGGAAGAGGTTGCTCAGGGATGTGGTTGAATCACCATCCCTGGAGTTATTCAAAAGACGGGTAAGTGAGGTGCTCAGGAAGTTGGATCAGTAGTGGACACATACGGTTGAACTTGATGATCTCAAAGGTATTTTCCAACAAAGCGGTTCTATGATTCAGTGAAAGGATGAATTCAATGCTGAGAGCTGAGCAGGGAGGTTTTCCCAGTCATCTGTAAGTGGGCATGAAGGATCTGCAAGGCTGTGCTAGGCTCAACCATGAAGATCTTCATGCCAGGGAGGGCTGAGATGCCTTAACGCTCTCGGAAAGAAAATTCCCAGGATTAGCAACATTTTGCTGAAGTCACAGTCAAGTACATGTGCAGTGGAGACAGCGAGGGACCGTTCTGGCTGGAAAAGCTCCTCTCTGTGACATAGGGTGAAGCACTCAACTTCCCTTTCCATGGATTTCTTCGCACTGCACACCTTCCTCCTTCCCTCTCCTTGGCTCTGGTTCAATTCCCTTTTGATCTCCACAGCAGGACCGGGAAAACATTCCCAAAGCAGCAGCTTAATTGGGCTTTTATATCTCTGAGATGAAGATGGAGCAATTAATCCACGGAGGAGAGAGCTGTTGAACCACCTCAGATTGCACTTGGCAGCCTGGAGTGACTCGGTCAAGAGAGCAGAGGCACCATCCTGGCAGCGAGGGCATCCTTGTCTTTTAATTCTGCTTTGCATGGTCAGGGAAGGATGATTTCCAGGTGTTTGGGGTGAGAGGATCATAGAGCAGGTTGCTCAAGGCCCCATCCAACCTGGCTTTGAGCACTTCCAGGGCTGGGGCAGCCACAGCTTCCCTGGACAACTTGTGCCAGTGTCTCATCGAAAGGATATGGAACTCTTGGAACGGGTCTAGAGGAATCCACGAAGATGATCCAAGGGTTGGAGCACCTCTGCTATGAGGGCAGGCTGAGAGAGTTGGGGTTGTCCAGTATGGAGATGAGAAGGTTCTGGGGAGACCTCAAAGCAGCCTTCCAGTACTGAAAAAGGGGCTCCAGGAAAGCTGGGAGGGACTTTTTACAAGGCAAAGAGTGATAGGACGAGGGAGAATGGCTTTAAATTAGAAGGGGGAAGATTTAGATTGGACATTAGGAAGAAATTCTTCGCAATGAGGGTGGTGAGACACTGGCACAGGTTGTCCAGGGAAGCTGAGGATGGATTAATTAATCCTCCGTGGATTAATTGCTCCATCTTAATCTCAGAGATATAAAAAGCCAATTACGCTGCTGCTTTGGGAACGCTTTCTCAACCCCACCACAGAGATCAAAAGGGAACTGAACCAGGGCCAAGGAGAGGGAAGGAGTGAGGTGTGCAGTGCGAAGAAATCCATGGAAAGGGAAGTCGAGTGCTTCACCCTACGTCACAGAGAGGAGCTTTTCCAGCCGGAACGGTGCCTCGCTGTCTCCACTGCACATGTACTTGACTGTGACTTGCTAATCCTGGGAATTTTCTTTCCGAGAGCGTTAAGGCATCTCAGCCCTCCCTGGCATGAAGATCTTCATGGTTGAGCCTAGCACAGCCTTGCAGATCCTCATCACCCACTTATGTACAAGGTGTCCCTGCCTATGGCAGGGGTGTTGGGACTGGATGATCTTTAAGGTCCCTTCCAGCCCAAACCATTACATGATTCTATTATGGGAGAAAAGGAGCCCGGATCACTAACAACCCATCATCTCTGGAAGGGGAACGATTTAGATTAGACATTAGGAAAAAACTTTTCATGATGATGGTGGCCAAACACTGGCACAGGTTTCCCAGGAAAGTGGTGGCTGCCCCATCCCTGGAAGAGTTCAAGACCAGGTTGGATGAGGCCTTGAGCCACTTGATCTAGAGGGAGTTTTCTCCGCCCATGGCAGGGTTGTTGGAAATGGATGGGCTTTAAGGTCCCTTCCAACCCAAAGCATTCTATGATTCTATGATCCTCATGGTTTAGCCTAGCACAGCCTTGTGGATCCTCCACACCCACTTATGGACAGGGTGTCCCTCCCTAAGGCAAGGGAGGTGGAAATGGATGATCTTTAAGGTCCCTTCCAACTCAGACCATTCTATGATTTTATAATGGGAGAAAAGAGCCACTAAGAACCAATCATCTCAATAGGGTGCAGGATGAAGCCATTGATGCTTCTAAAGTACCAGATGCTTCTTGGTGACTAGACCACCAGAACTGGTGCTTCTGAGCAGTTTTGAGGTGAGTGGTTGGTCAGGATGAGTCCTTGCATTGGTCTAAGTGGTAGCTGGTTTCTGCGATGGGGCTTGAGGGTCTGCACCTTCCCCACTGCAGCTTTCTGTATCAAGACTAATATTGGGTTTCTGCTTGTAAAGGCTGAAGCTGACACACAAATTGGTGGGGTGGTAAATAAGGAGGAGGGCAGGGTGTTATTATGGAGTGATCCGAATTGTGTGGTTAAATGGTCACAATTTGAGCAAATGCCCTTTTAATACTGATAAATTCAGGAGGGATGAAGAAAAACACCAGCACTGTGGGCAGAAGGGGTGGAGCAGAAGGTTGGAGATGACCTTTAAGGACCAGCGTGGGCAACAGCATCACTTTGCAAGGTCTCAATGGGGGTCTGCAGCCTCTGGCCTCCAGGGACTCCTTAGAACAGCCTTCCAGTACCTGAAGGGGCTACAAGAAAGCTGGGGAGGGTCTTTTTCCAAGGACCTGGAGTGATAGAACAGAGGCGAACAGCTTTAAACTGGAAGAGGGAAGATTTAGGTTGGACATTAGGAAGAAATTCTTCGCAATGAGGGTGGTGAGGCTCTGGCACAGGTTGCCCAGAGAAGTTGTGGGTGCACCATCCCTGGAAGTGTTCAAGGCCAGATTGGATCGGACGTTGAGCAGCCTGGTTTGGTGAGAGGTGTCGCTGCCCATGGCAGGGAGGTTGCAACTGGATGGGTCTCAAGGTCCCTTCCAACCCAAACCATTATATGATTCTGATTTTATAAGGTCGGTGTTGGTCTCTTCTCCCAAGTAACAGGTGATAGGATGAGAGGAAATGGCCTCAAGTTGCACCAGAGGAGGTTTAGATTGGATATTAAGAATAATTTCTTCACCGAAAATGTTCTTGGGCACTGGCAGAGTCTGCCCAGGTGGAGTCACCAACTGTGGATGTGTTTAGAAGATGGGTAGATGAGGTGCTCAGAGATGTGGTCTAGTAGTGGACAGGTACGATTGGACTCGATGATCACAAAGGTCTGTTCCGTTCTATGATTCTGTGATATAAAAAAAGGGGACTGGAAAGGAGTGACGTGGTCTGCACACATGGCGTTGGACCCACTGCTGTCCTCCCGTGGAGTGGGTTTCCAGACCTGCAAGGGAAACCTTGTAATTTGGGGGTCAAAGGACTAATTTGAGGGCCTGATGCTTTCCGAGCATCTTCCAAAAAACCCATCCGTGCGGCAAATTGCTTCCAGCCAAGCATCCCAGCAAGAAAGGGTGGGCTTGGTGGCATCCCATCCTTCACCTCCTTGTGTTCTCCATCCAGAGGGCAAAGCTGGAGGCAGCATGGGCTCTCTTACCCCTCCGACACCCGTTTGCAGGTAATGAGCTTTTCCATATTTCACCTTCCAGTTAAATAGCTTGCGCTGGAGCCTAACTGGCCTCTCTGCGCTAATTGTAAGCAAGTGCACCAATGCAAACCATTCCAATCGAGTGCTAATTTAATTAGAAAGCACCCATTTTAGTTAATTTGTTCAAGAAGATCACTGAAAACTCCTGGAGAGAACAGATGTTCTCCTCTCCCTCGATGAACATTCTGAGGTTTGTAAATGGCTCCACTCAGCCTTGTTTAGGAGAGAAAAGAGGATTTTATAGCTTCAAACGACTCTTTCTGTAAACATTTTACAGCTCTCTGCACGTTTGAGTGACGATAAACCCCGAGCAACTCGGCGGGCTGCAAATTTGCGACCATACGGCTATCATTTTATTGTCATATTTCACGGTCGTAACATTAATGGAAGATGCTCGCTACAGTCTTTTTTTAACGGCTCCGCTGAGCACACTCAAAACGCTTCAGCTTTGGAGGGATTCGAGGAGGTGCCAGTGCTTCTGGGTTTGTTTACGGCTTTCACTTCTGGAGGAAGAACTTTAGAAATGCGAATGTTCCCCTTTCTCCACCAGGCTGCTTCCAATGGGGCATCTCTTTGAGACCTCAACGTGGAGTCCTGTGTCCAGTTCTGGAATCCTCAACATAAGAAGGATATGAAACTGTTGGAAAGGATCCAAAGAAGGCCACGTAGATGATCTGAGGACTGGAGCCCCTCCCTGATGAGGACAGGCTGAGAGAGTTGTGGTTGTTCAGCCTGGAGAAGAGAAGGCTCTGGGGAGTCCTTAGAGCAGCCTTTCAGTACCTTAAGGGGCCATGGAAATCTGGGAAGGGACTTTTTCCAAAGACCTGGAGTGATAGAACAAGGGGGAATGGCTTTAAATTGGAAGGGTAAAGGTTTAGTTTGGACATTAGGAAGGAATTCTTCATGATGCGTCTGGTCTGGTACTGGCCCAGGTTGCCCAAAGGAGTTGGGTGTGTCTCCTCTCTGGAGATATTCAAGGCCAGTTTGGATGGGACCTTGATCAGCCTGGTCTAGTGGGAAGTGTCACTGTCCATGACAGGGGGGTGGAAGTCGATCGTTAAGGTCGTTTCCAACCCAAACCATTCTGTGATTCTATGAGACTGTGGGGATGGGCAACCACTTGGTGCCAGATCCTGGTCCAACTGTGCCCACCTCCTGGAATTTGAGAGAAAGCTGAGGAAGGGTACTTCCAGCCCTTCATGCCAATGTGGCTGGTCCCCTTCGGCTGTGCCAAGGGTCCCATGGGGTCTCCATCACCTGCAGCATCTCCTTTAATTTTGCTTCTACCATCAGCACTGTGATCCAAAACTTATTTTGGCAGCCAAGTGAGGCCACCAATCCCAGCATGAGCCAGTGGCAGAAGATGCCCTCGGACCTCCCAATGAGCATCTGTGTGGGTGGGGATGGAGAGCTAGGACACAAGTGGTAACAGGAGCCGGTATCCACCATCAGCTTTGACCTTGATGGGACTTGGTGAAATTCACTCCTCTTGGTAGGGTCACGGAGGACATGGTTTTGTGAATAGAATACAGGAAACTGGTTTCTCTGTGTGATCACAAACATCTTGTATGTCCCATGCTCCAACCCCAACCATCTTAGTGACCGCCACTGAACTCACTCCCGTATATCCATGTGCTCAGTGCTGAACTCGGACTTCTTCATGATGAAGACTTTTGTTTATCAAGGGGGACAATTTTTTATGTAGTTTCCTTTTATTGATCCATTTTCCCTTATGCACCTTCATGAAGAGTCTGACTCCATCATCAACCATCTTTAGGTAACTGAAGACAGTGATTATTTCAGCACAGTTGAAGACAGGATGTTGAAGGCAGCAATTCCCCATTAGTCTTTGATGATCTTGAAAGTCTTTTCCAACCTTAATGATTCTATAATTCTTCTTTTCTCCATGAGAAACTCCCCCAGTTCTGTCTCTTCTATCCAAGTTACTTTCAGGAGGCATCTGAACCATCATAGACTTCTCTTGGTATCTTGAGCCCTGGCTGGTGGGTAGCAGAGGTCTTGGCCTTCCTGGTGGGGCTTGTTGCCTCATTTTGGAAAACGCCTTGGCTGTGATGAAGTTGATGATCAATGGCTGCTCCTGCAGCTGTTCCACATCCATGGCTTTTTCTTTTGGTAGGACCACATCCATGGCCTCTTCTTCCAGAGGGGCCACTTCCACGGCCTCTGGCACTCCCACAGCTTGGCTGAGGGCAGCTGTTCTGTCCCACATCGTGTCCCAGCCTTTCTGTTCCTCCTCTACATGTTCTTCCTCCAGGTTCCTTCCATTGACTTGCCATTGACAGCACCCCCTTTCTAAGCAGGGTCCATGGTGGGTCTTCCCCGCTGCTGATGGGATTATGGAGTTATGGCCAACTGCTGTCAGGCATGTCTGGGAGAGCTGCTCAGTGGAATGGACTTCTCTTCTGCAGAGTCTGGCCTAGGTGATGGAAAACTGCTTTCCTGGACCTCCCAGCTTTTGAGGAACCTGCTTGAAGGTCTTCTTCCATCACCCAAAGTGTGACAAGAGCTCCTTGAGTCTGCTTGTAGCCCTGCTTGCTCCTGACCTCCTGGGTGCTCCCAGCAGCAAGAAACTCAGCCAACTGTGGAACCCGACCACTTAATGGGGGCTGTGGGACAGTGGAGAGTGGGGTGACACCTCAGGGCTACCGTGATGTGTGCCTGGCTTGGTCACCCACCAGGCTGGGAAAAGCGAGGAGGCCCATGGGTTATTCCTCAGGTTATACCTTGGGTTATTCCCATGTGGCCTTTCACTTGCAGGGAGCCAGGAGGCTTCACAGAGCTGCTCCTCATGGGTCCCTGGAGCAGATCAGACCCATGGGAGTTGTTTGCAGATCATCTGAGAGCTTTGCTAATTTTACCTCTGCGGGCAAAAGCAGCAACAAATCTTTATGCAGGAACAGAGGTTTTAGGAGGACAATGGTGGTCATCCTGTGCATGCCTTGGTTCCCTCTTTGCCCTGTTCTCCTAATTTGCAAGAACTCTGAAGCTTTGCTGGTGTTTTTTGGGTGGCTTGGAGATCTGCAGGGTGGAAGGAAAGTTTTGAGAATGACTGTAGGCATGAGGGGAGCAGATAAACCATCTCCTTTGTGTTTTGGAGGCAGCTATGTGTGGCTTCCAGGGTGCTGCATCCATGTGCCGACGTTGAGGCTGTTGCATGTCATGTGCCATCTACTCACTGATGTGGTGGAGGAGCTGCAGCAGAGCAAGCTGATGACCCATGAGCCCCCCACGATGGAGGTGTGCTAGAGCAGATGCCATGAAGTCTTCTGACCTCAGGGCTTCTCTGTCTTCACAGATTCCTCTGTGTGCTCCTTGTTCTATTCCAGTGGCAAATTGACTCAGGATCCATGTAGCGGGACCTATTCCTTAGTCGCCACGGAGATGCCAGCAGTGTCTGTGGGGTGACCATGCGGCTATCATCTCCTTTCTCTGCAGCCCTGGGCCATTTTCGGGTCCAAGTCCAGCTCTTGGGATCACAAGATGAAAGGGACCCGGGCAAGTCGTTGAGTCTAACCTCCTATTTAAACCTGTCCAGCTTCAACAACAAGGTCCAGCTTATCATATCTCTGCTGGTGACACCTGGGAAGTCAAGAACATGTGGCCGAGGATGTTCCCGTTAGGCAGAACATGGCAGGAGCATGTGGAGGCATTGGGATGGTCATGGTGAGAGCTCGTGGGAGTTATGGGACTTCCCAGATCCTCAGCAGATGATACCAAGGGGACAAAGACAGGCTAAAGAGAGGAAGGACAGTAGGACACCAAGCCGTGAAGTCTGCAGGGAAAGCAAAATGGAGTTAGGAGTGTGCTTGATGTGCCTTGGTGTCCTTAAATCAGCCTTTCCATTGCTGTCTGCCCCTGAGGTCTTCCCCTCTCATAGGGTAAATTAGCAAGGTCCAGACAGGGAACAGGAAATCTCCATCCTGGTGCCTGATGGTACCCATGAGCTCTTCCTGTCTCGTAGTGGCAACATGGGTCTCAGTGGTACCTTCTTAGCTCTTCTCCTACCACTTGGCACATCTTTCCTGTACTTGTAGAATCATAGATTAGTTTGGGTTGGAGGGAACCAAGGGAACTGGAAGATCATCCAGTTCCACCCCCCTCACCACTGTGGGCAGGGACATCTTCCACTGCATGAGGTTGCTTGAAGCCCTCTCCAACCTGCCTTTCAACACCTCCAGGGATGGCGAGGGTGATCCATGCACCTGGCAGGTGGTTATGGGATGCTCCTGTGCTCCTCCTCACCTTTGCCATGTTCTCCCACTGCAGATGGATGCTTCTCTCTCCAGTCCTCCATCCAGCGCATGCTCCATTGGGCGTGGAAGGAGACTTTAATTAGAGAGCATTGAAACTCTTTCATAACCGAATTAACGAACCACTAATAGAATTGCTTTCTCTAATGCAGAAGTCTATTGAGCTTCACCCATCCCTCAAGCAGGACAAGGTGTATCAGTCTAATTGCTTTCCTGTTAACGGGCCAGATCTGCTCAGGTCATTAGCAATTGCATCTTCTCCTGACTCAGCAGGTCCTTTTGGGTTTGGGGGCTGTTTGGTTGGAGTCCCTGCAGTGGGTGAGAATCATAGAATTGCCTAGTTGGAAAAGACCTTTGAGATCGAGTCCAACCACACCTGTCCACTGCTAAACCAGATCCCTGAGCACCTCATCTACCCATTTTTAAACACCTCCAGGAATGGTGGCTCCACCATTGCCCCTGGGCAGCCTCTGCCAGTGCCTGAGAATCCTGTCAGTGAAGAAACTGTTCCTTATGTCCAATCTGAACCTGTCCTGGTGCAGCTTGACGCCATTTCCTCTCATCCTATCACCTGTCACTTGGAAGAAGAGACCAGCGCCCACCTCTCTACAACCTTCTCTCAGGGAGTTGTAGACAGTGATAAGCTTCCCCCTCAACCTCCTCTTCCCCAGGCTGAACAGCCCCAGTTCCCTCAGCCACTCCTCATAACTCTTGTTCTCCAGCCCCTTCCCCAGCTCTGTTGTCCTTCTCTGGACGTACTCCAGCCCCTCAATGTCCTTCTTGGAGTGAGGGGCCCAAAACTGAACCCAGGATTTGGGGTGCGGCCTCACCAATGCCGAGTCCAGGGGCACAATCACTGCCCTACTCATCATTGCTGATCCAAGCCAGGATGCTGTAGGTCTTCTTGGCCACCTGGGTACACTGCTGGTGTTCATGTTTTGGTGCAGGTTGTCTCACTGGATGGATTTAGCACAGGATGGAGCCAAGGAGATCCAGCTCGCTAGCTGCTTTTTCCATGTGACATGAGGGGGACCTCATCTCTCTCTGCAGGTCCCTGAAAGGAGGTTGTAGCAATGCGGGTGTTGGCCTCTTCTCCCAACCAACAAGAAAACAGCCTCAGTTGCACCAGGGGAGGTTTAGATTGGATATTGTGAAAAATTTCTTTATTGAGAGAGTGGTGAAGTACTGGAAGAGGCAGCTCAGGGCAGTGGTTGAGTCACCATACGTGTAGGCATTCAAAAACATTCGAAGTAGCACTTTGGGACATGGTTTAGTCATCACGGTCGCGTTGGGCTGATGGTTGGACTGGAATGAGCTTAGAGGTCTTTTCCAGTCTTAATGAAGCTATGATTCTGTGATCTCCAGACCTTTATCCCTGTCCCCAGCCTTACATTGGAGAAAAAAAAATGATTTTTAAACCCTCAGTGGTCAGGAGCATTGGGCAGGGAGCGGATATGAGGACAAGAACCAGCCCCACCTCCTTTTATCCCCCATCCAAGGGGGTTCCCCACCTTTAAATCCCTTTTTTATCAGCAGTTGGATGAAACCAATTGTGTTTTAACTTCTCCATTGGGTGCAGCTGGAGCCGCTCTGCTCGGCAGCGTCTGGTGGAAGTCCAAGTTTTATTGAAAAATATAATGGTGCCACCTGAAGTGTGATTTACTGCGGTGTCCACTCCTCGGACTTGATAATATATTTCTATTAGATTTCCTTCTTCTCCCTCCCTTCTCCTCACGAAGAGTGGCAAGTTTCTCCATCTGCCTGACACCTTCTTAGGTTTAGGCAAAATAAATGTTGATTTTCATCAGGAGAAAGAGTGCTGGAAGTCCTAATTCTCCAGTGAGATTGACAAGCTCAGCAAAAGCCGCCAAGCTCACAATCCAGCCCTGGTTTCATCTCTTCGGAAGCAGTTCAATCATCAGAATGAAAAAAGGGTTTCTTAGCCTGGCTTTCACTAACTAGAAATTATATACCTGGTTCTTGGAAGATGGATTGCGCGGCTGCCGAAATGCAGAGGAGAAAGGAGAAGGGAGGGGAGAGAGTGAAGGCGCGCGAGATGCAACCTAAGATTGATCACGCCATTTGCAGGATCTCCCATGCACAAAAGTGGAAAATATATTTCCATTGGCTGGGGTGGGTTAAGTGACACCCCTGGTTTCTCTGGGTCCCCCCAACCCCCGGCTTTCATACAATTGTAGAGTCACTTGGAAAAGATCTTTGAGATCATTGAGTCCAACCGTACCTCTCCACTACTAACCTGAGCACCTCATCTACCTGGCTTTTAAACACCTCCAGGGATGGTGACTCCAACACCTCCCTGGGCAGCCTCTGCCAGTGCCTGAGAACCCTTTTGGTGAAGAAATTTTTCCTAATATCCAATATAAACCTCCCTGGTGCAATTTAAGGCCATTTCCTCTCATCCTATCATTCGTTATTTGGGAGAAGAGACCAACACCCGCCTCGCTCCAACCTCCTTTCAGGGAGGTGTATAGAGCAATAAGGTCTCCCCTCAGTCTCCTTATAGAACCATAGAATGATGTAGGTTGGAAGGGACCTTAAAACCCATCCAGTTCCAATGCCCTGCCGTGGCCAGGGACACCTCCCACTGGATCAGGTTGCTCAAGGCCCCATCCAGCCTGGCCTTGGGCACCTCCAGGGATGAGGCATCCACAGCTTGCCTGGGCAACCTGTGCCAGTGTCTCACCACCCTCATTGTGAAGAATTTCTTCATAATGTCTGATCTAAATCTTCCCTCTTCCAATTTAAAGCCATTCCTCCTCATCCTGTAACTCCAAGCCCTTGTAAAAAGTCCCTCCTCAGCTTTCTTGTAGGCTCCCTTCAGGTCGCTATAAGGTCTCTCTGGACCTCGCTCCAGCCTCTCAGGGAGTTGTGGACAGTGAATGAGGTCTCCCCTCAGCCTCCTTTCCTCCAGGCTAAACAACCCCAGTTCCTTCAGCCACCTCTCATAACCCTTGTTCTCCAGTCCCTTCACCAGCTTTGTTCCCCTTCTCTGGACATGCTCCAGCATCTCAGAGTTTTTCTTGGAGTAAGAAACCCAAAACTGAACCCAGGATTCCAGGTGCAGCTTTTGTGATGGTTTGTTTTGAGGATGCTGCATTCACCCATCCCCAGCTGCTCCCCATAAGGTGAAGCATCCACTGCTCCATCCTTTCCAGGAGCATCACCTCCTTCTGTCTGAGTCAGAAATTGCACTGGTTTAGCCTTTTTACAACCTATTTTGTTTTTATTTAATTATTTTTGAGGAATACAGTTGAAATCAGGCTTGGATGCTCTAAAAGAATCTCGGCTCCGTGCACCCTCATGCCAAAGTCAGGAAGATAATTCCAGTCGATTTTAAAATTACCTTTTTTTTTCCTTCCTAAACCGAGAAATCCATATTTCTACTTCTCTAATCATATTTGCTTTGAATTGCAAAGCCTGAGTTTCGTACCACTGCATGGATATTAGCTAATGAAGTTTTCTCTGGCTCATCCGGAGGGAACTGAACCATTTCCACTATTCCCATTGGACCTGGACCATGGTTGCTGGCAGGGCAGGAGTGAGGAGATTCTGTTTTTGACCCCGTGGTGATGGGCAGTAATTCTGCTGGACCCTAATTATAGCAACCAGGGCCAGATATGGAAATCACAGGCTGGAAGACACTTTTGGCTTAGAATCATAGAATGGTTTCGGTTGGAGAAGACATTTAAGATCACCGAGTCCAACCATTGATCCAGCCATGCTAAGTTCTCCACGAGACCATGTCCCTGAGTACATCTGCTTGTCTTTTAAACACCTCCAGAGGCAGCCTGTTCTGATGCTTTACAACTCTTTCAGTAAAGAAATTCCTTCTGATATTCAGCCTAAGTCTCTCATGGTGCATCTTGAGGCCATTTCCCCTTTTCCTATCACTGGCTACCAGGGAGAAGAGACCAACGCCCACCTCGCTACAACCTCATTTCAGGAAGGTGTAGAGAGCGATAAGTTCTCCCCTCAACCTCCTTTTCTCCAGGCTGAACAACCCCAGCTCCCTCAACTACTCCTTTTATGATTTGGTCTCCAGCCCTTTCACCAGCTCCATTGCCTGTCTCTGGACACGCTCCAACATCTCCATGTCCTCCTTGGAGTGAAGAGTCCAAAACTGAACACAGAATTAGAGGTGCGGGCTCATCACTTCTGAGTACAGGGGAAGGATCACATCCCTGGTCCTGCTGGCCACACTATTCCTGATGCAGGTCAGGATGCCATTGGCCTTTTTGGCCACCTGGCCCACATTCAGCTGTCAACCAACACCCCCAGGTCCTTCTCCTCCAGGCAGCCTTCCAGCCACTCTTCCCCAAACCTTGGGCGCAGCATAGGGTTGTTGTGACCCAAGTGCAGGGCCTACCACTTGGTTTTGTTGAACCTCATGCAATTGGCCTGGGCCCATTGATCCAGCTATTCCAGGTCCCTCTGTAGAGCCTCTTTACCCTCAGGCACAGCAACACTTCCACCCAACTTGGTATCATCTGCAAACTGACTGAGGTGGCACTCAGCTCCCTCATCCATGTCATGGATAAAGATATTAAACCAAACTGGTCCCAGTGCTGAAACCTAGGGACACCACAGCTGGATGCAAAAGCTTGATGTGAAAGGGGTCAACTGGAAAATGAGGAGGGTGATCAGAGTCCAAGAGGGGTGCGATGGGCATCTTGCTCAACATTGATGTTCCCCAAAGCTGAATTTGGCAGCGTTATCAGTGACGAATAGCCAAGTCTGTCTTGTCGGCTGTGCAGCCCTCTGATGTATGGGTGTTATATTAAGGGTGGAAAGGTGCTAAATGAGCCCTCTTTATTTTACATAAATTAACTCAAAAGTGATGTATCACTGCCACGGCGGCTTAAGACACCGAGTAGGTTTGTTTATCCAAGTTTAAAAGGAAAGAAAAACTCTTGGTGGCTCCCTGTTGTTGGATGGTGCATGGGATCCTCAGCCCTCCTGCCTCCAAAACCTTCTCCTTTGGGCTTTGAAGACTGCTCCAAGGTGCCCATGGTTCCAACCCTGTGTTGGGCATCGTTGTTTGGGAAGGGTGATGCAGAATGTTGACGCTGGATTTTGAAGAAACACGGGCAAGTTGTGTGCTACTCATCCAGAACATGGGCAATGAAGCTGGTGAAAGGGCTGGACAACAAGTCTTTTTAGGAACAGCTAAGGGAACTGAGATTATTTAGACCAGAGAAGAGAAGGCTGAGGGGAGACCTTATCACTGCCTACAGATCCCCAAAAGGAGGATGTAGCAAGGTGGGTGTTGATCTCTTCTCCCATGTGAGAAGTGATAGGATGAGAGGAAATGGCCTCAAATTGCACCAGAGGAGGCTGAGATAGGGCATTGGGAAAAACTTCTTTACTGAGATGACTGGTGAAGCACTGGAAGGGACGTGGTGGAGTCACCATCCCCGGAGGTACTTAAAAGACGGGTAGATGAGGTGCTTATGGGTCTGGTTTAGTAGTGGACAGGTACAGTTGGACTCAGTAATCTGAAAGGTCTTTTCCTACCAAATGATTTTATGACTCAGTGCCAGGAGACCCCATCAGGGACACCTCCCACTAGACCAGGGTGCTCAGTGCCCCACTCAGCCTGTCCTTGAACACCTCCATGGAGGGAACATCCACAGCTTCCCTGGGCAACCCGTGCCAATGTCTCACCATATTTCTTCCTGATTTCTCGTCTAATTATTCTCCCTTCCAATTTAAAGTCATTACTCTCTGTCCTATCACTATTTGCTCTTCTAAAAAGTCCCTCCCCAGCTTTTATTTTGGGTCATCTTCATGGCCTCTTCTGTACTCATTCCAACAGTTTCATATCCTCCTTCTGGTGGGGATTCCAGAACTGGACACAGGACTTCAGGTCGGGTCTCACCAGAGAGGAGCAGGGGGGCAGAATCCCCTCCCTCACCCTGCTGGCCAAGATTCTTTTGATCCAGCTCAGGACACCGTTGGCCTTCTGGGCTGCGATTGCACGTTGCTGGCTCATGTTGAGCTTCTCGTCAATCAGCACCCCAAGTCCTTCTCCTCAGGGCTGCTTTCAATCACATTGTCCCCATCCTGTATTGAAACTGTGGCCTTTCCTGACCCAGGTGTAGGACCTTGCACTTGACCTTATTGTGCCTCATGAGGTTCACACTGCTCTCCAGCTTGTTTAGATTCTTCTGGATGTGACAACTTCTGGTGTGACAACTGCAGTGCTCAGGAATCTGGGGAAGCTGCCACCTCCATCCCAGCCATGGCAAAGGGGGACCTTGGCTCTGGGCTGGGAGGCATGGGATGCAGTTAGGTGGATCTGTTTATTTTACTTCATTTGCTCACTAATTATTCCTTCTCGTTAGCGATACCGAGCTCTCAGGGGCTACTTTTCCTGTATGGAAGCACAAAGCAATAGGGTTGCAGGAGTAGCAGAGCTGCAGGGGATGCGCCTGTGCCATCATCCCAAAGGCTTTCTGTGGTGTCTTGTACTGACCTTGATGACTTTGTCCTCTTTCCTTCCTTTCTGCTCCTCTTTCCTTCCTTTCTGCTCCCAGTCAGCACCAAATGGAAGAGGACTTTGCCACCAGCATCCTCGCGAGACTCGGAGAACACCCATCCTGAGGAGGGTGGCAAAGGTGAGGCCAGTGGGTGCTGTGTGGGGTGGAGGACAACCTGCATCCCCAGACCCAATCCCATCCCTGAAGGTATTTAAAAGACAGGTAGATGGGGTGCTCAGGAATGTGTTTTAGTAGTGGGCAGGTGTGGTTGGACTCGATGATCTCAAAGGTCTTTTCCAACCAAATAATTCTATGATTCTGTGATCTCCGGTGCATTAACCCATCACAACCAGGCAAGGAGAAGCCATGGGGTGTCCCACCTTGCAACCATCACCTTTTCCTTTCCTCCTTCCAGGAAAACAGCTGCAGATCAAGCCCCGTTTATGAGCAAGATCCAACCCCGCGGCCGCCGACCAGCTCAGGAACTGCAGAGCCGGGCAAGACCCGGCACCTACCTCAGGACGCCGCGGCTGGACGTGGCAACCCCTTCTCATCTTGTTTTTCCGGGATATCATTTTGGCAAGGAGCCAGGTGGCAGCATGAATAAGCTCCACCCATTCCACAGGGAAGTGGCTTTGTTTGAAATGTTTTAATTTGCCGATAAGTTGTCTTTTCAGCTGGTTTGTTGAACGCGAGCCCAGCCACCAGGCTCCTTGGATGCTTGCGGGACTGGGAAGAGGCTCCCATTCCCATCAGCACCGTTGCTGTCCTGGACACGAGGTGACTTGGGGACCTGAGGAGCTTAATGCCGTCACCCAACATGCCCACATCCAGGTCAGCCACAATATTGGGGACAAGTGTGGTCACAGGTCACCATGCTGGGCTATAAAGTTCCTGCATGGCTCAGCCTCAACTTCACTGTGCCAAAAGGCCAGCTGCATCCATCCCTTTCCATTCTCTTGGTTTTGGGAGGAGATTCCTTGAAGCAGAGCCATGTGTAAGGAGCATCCCTAGCGGAAGTGTGCTGGGAGGAGAGCTGAGTTCACATCAAATGCTTCTGCAGCACATCAGGGTCTCCCATGGCTGGCTGCACCCCAGCCCCCACTTCTCCCCATTCCACAGGGATTTAGTCTCCCTTGGGAGACCCAAACCAGTTCTTTTGAGGTCTTTTGGGGTCCTTCCAAATCGAAGCAATGAACAAAGCAATGTTATTGTGCTGAGCTGAGTAGTTCCAGACGAGGATCTGCTGGTGTGATGGGTTTTTGCATCCATGGGTACCATTTTCATGGGTATTTGGGGATGATGGATGCTGTTCCCCAACATGGATGTGGTGGAAGATCTGAAGCCAAACCACTTCAGCTGCAGAACCTCCTCTTGCCAAGAGGTGACAAGAGCTGAGAACAGCCATGCGGGGTGGCCAGATTTACCCATCCACTGCCCCTCAATGGTAGCACCTTCAAGCAAAGCCCTGCAGGGAAAAGGCATCCGCAGGAATGTGGACGAGTGCTGGGGCTCCCTAGAGACCCAGCCCCCGGGTGCACTTGGTAGTGGGGTGGGCGATGGAGCCACAATGACATTGTAGGCTCAGCTGTGCTGTGGCTCCAGCAAGGGCCTGATGGATGCAGTTTCACCCATGAGTCCCCCCGAGGGGTTTTCCTTCCCTGATGGGCACCCATGGGTGCGTGCATCCAATGGAGGGGGTCTTGTCATCAACCCACATCTTCACCCTGCCCATCATCTGCTTTTGTGACTCCAGGCCATGGTGTAGCCACCAAAGGCATAATGGCATTGATGTCTTGTCACCTCCTTGGAATCCCATTTAAGGATGCTGAAGCAACACGGGGAGGGTTTAGTGCCACTTGGAGACCAATTTGGGGTGGCTGTGTCCCCAGCATCCCCTGCAGACCTGCAGGTCAACCCAGGGCTGCACCCATTTTTTTTTTAAAAAACTTTGTTGTCTCCATTGATGTTTAATGTCTTTTATTAACCCATGTGTTTTGATATGTAAATAAAGAGTTTCTTCCCCAGGATGCTTGGTCAGAGTGTGGCTTTGCTTTTTTTTTTTTTGGTTCATCAATAGGACCCAAACAGCCCCTCGAGGAGCTCCTGATGCTGCTGGAAGTTTCTAAGCGTGTTGCATTTTTGTAGAATCATGGAGTGGTTGGGGTTGGAAGGGACTTTAAAGATCATGCATCTCCCACACCCCTGCCATGGGCAGGGACACCTTCTCACCAGACCAGGCTGCTTCAAGGGCCTGTCCATCCTGGCCTTGAACACCTCCAGGGTTGGGGCATCCACAACTTCCCTGGGCAACCTGTGCCAGGGTCTCACCACTTTGACAGGGAAGAATTTCTTCCTAAGATCTCATCTAAATCTCCCAAAACTTCCCCTTCATCATATCCCCGCACTACTGAGAAAGAGTCCTCCCCAGCTTTCCTGGAGCCCCATTCTGTACTGGAAGCTGCTCTGAGGTCTAGCTGGAGCCTTCTCCTCTCCTGTCTGAACAACCCCAACCCTCTCAGCCTGTCCTCATAGCAGAGGTGCTCCAGCCTTTGGATCATCTTCGTGACCTCTGGATGCACTCCAACAGTTCCACGTCCTTCCTGTGCTGAGGACTCCAGAACTGAACGTTGAACTCCAGGTAGGTTCTCACCAGAGCAGATTGTAGAGGGGCAGAATCCCCTCCCTCACCCTGCTGGTCACTCTTCCTTGGATGCAGCCCAGGATACGATTGCCTCTCTGGGCTGCGAGTGCACATTGCCAGCTCATGTTGATCTTCTCATCCACAAAATCTTTAAAGAGACTTCATTATTATAGGCCCAGAAAAGGTGTTTCATCACACGGTAGTTTCCTAAAAAATCCCTAAATTCACTAAAAATCACCCTGGAGGAGAAGATGAAGCTGGAAGTCTCCAGGGATGACCGATATGAGGTGATGGTAGGCAGGAGCTTGGGGTCCATCCCGTGGCCGTGGCTCCCTAATGAGCAGGCTAACAGGGATTAAGGCTTATGCTGTGCTAATTAAGTGAGGCAATGAGTAGCTTGCTGAGAACTGCAGCTCTGCTGCCCACCGGCACTGCTGCTCCTTCCAGGGGAGGATTGGAATTCATTGGCTGCTGTCGTTAAAGGACTGCTTGGGGGTGATTAATTCCCGAGGAGGGATAAACGTGGCCCCTGGAGAGGTGTCACTGAGTCCCGGCAGTTCCCCGCTGCTGCCAACAGCCACGAGGCCACAGTGATGGGCACTGATGTTGTTTATTCATCCTCCCCATGAGTCACGGAATCGATTGGTTGATAAAGACCTTCGATATCATCTAGTCCAACTGTACCTGAATGGTTTGGTTTGGAAGGGACATTAAAGACCATCTAGATCCACAGATGTGCTACTAAACCAGAACCCTGAGTACCTTAATCTACCCATCTTCTAAACATCCCCAGGGATGGTGGCTCCACCACCTCCCTGGGCAGCCTCTGCTGGTGCCTGAGAACCCTTACAGTGAAGAAATTTTACCTGATGTCCAATCTGAACCTCCCCTGGTGCAGCTTGAGGCCATTTCCTCTTGTCTTATCACCTGTCACTTGGGAGAAGAGAACAACCTCCACCTCACCACAACCTCCTTTCAGGGAGTTGTAGACAGTGATGAGGTCTCCCCACAGCCTGCCCTTCTCCAGACTAAACAACCCAAGTTCCCTCAGCTGCTCCTGATAACCCTTGTTTTCTCCAGCCCCTTCCCCAGCCCCTTTCCCCTTCTCTGGACGCGCTCCAGACCCTCAATGTCCTTCTTGGAGTGAGGGGCCAAAACTGAACCCAGGATTTGAGTGCAGCCTCACCAGTGCCGAGTACAGAGGCACAGTCACTTCCCTGGTCCTGTTGACCAGGCCATTTCTGATCCAAGCCAGGGTGCTGTTTGCCTTCTTGGCCACCTGGGCCACTGCTGGCTCATGTTCAGCCTCTGTCAACCAACACCCCAGGTCCTTCTCCTCTAGGCAGCTTTCCAGCCACTCTTCCCCAAGCCTGGAGCGCTGCGCAGGGCTCTCACATGGGGAAGCTGGGGTTGCTTCCCCATGGGCAAGTGGGTGGGCTGTCCCGGAGCCCCAACAAGGACATGCCCTGGGGATGCCTTGGCCAGAGGGGTGGAGAGATGTTTCTGGAGGGCACGGTCAACATTTCCTGGAAAACCCTCCTGCGGCAGGCGCTGCTGGCACAGCTCTTGGTCTCCTGCCGGGGAAGCAGGTGCCGGGCAAGCATCACCCACCAGCTCACTTTTCTGCCTGTCATCAGGGTGACTGTCCCCTACTCTTCACCTCCTCCTTGTTCTTCTCCTCCTTCTTCATCTTATTCTCCTCCTCCTCTTCCTCCTAGAATCATTAAGATTGGAAAAGAACTTTAAGATCATCCAGTCCCGCCATCAACACACCGCCATGCTTACTAAACCATGTCCCAAAGCACCACATTTACAGGTTTTTTAATCCTTCCAGGGATGGTGACTCCATCACTTCCCTGGGCAGCTTCTTCCAATAATTCACCAGTCATTTTAGTGAAGAAGTTTTTCACAATATCCAATCTAAACCTCCCATGGTGCAACTTGAGGCCAATTCTTCTCATCCTCTGCTTGTTACTTGGGAGAAGACACCAGCATCCACCTCGCTACAACCTCCTTTCAAGGAGTTGCAGAGAGCAGTAAGGTCTCCCTTCAGCCTCCTCCAGGCTAAACAACCCCAGTACCCTCAGCTACTCTTCATCAGACTTGTTCTCCAGACCCTCCTCTTCCTCCTCCTCGGTGCCCGTAGCTGCTCCCACCATGGGCACCAGCCTCTTTGCACGATTTTTCACCCTTCTGAAAGTGATTTCTGACCCTTTTCTGTGCAGCTTAACCTGAATTTGTGCTGCGGATGCCGCTGGAACATCACCAAGATAGTTTCACCAGCTTGGAGAAGCAGGGATGCAGCACAGAGGACACCCTTGTCACCGTGGGATGATGTCCCATGAGAGCTTCCCAAGCCAGCATCACATAAGACTTGGTGCTGTGCACCATCACCCCACCATCATGAACCTCATGAGGTTCAAAAAAGCCAAATGCAATGTGCTACACCTGGGTCAGGGCAATACAGGCTGGGGGTCAACATGACTGAAAGCAGCCCTGAGAAGAAGGACTTAGGGTGCTGATTGATGAGAAGTTTGACGTGAGCCGGCAATGGGTTCTCACAGCCCAGGCCACCCACATCCTGGGCTGCATCCAAAGAACAGTGGCCAGCAGGGCAAGGGAGTGAAATTCTCCCCCTCTGCTCTGCTCTGCTCTTGCGATATCCCACCTGGAGTGCTGTATCCAGTTCTGGAATCCCCAAGAGAAGAAGGATATGGAACTGTTGGAATGGGTCCAGAGGAGGCCACAGAAATGATCCAAGGGCTGGAATGCCTCTACTTATGAGGACAAGCTGAGAGAGTTGGGCCTGTTCATCCTGGAGAAGAGAAGGCTCTGGTGAGACCTTAGAGCAGCTTCCAGTACGTAAAGGGGCTCCAGGAAATTTGGGGAGGGGATTTTTTCCAAGGGCCTGGAGTGATAGGGCAAGGAGGAGTGTCTCTAAATTGGAAGGGGAAGGTTTAGATTAGACATTAGGAATAAGCTTTTCGTGATGTTGGTGGTGAGACACTGGCACAGGTTGCTGAGGGAAGTTGTGGCTCCCCCATCCTTGCAAGTGTTCAAGGTCACGTTGGATGGGGCTTTGAGAGACCTGATCCAGCAGGGGGTGTCCCTATCCATGGCAATGGGGTTGAAACTGGATGGGCTTTAAGGTCCCTTCCAACACAAACCATTCCATGATCATCGCCGGACTGGAGAAACTGAGGCAGCACCCATGCAGACAACTGGTCATGCTTGAAGGGTTAAAGGGGCAGACAAGCTGCCAGCTCTAAAAGCAAAAGGTGACGCCATCCCACTGCCATCCTGAGGCCACCAACCTGGTTATGTCACTCGACCGCCTGTGAGTAAACTTAGATGACCGTTTCAGTGTGGCAGGGAGGGCCACCCTGCTAAAAATACCCAAAGGGGGACGAGAGACGGGCCCCATTGGAGCCCAGCCTGCTCCTAATCCCTTCTTGGCTCCTGTCCCATTGCGGGTAGCACTGAAGGGGGCCGGGTGCCCCCAAGGCACAAGAAACTCTGGGGAAGAACCCAGTGCCAGGGGTAGGGAGGTGGCACCTCATCCTGGTTTCCCCCTTGCCCAGTGCGAGATCCTGACATCCCACCGCACAAGAATGTTATGTTTGGGGTCACACAATTAACCACAATGGGGTTAAAAATGCCCCATAAGAAGAGGCTTTTCTTGCAAAGACATCAAGATGTCCTTTTAGTCCCCTTCTCTGCCCCTCATGCCCAAGTTAGAGAAAGTCCCATCATAGAATAATATAGGTTGGAAGGGACCCTAAAGACCATCCAGTTCCAAAACCCCTATCATGGGCAGGAACACCTCTCACTACACCTGGGTGCTCAAAGCCTAATCCAAACTGGCCTTCAACACCTCCAGAGATGGGGTATCCAGGACTTCTCTGTTTCAGAGTTTCACCACGCTCATGGCGAAGAATTTCCTCCTAAAATCACATATCAATCTCCCATCTTTCAGCTTGAAGAAGTTGTGGGATGGTTTAATTTCTGGGGATGCATCATGTTCAAGAATTTTCTTCCTCCATAAAAGCTTTTTTCATTAATTTGGCCCAAATAATCCCTGCTTTTGAATGGTCAGTTAGCATTTGT
This sequence comes from Tapera naevia, assembly GCA_033556795.1. Classification (NCBI taxonomy): domain Eukaryota; kingdom Metazoa; phylum Chordata; class Aves; order Cuculiformes; family Neomorphidae; genus Tapera; species Tapera naevia. The sequence goes on from JAUMJJ010000063.1 coordinate 170,450, forward strand.
GGAGGACAGTGCCTCCATCTCAAAGATCTCGATCAGGGATGGCCATCCATTGGGCAATGGGACCATCACCCCCCACATCCCATGGAGCTGGGCTGGGATGCAGTGGGACTGGGACCGCATCCTGCAGGTGCTGAGGGCAATCCTATGCCTCAAGGGGGAGAAGACATGTGGTGGGTGGGTGTCGGTAGCTGCGGAATGCAGGTGGTTATCCCATGGGGTTAGATAGGACAATGCCATGGCAACTGCCGGTGCCTCAGTTTCCCTCAAACACCTTGGTGTGGGGAATAGCTGTGCCCACAGCTGGAACCTGACCGATTTGTGGATTCATGTCCCCATCCTAACCCTGATGCCCCCAGCACCATCCAAAACCTTCCCAACTCCGTGAACCCCAACTCTTGTCCAAGGACCCCCAAACACCCTCATCTCTCCCACGCTGCAGCTGCATCAGCCACGAGGTGGCAGAGCTTGGACCAGCCTGGCTGCATCCAGGCTGCGTTGAAAGAAGCGTGGCCAGCAGGGTGAGGGAGGAGATTCTGCCCCTCGGCTCCGCTCTTGTGAGAGCTCACCTGAAGTCCTGTGTCCAGCTGTGGAATCCCCACCAGAAGAAGGATATGGAACTGTTGGAACGGGTCTACAGGAAGCCACAAAGATGATCCAAGGGCTGGAGCACCTCTGCTATGAGGGCAGGCTGAGAGAGTTGGGGTTCTTCAGCCTTTTAGAAGAGAAGGCTCTGGGGAGATCTTAAAGCAGCTTTCCAGTACTGAAAGGGGCTGGAGGGGGAGGGACTTCTTCCAAGGGCATGGAGAGATAGGACGAGGGACATGACTTTAAACTGGAAGGGGGAAGATTTAGGTGAGACATTAGAAAGAAATCCTTCACTATGAGGGTGGTGAGACACTGGCACAGGTTGCCCAGGGAAGCTATGGATGCCCCATCCCTGGAGGTGTCCAAGGCCAGGTTGGATGAGATTTACGGCACCCTGATCCAGTGGGAGGTGTCCCTGCCCATGGCAAGGGGGCTGAAACCGGATGGGCTTTCAGGTCCCTTCTAACTCAAAATCTTCCATGATTCTATGATCCTGCTGAGCACCGCAGCATTGGTGCCAGTGATAGATTTTCCATGTCCTGAAATGGTGGTCCTCGAGTTGGTGATGCTCCTCGCCATGTACAAGGAGCTGATGTTACCTGCTGGTCCATTCCTGTTTGGAGCACATGGGTTTGGGTCTGGGGCATGCAGCTGCTCCCTGACCACCAATGGTTTGTGGGGACACCAAAAATAATTCCCCAATGATACGGCTTTCTGCAAGGATGGCAAATGCTCCCCATGTCATGAAAAGGGTGGTCCCACCTGTGAAAACCGAGGTGGGGAAGGAACTTCACCCCCATAGTTGGCCTGGTACCCACAAGGGCATGAGAATCTGTGGTCCTGCAGTGAAGCAGTGTGAAACTTGATTTGGGATTAGTAATCCATATTTTGAGTCTTTTCTATCTCTTTGAGATGAAATTATGGTTTATTTTCTATTTTTTCCTCACTCCTTGCTCTGCTCAGGTTGGGTCCAGGGTGGGTGGTGGGAACTCGAGGGGGGGTGAAGGAACATGGTCGGGCTGGGGGTTGACCCAGGGATGCAAAGGGGATGCAGGGGGGATATGCAGGTAAGGTAGGAGAGGATGCCCGAGGGATGCAGGAGGGGTGATGCCCAGGGGATACAGGGGGTTGCAGGAGGGATGCTCAGGGGCCGCAGGGGAATGAAGCCAGATGAAGGGGTGGGGGTGATACATGAAGGATACTGGTGGGATGCCCAAGGGATGCAGGGGGGATGCCTAGGGGATGCAGGACGTATATAAGTTGGGAATGACCAGGAGATGCCCAAGGGATGCAGGGGTACTCAGGGGATACAAGGGAGATGCCTGGAGGATGCAGGAGAGATACAAGGGGGATTTAAGGGGTGCAGGGGGGATGCCCAAGGAGGATGCCCAGGGGCTACAAGGGTGATGCTTGGAGGATGCAGGAGGGATGCAGATGTGGATGCCCAGGGGATACAAGGGGGAATTCCCAGGGGAGGGGGGCGGGGGAGGGGGGGTGGGGCACGAGGGATGCAAGGGGAATGTAAGAGGTGCAGGGGGAATGCCCAGGGGTTGCAAGGTTGCAAGTGTGGATGCCCAGGGGATGCTGGAGGGATGCAGAGAGGATGTCCAAGGGGTGCAGGGGAATGTGAGGGAGATGCAGGAGGGATGCAAAGGAGATGCAAGGGGGTTGCAGGGGTGGATGCCCAGAAGATGAAGGGGAGATACCCAGGGAATGCCTGGGGCTTGCAAGGAGGATGCCAGAAGGTTGCAGGGGTGATGCCTGGGGGACACAGGATGGATGTGAAAGGGATGCAAGGAAGATGCAATAGGCATGCCTGACAGACACAGCAGGGATGATGGGGATGCAAAGGGGATACAAAGGGGATGCAGGGGGGATGCCTGAGGGATGTCCAGGCCACGATCCCCAACACTACCTCTCCCTCTGCTCCGGAGCCCCCGGGGATAGCACCGAGCCCTCTCCTCGCGGTAACCGACAGCTGCCCCGGGGCGTTGCTATAGGGATAAGCAAACCGAGACGGGAAATCTCTGCTCTGATGGGCTGCGAAACACTGATCCCGCCTCGGGAGGAGTGGCTGGGATGCTTTTTCCCCCTATATAAGGCGCTGGGGCTCCATTCAGCTGCCCGGCAGCGCCGAGCACGGGCGTTGTGCCCGGGGAAAGGAGAAGGGAAGGAGAGAGAGAGCGAGAGAAAAAAAAAAAAAGAGAGGCAGGAGAAGGCTCGCAGCCCAGGGAGGTGGGGCTGGGGAAGGTGCCAAGGGGGGCAGGAAGGGGCGGGCAGGGTTCTGCCTGCTCCTCGCCATTGGGAAGCGGTTGCAGAGCCGGGCTGGAGGGTTCCCAGACCTGGTCCCCATCCTGTACCCACCCGGCTCCACTTCCAGGAGCAGAACAACACGAAGGAGGAGGTTGCAGCTTGGGAATCGCGAATACCGGCTGCAAAGGGGTGCGGAGCTCCCGAGCAAAGCCCCGACGGAGAGGGCTGCAGCCAGGAGCAAAGTCCTGCCGGGATCCCGGGCTGAATCCTGCAGGGAATTCCCACCGGAGGGTCCCGGAGCCGGGCTGAATCCTGCACTGAATTCCCACCGGTCGGAGCCCGGGCTCTATCCTGCACGGAATCCTGCACCGAATTCTCACCGGAGGGTCCCAGAACCGGGCTGAATCCCGCAGATAATTCACACTGGTTGGAGGCTGAGCTGAATCCCGCACCGAATTCTCACCGGAGTCTCCCGCATCCTGGACCGAATTCCCACCGGTCGGAGCCTGAACTGAATCCTGCACAGAATTCCCCCCGGCGGGTCCCAGAGCCGGGCTGAATCCTGCAAGGAAGCCCCTCCGGAGGGTCCCGAAGCCCAGTTGCCCCGAGGAACCGAGCCTCGTCGGGGCAATCAGTTGCCCCGCAGAGCAATCCCAGCATCCCGGTGGGAAGAACCACCCGGATCCCGGTTGGAGGAACCTCCCGGAGCCTCTGGGACCCTCATCCCTCGGTGAAAGGCGGTGCCCGGGGGATCCCCCCAGGTCTCTCCATGGACTGAGATGGCCTCGGAGCTGGCCATGAGCTCGGAGCTGCCCACCAGCCCCCTCGCCATCGAGTACGTGAACGATTTCGACCTGATGAAGTTCGAGGTGAAGAAAGAACCGGCCGAGGCGGAGAGGCTGTGCCACCGCCTGCCTGCCGGTTCCCTCTCCTCCACCCCTCTCAGCACGCCCTGCTCCTCCGTGCCTTCCTCGCCCAGCTTCTGCGCTCCTAGCCCTGGTGGGCAACCAGCCCCAGGTCCTCCAGCTACCACCGCCGCATCCCTAGGCTCCAAACCGCAGCTGGAGGAGCTGTATTGGATGTCGGGTTACCAGCATCACCTGAACCCCGAAGCTCTCAACCTGACGCCGGAGGACGCGGTGGAGGCTTTGATCGGTGCTCCTCACCACCATCATCATCACCATCAAGGTTACGAGCCTTTCCGACCTCAGCCCTTTGGTGGCGAGGAGCTACCTCCGGCCACTCATCACCATCCCGGCCATCACCATCATCATCACCACCACCTGCGCTTGGAGGACCGCTTCTCCGACGACCAGTTGGTGAGTATGTCGGTTCGTGAGCTCAACCGGCAGCTGCGGGGCTTCAGCAAGGAGGAGGTGATCCGTCTCAAGCAGAAGAGGAGGACCTTGAAGAACCGAGGCTACGCTCAATCCTGCCGCTACAAACGGGTCCAGCAACGGCACATCTTGGAGAACGAGAAATGCCAACTCCAGAGCCAGGTGGAGCAACTCAAGCAGGAGGTGACCCGTTTGGCCAAGGAAAGGGATCTGTACAAAGAAAAATATGAGAAGTTGGCCGGCCGGGGCTTCCCGAGGGAGCCCTCTCCGTCCACGGCCCCCAAACCCTCTGCTGACTTCTTCATGTGAGCCCTGGGTTGGGGTGGGGGTGTCCCCCTTTTCTTTCCCCTCTCTCCTCCATGCGGGGAGAGCAAAACCCCTTTGCTTGTATAAAAATTATTATTATTATTTTTCCCCTATTACTATGTTGGGGAGGGGGAAGTTGACCCCCCCCCACACACACACCTCGGGATGAGGGGGGTGGGTGGGTGGTGGACCTGGAGCCAAGCCTGCATGCGGGACGTGTAGGGCGCGACCCCCGTTTTCCCTGGGAGCATCAGCGCCATTCAGGTGGCTTCTCCCCCCTCTCCCCCCCCGCCCGCATTTTTTCCTTCACCCCTTATCCCGCGTGGTTTTCCCCCAATTTGCTTTGATTTAATTTCTTTTTCCCACGTTTCAGCCGGCTCCACCGCCCGCATTCCCTCTCCCGGCCGGCAAACCTGAGCCACATTTAACTTATTCAACCTTGTAAATATGTAGAAATTAGTTAGTTTTCTGCCTTTTTTTTCTTTTTCTTTTGTTCCTTGAGCCTATATTTTGCTTGGTGATTTACGAAAAAAAAAAAACCAAATCCTTTAGAAAAGACAAAAAAAATATACACGAGTCTTAAAAGTTTGTATGTAATAGCATGCAAATAATTATCCGAGTTAATTTAATGTTGGGAAGAAGCCGAATGCACTATATACAGGAATCGATTGGGTTAAATAATACTGTTTTATAGAGATTTAAAATATCTATGCTCTTAAATAGTGGGGACGGGAGAGGGAACAATTCTAGTGTGACCTGAAAGGCAATATAGGAATATATGGACTGCAAACGGTTGGCTGCTATCTCACTATGCACCAGATTTATTTATTAACCCTCGGGAAGCGGAATATTATTTTAAACCTTGATGTCGAAAGAAGGAAAAGAAAATACACATTATTTCTTGCGCAAAAAAAAAGGAAATTAATAATTCGTGCAATTGTGCTTGGGGCCGATCCTGCGCGGAGGAACGGCTTTTTTTTTTTAACAAGTTGCTTATTTAAAAAAGAAAAATAATTAAAAAAAATGAATTCTGGGGGGAGGGAAGACAAGACGAGAGCTTGGGAACCTGGTGCATTTTAGGTACTGATCGTGCGAAGCGTTTTTAACGACCTGTTGTTTCGATTTGTGACGGTTTTAACGATGTTGCATCAAGATAAAAACTTATATTCAAATAGAGCTTGGGTCGGGTTTTCTCTCAAGCGGGGGGTCCCGCAGCATCGCCTTTTCGTTTCGAGTTTGTTTCTTCTTCCCTTTGAGTTCTGGTTTGGATGCAACCCACCCACCCCCCTCCGAGCTCTTGCTGGGCGAGGGGTCGCGGCGAGGGGGGAATCGCAGGGATAAATCCAATGTGACCATCACTGGATCACCATCGGCTTTGCCCGAAATCTGGCTTTTCAATTTTCCTGCCTTTTTTTTTTTTTAAATTCCAGCTGGGTACTGAAATGGTTTTTTTGTTTGTTTGGTTGGGGTTTTTTTTGGTTTTTTTTTTTTTTGGTTTTTTGTTTTTTTTCCTGCTGGAAGGTCCCAAAGTGCCCCGGAGACCCTTCAGTTCAGATCCAGTTTGGTCCCAGTTTGTCCAACACCATCCTGATGAGCTGCTGGCTTGATTTTTAAACGGTAATAAATGAATATTCTTTCCCCTTTTGAGTTCATAATTAATGGAAAGAAATAAAGGAAAAAAACCCCTAAACCAAACCGACACTTTCCCTAAAGGAAAGCTTTAGGGTTGGTATTTTTACAAATGTTTTAGGGATTTTTGGGACTGTTTGCAGGGATGAGTGTCCCTGGCAGCTCCGTTCCGTGCCACCCGCTCGCAGTTTTCCCCATCTGTATTGGGCTCAGCAGGGAATATTCCAACACAGCTCTTGGTCCAACATATTTCTAAGTATTTAATGTATTTTTTTAACGTATATATTTATTTTTTCCTCCTGTGTTTTTCTCAGGCTCAGCCGGGAGCTGCCCCAACATGCCGGCTGCGGTGTGTTTCCTCCTGCCACCCTTCATAAATCACCACTGCGCTGATGCAGCCCAGCTGTCCTCAGTATTTTTGGGGTGCATGTGGTCCTGTAACATTGTAGTTCTTCCTCCCTTGCACCCCCAGACTTCAGCCCCTTATTTTCTCCTTTTCTCCAGTTTATTGGTGTCTTATTTTGTGTCCAGAGAGTTTTTGAGCAGCCTGAGCTTGGCACAATATTGGACTCAGTTTTTGGGATGGGAGCTGGGATGAACAGGGGGACCATTGCCCCATATCTGATGCACCAGGGCTGGGCAGAAAGAGATTTGGGGGGATTTCACCCAAAAAGTTGGTGAAGATTTGCGAACTTGGCTCTAAATAAAAATTAACCCATCCTGCTGTCTGCACAGCCTCTCAGGACATAGCTTCCTCTCCCTGTTTTTTAGGGGGAGGGTGAATTGTAGCTCCACAGTGGGTTTCTCTCCAACTTTTCCTCTCAACATGCCCCCACTCTGGCACATTTTTTGGGGAGACCATGTCCAGCTGCTGGCTCTGTGACTGAATAAGGGGTTTGGGAAGGGGAAGTAGTAGTTTGGTGTCAGTGTTTTCCACAAACCGTCCCAGGAACCTCATCTCTGATCTATTTATTTGCCTGTGGATCTCCCCATGGTCCATGCTCTCTGTGGGCACACCCCGTGTGTCCCAGGAGATGGTGCCCCTTTTCCTCAGCTGTGATTGGACTCACTGGAGGAGCAGAGATGGTTTTTGGGCTGTGTGGGGTTTTGAGGGGAGCACTTCCATGTGAGGCCTCACCCCAGCGTCCCGCATGATGCTCAGCAATGCCTCTGGGGTGGCTGCGATTGTCTCTTGCCCTGTGACATCTTGGGCAAATGCAGCAGTTTTAAGCTGAGGACACCTTATTTCCCACCATGCCTTGATGCCCAGCACCACTTGACCCCTCCCTCCTCCTCCTCTTTGAATTATATTTTTGTTTTGTTTTGGGGATGGTGCAACCTGGGTTTCTATATGTTGTTGCCCCAAGAGCAGATTACTTTGTTGATTGTGGTGTTACTCTTTCTCCTTCATCCCTGATCTTCCAAGGACAGCTTTGGACAGGGGAGCAGGGATGTGACCTCCAATTCCTTGCACTGCTGTGATTTTATCTTTTATGTTGTTCCCTGTTGATTTCCCCCCCCCCAGCAGCTCCCGGAAATTCCCTGAGCTGGGGAATAGCTGGAACAGGGCATGGGGTGTTACTGCCATCTGTTAATGATGGTCCTCCATGGGGAGTCTGGTCCTACAGCAGCTTCCTAGGGAGATCTGGGGGCAAAGTTTCACCCTTCTACTTTCCTTATCCCCTACACTGTTGCAGTGTTGGGGTGCAGAGACCCCTGGTGTTTCCCGTCACCCTGACTTGCTCCCGGGGGTGGCTGTCCTAGATCTGGTCATGTTCCTGTTTGGTGAATAAATAATAAAAACCAAAGCTATTTGTGCCCAAATGGGGCTAGTTTATGACTTGTCTCCTTGTAGGGACCAGGAGGATTGTGCCCTTCCTGTACCATGGGCTGGGGAATTGGGGATCGGGGTTGTCCCTGCTTTGTTTCGCAGCCTCTTTTGGGGTGGCTGCAATACTTTGACCTCTGCTGCAGGACCTTGTGTTTGTGGGGTGTCATGGAGCTGTGTGTATGTGATCAGAGAGTGTTGGCACACGTTTTGGGGGATGTGTGTGTTGTGGAATGGGATAACATGTTGACGTGTGTTGCCTGCGCAGTGTGCCGCAGGGCTGCAGATGTTTGCGGGTTGTGTTTCAAGAGACTGAGTGGATTTTTGGGTCACTCTGACCTTTTTTTTTTAAATTTTTTTTTTCCAAAGGTTTTTTTTCCTAATTTTTTCCCCCCATCTTTGAGTGGGTATAGAGCTCCCTTCCCCAAGCAGCTACTGGTCTTTAGGGTCTGCTCGGTGTTGCAGGACTTCGGTACACTGCACTGTCCCTCCTGTGAGGATCCACATCCCTATCCTGGGCATCTCCTACACCCCCAGTTCCAGCCTGGCCCTGCAGCCTTGGGGCAGGGTGGAATCAATTGCCCCACAGTCTCACCCCAATCCTACAAGGTGCACCAAGGGGTTGCTGGCTCTCAAGGTGAAGATGTGAGGACAAGCCTCGGGGCTTGGCACATGGTTCCCCCTTCATACCACCCTGCTGCAGAGATTTTTAAACCCATTTTCAAGCTCTACTCACCTCTTGGCACACACTTGATGGCACCACAGACATCGCTGGGCTGGGAAACAGCTGAAAGTTCTCCAGCCATCTGCGGTGATGGGTTTTACAGCACTCTTCCACTGGACAGAAAGGTGATTTTGGGGGATGCTTGGTCCCAAACACAGTAGCACCCTAAGTCACCTCACCCAAGCATGCCTGAATGCCCAGAAATGGTTACAACCCCTGGCGAAACCACCCATTAACCAATGCTGTTCATCCCATGTTATAGTGATGAAATGGATCATTGCAGATAACTGGGTTCCAGCAAACAGATGGAAAACCACAACAGGTCGATCAATGCGGCATTGCCGAAGTACCCCTTGCTCTTCCCTCCTCAATTATTGATGTTAATACCCAGCAGGTTTGCCACCGTGCTGCTGCAGCATGTTCTGTACAAGTCCAAACATCTCAGTAACATGAGACCTTCAGCCTTGGGATATTAAATCATGGGTAGGAAGTGGGATGAGCTGCACAACTCGGGGGCTGTGCCCATTGGAAAAGCACAAATTAATTAAATCCCCAACAAAATAAATCCCCTTGACATAATGAAACCCTGGTGGTTTGTCTCTGTGAGGCTGCCCTTGGGGCAGACTTGCTGCAAATTGTGCATGGGCTCAGTTTGGAGCTGATATTTTTTTGGCTCAAGCTGATCTTTATATTCTGTCTCGACTGAGGTTTGCCGTTTAAGTGCTTCCTCTCTCCTATGGTCTTGCCTTGGCTGCGTCCTTGATGCTCCCACATCCCTGGGAATCAAACAATGCCCTGCTCACTGTATATAAATACATACATCTATTAAAATACGTAGACATATATATATAAAATTAATATGTGCACATATATCACCTTGGAAAAACTGAGCTCATTTGCCTCTGCCAGTCCATGGGCTTGATTGCTTTGACACTTCCACAGCTCATCCTTACGGCTGGGATTTATTCCTAGCCAAGTCCAGAGTCCTCTGCCTTTTCCCAGCCACTGCATCCTTGTTTCACCGATATCGCCCAAAGCTCAGCAAGAGCTGAGGTCCTTCCTGACAGATGCCACACAGGAAACCTCCACGCATGTGGTGAACAGGACCATAGTCGGGTTTTGATCCCAAACTTCTTGGTTTTGAGTGAGTCTGCATCACACAAGCATGTTACTGTGGGAGGTCAGTATGCAGGATGCAAAAATACAGGACGCAAGGATTCAGGATGTTGGATGAGGGATACAGGTAGTGGGATGTAGGCTATGGAATATAGGATGCAGGGGCTGGGATGCTAGAGTTGGGATGCAAAATTTAAGGATGCAAGACATTGGATGTTGGATGCAGGTAGTGGGATATGGGTATGTGATGCAGGAGGTGGGACATAGGATACAGGAGATGAGATGGAGCAGGTGGGATGCAGGATACAGGATGAAGTTTGTGGAATGCAGGACATGGGAAATAAGGTGCAGGAGGTGGAACGCAGTATGCAAAGATACAGAACATTGAATGTGGGATGCAGGTAGTGGGATGTGGGATATGGCATATCGGATGTTAGACACAGTATGTGGGATGGAGGATGCAGGGAATGGCATGCAGGATAAAGGATGTGACAAATAGGATATGGGAAATGGGATGCAGGATACGGGGTATAGGAAATGGGATACAAGATATGGGATATCGGATGCTCCCCCGCAGCAGACCCCTGTCACTTTGTGATCAGTGTGCTGGCTGTCACTGTCGCTGTGCCAGGAGGAATGGGAAGCACTGGATCACACATGAGAAGCAAGAAGGAGACGGAAGAAGGACAGGCTTCAACAAGGACGCAATGATAACAATTAGTAGCAATGCCAGTTCCCTCCAGGCATGTTTTTGGGTGCTATTACTCATCCCCACCCATCTCTTCTTGCAGGTGATGTGTGTGCATGTACGTGTGTGTAAGCCAATGTGTACCATGCAGTTGGTGGGATGCAGGATGCACTTCCCTCTGTGCGCAGAGGGAAATCAGCCGCATCACTAAATTAGAAACATGCAACAAGAATGTCAGTCCTCAGGTCCAGTGGCGTTCCCTTTGCTGCTCCAGCTGCCCATGCAGTACAACTCTCCTTGGTATCATTATCCCCAATGCCCAAACATCCCTTTATCCCCCACAACTCCTCATCCATGTCTGCCAAGCTCCCCAATTAAGTCATCAGCTTAATGCCTAATTACCCACCATCAGAATCTGAAGGCTTCGTGTTTGTTTGGGTTGTTTTTATTTTTTTCTCCCCCGTTCCACCCTTTCTGGATGACAGAAGGGAAGGGAGAAGGAAGGGGGGGGCCAGGTAGAGCTTCCTTCCCCCGCAACACCAGGTTATTTATTCATGTAACAGGCCAAGGCTGGAGCAGAACACAGCACAGCCCTGGCAGCTGTCTGCTCCCTGGGAGCTCAAGCTGTAATTTGCACAAGCAAAAATAAACTAATTGTTATTTTCAATTTACATAAAAGAAAGGGAAAGAGGTGGGGGAGGTGACTGGGAGGTTGAAGGAGAACCACGAGCCGCCAGCCTCTCCTAGGTGATGTGTGCTGTAGGACCAGGCCTTCCCCTGCTCCCATGGGTCTAATTCTGCCAGTCTGGGGGGGTGATGCTGGTGCCTGTAGGAGTCAACAGCTATGCAGATGGAGAGACTGGACTATCACCTTCCTCACAGTGGGTTCCAGGTGTGAGGTGTGAAACCATCTCAATGCAGGCACAACTCAAAGGGAGAGGACAAATTCTTTCATTGGCCAGCTAAGGACAATCCTGCTCATGTCAGCCACTTTGGAAGCTGAGGTAGGTATATTTGGGGTACTCATTTTGGCCATGGCATGCAGATGCCCCATCCTTGGAGGTGTTCAAGGCCAGGTTAGATGAGGCTTTGAGCAACCTGATCCAGTGGGAGATGTCCCTGCCCATAGCAGGGGGTTGGAACTGAATGATCTTTAAGGTCCTTTCTAATCCAAACCATTCTATGATACTTATGTGCAGATTGAAAAACAGGGCCTGGTCAATGCAACCAAAAGAGCCATAGCAGGAATTCAAGGTGAGTGGATTCTGCTCATGTTCACTGTCTCTTTTACTTAGTGCAGTTCATTGGCTTTCTTTCTGTGGTTTATTTTGCGAGTTTTCCATGCTCAAACACCTTTCACCTCAGGAGTTCATTGCTCCCACTTCTGCTTAGTTGGCCAGTCTCCCATTTGAACACTAGTGGTGAGTCTCTAACTCTTCCTCTTACTGCTCAACCCATGGGTTGACTGGAGAGGCAATCTTGAAGATCTTGCTACAGGAAGACCTTTGAAACCTCACACCAGTGAGAGCTGTAGAAGGACACCTGATGGGACCATATTTGCTAGATCTGGGCTTGCAATAGAATAATTGAATGATTTGTGTTAGAGGGGACCTTAAAGATTACCCAGTTCCAAACCCTCTGCCATGGGCAGGGCTACCTCCCACTGCATCAAGTTGCTCAAAACCTCATCCAGCTTGGCCTTGAACACCTCCAGGGATGGGGTAGCCACAGCTTCTCCAGGCAACTTGTTGCACTACTTCACCACCCTCACAGTAAAGCATTCCTTCCTTAATACATCATCTAAATCTGCCCTCTTGCAGCTTCATCTCCCTTCTTTCAGCTTAGTGAAGGAGGTGAGTGTGATGCTAAATAGCGCTTCTCCTCTCATCATCCTGGGGCAACCTAAGAACTCCATGGATCAGGGAGGAGGAAGACAAATGATGGAAGGGGATGATGGATGTGTTTTTCTTCCTCTTCCCTGGTCCAAAGAGTGTTTGGGATGCCCCAGTATGATGAGATGCTGGAGCTCACTCTCTCCAACAGCATCCCCACCATGTGGCATGGAAGACCTCCTGCCATGCCAGCACATCCCGGGAGCCTTTGTCATAACACTTTGAACAAGGCGTTGCAGGCGTTTAATTTAGATTTATGCCGACAGGTTCTGTCCGTTAATTAAATATCAATTGATTGTTCGGAGAACACTTCCTTGGGTTTATCGCGTTTCTCAGAGACAAATCAAATTGCCATGTCATTAACTTGCAGCTATACAATCCATACATAATTACTGTCTTATTAATACCTTCAAGTTACGAGGAAGTTTTAAGCAATTAATATTTGTGGGATAGTTTGTATCAAGTTAATTCTGTCAGGGTTATGCTAATAATGCGGACATCTAATAAGCTGGATAATTAACGTCTTTCTTGTTAGCATCTTCTCAGATGCCACTTAAATGTCAGGCCAGCCTTTGTGGCCAGGCTGCGTTTAATTAAACGTGTTATTACCAAGGGTCTTCATGGCTGTTACATGTGAATAAAGCCAGGTCGGAGCAGCATGCAGCTCCCACCCTGCTTGGCCTGTGGATGTGAAATGGGTCTGGAGTTGGTTTGGAAATAGGATGTGGGGACTGTTCATATGCCAGGATGCAGGAGAAGGGATTTCTTTGCTTTGCAGAAGGTCAGGATAGAATCATGGAATTGTTTGTTTGGGAAGGGACCTTAAAGAACACCCAGTTCCAACCCCTTCTGCCATGGTAAGGCCCCATCCAACCTGTCCTTGAACACCTCCAGGGAAAAAGCATCCACAGCTTCTCTGGGTATCCTGTGGTAGTATCTCATCAACCTCATTGTGAAGAGTTTCTTCCTAATGTCTAATCTAAACCTTCCCCCTTCTAGTTTAAAGCCATTTCCCCTTGTTCTTTCACTCCAGGCTCTTGTAAAAAGCCTTCCTCATCTTTCCTGGAGTCCCTTCAGGTACTGGAAATCTGCTCTGAGGGCTCCACAGAACCTTCCTTTCTCCAGGTTGAATAACCCCAACTCTTTCAGCCTGTCCTCATCACAGAGGTTCTCCAGCCCTTGGATCATCTTCATGGCCTCCTCTGGACCCATTCCAATGGTTCTATATCCTTCTTATCTTGGGGATTCTAGAATTGGACACAGGACTCCAGGTGCGGTCTCATGAGAGGGGAGTAAAGGGGGAGAATCACCTCCTTTGACCTGCAGCTTTGGTCAGTGTTTGACCATCATTGCTCAATTCAGAGCAAGATTTGTGTTTAAGGGTTGTTCTTCCAGTAAAGGTGGCCAAAACCATGGGAATGGGCACAGCAGGGTCAACCAGGTACAGGCCAGCATCTGTGACCATGTTTCCCAGGCAAGCCCAGCCTTGGTGCAACGCCGAAAATGATAATCATGAAAATATAAGAAAATCTTAGGCTCAGCTTGAGCCAAAAAGTGGGAGGTTTTGTTGTGTTTCTTCCTAGGATGAGAGAAGTTTTGTGAGTGTGCCCCAGCTCTGGGATCATCTCACCCCACTTTGCTTCCCTGAGACTTTTATGCTGCTTCATTTCTTGACCTGGTGACACAGGGAAAATCAGAAGGGGAACATGGCTTTGTGTCCCCATGGCAGGGATTGGTGGGATGGCTCAATCTACTGGCAGGGATGGTGCTGGGATGCCCACAGGACAGGGATATGCATCAGCCATGCAAGAGGTCTTGGCCATGAGATCTTCGTTGAGAGACATCTAAGACCTGGCTGAGGTTGGATCATTCTGCCCTCAGCCTTCCCTTCCCCGATGCTCATGAATAAATTATTGACCCTATCTACCTGGCCTGTTTGTCTTTGTGAAATATTCATCAGCTGCTGATTAAGTTTTAAGGAAGAGACGTGTTGCCCATGTGGGGTTTTTTGTGCCCCAGCTGTCCAGAGGCAGCAGATTTGGTGTGGGAAGCCATAAGGTTGAGGTTCCCTCCTCCAGTTGTACTAGGAGAGGGAGAGTTTTGATCCTCTCCTGTTCATGCCTAGACACAATATCCTTGTGAGATAGTGGAAGTGAGGTGTCTAGGTGGGAGATGACTTGATGCACAGCAAAGTCCAGCACCTCCAGAGCACACCAGAATGAGATGAATTCAGGAGAGGAGACACAAGTCTTGCCACTGTGATGATAGAGGAGAAAAAAGCTTCTGATCACCTGAATGAGGGCCTCCATCCCTAGTGAGCATGGTGGCTGCAGAGCTACTGCCTCATTTCAACAGTGAAGCTTCCTGGAACAGTATTTCCATTGAAAAAAAATGAGAAGAAACCAAAATTAAAATTATTTGCTTTTGTAATTATCCATAGTCCTTAAAATAAGGGCTCTGTTACTTATTTCATCCTTCCCTCCTTCTTGTCTCATTGCTACAGGCAGAGAGACACTGAGGAGATCAATTTTAATTGCAAATAAAAGCACAACTAATGCCCTTCCCAAAAGGGTACATGGGAATCACTCTTCTCATGCTCTGTTCTGGGACAGGCTGGGAAGAAGAGGCGAGAAGATTGCTCCACCCCTGGTGTGAGACCATGCTCATACTGCTATCACAAGAAAGGTTGCCCTGTGTAACCTCACTGGTCAGAGGTTCCCATCCCATAAATATTTCAGGAGCCAGCGTGGGGATCCCAAGGGCCTCCTGGGACAGAGAATTAGTGCAGGCTGAGGAGGCACTGGACAGGACAACAGCACAGGAGAAGAAAACTGCACTGAAACCCAAGCAAAAGGCTGCCAAGGTTGCAAAGTTTGCCATGAAATATTGATGGGGCTGTACCGCCCTGTAAGGGAGGTGTGGAGGCCCTGGTGAGGCTGTGGTACTCCAGGTTTGGCTCCTGTCTTGCCCATCACAGATGCACAGTTGGCAAAGTCTGGGTGGTGGTTAAAGATGTATAAGCCTACTTTTGCAGCAACAACCAGACCCACCTAGCCCTGATCTCCCTGGTGCTCCTCTCCTGCACTCTGCAAAAGGTGGGTGGTGGGACTGGGAGGGGAGACATGGTGACCCCAGTGATACTCTGTGGGTCAGGCCCTGCAGGAAGCACTAGGTGTGGTACTGGTGATGTGGTGGTTGGGTGGGAAGGTAGGCCATGGGATGGAGGTTGCTGTGGTGAGAGGAATGGGCAACAGGACACAGGCTGTTGGCCAGGAGGGATGGGCAGCAGGCTGGAAGTGATTCTTCTGGAAGACATGGGCAACAGGATGGAGGTTCTTGGTCAGAAGGGATGGGCAATGCATTACAGGTGGTTGACCAGGAAGGATGGGCAATTGGGCAGAGGTGGCTGATCAGGAGGGGTGGGAAATGGAATCGGTGTGATTGTGATGGGAAGAATAAGCAATGGGATACAGGCATTGAATTGGAGGGATGGGCAATGGGAAGCAAGTTGACTGTGGGAGGAAAGAGCAAGTGGATGGAGGTGGTTGGGTGGGAGGAATGGAGCCTGTCCACAGATGGGGACTCTTTTTTCCCTTTTTGAGGTGGTCATGTGTCCTGTTTGGTCCCTCTATGCCATGTCTGCGAGCAGCTCCGAGGCAGGTCTGCTGCCTGCAAGGCCTGCTCCAGGCATCCTTCACGAATCCCCCACCATGTCCAGCAGAGAAACTGGCCCCATGCCCAAGAACCATCTGCTGCATCTCCTTCAGACAGCTCCCTGACGGCCCTGAAGACGGAATTCCCAAGCCAGTGCCAAATCAACTCTTCCTAGAAATAACATCCCGTCAAGAACCACATTTTCTTACACAAATTATTTCCCTTTGCCTTGTCGCAAGCTCATTAGCATTCCTAAACACCACTGCTGGATCGATGTGGTGCTGGGCCAACGCACGGCAGTCGATTCTTGATTGCCAGGAGACTTTACCTCCCAGTCTAATCAGGCAAGATCCAGCTGACGGCAACGTCTTTCTCCCTGCTTTTAGCTCTGGTATGGGTCACCCACTGATTAAATTCCAATAGGTTCGTTCATTAGATCAGGAGGCTCTATGGTTTAATTAGAAATAGGTAATATGAGTGCATATTACCATGTCCAGCTGTAGTTTATTATGGAGGCATGCTGAGAGTTTCAACCTTGGAGTAAAAGGTCTCTGGTCTTTGTACATGCAAGGACAGTGTCCAGTCCTGGAGCTGATGTAAGCAGTTTCATTGCCACCTGCCTGAGCATGAAGGAAACCTGTCCCAACCCTCTACACGGGCAGCTGCCTGTCACAGGCATCTTGTTGGGATATGGAGCACCTCTGCTATTCCCACCTCTAAGTATCGTGAGGAATGTTTGGAACCCTGACAATACCGCTTGTTCAGCAATTCATGCTGTGCAGGATGTTCTCCTTGTTGGAGGTGGCTGCTCTGAAGAGCACCAATGTGTCTGAGAAAGGATAGGGACTAAGCTGCTTCATGCCTGAGGAGGGGTACCAGGCAGCACCCCCACCATCGGGGCACTAGCAACATCTCCCCTCCCTCTGGTTCGCCTACTGGAAGGGGTCACATCTGTCCCCTCAGGCTCAAAATCTCCTGGGGACAGGGTGCGGCTCCCAGCAGGCACGAGAGGAGTCACTGGAGCTTATTTCCCAGGGCATAGGCACAGCTGCGAGTGCAGGGAGACTGCCAAAGTCCGGGAGAAAAACACTGATTAATATCGTCCTCCGGTGGATCCCGCGCTGCAGATGTGCAGCCTGCTGAGTTGGCAACTCCTCACAAGGAGACAAGGAGCCAGCAAAGCCGATGGGAGCGAGAACATGTGCACAGAACCGAGCACCACGCAGATTCTGGGGAGGAAGTTACACTATGGGGGCAAGACTGGCACTGGGATGCACCACACAGATGCTGCCCTCCTGTCCCAAAAGGTCTCCCTAGCAAAGAGTCACTCCATCCTTTAAGTAGTGATAGGACGAGGGAGATTTGCTTTAAATTGAAAGAGGGTAAGATTGAGATTAGACGTTAGGAAGAAATTTGTCATGATGAGGGTGGTGAGGCACTGGAACAGTTGCCCAGGGGAGTTGTGGCTGGAGGTGTTCAAGTCCAGGTTGGATGGGTCCTTGAGCTGCCTGGTCTAGTGGGAGGTGTCTCTGCTCATGGTAGGGGGCTTGGAACTAGATGGGCTTTAAGGTCCCTTCCAACCCAAACAATTTCATGATTCTATAGGCCCAGGGAAGCTGTGGATGCCCCATCCGTGGAAGTGTTCAGGGCCAGGCTGGATGGGGCTTTGAGCAACCAAGTTGAGTGGAAAGTGTCCCTGCCCATTGTGGGGGAGTTAGAACTGGGTAAGTTTTAAGTTCCCTTCCAGCCTGAACCATTCTATGGTTCTATACTGCTCCTGAGGTGGTAAGTGCCAGCAGATCATAGGATCATAGAAAGGTTTGGTTTAGAAAGGACCTTAAACACCATCCAGTTCCAATCCCCCTGTCATGGACAGGGACACCTCCCACTGAATAAGGTTGCTCAAGGCCCCATCCAAGCTGGCTTTTAAAAACTCCAGGGAAAATGGGCATCCACAACTTTACTGAGCAACCTGTGCCAGGTCTCACCACCCTCATAATGAATTTCTTCCTAATGTCTCATCTAATTCTTCCCTCTTCCAATTTAAAGCCATTCCCCTTTGTCATATCACTATTTGCCCTTGTAAAAAGTCCCTCCCTGGCTTTCCTGGAGCCCCTTTCAGTACTGGAAGCTGCTCTAAGGTCTCCCTGGAGTCTTCTCTTCTCCAGGTTGAACAGCCCCAACTCTCTCAGCCTGGCAACATAGCAGACGTGCTCCAGCCCTCTGATCATCTTCATAGACTCCTCTGGACCTGTTTCAACAGTTCCATATCTTTCTTCAGTTGGTGATTCCAGAACTGGACACAAGACTCCAGGTGGGGTTCTCATGAGCGTGGAGCAGAGAGGGAGAATCCCCTCCCTTGCCTTGCTGGCCGTGGTTCTTTGGTGCAGCCCAGGATACAGTTGGCTTTCTGGGCTGCGCATGCACATTGCCAGACTAAGGTGTTATGGGGTCTGAGGGACTCACTGGGATGAGGGTACAGCACGTGATTTGTACGTGCCACGTGCCACTTGGCTGTGCCATCGAAGAGTCATTATCCTGAAGCAGGGTGAGGCTATGGGGATAATTAGGATAGTGCACTGTACTAAACAATGCTGAACTCTTTATGGAAACTAAGGCAATTTAGCCTTGATAGGAATGGGTGAGAGGGTTGAAGAGGGATCTTCTCCCAGTGAAGAATTCCAACCTTATTCTTGGAGAAGAACATTTCCCGGTGCCTCAGTTTCCCTGCCTGCAAATGTGGTGTGTCTGTGGCTTTGCACATCTACTGAAGGGTTTTACGATATTGTCCAAGGGACTTTGGAGTCATGGACTGCTCTGTGCATGTCCTTACAACTCTGTTTTCTATCACCTGGATCCCTAATCTCCTTTCCTTCATGCCAGCAGTCTGGGGGAGGTAGTGCTGCCAGGGTACATGGGGAAAACATGGGGCTAGGGAACTGCCACCACCCCACTGGCATGGGGCCATCTCAGCGGCAGCAGGTAAGGACAGGGTGGGTTTGCCCAGCCCTTGCTGGCCCCTATGTGTTTTGGTTTTTGCACAGTGCTCTCTTCCCCATGGGAATTGGCTCTCCGTGGGGGATGGAAACAGGAGGGGTGCAAAAGGGGGATGCTCAGTGCATGCTGCTGCTCGTTCTCAATCGCTTTGTGTTGTGGTGTAATCAGCACTCTGTTATTCTCTTTGATTTTTTTTCTTTTTTTTGCTCCTTTTTGTTGTTGCTATTTTTCATGTTTTTACCGTGTCGGCAGTTTTCTTCCCCCTCCATCCCTCCCTGGCTCCCCCTTCCCCTGTGATACACCAGAAACCTGAGACCAGGAATCTTTTCTCTTAGTGGGTCACTGGCTTCCCGCTGTGGCATCTTCCAGCCACCGCTTACATGCTGTTAACCCTACCCAAGCTGGAAGAGCAACCAACCCTCCACGCACCCTCTTTGCCCCCCCATACAGCTTCTTGAGAAAAAATCCCCCCCAAGACTGTAATCTCCCAGCAGAAGGACCAAGTGAGACCAATCTGGGGAACTTTTTGGCTGGAGAAAACCTCTGTGTGGCCTTTGACTGGTCATAATAGAGATGCTGGATGATCTCCTAGGAGGTGTCCAGGGGATTTATTGCCCTTTTAAGGTTTTGGGGAAGCTTGGCTGCAGTAGCTGGGGGTGGGATGGGACACTGGAGGATGCTAGGTTAGGTTTGAAGGCAGCACTTTGGGGGAAGCCAGAACGGCAGGGCAAGAAGATATTCTGGGACTTTGGGTACCGTTTTAAGCACCGAGGTACTTTGGAATACTGGGGGCATTAAGGCTTTCATGGCAAAAGGGTGGAATTTTCTTATGAAGGCATGGAGATGCTGTGAGCATCCTCCTGGGATGCTGAGGACAGATACATGGGCACTAAAACATTGGCTGCCCAGGGAAGTGGTGGAGTCCCCGTCCTTGCAGGTGTTTAAAAGACAGGTAGATGAAGTGTTCAGGGATATGATTTAGTAGTGGACAGGTATAGCTGAACTCTGTGATCTCAAAGGTATTTTCCAACCAAGCAGTTCTGACATTGGAGCAATATTTGGTGGTGAGTCCCAGAAAAGGACCATATTTGACCTTCTCATAGCAGGGCAGAGGCTAAAGGACTCTTCCATGCCAGACCCTGTGTGGAGAGGCTGCACTGTGCCCAATGCATGCTCAAACGTGGCCTGGGCAGCACTGGGAAGATCTCCTTCTCCTGACTGCACCCTTCCTGAGTGCTGTTATGGGAGAACAAGGCATTTCACTATTTCCTGGCTCCACCCTTGCACTGAAAAGGAGAGGAGAGGGAAATGTGTTTGTTCCTCTTAGCTGAGCACAATACCTTTGTTTCTGCATGGCAGCTTGGGTTTGCTCATCAGGGTTACTGGCTGTGTTCTCCTGTTCATAGAATCACAGAAGAGTTTGTGTTGGAAAGGAACTTAAAGCTCCCCTACCCCCTACCTGCCCCTCCACCCTGTGCCATGGGCAGGGGCACGTCCCACTGGATCAGGGTGCTCAAAGCCTCATCCAACCTGGCCTTGAACACCTTCAGGGATGGGGCATCCATGACTTATCTGGGCAACCTATTCCAGTTCCTCAGCACCTTCACAGGTTTTCCTCTTATTTCTTCTTAAGATCTCATCTAAATCTCCCCTCTTTCAGCTGAAAGCTGTTCCCTCTTGTTCCAACCCCGCACTTTCTGACAAAGAGTCCCACTCCAGCTTCCCTGGAGCCCCTTTAAGTACTGGAAGTCTATATATGTCCCAGGAATTTTCTCTTCTCCAGGCTGAAATACTCCAAACTCTCTCAGCCTGTCCTCATATGGGAGGTGTTCCAGCCCTTGAATCATCTTTGTGGCCTCCCCAGGGTTCATAGACCATCTCATAGAAAGAATCTGGTGCAGCAGGCCATGCGTCATGCTGAGGACTCTCCCAGCTGCACAGAGCCAGTTGTTGGTAGCACCCATGTAGGAACACAGTCTCTAGCTCCTGGGTACAGCTTTGGTCTTGCCTCATCTGGCTGGTCCATGAGTTAAATACAGGGCTGAGAAATTTCGTCCAGCACAGAGAGAGAGCATCAGGATCCTACACCATGCAAGTTCAGCTCTGAGTGGACAAAAGTGAACTGGATTCATGTAGCTACGCTAATAGCCTGCATCAGGAATGGTGTGGCCAACAGGACTAGAGAAGTTATCATCCTGTTATACTCAGCACTGGTCAGGCCACACCTTGAGTTCTGTGTCCAGTTCTGGGCCCCTTAGTTTAAGAGAGATGTTGAGATGGTGGAGTGTGTCCAGAGGAGAACAACAAAGATGGTGAAGGGGCTGGAGCACAAGCCCTATGAAGAGCGACTGAAGGAGCTGGGGTTGTTTATCCTGGAGAAGAGGATGCTCAGGGGAGACCTTATTACTCTCTACAGCTACCTAAAAGGAGGCTGTAGGCAGGCAGGGGTTGGTCTCTTCTCTCAGGCGAACAGTGACAGAACAAGAGGACATGGTCTCAAGCTTTCTCAGGGGAGGTTTAGGCTCGATATTAGGAAAAAATTCTTCACTGAAAGGGTGATTGGCCATTGGAATGTGCTGCCCAGGGACGTGGTGGAGTCATCGTCCCTGGAGGTGTTTAAAAGCAGATTGGATGAGGCACTTAGTGTCATAGTTTAGATGATGAGTAGGTGTTGGTGTGGGGTCATAGGTTGGACTCATTTATCTCAAAGGTCTTTTCCAACCCTGTGATGTTGTGATACTGTGTTACTGTAATATGAGCCTGATGTGGGTCTGTCAGTCACCATATGCACTACCCACCCCTACTGAGCTGCTCTTTTCCCACAGTCTTAACATCTCCTCCAGCTCACAGAGGAAAGCACTTGCCCTGGAGGTTTGCCACCAGTCCCCAAACTGAGGGGCTGCTAAGGAGAAAGAGCACCGCGAGGATAGGAAAGTGACTTTGCAGAGGTAAAAAAAACCTGGGTAAAGCAGGTTGATTGTTCTTCCAGTATTTGGGGAGATGTGTGCTTCTCTCCATCCTTGTCTGTCACCTGAGGCTATCAGGAACACTCAATCTCAACTTTTTTGATCTTTTCCCCAAAATTCATCAGAGGATGCAGAAAAGTGGATCAGCTCCTAAGTGCTGCATTGAAAAACTTGCAGTTTAAACAGATTTTTTTTCCTTCTGATGGTGAGTGGGGTGTTTGAGTTAAATAGGTGACGACTAAAACGTACATGAAACTGTTCGCTGTGTGAACACGCATCGCTGGCCCTTGCTCTGCATTCTTTGACATCACCTTTCACCCTTACATGGTCTCCAGATAACCACTGCTTCTTCCAAGAAAGCAAAACATCCTCAAATGTGTAGAACAAGGCAGAATTACTAATGTTATAAGCAAATGGGGATAAAATTATATGAGATAAATCCCAAATTGCAGTCTTGAATTGTACCAGGGAGATTTAGATTGGATATTATGAAAAATTTCTTTATGGAAAGAGTGGTTAACCATTGGAAGAGGCTGCCCAAGGAAGTGGTGGAGTCATCATCCCTGGAGGGGTTCAAAAAATATGTATACGTGGTACCTGGGCACATGGTTTAGTTGACATGGTTTGGTTGACGTGGTGATGTTGGGCTGATGGTTGTACTGTATGATCTTAGAGGTCTTTTCCAACCTCATTGTTTCCATGATAAGGACCCAACATTTCCAGTTTCTAAATGATGTGAAGTCAGTCAAGCAGAGAAGATCTCAGGAAGCGACTTGGTGTTTGATCATGGGAAAAAGAAGCAGCAAAATCAGACCTGGTCAATAAGAGCAGCAGCTCAATTTTTAACTATGGGAAAGAGAAGATCAGACTTGGTCAACACAGACTTCTATGAAGTCCCAATGTGAAATGGCTGGACCCGGGCAACTTTACCGTTGCTTTGAGAGATGCAACATAAGAACCCAGATCTCAGCCTACAGATTTGTTTTATCAGCCCATGACCTCCATACGCAACATTTTTAGGACAAGACACATAAATTTTACCATCACATTCAGTCTCAGCATTGCGGTTGGATCTCCAACAGCTATGACTCTCTCTGTAAATATTTTTATAACATTTCTTTTCTCCTTCTTCATTAAAAATGTTTCTTTTCCTGTTCACCCTGGAGGTGGGCGCAAGACAACCCTAAACTTGTAGATGTGGCACTTGAGGACATTTTCTAGTAGACATGTTGATACTGTGTCAGTGGTTGGACTTGATGATCATAGAGATCTTTTCCAACATTAATGATTCTATGATTCTAAGACCTCTTTAGCCACCACAGCTAAGATATCCTATTTTCAGGCTTCTCTGACCCAGGTGGTGAAGCAAGCAGAGGTGTGGGGACAGTTCTTGTGACTGAATAATCACTGATGGGTTTAAAAGCAGCCACTGTTTACACAGAAGGCTCTTCTGCACCTCTTGGTGACACGTGCATTGTGTGGTTAAAGAGTCCCTGGTTGCCAGGGCTGTCAGTCAGGCATTTTCTAATGGTGCTAAATTAATTTAAAAAAAAAAATCCACAAAAAAAATTTAAGCAACCAAAACAAAACTTGGCCAGGATCCATAAAGCAAAGAGCTGAGCAAATTGGGGCAATTGTCAAGGGAGGTCAAATCTGTTGCCTGTCAAGGCTGGCAGTTTCCTCTAGAAAGGACTTGATGTAAATCATCTCCCCGTAACATGTGCAGTATCCAGGGGCAGCTCTGGTTTCCTAATGCGCATCATTTCCATGGGGCGAGTTTTGCATACACAGCCGAGGCCGATTTTACATCACACTGAGCATTTAGCACCGACTCGAGGCTGCTCCTCTCTTGTTCTCTTTCCTGATCATGTTTTGATTTGGTTTGATTGTACTGGGTTTGCAATCTGGGTGATCTTTCCCAGAGGTGTGGGAGCAAGGCCTGGCAACACAAGAGATGGGTACAACATCTTGCCCAGCACCCACAGGAGCTATAAGCAGAACAGTGATTAAAACTGTGCCACCTCAAAAAGAAGACATGTAGCTCCTGAAGACACCGAAAACTACCCCAAGAGTTTGGGCTTTTGGTTTCTTTTCTGCTGTTAAACTCAACAGGGCCACAGACCTCTGGTGCTGATGGTAGCTGGCATGGCAGGGCTTGTCTCCAACAAGCCAAACTTAGCTTTGGTGTGGGATCATAGAATTATAGAATGGTTTGTGTTGGAAGGGAACCTAAAGTCCATCCAATTCCAACCCCCCCGCCGTGGTCAGGGACACCTTCCACTAGATCAGGTTACTCAAAGTTTCACATCCTACCTGGCCTTGAACACCTGCAGGGATGGGGCAGCCACAACTTCTGTGAGCAACCTGTTCCAGTGCCTCACCACCCTCACAGGAAAGCATTCCTTCCTAATATCTAATCTAAATCTCCCCTCTTTCAGCTTAAAACCATTACTCCTCATCTTATCATTGCACTCTCTTAGTGCATCCCATAAGGATGGTCTCATTCATGTGCCTTTAATGCTGATACCCAGGAATAGTCCCTGGCATGGTCTAATTTATTAACTTTTGTATGTCCAACTCTGTAAGCCTTCAGGAGAAGGTGACCATGCTCTACTGCACTTCTGATAACCCTTCCCATTGTTAATGGGTCTGAGGGAGGTATAGGGAGGTCTTTGGCAAAGGAACGATGAGTTGGAATTTAAAATAAGCCTGTCAGCAACATCCCTGTTGATTTCTAACCCCATTTCCATTCCAGTTTGCATCTTACCCCTGTTCCTGGGCAAGACCATAACAAGCTTGGGACTGGCAAACCTCAGTAGTGCAGAAGGGACATGGGCCAAAGCATCTTAGAATAATATAATCATAGAATGGTTTAGGGTTGGAAGGGACCTTAAAGCCTATCTGGTTTGAACCTCTCTGCCATGGACAGGGACACCTCCCACCAGACCAGGCTGCTCAAGGCCCCATCCAGCCTTATCTTGAACAACTCTAGGGAGGGGACATCCACAGCTTCTCTGGTCAACCTGTTCAATCACCTCACCACCCTCAGTGTGAAGAATTTCTTCCTAATGTCTAATCTTGGTCTTATGCCCCAATATCTCTTCTACTGCTCTGTCAGCAGGACTGAGGTGAAGTGTCTTCAGCACCCTAGAGAAAGTTTTCAGCTCTTGGTGCCTCCCAACTATTGGGTTTCCAGGGCTGTTTTTTTGGGATGTGCTCAATGCAGTTTCATTCCTGTTGTGCCCATTGTATCTTTCCTCCTCTCTCCATGGAGTGAATAACACTGATTTTTGTATTGCTTCCAATCCCTCTTTCCTGCTTCTCAACCTCCTCCATCCTTGCCTAAGTGAAATGTTGTCACATCTCTCAACAGCTGCTGTGAGCAAGACATTTAGAAATGAAAGTGCCTGAGTCTGTGTGCCCCTTTAAATTCTACTGTTTATGGTACCAGGGCTGCATCTTTATACAGGAAGCCAGTGCAAAAGACAGTGTCTCCTATGGAGACTGAACAAGACTTGAAAACCATCTTCTGCATCAGCCTTTGCAGAAATCTTTAGAGCTTCTGTCTCACTACTGGTGATGCACATGCAGAAGCTGACTTTGCAGTGGCAAACAAGCTACATATAAATCAAAGTGAGGAGCCCACAGATCCCAAGTTTCTCTCTCTTCCAGGTGTCTGGCTTTCCCTGCCCATCTCAGAAGTGCAAGACCTGCCCAGAGAAGACATGGATGCTCCATCCCTGGAGACGTTAAAGGCCAAGTTGGATGGGCCTTTGAGGAACCTTGTCTAGTGCAAGTGTCCCTACCTGTGCAGGGGTGTTGAAACTGGATGGGCTTTGAGGTACCTTCCAACCCAAACGACTCTATTTTTCTATCATTCTATGCCTGCACAGTTCGGCAAAGGTACTTTGGCATTCTATGATTCTATGACCACTCCTCCACCACTCTTGACCACTCAAGATCAAGATGGGCCTTGAGATGCTCCAATACTAAAATAACAACGTCTATGACTACCTAAGACAAGGGGGTGGTTGATCACTACTGTAGCTCTGGTGGGCCAGCCATGGCTTCAGAGTTGTCTTGTACAGCCTTATGGTCCTGAGTGGGCTCCAAAGGTTTGGCACGTGACCAGGACCAGTGATGTGTGGGGTCTGTTGCAGTAATATTGCCCTGTGATGGGTGCTGTGGGTGGAGAATCAAAGAGTCATAGAATGTCCTGAGTTGGAAAGGACTCACAAGGATCACCAAGTCCAAGTCCTATCCCTTCTTAAGACAACCCCTACATTCACACCATGTGTCTGAGGGTTTTGTCCAAATGCTTCTTGAATGTTGTCAATCTTGGTGTTCTAACTGCTTCCCTGGGGAGCTGTTCTAGTGCTCCACCACCCCTGGGTGAAGAACCTTTTCCTAATGTCCAACCTAACCCTCCCCTGGCACATCTGCCTGCCATTCTGTTGGGTCCTATTATTGATCACCAGAGAGAAGAGATCAATGCCTGCTGCTCCTCCTCCCCATGTGAGGAACCTGTCGGTGGAAATTCTGTAACTCTGAGAAGAAGGTTTGCAGGGCCACCAGCCACATGTCATACTTCAGAGTTTGAGACTGTCTCCTAGAGGATGTCACTGGAAGAGTTATTGCCCTTGAAGTCTCTGCTGGAGAAGGCTGATGCTGTGTGAAGTTAAATGGCAGGGGAGACATGAGCATCCACTAGAGTGAGAGGAAGAGAAAGAAAAGATCTTGGTAGAGTAAAGTAGAAGAGCAGCACAATCCCTTTGTTAATGAAATGAAGGAGTGAAGTATTTGAAAGCCATTTTCAGACCATTTCTTTTACGCTCATCTTGGGAGGGCAGGATGGTAGGAGCAGAGCCCAGGGCTGAGGCCACCATGCTGGCTGCCTCTCTCTCCTGTTTATTTCATAAAGCAGAGCAAACTACCAGGCATTTGAATTTCTCCAGTAGAGTGGCTAAGGAGCTGTGAAGCATTAACACTGAGGAGAGCTTTGTCTTGATTAATACTTTATTATTTTCTTTCCGGCAGGCAGTGGGTTTGTAGTGACAGCCAAGAGGGAGTTGAGGTCATTCAAGTGCCAACGAGACTGATGTGCTGGACAGTCCCTGTTCATGTGGAGGAAACATCTCTAGCAGGTAGTGCATCACCTACTTTCTTCTCCTATCTTGACCTTTCTGCTGAGGCTGATAGCAAGGGCTAGTGTTCCTGACCTACCTCATCATGCCATAAAAGCATGTTGGTGAGTGTGGGGTTTCATGCTCCACATAAATTAGCAGAAGAGGGAAAGACTGTAGATCTTCTCTACTAGACTTTAGTAAAGTCTTTGACACCATTTCCCACAGTATTCTCCTGGATAAACTGGTTGCTTATGGCTTGGAGGTATGTACTGTTTAGAATCATAGAATGGTTTGTGTTGGAAGGGACCTTAAAGATAACCCAGTTCCAAGCCCCCTGCAGAGAACCCTCCCACTACATCAGGTTGCTCAAGGTCTCATCCAGTCTGGTCTTGAACAATTCTACAGAGGGGGCATCCAAGATTTCCCTGGGCAACATGTGCCAGGGCCTCCCCACCCTCATTGTGAAAAATTTCTTCCAAATATCTCATCTAATTATTCCCCTTTCCAATTTAAAAACATTCCCCCTTGTCCTATCACTACTTCCCCTTGTAAAGAGCCCCTCCCCAGCTTTCCTATGGCCCCTTCGGGTACTGGGAGGCTGCTCTAAGTTCTCCCCAGAACCTTCTGTTCTCCAGGCTGAAGAACCCCAACTCTCTCAACCTGTCTTCATAGCAGACGTGTTCCAGTCCTCTGATCATCTCCGTAGCCCTCCTTTGTTGGGTAAAAACAGGCTGATCTGATATTGCAAACCTCAGAGTAAATCCCAACAATCCAGAACTGGAATATCTGCCTCTCATTTGTCCAGGGCTGTGTAGGGCTGAGAGGGAGTGTGGACAAGGGCTGAGAAGGTGAGCAAGTCCAAACTGTGGGGCAAACCCATAATCATTATCTCCAGTGTGGCCAGAGTTGATTTCTCAACCCAGCACAGCAAAAGGAGGGTGAAGCTTGTCTCCATAAGGGGCTCCACAAATGATGATGGCTTTGAATCAGGCTATATCGTCAGAAATAGGCATATCTGCAAGGGCTTGGGGAGCATTTAGTGCAGCACAAAGGAAACTGCAAGAAACTCCATGGGACATTATGAATGGGGAAATTTCTCAATCCCCCTTCTCACTCATAGGCTGGATTTTGCCTTCTCCATCACTCAGGAGAAAGAAGCCCTGAGTGCTGCTGGCTTGGCATGGGACTTGGAACCAGAGCCTGGTCTTTGAATACAATCTCAGCTTTGAGGGGGAATAAGCTGAGAGACAGAAAATGCTAAAGACCCATTAGATCATATGCTCCATCCCCAGGAGGGCCAGTAAGATTGTCTCCCAGAGGTGACTGGAATGGAAACGCCTGCTGTTGCGGGGTTTTCATGGTGGTCCTTTGGGAACACAGCAGAGCCCAGCACGTCTCCTTGCCAGTGCATGAAACTGTGAAATTTCTAGCTTTTGCTTCTAGTTAGAGCAGTCTAAGCATCCTCTTTTTCCCGAGAGACCTCTGCCCTCCAGGTAAAGGAGACCCTTCTTCCATCTGTCTACCCATCTGTCTGTCTACTCAGGTCCCTACAGCATCAGTGCCTACCTGCAAGGGACATTGGTGGGCCTTTGGGTCCTGTCAGCCCCCAGGGTAGGGTGAGAGGCAGCAATGACAACTGAGTGATTAGGTAGGATGCAAACAAAGAGAAATGGTGTCCAAGGAGGATCATCTTCACTGAGAAATTCCCCTGCTGAAACACATCATGTAATTTCATCTCTCCATGCCTAGGAGTCTGTGTCCTCTGGAGGCTGGCATCACCTTTCCTGAGCTGTGCATGAGCTGAAATCCATGGGACAGCAGAGACATTTATGTGTTTGCTTCCAAATGGACAGTACCTGTCACTAAGGGAAGAGGATACAGTGGACGTGTCAAAATAGAAAGTTGAGAATGGGGAATGAGTCAGGCTGTGGATGGTTGAAAGCAGCCAACTTGAGAGCTGGGGGGAGATTGGGATGAGAAGACCAGACCTCACCTGGAGTACTGCATTCAGTTCTGGAGAATTCAGCGCAGGAAGGACATGGATCTCTTTGAGTGAGTCCAGAGGAGGCCACAATGATCTGAGGGCTCTCCTATAAGAGGACAGGCTGAGAGAGTTGGGGTCATTCATCCTGGAGAAGAGAAGTCTCCAGGGAGACCTTAAAACCACCTTCCAGTACTAAAAAGGGCCTACAGGAAAGATGAGAAGGGGTTCTTTATCAGGGAGTGCAGGGATAGCACAGGGGTCGGGGGAACGGTTTTAAGGTCAAAGAGGGGAAATTCAGATGAGATGTTAGGAAAAATTCTTTCCTGGGAGGGTTGTGAGCCATGGCACAGGTTGCTTAGAGAAGTCATGGCTGCCCCATCCCTGGAGGTGTTGGATGAAGCTTTGAACAACGTGATTCAGTGGAAGGTGTCCCTGCCCATGGCGGGGGTGGGGGGTTGGAACACAATGATCTTTCAGGTCCCTTTCAACATAAACCATTTTATGATTCTATGATTCTAGAATTCTAGAATTCCCAAATTCTAGAATTCTATGATTCTACAATTCAATGACCATGGCTCCCCTGGCCAACCAAAAGAGATGAGCTTTCTATAAGAGGGGAGGAAAAGAAAATGTGAGGCACCAGGTGAGACACTCTTGGGTCTACAATAGGTCTGCCAGAGGGCTTGGAGAGCTGTGCAGAGCAGGAGGAACAGGGACAAGGATTGTTGGTGCAACAGGTCTGCACCATGCAATGGTCTGCTCTGCCCTATATTGGAGGCATTTCTGTAACCAACATACGTCTTGGTCTGCCCAGTCTAGTAGGGAATTTATTGCTAGTCAGATCCAGAGCCCATCAGAGCTGAAAGGGACCTCTCTACTAACGAGAAATCTGTTCCCATCACATTTCCTTCCATCTAGGATCCTCTGATCAAATGGCCAACATTCACATGAGCATTGCTTTGCTCAGACATAGAAAGTGTTTTCCCTTGTCCAACGGCTCCTGGAAGAAAAAGCTTTGCTATTAGAGCACCAAGGTATTACAGCTTGGGAAACAAAAACCACACTCCAGAAATAACCAAAGTGTATTTAGACTGTGAATATCTGCAATCCAATTTAAAGTGTAGAAAGCTGGCTGCTGGTGACAAGGACCTGTCCTTTTCTGTCCACATACTGCACAGAGCAGGCTGAGGGTCTGCACTCCAGTAGGAGGGCCAGGTGCTCTCGTACCAAGTGTGACAAGGACAGCAACAACCAACCAAAGCACTCATGAAGGTCTTTGAACAGGAGCCCCGAGGGCTCCAAAAGCTGCTTATGTCCTGGAGAAGACATCAATCCAACACAAGGCAACAAATGCACCACTCACAGCCCTGTAAATGTATTATTACCATGTCAAAATTGAGTTAAATTAGCTGGATTTATTTCAGGGCAGTTTGCTGCTGAAGCAGCTGAAGAACCTCCTAGGAAGAGGATCTTCTGAGGGCACAGGAAGGGCAGAGGTGGGCCTTGCGTGATGTGGACTTTCTACAATGTTTGGTACTCAGCTCTGGTGGATCTAGGTGCATGAGCCAGGTGCCTACATGACCCATTGTGCCACCAAGATGGGCTTGTGTACACCCTGCTACCTCCCAGCGCTCTCCCTATACTGTCTTCTCCATCTGAGCTCATTGGTAAGAACAAGTTTTAGCCTTGTCTTGCCCTTGCTGCACCTTCAGCCTCCAAAGCTGCACAAGTCTACAGGCACAAGCTGCCATGGTCCCAAAACCCTAAAGCCATCTTCCATCTAAGTGGTTTTGGGTCTTGCTCCCATCACTTCTTGGCATTTCATTCACCCTTTCCAGTCTCTGTACAGATCTGTTGTGTGCGGTGTGGGTTAGGTGAAGACAGGACCAAGGGAATTCAATCACACAGGATTCCCCATGTCTCAAAATCCCTTGATCAAAAGGGTGAAAGAGGTCTTGGGCCATATGAGGACAGGTTGAGAGAGCTGGGGTTAGTAAACTTGGAGAAGAGAAGGCTCTGAGGAGACCTTAGAGCAGCCTTCCAATACATAAATGGAGCCTACAGGAAAGATGGGGAGGGGCTCTTTATCAGGAATTGCAGAGACAGGATGATAGGGAGTGTTTTTTGAGGTGGAAGAGGGGAGATTTAGATTGGATATTAGGAAGAAATATTTTCCTGTTAGGGTGGTGAGGCATTAGTACAGGTTGCCCAGAGAAGTTGTTGCTGCCCCAACCATGGAGGTATTCAAGATCAGGCTGGATGAGGTTTTGAGGGGCCTGATCCAGTGGAATTTTTCCCAGCCCATGACAGGGGGTTTGGAACTGGTTGATCTTCAAGGTCCCTTTCAACTCAAACCATTCTACGATTTTATGATTCTATATCTGACAGTCTTGTGCCATGGCATCATGTTTTTGGTGAAGCAGTAGGACGGGGCAGGACATTGTGTAGTCATCCTCCCCTACAAAGACACCTTATATCAAGCATCTTTGGGATGGAAGAGGGAAGATTTAGATTGAACATTAGGAAGAAATTCTTCACAATGAGGGTGGGTGAGACACTGACACAAATTGCCCTGGGAAGCTGTGGATACCCTATCCCTGGAGGTGTTCAAGGCTAGACTAGATGAGGCCTTGAGCAGCCTGGTCTAGTGGGAGGTGTCCCTGTCCATGGCAGTGAGGATAAAAAGATGGGGTTTAAAGTTCTTTCCAACATAAAGCATTCTATGATTCTATATCTGAAAGTCTTGTGCCATGGCATCATGTTCATGGTGAAGCAGTGAGATAGGGCAGGTCGTGTAGTCTTTCTCATCGAGCATCTTTGCTATGTTGGTGTTTCTCCCCAGCCCATGGGGCAAGGTACCCCTGGCTTCCTCCATTCCACCCCAGTGTTTTCAGCCTTGCAGGATTCCATGATTAACCTGGTGGCATCCTCCTCCTTCATCTCCTCACCCTCCCCTCCTCTTGTCTCCGTGCTCGCCCCTGCTGGCAGCCAGGGAGCCTCTTTCAGGTTACCTCCGAGCTTTAATTGAAAGCAGTCGACGCTGTGCGCAGGCGACACACAAACACGTTGAGACCCAGGAGCCACTCTGAAGCCTGACTCAGGTTGGGGAACCTGCCGGCACATCGCGGGGCCGACAGATAATTAAAGTGACAATCGATCACGCGGGAGGAAGGGAGGGGGGATGAAGCGGCAACAGAGGCAAAGATGCCTCTCCTGAGGAAATCCGACAGTGTTGAGCAGATGGCCCAAATGAAACCCCTTTCGGTCACCTCCAATGCAACTGTGTGGCCACCTTTGCCCCTCAGAGGGGTTTGAAGTCCTTTGGGTGCTGCCAGTATGATACAAAAAAAGGCAGAAGCTTGATCACTGGAGTATCGTGGTGTTTGAAAGCGCGAGCAGGAGTGAGACTTGTGTGTGCGCATAAAGACAGATGGGCTAAAATTTCTGAATGCTCATGAAAGATTCAGGGGCGTCACTTGTTAAATTTAATTGGGAGAAACCCGACTCAGTGCCTGACTGCACGGTTTGCTGGCTTTTGCTTAAGAAGTCAACTGACAAGCTTGTCGTGTGTGTTTTTTCCTTCTCTCTCTCCTTCTCTCTCTCCCTCCCACCTCCTTTCCCCAGCTTCTGCCATGGGTTACGTTGCGAAACATAGAATCATAGAATGGTTTGGGTTGGAAGGAACATTAAAGCCCATCCAGTTCCACCTCCCCTGCCATGGGCAGGGACACCTTCTACTGGACCAGGTTGTTTAAAGCCCCATCCAACCTGGCCTTGAACACCTGCAGGGATGGGGCAGCCATGACATTTCGGGGCAACCTCTGCCGCTGTCTCATCAACTTCACAGTAAAAATATTTCTTCCTACTATCTCAATCTTCCCTCTTTCAGTTTAAAACTGTTCCCCTTTATCCTATCCCTGCACTCCCTGATAAAGAGCCCCTCCCCATCTTTTCTGTAGCTCCTTACAGTACTGGAAGCTGCTCTAAGGTCTCTCTGGAGCCTTCTCTTCTCCAGGCTGAACAAGCCCAACTCTCTCAGCCTGTTCTCATAGGGAATAATCTGCAGAGTGACACCTCCTCCCTCCTGTTTGGGTAAACACTGCTCTAGGAGTGGCAGATACATGGGGAGGAGAGAGGTGGGCTTTTGGTGGTAGTGTTGGCTTGCAATCCAGGATGTAGGAGTTCAAATGTGGCCTCTGCTGCAGGTTTCTTACCTCCCACCAAGCTAGTGATTTTGATTCAAGTCCAGGAAGAGATGTAGGTACTTCAATAAATGTCAGGTGTTAGCAAAAATTTGGTATGTAATCCCCCCGCCACAGAGCTGGGACAATTTTCTTCCCAACAAGAACAGACAGTGGGATAGAGGACAGGTAGCAAAGCCCCTTCCCTGGGCAGATCCTTCTCTAGAGCTCAGTTTTCCAGAGGGTGGAGGAAACCTTTATGCTAACAAGGGTCACAGTGAAGTTTGATGTCTTCTTCTCATGGGGGATTTTGAAAGTGATGCGTGTTTTCAGTGAGGAAGTGCCTGCCAGGAGGGACTCATCCCTCCTAAAGCAGCTTTCTGTGCTCATTGTGGCTGCTCCTGCTGCCAGGGAGAAAAAGTGGCCCTGCTGGAGGGACAATTCATCTCATCTGAACTTTGATGTCTGCAGAAAACCAGATGAATCACACCTGAAAATGCCTGCTTCTCCCTAATGACTCTGAGAGAAGCTACTGTGACTCCCAGAGGTGTTCTACTGCTCCACAGATATCCTCAGAGAGGTGATGTGGACCTTTCCCTCCCTTCGTCTATACTCAGCGTTAGTGAGGCTGCACCTCGAATCCTGTGTTCAGTTTTGGGCCCCAGAAGGACATTCAGGGGCTGGAGTGTGCCCAGAGAAGGGGAATGAAGCTGGTGAGTGGGGCTAGAGAATAAGTTTTATGAGGAGCAGCTGAGGGATCTGGGGTTGTTTAGCCTGGAGAACAGGAGGCTGAGGGGAGACCTCATCACTGTCTACAATTCCCTGCAAGGAGGTTGTAGCACGGTGGGTATTGGTTTCTTCTCCCACTTTACAAGCAACGGGATGAGAGGAAATGGCCTCAAGTTGCACCAGGGCAGATTCAGATTAGACATCAGGAAAAATATTTTCACCGAAAGGGTTGTCAGGCACTGGCAGAGGCTGTCCAGGGAGGTTATGGAGTCACCATCCCTGGAGGAATTTAAAAGATGGGTAGATGAGGTGCTCAGGGATCTGGTTAATAGTGAACAGGTATGTCTAGACTTGATGATCTCAAAGGTCTTTTCCAACCAAACATTTCTAAGCTTTTGTACATGAGTATGTGATGCCAGGTGCTTAACTCCAGCCCCACATCTGGAACTGGGACTATATTTGCACAAGTTCTCCACATCCTTGAGCACTTCTAGGCTGAGCTTGCATCAAACCACAGTGTGGTAGGAGCGGAGCATTTTGGAAATGATACACCTCCAGACAGTCCTTATCTGAAGGTGGGGTTCTGCTCGCTGGTAGCTGTCACATCACGTTTAATACTGGAATGTCTCTCAGGTATAGCCTTAACTCTGGGGACTGGGATCAGTGGCAGTGCTCACTAGGACTGGTTGGTGGGCATGGACCTTCTAGGCACAATGTGGGATCAGTTTGTAACTGCCAGGTGACATAGTCATCAATCCCAATGCATCAACGACCTGGGAACGTGAGCCCTTTCAATGGGCTATGCCTTGTCTGGTGGGATCTCTGAGTCTAAGTGAAACTATTCATGCCATCAAGACTTTGCAAGGTATAAAATCCACAAAGTTTTTCACCTTACTCTTAATCCACCCTTCCATTTGTTCATTTATACTTCTGCCCATCCATCCATCCATCCATCCATCCATCCATCCATCCATCCATCCATCCGATCTCCCTCCCACTTCCAAGGCTGTCATTTAAGTATCTCATTGACAAATTTTCTTTCTCCTCTGTTCCACATGCTGGCTTGGGTGTGTGTTGTCCTCCCCAGTTAGGTTCACACTACCCAGATACGTCTTTTGAACCCCACGGTTCTTCACAGAACTTTTGCTGTAGATGGTGTGGATCTGTTGCTTCTCTAGTTTATGAAGTTAATATGCCCTTGTTGTTATAGCTGTTACATCACTGCGGTGTTTACCAGCAGTCAAGAGCAGAGGGTGCCAGTCACACCCATCTGCAAATCTATGATTTTTTACTTTTATGCATCTCAGCCTATGATCCTTGGGTCAAAAGGGGCTTTTGATGAACGTCTGGACATGCCTGTGTGCTCCTGCACAGAGAGACAGTCCTAGAATTAGGAAACAGAGTTGTGCAGGGTAGATCTTCACCCAGAGATGTTGTGGAAGCCCCATGCCTGGAGGTGTCCAAGGCCAGGTTGGATAAGCGCATGAGCAACCTGATCCAGTGGAAGGTATCCCTGCCATGCCAGAGGAGTTGGAACTGGATGATCTTTAAGGTCCCTTCCAACCCAAACCATTCCATGACTCTATGACACCTCAAAACAGCCTTTACTGCATTAAACCCAATGTGCTTCTCTCAGACTTGTGATGGAATTGCTACAATTTAGAGTCTTGTCATCGATCAGTTGGGCTGTGGTAACCCCCTGACCCCAGGGCTTTAAGTGAAACCACACAGTTGTAGGAGGAAAGTATACAGAGCTCAGCGGTGAGTTAGATCTCATGGAGATTGTCCTCTATGGGAATAGGAGTTGGACTCGATGATCCTTGTGGGTCCCTTCCAAATCAGGCCATTCTGTGATTTTGAGATTCTGATTCTGTGAAATGCTCTAACTCAGTGTCTTTGGTTATCTGCCTTTGCCATGAGCTCTCTCTTGAACCCATAAACTACTGCCTGGACAGGGCGATCTCACATACAGCAGTAACCTCAAAGTCTGAGGGGACAGTAAGGAAAGTGCTGTTTCCTTCTTGCCACAGTTAATTACCCACTTCGTTAACAACTTGCCATGCATTTCCAGTATGCATTGGTTTGGCTGTTGGATCTTCCAGACTTTGTCTACTTTAAGAGAAGTTGTATTAATAAAAACAGATGACAGCACGTAGTAAGGTTCCCACAGTTCCACAATGACTCAGTTGCAGTTTCATACTGATTTAAGTTTTGGCTTTGAATTTCTCAGGATAGATATAGGCATTTTAAGATGATAAAAGGGTAAAATTTGATAATCACCACAGCTGCACCAGGGGGGAGGAATTTATTTCTTATAATTACAAAACTCTTGCCAAACTTCTACTGCACTTGGCCCAAACTTGGCCAGAATAATCCCATGCACCAGGAACATTACCTGATGCGATGGAAACCCTGATGGTTTGTGCTGTTGGGATGTTAAACCCTACAACGCTGAGATGTTGAGCTGTCCAAGCCTTTCTTGAGGTGGTAGTGGCTTTTGCCTGTGCTGTGGCAGATCCTTCCTTGATTGGGCTGAGTGCTGAGCACTGGCCACTGTTGCTACCTGCTCTACAGCAGTGCTCACAGAGGCCATGGACCACAGCCTGGGGCTTGTTCAGCTAAAACTGCAGAAAGTTCACAGCAGAGCAGGCAACTGAGATGACTCCAGTTTAACATTAGCAAGGTGGGGACTTGAGTTCTTTTTCCACGAGTTCATCAAGCACAATATCTTAAATACTGGGAGAAGCAGCAGGCAGAGATTAGCATATGGGTGAGCCAGGGGTCCAACATTTCATGTTGCTGCTGCTTAGGGGCAGAAATAGCTACTATTAGGTTGCATTTAGTGATGTGGAGCCAGCAAATTGAGGTCACGGCCACAGAGCATGATCTGGTGTTTTGTGTCCCCTGCAATTCCAAAATCTCTCCCTAAGAGCTGACTTGGGAATGGCATCTCCCTCCTCCTGCTCTGGGTTAATTTGGACACTATCTGTCCGGGAGGATTTTGTTGCCCTTAATTTTGCATGGTGTTAAAGTGGGTATGTGAAGTGCCAGAGATAAAAATTCACATCTGAGCTACAAAATACGGGTTTTTTCTCGTAGCACCCCTATTTTACCCGCCGCTGGTTGCTCTCTGCAATGGAGATAATGGTGCAGCCAGGCTGAACATGTCATGCCAGCATTCAGACATGCCCTGAAGAAGATGGAGAGCAGAGGATGTGAGTTTGGACCTCTCTGCCCTCTTCTGCTGGATGATTATGGTGGGATAACCTAGTCATCCCCAGATGCTGTTATGGGGATACACCAGCTGCTTTAAGGTGTAAGAAATTTGACCCATTTCTAGACCTTTAGTGTGAGATGATGTGTGCAAAACCTGTGTCTGTCCCATGGGAAAACCCCAGATGGAGATACCTGTGTTGGGGGAGCTCTCTTACCTCCTGCCTCAGTTTCTCCATCTATAAATAGAAAGACGGATACATTGCCTGATCTCATAAGGGCTGGCAAATCCTATTAGAGAGCTGGTGCTTCAAGAGCGATAGCAGAGCTACGTCAGTAAATACCAGTGCTGAGCTGCCCTTTAGAAATCACCTCGTTCTACAAGGAAGGAGAATTCCCCTCTATGGAGAAGGGCCAAGCAACCCTGGAAACGGCCAGGTTTAAAGGCCAAGGCTGTGGGCTGGATCCAGAGCAATATCCTTATTCCTCAACCACCTGCTCTTCATAGAAGGACAGAAAGATAGCAGAAAGTCATCTTCCTTTCTCCCAGGTTCCCATCCAATCTCAGACTCAGATCAGAGCAAAAGAGGAGGGTGTAGCAAAACAAGTGCAGTGAGAAGAGGTCTGACCCCATGAGCCACGTGTCCTGCTTTGAGCAGTGATGAATACAGTGGCATCATGGGACACCCTCATCACAGCAGCTGGAAAATTAACTTGCCCCTGGAGTAGATTTACTTCTGATTCCACAGCTGAGTCAAGAGAAACCGGGAAAAAGCAAAAATTTCTGAGCACATTTCACATGACAAAGAGAGAAAGTGGGGAACGAGTGATCTCTTCTGAGACTGGCTTTGGTGTTAGCCTAGGCGTGAGGACATGGGGTTGAGATCATTCCTACAGTAGGATAAAGTTAAAGTTAACCACGCTGCTTTGGAAATTCTGCGATACACGCGACATCTGACCAGGAATCTCTTGCTTTAGAAGAAACAACAGACAATTGGCTAGACCTGTTCATTTTCCCAGGGAAGGGAATTCCCTGATACTTCTTCATCAATTCACCATGGAAATCTTTGAAATTATCAAAATCATAGAATCATAGAATGTCCTGAGTTGAAAGGGACTCACAAGTCCCCATCCCTGGAGGTGTTC
Organism: Tapera naevia; assembly: GCA_033556795.1. NCBI lineage: Eukaryota > Metazoa > Chordata > Aves > Cuculiformes > Neomorphidae > Tapera > Tapera naevia. The sequence continues at coordinate 208,804 of JAUMJJ010000063.1, forward strand.
AAGGCCTTGGTTGAGCCTTTGAGGAACCTGACCCAGTGGAAGGTGTCCATGGCCATGTCAAGGGAGTTTAAACTGGATGGGCTTTGAGATCCCTTCCAATCCAAACCATTCTACGATTTTATAATTCTATTCCTGCGCAGCTCAGCAGAGGCAGTTCAGTATTCTATGATCCTATGATTGCTCTTCCACCACTCTTGACCATCAAGGTCAAGGTGGGCTTTGATATGCTCCAATATTAAAATAACAAGGTCTATAAATACCTAAGACAAGGGGGTGGTTGATTACTGCTGTAGGTCTGGTGGGCCAACCACGACTTCAAAGTTGTCTTGTACAGCCTTATGATCCTAAGCAGGCTCCAAAGGTTTGGCACTTGACCAGGACCAGTGATGTGTGGGGTCTGTTGGCGGTAATATTGCCCTGCAATGGCTGTTGTGGGTGGAGAATCAAAGAGTCGTAGAATGTCCTGAGTTGAAAAGGACTCACAAGGATCATCAAGTCCAAGTCCTGTCCCTTCTTAAGACAACCTCAACGTTCACACCGTATGTCTGAGGGTGTTGTCCAAATACTTCTTGAATATTCCCAGGCTTGGTGCCATAACTGCTTCCCCGGGGAGTTGTTCCAGTGCCCCACCACCCTCTGAGTGAAGAATCTTTCCGAATATCCAAACTAAACCTTCCCTGGCACATCTTCCTGCCATTACTTCCTACCCGTTTGAGGAAGAAGTAAACAACTATGAGGTCCTCCCTCTGTCTCCTCTTCTGCAGACTGAACAGAACAAGTAATTTTAGCTGCTCCTCATATGGCTTCCCCTCTAAACCTTTCACCAACTTTGTGGCCTCCTTTGGACACTCTCCAGTAGCTTGAGGTCCTTTTTATACTGTGGCACCCAAAACTGCACCCAGTACTCAAGGTGGGGTTGCACAAATGCGGAGTAGAGAGGGACAATTCTCTCCCTCGACCAGCTGGCAATGCTGTGCTGTATGCACCCCAGGACACGGTTGGCCCTTTTTGCTGCCAGGGCTCACTGTTGGCACGTGTTCAACTTGCTGTCAACCAGAACCCCCAGATCCCTTTCGCAGGGCTGCTCTCTTGCCTCTTGCTGCCCAGTCTGTATGGACATCCAGAATTGCCATGTCCCAGTTGCAAAATTCAGCACTTGCTCCTGTTAAACTTCACCCAGATCCCTCTGCAGGGCCTCAACCAGATCCCTCTGCAGGGCCTCAAGAGTGTCAATAGCTCCCCCCGGCCCCGCCTCAATTCTTTGTCTTCCACAAATTTAGCTAGTAAACCTTCAAGTCCTGCATCCAAAATATTCCTTGTTCACACAAAGTCTGCATGCAGACTTTTGTCATCATCTCAGGGAAGGTGGAAATGCTGCTGCTGAAATATCTACGGAAAAGAAAAAGTCATAATCGCAATGTGTTTGCTAAAGGAGAAGAGAGACCATTTTGCTTAGGCCCCAAGTGAGTTGTGACTGGGGAGAAGAGGGTGATTTTTCATTTCTTTACAAATTGTCTTCCTGTCTACTGAAGAAAATAAGAGTTAAAATAAGTCTCAATCCTTCCCGAAAGAGGAAAATCATCCAGCTCCTAGGTGCTGATTCCTACATGTCTGAATTGTGCTGTAAAATCCCTTCTGAATCTGCTTATCCCACCTCCCCAGCAAGGAACAACGATAGGAAAAATTTAAGGTTTTCAGGAAAGTCTGGTGGTGCTTGGACTTCAACATTCATCTCCATGCAGCATTATTTTCAGGCAGAGATGGAAAGATCTTGGTCTGTTACTGGGCAGTGCAGCAAAAGACGTCACTTTCTTGACGTCCATTTGTGCCTTGGTGCTTTTGTGCTCATGGGACTGTTACAGTGCTGTCACAACAATGCTTTCCTCATCCAGGTATATGCTCTGTGATCATTCTTCCTCTTCCTCACTGCTCCTGGAGAGATCTGGATTTCGAGAAACTGCACTGTTGTTGTCCATCTGGCTGGATTTCTTCTCCTTGCTCCCTTGTGAGGGGTGAGGGGTGTTGAGGGTGGCCTGAGGATTGTGTCTGCACAGTGGATGTGGACTTGATGGTGGGAAAATGGATTATTTCTATGGTAGGCATCCAACAGTGAGTGCATGTCATCCATGGAGAGATGCCTGCCTCTTCATTCTGGGACATGGTTTAGTAGGCATGGTGGTGCTGGGCTGGTGTGATGATCATAAAATCATATAATCATAGAATGGTTTGGGTTGGAAGGAACCTTAAACACCATCCAGTTCCAACTCCCCTGCCATGGGCCAGGACACCTCACACTAGATCAGGTTGCTTAAGGCCCCATCCAACCTAGTCCTGAACACCTCCAGGGATGGGGCAGCCACAATTTTGCTGGGCAGCCTGTCCCAGTGTGTCACCACCCTCATCATGAATAATTTTGTGAGGTCTTTTACGACCTTAATGATTCTATGATTTTTTGACTTTCCAAATCCCTTCTAGAGGCTGGGTGAAGTGACCTTTGAAAGTCCCTTCCAACCCAAACTATTCTATGATTCTTCTGCAGGGGTGGGGAAAGCTTATAGCTCTATTGCCTCCTCCAGCTGGCCCTTCTGGCTTGCATCCCAGCTCTACTGCAGGATCTGTCCCATCTTCCACGGACGTGAGCTCCGTGGTTGAACATGCCTAGGCACCCATGACACCCCTGGGCGCCCTCGATCCTGGCCACGTTACCTTCTCTCTTCTCATCCTGGCATCCTCCAGGCCCTTATGTTGTCTTGGGGCGTGGTGGAGGCAATCGTTAGCGTTAAACCAGCCACTTGAATTTCCCCCCTTCCCTCAAAGTAATTTTTTCTCACTTCCGCACAGCGTGTAGAGTGAATTTTAGCACCCGTAAACACTTTGCACTGCTGGCTCCCGGCTAATTGACTCTGACAGTTAGTGTAGTCAGCAGCTGAATGGTGTCACTGGGAATTAGACTGCCGTGATAGACTGCCAGGAGCAAATTACTTTGTCACTTCTCAGCTGACTCTAAAATATGGAGCTTTTTTTTTAATTCTTCTTTTTTACTTTTGATTTTTTCTCCCGGTTTTTGTTTTGTTTTTGAGATTTTCTTCATGTGAGTGTGTGAGCACACACAGCGTTTGAAGCCCTGATAAACTAAACCTGACTTGTTTAAGGATCATTTTCTGTCGAAGACAACCTGGCGACTTGGGAACAAACTCCTGTATCCCCCTCCTCCCATCTCCTCTCACCCCATAATGTTTATGAAGCAGGTTCTGGAAATGCTCTTTTAAAGGGGACCCAAGGGGACTGCAAGCAAACGACTCACACACAGGGAAAGAGATTACACACAGCTCCCACAGCACATAGATCCCTCTGTCTACGGTGTCCCCCCACCTTGATATCCATCACCCATCTAGCAATGCCATGGATCTATCACTCAACTATTCACCTACACGAGGCATCTTCGATTCGCTTGTTCATCTCCCTAACACATTTCTTTTGCCATACAGTATTTCAGGATCACATCTATTTGCCAAGTGTACCTCTCTGGTTATCCATCACCTGGCTCTGGAGTTTCTCTGGCCCATCCTTTCATCTGTCTCTTCGCTGAGCTTATTCCTTTACCCCCTCCCAAATACCTCCCGTGGTGCTGGACCTTTCCAAGACAACAGATGGTGTTGAGATTGTTGTTGTCAAGCTGTCCAACCTCAAAGCCCTTTCAAGGTCCCATTGGCCACTTGCATGAAACTTGTTAGAAAGCTGGGGTGAAAAGCTGCTGTGTGGGTGTTCTGCATGTGCTGATGTCAATGCAAATTGAGACCCTCTGGAAAGTAGGATGAATGGGGTTTTAACCAGGCAAAGACAGGTAATTCATAAGGTGATTGAGCCAAGTCCTGTTTCAATGCCACATAGATGCCAAACTGCCATGGCTCTTGTTATCCAGAAGGACCTGGATTCCCCCCAGAAATGTCACCTCTGACATTCTTGTATATTAGGATGAGGCAAGGGTTACTTCCCTGACATTGTTCCTCTGGCTCCAAGCAGAACCTTGAAATATCAACTAGAACAGCTCAAGACCAGAGGAAGAAAGCACGAGGCATCTGCCTGGCTCCACACTCAGTGGTCTGGGACTGGAAGTAAAGAAGAACCCCGAACAGCTTTCATCCAGCTGGACCACTCATCTGGGGATGATCCAGGGCTTTGGTGCTATTAAATTAATCCTACACTGGAAGGGCTTTTCATACACGTGGGAATGAGAGGAAAGGGCTGGTACACCTCAAGACTGGGTTGGGTTTTTTCTGATAATGATGTCACTTGCTTTAATGCTTCCACTCCCTGCTGTGCCTGCAACCTTAGACCCGCGCCACTTGTGCAATGCTGCTACTATCACACTTTGCATCTTTCTGAGTGTGATTCCACCCCATAAAAATAATGACTTCAGAATTTATGTTGACAAAACTACACTTTTTTTTTTACAATTTATCACCAGTGCAACCTTTCCTTCTACTCTCCCTTTTCTCCACCTCAGTGATGAGAGGTGAAGCCTAATGTTGACCCAAGGAGAAGTCCCTGGACAGTCCCTATGACTTGGCTCCTTTTTCTCTCCTCCACATAGGACCTGGCATCCCAGCCAGCCTTTGTCACAGAGTTTAGAGGAGGCCTACGAATATTACCTGAGGGCTTGAACACCTCCCATACAAGAACATGCTGAAAGAGTTGGGCTTGTTTAGCCTAGAGAAGAGAAGGCTCTGGGGAGACCTTAGAGCAGCCTTTCAGTACTTAAACAGAGATTACAGGAAAGCTGAGGATGGGGCTCTTTTTTATCAAGGAGTATAAGAATAGGACAAGGGGCAATGCTTTTAAGATGAAAGAGGGGATATTGGGATGAGATTATATGAATTTCTTTGCTGTGAGGATGGTGAGGCATTGCCACAGGTTCCTCAGAGAAGTCATGGGTGCCCCATTTCTGGAGATGTTCAAGGCCAGGTTGGATGAGGTTTTGAGCAGCCTGATTCAGGGGAGATGTCCCTGCCCATGGCAGAGGGGTCAGAGGGGTTGAAACTGGATGATCTTTAATGTCCCTTTCAACCCAAACCATCCTATGAGACTATGATTCTATGACAGAGAGGAGAAACTTGCTACCTCTTTTAGGATAGCAGCTGTAGGGACCTCACAGGATCGACTTCAAGACCATATGTGGGCAATTGGGCCCTAGTAACGGGGGGTTAGGGTTGGGCTATGAGCAGCCTATTGACTCTGTCTTGAAGAATGTTGTTCTTCTGCCATGAGACTGTAGTTCTGAGATTCAGGGAAAAGGATTGTCTGAATGTGAGACTCATGACCACATCTCTTTGCTGTAGGAAATATAGATGAAGGAACATAAGGAAGTTCAGAAACTGAAGGATGAGTGAAAAGTCCTCCAAATGCATCTATGCTAGCCTGGATTTATATTGGGAAGCACTTGACTGTCATACATGTGAACCAGGACTTACTGGATTGTGGTGCTGGAGACGTTTTCTCATTGAACTCTTCCAGAGGGTGATCTCTGACCTCTTGGTTTCCTACCACTCAGTTTTGGCAAGGATTCTAACCTTCCAGCCTCTCCAAAGCCTAAAGCATCTGGGCACCAACTGTCCCCATGAGAGGTAGATAGTGACCAGGACCATGCCAGGATGATGGTCAACAAGACCATAAGGAATGGGCCAGTGCCACCTGAAAGAGATTTTACACAACCAGGCTCTCCTCGAGATCTCTGGACACGTCAGAAAAGTCCCAGTAGGTAACCCCCATGAAAACACCAACTTGGCTTTGCTTCCCACCAATAAACCTTAGTGTGTTTAATCCTGAAATTGCCTGGACCTCCCTCTTGCCAGCCTCTGGCTCTGACACAAGATGTGCATCAGCTCTAAGTATAAAAGCACAAACCTGCACAAATAAAGAGGCACCACAGGTATGGGGAAGGGGCCATGGTGGGGAGACAGGCTCACTGGAAGAGCCAGCACAGGTTGGTGGGCAGGATGGGGCTGCTGTGGTCCCCTCTTCATGTCTTTGGCCAGGTCACTTCTCATGGATGTCTCAAGTGCTGGCTGTGTGTTGGGGAAGAGGTAATGCTCTGCACAAATATCTCAGCGCCCAGCTTGCCTGGATGGACCCCTCTGATCACATTTAACTGGAGCTGGGAGCTGTGATTTCTATTTTGGAGAATATAGCACAATTTCCCAGTGGCCTGTTGGCTTCTGGAAGGCTGGCTGGCGAGCAGGGTGTCTTGAGGCCTGCATGAGTCTTTTTGGATCAGATAGTTTTGTTGGAGGCTTTGAAGGAGCAGACAGTTCCCCAGGGTCCACCAAGCCCTCCCACTGGTCCTTCAGATTCAAAGAGTCTTTTCTGGTTTGGCAGGAGTAGGCAAATGCCTGGAACATCCCCCCATCCGAAGATGAAACCTTGTTTTTGCCCACTGTCTGGCCAGGCAGCAAGATCCTGCTCCCTTGGACATTTGGCAAGGGCAGAATTGTGCTCCTGACATCATTTGTCCGAGCCACTTGATGAAAGTATTGGTGTCAGTCACCAGAATTTGCATGAGCGATGAGTGGTGTGATGAGCAGTGGTGATGTGATGAGTGGCGGTGATGTGATGAGTGGCAGTGATGTGCTGAACAGCAGTGATGCTGACACGCGTCTCCTTGTTGCTCTTGGAGCTCTAGCGTCTCCTTGGAGGAAAGTTCGACAATCAGACGGCTCTGATAATGAGACGATATCTCTGCAAAGCAGTGTCCAATGGTTTTGTGGGCACTTACCTGGTGCATGGAGCTGGCATGGGGAAAATCAATGTAATGACTAACTTTGGTGGCATTCCTCTAATTCTTCTAGGCAGGGGTGGAGGGAGGTAGGGAGGTGGGGACAGCAGGGGATATTTCACATTAGTACAAGTTTTGGGCCCCTCACTAGGAGAAGGACATTGAGGGGCTGGAGGGTGTCCAAAGAAGGGCAACAAAGCTGGTGAAGGGGCTGGAGCACAGGGGTTATGGAGAGAGGCTGAGGGACTTGGGGCTGTTTAATCTGGAGATATGGAGGCTGAAGGAAGACCTTATCACCGTCTACAATTGCCTGAAAGGACATTGTAGCAAGGTGGATGTTGGTCTTTTCTCGCAAATAACAAGTGATAGGACTAGAGGAAATGACCTCAAGTTGCTCCAGGGCAGATTAGATATCAGGAATAACGTCTCCACCAGAAGGGTTCTCAGGCACTGGAACAGCTGCCCAGGGAGGTGGCTGAGTCCCCATCCCTGGAGATGTTGAAAAGAGATGTGGATGAGGTGCTCAGGGATCTGGTTTAGTAGTGGGAAGGTATGGTTGGCCTTGATGATCTCAAAGGACTTTTCCAACCAAACAGTTCTATGATTCTACTGATGTCTGAAGTGTGCCTCAGCTGCTCCTGCATAGCAGGAGCTTTTATGTTTTAAAAACAGCTTCTAATTTTGGCAGCCCCCTTTTCCCTTCAGATGCTCAGGGCTAAAGGCACCTGTGGACATTGACCTGAGCAGTGGATACTCAGAACTCCCTATAAATGTTATCGAAGTGACCTGTGGCAGGGATGGTTTGGAAAGGGGATGAACTTTGGAAGGGAAGAAGAATGCCTCCAGCCTGTTAAGAGTGGGGCTAGAGGGCAAGCGTCAAAGGAGAGAAAATGAGATGCCCAGAATAGCTCAGTGTCTGGACCTGTACCTCATGGTGAAAGCCTGTCCATCCACAAGACCTGCCCTAATGTCTGGTTGCAGCCCCATCACAGTAAGGGGACCTCCCCATATGCCAGCATCCTGCATAAACACGGGAACCCTGTGGCATGGCTGTGGTGGCTCCATGGGTCTGCAAACATCCCTAGACATGATCCCTGGCAGATGCATGGCTTAGGAGAACTGTCTTTTAAATGGAATTCGACTTATCAGGAGGATTAATCCAAGTGAATTTGGGTGGAGTGTAGTCCTATATGCACCAGAAGCCAAATGAATCAAAGGGGGAACGGGGATTCTGTGAAACAGAGGTACCAAAATCCACAGATGAGGAGTCCTGCCCAGAAAGGAACAGGATGTTTTGATGAATGATTAAAGGAGAAAAAGAGGGGCAAACCCACACCAAAGCAGGAATGCAAAGCACCCCATTGCTACCCGGGCTACTTGGCTTTGCCCATTCCCAGGACTCTCCTGGCTGTAACCGCCAGGTGATGAGTTTCTCACTTCACAGTTTAGGGAGCACATGTCCTTCTGGCCTGCAAGATGTCATGGCTCAAGCACATTAATCTCTTCCTGCCAATGTCCTTTGATGAGTGATTTTAATTTTACTGCCTCTTGGGTTACACTGAGCTGTGGGGACAGTTAAAATCATCCCTGGCTTGGGACATTTTGACCTTCCCGTTCTAGGATTGGGGAGTAACACCTCCAACGGCCGGACTCTGCTCCTTTATTATAAAGTTGTGATGATAGCACCAGGAAGATCCCAAATATCCCCCATCATCAGCACTTGCCAGAAGACTGCACAGCACTGCGATGACGCCAAGCCCTTCCCCAAGACATGCAAAGTTTTGAACAACAGCCATCCCATGCTACCCTGAACTGGGCTACGCTAGGTGGTAACAGAGCACCTGGATCTGGCCTTGGGAGGGTCTTTTTGAGTGCTGAATGTACACAACACCATGCAGGTGAGAACATGAGTGCAAAACATTGCTTTTGAGGTGCTAAAGCATGTCCAGCTGGTGAAGGGACTGGAAAACAAGGGTTATGAGGAGCAGCTGAGGGAAGTGGGGTTGTTTACTCTGGATAAAAGGAGGATGAGGGGAGACCTTATTGCTCTCTACAACTCCCTGAAAGAAGGTTTTAGCGAAGCGGGTGTTGGTCTCTTCTCCCAAGTGACAGGTGATAGGATGAGAGGAAATGGCCTCAAATTGCACCAGGGAAGGTTCAGATTAGACACCTGAAAGGGCTGTCAGGCAGTGGCAGAGGCTGTCCAGGGAGGTAGTTGAGTCCCCATCCGTGGAGGTATTTAAAAGACGGGTAGATGTGGTGCTCAGGAATCTGGTTTGTTAGTGGACAGGTACAGTTGGACTCAATGATCTCAAAGGTCTTTTCCAACGTTGTGATTCTATGATTTCATCAGTAAGAAAGAAGTGATGTTGGGAAAAAGTGTGTGCATAGCAAGCACAAGAACAACTTTGTAGCTGCTTTAAAAGCTACATCTGGCTGAATTCTGTGCTCTTTGCTACCCCTGATAGCTCTGAATGCCCCGTTCAGAATAAGGAAAGGGCTTCTCATAAAGAAGGAGAAGCTGCATCCTCTAAAACCACATCAGTTGCCATCCCGGCAAACCTCACCTCATTCTGCAGACAAACTGGTGGGCATCACAGTGCATCCCATGCAGGCACACGCACTCAATCACACACTTCTCTCTGTATAGTGATGGCCATACACCCAAACCAGGAGCCTTCTCTCCTTCCTCTGCTCACACACTCTCTCCTTTTCTTAAGAAAATCTCTCTCTTTGGGTTTCTTCAGCTTCGCAGCCTTTAGGGGTCACTCCTAGCAAGATTTCCATCGTTTCCCTGCAGTCTCACAAGGTAAAAATGTCTTGTAAAGAGCCATCTGTGTCAGGATGCCTGGTTTACCTATGTGCTTCGTGCTGAGTGTCCTCAGCTGCTAGTAGGGTAAGCGACACCTGAAAGTGGCTTTTCCTGGGCATGATCCTTCCCTTCTCTCTGGCCTCTCTCCCTGCCGTGATGACATGCTTTCTTTACACAGGGGGAAATGCTGTATCAGCAGATGTGATGAAGAAGGAGGCAGATGGTGCTGTGCTGGAAGCAGCATCTTCCCCTGACTCCAGAATCTGGGTCTGGAAGATGAACAACCCAGGACATGCAATCCAGCTGTCAGTTTGGGCTGAAAAGCCTCCCAGTGGCTCTCTGAGAACAGCTCTCCCAGTCTCCATCTCTGTACCTTGCCGCCTGTCCAGGTTGGGATGGGCCCAATAAATGTGAGGAACTGGTTGGGAATAATAATGGTAGGATCATAGAACCATAGAATGGTTTCTTTTGGAAGGGACCTTAAAGATCATACAGGTCCAACTCCCCTGCCATGGGAAGGCACAACTTACATTGAATCAGGTTGCTTAAAGCCCCCTCCAACCTGACCTTGAATACTTCCAGGGATGAGGCATTTGTGATTTCTCTGGGCAACCTGTGCCTGTGCCTCACCACCATCACCATGAAGAATTTCTTCCTAATAGCTAATCTAAATCTTCCCCCTTCCAATTTAAAACCATTCTCCCTCATCCTGTCTCTCCAGGACCTTGTAAAAAGTCCTTCCCCGGCCTTCTTGTAGCTCCCTTCAGGTACCGGAAGGCTGCTATAAGGTCTCCTAGGAGACTTTTCTTCTCCAGGAGGGACAAGCCTAACTCTCTCAGCCTGTCCTCATGGTAGAGGTGCTCCAGCCCTCTGGAAGGGGGCTGGAAGGGGAATAGAAGGAAAGAGATAGAACAGATCATGCACTGCTAACCCTTATGCCTTTCCTCATGTGCCGTGAGGGTAGGGATTCACCTTCTCACTCTCCTTGGTGGCTGACATTGGCTGCATCGATAGACAATTTTAAAAGCATGAAAGTACATTACTGGGCAGTGGAACTCAACTGTCTGCTCGGCTTCACTGGGGCCAGGTCAGAGGATGCTCTCTCCAGTGACTTGTTGGTGTGGTTCAGATGTTACGGTGATCTGTGAACTATTTGTAGTGGGCAGTGTACAGATAACCACATTGTACTGGAAGGTAAGAGAGATGCAGCATGGTGACAGGATGCTCCATGCCACGTGATCCTAGGTCTGTTTAACTGAGAGGTGTGGAAATTCCTTCTTGCACACACAGGAGTTCCCAGATCAGCATCCCTGGGGGCTGTCTGGGGCTCCATAGATGTACTGCCACATGAAATTCCATTCCTAGGAGGTATAGGAGTCTCTCTAGACTATGAGGTAATGCACATTGCCACGTGTTTAGGCTGGGTAGAGAATTGGTTAGGAGCAGCCTGAAGAGATGGGCTTGAGGGAGCGGATGAGAAGATCTACAAGAGCCGTCAACCTGTGCCCACAGCCCAGAAAGCCAACCATGTCCTGGGCTGTATCTGAAGAATTGTGACCAGTATGTCAAGGAAAGTCATTCTGTCCCTCTGCCCCACTCTTCTGAGACACAGTCAGGAGCCCTGCATTCACTTCTGGAATCTTCAGCAAGGGAAGGGCCTGGATCTGTTGGAGCAGGTCCAGAGGAGGCCATGGTGATGATCCAAGGGCTGAAGTGCATCCCATACAAGGATAGGCTGAGAGAGTTGGGATTGTTCAGCCTAGAGAACAGAAGGCTCTGAGGAGACCTTAGAGCAGCCTTTCGGTACTTAAAGGGTCTACAGGAAAGATGGGGGGATGGGCTCTTTAACACGGTTTGCAGGGATAGGAGGAGGGGAAATGTTTTAAGCTTATAAAGAGGGAAGATTTAGATGAGATCTTAGGAAGAAATTTTTTACTGTAAAGGTGGTGAGGCACTGACACAGGTTGACCAGAGCAGTCTTGGTTGCCCCATCCCTGGAGGTGTTCAAAGCCAGATTGGATGAGGCTTTGAGCAACCTGATCCAATGGGAGGTGTCCCTGCCCATGGCAGGAGTGTTGGAACTGGATCTTTAAGATCACTCTCAACCCAAACCATCCTATGATTCTTTGAAAGCTACCAGGTCATCTTCAAAACAGGTGGGCAGGGATATGGTGTGAAAACCAGGTTCTGCTGCCCAGAGGAGTGGACCTGGCAGCTCCACCTAGGGTTGTTTCAGCATGACTCTCATGCTCCAGCCATAACCAGCATCCTCCATCTTTGCACATCCCCTTTCCCTCCTAAATCAGCAGCTCTACAGATCGCTCAAGGATTGGTTATCACCCTTAGGGATGCAGCCACTGTTGCCTTCCCACAATGGGAAGTCAGTATCTCTACTGGCATGACACTCAGTGGAGGCCAGACAGCTGGACATCCCCTCCAGCTCCCAAATCTTTGACCCTGCCAGTGCCAATGGGGTGGCTGCGTTCAGAGGGACAGAAGGTCCCTTTTGTGAAAGGAAGAGGATGCAAAGCCAATGTTTGCCTTGGGAACCCTATTGACAGGATTTTCTGGACAAGGCAAAAAGCCCAATAAAAGGAATTGTTCAATAATGAAAAATAGACAAGAGGACTCTATTAAGTGACTGAGCCAGCAGCCAGCCTGAGTACATTAAGGTCTTTGGCTCAGGGCCCCTGTTTACTCTCAGAGAAGACGTGTCTATGAAACAAGGAATGGCCAGGAGAGCTGGAGCTTGTACCAGTTTGCCAAGGCCAATGGCTGTAAATAGGAAGAAGAAAGATTTAGATTAGGCATTTAGAAGAAATTCTTTACTGTGAGGGTGGTGAGGCACTGGCACAGGTTGCCCAGGGAAGCTGTGGATGTCCCCTCCCTGGATGTGTTCAAGGCCAAGCTGGATGGGACCTTGAAAATCCTGGTTTAGCGGCAGGGTTGTTGGAACTGGGTGTTCTTCAAGGTGCCTTCCAACCCAAACCATTCTATGATTTGACGATTCTATGATTTTTGGATTGCCCTAGGTCCTCAGAGTGATGTAATGGCTTCTGGAGGGTGCTAATGCCCTGGCAGGAAGGATGAGTCTTGCCAGATGCACCAAGGCAGACCCAAGGAGTGGTCAGGCAACATTTATGTGCTATGGTTATGCTACAGCACGGTGCAACCATGCAGTAGGGTGTCTAGGGACTGTGGAATGAAGTGTGAGGTTTAACAGCTTGAGAAAGGGAGAATGAGGGCAGGCAGGCAGAAAGAGGGATAGGAAGGAGTATGTGATCATGGAATCATAGAATCGCTTTGTTGGAAAAGACCTTTGAGATCATCGAATCCAGCTGAACCTGTCCAATACTAAACCAGATCTCTGAGCACTTCATCTACCTGTCTTTTAAACACCTCCAGGGATGGGGACTCAACTACCTCCCTGGGCAGCCTCTGCCAGTGCCTGACAGCCCTTTTGATAAACAATTTTTTCCTAATGTCCAATCTGAACCTTCCCTGGTGCAACTTGAGGCCATTTCCTCTCGTCCTATCACCTGTCACTTGGGAGAAGAGACCAACAACCACCTCATTACAACCTCCTTTCAGGGAGTTGTAGAGAGCAATAAGGTCTCCCCTCATCCTTCTCTTTTCGAGACTAAATAACGATGACTGGCTTGCTTGCTCTTACCCGCAATGTTGTGGGTAGATTAACCATCCCCTCTGACTGGTGATTGCCCTGAACTGCAGTCCCGGTACAGTGTCCAACGGCCTAGCTGAGGTGCCTGGCCCACCTGTCCCTGAGGGATGAAACCTTAGCCTGGTGCTAGGACCTCTAGCTGTGCCAGTTTGGAGTCTGATATGTTTTGTCTCCCAGGATGAGAAGATATCTGCTGCTGGAGGCTTGCGCATCCTGCTGCCAGGTCCCACGACCCAGTGGTGTAAGTGGATCCCTGCAGCTCGTGGCCTGTTACATTTCCCAGTACAATCTGTGCCGGTTAGCATGCACCTCCAGGAATTTGGAGATGCTCCTTCCAACAGGGAGGCCCCTGGGTAAGAGGTGGCATCTTTTCTCCATGACGTAAGCCCTTGCTGAGCCAAATATCTCCGTGCCTGGATGCTCTGCAAAGGGCTCGCCTCAGCACGTATCCGTACTGTAAAACTGGTTGCATCATGAGCCTTCATTCTTGATCTCCTGGGGATGAATGACTTCTCTGCTCTCATGAGACCCCACCTGCAGTATTGTGTCCAGTTCTGGAATTCCCAACAGAAGAAGGATATGGAACTGTTAGAACAGACCCAGAGGAGGCTACGAAGATGATCAGAGGGTGGAGCACCTCTGCTATGAGGACAGGCTGAGAGAGTTGGGGTTGTTCAGCCTGGAGAAGAGAAGGCTCCAGGGAGACCTTAGAGCAGCCTTCCAGTACCTGGAGGGGCTCCAGGAAAGCTGGGGAGGGACTTTTTACAAGTGCATGTAGTGACAGGACAAGGGAGAATGTCTTTAAACTGGAAGGCAGAAGGTTTAGATTAGACATGAGGAAGAAATTGTTCACAATGAAGGTGGTGAGGCACTGGCCCAGGTTGCCCAGGGAAGTTGTGAATGCCCCCTCCCTGGAAGCGCTGAGCAATCTGGTCTAGTGGGAGGTGTCCCTGCACATGTAAGGGGGGTTGGAACTGAATGGGCTTTAAGGCTTCTTCCAGACCAAATCCTTCCATGATTCTATCATAGGGGCACTTGTCTCTCTCGCTTGACTGTAGCAGGAGCCCAAAATGCTTCCTTTGGTGCTGATGAAATCCTTGAATGTGAGGACCCTGGGCAATCCATGCACCCCTAAGATGTTTCGTGAACAGGTAGCAAGAGGGCCAAGATGCCAAGAGGCTTTACCAAGCACACGGCTGCAATTTCACTGTCACACAGATCTGCACACAGACAGGGTCCTGCTCACAGAGGACACAAGGACACCCCTTGGTCCGTCAGTTGCAAAAACGACCCCCTTCTCCCTCTGGAATGATTACTTTTTCAGTAATGCTTTGTCCCCTCATTGGTCCTTTGTGTTCCCACATAAGCCTCCCCCAAGCAGCAAGCACCAAGCGTCTCTATCCAGCACACAGGGAAATCTAAAATCCTGGTCCCCTAAAGTTAGTGTAATCGCAAGGGTCATTTTCAACTCTGCAGATGCTAAATCTCACTCTGCTGACTGCTGGAAAAAAACTCTCCCTCTCCCTCCCAATCCACGTAGAAGTTTTGCAACAGCAGCAAATCCCTTGATAACCCTCCTATGCTGGAAGCAAAGCCCTCCCCAACTCAATGCACCAATAAGTGTACTGGGGCACAGCCAGCTCTGCAGAACATCAGCTTTGGTGATATCCGTCTGTTTCCCTCACTGCTTGGGAGCTCCAGGCAAATGTCGTACTTCTGAGACAGTCTCTTTCTTTAGGTCCTAATTCAGGGCAGTCTGCAAAAGGATTAGTTTCTGTTTGAAGGGTTTTTTTCCATGCTCCAGGATAGTATCTAGGCAGAAGAAGCAGGTTGAGAGAAAGAAGAGCCTTGCAGGGTCCCTTCCCATATCAGTCAAACTGTGATAGTGTCTGTGGGATCGGGCTTGTGTCGGACCAGGTCTAGAGGGCTCAATAGTCCCAGAGTCACATTGGATAAAGAAAAGCCCAAGTTCCACTCTCTATGAGAACATTTTAAGGCTCTTGTTTTATAATTATTGAGTCCTAGAAAGGTTTGGGTTGGAAAGGACCTTAAAGCTCATCCAGTTCCACCCCTTTCCCATGGATAGGGACACCTTCCACTAGGTGAGATTGTTCAAAGCCTCATCCAACCTGACCTTGAACATCTCCAGGGATGGGGCA
Source organism: Tapera naevia (assembly GCA_033556795.1). Classification (NCBI taxonomy): domain Eukaryota; kingdom Metazoa; phylum Chordata; class Aves; order Cuculiformes; family Neomorphidae; genus Tapera; species Tapera naevia. The sequence continues at coordinate 224,229 of JAUMJJ010000063.1, forward strand.
TCCATGACCTCTCTCCATGAGGCCTCTTCCAGGCCCTCACTTCCCTTACAGAAAAAACATTTCTTCCTAGTATCTCATCTAAATATCCCCTTTCTCAGCTTAAAAACATTCCTGCTCATCTTATCCCTGCAATCCCTGACAAAGAGCTCCTCACCATCTTTCCCGTAGCCCCCTTTAAGTACTGGAAGGCTGCTCTAAGATCTCCATGAAGCCTTCTCTTTCTCCAGGCTGAACAATTCCAGCTCTCTCAGCCTGTCCTCAGATAGGAGGTGTTTTAGCCCTCAGTTCATCTTTGTGGCCTCCTCTGGACTGGATCTGACAGATCTGTATCCTTCCTGTGCTGAGGACTCCAGGACAGAACGCAGTGCCTCAGGTGAGTTGAGGTCAGGTTGTTGTGCCAGGTGTTTGAACTAATGCTGGTAGAGCTCATGATAAACATTAAGCTGCACAGAGATCTCTTCACTTGACCTTCCTTGTCTGAGAGTTGTCTCGGAGCAGGCAAAAAGATCCCTGGGGATTCGCCGTCTCTGTACTTCATCCACAGATACAGCTGTGACTCCTAGGTCTTGTTGTCCCCTCTCACCGTTCATGCTTGCTTGACTAGGAGATATCTATTTCCACTGCTGCTTTTCTACCCCCAGGAACTGTTCTCTGGCCCTGGAAAAAACTGCATAGTACAGATCATTTTGGTACTGTTGAACACTTTGGTTTGCATCCTAAATCCCAGCGGCCTGGTCCACATTGTCCGTTGTGACAACTCCATCCAAACTACTTCCTGGGTAGTAACAGTGCTGGAATGTCCTTTTCACGTCTTCCTGCTGTATCATGAGCCTCTCCACTATCTCCATCAATATTTTTAAATCCATAATCAAGTCCTTAAGTTAGTCCATAACTTATTTGCCTAATTGTTGGCTTCCAGTGTAGGTCAGTTTGGTTCCTGGCTTGAAGCCTTGCACTAAGACCTTGTACTAGTTAGGATTGCATTTCCAAGGACAGCTTAACAGCCTATGACCTCTGAGTTGACCACAAGAAAGCCCACTTCCATAAGCTTCCAGACTCCTCTTCATCTGTTCTCCAAAGTTTAGTGCAGGGACTGTTCATACTATGCAATGGAAAGTCATGCAGAAAGGTCTGATGGGGACCAGAAGCAACAGCCTGGGGCTGAGCCTGGAGGAGCAGGAGGAGAGACAAAAGTAAACGTGTGGTACATCAGTCTGGGTACCAACTCATGGGCACATTGTCTTCCAGTGGCTTGGACAGATGGAGGATGCTTTATATTTGCAGGGATACTTCACCTCTGGAGGTGTTCAAGACTAGATTGGATGAGGCTTTGAGCAACCTGATCCAGTGGAAGGCGTCCTTGCCCATGGCAGTGGGTTTGGAACTGGATGGGCTTTAAGGTCCCTTCCAAGCCAAACCTTTTTATGATTCTATGATCCATCTGACTAAAGGCTCCCCAAACACCATTAGCTCGGCACAACATGATTACAGAGAAACCCTAGGGCTGGTGGCCCTGATGGACACCGTGATGTTGAGTCCAAACAAACCCATCCACATATCAGTAACCACTGAATGTTCTGAGGGACTCCATGGTGAGTATCTCTCCTGCTTGTGACTACGCTTTCTTACTGTCTTCTCCCAACTACTCTGCTCCATCCCCATTGCCCCAATGAATTCAAGTGTTCACAATACCAAGGAGTCCTCCCAAGCCGGGACCCTTGGGCTGAGCTCTTTGGCTGCTTTTCTAACCTTGACTCTGAATTCCACAGTGAATCCTGTTTCACCTTCTTTGTTCTGCACAGGTCTGCAGTGATTCAGTACTGGTTGAAAGCAATCATTACAGCACAGCGTCTTCTCTAGGGCCACCACCAGCCCTGTCTTGATCTTCCCTTGTGCACAGGAGCATCCTGAATTTGTATACCCCTTAACTGTTGAAAGTTTGACTGTACTGCCTAAAAAGTGCTGCTTTTGGCCAAAAAATGCCTTTAAATCTTCCACTCAGATTCCCATGGTCCTGCAGCAACTGAGTTGCTCCATCAAGTGAGCGTTTTCTCACCTACATCCTGCAGCTTTTATCTACTCCTCTATGAATAAGTCTCCCAGTACCCAATCTCCTCCCCTGCTGTCTCTCCCTCCCTCCACAGCTCATGCCCAGCTGGGCAGCCTTTTCCTGCTCTCCAGCTCAGACACTGAAACGAGTGCAGCCTTGGGTCAAGTGTAATCATTTTTATAGAGCTGGGGGATCAATAGCCGCTTGAGATAAATGCTGTGTGTCAGAGTCCCCCTTGGATCCTGAAAAGCCAAAGCAACACGACATGAAAGAGCACTTACTATATTACTGCTGCAGGCAGATGGAGGGGCCAGAGCTCCGTGCCAAATGTTTGGCAGAGCGTCGAGAGTGGTGGCAGGATTTGTGCATGGCTTTTCTGGGAGTAGAGGAGAGCATCCTTATTTCTGCATAGTCCTTCCCTCTGCCCTATAGGTACGTCCTTGTTTTGCAGAACACAAACCTCAGATGCAAAGACACCTGAGGGTTGGTGGCTTCATCCCAAGCGCTATGGTAAGGCATCATATATATATATATATTTAATGCCATTTTAATGCCTCTCTTTGGCAGATATATAGTCTTTATCGTTTGTTTGGTTGTATCATGTTACTGTGGGTTGTTAGAAGAGCTATAGTCCCCTGCCTCAGTTCAGATAGCCAGGGACAGACATCAAGATCCAGCTCCTGTGAAGCACTTTGGAATAGGTGATAGATAAGTGTCAATGGGAAACCTCTGGGAATACCCTAAGCTGGCTAAAAAATCTCCTGATGGAACAAAATTTAGTTTAGGCAATTGATAATTTGAAGAGGGAAACACGAGGATGTGATGGAGGTGACTGGATGGGCACATCTTCTGACAGCTGTGGTATTTCCATGTCATGCTTTCTGTGCATGAATTTCTTGCACCTTGTGGTGCAAGGTGGTTGGTCTGTGGCTTATTATGGATGTACGGTGTTTGCCCAAGTGGGCTGAGAGCCTTGTCATCTCAGCCTTTTTCCTCCCTCTCCCATCTCTGCCTCTGGTTCTTCTGTAGCTGTTGTGATGAAGTTGTGCTCAGGAGATCAATGTGGGGATTTTCTAAGTGTTCAGAGGCATCTGTTCTGCACTGAAACCAAGAGGTCATCTCATTCTCTCACCATGTTCATGGATGTCCTGTCCAGACCATACTGAGAAGGAGTTTATCCTTAGCCCTCCATAGCCTGGTCCGGTTTAGCTTGGGAAACGAAAATTGATGCTTGGCCTGGTGAGATGCAGCATCATAGAGTCCAAGGAACGGCCATGAAGTGGATCTTGTGACTGCCACCCATCCCTGGGTATGTTACTTCACCCAGTGCTCATCTCTCTGACTGGTATCCTGTGGTGGTTGCCATGGGTGTGTTGCTGGAGTAGGAGCTGGGGAACTGGAGAAGAAGAGCTCTTCTCCATGCACATCCAGGCTCTTTGTGTGAGACTCTGTAGGGTGACAGGGTGAGGGTCTGCAAGAGAGGCATTTTATAGCAGCATCCTTTTAAAACAAAAACAGTTCTCCTTTGCGTGAGAGATCAATTCTCAGTGGGGTTTTAACTGCACCAATCCCAATGGCAATCAGTGTAAGGATGGGTATCAGAGAATGGTTTGGATTGGAAGGGAATCTTAAAGATTATCCACTTCCAACCCCCCCTATCATGGGCAGTGACACCTCCCACTAGACTAGGCTGCTCAAGGACAAATCCAATATAGCCTTGAACACTTACAGGGATGGGGAATCCACAACTATTCTGTGCAGCCGGTGCCAATGCCTCACCACCGTCATCATGGGGGATATGGGGGAGCAACGCTGGGTGTAGGTAACAAAGCAATGAAAATGGGTGAGCACACGCAGCCGCCTTTCAAAGCTGAAAAGCTTTAGGCAGCCTGGGGGTTTCAGGTCTGTGTAATTGAGAACTGAAATGCACTGACAATAGTCAAGATGCATGGAGTACCCATCCATCTCACTTCCATCCATTTCTGGTTAGTTCATCCGGTGACCCATGCATACATCAAACCATTTCTAATCCATTCTCTCAGTGCTGCAGAGGAAGGCTTGACAGGCGGAGCGGGAAAGTGCCGGGTCATCACTTCTATTATTGTTGCAAATGAGTTTTATGCATGTATATTTAGATGTGTATATATGATTCGCTGTTATTTACTAAAGAAAGGCATTTAAATCCATAGGAGGCATCACAGGGGCCAAGATCTTATCAAACAGAAAAAGCAATACAGAACAGAGCAGCCTCTTCAGTCCCAGAGTCCCATCTCTATCTGACACCATGCAGTGACTTTGGGATCATTTCCATGTAGATGCCTTCTGGCAGAGGCTAAAATTCATCAACATGCACAAGCCACAACTGAGAATATCCCTCCTTGCCCCCTTTGCCCCTAGTAGAACACGTGAACCATATACCTCAAAGAATCCATGAAAAGATTTGGGTTGGAAGGGACCTTAAAGATGATCCAGTTCTAGCCCTTCCTGACATTGGCAGGGACACCTCCCACACAATCATTTTGCTCAAAGCCCCATCCAACCTGGTCTTGAACACCTCCAGGGATGGGACATCCACAACTTCTCTGGTCAACCTCCCCATCCTCATTGTGAAGAATTTCTTTCTAATATCTCATCTAAATCTCCCCTCTTTCAGCTTTAAACTATCTTCCCCTTGTCCTATCCCTATACTCTTAGATAAAGAGCCCTTCCCCAGCTTTCTTGTAGCCCCCTTTAAATGCTGGAAGGCTGCAACAAGGTCTCCTTAGAGCCTTCTCTTCTCCAGGCTGAACAACCCCAGCTCTCTCAATCTGTTCTCATAGCAGAGGTACTCCAGCTCTGACCTTGTTCTGAGCAAGGATGCCAGCATGGCATCTCCCAGGATATTGCAGATGCTGCTGTAAGAGAGTTGTGGTCATTTGGTGTCAGCCCTGTCAGATCTGGATTTGGTCCCAGGAGATGTTTTGCAGGTGAAATTCTCCCTCCCCACTTCTTCCTCTCCTTCTGCTGTGGTAGGACAGGTTGAGCTGAGTTTATTCCACTATGTGTTTCCCCAAGGCCCCCTTCCTCCTCTGATCATGGCTTTCGGAGTCCTTCTCCTAAGCACAGTGGCTGTTTCCTCTCCTCATTGCTGAGGTGGTCCTGACTTTCCTTGTCCTTCTCCTGAACCTGGTTCTGCACACAGACTACAGGCAATGAATTTATCAAAGTTCAGCCTTGCAGAGGGGATGCTCTTCCTTGCTTTGACTAAATTGTCTTCTTGTGCCTCAGTTTCCCTGTTATGGGTGGTGGGTTATGTTCTTGCCTTTGTAAGTATCATAACCTCAGTGCTGGCAAGGACTATACCTCATCTTGTAGTTGCCTGTGAGGATTTGGTCCCTGTGTGGTGTTTCAAGTCTCAGGAAGACTGAGTAAACTTTAATACCTTCCCTTCTCTTCCTCCTTGCTGGTGCTGAGCTGATGGACAACAATATGCTGTCCCCAAACCAGCCGGGAGTTGGTTGCCCTGTGTTGCAGATGAGGAGACCCAGGCTGTGTGTACACTGCAAAGTGTAAAACAGGTTCTGGAGTGTGAGAAGCACTGTCCCAGGGCACCCCACCCACACAGCTGCCCCCTCACCTGGGGACCTGGTGTTTGTTATTTGATGGCTGTGAGCCACAGTTATGTTGAACAGCTCACACTGTCCGGCTATACCCCCCCCCCCCCCCCCCCCATCTCCAGTCGGGGCATTCCAGGTCAAGGGACATTCTTCTTCCCCTTTAATCTGCCCTAGTGAGGCCCCATCTGGAGTCCTGTGTTCAGTTCTGGGCTCCCCAGCTCGAGAAAGACAGGGAACTTCTGGAGAGAGTCCAGACGAGGCCACGGAGATGATGAGGAGACTGGAGGATCTCTCTTATGGGCAAAGGCTGAGAGACCTGGGTTCATTCAGGCTGGAGAAGACTGAGAGGGGATCTTATCAGTGCTTATAAATACCGAAAAGACAAGGTTCAAGAGAATGAGAACAGAGTCTTTTCTCTCGTGCCTAGTGACAGGACAAGAGGCACCAGGCACAGACTGAAGCACAGGAAGTTCCACCTGGACATGAGGAAGAGCTGCCCAGAAAGGATGTGGAGTCTCCTACTCTGGAGTTATTCAAATCCACCTGGACATAATCCTGTGCAACCTGCTGGAGGACACCCTACTTTAGTGGGGGGTGTGGGGGTGGACAGGATGATCTCCCGAGGTCCCTTCCAACCTCACCTGTTCTGTGATTCTGTGATCCCATCCACACTTCTCACGGGTACAGCCCTTACTGCACACTCACCCCAGGCATTGCAGCCTCTGACCTGAGCTAAAACCATGCCAGGAACCCTCAGAGCAATGTATGTGCATGGAAGATATTCCCAAATGGTCTTTAAATTGCAGAGCACAATATTTTTCTGTCTCATTAGGACACCTAGTGCCATGGTCTATATGATGTGTGATGTATGTGGTACCCACCAGTCTCCTGGGACCCAGAAACATCAAGTTTTGCAGAGGGAGAAGATGGCCAAGAGGGTTTACTGCATGTTGGGTGGTGCTCCAGCCTCTGATACAAACCAGCAGTCACAACACCATGGGTGGCTTCGTGGCTGGCAGGGTAGATCCTGAACAGACTGGAAAGCCAGGGCTGGGACAGGGCTGTGCAACCTGCTCTGTGGCTGTTCGAAGCAGCAGGATGCTGTGCATGGCCTCTCCCCCCTCCGGCAGCCTGCAGTTAAATATCGACAAGGGAGGACTGTTTTGAAGGGCTGGCTAATTTTATGAGCAATCATCTAGGAACGCGGGGATGCCACTATCTCATCCAATATCCTGTCTCTGAGAGCATCCCCTCCCATCTGCTTCAGAGGAAGGAGTCAGCCCCTGTAATGGACACTTATCCAATAATATGCCAATGGGGGCAGTTTCTTGCTAACCTCAAGTGGTTAGTGTTTGGCGTGTGTCCTGAAACACAACACTGACATCCCTCATAAATATTTATCCCAGCTGCTGGGGCCACGTAGGAGATGTTTGTCTACCTGAAGCCTTTGTGGGAGTTTTCAAAGCGCTTGTTTCAGAGAGACCCAGTGCCCTGGTGGGCTCAGGGCAAAGTAAAGCTCCTGAGTCAGCTTCAATCTGCTGCTACAAAAGTCTCAGTGGAGAAAAGACACCTGGAAACACGTTGGGGTGCAGTCACTGAATTTCCATATTATTTGGGACCATGGTATGGACCTTCAGTCACCATCCCTAACTGCCAGCACAAGGGTTAATGCAATTTCCACCTGGGCTAGCTGCTGCAGCGCTGGGTGACTTGTGGACAGGGCCAAAGGCTGATGGAGACCAGGGTGTTTTCATAAAATCACAAAATCACTTGTTTCGAAAAGACCTTTGAAATCATGCAGTCCAACCCTTTCCTGGGCAAGCACATCAGCTGAGGCCACTGTGCTGATCTGCCAATGGAGACAATCAAATGTCATACTCTAGGGCTTGAACTGTGTGACTCCAGAGCTTGACCTGAGCATCTCCAGGGCTTAACCTGAGTGTCTCCAGGACTCAGGAAGTGATTGCTCACTGGGACAGAGAAGTCAGGGAGCAGAAGTGAGGTCAGGGTTCCAAAGACCTAATTTCTTCCTATGTTACAGGGTCTTTTGGCAGGGTGTGCAAATATGCCAGGCTCCATGGTGATGCTCTTCATTATCCCAGGGGACTCAGCTGCACGTTGCAATACCCAGGCTGTGCATTTCAATGCATTGAGACACACAGCAATCCTCCCACTCCCCTCTGCTGACACTTTGGGAGAATATCCCTTTGATTTCTGCTGGTGAACAGACTCTCCTCCCCTTGTTTATCTCCCTGAGTTGCTATGAGTATCCGCCAAGGGACACACTGTGAGGAGTCACAGCAGAATCTGAGGGGACCCTGGGCAGTCACCAGACCTCTCCCCTCCTGCTTTTGGACACAAGCAAGCTCATCTGAGGTGTGAGGCTGCAAGGGTTAAGCCACCTCTGTTGCCTCTGTCCTCTTGGAGTACTGAATTAGTCTCATCGCTCAGTCCAGGTCCTTCACCCCCAGAGAAGCACCCAACGCAACCCTCCCTCCCCCAGCTCCTGGGGGCAGCCAAGCCTAAATCCCCTCTGACTTCCCACCAGTCAGAACAATGTTATTCTGCACAGAGGCAATTACCTCCATCTAATTAAAACAAAGGCACGTGTCATTCTTCAATGACACCAGGGTGGAGGTAGTAGGGGGCAGGGAAGGTTGCTGCTGCCTGCTTTATCCTCCCTCTTTCCAGCCCTATTCCATCTTCCTCCCTGCCCCCAGCCCCAGTTCCCTGTGGGACTTTGTTATGGGACTGCTCCTCAGAAAGCCCCAGAGATCTCAGCAAGGTGGTCAATGGGGAAGAGGAAAGTGAGGAGGGAGAGAAAATAAATAGGGGCTAATGGTTTTGCAGAAGGTGCCTCTGTGTGTGTGTGTATGTGTGTGTGTCTGTGCATGTACATTAGCTCTGGGGATCTTTGTCCCACCCTTTCCTCCTACCCCTCCCCTACAACCCTTTAACAGCCACTCAGCTCCAGAAGCTCTTGATTGACTTTAAATGTAATTAAATTGTAAGCATGCTGAGCGGAATAATTCAGGGAGGTTTCATTGCCCATCAGAGAGCGTGAGGGAGTGGAGACAGAGGGGTGTTAATAGTGCACTTTTTATTGATGTGCAATTGGATGATGTTCAGAAGATTTGTGGGGAGGGAGGGGTTTGGAGGGAAGACTCGGACCAGGCCAGGGGAGTTGCAGTCAGGGAGTTTGGGTTTTTTTTTAGCTTCAGCCTCAAAGGTTCTGGGAGGAATGGAAGGTGTCCCATGGTAAGTCAGATGGGATATCCCTGAGGAACCACCCTGTGCAAGCACTGTGGCTTTAGGTCAGTCCCAAGGGAATGCAAGTTTTCAGACCACTCTGGTGCTGTGCAAAGCAGCATTCAGTCCAGGCCCTCTCTGTGACCCACCTGCCTGTCCCTGGATGTTTTCCAGATGCTTCAGACCTCTGCAGAGAGCAGGTTGGATGACGCTATGAGCAAACTGTTCTAGTGGAAGATGTCCCTGCCCAGGGCAGGGAGGTGGAAACTTGATGATGTTTAAGGTCCCTTCCAACTCAGACTGTTCTATGATTCTATGATAGATGCAATACCCCATGTTTGGTCTGGAATGGAGGCATTGGCTTCTTATCCTTGCTTTGCTCTGCCTTTGGCCATGGATCTCCTGTCTGCATGAGAATGGACTGAGCCGTGGTGGGAAGCAGGGACTGCTTGTTCTATTTCAGCAGAGATATCACATCCAAGAGCCTGCAGGCACTGTGAGGAAGAGGGAGAAGCAGAAAGCCAGGCCCCAAAGTCTGGATCTGGTGTTTCAGCCACATCATTTCCTCTGGGCAAGGAAGTTATTCACGTTGCACATTCAGGTATGCCCTGGACTCATGACTTCTGCTTCCTTGCATAGCAGCCTGTTATGCATCCTTGCTGTCTCCCATTATGGAGAGGGACAACCTTGCTTTGGGTCCTCTGGACAAACCCTTATTTTCTGAACACAGACTTTCACGAAACTGGCTGATGTTTCCTGAGCTGGATGTTGATTTTTGCCATTTATCTGTTCTTTTTTTTTGATTCCACCAGAAAACACTTCTACTGCTTCATCTAGAAAAGAAAGTGGGCAAGTATTTCCCGAGGAGAGGTTCTTGTACATGTTTTGTTAAGTAGAACTTCCCAACTCAGGTATAGACTTCAAGTTGAAGGTATAGAATCATAGAACCATTGAGGTTGAAAAAGAACTCTAAGATCATTAAGCCAAACTGTCAACCATCAACACTGTACTTACTAAACCACGTCCCAAAATGCCTTATCTACACATTATTTTTTAACACCTCCAGGAATGGGGACTCCACCACTTCCCTGGGCAGCTTTTTCCAATGCTTCACCACTCTTTTCATAATATCCAATCTAAATCTCCCCTTGAGGCCAACTTTTGGAGGGTCAATTGTCACTGCCTTGTTTGCTGATGCCATTTGTGACAAAGAAGGATTCAGAATTGTGACGGTACCCTGTTGTCTCTAAACTGTTTTACACAAGCCTGAGTGAGTTTTACTGAGCTGTACTTTGGACTGAATTCAGAGGCGTTGCTAACAGAGACACAGTGAGACCTGAGGAAGGTACTGTTGGTCCACACTGGGGTGTGCAGGCATGTCTGGATGTATCCACTGCTGTGGAGAGGACAAGGAATAAGGACTGGCTATAGGGACTAATAAGAAGGATATGAAACTTTTGGAATGGGTCCAGAAGAGGGCTATGAAGATGATCAGAGGGCTGGAGCACCTCTGCTATAAGACAGGCTGAGAGAGTTGGGGTTGTTCAGCCTGGAGAAGAGAAGGCTCCTGGGAGACTTCGTAGCAGCCTTCTAGTACTGTAAGAGGGGCTACAGGAAAGGTGGAGAAGAACTTTTTACCAGGGCATTGAGTAACAGGATGAGGAGGAATGGTTTTAAATTGAAAGGGGAAAGATTGTTGCCCAGGGAAGTTGTGGATACCCCTCTCTGGAGGTGTTCAAGGTCAGGTTGGATGGGGTCTTGAGCAGCCTGGTCTAGTGGGAGGTATCCCTGTCCATGGCAGGGAAGTTGGAACTGAATGATCTCTAAGGGCTCTTCCAAAGCAAACCATTCTATGATTCTATGATTCCATTATTCGTAAGGTCTACAGTAGTTTTTAGAAATTGTGCCTGTTTGTTAAAATAAATGCCTGGGCATGATCTTGAGGGTTCAGGGCTGAAACATCTCTTTTTTGTTTGTGCTCGGATTCTGAAGTTTTGCTTGAGTGTCAGAGTCTGCCAGTTGTGTAACTTATAGCAAGTCATTTTTGTCATCTGTTGCATTGGGTTGTGATGCCTCAATACTTATAGTGCTTTGAGAGTCTCAGGTGAAAGCGTGAGATGGGGTTTGGATCAATATTTCCTTTGGGATGAAGGTGTGGCTGAAATGTCTTGGAGCACAGAAGTTTCAGAAGGGAGGTATCTTGCCTAGCATTTCTTGTGGTGGAAGATTCTTTAGGGACTGTGTTTCCAGAGGAACATCTCAGAGTTTGTTGCATGTGCTCTGAGAAGCAGATGTCACCCAGAAGGGGTTGATGAGACCTGGACACCACATATTCTGTCACCTGCTGGTTTGTCTTCTTTCCAAATTCCCGGATTTGGAGGTCTGTCTGGGTCAACATCTATTCCTGTGGTACCTTGCACGGCACTTTCCTCTTTGCTCCAGGAACACCACCTCTCCACTGCCAGCTTTCTCTACTTGGAAGATCCTTAGACAACCTGACTCAGTTGAAACCCCTCAAGATGCATTTACCCTTGATGATTTATTCCTGTGGCCACCCAGGAGCCCGATGTTGCATGCGAACACCAACATCCCAGTTCAGTCCATTGAGCAGAAGGTGGGAGCTGCAGCTGAGAAGCTACTTCTTCTGTCTTTGAGAGAGCTGGTCAATGAGGCTGGGGAAAGCAGTGCCAGGCGTGGAGTGGGTACCCATGCCTGGTTACACCAGGCAGAGCCCGCTGGAGCAGCTGATGGGGTGTGTGGGGGGGTGGGGAGCGGATTAAAATTCTCGTTTCTTCACGCTGGGTGAGAATGATACAGTGGATTAGGCTGGGAGCTGCTCCTGGCTGCGGTGCTCTGCTGAATTAGCAACATGTTTGAATGAGATAAAAGGGGCAGCTTACCCCATCGCCCTCGTTCCACTAATCCCACTACAGCTGTGAAATGAATAGCAGCAGATCCGCTTTACTCCCTTCACTGACTATTTTCTACACTTGAGACCGATGCGGCTCCGTGCCGCTTTACCAAACCTGGCCCCGCTGGCATATTCCTGCTTTGGCCAGATGCTCACTCTTCTGTGAGGGCTACCTATTCTGGGCCCTCTTGGGATAGGAGACACTTGGCAGAGCATGAATAACCAGAGAGTGGGGCTGGTTGTGCTGGGCAGAGCCCATTTACTTCACCATGGCCTTACACGGCCCATTGTCACCTGGTGTTTGGCCACTGATGTGCCAGAGGAGGGCAAAGGCAGCCCTGTTATAGCAGGTCATAGCAGCGTGTAAAGGGTGGGTGTTTCTGCTACTTGTCACTGAAAGTCTCTTAGGCAAATACCTGAGGATGTTCCTTGGACCTGCAACTGGTTGTGTGGCTGGCTTTGTTTGCATTCCCACCTCTGCTTCACTGGTGGCACTTTACCTTGGAGTGGCTTCTCTTGCTCATTCATGGACATCCCAGCCTGGGACAGATCTAGTTGGAGGTGCTCCTGACCATGGGAGGTGTCCCTGGCCATGGCAGGGGGCTGGAACTGAATGATCTTTAAGGTCCCTTCCAACCCAAACCATTCTATGATTATAAGATCAGAGGTCTAGGAATGTGGGTAACATCTCCCAGGGCTGAAAGCGGCCCCATCAGCTTGCTAGTGGGCAGACCATGAGACTTAAAGAAGCCTCAAAGAGTCAAAATTGTCCCAGTGCACTTTCTTCTGTCTCAAGTGTGTCTCAGTATGGTTCAGACCATCCTTTTGCACAAGGATGTGTGCATTATAGTGTAGATCTTGTGATAAATTAGGACCACAATATCCCATTCTCTTCAAGTAAAGAAAGATCACAGAATCGTAGAATGGGTTGGGTTGGAAGGGACCTTAAAGCCCATTCAGTTCCAACCCCCCTGCCGTGAGCAGGGACATCTCCCACTACATCAGTTTGCTCATAGCGTCATCCAGCCCGGCCTGGAACACTTCCAGGGATGAGGCATCCACAACTTCTCTGGGCAACCTGTGCCAGTGCCTCACCACCTTCACAGTAAAGAATATCTTCCTAACATCTCATCTAAATTTCCCCTCTTTCAGCTTTAAACTCTTCCCCTCAACCTATCCCTACACTCCCTGACAAAGAGTTCTCTCCCAGATTTCCTGTAGCCTCTTTAGGTACTGGAAGGTTGCTCTAAGGTCTCCCCAGAGCCTTCTCTTCTCCAGGCTGAACAACTCTCAGCCTTTTCTCATACACGATGTGCTCCAGCCCTGAGATCCTTTGTGGCCTCCTTTGGACTTCCCTAACATATCCATGGTCTTCCTGTACTGAGAACTCCAAAACTGAAAGCAGAGCTCCCGGGGGGGGGGGGGGGGGGCGGAAGATCTCTGGAGGAAGATGAGAGAAGGTGATTGTAAATATCCAGGTAAAGATGTTCCCTTCTAGAGTTTAGAGCAAGGGGTTGCTCTGGGTCTGATAACCTGCTCGTGACACTGAAATGGGTTATCACATTGTTATTACAGTGTGACCAGGTGTCACATCTAAATGTCACCTTTTACTTGGGAGAAGAGATCAACACCCCCTCAACACTATATCTTTCTTATCAGCCTTCTTTCAGTGCAGAAAAACAACAAGAAGGTCCCCAAGCCTTCTCTTCTCCTGGCTGAACAACCGCAACTCTCTCAGCCTTTCTTCATGGGAGAAATGTTCACTCTTCTGATCGTTACCATGCTCTCCTCTGGACCCAATGCAACAAGTCTGTCTCTTTCCTGTACTGAGGGTCCCAGTGATGGACACACTGCAGGGTCTCACCAAAGCAGAGCAGTTGGGGAAAATCACCTCCCTTGACCTGCTGGCCACACTACTTTGGATGCAGCCCAGGACATGGCTGGCTTTCTGGGCTGTGAGTGCTACCACTTCTTGCCCAGCTTTCCATCCACCAGTACCCCCAAGTCCGCAGGGCTGCTCTCAATCCCTACCTTCCTAGAGTTATTCAACATTTAGAGCTCAAATATGTACAAAAGCATCACCTTTGCTGATGCAGAGCTGCAAAGAATTGATGCTTTTTCTGCAGCTGCGGCCTAATTTCAGCATGATGAGTGCAAACGAGTTCATATAATGAGCAACTCTGATTCCCTCATCCCCAGGTGCAGCCATTGAAAAAGAGGTCTTCTAGCAGCAAAGTTATGCTGATTGTCTGGATTTGCATGTTGGGTTGGATTTTTCTCCTTTAATGTTTATTGACACTAAGTTCAAAGCACCATTTGCAGAAAGCGTCACTGGATCTATTGGACAGAAGGAATGGTAGTGTGAGGGTGTCCTGAGATGACACCCTTGCCCAAGAGTCCTGTTCTATTTTCCTCCTCTATTGCTTGTACAATCAGATTAAGGTTCACATCTCCACTTGCACGTCCACTCCAAAAGTTGAGTTGTGTTTTTGTCATCACCCACAGTTCCCCTCTGCGTCCTGCTGGCTCACAGTCCCCAGTGAGGTGGCATCCTTCACATTATCAATTTCAAAGACGTCTCTATTAACAGGACAATGGAAGAATAAGCACTTTCCTTTATTCATTTACTCTCTGTCTGATAATATCATATTGATGATAATTTTCCTTTAATGGACCATTTGCAGTAATTATGATGCAGCGAGTGAGTAATTATATCTGACGCCCGTTACCTCCTACGTAACTCTGCAAACTTAATTCACTTGATTGTCTGAGAAGGAGGGAGAGAGAGAAAGAGGGAGACAGAGACAGGACTATTCCCTCCCAAACAGTCAGTAGAGCAAATTATTGCTTCTTGTGCCTCTGCAGCCCACAGACTTATGAAGAATGTACTTCAGTGCCTCTTGTTCCGTAAGGTGATATAGAATCATAGAATCACAGAATGGTTTGGGTTGGAAAGGACCTTAAGGATCATCCAATTCCAACTCCCCTGCCATGGGCAAGAGCACCTCCCACTAGACCAGGCTGCTCAAGGCCACGTCCAGCCTGGTCTTGAACACTTCCAGGGATGGGGCAGCCACAACTTCTCTGGGCAACCTCCACCAGTGTCTCACCACCCTCACCATGAAGAATTTTTTCCTAATGTCTAATCTAAACCTTCCCCCTTCCAACATAAAGCCATTTGCCCTCATCCTATCACTACATGCCATTGTAAATTGTCTCTCCCCAGCCTTCTTGTAGCCCCCTTTAAGTGCTGGAAGGCTGCTCTAAGGTTTCCCCATAGTCTTCTCTTCTCCAGGCTGAACAACCCCAACTCTTGCAGCCTGTCTTCATACCAAACGTGTTCCAGCCCTCAGATCATTTTCATGGTCCTCCTCTGGACCTACTCCAATAACTTCATGTCCTACCTGTACTGGTAGCCTCAGAGCTGGATGCAAGACTCCAGTCCTGACTTGTTGTCTTCTTCTAAGAAGTGCCGATTAGCATTTTCAGACCTGGGATATATTCATACACAGATTCTGTGCACCATTCCCTCCTCCTCCATGTTTACTGACATGGAGGCGCTCTGCAGAGAGCAAAAAGTAGACCTTCAAAGTAGCTCTGACTTGCAGAAAGGATCATCGTTGAACACCAGCTTTCTGTTCATGATATCTCTGCTTGCTTCAGGGACTTCTGGGGTTTGGGCAACCTAGCAAAGGTTGAGATGATCTCACTTCTAGGCCGCACTTTTTAAGCTGAATCAGCCCCAGGAGCTGTAGACAGTGACACCTTTGTGACAGTTCCTGCATTAGTCAGGGTGTTACCACATGGATGTGTTCAGTTGTAAACATGTTTGGATGTAGAGTGTGGAGATGTCCTGGGCAGAAAACTGCTGGAAGAGGTGGACAGTAATGGATCAACTCCCGCAGGTTGCAGACTAAGTTCACGAGAGTGGTGGGATCAGGACCTGTGGGTCTCCTGATGAAGTGCTGCTTCAAATGGTGTTCTGAAAATCCAACCATGATTTATTGTGGGGCTCTTTATCAAGGAGTGCAGGGATAGGACAAGGGATAACAATTTTAAGCTGAAAGAGGAGAGATTCAGTTTACATATCAGGAAGAATTTTTTTGCAGTGAGGGTGGTGAGGCCCTGGCACAGGTTGTCCAAAGAAGTTGTGGCAGCCCAAGCTCTGGAGATGTTGAGGGCCAGGTTGTATGAGGCTTTGAGGAACCTGATCCAGTGGGAGAGGTCCCTGCCCCTGGCAGGGGGGGTTCAACTAGATAATTTTTAAGGTTTCTTCCAACCCAAATTATTCTACAATTCTATGATTTCCTTCCCAACTTTCCTGCTATTTACATTCTGGAGCTGGTGAAGTGGAGAGACTTTTGCAGATGAGCAGTTGTTGGAGGGATGGTATGAGGTCTCCAAGTGAAATGCTGTCATTAAAAGGCATCAAAAAAATGAAATCTGTTCCCTTCCAGGTTGCCCAAGTCCTTCCAGTTTCCAGGAAGTTAATAGCACTTCTGTCGATCACCTTGGGTACAGCAGGAGGTTGGGCTTGCAGGGGACAACTGCTCACATCCCTGTTGGTGCTGGGTAGATGTTATTGAGGAGAAATCCTTGACTCCCATCCTTTTCCTGTCCACACCTTTCCATGCAAACCACCCAACAGATAGTGTCATGCATCACCCACTTGACACTGATCCATTCTTGGTCAGATGATGGTTCTTCACTTTGGGTCCTTCCCTTTGGGTCCTTCTCTGCAAGGCAAAAGGGACCTCGGGGAATGAGCATCTGGAAGGCTGGATGTTCAGAGCATCTCTGTGAAAAAAAACAAATAGTATTCCCCTGCTGTGGTCCAACCCTAAAGTCCATGGGAAAGCTCTGTCTGTGGTTAAGCCCTGTGACAGACCCAGGAGCTGTGGAAGAAAGAAAAAAATTTATAGCATGATCTGACTATCTGTGAGCAGGGTGCAACCAAGGATATATCCTTGCCTGGGAGAAGGGAACTGGGAAACAGTCCATCCCAGATTTGAAGCTGTTGGCCCAAGTCTCTTTGGAAGTAATGCCAGAACCAAAACCATGTGACTGGTGAGCTGATAAGCTGAAGTCGAGGATGGGATGAAGTTGCAGGGGGATGAACACGAATGCTGGTGGATGGTGGTCTTGGTAGTGATGCAACCAGACTGCCCAAATTTGTAGGTTTATTTAGTGGGAGCTTGAGCTGGAGGGAGAACAGCAGAAACCCAGATGGAAAATTTAGACTGGCAGAGAACATGGGTATGTTCTTAAAACACGGAAGATATGAAAACATCAGGTTCATCAGTACTCTTGAAATTGGGTTGGAATGGAAATGAGTATTTCTTTATGTACTTCAGCAGATTGGCTATTTGGAAAAAAAATGACTTTGGCCAATTGAGATGTTTGTTTGTGAGCAGGCTGCAATGTTTTTGTTCAATTAGGAATGCTCCAAGTTGGCTGCAAGATTTGCCTTTTTTTTTCTAGATGAATTTGAATCATTGTTCCCAGCTGCAAAATGAAAATGCCTCTTTTAATACATTTCCTTCTATTTTTAATTTCTTGGAGTTAAGAAAGGAACTTAAGCACAAAAAAAAAAATCAATGCAATTGAAATGTATCTGAGAAACACTTCAATATTGTTAAAACTCAATTTTTTGGCTATAAGGGATTTTCAGTAGAAAACTTCTCCCCAGGCTCTGCTCTCCGGGAGGTGAGTGAGTGAGAAACTCTTTAGCTACCTGTAGACCAACTGATGTCTTTGCACCATTTGCAGCAGAGATGTGGGGAGAAGAGCAACCCTTCTCCTATCTCCTGATTTGTGTCTCATCCTCGCTAAGAGATTGCATCCATGGTCAATGTTTTCTCCTGGGCTTCATTTCCGCAAGTTAGCAGAAATAAAGGTCTTGGACTTTCTCACGTGCACAGTTCTATCTACCTGCCCATCCATCTCTTTCCATTTTGTGGAGCTGAAGTACCTCTCTGGTCCTGCTTTCCCTACCCATGGGAAATTGTTCACGAGAAAACGGAACATAGTGCTTTTAGGCCCATGAGATTGAGTTTTTTGTCTGTTTCCTGGGGATAGAAAAAGAGATTCTGGGACTTGTTGCAAGGTCTCCGTAGTTTAGACAGTTCCTGAAAGTCCTGAGAACAGACTAGCCAGAGCAAACTTCCTTTCCATCTGGGATAATCACTTGCAATGTTGCTTCTGCCAAGCCTGGACAACTTGACGTGACAAGCCTCAGCTATTCATGATGAACTGTCATAAGCAGAGCCATCATGCAAATATTGGTTGGGACACTACGTAGAGACTGCATGTGTCAAACACTTGGTTAATTCAGTATCCCAGATGAAGGCTGCACTCCCATCTCAAGGTTTCCTCATGCTTTCTATCATGCTGTATCAAATGATGTTACAGGAGACAGTTACAGAGCACCTTAAGGAAGGCCATGCCTAGGGAAGATCATGGAGTTTCTCCTGGCACAGGCCAGGTCCTCATGCAACTGGATGTGATGTAATGACGAGGTGTGACTCTGCCTCTGAATGCAGTCCTACTTGGATGCTGTGCTAAATGCCTGCCTGCATGGCATGCCACTGTGGGAAGCACTGTCGAAGTGTGTGAGGTGCTGTCCCTGGCATCGGACTGTCCCATACCCTAAGGGTCAGCATCAGTTGGAGACCACGAGCCATATGAACCTAAAGCCAGGCATGCAGAACATATACAATCCCACCTCGCAGGAGAGGCAAGCCAGGCATGCAGAACATATACAATCCCACCTCGCCGGAGAGGCAGCATTCCATGATTATTCACATAATCATGGAATCATTAAGATAGGAAATGCCCTCTAAGCTCATCCAGTTCAACTGCTAGTCCAGCATCACTATGCCGAATAATAAACCATGTCATAAAATGACACATTCATACGCTTTTTGAATACCTCCACAGATGGTGATTCCACCGCTTCTCTGGGCAGCCTCTTCCAATGCTTCACCATTCTTTCAGTAAAGAATTTTTTCCTAATATCCAATCTAAACCTCCCTGGTGCAACTTGAGGCCATTTCCTCTCATCCTTGATACTTGGGAAACCAACCCCCACCTTGCTACAATCACTTTTCAGGTAATTGTAGAGAGTGATAAGGTCTCCCTTCAGCCTTCTCTTCTGCAGATTGAACAAACTCAGTTTCCTCAGCTGCTCCTCTTAAGACTTATTCTCCAGACCCTAGAAACTGAGATCTGACTTCTCTGAATTTGAACACTGCTTCCCAAATCACAGCCCTTACTCTGTGGAATCCAGTGATGTTTTATGAGAATTAAGAGAAAACTTGTTCATTACCCCAGGAATGTAATAGTAATTTAGATTGGTGTTGGGTGCCAGTTGTTTTTGATGTTCTTGATAGGAGATTAAAGGTAGATCTGGACCTTTTGTATTTCTGAAACTCCATTCAGTATAGGACATGCACTATATATGAACAGGCATTCTTAAGAATTAATGGTTATTCCTCCTCTTCTCCATTACTCTTTATAACTGAAACATTCTCCTTCAGTGAAGGCTGAAGGATACAGCAATTTACTGGGAAGAAGACCTCTATCTCTTAAAAATGCTGTTCCACTTGTTGTTCCCGATAGGAGTGAAGCTGATTCTGCCCATAGTCTGGGGCCATTATGAGAAAAGGATGGGTGTCCTTTATTTTTCTGAATGGGACCAAATACTTTCCAGCCATTCACAACACAAGAGATCACCATCTCCTCTCACGGGACTGTGGCACCCGTCCTAAAACACAGTCAAAATTGGCAGCGCATATCAGTAATTATGGCAAAATAAATTACAAGGATGTTACAATTATCCTGGAGCCAAGGGCAATAAACCTAGACATGCAGAGTTAATGTTAAACTTAAAAGGAATGCAATAAGTTAAAATGTAGAGTTTCCCAGTATCCAAAGACCTTTAACTCTGCCCTTGGACAATGTATCTGAACTTCCCACCACATTTCGAGTTGGTGAAAATTGGTATAGAACATATATTCACTTTTTAAGGATGAATATGGATATTTCCCCCTATAAGCTTTCACACAGGAAAACCTCTCAAAAATCATAAAATCATAGAATCATGGAATGTTTTGGGTTGGAGGCTACCTGAAAGCCCATCTGGTTCCAATCCCCCTGTCATGGGCAGGGACAACTCCCGCTGGGTCAGGGAGCTCATAGCCCCATCCAACCTGGCCTTGAACATCTCCAGGGATGGGTTTCTTTGGGCAATCTGTGCCAAGGCCTCCCCACCCTCACAGTGAAGAATTTCTTCCTAATGTCTAATATAAATCTTCCCTCTTCCAATTTAAAGCCATTCCTCCTCATCTTATTACTCTATACCCTTGTAAAATGTCCCTCCCCACCTTTTCTGTACCCCCCTTCAAGTACTGGAAGGCTGCTTTAAGGTCCCCCAGAGCCTTCTCTTCTCCAAGCTGAAGAACCCCAACTCTCTCAGCCTGTCCTCATAGCAGAGGTGCTCCAGTCATAAAAATGACTAGGTTTATTTTCTTCTCTGATTTCTAAGTTCTTGATGAGGGAGAACCATTTTTCCTCAGGACAGGAAGATGTTTCTGTCAAATATTGGCCTGAAAAAAGTAAAGAAGAACCTTAAAATGGTAATACTCCCTACATAAATTTCAGTTCAGTTCTGGAGTCATGAACACAGGAAGGACATGGACCTGTTAGAGAGAGTCCAGAGGAGGCCACAAAAATGACCTGAGGGCTGGAGAACCTTCCCTATGAGGACAGGCTGAGACAAGTTAAATTTTTCCAGCCTGGAGAAGAGAAGGCGCTGGGGAGATCTCTTAATGGTCTTCCAGTACTTAAAAGAGGCCAACAAGAAAGGTGGGGAGGAGCTCTTTACCAGGGAGTGCAGGGATAGGATGAAAGGGAATGATTTTAAACTGAACAAGGGAGATTTAGTTGAGATATTAGGAAGAAATTCTTTCCTGTGAAGGTGGTGAGACACTGGCACAGGTTGCCCAGAGAAGTTGTGGCTGCCCCATCCCTGTAGGTGGTGAAGTCCATGATGGATGATTCTTTGAGCAACCTGATCCATTGGAATGTGTCGCTGACCATGGCATCAGGGTTGGAACTGGATGGCCTTTAAAGTCCCTTTGAAACCAAACCATTCTATTAGTCTGTGGTAAATATGTTTGAATAGCATTGAGCATTTTAAACTTTTGCACAATTTGGGAGTAGGATCTAACTGGAAGGAAACTGTGCTGCAGGCACAGTCTTTTGGAAAACTCTCCTCAGACATGGCTGATTCATTTTCCTGTGGAAAGAATCTGCCTTCCACATACAGGCCAAAAGATGTGGACGATGAAAAATTCCTGGTGAGCCTGGGAAGGAAATGGGAAAAGGAAGGAAAAGACTGAATGTTTTGGGACATCCCAGAAGTGTGGTGAGATACTCATAGAATGCTTTGTGTTGGAAGGGACCTTTGTCCAGATTGTTACTCACAACCCCATCCAAGCTGACCTTGAATGTTTCCGGGTTTGGGACTTCCACCCTGAGCAATCGGTTCCAGTGTTTCACCATCTTCATTGCAAAAGAATTCCTCATATTCACTCTAAACCTACCCTTTCTTTGTTTAAAACCATTACTCCTTGTCCTGTCACAAGTGATCTTGCTAAATATTCTGTCTGTCACCAAAGATCTTCCTGTCTCTCTCCATCACAGCTGTGAAGAAACACCCAGGTTGGGTGAACTGAGCTGTATAGCAACATATACGACCCTCGTTGGAATGCCGGCAGTTCAGAGCCATCTATTCAGAAAGAATGAAAGATATTTTTTGAGGCAAAGAGCAATTGCCTTCCCAAGGGACATTTATATATGGGAAAGCCTTGTTCTACTGCTGTGTGGGAATATAAAAGTCCCTGGGATTTCTTCTTTGGCAAAGAGCAGGGTTATGACCAAGAGAATAAAGAAGCCAAACCAAACCCACCCTTCTGCATCTTATTTGAGACCCTCTTGTAGCTTGGCTGACTCTCCCTTCCTACTCTGCCAATATCTTTCCATTTATGCAGTGGCACTTAATGAGAATGAAGCGACTAATTTGGCCGTACTCGATGTCTTTATAACCCAAACCCACAGCTACGACAAGCCAATAGCACTGAGCTAGTTCTACTGATTATTTTAATCTCATCATATGTCTTTTCTGGTCAATAAACTCCCTCTCAAATCAAATTGTTACTGAACATAACCTGACGCTAATGTCCATTGGACTCTGGGCTATAGCGAATAATGTAGTTTGTCATAATTAAGTGTACTGCCTAATTAATTGAGTGGTCAGAATGCTAATTAGCCAGGTTTATTGAGACTGGAGGAGTATGAAGGGCAATACTGCAGCTCATCAAAAGCAATGGGACTAGAAATAAAGTACATCTCCCTTCCCTCTCGTCTGTCAGGCAGACAAATCTGTGCCTATGTAGATATATGGGCTCTAAGCAACACCTGGAGATGGAGATGAACAGGGTCGTGCTGGTCTTGCTGAATTCTTTTCAGTGTGGCTGAGGTTTGTTAGCCTTTGCTCCCATTTTCCACTCTTTCCTCTAGCTCGTCCATCACCACAGCCTAACTTAGCTGTCTTCTCAGTCCTCATCTGACGTTATCTGCTGTGTTCTTTTCTCAGACAAGGAAAAGCAAGTCTGCCATATTTCCCTCTAGTACTGCCAATAGATATCTGGGAAATATGAAGGGTCATGTAGGTTTCCCAGAGAAATTGTGGATGCTCCATGCCTGGAGGTGTTCAGGATCAGATTCAATGGGGTTTTGGGCAGCATGATCCAGTGGGAGATGTCCCTGCCCATGATGTGTGAGTGTGTGGACTGGATGATTTTTAAGGTCTCTTCCAATCCAAACCATTCCATTCCATATACATGCAAGAAGTTTACTGAGAGTGGCAGTTCATTGACTTTTCCTGCCTAACCTGTTTTTTAGTCCTCTAGTGATAGGGTGTGTAATTCCCAATGCTCAGATCCTCTTTGAGGCTGCACCTTGAATTCTGTGTTCAGTTTTGGGCCCCTCAATACAAGAAGGACATTGAAGTGTTGGAGCGTGTCCGGAGAAGGGCAATGGAGCTGGCAGGGATTATGGGTAGTGGCTAAGGGAACTTGGCCTGTTTAGCCTGGAGAAGAAGAGAGGAGACCTTATCACTCTCCACTACTCCCAGAAAGGAGGCTGTAGTGGGGTGGGTGCTGGTTTCTTCTCCCAGGTAACAAGCAAAGGGAGAAGAAGAAGTGGCCTGAAGTTGCACAAGGGAAGGTGTAGATTAGATATGAGGAAAAATTTCTTTACTGAAAGGGTGACGAAGAATTGGAAGAGGCTTCCCAGGGAAGTGGTGGAGCCACCATCCTTGGAGGCATTCAAAAAATGTGTAGGTGTTGCACTTTAGGACATGGTTTAGTAACTACTGTGGTGTCTTTTCCAATCTTAATGATTCAATGATTCTATGACTCCCCTGGGAGGACTGCTCAGATATTTCCCCAATTTTCCTGGCTATGAAAGAATATGAGATATGTAGAGTAAAAAGTCTCTCATCCCTATCCCTTCTGTCACCCTGTAGACACCTAAAACCACTGGAACTACATGATCTAAACCAGTGCTTTCTATCACATTTCTACTCAAGGTGATGAGATTCTCCCTACCGTGGCCAGAATTCAGTCCGTTGCCAATAAAGCTGCATCCATCTCACTGTCTGTAAACAGCGTCTTGATTTTGTGGGCAGCATCCACCAGCTCTGCCCTCCAGTATTTATTACGGTGCCTGAGTTTCAGAAACAAATGCTCTAGTAGATTCCTCTCTCTCCTAAGTCCACAGCAGGCAGCCAAAACTTTAAATCTTGCAACTGCGCATTGCTTTCAATGGTCTATGGCCAGATAGCTTGTTTTCCTTCCGATTGCTTTCAGTTTCAAACAAATAGCGCTGCTGTGGGTAAAGCTCAGCCCACATTCCAATATCTCACCACATAATTGCACTGAATTTGACCACAAGCTAATAAGTAAAACTGCTCTGCAGTCAGGTGCTCAAATACTGCTCTGTCTTACATCTGTGAAACAACTTTACAATCAGTTGCATTTTGTAGCCCTGTCAAACATGTCTTTCTGTGCCAGAATCTCAAAACCTCTAAAGGATCACAGCACAGCATTTTCTGCAGCAGGATTTGTTTCCAGCATGGGGAGAGCAGGCAGGGACAAAAACTCTGCAGGAAAACATGAGCGTGCATGACTCATTTATAGTTGTTTTTCTTTTGAGAATCCCCAGGTGGAGATGCTTGTGCAAGACTGAGGCTTTCAATCCATAGAATCTTAGAATTATAGAATGGTTTGTGTTGGAAGAGACCTTAAAGATCAACCAGTTCCACCTCCCCTACCATGGGCAGAGATACCTTCCACTGAACCAGGTTGCTCAAAGCATCGTACAGCCTGGCCTTGAACACCTCCAGAGATGGGGCAACCACGACTTCTCTGGGCAACCTGTGCCAGAGCCTCACCACCCTCACAGGAAAACAATTCTGTCTAATATTCCATCTAAATCTCCCCTCTTTCTGCTTAAAACCATTCCCCCTCATCCTATCCCTGTACTCCCTGTTTAAGAACCCCTCCCTATCTTTCCTGTAGACCCCTTTCAGTACTGGAAGGCTGCTCTAAGGTCTCCCCTCAACCTTGTTTTCTGCAAGCTATGATTATCTATAATTTGTAGAATACTCCTTGAAAAAAAAGAATCACATTCCTAATAGTCAATGATTTCACTTTTCAGTAGTACAGCAGAAGTTTGTCTTGATGTCCCTGACAATAGAGATCAGAGCAAGTCACAAGTCTTGTGATTTGTAACCTGTTCATTGCAGGGAGTTGAGATGAATTGTTCAGAGAACAATGGCTCTGTACTTGCCCTGTTTCATATAATCTTTCCCTAAATATCCACAAGAAGTATTTTTGGACAGAAAACAAAATCAGATTCGTGTATTCTGCCAAAATACTTATCCAACCTTGCTATCTAATCAGACTCATTAAAAAGCATTTTTTTTTAACAATTTCCTTGCAACAAAAAAAGGCTCTTTAGAAATTCATAAATGAAGATTTGCAGGAGATCAAATATACATAGCGAAACCTTGATCTTTAAAGGTACTCGTGGCAGACTGAAAACTGAGGAAGAATTAATGGAGTAAAATAGTAGTTAGGAGGCTTTCCTGCTAAGGTACTTTCTTGTTAGTGGTTTAGGCAAAGTGAGGATGTATCACAGTATCACGGTATCATAAGGTTGGAAAGGACCTCTGAGATTATCGAGTCCAACCTCCATGTAAATCAGTGTCTTAGGTATATTCATGATATTTAGAGTCCTCAGAACAGGAAGGACACAGATCTGTTAGAGTGAGTCCAGAGGAGCCTATGAAGGTGATCAGAGGGCTGGAGAACCTCTGCTATGAGGACAGGCTGAGAGAGTTGAGGTTGTTCAGCCTGGAGGAGAGGAGGCTCCATGGAGACCTTAGAGCAACTTCCAGTACCTGAAGGGGCTCCAGGAAAGCTGGGGAAGGGCTCTTAATCAGGGAGTGTAGGAATAGGATGAGGTGCAATAATTTTAAGATGGAAGAGTGGAGATTCTGATGAGATCTTAGTAAGAAATATTTTCCTGTGAAGGTGATTAGGCATTGGAAGAAGTTGCCCAGAGAAGTCATGGATGCCCCATCTGTGGAAGTGTTGAAGGCCAGGCTAGATGATGTTTTGAGCAACCTGATCCAGTGGAAGGTGTCCCTGCCCATGGCACACAGGTTGGAACTGGATGGTCTTTAAGGTCCCTTCCAATCCAAACCATACTATTCTATGGTTCTATAAGTATGCACACACACAAATACAATTAAAAGTACATATGTACATCCATGAATGCCTTTTATATATGTAAATAAATATACATATCTTGATTTGGGATGAAGCAGGATAGAAAATTTGAAAGTGTGACCCAGTCTAATACTGGCAATATCACTCAGTTGATATATTTTCAGTCATAGATTTAGTAAAACAGCTTATTCCCTGTCAATTTCCTGATGTGGTACATTTCTGGATTTTCTTTTATATGCTCTGCAATTGGGACTAACACTCATCCCCTGATAAACAGGGTATACCTGTATGCAGAAGGCTGTTAGAAGCGCAGTTTTGTTACTGTCTCAGGACTAAAACATCCTTTTCCTGCAATTCTATAGCCTGTTTTAACTGGCAAGAATCAAATTCCAGCTTTAGTGCATACGATACACATGTACGATATGTGCCTCTGGATACATCCCAAAGTGTCAACCATGCCACATAGTCTGGTGTCATCGGAAAAGTTGCTGAGGGTGCCCTCATTCCCCCTGTCCATGTCTGTGAAAAAGATATTAAACAACACCATTCCCAGTACCAAACCCTGAGGAACACCATTTGTTACTACTTGGCCATTGTCCTGTTGATGATAACTCTTTGAGTCCAACCATCCAGGAAGAGGTTGCCCAGAGAAGTCCCGGATGTCCCATCCCTGAAGGTGTTCAAGACCAGGTTGGATGAAGCTTCAAGCAACCTGATCCAGTGGAAAGTGTCCCTATCCGTGGCAAGGGATTTGTAACTGGATGAGTTTTAGGGTCCTTTCCAGCCCAAACCATTCTATGATTCTGTGATTTTATATATGGTAATGCGAAATTTCTTCTCCCTCCTGCCCAGATTCATGCTTTTTATTTGGGATAGGAAATCATAGAATAAGACTGAGTCTAGGAGGGCAGTTCTGAGGCCCTTCTGTTCTCATGCCAGTTGGTGAGACTAAGTCCTGTTCCCAAGGCTCTAGTCTGTTTTGGGGGATAACTTTGCCATCTAATGGATGCTTTTTCTTCTGGATGAAAAATCAACAACTCATGGCAATGCCTCTCCCCACCCTGGGCCTCTCCTCTGGATGGTTTGGTTTAAAAATAAATCCCTGGGATAGCCAGGGGATCTCAGGGTGAAGGGAGGGTGGTATTAATTCCTCATGGGACACGTTGAGGAAGGAATGCCCACCACCACGTTCCTCCCTGGCCTCGCTTGCAAAGGCATCTCTATGAGAACATAGCTGGCATTCTCTGTGTGCACCGGCTGGCAAGGAGGAATGTCCCTGAGGAATTCCCCTCCATCCCTGCCAGCATCCGGGCTGGGGTCCCGACCTGTCCCTCCCTGTTCAGGGGGACATTTCTGAAGCACTGTACTTCGCCTCTGCTGCCTTTGCCTCTGCTGAGCACCCCCAGCCAAAATACATTAAACGGCTTCACGGGACCTGCCATCTCTCTTGAATCCATCTTCCCTCGAATCGCTGTATTACAACCAAACAGGATTTGTTCCACTACAATTTGTCAAGATTGGACAAGGCCTCAAAGTTGAAGGAGACATATATTAAAGGTTTCTTAGGGATTGGAATGAGAGAGGCAATTACCTTCCTGGGCTCAGAGATGAGGGAATGCAGCTCCCGTCCCTATTGCACAGCATAAGAGGGCTGAGGGGGTTTCTCTTCCTTCCCTGCCAATAAACAAAGGTAAAGACCCCCTCCTCCCTCCTTAAACTGCCACATGCTGTGAATGGAAACCTAAAACGATGGCAAGCTGGCTCAGCAGGGAGGAGAGCTGTGTGTGCGCTGGCATCGCAGCCACCTGCATCCAACTATGATGGCCATGCTCAGCCACAGCGGCACCTGGGGACAGAGCACAAGACCTGCTCTGACCTGAAGAACCTGTCCCAAAAGGGACCAGCATCTGCCATCCTCCTTCTCTGTCTATGCCTTTGTCCCTCCACGGCATCTGGGAGGGCTGGAGACCTTGCAGGGTGCTGGGGAGTGAGATCATAGAATCATAGAATGGTTTGGGTTGGAAGAGACCTCATAACCCATCCAGTTCCAACCCCACTGCCATGGGTAAGTGCACCATCCTCTAGATCAGGTTGCTCATAAACCCATCCATCCTGGTCTTGAACACCTCCTAAGATGGGAATGCATTGGGAATGAGTGCCCCACATACGCTACTCCAGCACAAGATGACATTCAGCTGCAACCACCAACCCCCTTTAAGCCTTTAATTTCAGGGAGGAGGTTCATAGAGAGGGACATGTCTGCCTGCATGGACCCCAGTAGGAGATGGGGTGGAAGTAGCAAATTGTCATGATTTGGGCATCAGATGGGGCACTTCTGGGAAGGTGGGAGGAATGAGATCACGGCTCTGGAGGGATGCCAGCCTGCCTGGAATGGGGAGATGGCATTTTGTGCCAACCAAACCACTCTGCTCCTGTTGATGCAAACAATTGAACATATTTGGGGATCTGTGCTGCTTAGAGGTTGTCTCCCTCCCCATTATTTGCCCCTAAAAGCAATTCCTGCCCTGGGAAGAGCTGGGAGTGAGGGAAGGAGACTTTCTCTGAGGGAGGGTGTCTTTGAAACCATCTCCTCTGCATAGTCAGGTGTTCCTGAGGCTAGCTTGTGTTAGACTTCAGTTTGGATAATCTGGAATAACTCCAGTGAAAGCACTGGGGACTGCAGCGGAGTAGACCCAGCATGAGCTGGAACAGAAATTAACCCTTGGCACATGCCCATGGATTTATCTGAAGAGCCCTTTGTAGGCAAAAGGTTTTATTACACTGGCTTAAGTGGGCTTTGGATGGAGACTCTAGAAAATGCAGTGGAGGGTTGATAGAATCCTACCTAGCTAATTAATCAAATAAATCACCCGCATTCGCTTTCAGCCATCTGAAATCAAGGTGGCACAGCTTTAAGTCCTTCTGCAGGATCCCTGGCTTTGTATCTTTTCAGTTCTCATTATTTAGCTATATTGAAGCTCCATTTGGAAGCTGGTAGGCACCAGCTACCAGATGAGAGCCCCCTGCTTTATTATGAGTTGTGGAAAGATTTGATCTATCTGTTCTGATGATGAATTTTCACTGAATGATATTAAGCTTATTTCAAATTAGTTAAAAAAAAAAAAAGTGTTTCTATTTTGAGCTGAAAGAGAAGCAAAGAAATAACTCCCTACTGAGAGTAATTCTTATCATTTCAAGATAGGATGACAGATGAAAAGGAACTTCAGAGCTGATATAAAATGAGATTCCTTGCTTTGTGGAGGAAAAAGGGCCAATATTTTGTGGGAATTTTTCATGGCAAATACATTCATTTATTTTTTGTTGACAAAACATTGATTTGAAATGCTTTGATTGCCCTGCTCACATCTGACAATAATTGTATATCTCACAGTGTTAATTTCTTATGGGTTGTCAAAGGGAATTGAAAGCCAAACGCATCACAAGTACAATAGGGAGGAGGATGGTTTTAACCTTCCCTTTCATTTTGTTTATTAACACAGAATATTTCCCTACTTTGGCTTCTACCTGGAGATTACAGTTTCTTTCTTTCTTAAAAGCTCAGCTATGCTCCTGCTGACTTCCACTCTGAACATTTTTTACCCTAATTTTAGCACCGTTGGGTGCTGGGGAGTGAGGATTATGGCTCCAGTCACTGTAAGGATTTTGCTTCTTGGGGTGCTGGTGGCTGTGTGTTTCTCCTAATGATGTACTCCTCATGGCTTCCATCCCTGAACACCCTTCCTCGTGATTTACAGGGTGTTATGGGTCAAGCTTTCTGTGCAGGTATGATGAAATGCCTTGACATTTAGTAATGAAATTATATTCAGGAGAGGATCTACTCTTCATGAGGGGCTACAAAACTGACCACATTTCTCGTTTTTTTCCAGTAGTTTAAATTTTCAGAAGCCACTGAGTGACCTTCTAATAGAGAAAGGCTTGTTCCACACTTAGAGCATCAGCATGGTCCTGAGAAGGAGTTTGACATCTGGAGTCCTGGCTCAGCATCTGGAAAAGTAACTTAATTTCTGTGTGATGATGGAAAATGGAGGTGGGCTGATTTTCAGCAGCTCTGATTGAGGTCTGAGAGTTTCCCTGGTGTCTCTTACTTATGTCATTTAGAAAAGATAAGAATTTCTCCATATTTACAACAACTACAATTAACTATATTTTTTCAAGAGCGCCAGGTCGGATGAGGTTTTGAGCAATCTGGTCCAGTGGAAGTTGTCCCTGCCCATGGCAGGTGAGTTGGAACAGGATGATCTTTAAAGAGCCTTCCAACCCAAACCATTCTATGATTCTGTGATTCTATGAAGAAAGGTGTGACGGGCATCATGAGAGCCCAAACAATGCCATTTTGCTCACATAAAGTTCTAGGAGGTCTAAGGCTGCTCCACCAACCTCAACCACTGAAATGAAGACGTGGTATCAGATTGACTCTCCTTTTCCTGGCTCTGGGTTAGCCAGTAGATGGGAATGGAGAGTGAGATATTTAAGGTGGAATCACTGCTAATGGGGAAGCTGAACATCTCAAAGTGAAAATTGGTCTTTGCCAGTGGTATGTCTGACCATGGAAGCCATCCCCTCCTCCTGCTCATCTCCAGGGGGAACAAACAGCAGATGCAAGGGACCTGTATAAGAACAGGGCATGTGAATTGACACTTTCTTGACACACTCTCCTGCCCTGGATTTTGGATGGAGACAGGGGTGAGAGAGTTCCTACTGTCCGTTGCTGCAATGCCTTTGGCATCCATCTGGGAAAGCCTGCTAGACCATCCACCCCTGGAGATAGGCTTATAATGATAATTTATGTTAATATCTCTTTGTGGCTGTCTCTTCCTCTGGGTTCCTCAAGACTTCCTCCAAGTGGAAGGTGCAAGGGACTAATGTGGACATGGTCACATGCACCCCAAAGGGAAAATAATGGCCTAACAGGGCTGAATCTACTTGCAAAGCACAGGAAGTGGAAGTTCACAGGTTTGACACGGTCCTATGTGCCTTTGTGAGGAAATGAATGAAGTATGTGTGTCCAACAACCCCTCCATTCCTGGAAGGCAAGTCCCCAAACAACCAACCAGGAAAGGGGAAGTCTGGGCAAGTTTCATGAGAGGCTGGGTTTTCTTTTCCACCTCTGCTCTCCTGCCTATTCTTGGTGCACAAAACGCTGCAGGATGAGGGCAGAGGTGATGGGCAGAGGGCCCACAACCAGAAGTCACTGGCATGACTGAGGCTGAGAGATGCTCCCAGGGAAGATGTCACTTAGACTCACTGTCTGTCGGTCTTTCTTTGCCTCCTCTTGTTCATTATCATTGCAGCTTTCACCCTCTCTCCGTCCCTTGAGATTCTCACAGCCCCTCTTGGCAGCCTTTCCCTTCTGATGGGCAGCCCTGGTTGGATTAGGTCAAGGAGCTGCAGACAACAAGAAGAAAGAAAAACTATGCCAATTTGTCCTTATACAAGAACTAGTTACTAGTACAAATAGTGGAATATTTTGATTTAAACTAAAGTAGAATTAGTTTTCTATAGAATTAGTTTTCTAACTAACTTCAGTTAAGTTTTAAGTAAGTAACTATTTTTTAGGAAGTTAGACAGAATGATAGCATGTTTTCCTGATAGCTGTTTTTTTTCACAGCACTATTTAAAGTGAAATGATAGCATCTTAAGTATGGTAAAAGTTGAATAGATGTGTTTTGTTTTATAATCACCCCTGTTTGTAGTTTTTCTTTATCTAAA
The DNA here is from genome assembly GCA_033556795.1 of Tapera naevia. Taxonomy (NCBI): domain Eukaryota; kingdom Metazoa; phylum Chordata; class Aves; order Cuculiformes; family Neomorphidae; genus Tapera; species Tapera naevia. Next base: position 255,624 of record JAUMJJ010000063.1, read on the forward strand.
ATACAAGATCAGACAGAGAGCTGGTTCCAAAGCTCCAATTAGCAGATATTTGGCCATTGTGAAGTTCATAATAACATTAAAATTAATCCTTGGAAAGTAATAAAATATGCATAAGATTTCCAGGGAATTTATCCATAGGCATGTAAGTGGGAAATACATTCTGTAACCAGCTCTTGTCTCGTTATGCATGACTGTTGGAAATCATTCCCTCGTGTGTTCAGTGTGGAAATAAAGGATGCTGTTTTCTAAAACTCCAAAAACAAGTTGTAGAGAGTTTATTTGCGGGCATTTTCAGTATCAGTCCCGCTTGTCCCCGTCTTCCTATCTGTCATCCCCAGTCCAGATCCGCTTCCCCTCCTTAAACAAGATCTCAACTGACCGTAAGGCTTCTGTCACTCTGGCTACCAAAATCAAACCCCTTCCCTCATCAAATCCCTAATCAGCCGTAACGGCACTGTAAGCCGTGCTAAATTGACTGCTCTTCGCTCCTTCTGCTGACCGCTGCCCTTCAACGAGCTGGCCTCGTCTCTGACTCCGAGGGCAACATCACGTCTAATTATATTTCCCCTGCCTTTCCAAATCCTCTCAGGCACCCGGACAAACACAGGTATTGAGGAGGGTGGGAGGATTAGCTGAGAACCCAGTCACGTATTGCAGTGGGAAACATCTTGCAGCTGTGCACGCTTGCAATGCTTGGGAAGGATGTTTGTGGGGGTAGGCATGGGAGGGCTCCTGAAGCAGGCAAGGGTCCTGGTGGAGGTGGTGGTGTGGTGAGACCTTGTGGGTGAACGAGGCAAAGATGTTGAGCAACTTCACCACTTCCCGGGAGAAACCGGCTCCCTTCTGGTGCCCCAAGAGGGAGGAGAAAGGGATGGAGGGAAAATAGAAAGTTTTACAGTCTGGTGGCACTGACAGGTAGGCCAGAGTTGCCCTTTAACTTGTTGTCCAGGAGAAAATAAATAGTCCTGTGTCCACAGCCAGGCACTGAAATCGCCCTTGCAAATGGTTTCCTGTTAGTTGTCTTAGGAATACGATAACATACTAGTAAAGCCCTTGACACCATTTCCCACAGTTTTCTGCTTGAGAAACTGGCTGCAATTGTCCTGGACAGCCACATTCTTTGTTGGGTAAAAACCTGGCTGGATGGCTGGGCTTGAAGAGTGGTAGTAAATTGAGTTAAATCCAGCTGGAAGCTGGTCGCAAGTGGTGTTCCCCAAGGCTCAGTGTTGGATCCAGTTCTGTTTAACATCTTTATCAATGATCTGTATGAAAGGAATGAGTGCACCTGCAGTCAGTTTGCAGATGACACTACGCTGGGCAGAAGTGTTGATCTGCTTGAGAGAAACAAGACTCTACAGAGAGACCTGGACAGGCTGGATTGATGGACTGAGGCCAACAGGATGCGGGTCAACAAGGCCAAGTGCCGAGTCCTGCACTTGGGTCACAACAACCCAATGCAATGCTACAGGACTGGGGAATTGTGGATGAAAGCCTCCCTGGTAGAAAAGGACCTGGGGGTGTTGTTTATGAGCAGCTGAACATGAGCCAGCAGTAGCCCACGTGGCCAAAAAGGCCAGCGGCATCCTGGCTTGAATCAGAAACAATGTGGCCAGCAGAACCAGGGAAGCCATCCTTCTGCTGGACTTAGCACAGGTGAGGCTGCACCCCAAATCCTGGATTCAGTTTTGGGCCCCTCACTACAAGAAAGACATTGAGGCAGAGTTGGTGAAGCGGCTGGAGCACAAGTCTTGTGAGGAACAGCTGAGGGAACTGGGGCGGTTTAGCCTGGAGAAAAGGAGACTGAGGGGAGACCTTATCAGTGTCTACAACTCCCTGAAAGGAGACTGTAGCGAGGTTGATGTTGGTCTCTTCTCCCTAGTAACAAATGATAGGAGGAAAGGAATCGGCCTCAAGTTGCTTCAGGGGAGGTTTGGATTAGATATCAGGAAACATTGCACCACCAAAAGGGTTCTCAGGCACTGGTAGAGGCTGCCTGGGGAGGTGATGGAGTCAGCATCTCTGGAACTATTTAAAAGGTGTGTAGATCAGATGCTCAGGGATCTTGTTTAGTAGTGGAGAGGTATGTTTGGACTCGAAGGTCTCAAAGGTCTTTTCCAACCAAACTTCTTCACCAATTCACCATGGAAATTTTTGAAATTATCAAAATCACAGAATCATAGAATGCCCTGAGCTGGAAGGGACCCACAAAGACCATTGAGTCCAACTCCTGTCCCTGCATAGGACAGTCCAAACATTCACACTGTGCATCTGAGGACATCGGTTAAATGCTTCTTGAATATTGTTAGGCTTGTTCCAGTCAGCTGTTCCAGTGCTCCACCACACTCTGCGCGAACTTTTTCCTAATATTCAACCTAACCTTGCCTCGCACATCTTTCTGCCATTCTCTTGCATAGTATAATTGATCCCCACATCCCTGCCAGGAATATCTCAGTGTCAGTTCTTGGGGCTGCATTTTCATTCAGCAGATGTGAATGGATTTCCTAGTGAGGAAATGTAATTAATTTGATTATGCATAAATAAACTTGGGCTTTGGAAGTGGAAGTATCATGGAATATTTTAACCAAATGAGAAGATGAATATGTAGTCAGCTAATGCCCAGGCACTGGTCACAATAACCACAATTTATAGGCTGTGTTGCCACATAGTCAATTTGGTATTAATTTCATTCCATTGTTCAAGGTCTCTTTTATGGCAGCTCTCTCTGATGGAAGTTGGGTGGTGAGAGACGCCTGTGTTTTTGGTGTTTAAAAAGTTGGAAGTTACGCTTGCCTGGAATATTAAACACCACAGTCCTTTTTCTGCTGCCTTTGGGGTAACATTTTATAGAGCTCAGTGTTGACCTTCTCTTCTCCCTTGGCTCCTGTAGTATCACCTGGGACCAGGGTGTTACTCGTTCAGGTGAAGAAGTGAAACAGGTTGCCCAGAGAAGCTGTGGATGCCCCATCCCTGGTGGTGTTCAAGGCCAGGTTGGATGAGGCTTTGAGCAACCTGATCCAGTGGGAGTTGCCCCTGTCATAGTCAAGGGGCCTGGAACTGGATGATCTTTAAAGTCCCTTACAACACAAAACACTACAGTATTCTATGATTCTATGATTCTATGATTCTATGATTCTATGATTAAAGATCTGGGGAGCAAAAAGCATTGGCTAGCAGAGCTCACAGCAATGGAGAGATGGAGCAGCTTTCATTCCCTCTGTTCAGCCCCTCTAGAGAAGGACTGGAGTTAAATGGATATGCCACCATAACCATGAGTATGAACTGAATGGGGATGGTGGATCCAGTTCGGTCAGGGATTTTGATCCCTGTCTGGAGATTATGCACCTTCCGCATTTATTTCTACTGGTTCTCCCAATTCCAGCAGTGATGTGTGCTGTGGACACCATAGCCCAGGGCAGGTGATCCTGCATCCCATTCTTGTGCTCAGTCCAGCTAACCTCTCCTGAATCCCAGGATGAAATAGTAACGCTGATTGGAAGAGACCAAGAGGTCTTCTACTCCAACCTCTTGCTCCAGTGAGCTTCGGTTCAACCTCTCTGGGGAACCTGTAGCAGCTTGTGACCAGCCTCCTAAAGAAATCACTTTTCCTTATATCAAGCTGAACTCTCTTCCATTTCAGCTTATGTCAACTTTGAAATTAATGTATGTTCATTCTCTCTTGAAGATAGTGACATTGTGTCCACCAGGAGAGCAAGGCGGTGAGACCAGATCCTGCCCCAATTTCTTTTGTGGGACCAGCCTTGGCTGGTGATAGATGTCAGCCCTGGCTCTGACATATTCCCCCATTGGCAACACCAGTAGCTGTGGCCTCTCTTTTCCAATCAGGGGCACATATCTCCAGGTGTCTACAGAGATCCTTTAAGAAAGGGAGGCCACGTGCTTGGACTTGTCTGCTGGTCTTACCAACGGAGGCCTGGAGATGCCGGCTCTGCCTGTGATGCTCTGTACATGTAAGCTGTGTGCTGGAGCTATCTGTCCATGGGCTCTAGGTTTTGGTGTGCAGATCAGGCTGGCATGTGACTTGTGGAACTCTGTGTGTGCCTGTGAGCAAGCAGCATCTGCAGTGCTAAAAATGCAACTGCAGCATGTCATATGCAACTACCGAACTGCTAGAGGGGAAAAAGGATGGGGATGATTTGCAAGCCAAGAATACAAAGCAAGCACCTGCCAGGGGACGCCAGCTCTTGACTCCTCTCCCACCCCCTAAGCACTGTCATGCACACGTTTTGGTCTCCCAGATGTCATGTGTCCCCTCATACTTACAGACCTACATTTTCTGTGTGTATTGATGTTGCCCCCCTGTGCACAGTCCTGCAGATACAACCTACCCTGCTCTATCCCACAAGTCCACAATCGTAGCTCCATGCTCCTAAACTGGTAAGCCAGTCTAGCTAGCAAGTCCAGCCTTGGGTGCAGGCAGAGCGTGCCCTACCTGCTGTGTCTGGGTGGAATGGGCAGCTTGTGGGAAAGAGTATGGCAGATTGGGGAGCTGCTTCAACCTCTAAAGATGGTCTTTATGAGCTGTATAAATCATAAAGTCATAGAATCACCTGGTTGGAAAAGACCTTTGAGATCATCAAGTCCAACCATACCTGTCCACTACTAAACTATATCTCTGGAGCACTTCATCTACCTGTCTTTTAAACACCTCCAGGGTTGGTGACTCCACCACTTCTCTGGGCAGCCTCTGCCAGTGCCTGAGAACCCTTTTGGTAAATAAATTTTTCCTGATGTTTAATCTGAGCCTTCCCTGGTGCAACTTGAGGCCATTTCCTCTCATCCCATCGCCCGTCACTTAGGAGAAGAGCTAAACACCCACCTCAGAACAACTTCCTTTTAGTGAGTTGTAGACAGCGATAAGGTCTCCCCTCAGCCTCCTTTTCCCTGGACTGAACAACCACAGGTCCCTCAGCCACTCCTCATAAGACTTGTTCTCCAGCCCCTTCAGTATAACTATATCATCCCTCTCTAAGGCTCAGAGACATCTGTATGTACATGCACACTGACCCACAATGTCAAATTTGGTCCTACATCTTCTCTGGAAGTGTGGCATAACAGAGCAATTTATTTGCAGATATTCAAAGAAAAAGGGTTTCTTCTCTTCCTTTCCCTTCTGACCTTTCCTGCCCTGCTGTCTGGCTCCCTGCAGAGGAAAGGAGTCAGGCTCACGCATTCATGAGATGTTCCATTAGTGACTGGCTATTTGCAAAAATAATAATAATAAAAAGACAGCACTTCCTTTCCTGCTGTGGAACAAAAATAGCAAGTTCCAACCCATAAAATTTTATGAACGACAATAAAACGAAAAAGTTGTCCCCTCTATTGAGTTGTTTTAGAGGCTGCTATGGGATTTGTCATTCATGCACTCCACAATGGGGATGTAAATTATGTGAAACAAGTGTAAGAATCAAGCTCACACACATGCACTTACATCTACACAGGAGAGAAAGGGAGAAGGAGCAGGGTAATACATAGTTGGTAAAAAACTCTGGCCTGTGCATGCATTTATTTTACAGTGAATAAAGGATTATTTTCAAAGAATGACACAAGTCTGTGACTGTTTGGTTGCTCCCCATCCTTCACCTACAAACCACTTTGCCATGATGAAGGTTCTGCAAGCATTAAGTCCTTGCTTACCTCAATTCAGATCAGGGACTTCAGCAAGGATCTCCAGGAGCAGGAGGGAATGCTCTAGGCACCAGGCTGATCAGGTGTGGTCTTTCTCTTCACTAACTGCAATTTTCTGGGGAAAAAAAAAAATCATTAAAGAAAAAAGACAAAACCCAGCCCTGCTCGTAACTGTCCAGTATTTTTAACCTTCTGAGCTGAAATTTCCAGCTCTGCTCTTAATGCAATATAAATTCTCCATGGACAGTTCAAAAAAAAAAAAAAAAAAAAGATACTTTAAATACAATGACACAGAATCAAAAATTAACCTCATGAGGATCAACAAGGCCAAGTGCAAGGTCCTGCACAGGGCTCGGAGCAATCTCAAGAACAAATACAGGGTGTGCAGAGAATGGATTGAGGGCAGCCCTGAAGAGAAGAACTTGAGGATGTTGGTGGATGAGAAGCTCAACATGAGCTGACAACGTGCACTTGCAGCCCAGAAAGAAAACTTTATCCTGGGCTGCATCCAAACCAGTGGGACCAGCAGAGAGAGGGAGGGAATTCTGCCCCTCTACTCTCCTCTCATAATATCTCACCTGGATTCCTGCATTCCATTCTGGACTCCTCAGCACAGGAAGGAAATGGATCTGTTGGAGCAAATCCAGAGGAGGCCACAAAGAAGATCCAAGGGTGGAGACCCTCCACTATGAGGACAGACTGAAAGAGTAGGCGTTGTTCAATCTGGAGAAGAGAAGGCTCTGTGGAGACCTTAAAGCAGCTTCCAGTACTGAAAGGGGCTCCAGGAAAGCTGGGGAGGGCTCTTTATCAGGAAGTGCAGGGACAGGATGAGGAGGGATGGTTTGAAGCTGAAAGAGAGGAAATTCACATATGATCTTATGAAGAATTTTTTTTCCTGTGAGGGTGGTAAGGCCCTAGCACCTGTTGTCCAGAGAAGTCGTGTTTGCCCCATCCCTAGAGGTGTTCAAGACCAAGTTGAATGAGAGTTTGAGGAACATGATCCAGTGAAAGGCGTCCCTGTCCATGGCAGGTGGGCTGGAACTGGATGATCCTTAGGGTCCCTTCCAACCCAAACAATTCTGTGACTCTATATTACCATCTACTTCTCAGATTCATGTAAAAAAATGCAGATTTTTTTTTTCTCCAAGAGGCTGTAGAATAATCCTGGATATTGGAAGCTCTTATTCTGGGATATCAAAATATGGCATGGGATAAGCCTTACAGGGGAGTACTTAAATCAATAAGCTTTGAGCCTGGGAAAATAGGACTTTCATTGGAGATGCATGCAGTCACCAAGTGGGGTTTTTTTTCCCTTGAAATATTTTGCATATGAGGAACAGTTCTTTCATCTGGATTATTCCCTCATTAAAAGTAATGGCTGTCAGTGTCACTACCAAGATCAGTGCTAGGCTCCCTAAAGTGCTTGCATGGGTAGCTGTTCATTTGTAAAGGCTTTAAGGAGAGCTGTGCTGAGATTTGTGACATTAGGGGAACAAACCCCATATTTCACGCAGATTTGAAGACCATTTAGGAAGTCCTACCTCTCAACTTGCCTAAGAGAGGATGAATCAGAGCTCCTTTGCATGAACACCCTTGGAAAAGTTTGAAGAGAAAACCCAGCCACTTCATCTTAATCCCTGCCCCTTGGATTTTATAAAGAATAAAAAACCACCCTGGAGATTTTGCCATGAAAGAGAACATTGACATGAAACCACTTGAAAATTTCTGAATTGGCCGAAAAATCACTGTTCTCAAAAATCAAAGCTCTTACAAGTAATATTTTCTTCAAACATATGCTTTATTTTGTAGTAACTGTCCATCAGGATCTCAAGTCCTCCAACCAAGCAGGATGTGATTAGGTGGGAATTGTTCTCTTCTCCCAAGAAAGGAGAAATAGGACAAGAGGAAAGGGCCTCAAGTTGCACTATTGTCTATTAGGAAAAATTTATTCACTGAAGGGGTTGTCAAGCATTAGAATGGGCTGCCCAGGGAAGTGGTGGAGTCGCCATCCCTAGAGGTATTTAAAAGATGTGGAAATGTGGTGATTAGGGACATTGTTTAGTGGTGGACTTGGAAATGTGAGGTTAATGGTTGGATTTGATGATCTTAAAGGTCTTTTCCAACCTAACCAGTTCTGTAATTCTGTGGTGAGACCACCACGGAAAGGGGCAGGAAGAGGCCACTTGACAGGTTATATGAAGAAACGTATTGGCTGAGCATTGCTGATGGATTCATGGCAGAAACTTGTGCTGCTGCATCCAGATTCCACCCTCTGACCTGTACCTCTCATCTGTGCCTGGAGCCTGGACACTGATTCCCAGAGCTAAATCCAAAATATGGTTTAATAGTGGGCAGATATGGTTGGACTCAATGATCTCAAAGGTCTTTTCCAACTAAGTGATTCTCTGATCCCTTAAGAACAGGGAGTCCTGAGCCACTTGACCCACTTCAAATAACCATTTTTTTTTGTTTGCTGTTTTTCCTAAGGTCTCCAAAGGGAACCCCAGATTTTGAACCCCCTACCAGAACTAGCTACGAAATGATACAGTAGGGAGAGGACCGCTTGCCCCATCACTGTTCACAGCCTTCATGCCTGCAGTAGCTCCATTCTCCCTGTGCTAAACTCTTTTCCAACTAATCTGACTGTTGGTAGATTTTATGTGTCTAATGGGCTGCGGACAGCACGGGTAGTTAACTGTTCGCAAACTGCTTGGTGATACCAATCACATTATCATAGCCGTCAAGAGATTAAGCCTCCAATTAAAAAGAGACAGGGCAGTGACCAACCGTGAGCAGCCTGGGTTCCTAAAGAGCCAATTTAGGGACTGATTGAAACAGTAATGGGGTGGGAGCAAGACAGGAGACAAAGGCCTCCTGGGAGGTAGCACTTGTTCCTGTAATTAGTGGGGTGGTGTCCCCCCAGGGCTACTTTTCAAGAGGTCTTGCTGGACAAAGCAGAGGAAGAAAAATTGCTGCAAATGTGTTTGCTTTGCCTATACCAGATCCCTGCAGAACCAGGCTCTTAGAATCATGGAATCATAGAAAGTTTTGGATTGGAAGGGACCTTAAAGATCATCCAGTACCAAACCAACCTGCCATGGGCAGGGACACCTTCCACTGGATCAGATACCTCAAAGCCACATCAATTCTGACCTTGAACACTTTCAGGGATGGGCCATCCATGACTTCTCAGGGCAACCTGTGCCAGTGCCTCACCACCCTTACAGTTAAAAAATACTTCCTAATATCTCATCTAAATCTCTCCTCTTTCCGCCTAAAACTGTTCCACCTCATCCTATCCCTGCATGCTCTGATAAATAACTCCTCCCCAACTTTCCTCTAGGCCCCCTTTAAGTATTGGAAGCTGCTTTAAGGTCTCTCTGGAGCCTTTTCTTCTCTAAGCTAAATAAGCCCAACTCTCAGCCCTTGCACCTGTGGAAGGGGTAAGATGATTTGGACATGAGCTGCTGTTCCAGGATCTCTGCTCACCTTTCTCATTCCACTAACATCAGCAACTTGATTTCCAGGGCTCTCCCCTCTGCTTTCAACCCTTTTTCCCCTCCCTCTCCCTTTCCCACAGTAGGAGCTGCCTCACCTGGTCATGACTGTTTCACACCAGGTAGCAAAATGCAATGACTTGCATTGATGGGGAGCCTTAAACTGAATTTTTGTGAGTGAAAAGACAAGTGAAGATCTCCTGACTGAACCTTCCCCTGAAAAAAATATTTATCCATTGGGAGAGTTTGAAAGAGGAAACAGTGTGTATTTGCAGAGATATTGGAGCAAAGAGCAGCGTTGTATAATGCGCAGTAAAGAACAGACATGAAAAAACAGAGCTGTGATTATTTTGTTGTTGAATGAGTGAAGTCCAGGCTCTGCACTTAGAGAAGGGACAGTCTTAGGAAAAAAGAGTCTGGTCTGGAACCAACACCACCGTACAGACAGGGCAAGGGAGGGACTGATGCTGGTCAGGCAACCTGGGAAGATGCATCTCACATGCTTATGCTGTTTGGTTTTGGAAATGTTCCTAGCAGAAGTGGAAACTCAGTCACCTTTTCTGGGTGTGTTTGCCAGCAGAGAGATAGTTTGCCACCCTACATGGAGAAATAAATAGCATGGCCATAGGCTCTTCTGTGCTGTCTGGTCTCAGTGGAGGCATTAAAACAGAGATAGAACACTTAAAACCTAGCTTTTGGTTCCTGACTTTGCAATCTGGCTGGAGGGTACCAGCAGAACTAGGTTTCCTGAATTCCTCCAGGACAGACTGAAAGAGTTGGGGTTGTTCATCCTGGAGGAGAGAAGGCTCTTGGGAGACCTTAGAGCAACCTTCCAGTGCTTAAAGGGGGCCTGCAGGAAAGCTGAGGAGGGGCTTTTTATCAGGGAGTGCAGGGACAGGATGAGGAGGAATGGTTTGAAGCTGAAAGAGAGGAAATTCACATGAGATCTTATGAAGAAATTTTTTCCTGTGAGGGTGGTGAGGCACTGGCACAGGTTGCCCAGAGAAGTCGTGAGTGCCCCATCCCTGGAGCTATTCAAGGCCTGGTTGGATGAGGCTAGGAGCAGCCTGGTCTGGGGGTAGGTGTCACTGCCCATGGCAGGGGTTGGAACTGAATGATCTTTTGACCGAAGCCATTCTATGATTCTATGATTCTTCACTGCTTTGTAGAAGGTTGTATGAATGTTCTTTGGACTCTCCTCATCCTTATATCTGCCACAAGTGCAGACTGCCACACTCTGCCTCCTCTCCTCTTCCTTTATCATCACTTCTTGACCATAACACTCACCTATCTCCTTGCCAAGTGCCAAACTTTTCCTCATCTTCCCAGTTAACACCTCTCTCTCATCTCTTTCCCCAACTTTCGCCCTAGTGCTGTGGAGCGCTTCCACAACCTACAGTTTCACCAGGGTGTGGGCTGCCTTCTGAGGGCAGAATATACCTGGGAACATGATTCTGCTCGATAACTATTGACTGATAAACCAGCAATGCATTTCAGTGCGAGCCTGTCGATTGGTGGGATTGATTTATCTGCCCCTTTTTCTCCAAAGGGCCGACTCTTCTGACAGGACCCTGATTTACAGTCAGGGATGGGAGGGCCAGGACAATCAGGCTTCTACTCTCCATCAGTCACAGATTCAGCTGCTAAGGTTCTTTGTTTTGCAGAGAGGGACTGCAGCAATATTTGTGGCTGGAGTGAATTCAGCAGAGGGAATGGGCTTGGAGCTGTACATCCTGCACCAAGGTCTTCAGTTAGTTCTCTGTTAGCCCCACGTTAGTCTTCTTCTCACTAACAATGGCAGGATCTTACAAACAAGATGTATCTGCAGAGAACTACTCATCCATCTTGATGGTGGCCTCGGGTTTCCGTAGTTTTATAGACTCATAGGATCATAGAATCATAGAATATAAGAAAATAAATCCAACCTCATAGTCTTGATACTAGATATAAATACATGGAAGCATAGTCCTCTGTTTTGGGACACAAATATTCAGATTCACAACCCTGTTCACATGTGCTGGGTCAGACTGCCTGACAAGGGGACTCAATCCCATCTTAGGAACTGCTCCAGGATTTTCTGTGAGCAGGTGATGTTTCAATGTTAAATACTCACAATGCTAGGTAAGTGAATTGCAAGTCTTCAAAGTTACATAGGATTAACTTTGAACTAAATCCCTGAAAAAAACACATGGCTGGTGACATTTCAATTGATCCCTGTTCTCCAGGCAGGGCATGCTAAGGTTTTTGCTCCAAGGTTCCATACTCAGTTCGTCACAGTGGTGGCTAAACAGCTGGAGAGATTTCTGTTCAGCACCATATTTATCAAGAATGATTTATCTTTTGAGCACTACCACCTTTCTTCCTTCCCTTAGAAACTTCTCTACAATTGCTACAACCTAGAAATATTCATATTACCTTGTCCACTCCACTGGGCTTTTCCTTTACTTCTGGTCTTGTATAACAGCAGAAGTTACAATAATTCCCGAGGGAAGTACATATGGAGTAATCTGACCATCAGAGAGAGTTGGAAATGTTTGGGTGTATGTGAGGAAAGTGTGAGTCAGTGCTTGGATTATCCCATTCATAGAATCTTAGAATGGTTTGGGTTGGAAGGGACTTTAAAGCTCATCCAGTTCCGACACTCCTGCCATGGGCAGAGACACCTTCCACTAGATCAGTTTGCTCAAAGCCTCATCCAGCCTCGTCTTCACACCTCCAGGGATGGGACATCCATGACTTCTCTGGGCAACCTGTGCCAGTGACTCATCACCCTCACAGTAAAACACTTCTTCCTAATATCTCATCTAAATCTACCCTCTTTCAGCTTAAAAACAAGAACAGCTCTTCTAGGAATCAGTTTTCCCTTTCCTTCAGGAGACTTTGTGTCTTGTGAAGCTGTGAAGTATGGTAAGAAGTGGTAAGAAGTCAAGAGGAAGGTGATACAACATCCTTCCAGCCGTTGGCAGAGATTCCTCACTTCAGTTGAAAATGTAACTGGTTCCTGTGGCAAATGTTACTGGTTCATCTTCCCATTCTCCAAGATCTTCTTAGCCATTTCAACCTGAAGAAATCATAGAGTCTTGCAGGACAAGACCAATAAGGAGACCTTAAAGGTCTAGAAATGAAGACAGGGCTGAAGCTGAAGTCTTCTACAGTTGGAAGATGGTGGGCCTCTCAAGACAAATCATTTGGATTCTGGAAACCATAGTCTTTTTTGGTGAAATATCTGCTGGATAGACTTCATAGGAAGTCTGCAAATACCTCAAACCTTGTAAGAAAACTTCAAGAAAACCAAAGAAAAGTTTCTCCCAGGCCCTCTCATCTCTAGTTGTCTTCAATGAGGGACTAGGAAGGAGAGGACAAGATTTTATTGAAGAATATATCATAGTGTGGCCATGTAAGCCCTTTCTGCTCATCACTCCAAATTTGCTTTTTAATGAGAGAGCAGTGGCACACTCATTGCTGCTGAGCTTGCCCAGCACCATAGTTTCATACAGTGTCTAGTACAGAGGACAAGAATTAGGAAACTTAACCCAAAGGGAACCTACTAATTTTTGTGGTTTTCACCCTATCTTGCTGGGGAAAGTAGCTCTCAGGCCGAAATGTATTCTCGTTGCCCATGTCTTCTGAAAGTTGTCTTGCTGTGCAAGAATGGACATATCGTTTCAACAGGGACTCAATGCTAGCCAACAGCAGATGCCCTCTTGGTTGAAAAAGACCTCTGAGATCATCGAGTCCAAATGTACCTGACCGCAACTAAACCATATCCCTGAGCACATCATCTACCTGTCTTTTAAATACCTCCAGGGATGGTGACTCCACCACCTCCCTGTGCAGCCTCTTTCAGTGTCTGATAACCCTTTTTGTACAGAAATTTTTCTTGATGTCTAATCTGACTCTCCGCTGACGCATCTTGAGGTCATTTCCTCTCATCCTGTAATTTTAATGCCACAGAAAATTGTTGGTATTTTGAGGGTAGAAGTTGCTTCCCTGTCCCATTTCCATCCTGACTGGGAATGGAAGAGAACCCAGCTTTAAATGAACTTCCTACTCTGGTAGCCATAGAGCAGTAGTGATGGATGGTGTCTCTGAACTAATGTCATATTGTTTCCTCCCTTCCCCTCTCTCTCTTGAAAGTAAAAAAATAAAGAAAGGGCGATGAGAGTCTGTCAAGTTGTTTGATCAAACATCCACACGCCATGTTCATCTTGGCAGATGGCAGGAGAGATGATTGCTTAGCGCTGCATGTTTGACATCTCACAGAAATAGCAAGGCTGGTGTGGTAGGCCTGTAGCCATTGGCAGCTGATATGGTACCTGCGCTGGGAGAGGGAGGTGCAGGCTTCATTTCACACCTCCCAGCGCAACAAAATGCTTTCGGGGAGCAGCTCGTGATACATCTGCTTGCCCCCACCACCCCCTCTTCCTCTTCCCCGTTGGCCTGTGGTAGCGGTTGACGGGTTGCGTGTTGTTGCTTGTCTTGTCACCAGCTTGTGTGACAGGTGAGGTGACGCAGAGTCTGCAGAGTTGCAAAGGAGGTTGCTCCGGGGCTTTCCCACACTGGGGAGGTGAGCTCGCTCCAGCGGGGGGGCGTGGGGGAGCTAGGTGGGAAAGCAGACGAACATCTGTTCACTTCTCCGCTTTGCAAAGAACAAGACGGCGTATGGGGAGGAGGTGGTGGGAGATGAGCGTATTTCTGGTCTGTAAACTAGGCAAACTAGCCTCATCCAGGCTTCCAAGTGTCAAGGTTCACCCAAGCAGAGGATGACCTCTCCATCTCCTCTTCATGTGTGGAATAAGGAATGACTCAAGGACTTCCTTTGCTCAGGAAGTTTGGGCATCCTTTTGTTGCAATTGTATATGCTATTGCAAGAGTTGAGCTTTCAGATGACCACCTCTAGACACGTGTCCTGCTCTTTCTCAGAGTTGAGGCTGCTTGTGAGAAGTCCCTTGCCTGAGTGTCTGGTAGTGAGGCTCCTCCTAGATTCCTGGCCCTCTTTAATTTGGTGTTGTGGAGGGTGGTTGCCAAGTATGCTGTAAAGCACATAGGCAAGAAAGTGAGAAATGTGGGAAGAAGGTGAATGTGGCTCAGAAAGCATCAGTAGTCTCTCCCCACCACGCAAAACTGGAAAGATCTTCCTTGAGTCACCTGTTGCTGCAAGAAATATTCAAGGAAAAAGTCAGAGTCAGTCATGGGATGCAAAGATCTGTGCTGCGATCACATGTGCCTAAATAAGGTAATTTATACCTGAGAAGTTTATGGAAGTTGGAATATAAGAAATGTAACTGGTATCATCGTGGTCTCTCCTGATAACGACAACCAATGAAGTCTACAATCTCTTGAAGGCCACAGGCACAACAGTCATGAAAAGGCAAATGTCTTGGACCAAGGATTATGGAAAAATTAGAATCAAAGACCTCTAATGAGAATTCCCCATTGCCAAACCTAATCAGTCCCAGGCTGGAGACCTTCAACTGGAGTACCTCAACTGGGGAGTAGGAACACAAAGATCTGGAGATTGTTTCTCTAACTCATTGCCTAAATCGTTCCATTTTGTAGGTTAAAACAATGCTTAGAAGTGCAGTAAGGAGTGCATGGAAAATTGATGCTGGATGAAACAGTGATAAAATATTAGGTAGCCATGGTCTTCAACCAGCTGGAGAATTAAAGTAGTCTTCAAATGTCAATTTAGGTTAACTCCTCTGGAGTTATCCATTTCTCAGTGGCTTCATCTGGCCGGTGAAAGATAGTGTCTACTGACACCTGAGGTATCTGATAGCGAGATGGTGCCTGCGGCCATCTGAAGTATCCCATAGCATACAACATGTTATCATGGGATTAGGACATTTCACAAAGGATCCATGGGAGACTTGAGCCCTATTGGACTGGCAATTCAGAATCAATCAGGATACCTTAAGGTATCTCCAAACTCACCTTTGTGGACAACTAGATTGAATTGCTGGAAATAAAAGGCATGAATGCTCAGCAGATCCAATGGGAACAGCGAGAACCTTTCCTCTTGTCATAATGTCGCTCTAGGCTGGACGGCTGGAATACAGGATCAGTACAGAGTCAGAGCTTTAACAGATTTGAATCAATCCACTGTGGTTGAAACTGTTGCTATTGTGTCCAGAAGAAGCCACAAAGACGATCAGAGGGCTGGAGCACAGGCTGAGAGAGTTGGACTTGTTCAGCCTGAAGAAGAGAGACCAGAGAGACCTTATAGCAGCCTTCCAGTACCTGAAAGGGGCTCTAGGAAAGCTGGGAAGGGGCTCTTAATCAGGGAGTGCAGGGATAGGACAAGAGGAAAAGAAGAAATGGTTTTAAGCTGAAAGAGGGGAGATTTAGATTAGACATCAGGAAGAAATGTTTTACAATGAGGTTGTTGAGGCTCTGGCACAGGTTGCCAGAGAAGTTGTGGATGCCCCATCTCTGAGGGTCTTCCAGGCTGGGTTGGATGAGTCTTTGAGCAACCTGATGCACTGGAAGTTGTCCCTGCCCATGGAAGAATTGTTGACACTGGATGATCTTTAACGTCTATTCCATTCTATGATGCCATGAAAAGTTACCTCTTTGTCTGGTTGCGACATCTGGAAAATTTCCTTCAAAGAAGCTCCTTCTGTGATCCAGATATTGCAGAGCACTTTTCTGCACCCTGCCTCCTGAACAGTTTGCACTTCCGAAAGCCTTCATTTTAGTGAAAAATCACTGTGACACAAAAGCCCCCCTGAAGCACCAGCACTTGGGAGAACATCATGGAGAGGGCAGAAAGGGGAAGGACAGTGCTGGAGGGGGGTGGTGTGGTTCACAGCTGGTAGGCTGCGTGCTCTGTCTCTCCAAATGTGAGCCTGGCTGCCACTAATGGTTGCCCTGGTGCTCAGTGGCACTCCTGGCCAATGTCTGCTTGGAGGGCCACCCTGTGAAGGAGCTGAGGTCACCGAGCAGCACATGACTCCCGGAGCAGCTGTCAGTGTTATTTTGTTTGGCAGCCTCTTCTTCTCACAGCCGGAAAAAATGAAACCTAACCCCTCAATGCACACTTTGTTTTGGAATAAGCTGCTGGAATTGGTGGTTCCTGGGTCCAGTGTGGGATATAATCTCCTGTCCATCAGGTTGATGGGGCTGGGTGACAGCTTGCCTCTCTCACTTGCACAGGTTGGCAAGGGCTGGAATTCTGCTAGCCAAGTGCTTTGCTACCTGTGTGGTGGAGGAAGGGTCCTCCTGTGGCTGAGATTCTAGATATGGTCACTGGAGACATGGAGCAGACGCAGAATAATACAGAAGACCTAATCACCTTGGCTTTGTGGAATGGACCTACTTTTTTCTTTCTGGACAGGTTTTTTCAGGGAAGAAATGAGTTTGGACAGAACCAGCACAGTGAGGTCTGTCCATCTGTAGTCCATGGTCAGATAATTAATAAACTGCTCGATGATCTTTGTTATGTACTTGATTGTAAATAATATTCTTCTGTGGCACTCCAGAATCCAGACCACAGCTGGAGGACTTTGCTTTCCCCATGATTTGTAAACGCATTGAATCTCACATCTCCATTTAAAGCTAGAATCATGTCACAATGCAAAAAGTTTCACGCAGCAAGAATCTGATTCTCTCTTTTTGTTCCAGGAGTTTACAAAGTTTCCCCATCTCAGATTCCTTTGTGCCCGGGAAAGAAGGTAACACACTTTCTGAATTTGAGGCTTGCAAAATCAATGTAAGTCATAGAAACAGAATCATGGAATAGTTTGGGTTGGAAGTGACCTTAAAGATCATCCAGTTCCAACCCCCCACCATGGGCAGGGAGACCTCCCACTGGATCAGGTTGCTCTAGCCCCATCCAACCTGGCCTTCAGCACCTCCAGGGATGGAGCAGCCGCAGCGTCTCTGGGCAACCCGTGCCAGTGGCTCACCACCCTCACAGGAAAAGAGTTCTTCCTAGTAGCTGATCTAAATCTCCCCCTTTCCAGCTTAAAACTCTTCCCCTCATCCTATCCCTGCACTCTCTGATAAAGAGACCCTCCCCAGCTTTCCTGTAGCCCCTTCCAGTATGAGAAGGCTGTTCTAAGGTTTCCCTGGAGCCTTCTCCAGGATGAACAATCTCAACTCTCTCAGCCTGTCCTCATATGGGAGGTGCTCCAGCTCTCTGATCATTTTCATAGGCTTCTCTTTACTCACTCTCACAGATCCATGTCCTTCCTGTGTTGAAAACTCCAGAACTGAACGCGGTAGTCCAGGTGATCAATTTGTAGATAATGTTTTTAGGTTCCCTAGACATTAGTACAATTTTCTGTACTGTTTAGATGACGCATCACTGGGTTAATGTCACTGGCTCCCTGAACATGGGTCAACGGATGGATGAAGTATTGACTACCAAGCACCAAATTTCCCAAATATTTTGGTGGCTTTCTCCAAATTGAGCTTTTGTGTGTGTGTGTGTGAAAAATTTCATAGTTTATCCGTTTCTTCTCTTGTTTACCAGTGTTTGGAGCAGATTCTCTGACAGCGTTCATTTTTTTATGTTGATTTTCTGACTTCAGTTTTTCAGACATTTTATGCAAATGGTTTCAATTGATTCCCCTAGTCATGCAATTTATTTAAACCTTTCTTTTACCCATGGTGGTCAGAACCAGAGCTTTAAAGGTGAGATGTGATCTACCTGGGACTTGTCAAACCCTTGTTCAGGTAGCATTGGAAAACTCCAAGTACATTTGTAAGACTAAAAGGAATATTGGTCCCAGAAGAGTTCTTACTACTCAGACCGAGGTGGTAAATTTTGCAGTTCAGTAAACAATTGATTTCCCCTGCACACCTTCCCCACGCTCTGTGTAGCAGGATCCTGACTTCTTCAGTGTTATATCTTGATTCTCCACACTTGCAATACAGTGACAACTTCTTCTCTCCTTTTCCTTGTGCACTAACAATTGCTCATGTGCTGAGGTCGGGGGAGGGAGTTAGAGACATATGGATGGCAGCGGTATGTGCCTTCTCTGTACTTCTCCCCATAGCCCTCATTTCTTGTTCATGCTTAGTTAAAGTCTCACACCATGTGTGTTTGGACAGCTGCTCTCTGCATGGCTCAGCCGTTCACCCCAATTGCCCAAGGAATTCCTAGGAAATTGCAGAAATCACTAATTCTTTTTTTTTTTTCCTCAACACCAGTTTCAAGTAACTTTTGTTTCCAACGTGAGATTCCCACTGAAGGAATCTGTACAGCCTGCAACACACCCGGATCCTGCTGCACATGGGAATGCTTACTTGTACCATCCTTGAGTTTAGTCCACCCTCTGCTAACAAGTTAAACGGATAGGACACTAAGTTAAATGCTTTATGACTGTTCTGTGCATGGAGAATGATGAATGAGATCCAGGCTCTTCCACATTCTTGAATGAAAAGCCTCTTCTATAGAATCATAGAATGTTTTGGGTTGGAAGGGACCTTAAAGATCACTCAGGTCCAATACCCCTGCCATGGGCAGGGACACCTCCCATTGTCCTTCCGGTGCTGAGGAGTTCAGAAATGCATGAACCTCTAAGTCTTTGTCTTCAGAACTGCTCTCAATCCATCCTCTGCCCAGTCTGTATTTGTGCTTGGGCTTTCCCCAGCTCAGGTGCAGAACCTTACACTTAACATTGTTGAACTTGATGATATTCACACGGCCCACATATCAAGCCTTTCAATGTCCCTCTATACAGCATCCCTTTCCTCCAGCATGATGACCACACCATACTTCTCTATCATAATGACATGGACAGGTTCTCCTTAATTTGCTCTCAGTGTGGCCCTTGTTGGTGGAGCGGACAGTGTTATCCCTTGTAAAGAACCTGTTGTCTTACGCTGGATTTTGCTGCTGCTCTTTCCAGACTGCATCTCCTTCATCACACCTAGACCCACTCTGATCACCCCTAGACTTCAACAGCGAGCTAATGCCTTTAGCCTGCCTCTTCAGACCCTGTAGACCCAGAGCATGAGCAAGGGGCTGTTGTAGATGTCACACTAATAGTAGATGTAGCTTGTGAACCCTTCAGCCTTCTGCCTCCTTTCTATTTATGGCTGCTAAGAGATGCTCTGCTGTCTCTGCCCTGAGTCCTGTGTCATCCTGGAATTACTGATGTGGTGCAAGGAATATAGGTTGGCTGCTGTTCTTTGTCAAAATGGGTGAGGACTAGGAACAATACAGCTAGATAGTGCCCCCAGTCTTCAAGTAGCCTTCAGTCTTCCAGCAGTCAAGGGGCCTTCAGCAGTACCTCAGAACATAGTGCAGCTGGAGTGATGTATCTTCTGTTTACTTCTCAACAAAGATATTTTGTTGTAAGCTGAAGGAGAATCATAGAATCATAGAATCATAAAACCTTAGAATCTTCTGGTTGGAAAAGACCTTTGAGATCATTGAGTCCAACCTCTCCCATTATCTGCTAAACCATGTCCCTCAAAAACTCACCTACCTGTTTTTTAAGCCCCTCCAGGGATGGTGACTCAACCACCACCCTGGGCAGCCTCTACCAGTGCATGACCACCATTTTGGTAAATAAATTCTTCCCAGTATCCAATCTGAACATCCCTTGGTGCAACTTATGGCCATTTCCTCTTGCTCTATCACCTATCACTTGTGAGAAGAGATCAACACTCTTCCCCAAGCTAAACAACCCCAGTTCCCTCAGCCTTTCCTCATAGGACTTGTTTTCCAGCCCCTTCCCCAGCCTTGTCGCCCTTCTCTGGACATGCTCCAACACTTCAATGTCCTTTGTACACTGAGGGGCCCAGAACTGAACATAGTACTCGAGGTGTGGCTTCACCAGTGCCGAGGTACAATCACCTCCCTTGTCCTGCTGGCCACACTGTTTTTGATACAGGCAAAATATTATAGGAGGCTTCAAGACATCTGTGCCTTCTACTATTATTTCACTGATTTCCTAAGGAGGTTTCTTTCCAACTGTCGTTCAATATGTACAAATCCCTTTTCTCCAAATGAAGTGGGAAGGATGGGAACATAATGCTGTGTGGAGACTTTTTTTGGGACAACAATATAGAGCTAGACCATAGCTTGAGTGGGCTCTGTCCAGTTAGTGTTAAATTTTTGAGTCTAGAGAAGAGACTTTATGGCAGACTTCCAGTACTTACAAGTACTGTCCCTGCAGGTGCTCAAGGTCAGACTGGATGAGGCTTTGAGGAACCTGATCCAGTAGAAGATGTCCCCATCCATGGCACAGGGGTTCGAACTGGATGATAAAGTGCCTTTCAACTCAAACAATCCTGTGATTCTATGATTCTAAATTAGAGAGTTGAAGAATTATTTTGGATCAAAGAGAGTGATGATGTCTCTAGTTCAACTACTTGCTCAAAGCATGACCAATCTTAAAGACATATCAGGCTACTCAGGATCTTGTCTGGCTAAGGGTAGAGATTTCACAGTCTCAGAGCCCCTATTCCAGGATCTGACAACCCTCAGGTGGAAATTTTCCCTTACTGCAGCCCGTGACTCTCTCATAAGAATCATAGAAACAGTTCCAACCGCCCTGCCATGGACAAGGACATTTTTCACTGGATCAGGGTGCTCAAAGATTGATCCAGCTTGGCCTTGAACGTCTCCAGGGATGGGACATCTGCAGCTTCTCTGTGCAACCTCTACCAGAGCCTCAGCACCCTCATAGCAAAAAATTTCTTCTTAATATCCTAGTATCGATCTCGATCTCTTGTCTTTCAGCTTAAGTCTCTACTTGTCGTTTTGCTCTGCACCTCTGAGAAGAGCCTGACTTCATCTTCTTTGTAAACATCTGTTGTGTAGTGAAACCTGCAAATAGATTCTCCTTTCATCTCCCTCTTTCCAGGTGAGCAAGTTGAGCTCATTCAGCCTCTCCCTGTACTTCATGTGCTCCACTCCCAAGCTCATTCTGGTGTTTCTTGTGGGACTTGCTCTAGTTGGTCAGTGTGTCTCTCATACCCGAGCCCTGAAGGTGAACACTGCACTTCAGAAGTGCCCTCCTAAGTGCTACGTAGAGAGGATTAATAACTTTACTTGCTCTGGTCTGAGCTCTTGCAAATACAGCCCAGGGTGCAGCTGGTTTTCATCGCTGAAAGGGATGGTGTTGATGGAGGCAGCATCTCCAAGTCAGATCCTTATTGTGTACTACAATAGACACCCACAGCCTGAGGCATCACCTGTGCATGGCTTGTAAACACCCTGATTGGGGAACCATAGAAATGGATGGCCAAGGGAAGGTCTTATTGTGGAGGATACCTTCAGGAATGTTTGGGGCCATGAGCTAAGGACAGTACCTGTCATACCCATCAAATCATTTAAGGGCTGGTAGGAAGCTGCAGTCTCAGATATTGTACAGGTAGCATTTCTAAGAGCAGAGAGGGCCACTGCTAGATGATACTTGTCACTTCTATAAGCCTTATCTTCAAGAGGAGAGGAGGAAGGCATTTTCAAATCACGTTTATTTACTTGAAGAAAACCCTGAGTTCTGTGCACATCACATTTCAACAGCTTTTATGCTATGATGGGAAAGTCTAGAGGTAAAATATAAGTTAACATAACCTGGTTTTGTGTTTGTGTTTTGGGGTTAGGTTTTTTTTGTTTGTTTCATTTTTACTTTGTGGCCTATTTTTTTTACAGAATCATAGATTCGTTCATGTTGGAAAAGACTGTTAGGGTCAGCAAGTCCAAACACAAACTGAAAACTGTCAAGTCCACCACTAAACCACGCCCCTAAGTGCCAGCTCTACACTTCTTTTAAATCCGTCCAGGGATGATTACCCAACCACTTCCCTGGAAAACATCTTCCAGTGTTTAACAGCCCTTTCAGTGAAGTGATATTTCCTAATATCTGGTTTAAACCTCCCCTGGCACAACTTGAGGTCATTTCTTCTCATGCCATCACTTGTTACCAGGGAGAAGAGATCAACACCCACCTTGCTACATCCTCCTTCCAGGGAGTTGTAGAGAGCAATAAAGTTCCCCCTTAGCCTCCTTTTCTCCAGACTGAAGAACCCCAAGTCTCTCACTACCTCCTGATAATCCCTGTTCTCCAGACCCTTCACCAGCTCCGTTCCCCTTCTCTGGATCCGCTCCAACACCTCAATGTCTTTCTTGGAGTGAGAGGCCCAAAACTAAACACAGGATTTGAGAGGCGGCCTCACCAGCGTTGAGTCCAGGGGCACAATCACTTCTCCGCTCCTGCTGGTCTCATCGTTTCTGATACAAGCTGAGATGCTATTGACCTTCCTGCCCCCCTGGGCCACTGCTGGCCACTGTTCAACCACTGTCAACAAACACCTTGGGTCCTTTTCTAACTGGCAGCTTTCCAGTCATTCATCTATCCTGGCAAATTCATAATCTCAGTATCATCACCTCTGTCACATGAACCCGACCCAGAAGGAGCAAGGGTGGAACTGGAAGGATAGAAAGAATATGGATTCTTATTTCAGGCAGCCTAAATTACATGTTTTCCTGTGCATCTGTTTTAACCCAATTGTGGGTGTCTCCACCTCAGAAGGTAACACATGAGGCTGCATTCAGTGTGGCACAAGCCAGTGCCACAAAATGTGATGTACTGATCCAGGGGTACAACTGCAAATGAAAAGGAGTCAAGGATGTGGCTCCTGCTGCACCCTCGTGAGGCACATGCACAGGGTCATCTGCAATGTCAAAGTTTGCAGGAAAAATACTGTCACCTGCTGATGGTGTCTGCAGAGAGCAAGGATGTTGGCTGTTCTATGGGCAGATTTTACTCCACGGATTTAGAGTAGGATGTGGATAAACCTTGCTTGGGGCTTTGGGCAGCACAGGACTGTGCACATTGCTGGAGAAGCCCTTCGAGGTGTGTTAGATCCTGCTTCTGTCTCTTGCCTGCTGTCACTCCTGCACTGCAGCCTTGTCTGAAAATGAGTAGTTAGATGTTCTCATCACTGAGGCACAGCAGCTTTTAAACTGAGGGAGGGCCAGAAGAGCTTATAACCTAGGGGTAATTGTTTTAAGCTGAAAGAGGGAAGGTTTAGATGAGATATTAGGAAGAGTTTTTTCTTTACTGTGAGGGTGATGAGGAACGGGCACAGGTTGCCCAGAGAAGCTGTGGATGCCCCATCCCTCGAGGTATTGAAGACCAGTTTGGATGAGGCTTTGAGCACTCTGATCCAGTCAAAGGTGTCCCTGCCCATGGCAGGGGGTTTGGAACTGGATGATCTTTAAGGTCCCTTCCAACCCAAACGATTTTATGATTCTGTGATAACCAGGAAAACTCTACTGGCTTTGAAATCTGGATGATGCCTGCATCTTCCAGGACAACTCCTGTGCCCTGGAGACAGAGGAAATTTCCTTGGGGGATCTCTGCTGTTGGAGACAAGGAGTCACATATAGGGATTAGATGGGTGGTTGCTGTCACCCAAGGATTGAGGTTTTGGGGTGTGCTGGCTAGACAACACATTAAGGTCAGGGAGAAAATCAAAGCTGTGTGGAGGGGGTAAAGGATGAGAGGGAGACTATACAGCCTCTCTGGACAACCTATTCCCACGTCTGATATCCTTGTAGCTGACTTTGGGGGAGATGTCTTGGCTGTTGGCATGTTGTCCCCAGGTCACTTGCTCTCTAAATACATGTAAGCAGGTGGAGCTGGGCCAGCTCCAGGATAGGCAGCAGAGTGTTCTGCACATAGATGTTTCTTGTCTGCAGCATAATGGGTGATCCTTCTCCTTTTCCATCATCCTCATGACTGTCCTCATCTGTCTGTCCCCATCCAGCTGCCCATTCACCCTCCCACCAAAGTGGATGGGTCCCCTTTGGCTTAGCCCTGTCGTCCCACATCACCTGACACCTCAACAATCTGCTAGAGCCATACACAAAACTCCCATGTTCTTTTATCTTTAATCTCTCTGCTCTCTTTCCATCTTGGAGTTGTTGCCAATTAAGAGTGAGGCATTTGATCATATCATAATCATGATGCCAGGAGGCAGACCTGTTTGAGCACAGAAAGGAAGAGAGAGAAATAATAAAAATAATGATAATAATAATAATAATAATAATAATAATGATGATGATGATGATGATGATGATGATATAGAGGAGAGGAAAAGAACAAAAAGACAGCCTCTTCTTCAGTCTCTCCTCTCAGAAGGTAAAGAATCAAAAAGTCATTTGATGCATAATTGATTGCTTTGGAGTGAAACGTAAATTGGTAAGGAGACTTGATTCTCTGGATAATAAGCACATGGAAAACACAGGAGCGTTTTGACCGCAGGGTTGTGTAGCAGGGGGGGTCTGGGGAGGAGGGAAAAATAAATACAAAAAATGCGTAGCAGCAACAAACTGAGCCCGCGCACACCGAAAATATTTTAATGAGCATCAAGAACAAGGGATTTCAAAAAACATGAGCTCAGGACAAAACAATAAATTAGCAAACAAAGAAAGGAAACAAAACAAAAAGGGGCTTTTTATTCTTTTTTTTTTTGTTTTCTCCCCAACAAGAAAAGCACAAAAGTGCTGAGCTGGCGGGGCTGGGGCTGCAGGTCTCTCTTCCCTTTCCTGCTTCTCTGGAGTGTGTGGATGGGCAGAGGAGAGATGCTGCCTTGAAGGTTTGTGTGATGTGTCCCCTCACCCCTGTCTGCTCCATCTCAAGTGATTTGGTTACTGGTGGCCATTGGCTTCCAAAAATGGGTCAACGGAAACTTCGATTCATTGCAAATATCTCTGTGACTGGTTAACATAGAGTAGCTGTTAGGGCACTTGGATTTGATAGCCCTGCTGATTTATGTCCAGAAAAAGGAGCGAGGAGAAGGGCTGAACTCCCTCTGATCTCCTGACCTGGTCTTTTTCGGAGGGGGAGTTCTACCAATCCAAAGTTGCTGGGCTCAATTAGTGGTGGGTCAAATCCGCTGTCACGCTGCATAAGCAGTCCTCAAAGCTCCCGGCCAGCAACGCTGAGCGTGTAACGTGCCATGGCACTGCACTTTGCTCCCTTAACATTTCAATGTCCCACAGCTCCAAGCAGTGCTAGAAGGTCTGGCAAGCACCATGTCCACTCCAGACACTGAGTGCCTTACCTGAGCTCAGAAAGTGGGAATTGATGACTGCAGCACCATGGTCCAAATTGGATTAAAGAGCTTGTGAAGGTCTGTCTGGCCCTCAGAGCTATGCACAACCCTTTGTACAGGTATTTATGAAAAGGCCTTATAGCAGTGGTCCAGTACATAAAGAGGGTCTATGAGAAACAGAGGAGGGGAGTGCAGGGATGGAATGAAGGGTAATGGTTTTAAGCTGAAAGAAGGGAGATTTAGATGAGGTATTTGGAAGAAATTATTTTCTGTGAGGATGATGAGGCAATGGCACAGGTTGCCCAGAGAAATCATGGCTGCCCCATCCCTGAAGGTGTTCAAGATGAGGCTGGATGAGGCTTTAAGCAACCTGATGCAGAGAAAGGTGTCCCTGGCCATAGCAGGGGGGTTGAAACTGGATGATCTTTAAGGTCTCTTCCAACCCAAACCATTCTATGATTCTATGATTTTGAGGACCCTCTCCATTGCCAGCCAGACTCTATTGTCTGCTCCCCATGGAAGTTGTGATTGCCTTTCCTTGGGTCCAGCCTCCCCTTTCTTCTCCAGTCAGTCAGAGCTTTCTAATTCTCTGCTGCAAGGGATGAGTCTTTGAGTGTGGAGTTGCTGTGTGATTTGGAGCCAGATATTGTCACCCTGAGATATCCAGAGGACCCTCTACCCCGGGGTTCTCAGAGGAGACTTTTGCACAACTGACTCACTGACACCTTGAATTAACTATTTGTTTGCAGACTCCTTCTCTACCCTGAGACCAGCCTTGGGCTGCAGACAGACACCAGATCTGGTTTCCCTCAGAAATGACTTGTGTAATGCCTTCATGCACCAAGGAGTTTGCAATCCTTTAGGGGGAAAGCTGATTTCCAAACATTCATGGAGAGGACTGGTATCCCTGCAGGAACTGGTGGAGTGAATCCATCTCTGATGTGTAGATAAGTGCCTTTTCCTACTTCCTTGCAGTCTCTCATGTTGGCAGGCAACAGCTGAATGCCATTAGCCCAGCTGGAGGCTGGCTTTCAGCCTCTGTGCAGAACTCTAAGTGTGCTGGCAGTGTGGGGAAGGGGCTGCCCCATGGATTTAGGGGCTTGCTTGATGCCTATGCCCAACACGATGCATCCTCAGGGGTGTTCATGACCTGGAGCCATCCACCGTGCCATTGCAGTGATGGAAGATGCTGCATGCTCCTGGGCAGCTCAGGGAGGATTTTGGAGTAGGAAAAATGGCTGTGTGGTATATATTCACCCCTGTGTTTTTCTTGTGAAATCCATGGAAGGTGAAGTGAATCCTTCAAGTCAAGCAGAGAAGCTGAGTGCTCCCAGTGGAGAATTCAATTTGGCTTGTGGAAGAGCCTGGCTGTGTTTAACTGGGACAAGGTGGCAGGGTAGGAGAAATAGCTTCTGAAGAGACTGCTATTACAGGTTTATAGTGCAGGAGACAACATCCTTTCTGTATCATTTTTTCCTTACTGATGTCATTAGCTATTACCTCATACTGATAGAAGAATTAATAAAGACATGACAATTCTGTCTTTTGTTTCACTTCTTAGGGTTTTCTTGCTTGGGACCATATCCTCTCCTCTCCCTCTCCTCTCCCTCTCCTCTCCCTCTCCTCTCCCTCTCCTCTCCTCTCCCTCTCCTCTCCTCTCCCTCTCCTCTCCCTCTCCTCTCCTCTCCTCTCCTCTCCTCTCCTCTCCTCTCCTCTCCTCTCCTCTCCTCTCCTCTCCTCTCCTCTCCTCTCCTCTCCTCTCCTCTCCTCTCCTCTCCTCTCCTCTCCTCTCCTCTCCTCTCCTCTCCTCTCCTCTCCTCTCCTCTCCTCTCCTCTCCTCTCCTCTCCTCTCCTCTCCTCTCCTCTCCTCTCCTCTCCTCTCCCTCTCCTCTCCTCTCCTCTCCCTCTCCTCTCCCTCTCCTCTCTCACTACCACAGGATCTACTGCATTGCACGAGATGATGTGGGTCCCCAAGAGCTCTTGCAGCAGCTGTTGCAAGCAGGGTAAGAACTCATGTAGGAGCACATGTGCTTGTGGAAGCCATACATCCCCAGGATGTAGAATAAATTTTTCCATACTCTATGGATGTCCCAAATAACAAGTCATAGGATGAAAGTAAATGGCCTCGAATTGCACCAGGAGAGGTTTAGATTGGATATTAGAATAAATTACTGGAAGAGTGGTGAAGCATTGGAAGAGGCTGCCTAGGGATGTGGTGGAGTTAACATCCCTGGAGGTGTTCAAAAAAGTGTAGATGTGGCAGTTTGAGATGTGGTTTAGTAAGCACCGTAGCTTTGGGCTGACAGTTGGACTGGATGATCTGAGAGGCCTTTTCCAATCTTAATGACTCTATGATTGTATGGTTCTATTTTACAAAAGGTAAGAAGTACTAAACCCTCCAGCCTCCGGCAACTCAACTTTCCATCCCGATGCTGTGCCCATCCAAGGATGCAACATAGCGTCCCCAAAATAGTGCTTTGGATGACCTCATGGAAACAAAGCCAGTAAGACCAGATGATCACCAGGGACCAGAGCAATGGTACCTTATAAGGTCCCAGCAGCGAAACGTCCTGACAGCCTCTGATCTCTTGGTCCTGATCCCTGAGGTAAGATCTGTTAAAAACCTTCACCACATAGTGCTTCAGGATTCATAAGTGCTCTGTACCACTGTTTATGAGCAACATGGGTTTAATCCTGCACTAGATTCTTTTCACATCTCCTTAGGTGCTAACTCTGTAGTGATCCATGATCTCTATGTGCACCTCTTTCTTATCTCTATTCTAAGGGATTAATAACCCCTCTAGTCTGTATCTACAGCTGCCTTTTCCCCTTGGACTCTCCAGCTCATCAACATAAATCCCCTGCACTCAATGCAATTTTTTACCAACGTGACAATTTCTTCCTCTCTTGCAGTTCTGAGGAAGCACTCGTGTGCTGAAAATCCACCTCTTTTCTCTGCTGAAGGTCTGATAAAAGTGTTATCTGCCTGACCATACCTTGCCAGTCTATATATATGCCTGGCTATAAAACTCTGCTGTAGTGTACTCATTACTCTTATGAATGTCCAGTGCCTGGGACCTCAGTGCTCGGTGGACTTCCTTGATTCTTCTCATTGGATTTTAGCTCTCTGTGTTGCTGAGGAGAATTTCACAATCATTTTAGGCATGTTTGTTAATATCATAGAATCATAGAGTTGATAGTGTTGGAACAGACCTTAAAGATCATCCAGTTCCAGCTCTAGCTTTGCTAGAGGTCTCTGCTTCCAAGGGCACCCACTGCACCAGTTCAGTTGTTGGGCATGGGGCAGCACCTGTGTGTTATGTCACTCTGTCCTTTCCTTATCTCCTGCCCTAAATGACTGGGGAAGCAGTTGTATGTGGTTTTTTTTCAGCAACTGCTTTGTGAAAGTTTGTCAAATCCCAAGGCAGGGAAAGAAATATGGTTTACGGAATAATTCAGGTTGGAAGAGACCTCAGGAAGTCTTGCATGTGCTGAGAGGCAGCAGGAGGCAAAACTGAAATGCAAGGCTTTAATTTGCTGCAGGGTTGATCCTTGTAATCACCCATAACAATACTGGATGAACACCATTGATGGGAGACCACACAACCAATTTCATAGAATTATAGAATTGCTTGGTTGGAAGATACATTTGAGATCATTTAGTCTAACTATACCTGTCCACTATTAACCAGATACCTGAGAAATTCATCTACCCACCTTTTAAACATCTCCAGGAATGATGACCCAACCACCCCTCTGAGCAGCCTGTACTTTGTTGCTGATTATCCAAAACATCCCCTCCCAGCTGCAGGGTTGAGGAAAGGTGCTGGAAGAGTGACTATGCCACCCTGTGCCATCCAGGGGACACGGTACAACTCCCCCTTCAAAAGTGGTAACAGGTCTGCTCTTGCCTGCTCTAACCTTAAGACCATGCTGCCTCCCCATGGCTGGGTGATGCCTGGTGGAAGGAGGGCCACAAAGGTGATCAGAGGGCTGGAGCATCTCCCAATACAAGGACAGGCTGAGAGTCGGTCTTCAGTCTGGAGAGGAGAATGCTCTGAGGAGACCTTAGAGCAACCTTCCTGCACTGAAAAGGGCTACAGGAAAGCTGGGGAGGGGCTCTTCATCTGGAAGTGAGGTGATAGGATGAGGGGAAAAGGATTTAAGCTGAAAGAGGGGAGATTGAGATGAGATATTAGGAAGAAACATTTTACTGTGAGGTTGGTGAGGCCCTGGCACAGGTTGGCCAGGGAGGTTGTGACTGCCCCATCCCTGGAAGTGTTCAAGGCCAGGCTGGATGAGGCTTTGAGCAACCTGATGCAGTGGGAGGTGTCTCTACCCGTGGCAGGGTAGTTGGAACTAGGCAATCTTTAAGGTCTCTTTCAACCCAACCCAACCCATTCTATGATTATATGATTCTAAGATCTTGCCTAGGGCATCACCCTGATCTGGTTCTCACACTCCTCCACCCCACACACTTCCCTGATGCAGTGGGCGGCCCCTCTGCACTGTTGCTGGATGCTGCGCCGCTGCAAGAGCTCGTTAATATTCCGACAGCTCCAATCTCCTCTCTAAATGAAGGCTGCTCTTAAAGAAGTGTTTATAATTGGGCCCCGGCTCCACCGCATGTGGCCTTGTCAAGTCGTTGCACAGGAGCACCTCGGCGGCACACCTTGGAGAAGAAGAAAAATTGGGAAACGAAAGGGAGGGAGGAGGGAGGGAGGGAGGGAGGGGAGGAAGGGAAAAGGAAGGGAGGGAAGAAGGGACCTCCAAACCCCCCTTTGAAAAGGAAGCAAAGAGAAGAGACCTGTCAATAGGATCAAGCTGGCGGTGGCCGTGAAAAAACCTGGCAGCTCCGCGCTCAATGATGCTGGGGAGGGGAAGCAGTGGGAAACCGCCGGTCGATCCGTTGAGATGAAGGCGAAATGACAGCCCCTGAGGCTGGCAGGGTTTGAAAGGAGAACACACAGGAGCCAAAACCTGCAGAGAGACACTTGCAACTTTTCACTTATTCCCTTTGACAAGACAATGGAGTTTTCTTTCCTCTTCCCTCCTGGCCCCCCTCCCCTTGTTTTTTAAAGTGGGTCCCATAGGGAGAAGCGGAGAGTTCTCAAAGGATGAAACAACTGGCTTGATGGGAAGGAGGGGGAGAGAAAACGAGAAGAATGGAGAGAGGAGCGGAGCTGGTTTCTGCTTTACCAAGGAGGAGAAGGAAGGAGTGAGCTGGGAGGGGCAGTATGCTCCCTTGGCCACAATCACAGAACTGGTTGGAAGGGACCTTAAAGCCCATCCAGTTTCAACCCCCCCTCTCATGGGCAGGGACACTTTCCACTGGACTGAGTTGCTCAAAGACCCTATCCAGCCTGGCTTTGAACACTTCCAGGGAGGGGGTACCCACAATTTCCCTAGGCAACCTGGGCCAATATCTCACCACCCTCATGGGAAAAAATTTCTTCCTAAATGTTGGTCTCAATCTCCCCTCTTTCAGATTAAAACCGTTGGAAGTTGTAGTCTTGGAGGATCCCAGGAACATTTTGGAAGCTCTTGATTGTCCCACATGCTAGAAAAACTTCTACTTTTCCAAAAGGGAAAGAGGGGTTCTCACAGATTTGCAAAAAATCCCGGGAAGGACAAGGAGCTATCTTTCAAATAGTTAATTTAGTCAGAAAATGACAGAAGACAATCTATCTGGAGACAATGAGGTATCTCTGGAACCATCATTCCCTTGCAGACAAAGACATAGAGATGCATGGTGGGGACACACATCCACAGATCTGGTCAAGATGAAGGAAGGATTACATAATAAGTTGCAGAAATATTTCATTGTGTGTGGGATGTTGGCAGGTGTGAAGTGATGGGCATGAGATGCAGGAACTAGCAGCGGCCCAAATAAGAAGGAAAGGTATGGGACTGTGAGAAGGCACACAAGTGTGGGATACAGGAGATGGTCAACACTGTTTTCTGCTGGTGGGCACAAAGTGGAGACCAATGAGTGACTCTCACATGGTTTTTGTGGGGTTCATGTCTCAGATACATGCAGAGGGATGTCATACAGTCACGGAATGACTTGGGACTCCTGCAGGTCACCCAGTCCAACTGCTCAAGCAAAGAAGGGTCAAAATGGATCACAAACTTTTCTAGTTCAGATCAGATTGTCTCTTAGGAGAAGAGACCCCACAGCTCTTTGGGACCCTGCTTCAGGGTCTGAGCAACCAGACAAGGAAATATATGAAAATATGTGTTGCTAGCTAAGGTCTGGCGACCAGAAGATCTCACGATGTACAGAAACATAGGGCCCCTCTCCCAGTAGTCAATGGTGTTTAGTTGATGATGTAAGCAGACGCAAGTGACGTCGCAAACCTTGGCTATATAAGCTGGTGTTATCTATCAATAAACGCCATTTGCTGCCCACCACACTGGTGTCTGTGAGGTGATGGCCTGAGCAGCCGGGGGTGGGCCGCCGTACCATTCCTGAACCAGGTCGTGCCTTCGAAAATGAAGGCAACAAATATGTGAGAGCAACAAGGTCGGGGGGGGAAGGAGGTGCTCCAGGCGCTGGAGCAGATTCCCATGCAGCCCATGGTGAAGATCATGGTAAGGCAAGTTACACTCCTGCAGCCCATGGATGTTAACGGTGGAGCAGATATCCACCTGCAGGCTGTGGAGGACCCCACCTTAGAGCAGGTGGATGCCCAAGGGGGGCTGTGACCTTGAGCAGAGCTCACACTGGAGCGGGCTACTGGCAGGACATGTAGACCCACAGAGAGAGTAGCCCATGCTGGAGCAGGTTTGCCGGTGGCACTCGTGACCCCATGGGGGATCCATACTGGAGCAGTCTGTTCCTGAAGGACTGCACCCCATTGAAGGGACCCATGCTGGAGCAGTTAATGAAGAACTGTAGCCCATGGAAAGACTTACATTGGAGAGGTTCATAAAGAACTCTCTCCCATGACATTAATCCCATGCTGAAGCAAGAGAAGAGTGTGTTGAGGAAGGAGTGACAGAGACAACATGTAATGAACTGACCACAACCCACATTCCCTGTCCCCCAGCACTGCTGGAGGGGAGGAGGGAGAGAAACTGGGAGCAAGTTAAGCCTAGGAAGAAGAGAGGGATGGGGGGGAAGATGTTTTTAATATTTATTTCTTATTATCCTACTTTGGTTTTATTGGTAACAAATTAAATTTCTTTTCCACCAAGGTCAGCACGTTTTGCCCATGACAGTAATTGGTGAATCATCTCCCTGTCCTTATCTCAACCCATGAACATCTTGTTGTAGTTTCTATCCCCTGTCCAGTTGAGGAGGGGGAGTGGTTTTGGTGGGCACCTTGTATCCAGTCAGGCCAATCCACCACAGCCTCTGAGATGAGTCTGCCTGTGTCTTTCCAACACTCTCCCATTATTAAGATGGAGACAGAACTATGATTTCCTCTTGGCCTAATATTCTCCAGGTCAACAAACCCAGTTTTAGGCCCCTCTTTTTATGTCCTGTGCTCCAACTTTGGTCGTATCACTGGCCTCTTCTGGACACATTGTCTTACTTCTCAACAACTCCATGCCAAAGAATCATTAAGGTTGGAAAAGACCTCTCAGATCATCAAGTCCAACTGTCAGCCCAACACCAACATGCCTACTAAACCATGTCCCGAAGTGCCACATCTACATGTTTTTTGAATACCTCCAGGCATGGTGACTCCACCACTTCTTTGGACAGCTTGTTCTAATACTTCACTACTCTTTAAGTGAAGAAATTTTTCCTAATTTCAAGTCTAAACATCCCCTCATGCAACTTGAGGCTGTTTTCTCTCATCCTGTTACTTGTTGCTTGACAGAAGAGACCAACATCTGGTGACTATAGACAGTATTTTCAAGGTAGAGTTTGGAGAGGTGAAGACCTGAAGTCCTTGGGAGATGACTTACATGTTTTGGGGAAGAGAAGTTTTTCTTCTTGGATGGGGTTGCTTTATATGGTGGTCCCAAGGCAGGCTTCACTGGGGATGTTGGGATGGAGAACATATCTGTGACCAGCACAAGGAACATTAGACAACTAAAACTACTGTTTTAGGACAAGTCCATATACAGAACCAGAAAAGTTGACAATGATGAGGACTGTGGCCGCTGTGGACCAGGGTGGATGGTAGATATGGGTTTTTGATGATTCTTGCAGGACTTTCTCAGAGACGCGCAACCCTGCAGTTGGACCACTGCTTTGGTTTTGCAGGATTAGATGACTGACACCAACAACCCGGGAAGTGTTAACCAAACAGGTGGGAAGGGCCACAAAGACACGTCTCTGAATGCTGAAGGCTCAGCAGTAAGCCCTCTGGAGAGCAATCAAGGAGGAACCACCGTCAACCTTTCTCATCAAATGGATCTCCAAACACTGGAGGAAGGAGGTCAATGCCATAAATCCCATTTTAGCGTTACATGAAACTAAAGCATGGGGAAATGAGTCATTGGAGGAAGGGAAACCAGAACAGACATTCCTCATTTACCTTTAGGGACCTACAGGTGAGCTGTGTGCCTACCACCCCTTTGTCATCAGTGGGGATAAAACTAGGGTTGCCAATGTGATTCATGTCCTGATACCTCTTTGACATGGTCTTTAAGGGTGAGAGGAAAACTGCCTCAGCTCCTATTGATCCCATCTCCAGCTCTCAGGTGGACACCAAACTGATTAGTCAGATATCCCACAACCAAAGTGATATCACACATATTCCACAACCAGAGGGATATCCCAGATACCCTCTTGGCATCACTGCCTTCATGCTTTGCCTTATTCACATGGGATGCTGAGACAGCTAGACTCGTAGACATCACAGACTCATAGAATTACCTGAGCTGGAAGGGACCCAAAAGGGTCCTCGAGTACAACTCCTATCCCTACACAGGACACTCCCAACATTCAGACCATGAGTCTGAGGGCATTGTCCAAATGCTCCTTGAATGCTGGCAGACTTGGTGCCGTGACTGCTTCCCTGGGGAGATGTTCCAGTGCTTCACTACTGTCTGGGTGAAGAACGTTTTCCTAATATCCAACCTAACCCTCCCTGGCACATCTTCTTGCTATTCCACCAGGTCCTATCATAGGTCACAAGAAAGAAGAGATCAGCACCTGTTTCACCTCCTCTCCTGTGAGAAGGCAGTAAACAGCTATGAGATCCCCTCTCAGACTCCTCTTCTCCATGATGTCCATGTCCACTCCCTTGGCTCCTCCAGGGCTTATCAGAGCACTAAGAAAGGAAGAAGGAGTGACTACTATTTCTCCCTTCTCCCCTTTCCTCTGCCCCCAGGTAATTTTAGCCCAGCTCACATATTTGAGCTGAAAGACCAAGGAACTGCTCTGTGGCCCATGAAGTTGCCACTTGGTTCTGCTGGAAAAACTGCTGCTTCAGCACAGAGGAGCAGGGAGAGGAGCAGCACATCCATCCGTATCTGGCAGCATCTGGTTACATTTGCTGATTGCTGTTGGTTGTTCCCCAGGCAGATCTGACCCAACCCCAAAGGCAAGTTGTGTTGGGGAGTGAAAGTGTTTTCAAAATCAGGGGCTTTGTCAGTCATTGCAACTCCACAATGACATCCAGAAAGGGAACTCTCCAAGGTGTTCTCTTAAAGTGAGAAGGAATATTCTTGACTCTCCTGTTCCAACTGTTTTACCTCCTCAATGTATGAGATAATGTGGGGTCAAATAGACCTCTCAATAGACATTTGGAGTTGTTCATCCTGAGGAAGAGAAAGATCTGGGGAGACCTTATAGCAGTCTTCTAGTACTTAAAAGAGGGCTGCAGGAAAGATGGTGAGAAGCTCTTTGTCAGGGACTGAAGGGATAGGATGAGGTGGAACAGTTTCAAGCTGGAAGAGGGGAGATTTAGATTAGATAATAGGAATAATTTTTTTTCCTGTGAGGGTAGTAAGGCCCTGGCACAGATTTCCCAGAGAAGCTGTGGCTGCCCTGTCCCTGGAGGTGTTGAAGGCCTGGTTGAAAGAGGCTTTGAGCAACCTGGTCTAGTGGAAAGTGCCCCTGTTCATGGCAGGGGTTGGGGGGGGGAACAAAATAACCTTTAAGGTCCCTTCCAACACA
This sequence comes from Tapera naevia, assembly GCA_033556795.1. Taxonomy (NCBI): domain Eukaryota; kingdom Metazoa; phylum Chordata; class Aves; order Cuculiformes; family Neomorphidae; genus Tapera; species Tapera naevia. The sequence continues at coordinate 290,871 of JAUMJJ010000063.1, forward strand.
AACTATTCTATGATTCTGCGATTCTATGAAATACGGGATCAAACACAGCACTGTTTTGTTGCTACATCTTCCAGCTGCAACATGGTACCTCTTGCTTGTTCTGGTCTCTACAGACCCTCCAAAAAGACACCCAGTTGCTAATTCAAGGCTGTGCTGTGCTCCCCGAGTCCTTCATGCACCCTTTGCTTGTGGAATACGAGTGCAAACTGCCCAAAGACCTGTGTCCTGAACCCTGTATGCAGGAGCTGCTGGAGAGTCGGACTGAAAGAGGTCCTTCACTTTGCGCTTGTGACTGCACAAGAGGTTGGACGGTCAATGGCGGGTAGGGAGACCTGTCTGAAGACGGATCACTTGAGGATGAGGTGAACTATATCCCAAACTTCACTTTTTTGACTAGTTATGTGATGAAAGGGCACCATGCCTTTAACTTATGCTCACAATCAGATAGCTCCAAATCCCACCACATTTCCAGATTTGGCTTAACCCTTGAGCCCCCTGTCTGTTGTTCCTTATAGGTATCCAACCTGCTTCTAAATCTCCTCTTTTATTCCTCCACTTTCCCTTCTCATCAGCCTCTGTGCCTTTGCTGTGACAAGCACGCATGCATCTGACTTTTCGTAAACATCTGCTTCAACTTTCATCCTAAGTGAGACATAACACCAACAGGTATGGTGAGGAGACTGGAGGGAGGATGTTCCCCTAGGATAAATGACGTACCAGTCATCATCCTGGCCTCACCAGCAGCTGGGAGGCTGTCCTTGAGTCTTGTCTTTATCTGTAGAGCATCTCAGCTGTCCCAGCATTAGAGGCCATCAGCCGTGTCAGCTTGCGTGTTGTGCATGATGTTGCCACGACACGTCCCGCCAGCCTGTGAGCTGACGCGAGGAAAGGCGAATGTGCAATCCCCCAGGACAAGCTCATCAGAAGAGACAGGCAGCACAGTCAGGCTGGCTGGAGGGTGCTTCTCCCAGGGGAGGGAGTCACAGCAACACAAGCTACTGGGAAGACATGGACTGGCTGCTCCCATGAAGTGTGGGGGCTGGGAAGGGAACAAAGATTATCAGAGGGTTGGAGCACCTCCCGTACAAGAACAGGCTCAGAGAGTTGGGGTTGTTCAGCCTAGAGAAGAGAAGGCTCCAAGGAGACTTTAGAGCATCCTTCCAGTACTTAAAGAGACTCCAGAAAAGTGGGGGGCAGCTCTTGATCAGGGAGTGCAGGGATAGGATTAGTAGGAATGGTTTTAAGATGAAAGAGGAGAGATTTAGATGAGATATTATGAAGAAAATTTTTCCTGTGAAGGTAGTGAGGCCCTGGTACAGGCTGTGGATGCCCCATTCCTGGAGGTGTTCAAGGCCAGGTTGGATGAGGCTTTGAGCAACATGATCCAGTGGGAGGTGTCCTTGCCCACAGTAGTAGGGTTGGAACTGGATGATATCTAAGGTCCTTTCTAATCCAAACCATTCTATGATTCTATGAATCCCACCTCCCAAAAGTGCATATACTCCTGCTGTCTCCTTGGTCGAGCCTGTGGGAACCCTGTGTAGGAGCCCAGCAGCAAGCAGGACCACATGGGAAGCATCCTCCACCGTAACTTCCACTTTCCCTCCCTGGAAGTGCTGAAGGCCAGGTTGGATGGGGTCTTGAGCATCCTGTTTTGTGGGAGGTGGCCCTGCCCGTGGCAGGGGGTAGGAACTGGATGATTTTTAATGTCCGTTCCAATCCAAACCCTTCTCTGATTCTATGATTTTATGATTAATTTTGTCTCTCTCCTCTTTCAGATTCCCTCCCTCCCTCTTTGCCTTTGCTTTCTCTCCATCCTCCCTTCACAATCCCTTTGTTTTTTCTCTCCTCTTTCTCCCTTTTTGCCTCCCTTCCTCGTTGTGTCCCACTTGGGCAGGCTGGCATGGACACTGCTGCACCCACACCAACTCATACACATCCCCATGCCAGGCAGCGTGGGAGCAGAGGACACTTTGGAGCAGCTTTAGACTCAGCATTACCATAAGCAGCAGGTTAATCAGAGCCAACTGAAGAACTTCTTATATTATTTTTCCCTGTATGAATACCTGGCCCGCAGCGTCACCACGGAAGATTGGAAACGCTCCTGCCATGGACCTTTACACGGCACATTTTAGGATCCCTGCTGTGTTTTCTTTCCAATAAGAAGAAAGACCTGTCAGCATTAAGCAAATCAGCCGTACGTCTCACCTCCCTGAGCTGTGTCACACATGAATATCTGAAGGCTTTCCCCCCCGCCCCCGCAGCCTTCTCTTTCCTTTCTCTCCTCTCCTTCCTCATTCCTGTCCTCTTGGTGTTTAATGAAGAAAGTTTAATTCACTCACAAAGGAGAGAGAGAAATATCCATAAAACTCCAATTTAAACCCCTTTAACTCATTCCTTTGCTTTCTCTTTCAACTTAGTAGCATGTCCTTTTTTTCTTCCTAATAGGAAGGTCTGAATTTCTCAAGCAGCCAGAGAGGGAGAGAGAGGAGCAGGAGTGTGGAGGGAAAGGAAGAGTTTCTGCATGTGCATGGCTGATATAAGCAGGGTTTGTGGAAGTTTAAAGGAATAGAAAAGCAAGTATGAAGCAGGCACGGACACAGGAGCTGCCATGAGAAGAGCAGGATTGTCCTTCCATTGCATTGCATCTTCTCGCCTACCCAGGCTGAAGTTTCTCAGTGCCCAGGCCCCCCTAAAAAAGGGAGATGTCCAGCCAATAGACCTACAAAATATTAAACATCAGGGATCTTTGACATCCCATGCATCTTGGGAATTAATTTGGGACCAAATTTGGACCTTCCATAGAAAAATCTTACAATCATAGAATCAAAAATCTAGACTCATTCAATGTCCTGAGTTGCAAGTGTCCCACAAAGATTATCGAGTCTAACTCTTGTCCCTGCACAGGACAACCCCAACATTCACACTGTGTGTCTGAAGGCGTTGGCCAAGCGCTTCTTGAGTATTGTCAGGCTTGGTGCCATGACTGCTTCCCTGGGGAGCTGTTCCAATGCTCCACCACCCTCTAGATGAATAACCTTTTCCTAATTAGTCCTTTTATGACCATGTGACTCGCCTGGTGGATGAGAGGAAGGCTGTTAATGTGGTATACCTGGACTTTAGCAAGGCCTTTGACACTGTCTCCCACAGTAGACTCCTAGGGAAGCTGGCAGCACGTGGCTTAGATGGGAGCACTCCCAAAGAGTGGTGGTGGATGGTGTCTCATCCAGTTGGCGGCGGGTCACCAGTGGTGTCCCCCAGGGATCGGTATTGGGTCCTGTCCTGTCTAATATCTTTATTGATGATCTGGATGAGGGGATTGAGTCCATCATCAGCAAGTTTGCAGATGATACCAAGCTGGGAGGAAGGGTTGATCTGCTAGAGGGTAGGATGGCCCTACAGAGGGACCTGGACAGATTGGAGAGATGGGCTGATTCTAATGGGATGATGTTTAATAAGTCCAAATGTCGGGTACTTCATTTTGGACACAACTATCCCATACAGAGCTACAGACTGGGGACAGAGTGGCTGGAGAGTAGTCAGGTAGAAAAGGACCTGGGAGCGCTGGTTGACAGGAAGCTCAACATGAGCCAGCAGTGTGCCCAGGTGGCCAAGAAGGCCAATGGCATTCTGGCCTGCATCAGGAATAGTGTGGCGAGCAGGGCCAGAGAAGTTATCATTCCCCTGTACTTGGCACTGGTCAGGCCTCATCTTGAAAATTGTGTCCAGTTCTGGGCCCCCCAGTTTGGGAAAGATGTTAGGATACTGGAATATGTTCAGAGGAGGGCAATGAAGATGGTGAAGGGGCTGGAGCACAAGCCCTATGAAGAGCGACTGAGGGAGTTGGGGCTGTTTAGTCTAAAGAAGAGGAGGCTCAGGGGAGACCTCATTGCTCTCTACAACTACCTAAAAGGAGGTTGTAGTCGGGCAGGGGTTGGTCTCTTCTCTCAGGTGACCAGTGGCAGAACTAGAGGGCATGGACTCAAGCTTCATCAGGGAAAGTTTAGGCTTGATGTTAGGAAAAAGTTCTTCACTGAAAGGGTGATTGGCCATTGGAATGCGCTGCCCAGGGAGGTGGTGGAGTCGCCGACCCTGGAAGTGTTTAAGGGGAGACTGGATGAGGCACTGAGTGCCATGGTTTAGATGATGGTTGGTGTTGGTGTTGGTGTTGGTGTTGGTGTTAGTGTTGGATTATAGGTTGGACTTGATGTCTCAGAGGTCCTTTCCAACCTTATGATACTGTGATACTATAATATCTAACCTAACCCTCCCTTGGCATGTCTTCCTACCGTTCCCTTGGGTGATATGATCTGAAGCAGCTCCAAATCAGGAGTGGGTGATACCAGACACCCAAAAAGGTCCCTAGTTGAAAGTGATGAAGCTTAGTTATGGGTTCACAAAAGCAATAGGTTTCAGGAGATGATATTCCCATCCTGCCCTGAGCTTGCGGCCTTGTGCATGGAGGAGTGGCTGAGTACCCCACAACTGTATGGAAAGGGATGGCCCAGGAGCCATGATGTGAGAAAAGGCAACTGGGAACAGAGATCTATGCCATAAGTGGAGATCCCAAAGGAGACTTCTTTCCTTTATACCCTTCACCAGACCTTCCCCACTTTTTCTTCTGGCTACTAAGGAAGGGCAAATTTAAACATGCAAACATACTTCAGTGAGGTCAGGTCGGGTAATATCCACATCCAAATACACACAAAGACACACATACTCCTTCATCTGATCTTTCATTGGCAAGAGGCAGAGTGGATGCACATGTTTAGAACCTTGCCTTCTGGGGTAGTAAAAGCAAGAGTGAGTTCAGCTTCTTCTCATTTTGCAAGCTTTTCCCAGTCCAAAAAGCATCAGGGAACATATTAGGTAGGACGAATTTTATCTTCCCATGGTACATCTCTATTAGTAAATTAAACATGCTTGGGACCAGTCTGTGGCACATAGGCCACATGGCATTGAATGGCCAAATTAATAGAACCATGGAACGGTTTGCGTTGGAAGGGACCTTAAAGATCACCAAGATTCAACCCCCCCCTGCCACGTGCAGGGACATCTCCCACTGGATCAGGTTGATCAAAGTCCCATCCAACCTGGCCTTGAGTGCTTCCAGGGACAGGGCAGCCACCACTTCTCTGGGCAACCTCTGCCAGTGCCTCACTTCCTTCACAGTAAAATATTTCTTTCTAATATCTCATCTAAATCTCCTCTCTTTCAACTTAAAACCATTCTCCCTCACCCTTTCCCTGAGCTCCTTGATAAAGAGTCCCTCCCCAGTTTTCCTGTAACGCTTGTTCAGTACTGGAAGTCTGCTCTAAGGTCTCCGTGGAGCCTTCTCTTCTCCAGGCCAAACAAGCCCAACTCTCTCAGCCTGTCCTTGCATGGGAGGTGTTCCAGCCCTCTAATCTTCTTTGTAGCCTCCTCTGGACTCACTTTAATGGATCCATGTTCTTCCTGTGCTGAGGACTCCAGAACTCAACACAATACTCCAGGAGAAGAGGTGTAGAATTACCTCCCTTGCCCTGCTGGTCAGGTTCCTTTTGATGCAGCCTAGGATATTGTTGGCTTTCTGGGCTGCAAATGCATGTTGCTGGCTCATGTTGAACTTCTCATCCACCAGCACCCCTACATCCTTATCTTCAGAGCTACTGATTGGCCTCATCAAACCTCTTACAATCCTCAACATCATGATCGTATCTAATGATCTAGTGGGAATGGCCTCTTGGCCCATGATGATTGCAGAAGGTCTCTGTGAGTCATTTGGAAGGTAGCTAATTGGGCTGGTCCATGGATGCCGAGGGACTGCACTAATAATTTAACAGTGATTGAATTTCAGGACCTGACCACATTCCTTACTACTGCCTGATTTCTAGTACAGTCATAACCTTAGTGACTCGGGAGGATCGGTGAAACTTCTTTGTAGTGGGAGAGCTTGAGACACGCCCAAGATCTTGCATGAAGGCAAGTGAGTGAGTTGCTCAGTCATAACCCCCCAAATGGGCTGCATCATGCAATCACAGCTTCCCACTGTGCCCTTCCTGACTCCTGGTGACTTTCTGCCTCTTGGTTCTGGTTCATCCATGCTCCAGCTCATGGTGCCTGCTTCCAGCTCTCAGCACACCATCTGGGCCTAGCAACCTGCTGACTTCATCCCTGCGCCAGGGCATGGGAATAGCACATCTCATCTTCCCTAGGGTGCACTTATCTAAATGCAACGGAATTGCTGAACTGAACAGAACCATATTGAGCTCCGAACATTTTACCTTGCAACCTCAAATTTGATGAAATGAGGGGAAACAATGTGGCAGCCACTGAGTTGTGTCAGAGCTCAAGCTGCCTTCCCGCATCCTGTGATGTTGAGAACTGGAATTGAGGGGCTGCACCAACACGCAATGTCTAAAGCGAGTGATTGTATTGTGCAGTGCTATGGAGATGGCTTAATGGCTTAGGGACACGATGCTGCCTTTGAATGCAACAGGTCCCGATGGATGCCTTGATGAGCCCTGCAGCAAAACAAAATCTTCTAAACCAACAGACAAGCTTATTTATTATTAATAGCATTGCACACTTCATTCATCAGCTCTTTACCAGTGCACAGCACAGCTCTGCAGCCACTTAAGGTGGGAAAGAGCATGCTTGGCTTCCTTGAGGAAGACGCAGAGGGCCCAGGATAGACAGGGGCTGTGAATAGACTGTCTGGAAGCCCTAGGATTTCACCCCAGACACAGAGATACCATGTTGCGTGGTTCATATCCCATCTAAGAGGGTGCTGCGTTCTCACTCATATGTGTTGTTAGTGACAGCAACCAAGCATTGAAAGAGCCAAAAACCAGTGAAGAGGGGTGCTTGAAAGAGCATTGCTTTGTGACACCCCCTGGTTGCCATCTGACTCTGTTTTCTTTATGCACAGGTGTGGCAAGTAGATCTGGTTTGGGGCTGGTGGTCTGAAATCTCTTTATTAAAGCTAAAAACACACTGTTCCAGCTTCCAAGACTGGATGATTTTGCACTATGAAACTCTTTCACTCCGTAAACCAGAGCAAATGCATCCAACATCCTGGCTGCGTACTCTTGAGTTTACCTATATGAAAAAAGATGCTGGGAGCAGATACCGATCTCTTTCATGACAAACCTGGAGTCCTATGGTAAAGCCGTCCTGATGCACCACAGAGTCCTAATAATAGCCTAACAGAGTGGAAATATGTTCTCAACACCCACAAATCAGATAAGGAATAGGGGTGAAGGGAATGAACCTAAACAACCCTAGGCACTCCTGAGGGGATGCCCCAAGTCACTTTGTCCCCAAAGAAAAGGAGAAGGGTGAGAGCGGGGGGAGTGAGGTGCAGAGAGGGGAGAGGGCAAGCGAAGGATGCGAGCTGTGCGCTTCTGAGCGCTTCCAGTGAAGGGCTTTAATGCATCTCAAAGTGGAAGGTTTCACGTCCGATTCTTGTCACGGGTGGCAGGACTAATCATCCAGATGCCATTTGTAGGGAGAAAGAAGGGTCCTGGCAGCGGACAAGCCACTTTGCTCAGAGGGGCTGCTGGCCTTAAGAGGCTTTTATTGCTGCAGCTTAACGTCATGGTGGAGAGGTGTGCTGTCATTAGAGTGACACTAAAAGTATCCAAAGATTAGTGGTGACGGACTGACTGACCTGTCCCTGTCAAGCTTGGAGCAGATGAGGGGGAGGCAGGGAAGAAAAGAGGAGGAAGAAATGGTCTTCCTCCCTGAAAAGGATGATTTAAGACCCGAGGAAATGGCAGGAAGATGTGCCGCGGAGGGTTAGGCTGGATGTTAAGAGAAGGTTTTTCTCCCAGAGGGTGGTAGAGCACTGGAACAGAACCCCAGGGAAGTAATCATGGTGCCAAGCCTGGCAATATTCAAAAAGCATTTGGACAATGCCCTCAGACACATGGTGTGAATTTTGGGGTTTTCCTATGCAGGGATAGGAGTTGGACTCGATCCTTGTTAGTCTCTTCCAGCTCAGGTCATTCTATAATTCTGTGATTTGGGGCAGGCAATGAAAAAAACAGGCAGTACTGGTATCTAACTGGACTTAGATCCTTTCCAGTTATCCCCTCAAATCAGTTCTTATATCCTGAAAGGAGATTTGTAGACCGTCGTCCCTGGGAAAACTAGCACAAGAGACATTTGCCATTTTTCCTGCTTTCAACAGGGCTGGATGAAAAATGTTTCCAGCTTTGAAGATGTTGCCAATCCATCTCTTTGCCAGGGTTTTAAAATGAGACTCGAGGAAAGCCTTGGACTGGCAATCGCATTGGTGACTCTGAGTCCCATGAGCAAAGAATGCCCCCCTGATCTAGAATCGCTGCCCATGGAAGGAGGGTTGGATGCGATACTGAAGGTTCCTCTCAACCTAAACCACTCTACGAATCTATGGTTTCTGAACTATCAAGCTCTGATTTTACGGAGTTGCTGCTGCTGTTGCTCCCTGGAGATAGCCAAGTGCCTCCTTCAGGGAGAGGCAGTCACACTACAGCAGAGCAACAAATTTGGCTAAAATCCAGTCTCTTCCTCACACTATTTCACAGAAACCTGGTGTTCTGAGCTTGAAATAGGACTAGTCTTCATCCCAGGTCTAGACCCCCTCCATGGGAAGAGCCCATTCTGCATCCCAGATACACACACAGTTGGAATACATAGAAAAACAGTTTTTACTATTCCTTGTTGTTGTGGCTAAACCCTCTCATGTTTCTGCACTCTTCCTGCCAGGAAGGCCCATAAAGCCTCCTTCTTGGACTCTGGCTTTTGACCTTGCCCAGGGCTGACCTGGGCAGGATACTCAATTTGCTTCCACCGGTGGTGCTCCTGGAGTCCTCCCACTGCTGCCAGCATATCTACTCCCCACAGTTACCTCTCCTCCCTGCTCTTTCACAACAGGCATTTCCCAGATACAGCTCCATTATTCCACTGCTGAGTTGAATTTCTCCTTTTAATTCTTTTTCTCACAAAAAATGTATCTAATTTATTTTCCCTTCCTTTTCCCCTCCTCCTCCTAAGCCCTACTCCTGACTGCTTGCAAAGAGAGGCTTCGAGACCAATTTCAAGGTGGATTCAGCACTGGGAGATTGGGGAATTTAACATCAAGAAGTTGTTTGAGGCTGCGGAGTGGTCTGTGCTCCCTCCTGAGCTGGAGTCACCAACGAAGCCCTCAGAAATGCAGCTCCAGCTAATCAAGCCTGTGGAGAGCCAGGAGGACTCCTGGGGGTGGTTTCAGTAAAAGCTCTTTAAAACACATCTCTCTAGAAAAGGCAAATCTGCTCAAGGGAAAGGATAGATGGGGATGAGGGCAGAGGAGCTGGGACATGACAGTCCCCATGCTGGCTGTATTGCTGGAGTCCCTGGTTAATTTGCTTCCCATCCTTGAACCCTCAATTCAGTTCATTGGTGCTGGCAACAGTGAACTCCTCTGTAGAGATAAGTGGGAACTTACTACAGCAGCATGCTGGATTTTCTGCTTTTACCAAAGCTCATATCTGATCAGGGTTTCATCAGTACTCCACAACTCATGAAATATAAAGCAGATCTCTCTGTGGCATGGGGAGGAGAGCTGTGATGTGCTGCATGACCAGGGCTGCAGTGCATCTAGTTGTATGCATTCAAGGAAAACCCTTTGGGAGCTGGACCTCGCTCTCTGCTACTGGACATTGTTGAGGGTCCTTTTCCATGCAGTGTCCCAGGCTAGTGCATGGGCTTGGGGCAGAAGAGAAAGGCTGCAATCCTACAGGTCCAGACTAAGCAGTGGTGGGAGCTAGTGGTGCTTATGATTTGGGTGACTATTGCAATCCTAGAGGAGTTGGTGGGAACATGCTCTGGAGTCTGTAGTGTTGCATATGTTTTCCTGTGTTTAAAATAAGAGTGACCAATGACTCATGCCCAGACTGACATCAGTTGTCACCCCATAGTACCATAGTTGCTCAGCCACATATTTCCCAGCCACTATTCAGCTGGCTTCCAGTCAATTCTCAATCTGGTGTCACTCCAATACCAGCACAGAACTTCACACACCTCCTTGTTGACCTTCATGATGTTACTGTTGTCCCAGCCCCTTTCAGGACCCTTCCAGACGAAGGCTCTGCCATTCCTTGTGCCAGTCTCCACTCTTAATAAACTGTTACCCACAGATGTCCACACATCTTTTGAATCCCTCCAGGGATGGGGACTCCACCATTTCCCTGGGCAGCCTCTTCCGTTGCTTGGCAACTCCTTCAGTAAAGAAATTTTTCCTAATATACAAACTAAACCTCCCCTGGTGAAACTTGTGGCCATTTCCTCTCATCCCATCACTTCTTACTTGAGAGAAGAGACCAACATCTGTCTTTGCCACAACCTCCTTTCAGGAAGAAAGCGATGAGGTCTTGTGGGAGATGCAACTCCACCCAGGTCACTGGTGAAGATATTGAACAGCTATCAGCAGCACTGTCAGCCCCAGGGGAAAATGAGCAAGTTTGATCCTCAGCACTGGAGATAGGAGAGCTCTACTCAGCTCCATGGAGTCCATCAAAGTCCAAGGAGTGACATGGGTTGTGAACAACCATATAAGCCTCTGCATAGAGACCATCTAAGCAGCCTGATTGCACCAGAAGACAAAATATTAATAGCTTACCGAAAGAAAATTTTTATCCAAAGTGAGAGTTGGAGGAACTGTTTGGCATAGTCATTGGGATTTAGCTTGATGTAGTGAAAAGCGTTGGACATTTACGTGGAAAAGAGGATTGTTGAAGGGGGCAAATCTCTTTGGCCAGGGAAGAAAATTTGATGAGTGAATGGGAATGACAGGAAGATATGCCAGGAGAGGTTTAGGTTGGATATTAGGAAAGATTCTTCACCCAGAGGGTTGTGGAGCACTGAAACAGCTCCCCAGGGAGCAGTCACAGTGCCAGGCCTGAATTGTCAAGAACTCAAGAAGCATTTGGACAGTGCCCTCAGACACATGGTATGAATGTTGGGCTTGTCCTATGCAGGGACAGGAGCTGGACTTGATAATCTTTGTTGGTCCCTTCCAACTGAGGTCATTCTATGATTCTAAGAATTCCAGGTCACTAACAAAGAGTATTTCCCACTTTTGCTGAGGAGTTTGCATCAAAAAGCAAAATCAGTGTACTACAAGAAACAAACTTGACCATTTGATTTTAAGAGATATGAAGAGTAATGTCTTGATTCAGACCTGCCAGCCTACATCCCTTTTTTTTGCATTGCTGGAGTAAGGACTTCTGCTGTGCGTGTAGCAGATATATTTTGGCATAGTCACTCTTCTGCTACAGACACTGGTCTGTTTTGGGATAAAAATTGCACAGTCCTAGCCTACCTCCCTGGTGAAACCACAGCCAGTGGGAGCAGTGCAAGAGTGGATCACAGCACTGTGCATGTTCAACACTCATCGCTGGTTTAAGAGTACTTAAACCGGACCTACAAGAAAGCTGAGGAGGGGCTCTTATCAGAGAGTGCAGATTAGGACAAAGGGGAATGGTTTCAAGTTGAAAGAGGAGAGAATTAGATGAGGTATTAGGAAAAAAATTTATACTGTGGGGTTGATCATGAAGAAGTCATGGATGCCCCATCTCTGGATGTGTTCAGGACCAGGTTGGATGAAGCTTTGAGCAACCTGATCCAGTGGCAAGTGTTCCTGTCCATGGTGGAGGCATTAGAACTGAGTAATCTCTAAGGACCCTTCCAAACCAAACTATTCCATGATTCTATGATATACTGGAGGCTGGGAGTGTACTGGAAAGCTTTGCCGTACAGCAGCCCTATTCGTACACCTTTTCCTAAGCTATCTCTGGCACTCGGATAGTGGTACAAACGGCCTGGGATGGTAAGGTAAATTGCTGTTCTTCCATGCTCTTTTGTACCCCTGCCTGCTCAGTGCATGGGAAGATGAATCTGGACTCTGAGACAACACTGACATTTCAGAAACAGTGTTTAAGGAAGATTAAAACTTACATTCCCCACATCCGGGAAATCTGCAGTATCTGTGAACATGGCAACAGTGTAATGCCTCCTGGAAACAGGCAGGTTTACTATCTCAAAGCCAAAAGTGAATCATGTTTGTGTCAATGTTTCATGCTGTGATAATAAATAAACCAAACCCAGACTTTCCAGTTTACCTGCAAACCTCTGAAGGCTTTTCTTTTACAAGTGCCGCTCGGTTCTCTGTGTTCCCTGGAAGCGTTCAAACTTTGCCCAAACAGCATTTTTCTGATGCTCCATGAAAAATATTTGCTCAGCTCTTCTGGTAAGCATGAACTCCGAGGAAGTCGAAGGCAAGGGATTCACCTTGCCCTGGGCTGCTGAAAACTGCATTGCTCCACAGCTCTTGGAGATGAAGAAGAGATCAGTGTGGTGTGAGGGCAGCAATGGTCACGGGGGATGTGTAAAGACAGTGGTTATCTGGGACACATGTAATTGTGGACAGGACTCTCCCTCCCATGCTCTGACCACAGCATTTTTCACTCTAACTCTATGCTGGAGAGATTTTTGGAGAGACATTTATGACCAAGTGGATGAAAGGAGATGGTATGCACTTAAAGAGGTCTCAGGTTATGGCAAGAATGATGCCCAGAGGCCAGGGTGTATTGCTCCACCCTCTCGGAGTGTCTTAGCATGGAGCATCTTACCTATTGGGTTCCCTGCTTGCACAAGCCAATCCCTCATGCAACGGTTAGATGAGGTGCTCAGGGATCTGGTTTACTAGTGGACACGTAAGGTAGGACTTTATGATCTCAAAGCTCTTCCAGCCAACATATTCTATGACTTTTTGATTAGTACTAAGGTACTAAGGCTTTTTGAAAAACTGATACCATCAGTACAAAGAAAACTTGCCTTGACTTGGGGTTTCTCTGAGAGCCACCCCATCCCAAGCTGCTTCCCTGCCCAATAAATCTTTTCTGCAAGTGATGCTGGGTCTACCTCGGAAGTCTTGGCTGTCTTGGCCATAAAACATGGGCTGCCCATGTTGCTGGTGGAGGGTCCTTTCCTGCAAAAATCATTGCAGTTTTCTCCTTATTAGCATGACCAAGAGCCTACCCAAAGTGGGCCTCTCAGGATTTGGGCAGAAAGAAAGGGGAGTTCATGCAAACAGCCTGTCCAGTAGGACCAGGGAAGTGATTGTGCCCCTGTACTCAGCATTGGTCAGGCCACACCTTGAATCCTCTGTTCAGTTTTAGGCCCCTCAGTACAAGCGAGATATTGAGATGTTGAAGCATGTCAGGAGAAGAGGAATGAAGCTGGTGAACAGGCTGGAGATCAAGTCTTATGAGGAGCAGCTGAGGGGACTGAGATTGTTTAGCCTAGAGGAAAGGAGTGTGTTCATCACTGTTTACCTGAGAGTAGGTTGTAGTGAGGTGAGTCTTGGTCTCTTCTCCCAAGTGACAGGCAACAAGATGAGAGGAAATGGCCTCAAGTTGCAACAGGAGAGGTTCAGGCTGGACATCAGGAAGTATTTCCTCACTGAAAGAGTTGTCAGACACTGGAAGAGGCTGCCCAGAGATGTAGCTGTGTCCCCATACCTGGAGGTGTTTAAAAAATGGGTAGACAAGGTGCTCAGGAATCTGGTTTAGTAGTGGACAGGTACAGTTGGACTAAATGATCTCGAAGGTCTTTTCCAACCTAGAAATTCTATGATTCTAAACTCAGAGGAAAGGATAAGGAAGTTTTTTTCCTGGGCCCTTCCCCAGAGCTGCCACGATCTGCTGATTTGCAAGATGCTCCCCAGCCTGATGGCTCCTTCTGGGTCGTGATGGATGAGCCCTCACCTCTGTCCACCTTCCTGTCACAGCTTTGCAATTGGTAGCAGTGGCTCTGTGAGGATGAGGAGGGGGGCTGCTGGTGGAGGAAAGAGGCATGAGCAGGGGGATGTGCTGTGAGCTGGGCTGCAGTGGATGTCAATTAATGGAGCTGGGTGATTCAGCTGCAGCTGTGGAAGCATTGAGGGATGTTTTTGCACCCTGGTACTGCTGGCAGGAACATCCTGGAGGCTCCACAGCACATAAGTAACTACAATGGGTGATTGCTTAATAATTAAAGATATGAAGTGCTTGGATTGCCTCCCAGAGCCAGACCAGAACGGCTAGAGCAAGGCAGAGCAGGAGGAAAACTTCCTGTCTTACAGGAAATCTTCCCCTGCCGATCTGTTCTGCAGTCCCCGCACCTGCCATGGGACTTAGCTGGAATCAATTCTCCTCTGCTTGCAATCAGAGGAAGTGGCAGGCTGCTGTTGGGATCCTGCCACTGATTAACTAAGTGACCTCGGTATGCTGCTTCCCTTCCCGGTATGCTTCAGTTTCCCTCTCAGATTCAAGATGTTGTTTGGAGGTGTAGAGGTATCTCATGGGAGAAGTTAGATCTAGATGGGAGGCCTGAGGAGAAGGTGGGGGTGCTTGGAATGTGGTCCTGGGGGCAGTGGTTTTGTCTTTGAGATAGTAAATCTGCTTATTTCCAGGAGGTTTGGGGAATACAAGTTTTAAGCATCTGTAAACCATTTGGAGCTTGATCCAGCATAGGAGAAAACGATCTTAACACCCTGAAAAGAGCACCTGATGGCAACCCCGGGCTTCAGGATGGGCAGATGGAGTGGGATATTGTATCCTGTTCCCCATGGAGAGGACAACACCGATGTGAAACCCCCAAGCCCGCGGGACGGTGAGGAGCCCAGCGGCATAAACTGCCTCTCCCTGACAGCTCCACTTTATTTACAGACCTGATTACAGGCGACACATGAGCGGATTTATTAACTCTGCTCTCCCGCTATTCCGAGCCTTGTAGATAAATGGCAGAGCCCGGGGCCAACGCTAAAACTCAGTTAACATTAAAGTGAAGGATCTGCTGGTTCTTCTGCTGGGGGCGAAGGGGAGCGGATGCGCTTTTCTTTGCAGAGCAGTCAGATGTGTTTCAGTTGAGCAGGAGATTTTTTTCTTTCTCTCTGGGATGGATGTCACATGCAGGGAGTGCAGGACAGGGATGCTGACTCAGCACCCACAGCCCTGTATGCTTGGTGAGATGTGGGACTATGCCTGCGGCACTGCATTTCCCATGCCCATAGGGATGTGGGGCAGGTGAGGGCTTTGCTGCATGGTGTGGGGCTGTGCTGAGCCTGCTTTGCCCCCCAGGCACTGATCCTGGCCAAGGCCAACCATGCCAGCTAACAGGGCGTGTGTGTGTGTTTGTTTTTTTATCATGCTGATCCTGTATCAATCGTGATAATTGACCTGGGAATTAGGGATATCAACAGCACAAGAGGAGAATGAGACTCCCTTGAAGTCTATCCTTCATCCCCGTGTTTCTGTCTCCATGTAATGGGTTGTATTTTTAACTTCCTAGGGTGATAATTCTGATTTGCTCCTGCTACAAGGATGGAGGGAGAGATCAAGGACCTGAGGAGAAACTTTCATCAGGCTCAGCCAGCCTTTACCTAGGTTTCCTGTTCCTATCAACCCCCTTTACCTTCCTCTGAGGCTGTCAAATCACTGTTGCTGTCTTGCCTTGTGCCAATGACCAGCCTTGTGTTCACCAGACTTCTTGGTTGGACTCAATGATCTCAAAGGTCTGTTTCCAACCAAGCAATTCTATGACTTTTCATAAAGTTTTTCCACTGAGATTAAACCCTTGGAGACAGAAGGACTGTCCTGGGAGCATGTTCCACCTGAGAAGACTTGTTGTGCCACTACGAAGTTCAGCTGAAACAATGCAGCAATGGGGCTCTTGGTTCACAATAAGCTCTCCCAGGCCTCAACCAAAGCCTCCTCTTTCATCTAAATTCATGCTTAACTGAGGAGTCAAAGAAATTCTAGTTTAGACAACACTTGATTTGACAAGAAAGGTGTCATTTTGCTTCTGCTTGGGGTGATTTGAAAGCAAGGTTTTGCTTGAACACAAAGAGCATTGGGGGATCTAGGAAGTAGGAACTCATGTCAATGAGGCTCCCAAAGAGTCACAGAATCATAGAATGGTTTGAGTTGGAAGGAGCTTTAAAGCCCACCTGAACACCTCCTGGGAGGGGGCATTCACAACTTGCCTTGGCAACCTGTACTGGGACCTCACCATCCTCACAGGGAAGAATTTCTTCCTAAAGTCTAATCTAAATCTTCTCCCTTCCAACTTAAAACCATTCCCCCTCATCCTATCACTACAGGCCTTTGTGAAATGTCCCTCCTCAACTTTCTTGGAGGCCTTCTTCTGGTACTGTAAGGCTCCTCTAAGGTCTCCCTGGAGCCTTCTCTTCTCCAGGCTGAACAACCCCAACTCTCTCAGCCTGTGCTTTTATGGGAGGTGCTCCAGCTCTCTGATAACTTTCGTAGCCCTCCTCTGGACCTGTTCCAACAGTTTCATAAGCTTCTTTTGTTGGGGATTCCAGAAGTGGATGCAGGACTCCAGGTGGGTTCTCATGAGAGCACAGTAGATGGGGAGAAAGCCCTCCCTTGCCCTGCTGGCCACACTTCTTTGGACACAGCCCAAGACACAGCTGGTCTTCTGGGCTGCAAGATATTCAATCCTATTCGATCAGGACCCCCAGGTCCTTCTCCACTGGACTGCTCTCCGTCACATTGTTCATCCTCTATTGAAACTGCAGATTGTATCACTCCTTCCAATGCCCCAGTTTCTCCAGCAGTAAGGCAGAGCCAGTTTCTCCTTTCCCAATGCAGGGGAGATGGAAGCTGCTTGGGCTTTTCTTTGTCCACCAGGGCTGGGTTTTCTGAGTGATCAGCACTTCCGCAAAGCCAGTCCTTGCTGCTCTTAAAGTGCTGTGAGAGTAAGGCTGTGCTGGATACCTGAGCTGGGTGGAAGCAGGTACTGCAGACAGCTATCTCCATGGATGGGCTGATACTGCAGACAAGTTGGGGCAGCAGAGAGAGGATCGATAATGCAGATATGGAGAGAGCTGTCCCGGCACGAATAAGCCCAGCTTTGTAAATGAACACTGTGCTCTCAGGGCTCCGCGGTAAAGGCTGTTATCTCCAGACACTCTGGCTGTCTGAGTCCTTTCACAATAAAGAGACGTGCAGACCAGGATATGAGTCAGCTAACAGGGCTCTTTCCCTGATCACTGACCCAATGCCGGCCTGACATTGCTTTGCAATGTTGGCTGACATCTCCTCCAAGGGCAAGTACTGGCCCCCAAATATCCTACCTGATTCCTCCTGTACCATAATAGCAGCTACTGACGAACTCCTTAGCCATGAACGCAGTGTGCTCATCCTGAAGTTATGACAAAAAAAGCCAGGGAAAAGACATATGGATTTATTCCTGCTGGAGCATGTTCAGAGAAGGGGAATGAAGTTGATTAAGGGGCTGGTGAACAAGAGTTATGAGGAGCAGCTGAGGGAATTGGGTTTGTGTAGCCTGGAGAAAAGGAAGCTGAAGGGAGACCTCATCACTGTCTACAGCTCCCTGAAAGGAGGCTGTAGCAAGGTGGGTTTTGGTCTCTGCTCCCAACTGACAGATGATAGGACGAGAGGAAATAGGCTCAAGTTACACCAAGGGAGGTTCAGATTAAACGTCAGGAAAAATTTATTCACCTAAAGAGTTGTCAGGCACTGGAATAGGCTGCCCAAGGAAGTTGAGTCATCATTCCTGGAGGGAATAAAAAGATGGGTAGATGAGCTGCTCAAGGCTAAGATTTAGTAGTGGACAGGTATGGTTGGACTGGATGATCACAAAGGTCTTTTCCAACCAAGTGATTCTATGATTCTATTCTGTGGGAGTGATATAAACAGTCATACCTGGTCTACAGACCTTCTGTCTTTACCCATGCAGTCCATACAACAGGAGGAACAACCTGGAAAGCCCCCAAGACTGACTGGCTTTTGGAGAAATGCAATCTGGCTGGAAAAGCATTACAAGTAAGGAAGGAAAAGGTGTGTGTTCCCCAACCATGCCCGTTCCTCACCTCCTGGCCATGTCTCCCAGCTTCCAATGGATCCAGTTTGAGTAGAAGCCCTAGCCCTGTCTTGCCAGTCCAAGGCTGGTCAAGCCCAGAGTCTGTCTTGCTCTGTGTCCTGACAACAGCCCATAGCTGATGCCAGGATGAGTGATGCAAGACAGGAGGAGTGTAATCTGCAGTTTCAATACAGAATGGGGAATGATGAGATCGAGAGCAGCCTTGTGGAGAAGGATTTGAAGGTGCTGGTTGATGAGAAACTCGACATGAGCTGGCAATGTTCACTCACAGCCCAGAAGGCCAACCATATCCTGGGCCGCATTCAAAGAAGTGTGACCAGCGGGGCAAGGGAGGGGATTCTTCCCCTCCACTCCACTCTTGTGAGACTTCCCTGGAATCCTGCATCCACTTCTGGGATCCCCAAAAGAAGTATATGGAACTCTTGGAGTGGGTCCTTAGGAGGGCTACAAAGATGGTATGAGGACTGGTATACCTCCCATATGAGTATAGGCTGAGAGAGTTGTGGACGCCCCATCCCTGGAGGTGTTCAAAACTAGGTTGGATGGGGCCTGGAGCAGTCAGTTTTAGTGGAAGGTGTCCCTGCCCAGGGCAGGTGGGTTGGAACTGGATGGTCTTTAAGGTCTCTTCCAACCCAAACCATTCTATGATTCTGTGAGTGAGCTGTGCTACCAACAATTCGTGCTCAGGGACCTCTTGAACCAGAGGTGTTGCCTCTGGTAGGTGATGGGGCTTTCCTCTATGAATGTGCCCATTAGCCATACAAATTTTAACACCCTAAGGAGTTCCTCCACTTCATTGCAGAACACGGTGGCTGATGGTAAGTGTGACCTGGCAGGAGGCATCTTTGCTATTCCTGGGCTGCACAGACCCGAAAAAATAATTTCTTCTGTGTGTGAAGAGGAAAGCTGTGTGAAATATGAACAGTCTATGCACAGAAGTGATCCACACACATTGTTCCCAAACTAGGAACTCTTAGCTTTCATTACTTCTGCCCTAAAGGATGGTGTTTGGAGCCATCCGCATAACACTTGTTAAGAAACCAAAACCTGGGCCAGATCTCTCTGGCACATTAATACAGCCATTCTCCCCTCTGCAGACTCTGTTCCTCCTTTCTCCCCCCTTCCCATCTCATTTCCTTCCGAGTCAAAGAAATCTGTCTGCCTGATAGATGGCTCCTGACAAGCTGAGCAGCTAAAGATCACATGTCAATAGGGCTATAATTAGGAGAATTGAGCCCTGTCAGGGCTGGACGGATATTTATCTGAAATCAATGGCCAATAGGGTGGAAGGAATGAAGATGTGGGAGTGTTTGCTTTGGAGATGCCATGCCTTTTTACACCCTGTCTGCACAGGGATCCTGCTGGGCCAGGGCTTTCCTGTTGCCTGAAAGGGAGGAGGATTATAGTATTAGCCATGGAGATGTGCCCTGGCCTCTGAGCACTGGCACCCGCTGACCCCTTTCTGGATGTGCACACACCCCCTAAGTGGGGACGCAATAGGAAAAATGAAATGGGGAGCTGTGATTCAGCCCTTTGCTCTTCCTCTCAATGAGAAAGAGCACAGAAACAACCCCACGCATCAAGGCCAGGGTCTCAGATGTGTACAAGGGATGCAGGGCTGGAGAGGCAGCAGCCTGTGGGTACATGGATGCTGCCATCTCTCATCCCCAGCTGAGATGGAGCTGGGGGTCTTACCTAGATGCTTACATATAAAACCTGGCCTAAATCTCCTACATCTCCAATGCCTGCCACAGTTCTGCCAGGGGATGTGCTGCAAGTATTAGACTGTGATTTAGGCATTGGCTTCCTCTCTGAAGACTGCTAGAGACTGTTGAGGAAGGGCTGGGTCACTACAGAGGTCTCATTGTGGCCCTCCCACATCCATAGCACTTATGTGAGAGCACAAGGATCTCCCCTTCCCCCAAAGCTCCTGTGATGCAGGATGAGGGTCTTGCCCCTCCTTAGACTGAGGCATGAATCCTTTTTGTAACTGCAGGGCTTTCATGCAAAGAAAATCTTAGAAAGCCTGGGGTCCTGGGAAGCCCTTAAGCATCCGGTTTAATGCTTTGTTGATGCCGGGGTCAATGGCCCAACCTCAAAGCTGTTCGGCTATGAAAACAGCTGAGGTTAAAGAGAAATGCTTTGGGGCACCAGGCAGGATGGTGTCTGGAGTCACACAAACCAGAGGAAGGCAGCAGGGAGGAAACAACTCCTCCTCTGCCTGGGAAGTGATGCCGTGAGTGAGGTCCCACAGCCCCGTATCCACTGTGGCATTTCGGCTCCAAGACTGGAATGAGCTGAAGGAAATCTTTGTAATTCCAGCCTCATTCAGCTTTGTACTCCTCATCACTTGAGGAGCTGGTATGGGTTGACCCCACTCCCTCTCCAGCTGCACATAGACCCAGGATGCAGCAGGATAACACATTGTTGGCAGCAGGCAGTGCACATTGCTTGGGCTGAGCACATGAAGCTTTCCCATTCCACAAAGTCTGCCCCTATTCAAGCAGCATGCAAAATCAAAGCTCTTAAAAATTGCCAGGGATTAGTAGACAGAGTTAGTAAATTCATCGATTCCCATTGGGGCATTAGGGATCAAAAAGGCTCTCTCCCAGCTTGCTTTTCTCATAACAGCATCCTCATGATCTGTGCATGGACAAAATCCTGACTGCTGGCCATTCATCACATCCCAGTGTATCCATAGAGGCATTGAATGGTTTGAGTCAGAAGGAACTTTAAAGACAATCCAGTCCCAACCACCCGCCATGGGCAGGGACATCTTCCACTAGACGAGGTTGCTCAAGGCCACATCCAACCCCACCTTGAACACTTCCAGGGATGGGATATCCACAGCTTCCCTGGGCAGCCTATGCCTGTGCCTCACCACCCTCTTTGTGACAGATTTCTTCCTAATGCCTCATGTAAATCTTCCCCCTTCCAATTTAAAGCTATTCCCTCTCATGCTGTCACTACTTGCTGTTGTAAAATGTACCTCCCCAGCTTTCCCCAGTACCTCTTCAGGTACTGGAAGGCCTCTATAAAGTCTCTGCGAGTCCCCACAGCCCTTTTCTAGATTCATTTAACTTCTGAAAGATCCACAAACTTGTAGTAAGAAATCAAGGAAGGGGGAAGGACCCCAAGCCCTCCCCATTGTTCAGACAGTGGATGCCATGTAGCCTGGTACACTCCTAATTTATTGCCTCTGTAATTGGGGTTAATTAGTGGTGACCAAATTTATCTTCTTGCCTCTCATTAATCCCAAACACAAAAGAACCCTATTTACAATCAATTGCTGTTTAATTACAGCACAATAGCTGCCTCCTGAGATCGAAATCCCTGCTGACTTGAGGTCTTGATGGTGAGGATGGAAGTGAAGAGATGCAGTTTGGAGGAGCTAGAGGATAAGGATGCCAATTGAGATGACATTGTACACACCAGTGGCCTGAGAGGTTCATGAAGAGCAATGTGAGGTCTCCTTGCCCTGGCTGAAGGATCAGGCAGTGAGATTTAACTGGGAAGGAAAGGTTGGGTTTTTAAGCAGCTGCTTATAGAATAGAAGGAGAACTCAGGGCAGGGTGACTGAGATGCTGGACAATTCTGGGATGCCTTGTTGGTTAGGACATCTGCTGATGGTTATTAAACACACTGGATCAGATGAAGCTCCTGCCTCCGAGATCTTGCTTCTCTGGTGAGCTGGAGGTGTTCAGTATTTGTGTCCTCCAATAGCAGCTTCCATTGTTAGGTTATAGACCTCAGTGGCTATAGTGGACCCTATCACAATCACAGCGGAGGCAGTAAAGCTGTCTGTGAGCTCTAAAGGAGCTTGCCGGGACTCGGAAGGAAAATGTCTCTTTTCCTAAGTGGCAAATGATACAGTGAGAGGAAACAGCTGCAAGACGTGCCAGAGGAGGTTTAGATTGGATGTTAGGAAGTATTATTTCACCTAAAGGGTTGTCAAGCACTGGAAGAGACTGCCCAGGGCAGTGGTGGAGTCGTCACCCCTGGAAGTATTTAAAAGATATGTGGATTTGGCACTTAGGGTTTAGTGGTGGCTTGGGAGTATTAGACTAATGGTTGGACTTGATGATCTTAAAGGACTTGTCCAGCCTAAATGATTCTACGATTCAGACAGAAAACATGTTCCACATGAAGTGTGGTCTTGGAGAAGCCCTTGAAAGGATATTTGGTCCACTCTTAATCTGAAGGCAAAGGAAATGGAAACTCCTTCAAACGGGAGGACAGGGAAACAAGGTCCCACCACAGTCTGGGGCTTTGTTGTCTAGACTGACGTCTGAGTTGATTGTATGATAACTCACAAGGACATGAAAAGTGAGAGAGAAGGGGAAAAGATGAACTGTGGGAAAGCTGTAATTATGCAGGCAAGCTCTTGTTCCCTATCCTGAACCTGAGCCCTTTCTGGGGACAGGCTGGCTCGCTTTGCCTGGGACCTGATCTGAGAGCCCCATATTGCTTTTTGCTGGGAGATACATTTCCCTGGCAGTGGTACCTGTCCTGCCCTCTCATTTACCCAGATAAATGTATGCTCAGTTAATGCTGTGAGTATTAAATAAACTCCCTGCCTAGGCTGCTCGCCTCTCCCTCCCCACTCTTTAGGTGTCATCAATCTACAGGATTATTGAGCCCGGTTTTGGAGTTAGTGGTGTGTTGAAAATGCTCCGGTCTTCCCTTTATCACTTTCAGATCAGCTCATTGGATGGGAATCCATCAGGGAAACTAATGGGAGAGGCTGCGCTGATCTATGGCTCTGTGTTACTGGATCAATTAGGCTTTCATCTCCTCACCAACGTAGGGGCTGTGCAGGTCCAGGGCTGGTGCTACTCGACTCCCTTCTCTTAAAACACAAGATTAATCAACATTTTCCATTCCTGAAAGGATTTTGTCTTGGTGTGTGCTATAGATGCCCTAGATGTGATAAAATGTCAGAAACAAGGTCAAGGGCTCAATTCCTCTTGGGACCTCAACACCTGACTGAAGCCACTTGCTGAAATTTATTTATTTCGTTTAGAATTAGGGTGGATTTAGGGGTTAGGCAGCAGCCAGAAGCTGGATGTTGTGTATAAAACCATCATGTACCAAAATGCAGCTGCCACTAGGGTGGAGCATGATGGGTTCTGGGATGCTACATCCAGCACTGGTGCCAGGAGTCAGGACCAGGAGCTCTCCTACAGTTCTTTTTCCACCTGGGCATCAACAACCACCCTCTCCCCAGACCCTCTATGGATGCATAGGGAAGCGCACTACCTACTAAGTTTCCCTCACCTCTTTTTCCCTTCTTTTTACCTATTTTCTTTCTGTTTGTGTTCTAAGATAGTCTTTGTTTCCCTCACAGAAAGGTGGAAGAAGGTTTAATCCTGAGCATCTCTCCTGATTTCTCCAGATGTTTCCGCTTGCATCATTTTTCTTCGTAAGCTGCTTGTGTTTATGAGACTTGCTTTCCTTGGGACCTTTCTGCTTCATACCTTCATGAAATAATGGCATCTCTGGCCTGATACCTGCCCAGATGTGGATGAGTTTTCTTTTGTGGCAAGTGCGTGTGTGGGCAGACACGGGAAATGAAATAATTTAGATGAATTTTGATTCAAAATCCATATCAAAGTTCAGTATTGGAGAATTTGACTCATGAACCACAAACAGATGCAGCAATGCAGCTTTAATTCCTTACAGTACTTAAATGGAGCCTATGGAAAGTCAAGGATAGCCTCTTGATCAGGGGGCACAGTGACAGGATGAGGGGGGAAGGTTCTAAAGCTGAGAGGGGAGATTTAGGTATTAGGAAGAAATATTTTCCTGTGAGGGTGGTGAGGCACTGGCACAGGTTGCCCAGAGCAGTCATGCCTACTCCGTCCCTGGAGGTATTCAAGGCCAGGTTGGATGAGACTTTGAGCAACCTGATCCAATGGGAGGTGTCCCTGACTATGGCAGGGGGTTGATACTGGATGATCTTCAAGGTCCCTTCCAATCTAAACCGTTTTATGATTTCTATTCACGCATGTGTACATATGTAGGAGCATGTGCCTGTGTGCATTTTGGCTCTGGCCAAAGATTATGAGAATTAGTTAGAAGACTTTCATATCTGGGTTCACTTTCTCGAACTAAAATAGCCTTCCCTATTAATACTGACAAAGCACTTAAAAAAAAATCCTTGAAAATGGGCTTGGAGAAACCCCGAGAATCTCCTCTTGTGCTTTCTGAATGTTTTTAATTTAGAGATGATTCTCTCTTGTGAGACCCCACCATTCAGTTCTGGAGTCCTCAGTGCAGGAAAGATGTGTATCTGTTAGAGCAAGTTCAGAGGAGGTCACAATGATGATCTGAGGGCTGGAGCACCTCCAATACGAGGACAGGCTGAGAGAGTTGTGGTTGTTCAGCCTGGAGAAGAGAAGGCTCTGGGGAGATCTTAGAGTAGCCTCCCAATACTTAAGGGGGCTACAGGAAAGCTGGGGAGGGTCTGTTTATCAGGAGTGCAGGGATAGGATGAGGGGGAATGGTTTTGAGCTGAAAGAGGGGAGATTTAGATTAGATATTACAAAGAAACCTTTTCTTGTGAGAGTGGTGAGGCACTGGCACAGGTTGCCCAGAGAAGTTGTGGCTGCCCCGTACCTGGAAGTGTTCAAGGCCAGATGAGATGAGGCCATGAGCAACCTGATTCAAGTAAAAGCTGCCCCAGTCCGTGGCAGGGGAGTTGGAAGTGGATGATCTTTAGGGCTCCTTCCAACCCAAACCATTCTCTGATTCCATGAAGTTTTTAGGAATAAGACCATGGCCCAGCTTCTGTATATTTTCCCAAAGCCCTTCATTTGCAACAAATGCGAAACTAAATTAAACCTTAAATGGTCTTCTACTATTTTTTCCTGTTTTGCTTTATTGTTTGCACTGTGAAAGTGTGTTTGTGAGTGTTTCTACCAAGGGATGGCACAGGCTGTTTTGGAGTGATTTACAGACCCAGGGTCCTCAGCCACTGAGTCACTTTGCCTGCCTCCAACCAAAATCATCTGCAGTCTCAACACTGTGGATATCAAGAGGAGGAAGGTGGGAGGTGAGAGTGAGGAGAGCTACTTATTCCTAACCACAACCATTCCTATTTCCTACTTCTTGTCTTGTTTGAACCTGAGAAGTACCAGATATTTGTGTTGAGGGGGAAAAAACAACCAAAAAAAAAAAAAAAGCATCATCTGTGTGGGTCAAATCCGGCTGCCAAGGACTGGCTGCATCCTCACACACAAGCACCTTGCACTGCTCAAACATAGGTGTTTCATCTCATATGGATGACCATATCACAGCTGGGTGCCAGATCCCTTTTTGTGCCTCTCACACCTTATGAACATCACTTGTGCAAGGAAAGGAAGAATCGGTGTCCATCTAAACCCACCCTCAGTAACGGGAAAAGGAGAATCCACTAGAAAAATAACATGAGGTGCCTCAGCAGTGCCAGGAAGGCTGAAGAGACCATGCAAGAGCAGATAAGGAAAGGCAGAGCAGGATACGGGTTCTCCATAGTGCAGCTCAGCATGCCATCAGCTTTGGGGGATGCTGAAATGTCTTCTGGCAATAACCCACCAGTGTTATGTGCATTCACAACAGCACACAACACTCGGAAAGCCTGGCAGTGAACTGAAGAATGGGGGGCAAATGCAGCTGAGAATCTGAGGCTGGAGATGCGTAGAACAAGTTGCCCAGGAAAACTGTGGATGCCCTATCCCTGGAAGAGTTCAAGGCCAAGTTGGATGGGGTCTTGAGCAGCCTGGTCTAGTGGGAGGTGTCCTTGCCCTTGTCAGGGGGTTTGGAACTGGATGATCTTTATGGTCCCTTCCAACCCAAACCATTCTATGATTCTTGGGCCCTTCGCAATAGGTTGGTGGTCAACTAACCAGTCAGCTTGGGTAGGACCTTGAGATTCTGTACTAAACCTTCCCAAAAGCCAAGAAAATATGGCCTATGAGGAAAGGTTGGGAAGACATAAGATTGTTTTGTCCAGAGACTGAAGGGAAATGGGATAACAACCTGCAATTATGTAAAAGGCTTCTGCAAGAAGGGGAGGGACACATGTTTCCCTGTGGATAGGACAAGTAATAAGGAGCTTAAAAGCCAGCAAAGGAGATTTAGAGCTGTGAGGATAGAGAAGGGCTGGGATTAATTGCTGGGAGGGGGGGAAGGGTGGTATCACCAGTGTTGGAGGTTTGGAGGACAAATGTGTCAAGAAGGGCTTAAAGAGAAGGGATCTTGCCACAGAGCTGGGGGCAGGGAAGAGAAACGTCCACCTGACTGTCTTTTTCAGTGTTTTGGCTGACTCACAAGGCAACGCGGATGAGTGTTGGGATACGTACAGCAGTTTGATGGGATGATAGTAGGGGGCTTCCCCCCATGATGCTCATGCTTAATTCTTGGTGTGGGTAGCATTGTCTACAATGTCACACAGAGCTGCCTGTCTGTCCATTTCTCTAGCCATCGTTTTGTTCAGGTCCACAGGACGTGCACAGGTCAAGGGAGGGGATCTTGCCACTCTGCTCGGTTCTGGTGAAACCTCACCTAGAGTACTGTGTCCAGCTCTGGGGCCCTCAGCACAGAAAAGACACAGATCTGTTAGAGAGAGTCCAGAGGAGGCCACAAAGATGATCCAAGGGTTGGAGCACCACCCCTATGAGGGCAGGCTGAGACAATTGGGGTTGTTCAGCCTGGAGAAGAGGAAACTCTGGGGAGAACTTATAGTAGTCTTCTAGTACTTAATAGAAGCCTATAGGAGAGCTGGGGAAAAGCTCTTTATCAGCGAGTGCAGGGATAGGACAAGGATGAACAGTTTTAAGCTAAGGGAGGGAAGATTTATATTAGATAAAAAGAAGAAATTCTTTACTGTGAGGGTGGTGAGGCAGTGGCTCAGGCTGCTCAGGGAGGCAGTGAAGGACGCATTGGTGGAAGCATTCAAAGTCAGGTTGGATGGGGCTCTGAGAAACCTTATCTTGTTAAAGACATCCCTGCTCCTGCAGGGGGTTGAACTAGATAACCTGTAAAGGTCCCTTCCAACCCAAAGAATTGCATGATTCTATGACCCAAGATGATCTGGTGACATGTACTTGTGAGTGTTGCACCTCAGCATCTCTCCCTACCTTGCCTTTGTTTCCACCTTGACCTACACCTTGGGAGCTGGAGATGGCTTATGGGTGCAAAGCACCCAGCCAAGCAGTGGTGATCTGATCATCCCTAGGAAGCAAATGTGCTGACCGGTCACAAGTCAGAAATAAAATAGAAAAACTTGAGAAAGCTCTTGCTTCCAGTAATTCCCAGGGAGAGGTGTCAGCCATGATTTCTGGAAGCCACACGCAGCAGAAAGCAGGGGATTGCTGGCAGCACTAATGAAGTTACTGCCATCCGACGATTAGGTTAGGAGATCCTCCGGGACTGGCCTGCGAGGTGATGGACTGAAAGCAGAACGGGAACTAAATTGCATTTCATTTCAATTTGGCCATAAATTTGATGATTTCGTCAGATAAGGAGCAAAGGGGGAAAGAAGGAGGGGGGAGAAGAGGAGAGGGAGGGCTTGCTGCCTTCAGTATGACCAGAGCAGGGAG
This sequence comes from Tapera naevia, assembly GCA_033556795.1. Classification (NCBI taxonomy): domain Eukaryota; kingdom Metazoa; phylum Chordata; class Aves; order Cuculiformes; family Neomorphidae; genus Tapera; species Tapera naevia. The sequence goes on from JAUMJJ010000063.1 coordinate 318,365, forward strand.
GGAGCAGAGGATAGAGCACGACACGAGAAATTACATCGTTCTAGTTTGTACCATTGTAGATTATTAATCAGCAGTGTCAAAGGCTTTATGGATAGAAAGTATATCACCTGCTTTCTATAGAGTATTTGCTGAAGTAATAAGGGCTGGGCATATAGGTTATTGAACTGTCCTGGGATTTATGGAAGAGGATGCAGTGGGTGAAGAGAGGAGATAGGCCATTGTTTCCACTTTCATGGGATGTTCCATTTGGCATCAGTGGTTTGTACCATCTGAGCCATCTACAGAAAGTGCATAAATGAATGCGTCAGCAGGGCTGCTTCAAAAGAAATGTGGCCAGCAGGGTGAGGGAAGGGATTCTTCATCTCTACTCCGCTCTTGACAGACCCCACCTGCAGTCATGTGTCCAGTTCTGGAATCCTCACCATATGAAGGATATGAAACTGTTGGAACAGGTCCAGAGGAGCGCCATGAAGATGATCAGAGGGCTAAGGCACCTCTGCTCTTAGGACAGGCTGAGAGAGTTGGGGTTATTCAACCTGGAGAAGATTAGGCTCCGGGGAGACTTATAACAACCTTCTGGAACCTGATGGGGCTCCAGGAAAGCTGGAGGGGGTCTTTTTACAAGGGCCTGGAGTGACAGGATGAGGTGGAATGGCTTTTTAAATCGGAAGGGGGAAGATTTTTGATTAGAGATTAGGATGGAATTCTTCACAATGAGGATGGTGAGACACTGGCATAGGTTGCCCACAGAAGTTGTGGATGCCCCCTCCCTGGAGGTGTTCAAGGCCAGGCTGGATGGGTCCTTGAGCAGCCTGGTCTAGTGGGAGGTGTCCCTGCCCATGGCAGGGGGGTGGAAGTGGATGATCTTTAAGGTCCCTTCCAACCTAAGAATCTATGATTCTGAAGACTGCAGTGAGAGTTACTAGCTGTACAGCCTGAGCTGTCAAGCCTTCTCAATTCTCACTACTCAGACTTAGGCCCAGGACAACCTCAGTTGCCTGAACAAGTAGACTCCATTGCAGAGATGTTGCTCAGTAATTGCCAAGACATAGATAAGGTGAAGTATTCAAACATCTTTCCATCCTTGTTGTCTATAAACCTTAAAGAAATGATCATGGCTCATTCTAGTTTGCAGACACTATGTGATGCCAAGCCCTGACAAACATCACAAATTATCTCCCAGGGATCTGAAATATCAAAATGGCAATACCACCTGGGGACATTGCATTAGATCAGGTCACAGACTTGATGTCAATGACATCTTGTCCTGTTAACATTGCCTGATACTTCAGAATGGTGTCAAGGCTGGGTAACATCAGTCTTTTATAGCATAGATCAATAATTACATTGAAGGGAAAAGCTGTACTACGTTTTCTTTGCATGGTGGTGCCTCCATAGTGGAATGATCCAGTCCCTGATGTGTTGAAATTTCTTTCTGGATTTTAGGACATCACGAGGTTCAACGAGGCGAAGTGCAAGGTCCTACACTTGGGTCAGGGCAATCTGTAGTATCAGTATAGGATGGGGGACAACATGATTGTGAGCAGGCCTGTCGAGAAGGAGTTGGGGGTTCTGGTTGATGAGAAGCTCAACATGAGCTGACAACATGTGCTCACAACCCAGAAGGCCAACTGTCTCCTGGGCTGGATCCAAAGAAGTGTGACCAGGAGAGAGAGGGAGGGGATTCTGCCCCTGTACTCCACTCTCGTGAGACCTCACCCAGAGTCTTGTGTACAATTCCGGAATCCCCTACATAAGAAGGATCTGGAACTGTTGGAACGGGTCAAGAGGAGGCCACGAAGATGATCCGAGGGCTGAAGCACCTCTGCTATGAGGACAGGCTGAGAGAGCTGGGGTTGTTCAGCCTGGAGAAGAGAAAGCTCTGGGAAGACCTTAGAGCAGCTTACACTAGGGGTTTCAGGAAAGCTGGGAAGGGTCTGTTTATCAGGGAGTATAGGGATAGGAAAAGGAGGAGTGGCTTTAAGCTGAAAGAAGGGAGATTTAGGTTAGATATTAGGAAGAAATTATTTACCATGAGGGTGGTGAAGCACTGGAACAGGTTACCTGCAGAAGTTGTGGATACTCCATTCCTGGAGGTGTTCAAGGCCAGGTTGGATGAGGCTTTGAGCAACCTGATCCAGCGGAAGGTGTCCCTGCCCATGGCAGGGGGTTGTAACTGGATGATCTTTCAACCCAAACCGTTCTATGATTCAATGAAATACAGGCCATGACTGTTGCAGGAATCTAAAGGCATGTGGCTATCGGGCTACAGCAGGAGGCTGGCAGGCAGTTTTGTCATCATAATTAACACATGCAGTTGCCAGGAATTCACGTGCAGTCATAGAAATTGTGCACACAAGTGCTCCTCTAGAGGAGTTTGATTTGCTCCTTCTGTGTCTGATTCCTCCATCTCCTATATGCCCAATACTCTCAGTGCTTGTAAACACGAACCTGCATTGCTGTATCTGCACTGTGTGATTCTGTCTCCTCTTCATCTTCATGCTTAGAAAGTAATCCATGCAGTCAAGGTGGCAAGGGATGATTTCCAGGAGCATCAAGTCCTCTACAAGTTCTTTGGAGGTCAAATCATGTTTTGACTACTCCTCTTCAAAGAGAAGCTGTGAATCTGCTTTAAAACTACTAAAGCAGAGAGGGGAGGAATCTTTAGCATAACTGCAACATGTTCAAAGTGAGAGATTACAAGTGTTGAGAAAATAATGACCGAGAGGGGAGGTACAAGGAAAAAAATATGCAGAAATCTATTTCACATGCACAATAATTTACTTTTAGATGTGCAGTAAAGTTTTTATATGCACAATAATTTACTTTTACATGTGCAATGATGTTTTTACACATGCAGTAATTCATTTTTATGTGCAAAATCTGACCAATTATAAGCCCAGGTGCTAAACACACCTCCGACCAATCCTGAATGCCTTTGTTTTGGCATGCAACTTCCCTCTTGCCTAACACCAACACTCTCCTGCAATATCATTGCTTATTTCGCAGTTTGTTCTCACAGACTCAGTGCAATGTAGCTGATTCTTTTCCAGTTCGCCCTGCAGAAATTACGGGAAAACCCAAGCGTTCTTCGAAAGGGCTGAAAGGGCCAGATGACCTGGATTATAGAATCATGGAATGGTTTGAGTCGGAAGGGACCTTAAAGATCATCCAGTTGCAACTCCCCTGACAAGGACCGGCATGCATTCCACTGCATCAGGTTGGAATCCTGCATGCTCTTCTCCAATGTTCTTCTGCAAGTTGTTGGGATTTTCAGTCAGTGGAGCTGAGCAATTGCAAAAACATTTAAAGACTGCAAACAGTCCAAACATGTCAAAGCAACAGAGATGAGCCAGTGAGAAACTCCAGTAGAAGCTGTTGAAGGACAAGTGCAGAAACATTGTCTGTTCTTAGATGTCAGATCTGCTTCCATCTTCTTTTCGACCTGTGACTTCACTTATCTGTCACTTCTGAATCAGTCAGATGGAGTTTGAATTTCTCTCCCTCAGGTGTGTACCCTAATCACATAACACAAGTCTGGGAGTCTGTGTTCCCTCACTTTCTCCACTTATGTTATTCCACATTTAAATAAAACACACTTTGATGCTTGGCATCCAGGATGGGTGTATTAACCTCCAGGATGCGGATTAGGAAAAATGTCTCCTTACTGTCTTTGAGATTTCATCCCCATGGGAAATGATCTGCTGTGTTGAACTGCTAGAATGGTTTGAGTTGGAAGGGACCTTAAACATCATTCAATTCCAACCCCCATGCTGTGAGCATGGATACCTCCCACTGGGTCAGGTTGCTTGAAACCCCATCCAACCTGGCCTTGAACACTTCCAGGGAGGGGGTAAACACAACTTCCCTGGGCAACCTGTGCCAGTATCTCACCATCCTCATCATGATTAATTTCTTCTTAATATCTAATCTAAACCTTTCCCCTTCCAGTTTAAAGCCCCCTCATCCTATTACTCCATGCCCTTGTAAAAAGTCCCTCCCAGCTTTTCTGCAGACCTCCTTTCAGTACTGGAAGCTGTTCTAAGGTCTCCCTGGAGCTGAACAGAACAACTCCAACCATCCCAGCCTGTCTTCGTATTGGAGGTGCTCCAGCCTTCTGATCATCTTCTTGGCCTCCTCTGGACTTGCTCCAACAGATCCACATCCTTGCTGTGTTGAGGGTTCAAGAACTGAATGCAGGGCTGCAGGTGGAGTCTGATGAGAGCAGAGTAGAGGGACAGAACCACCTTTGATGCCCTGCTCGCCATTCTTCCTTGGATGCAACCCAGGACATGGTTGGCTCTCTGGGCTGCAAGCGCACATTGTAAGCTCATCTGCCATAGTTAATTTCAGGAGCATCCAAAAGAATAAAGGGTCTGAAGAAGTAAAAAAATGTCTCCCAATCTGCTGGAATCCTCCAGCTTAGATGCATCAGCTCAGACCAGAGGGTCACCTCCAAGAACTGCCATCCTGGTCATGTAGAATCTTTGCCACGTTAGTGGTGACTCAGTTACTTTGAGTGTGAATCTCAAATTACTGCAAGCCTGGCAGATTGAAGAGGAGAAGCGATGGAAGGGACTAGAAATATAAATAACAGTCACCCGTAGAGGAAAAAAAAAGCATTCCCAATCTTTTTCTTGGGAGAGGAGGAATAGAAAATTAGGGCATAAATGATGAAGTATAACAAAACTATGTAAACTGAAATGTTTTCCTCAGAGAAAACGTAAGCCTGAAAAATAAACTGGTTCAGAGTTCATAAATGTTTAGTGGAAGCCTGGTGCAGCAGTAAATGGAAAAAAAATTCTTTTGATCCAAAATTTCTATTTTTGCAAGAAAAAAAATGCTTCCCTGGAAAGTTTTTCAAGGACACTGTTCCAGCAGCTTTAACCACAGGTATGCTTAAGTCTCTCGTTACAATGTATTTTGAGCAAGCACATGAGGGAGAATGGTGAAAGTGTCAAAATACTATCTGTTTGCAAGCCACGGACAACTTGTATGCAAATTATCTGGATTTGTTTTTGGTCAATGTCCTAACAAACTGAGCAGGAGCTATGTTGTTGTTGGTGTCCACATCTTGCCCATGCTTCCCACCCCAAAGTGGGCTGACTCCCACCTGAAATGTACAGGTGAGAAGTAAAAAGCTGCTGAATCATTCAACCTGGACCAATGCGTGCTGCAGTTCTCAGACCACCAATCTTCAGATAACCTTGGGATCTTCCAAAAATCGCAAGTGACAACTGCAAACCTCAGATCTGGTTTGAGGTGTAGAACTCTCTGTTGGACCTGGTCTTGGCATTCAAAGGGATGCTGGCTGGCCAGAATAGTGTCTGAGTACAGTTTTTGGGTGACAATGCCCATCCTTGTTTACATCTATCATGTTCAAACAAAATTAGCTCAGAACAGCTCCTCTATTATTTTACGAGGGTCAGGTTCATGGAGAACTAAAATCTCCTAAAGGACAATTCAGTTGGTAGAAAAAAAGAAATGGAATAAAAAACTGCGAACGATGGTGTGAGATGGTTTTAAAAAAATCAAATGTACAACAAACTGCCCCCAAAGCAATAATCCCCTCCCCCAAGACTGACACTGGTTTGAAAAACTGGCTTGGATTAGAGGTAAAGAGAACGTGGCAAGAGACACATCAAATGAGGAAAAAAAAAGAGTAAAGGACATTGAATTTGCAGTAGAAATGTGGAAAATCAGTAAGATGAGCAAAAAGACATAAGACGTCTCTGGCCAGTAGAGCTGAGGACAGCAGAGTTTAAATACTTTGGGAACAGAAGGAGCTATAATAACCACAGTATTGATTCCTCCTTGGAAGGGAAATGTGCAAAGCAGGCATTTTCAATAGATATTTGTTTTGTATTTGGGGGAAAAGCAGATTTGTATCTGATTAAAGTGAAGGGACAGTTTACAGGCCAGCATTAACTGTAGAACATACAAAATAGCACCTCTTAAAAACACCATGCTCTCTGGAAACAGGTTTCAACTACATCCAAGTCTTTTGTAGGAAATGGTTGAGGAGAATTAGTACTGGTTTTCAAGATATCTTTGAGTACTTGGCAATTCAGGGGGCTATAAGAAAACTGATGTTATGCTAGTACGTTAAAATGGTATAAACAAGATGACTTGGATAATTATTGCCTGTCATTGATTCTAGGCAAAATGAAGGAACACCTCACAAGGACTCGATTAATAAAGAACTACAGGAACATGATGCTAATCAGCAGGGGGTTATGGAAAATCGGTCTTGTCAAATTAAGTAGCTTTTATAAACACAATTACAAACGTGAGGATAATTAACTACTAGAGGAACCTGATGAAGGTTGTAGTAGAATCTCTTGGGTGGATGTTTAAATCAAGAACTTTTGTTTAAAAAAAGTGATTTGTGCCATATGCTGAATGATGGGGTTTTTGTCTGTTCCTGGATGGACTGGAGTCAAAACGCTTTAACCACAGGCGCCATAGCTGCAGAGAGCATTCGTTCAGAACAGTAATAGTCAAGTAATATTCATTTAGGTTATGATATCCAAGACCATCGACAAGTTGATCACAGTGGTGCTTTCTGGCAAACAAACCCATCTGTGATGACGAAATGAACTTTAACACAACAGTTGCTGCCTCCTCAGAACAAAGGCAGTAGATTCCTGGTGACTGGCAGGTGTAAATTTGCAATTGGAAAGGGAGAATTGGAAGTTGTTTATTAGTGTCACAGAATGGTTTGAGTTGGAAGGGACCTTAAATATCATCCTGTTCCAAACCTCCTGCCATGGGCAGGGACACCTCCCACTGGATCAGTTTGCTTAACTTTCAACCTGGTCTTGAACACCTCCAGGGATGGGGCAGCCATGACTTCTCTGGACAACCTGTTCCAGTGCCTCACCGTCATCATAGGAAAGTGTTTTTTTCCTAATATCTCATCTAAATCCATCCTATTCCACCCAGCTTAAAACAGTTACGCCTCATCATATCCTGGATACTGTGAATAAATTCTTTCCTGTGAGGGTGGTGAGGCACTGGCAGAATTTACCTGGAGAATTCATGGCTGCTTCAACCCTGGAGGTGTTCAAGGCCAAGTTGGACAGGGCTTCGAGCAACCTGATCCAGTGAGAGATGTCTGTGCCCATTGAAGGGGGTTGGAACTGGATGCATGTTCGGGTCCCTAATAAACAAACAAACAAACAAACAAACAAACAAACAAACAAACAAACAGAAATATGTGATGAGATGTCTGTGGGAGTCTGCTTCTTTGGGCAGTGACTGAAGTGGTTTACTTTTTGGTGTTGGGCAGTGTCCCTCAGGCTATCCAAAACAGAAAGGACTCCTCTCTAGTGACTGCAAATGAACATGTTTCATACCAGGTCTTCTGATTTTTAATCCTGGACTTCTGTATTTTGACTGTGGTGTGGAAGTGGCTGCTGACCGTGCTGTCTTGTTACTTCAGAGCTGCCTGTGACCACTGGACCACATCCTATGGGCTAAGACTGAAGGGGCAATCAGTAGTGTCAGACTGTGCCACTGATTTCTTATCGACCTGTTTGATATGCTCTCACATTTCCATGCATCTTCCCCTCCTGCACTCCATAAAATGCAACATGAAATGTCTCTTCTCAATTGAGATGCTCTGTTTTATTTGGGCTGAGAAATCCACTTAAACCTTTTTAATTTGTCTTGTTTGGATATGGGTATAATTTTGGTTGTGTTTTATGGGCGCCCGGTTCATTTTACTTCCTGTAAATCGTCCCTTTAGTTACTAGGGCTTCTGGGAAGTTGTAAATTCTCCCTCCTATCTTCTTCATAGAGTTTACGTTGTTTTACAGTTTCATTAATAGGTTCTCTCCCAGCTAGGTTGATGAAAGTTATTGACCTAATCATAACCTATTAATTATGACAGTAAATTCCACTCTTGGAAATATTTTACTGAGCAAATATTACTTGGAAAATCTGTGGGTTAAACTGGAGATCCAAGAACTTTAAATCTACCATTGGCTGCACCAGTAATGGAGCTATGAGTCCTCCTTGATAGAAGCTTATGCAAAACTGCCAGTTTGGGACAGAGGGTAATGCATGCTGAAACCCCTCCACCTCTACTCTGCCTTGGGCTGATACTTGGAGCACTGGGGAAAAGCCTGTTGGATGCTGGACTGTGAGTGACATGGAAGAGCTCAGATGGAGTCCTGCATTTAGGTCTGGAGTCCTCAGCACAGGAAGTACATGGATCTGTTGGAGTGAGTCCAGAGAAGGCCACAAAGATGATCTGAGGGCTGGAGCAGCTCCTGTACAAGGACAGGCTGAGAGAGTTTGGCTTGTTTAGCTTGGAGAAGAGAATGCTCTGGGAAGACCTTAGATCAGCTTCCAGTATCGAAAGAGGCTCCAGGAAAGCTGGGGAGGGGCTCTTCATTGGGGAGTGCAGGGATAGGATGAGGGGGGACATTTTTAACTTGCAAGGGGGGATATTTAGATGAGATATTAGGGAGAAATCTTTTACGTTGAGGGTGGTGAGGCCCTGGCACAGGTTACCCAGAGAAGTTGTAGCTGCCCCATTATTAGAGGTGTTCAAGGCCTGGTTGGATGACGTTATGAGCAACCTGATCCAGTGGAAGATGTCTCTGCCCATTGCAGTGTGATTGGAGGTAGGTAATCATCTAGGTCTCTTCCAACCCAAACCATTCTATGATTCTGTGGTTCTAAGATTCAGAAATTCTTATTCAGGGAGAACTGAGATTTCATAAATATTGGCTCTACTTGTTTGGGCCTCATGTGACAACTGGGATGCATTCAGGCTTCTTCTTGCATCTGCTAGAAGGAAGAAAACACAATCTATAATCAATATACTGACTTCTCACCCAGGCTACCTGCCCATCAGAGGGCAGGGAATATTCCCAGTGTCATCCACAGGCAAATCCAGCATCTGGGTGAGATTTCCTACTGGACAAACACAGCTGTGAAAGAGAAGATTGAGAAGATTAGGGTTTAAAGCTGGACAGCTATCCCCTAAATCCAGGGGAGATAGTTTTCTCCTCCCCACATGTCTTCCCTCCAGAAACTCTTTCTGCTCCATCAACTCAGTTGCAAGTATCCCATTAGGAAACATGCCTTGTAGCACAGCTGCTGAGCGAACAGCTCCCTTCTGCAGCCTCAAGCCTCTTGGGAGAGGCACTTTGCTTATGAGGCAGAGAGAGAGAGGTCTCCCAGGAATCCAAGTGCTTTCGTCAGCCTTTCTGAGTAACCATCCGTGGTAGGAACTGCAAGAGGTCTCAGCTGGATTTTGGGGCCCAGTTTAAATAAGCATTAGGTATTCATACATATGCAAATATGTATTATGTGGAGAGATACACATGGGTGTCTATTTATGCAGATACTTCCAGGTATACCTACCTACATGTACCTATGTGTGTTCACAAGTACACACACATATTCAGATTTCATGCCCTGAACCTACCCTTGAAGACAACAAAATGCTGACGGAGGTCTTTCTTGTTTAGGACCCCAAATTCATTGATAATCATCCAAATGTCATGATGCAGATAGAAAATTTTCAAGGATTGGTCTCAAAGGGAAGAGGAAGAATCAGGAGTAAAGGGAGAGATACTGCCTCGAGGCAAACCCACAGCAGCATTGGGATGCTCAAATCAAAACTCGCCTGGTTTTCAGCTCTGTGTTGTGGAAGATGTGGCCTTCTGCAGCCAGTCCTGATTCACTCGGTAGAAGATCAAAATGAGGGAGATAAGACAGAAAAGATGAGAAAGGCCACATGCCGAGGAAGGCGGTGGGGTGCAAATAGGAAGTTATTCTCCAGGGCTGTTTAAAATGAAGCTGAGCATGTAAGCACAGAGAAGACATGAGTGTCAGCCCCTTGGCTGTGCTTTCACTGCATTTAGGATTTTTCAGACTAATTAAGAAAGTAACTTCTGCAAAGAAGCCAAGCTTTCACTGCAAAGGGATTCTCTCCAATATTTCCTTCATTGCATCCATCAGATCTGTAGGACTCCAGCCCTGAAAAATGGTTCTCAAAGATGAAAATAAAGTAGCCTTCCAGTACTTTAAGAATTTTTTTCCTATGAGGGTGGTGAGGCACAGGTTGCCCAGAGCAGTCATGGATGCCCCATCCCTGGAGATCCAGTGGAAGGTGTCCCTGCTTATGGTGAGGGGTTTGGAACTGGATGGGTGAAGCTGAAGCACTGGGAATGAGGATCTGTTAGGGATAGGACATGTTGCTGATGATTTCAGCCCTTCACTTCTTGCTTTGCCTTGGAACACAGAATCTCATTTGAGTACTTCAAAATTAGCCTTCACAGGCTGTAAACCTGGAAGGTATCCTGGTGATCTTTTGCTTTCGTTGCAATGATTTTTTTTTATTAATATTTTCTTTTCATTTTTAAAGAGTTTTCAAAGTTTCCCTGAAGACTGCAATTATTTTAATATTATCCTCGAATGATAAACTCAGAGCATGGACATAGCAGCTCAGCTTCTCTCTGTGGCAATCTGATGTCTGTACCTACTGCGCCACCCTTGCTCTCAGTGATTCTGCACTACAAGAATAAGACTCAGCTCAGTTTCTCAATCACTATTACACATCCACCTCTTAATTAACCCCAAGAATCATAGAATCATGGAACTGTTAAGGTTGGAAAAGACTTCTAAGATCACCCAGTCCAACCATCAACGCAACATCACTATGTCCATGTCCCAAAGTACCATGTCTATATGTTTTTTGAACACCTCCAGGAACGGTGACTCCACTACTTCCCTGGGCAGCCTCTTGCAGTGCTTCACCACACTTTCAGTATTGGAAATCTTTCTAATATCCAATCTAAACCTTCCTTGGTTCAACTTGAAGCCATTTCTTCTTGTCTTATTGCTACTTACTTAGGAGAAGAGACCAGCACTCACCTTGAAAAAGCTCCTTTCATGTGGTTGATAGAAAGCATTTTTTTTTGACTGCAAATGCTGAACTATTTGGTCTTCGTTGGACTTATCTTTTGTTTCATGCACTGTAACTCTGTACTGGTCTCCAAACAATCTCCTGTGAATTTAAGATCTGTTTCCATTATTGCAGTTTGAATAACTGAACTTGCACACTTCTCGACTTTGATATATCGCAGTCACAATGCAATTTGCATACAAAGCACTTGAATCAACCTGTAGGCACCCTCTTTACTTAAAGCCATATTTTCAGCATGTTCAGCACAGTAGGTCTCAGGGAGTAAGACCTTGTCAAGCACGATAACAAATGCTAATAGGTATTTTCACTAAATATTTTGGGTAGGATTCATCTCACTGAACAGAGGAGTTAAGAACAAAGTCATCCACATCTGAACTATGTGTTCAGACTCCTATTTTGCAAAGCCAGTCAATATCTAAAGCGGAATTTAGGGTGCATTTTCCAACCTGATATAAGTGTCTTTTTCAGATAAGAGAATCACTCCCTATGTTTCACTGCACCCTACTGATCAATTTTCCCATGGTATTTCATCCTGTCTTCCCAATACTCTTATTTTTCCTGGAAGTGTGAAGGCCTCACACATTGCTGATGTGCTCCATGGCCTTCAGAGGTTTAGTGGAGATGCGAAGAAGCATAAGAGGTATGAGGTACCCCATGAGTGGTCATCTGAACTGATAAAATTGCAAAAACCCATAAAATCAAAGAATGGTTTGTGTTGGAAGGGATCTCAAAGAGCATTCACTTCCAACTAACCTGCCATGGTCAGGGACACCTTCCATTGGATCAGGTTGCTCAAAGCCTCATCTAACCTGTCCTTGAATACTTCCAGGGATGGGGGATCCACAGCTTCCCTGGGCAACCTGTGCCAGTGCCTCACCACCCTCATAGGCAAAAAAACCTTTCCTAATATCTCATCCAAATTTCCCCTCTTTCAGCTTTAAAACACCCCCCTATTCAATCCTTACACTCCGTGAGGAAGAACCCCTCCCCAGCCTTCTTGCAGGCCCCCTTTCAGTACTGGAAGACTGCTGTAAGGTTTCCCCAGAGCCTTCTTTTCTCCAGAACAAGCCCAACTGTCTCAGCCTGTCCATGTATGGGAGGTGCTCCAGCCCTCGGATCATCTTCATGGCCTCCTCTGGACTCGCTCCAACAGATCTATGTCCTTCCTGTTCTGCAGACTCCAGAATTGAATGCAGAAGTCTAGGTGAGGTCTCATGAGAGCAGAGAAGAGGGGTAGAATCCCCTCCTTCAACCTGCTGGTCACTCTTCTTTGGATGCAGCCCAGGACAGGGATAGTCTTTCTGGGCTGCAAGTGCACATTGCCAGCTCATGTTGAGCTTCTCATCCACCAGCACCTCTAAGTTCCTTTTCTTCAGGGCTGCTCCCAATTCATTCTCCACCCAGCCTGTATTTATGCTTGGGATTGCCCTGACCCAGGTACACTGTTGATTTCTCTTTCTGAACTAACTACATACTATGAACTAACTACATTCCTCTTTTTACCTGGAAGGGATATCGACCTGACTGCAGAGAAGTATCTGCCATGCCCTTACCTAGGCTGATTATCTTGGTCTCTCTGGAGCCAGTGCCATGAGCTGGAGTTCAGGACACAGCTCACCTCACTCTTGCGTTTGTTCAGCTGAATCAGCCCAATGCTGGCCCCCTAAGGGTGAGAAAATGGTATAGGGTTGCAGAATTAAAGATAGATGCAAACTCTGTGGTTTGCCACAGCCCCTGCTCTCTGCAGAAGTGTCCCAGATGTGGGTGTTGAAATGGAAAATAACAGCTTTCAGATTTATGGCTGACGGCCTAGAGGCTGATGGCTGATACTCGAGGTCTTTTCCAACCTTAATGACTTTATGATTCTGCGTTTTCCTTAGATCTGCTGCAATGAGATAGATGAATCATAGAATCATAGAATCATAGAATCTTCCGGTTGGAAAAGACCTTTGAGATCATCGACTCCAACCTCTCCCATTATCCGCTAAACCACGTCCCTCAAAAACTCATCCACCCGTTTTTTAAACACCTCCAGGAATGGTGATTCAACCACCTCCCTGGGCACCTGTTCCAGTGCCTGACCATCATTTTGTTAAAGAAATTCTTTCCAATATCCATCTGAACCTCCTCTGGTGCAACTTATGGCCATTTCCCCTTGTCCTATCACCTCTCGCTTGAGAGAAGAAATTAACACTCACTCTGCCACAGCCTCCTTTCAGGCAGCTGTAGACAGTAATGAGGTCTCCCCTCGGTCTCCTCTTCTCCAAGATAAAAAAAACAGTTCCCTCAGCCATTCCTTGTAGGACTTGTTCTCCAGCCCCTTCACCAGCCTCGTCACCCTTCTCTGGATGCGCTCCAACACCTCAATGTCCTTCTTGTGGTGAGGGGCCCAGAACCGACCCCAGCACTCAAGGTGTGGCCTCACCAGTGCCGAGTACAGGGGTCTTCTTCCTCATATGGGACCCTAATGTTAGAGGAGAGTATCAGCTATTGTGACCTGCAAGAATGGCTCACCAGGAAGGTCAGAATTCCTCAGCCTTCTTCCTCCCGTACTTGAAAGCAAGGATGAGCCTTGCTGCTGTCAGCTACCACGAGCTACTGGTCTACAGTGGGCCAAAGAGAAGCATCAGACGTCTGGACACTCTTCAAACTAGAAGGAAATCTGAATTTTGGGGAAATTTACTGTTGGTTCTATAATTAAAGATAACTCTTCACCCTGACCTCTAACTCCCTCCAAACAATACTCATTACACTTCAGTTGATTAAAGTACACATTTAATTTAAAAAAAATCATATCCTCAAATTGATGAATCACTGTTAAAAAGTTAAGAAGATGATGCAATTCTTTTCCAAACTTCCTCATCTTTTTTCCATTTGATACCAAGAGGTCAAAATCAATCATAGAGTTATATGATTTTATATGGTTTGGGTTGGAAGGGATCTCAAAGATCCTCCACTTTGAACGCCCCTGCCATGGGCACAACACCTTCCACTGGATCAAGTTGCTCAAAGCCTCATCCAACCCGGTCTTGAACACCTCCAGCAATGGGGCATCCATGACTCCTCCATGTAACTGTGCCAGTGTCTCACCATCACAGTAAAAAACTACTTCCTAATTTCTAATATAAATCTCTCCTTTTTAAGCTTAAAATCATGCCTCCTCATCCTATTCCATAAAAAACCCTCTTCATCTTTCCTGTTGCTCCTTTAAGCTCCGGAAGGCTGCTATAAAATTTACCTGGAGCTTTCTCCAGGCTGAACAGTCTCAGCTCTCTAACAACTCTGGAAATCTCACAGCAATAAGGGTAGAATTTTGCCCCCTGGGCACCATAAATGCCGCTAAGTATTTTAGAATTGTCATTGCTAGGGATGGAGAGGAGGAAAAGTAAACTCATTGGGAAATTATTTGGTATTCACAAAAGGAAGGGAGGAAAGGGACAAGGTGAGAGTGAGAGAATAGGTCCAGGTTGATGAGACTGGGCAGTATGAGTGATGCCTAAGACACTGGTCTCTGCCTTATTTTCTCCACCTAGGCTGAGACCTCTGCAACTCATTGCATGTAGATCTCCAAAAAAGTAGCTACATACCACTGGGACAAAGAAGACTTTTTGTGCATCCATAAGTGAGAGGGTCTCCAGTGCCTATGATTTCTAGAGGTCACCCTCCCAGCCCCATAGGTTGGGATGTCTCCAACAAGCTCCATTCATGCCAAGAAGCCCTGGCGGATGGTGAGGAGGGAATGAGCCTCCCATCCTCCTTACCCCACCACCTGAGAAGAGATGTGTCTGGAGGTCACAGCTGATCTCAGCGCTGATGCTGCGGAGACACTTGCCTACATCACCTCCCCACAAGTGCTCCCCTCCAGCCCCCTGCCACTGGCTTTCCCTGTGAGACGCACTCCCGTCCGGAAGCGGGACAAGTCGGCACAGCCAAGCGCCAGGGCTGTCGAGAGATGAAATCAGAGCTGCCTCGGCTTGGGTTGCAGGGACCGCTTTAGTTCTGATTAATAATTCAGGGTTCCCCTGGGGGCAGGAAGATGACATCATATCCCACCCCTTTCACATTGCCACCCTGCCTTTTCCTTTCTTCATTCTTGTCATTTCTGTGCACCCAAATCTTTGTGCAGCTAAAAAGTTGAGGACATCTCAGCACTATGTTGTGTAACCCTCTAACACCACATCCCTCTTGGCCAGGGGTTTGGTCCTATCAGAAGCAGAGAAGAAAACTAGGCAGCATTTTCTGTCTCCATTCTTTTCCCAGCAAGTTTGATGATCCTGTGATCGTTTTGCTGAGTGGGTGAAAACAGCTTGGTGTTGCCTCTTCTGGGAAAAATGGTAGGGCAAAGGTCCTAGCAAACTTCATGGTAAAAAGCAAGGTCTGAATCTCACAGCCAGAAAACAGAAAATTAGTAAAGAAGGATCCTGCTGTGTGGAGCTGTGCTGGAAGTTTTTCCTGGTGGCCTGTAGTGGCAATATAGGTTATGGATGAGGTTATAGAGATGCAGGTTGTCTCTGTGGAGAATATGGATAAGTACAATTGTCCTGAGGTGACCCACAGCATGGCTGTCACTGGTGAATGAACCATTCCCTCAGGTCCTCTTGTTGCTGCCCCTCCTGCAGGTCAAGCACTACCAGTCCTGTAGTCCAACCATCTTCAGGCCATGAAATCAAACCTCAGGGAACACCAATCATTTGTAAGCAGGTGAGAGTTTACCCAACACTGACAACCATGACATCATCCCATGGCCCTTCTTCAGTGAAACTCACGGCCTGTGGTGTCAAAGTCCAGCCAGAAAGCGAGTACATGGCCAACCATGGACAGATTGGCCTATGCAATCCAATGTGGATGTCTGAACTTGTCCACTCCGAGAGGGATGCTAGCAGGGCTCCTTGCTGTATCACATGGCTTAGAAAACACTTTGGCAGGATCCAGAGAGACCAATGTGTCTGTCAAAACTTTCTGAATACCTTGCCAGGGTTGTGTGAGAAACAGGGCAAGGAGTGAACAACAGCCTTTCATAAGAGAAAGATAAACCCCCCTCTTTTACATGAGTTGTTCAATCCTTCCTGCACTTTCTAAGACAATGAAATACACTAAGTTTACTTCCCACTTTCTTTTTTTTTTCCTGCAAAGCACATTTTTTTCATATGATATCAAGCTCTGTGGGACTCAGGGACCAACTTGGATAAATCCAGTACCATTTTAACTACTTAGTACCACCTCCAGCCATGGCCAGGAAGAGCATTAGGTGCCATGTAGCTCACTTAGATATTCCATGTGGTTGAGAGATGGGCCTGGAGGATGGATTTGAGCCAAATTCACCATGTGCATGGGTGTAGCTGGCTCTGCACATGTGCCAGTCATGTAGTTGGGGTGAAGACGATGATAGAATCAGCTGCTCTAAAGTCTTCACCTGGTGCAGTCCTGTGTCTCAAGGAGGTGGCTGAAGAGCTGGTCTGGATTGCAAAAGGATTTAGAGCTGCCTGTAAACAGACCCTCATTCATTCCTTCCCCAAAGTCCTTCCTTTGCAGCTTCACGCAAGAGTAAAGGACTTTTCCTAGACCTTTATCAGTGAGCACAGGGATAGGATGAGGGGTTAATGGTTTTAAGTTGAAAGGAGGGACATTCAGATGAGATTTAGATGATGATTTGGTTCCCACCCCCCTGCCATGGACAGGGACACCTTCCACTAGGTCAGGTTGCTCAAAGCCTCATCCAACCTGGTCCTGAGCACCTCCAAGGATGGGGCATCTATGACTACTCAGACCAACCTGTGCCAGTGCCTCACCACCCTCACAGTAAAGAATTTCTTCCTAATACCTCATGTAAATCTTTCAGTTCAGTCTAAATCTCTTTCAGCTTAAACCATTACCCCTCTTCCTATCCCTGTACTCCCTGATCAAGAGCCCCTCCCCAACTTTCCTGGAGCCCCTTTCAGTACTGGAAGACTGCTCTAAGGTCTCCCCAGAGCCTTTTCTTCTCCAGGCTGAACAACCCCAACTCTCTCAGCCTCTTTATGTACGGGAGGTACTCCAGCCCTCAGATCAACTTCATGGCCCTCTTAATTTCCCCATCCGGTTCCTTTCCCCCCTAGTCAGGGTTTTTCAAGTGTTAACATAAAGAAGCTCTGTCTGAGCAGCCTGATTTATCCACCTCCTAACCTTGACTTTATTTCGTGGCCAGGATTCTAACTGCTAATGTTACGTTACTAGTTTAACTGTCTGATTTATCCATGCTCACCTCACACATTACTTCATGGTACGGGCTTTAAATGTTAATTTTAATAATAAAAGTTTTACGCCCCTGGCGTTTTGTGTGTGCGCTGTGCTAACACTGGGACATTATTTCATAGGATGAGGGTTTTAAAAGCTAATGTCATAATGCTAGTTTAATTGTCAGATTTATTCCTGGTAAGACTGCTTCTGGATCTACGCATGGGTAGGAGGAAATTGTTGGCTGGTGACAATGTCTAATCTGGTGTTTGTTGGGAAGAGCAGGTTCCTGCACATGGTGTTGTTTCTACTAAGTAGGTATCTGAGGCTTCAAAAAGCAACATGATGCATCTAATGCAAGGGTGATCTGATGCAGGAGGATATCAGAGTGTGGCTCTGCCAGTGCAGGTTCAGGTCTCCCTGTGCCTCACTTGATCTTGCCCCATCCCTGGAAGTGTTTACGGCCAGGTTGCATAGAGCCTTGAGTGGCTTGGTTTAGAGGGAGGTGTCTGTTCCCATGGGAGGGGGTAGAAACCAGATGGGCTGTGAGGTTCCTTCCAACCCAAACCATTCTGTGATTCTATCATCACTCTCCCAGGAGACAGTGAATCCATGGATCTGAGTAACCCTCTGCAGGTGTCACCCAGGCTTGCAAAATGATCTCTGCAAGCAGGAACGTCAGAAAGCATGTGTGGGATGTGAGGGGAAGCACATGTTTGTGGAGTGACATTTGCTCACTGCAGGAGTGTGGTACCGGTGAGGCTGGCCCCATAGGCACATACCAGTGAAAGGAAGGCGGGAGGGAAGGGCAGGGTCCTCCAGGGACAGCAGATGCTGCATGGCTGAGCTGGGGTGGAGATGTGAGTGGGCAGCCCGCCCAGTCAGAGGTATGCAAAACACTTGGGAAATTAAGAGTCTTTCCCAGGTCTGCCAGCATCAAGTTAAGTGGATGGAAGGAGGATCTGGTCAGCATGGCCAGGACCATGGAAAAGGAGGGACCAGCACAGGCAGCACCTGGCAGGGTCTGGTCTCTCCACGGCACAGATGGGAGTAAGGGAACAAATGTTCCTGGATATTCTGCACCACCCAAATATCAGAAGGGAAAGCTGAGGGCAGCAGGCCAAGGAGAAAGTCATAGCCAAGGAGAAAGTCATAGCCAATTAGAAAGTCATAAACTCATAGAATCATTGAAACAAAGAACCACTTTGTTGGAAAAGACCTTAGAGATCATTGAGTCCAACTGTACCTGTCCACTACTAAAACAGATCACTGAGCACCTCACCTACCTGTCTTTTAAATATCTCTGGGAATGGTGACTCAAAGACTTCTCTGGGCAGCTTCTGCCAGTGCCTGAGAACCCATCTGTTGAAGAAACTTTTCCTGATGTCCAATCTGCACCTCCCCTTGGTGCTACTTGAGACCATTTCCTCTCATCTTATCATCTGAAAGTTGGGGAAACAGACCAGCATCACCTTGCTACAACATCCTTTATCAGGTAGTTCTAGACAGAGATAAGGTTTCCCCTCAACCTCCTTTTCTCTAAGCTAAACAACCCCATGTCCCTCAGCTGATCTTTATAATTCTTGTTCTCCAGCCCCTTCACCATCTTTATTGTCCTTCTCTGGACATACTCCAGTACCTCAATGTCTTCCTTGTAGTGAGCTGCTCAAAGTTGAACAAATAACTCATTGGCCGTTGGGCTGCTCATCATTATCTGTCCTTTGGGACCCACAGTCCTGCAGCAGTGTGATCCAGTTAAGCTTGTGAGGGATAAATGTGGGGTTTGAGGGGCAGCTGGGGCTGGGGGCTAGGACCAGCGCTGGAGGTGTGGCACCAAGGTACATTTATGCATGGTGGCTTGACCCAGTGATCGTCTCTTAAATCACTTCTGCAAATGATCATATTACTCTGACATGAACTAGAGAGCTGCTGATAGAGAGAACAAGGATCCTAATCATGCACTGCCAGCAAAAAGTCATCCTGATGTGTCAGAGAGATGGACCCAGTGGCAAGGAGAAATTCTGTTTCACCATTTCCTTCCAGTACTGAAAAC
This sequence comes from Tapera naevia, assembly GCA_033556795.1. Lineage (NCBI taxonomy): Eukaryota > Metazoa > Chordata > Aves > Cuculiformes > Neomorphidae > Tapera > Tapera naevia. The sequence continues at coordinate 337,576 of JAUMJJ010000063.1, forward strand.
GTCCCTATAAGGAAGCTGGAGAAGGGCTCTTTATCTGAGAGTGCAGGGATAGAACTGGGGGAATGGGTTTAAGCTAAAAGAAGAGAGATTTAGATTTGACATTAGGAAGAAATTCTTCATGATGAGGGTGGTGAGACACTGGCCCAGGTTGCCCAGAGAAGTTGTGGATGCCCCATCTCTGGAACTGTTCAAGACAAGGTTGGATGGAGCCCTGAGCAGCCTGGTCTAGTGGGGGATGTCCGTGTGGGGGTTGGAACTAGATGATCATTAAGGTCCCTTCCAACCCAAATCATTCTATGATGATTCTATAACATATGCATGAAAATAACAAAAAAAAAAAATCCTTTGCCTTCCTGTGACCTCCATGTATTTGCTGCCAACATCAGAAACAAGCAGCTTTGCTTTGGGCCCTATTTTACTTTTACTTTGTGTTACCTTGGATTAAGAAATTCTCTCATTACTGAAGGGGAAAGTGAGTGAAAAGTCAATTGAGTAAACAGTTTGGGCACTTCTTTCTTGCTGTCTGTCATAAAGAGCAACCTGCTGAGGCAAGAAGGAAGAGCCAAACCAGAAGTAGTGGATGTTCAATTGAATAAATACCAATAACACTCATTTCCATCCTTCTTTTTGGCTCATCTGGCTTATGGTGCGGAGATAGTGAAAATTCAATTGAATCCTAATAACAATGGGCCCCATTACCAAAAATACAACCAAAAAGGCAAGAAAGAGAACCTGACTTAAAATCAATGGTAGGAAAGATAAGCGACATCATCAAAATTATATTAGCCTTAATAGGCAATCAATTAATTAAATCTCCCAGTTATTAAAAAAAAAAAAGCACTTGGAGGCTTTTTTTATCCTTTCCTGATGAAGTTTTCCAGCAGGATTTGAAAGCTTTTTGTCCCAATCCTGCCTGCAGCTCTCCCCCAGCTCCCACCTTCACCACCCACCATTAGGGGCCGTTTATCGAAGTGACAGTTGCCTTTATAGCGAAAGGATGGAGAATAACGGAGAGGTGGTGGCAGAGTGCTGAGGCCACTGGAAATGAAATGTTGCATAGATATGAATTTTGATAGCTAGTCAATACCCTCTGTCCGTTTCAATTAAAAAAGAGCAGCATACACCGAGGGCAGATGGGCAACATTTCAGAGCCCATAAAATCAAACGGGGGAGATAAAGGAAAGGTCCAGCCGGACTTCAATCTCCTCTACTTCTCTTTCATCCAGTTCTTACTGAATGTATTTCACCAGGGTGGTTTCTCTTAACACTTTGCCTGCTGGTCCGTTCCCCCTCTGTCTGGGATGCTCCTCTCCACTTAGAGAATCATAGAATCACTTGGTTGGAAAAGACCTTTGAGATCAGCAAGTCCAACCATGCGCGTCCACTACTAAACCAGATCCCTGAGCACCTTATCTACCTGTCTTTTAAACACCTCCAGGGATGGTGACTCAACCACCTCCCTGGGCAGCGTCTTTCAGTGCATGACAAACAGAATCATAGAATTGCTTTGTTGGAAACCCTGGTTGATAATCTGTTGTGTGAGGATTTCTCAGCAGCAGCATGCAGTCAGATCTCTCACTGTCTCTGAGCTCTTCAGCCTGATACCAATACGTTCATGGAGGGACAATCAACGCGGTTACCTTAGTTGGCATATTGTACAGAGTTAAGACATCTCTTTGCCACAGCTAGTTTAGAACCATAGAACCACTTACACTGCAAAAGACCTTTAACTTTATGGAGTCGAACTGTAAAACCTTCCGTGCAGAACTTATTCCTAATACCCAATGTAAACCTCTCCTGCCTCGATTTGAGGCCGTTTCCTCTTGTCGTATCACTTGTTACTTGGGAAAAAGACATGCACCTCACTACAAGCATCTTTCAGGGACTTGTAGGGAGTGATAAGCTCTGCCTCCAGCCTCCTCTTCTCCAGACTAAACAGCTCCAGTTCCCTGAGCTTCTCCTCATAAATCTTGTGTCCCAGACCCTTCCCCAGCTCCGTTCCCCTTTTCTGGACTTGCTCCAGCACCTCAATGTCTTTCTTATAGTGAGGAGCCTAAAACTGAACCCAGGATTTGAGGTGCAGCCTCACTATCACCGAGTACAGGGGCACAATCCCTGCCTTGTTCCTGCTGGCCACACTGTTTCTGATACAGGCCAGGATGCTGTTAGCTTTCTTGGTCACCGGGGCACACTGCTGGCTCATGTTCATCTGCAGTTGATCAACAGTCCCAAATCTTTTTCCATCAGGCAGCTTTCCAGCCATTTGTCCCAAAGCTTGTACTATCTTACAGGGTTGTTGTGACCCAAGTGCAGCATCAGGCACTGATCCCTCTTGAAACCCATTCTGTTGGCCTCAGCCCATGGATCCAACCTGTTCAGATCCCTCTATAGAGATTTCTTGCCCTAAAAGAGATCAACCCTCCTGCACAGTTTGATTGTCTACAAACCTAATGAGGGTGCACCAAGGATTTGCCCTTGGATATCCTCTCTCTGTGCAGTGTGCTACTTAAGCTCATTGCATCCACACCAGCAAGCATTCCATCTTTGACTCTGCCTGAGCCTTCTGTCGAAGGTCTGACTTAAACCAAGGTGAAGGCTTCTGATTCTCTGTAAAGGATTTGACTGTTGGTTCTCCCATTTTTCAAGCTGTTGGGGAAATGCCAGCAACAGATCTGCTGCAGGACATATTGGCAGAGGTCATCTGACTGTGACAGATGCCACCTTCTCCCTCCAAGCCCTCTGTACCTATCCTCTCCTTGGGCTGATCCTCACCTCCTCCTCCCCTAGGAGAAACCCTATATCCCCTCCTTAGTGTCAGCTGAAAGCGGGATCTGTTTCAAGCCCCATCCCACCACAGCTGCTCTGTTACCAACAGTGGCGCGCACTAAGTGGCTCTGTCGCCCTGCTGAAGTCCTCAGCAGTATTGCTGGCTCCAGGAAGCTTTGCACAGGACTGTGCAGATGCACCTGCATAACTATTGAAGAGGATTAACTCTTTGGGGTCCTCCCTACTAGACCCTGCTACCAGAGAAAAGGAGCAGGGTCATACAGGGACATGTGGTGAGCAAGTTGGAGAGATGATTGAAAGAGATGGGCTAATATCCCATGGATCAGAATGATCCAGCTTGGGAGGCACAAAGGACAGGGTAGGACACCCCAAAACCGAGGCTGGAGATAGAAGAAGGTTTCACAGAGTACAAAAGACAAAAAGAAAATGCAATTTAACTCTGGCAGAAGACACTCAAGACAGGGAGGTGAGGGGATTGTGTTTCATCTGGCACAAGAGGACAAGGACTTTATTTCCAGCTGTTTGAAGGAAGACTCTGTGAAGCTGTGAAATGTTTTATTCTTGGATTCCTGAGGAATTATTCTTTCCTTGGACTAGAACAAGCATTCCATGTATTCATCCAAAGACACCAGATAACCCAGTGTTGCACGTTGAGGTTGACCTAGGAATCCCAAGGCAGAATTTGAATCCGTGTTCTTGCAGATGAGGCAGGAGCCTTAGTCAGAATCTACTGCACAGGGTGATGCAAACTGGCAATCGAGTCTTTAGGAAGTCACAAAAAAATCAGCTAAATTACTTTAATGGGCTTCCCTTTGTATAATGTGTCTCCTACCACTCCCTCCATGCAATGCACATCATTGTCTCTGACACCCAGGTCCACCAGCCTTTCTAATCCAGTTTCCTCATCACTCTTAAGAACAAACCAACTGGGCTGTGTATGCGTCTTGGCTGTCTCTATCCAGGAGAGGACATGATTGGCCCAAGGTTTTTAATTCAGATGTATGGACCTCAATCTCCATTTCCATCCAATCATGGGGAAAGAGTAAAGGGCTTGTCACTCACAACTTGTAAGTGAAAAAATGGACAGCTGTCAAGTTCTATTGAAGACCCTTCCTGCTGTCATATCAGATGTTCAAAGGATTTTCAGTGGCTTCCAAGCTTGACAGTCTAAACTCACCCAAGGCCCACTTCAGTGTTTAAATTAACATACAGGGAATCATAGAATCATTAAGTTTGGAAAAAGACCTGTAAGATCTTCCTATAAGAACATCCCTTTGTGTTCATTACAGCCATCAAAACATGGTAGATGTGTATTGTAGTCCCTGAGAGGGTGGGTTTATGGTGAGTGGGGTGCAAAGCAACTGTATTTGATGGGAATTTTTGTTGTGATTTAAAGTTATAATGCTTCCACGTACAGGGAGAAAATTAATAGATAGCTCCTAGAAGAGTGATGCTGCCAGTAGCCAGCATCTAGAAGGGCTTGTCGTTCATGTTCAGATGATCCGAAGTATCCCAAAAAGTCGCATTCTGATTTATCTGTTAAATTTGGGCTCCAGGTCCTTCTGCTATCCATTTGAGAGATGGGCTGGCTTCCAGCAAGTAGGTTTCCAGCTGGACAACAGGGCAAAGCCAGAGTGCAGAACAGAGGTAGATTAACATGTTCACCCTGAAGCAGAGCAGGTAAAATGCAATGAGTGTGTGCCAGGCTTGGCAGCTTGAAGCATTCCATATTGTAGAATCACAGAATCTTTGAATGGTTTGAATTGGAAGGGACCTTAAAACACCTTAAGGACCTTATGGCACCTCCCACTGGATCAGATTGCTCAAAGCCTCATCCAGACTGGCCTTGAACACCTCCAGGGATGTGGCAGCTACAACTTCTCTGGGCAGTGCCTCATTATCCTCACAGGAAAAAAATTCTTCCTAAAATCTCACCTAAATCTCACCTCTTTCAGGTTAAAAATATTCCCCCTCATCCTATCCCTGCACTCCCTGATAAAGAGATCCTCCCCAGCTCTCCTTTAGCCCCTTCCAGTACTGGAAGGCTGCTATAAAGTCTCCCTAGAGCCTTCCCATCTCTATGCTGAACAACCCCAACCGTCTCAACCTGCCCTCATACGGGAGGTGCTCAGCCCTCTGATCATCTTTGTGGCCTCCTCTGGACTCGCTCCAACTGATCCATGTCCTTCTTGTGCTGAGGACTCCCAAAGCTGGACGCAGGGCCCCAGGGGAGGTCTCACAAGAGAAGAGCAGAAGCGGGAGAATCCATTCCCCTGCCCTGCTAGTCCTATGGCTTTGAATGCAGCCCAAGATATGGGTGGCTTTCTGGGCCGCAAATACACGTTGCCACTCATTTTGAGCTTCTTATCCACCAACACCCTCAAGCCCTTCTCTTCAGGGCTGCTTTCACTCCATTTCATGTTTGTGCTTGGAATTGGACCAATCCAGGTGCAAATCCTTATCCTTCAAGTGGTCCATCTGTTACAAATAACTCAAGATCCCAGATGCCACCGGGAAGGTGAAAAGTAACCCCAAAGCAGCAAGAAAGTGTAGAAATTTGCCGTTCCACTGAACACAGCATGTAGATTTTGCCTGGAGGACTTAGGAGCTGATGCCTCCAGTTTCGTTCCTGGGGTTGCCTTGAGAGGAAGGGCTGTGTGGATATTTCTAGACATTTGTAGCCAGATAGTGATGCAGATGTGGGAGTATGAAAGTTCAGACTGAACTACATGACTGCAGTCTCATTCTGCAGCATTTCACAACCCAAATACTCCAAGGATAAGAAGAAAACCACTTCTGCAAAGATCTGTCTTGGCTTTTGGCCTGGAAATGTGGAAGAGCATTAACTCTGATGTGTTGGAGGCAGGGATAAGTGCAAGGAATTTTGTTAAGTAGTTAATGGATGCAGAATTTGGTCAGCCCTGTGGCACAGACTCTTGCTAATACTCTGGGATTTTAGCCACACTCTGGAATGCAGGTTTGGATAGAATTGTTCAGAAAGAGATACCCTCTGGCTGTGCACTGGGATGGCTGCAGGAGAAACCTGGTTACTGGAGGAATACTAACTCAGAGAAAGAATCTCCTTGCTTGGAAATATGTCCTGCTCGTGGCAGTACAGTGGCCATTGGCATGCTTTGCTCTGTGATCCTCTGCTCCTGCAGAATCCTTGGCTGGCATTCCTCTTTTGTTAGTCTGGACAAGTTAATGAGATCACAGCCCTTGGTGAGGAGATGATAACAAGCAAGTAATTCCTTGATTCCCAACTCAGAGGCAATTGGCATCACTGGGTGGGTGACGTGGTTTAAAGAATGACAGAATGGTTTGGGTTGGAAAGGACTTCAAAGGTCACCCGGTTCCAATCCCCCTGCTATGGGCAGGGACACCTCCCACTAGACCAGGCTGCTTAAGGCCTCATCCAACCTGACTTTGAACACCGCCAGGGAGGGGGCATTCACAACTTCTCTGGCCAACTTGTGCCAGTGTCTCATCACCCCCACAGGGAAGAATCTCTTCGCAATGTCTAATCTAAATCTTCCCCTTTCCAATCTAAAGCCATCGCCCCTTGTCCTATAACTCCATGCCCCTGCAAAAGTCCCTCCCCAGAAAACTGTGTTTGTGGCCAAAATCTTTAAGGATACTCCTTCCCAGCTTTGTTCTTCCTCCTTATCTTGTTCTGCCCCAAGATTTCTGGCAAGGAGCAGCTTGGGGCATAAAATGTGAATGGCAAGGAGCAGGGGAATAAAATGTGAATGTTTCTGGTTTGGTCTCCCAGGCTTTCCTGGAGGCTAAGTGAGGTTAATAACCGAACACGCCAGGAGGTATTGAGGAAAGAGACAGGGGAAAAAGCTCTGTCCCTGATCTGATAGTGATAAACGATTGGAGATAGGATATCTGATTTCTTCTCTCTGGTGGTCTCTACAGGAACAGCTTCCAGGCGAGCATGTCAGCCATTCATTAAATGAAAATGGCAAAGATTATCACTAATATCTTGAAGATTAGTTAGATAAATATACGCTGCAGAGGAATATGCAGGGGGCCAGGTCCTATGGCTGCTGCAAAACTCTCCAGCTTCATTGACTGAGCTAAACCAATTTGCATCCAGAGCCATGCACGGTGCTCGTAAAGCTGATCTGCAGCATTTGGATGCGTTTGTAAACACACAGCACGCGTGCACTTAATGCACACCCATGGCCTCCTTTTGCAGTTTGAAGCACTGAAAATTGTATGGGGAGAACAGACTGAAAGCGCAAGTCATTTGCTAAATGATCCTCAGCAAACTCTGAGTGTGATTTAAGAACGATACAAATGACCATAAGTGACAAGTCAGGCAGGATGGAGCTAGCAGTTGTTAATGAAATTCCTCACCTGGATCACTTCTGGGTGGTTGAAAAGTGTTGGGATGCTTCCAAAAACACAGAGGAGGAGAGAAAGAAATTTTTCCCATGAGAATTTACAAATAGATATCCTCTTCATAATTTTTTGAACTGAAAATTCCATTTTTTTTTGAAGTGAATTATAAAACCCTGCTCTAACCTGGCCCTTCTTGAGATTTCCAGAGGTCCCATTCAACTTAAATCACTCTTGTGAATGTGAGCAGGAAGCTTCACTGCAGAAGATCTTTCTGAAAGAAAGGGATACCCAGCACTCAGTGTCAGATGTTGTTTTGTTTCCTTTTTAAAAACCAGCAAGCAGAAACACTCGTGGCACTAAGTCTAAATGAGGCAAAAACTGTTGTTCCATATTGACGCAAGTGTCAGCTCTTGTTTCTCTTCTTTTAAACTTGAAAGCCAAAGTCACATTTTAAGTCAAAACAGAGGAGAAATGCAAGGGATGCTTGGAAGAGGACCAGCGTTTGGAACCATTATTTTGCTGTGCAAGGAGAAACCAGGGGGAAAATTCCATCCCTTGCTCCATCCTTTGGCTTGGTTTTCTGTCGGAAAGGAGTGAGTGGAGCCACCTTGTTCTGGCACAGGGTGGGTTCACCCAAGGGCTGGCTGGATTTCGGGTGCAACATCCTCTGCTGAGCAAACCAAGATAATTTGTCCCCTCTGCATCCCTCTTGTCACAGAGGGATGTCCCTGGGAGCGTGGGACAATGCTGTTGTAATTTTGATCTAAGTTAATACTGCTAAATGATGGAGAGTTCGTAGATTTGTATTTCCTGAAATAGAATCATAGAATAGTTTGCATTGGAAGGGACCTTAAAATTCATCCAATTCCACACTACCACCCCCCCGCCATGGACAGGGACACCTTCTGCTGGATCAGGTTGCTTTTTTACAATAGAGGGCTTGCTTTTTTTATTAGAGTTCTAAGAGGTCCCTTCTTCTTGATTATTTTGGCCTCTCTCCACCTGGTGGAACACCACAGAGCAGAAAGTGTCTCCAACATGGCTGGAAAGCCCCAGGTTATGGGGAGCGGAAAGAGGGATGCAGGGACCTAAGGGTGACCCCACATCCATATGGTGGATGAAGATAGGGCTGTGGCTCTGCCATCATTTAATCTTTCCTGGTGATGAATTGGGCTGGTGAAGCATCTTAAAAAGCCAGGAGAAACCATGGAGGCCAAAATTTTATGCCTGGCCAATTCTATTCCTCAAACCATCTTCATCGATACCCTAAAAATACCCTAAAATAACCACAACCCATTGATTGATTTCTACCAAATTCACCAAGAGGGTGGATGTTGCAGGGGAGGAATGGCTTTTGTGCAAGGTTTGCAAAAAAGGGGGCTTCTGAGGGAAGAGGAATGAGTCTCTCATTAGACTCCAAGCACTTTTGATGGCCCAGGGATCTCAAAGACATGGCAGATGCAGAAAGCGTCTGGTGGCCTCCAGGGTACCAAAACTGCTCATGTGCTGGCATAAAAACCATGTGCTTCCAGAACAGCTGTATAAGGGGAAAAAACACCTTTCCACAGCAGGAATTTCCACTGGAGAAGGCAGTGTCGAAGCTGATGGGGAGGTGCAAGAGAGCAAAAATAGAAAAAAAGAAAATAAAAAGCAGGAATATTTACATGAAATACAACAGTTCTTAACCTCTTCTCTACCCCCATATCTCCTCCATGCTCCTGAATTTTCCTTCCACCCCACCGTGGCAGCCCTCCCTTCTCTGTGCAATAAATAGAGATGGCTGGAAAACAAAGAGCTGGCTTTTTTTTTTTTTTTTATTTGCCACCTCTGCATTCAGATGGAGGTGGGATGCTCTGTGTGTGTGTATGTGTGTGTGTGTGTGTGTGTGATGAAATTCAGGCCAAGCAGGCAGTGTACAGAATTCAGCCGCCCTCAGCAGTAAATACTAGCAGGAGCAGCAGGATTGAAAGAGCTGGCGGAGATGAGAAAAGAAAGGATGTGCGTAATTGCACACTCGAAATGCCACCTTCAATTGTGGCTGCAGATAAGCCAGCGTGTTCCTTGCCGCAGCCCCGGAGAGCATTGCCAGGGCACTGTCCATTCCCTGGCACTGTCCTGCCTCTGGATATGACCAATTCAAAAACGTCCATAATAAAACAAGTCTGTACAATCTTTTGTTTTTTTTTTTTTGTTTTGGTTTGGTTTTTTTTTTCAGAGAAATCTCCAGGTTCTAGAATCCTGGGATTTTGGTTTTCTTTCACTCACCTCCTGCTTTATTTCCAGCTACCTTCACAGCCAACAGGAAAACACTTCACAAGATGTGATGAGAAATATTAGGACTGCAGTCCATTCATTCACTTTTTCCCTAAAAATTCTTTTTCTGGTGAATTGAGTGATCTCACCAGATCATGAACTGTAACAGTTCTTAACAGACTGGCTTGCTGGATGCACGCACACTTGCCGTTTCTTTTGGTTCTTCTGGGCTCCCTTCAGCAAACAGATAACTGTCTTGTACCCAGCAAATCTTGGCAGCACAACGGCTGCAGTTTCGTTCCTTGCTCTTCTTTTCCAGCCTCAAATTTGGATCCAGACCTATGTCTGCCTTTGCAATAAATAAAATAAAGGGCAAAAAGGAAACTGAGGGTGGTTTGGATCATCCAGGGCATCTCTGCAGCCAGCCCTAGCCAGGAGTTCCACTTTCTGTGCCAGACTGGTGAGTTTTGGCTCAGCCGTGATTTTGACTTGGTTGTGTGTGACCTTCGTGTCCCTGGAGAGCAGTCATGACTCAGTCTCTCACCCTCTCCTTGCTGTGGAGTTATTTTTCTCCTCAATTTTTGCTTTGGGAGCCCTTCTTATATTTTTGAACAGGCTTTCATGATGTTGTTATTCCTCAGCCGGAGTCCAAGCTCCTGACCGACTCTTATCCCTCTACTGCCCTGAACTCGTTTCAGGTACCTTCCCCCTGGGAAGCGAAAACCTGGGCAAATCTTGCAGTCTGTAGAGATGCAGCTTATACCTATCTAAGTATTATTTGAAGCTGTGCCTTTGCGATAATGCCACAAAATGCTGGTCAACACTTTTTTGATAGTGGAATTTTCTACCGGAAAATATCTTCTTGTCGAAAAATCGCCTTGGGATCAGGTTGATTGTGGTGATGGTTTTTTATATTAAAAATATTGAAATGAGTTGTTTCAACTGTCTCGCCTTGCTTTCAAAGCAGCAAAATATTTTGTAATGCCGAGGGAAAACATTCTGCTTCAGCTCTGCCAAGGTATTCTAGTTTCATTCAGTGTTTATAGTTAAAACTTGGATTTTACAATATATTGGATTATAAAGTTGAGATTTCTGCCATGTTTCATTGCTAGCAAGATGTAACCTCAGAACAGAACATTTCCAGGTTGATTTTTTTCTGAGGATAAATTTCAAATTCCTATATTTATTTTTGGCTTCAGAATGCAACCCCATTTCCAGATGTCAGGATTTTCAAGCAGAATAAAATGTCATTTTCCGGTAAAATTATGCATTGCACACTTAGGCAAGTGCTCCAAAAATAATTCCAGGTACACGTGTGGGTTTTCCTCAGCCTTCTCTTAACAGCATATTTTTTTAAGATCCTATTTTTTTACATGTGCGCTTATGGATGTGAGAGAAGTCCAGATGCAAATGTGATTAACGATCAGCACATGGATCAATTGGGTAGAAATAGAGATTTAGATGAGATATAAGGCAGAAGTTTTTTACTGTGAGGGTGGTGAATCACTGGCACTGGTTGTCCTGAGAGGCTGTGAATGCCCCATCCTTGGAAGTGTTCAAACCAGGCTGGATGAGGCTCTGAGCAACCTGATCCAATGGAAGGTGTCCCTGCCCATGTCAGAGTGGTTGGAACTGGATGATCTTTAATGCCCCTGCCAACACAAACCTTTCTATGATTCTATTAAATATGTTCTTGATCCTTGGGCATTTGTCTTGGTGCAGTTGGATACTTCACAGAATCTCAGAATGACCTCAGTTGGAAGTGACCCAAAAGGATCACCGAGTTCAACTCCTACTTCTGCGTAGGACAACCCCAAAACTTACAAATTTAAAAATATTTACTTCAGTTACTCTCTTGGGGCTCTTAGACACCAAAAAGAGCGGGTGCAAGAAAAGGACTTCAGATGCCAGCTGGTTTAAATTCCTTCTACCTTACAAAAATAAATCAAGCTTTTAATATTTATTTGGAAGTGTCGTCAGAGTTTTCTGCCTAATTCTCCCTATATCCCAGGAGTTTTCCAGGTGCAAGCTGGTTATAACTTCTTGTGCAAAAAGAGAACATTGAAGCCACAGTCAGAAAACAGCTCAGCACTTGGTAAGAGCTGAGTTAACCCTCAGTAAGAAAATAGTGTCTGCTCCCAGGATCCTGCCTCCTAAATGAAGAGATGGAGCTTAAAAAAGGGGGGCACCAAGAGATGACACAGGATGTGTGTCTCACTCTGTGCTGTTTTCCCCCTCCTCTTGCTCAAACGAGTCCTCTAAAGCCAAAATAGCTGAGGCAATAGAAAAGAAGGGGCAGACCCTACCTCAAAGCTCAATAATCGATTTGTGCAGTAATTATTTATCTCCTAGGCAGAACAAACCCAAATCCCTTCCCAGGAGGGCGATGCTTGTGTGGCCACACAAGTGTGCCTGCAACTCTAGGTGACAGAAAGGCTCAGTGGTTTCAATGAATTGAACACCACACTCCAGATCTTGATATTGTTTGAGTGCTGGCAGAAACTGAACAAAAAAGGCTGCAGTCAAATGACAGAACACACAACGATTTGGCTTTTTTTGGGGGGGGGGAGAAGTGAGAATTTATTCTTATGACAGCTCATAATGTTATTATTTTTGTGCAGAGTGTGGACCAGGTCTTTTTCTGTATTCTTTCCTTAAGAACAAGGAAGTGAAACAGACTTATAACAGATTTTTCCCTCACCTGTGATGCACAGGATTTATTTTACATTTTCATGTGTATGTTTATTATAGAGTGTATGGATATGCGTGTAAAAAGAAAATCAGACTTTCTCTGCAAGAATTGTGTATTCTTATTTTAGGTCTGTTATATCTACTTACATTGTCTTCCCGTGACAGCGCAGAGTTTAAAGGAAAGACTTTTTCTGGTGGGCTGGCAGTAAAGTCCCTGTTTCTATGAACACTTATGCACAAGTGTGGCTTTGATCGAATTGTGAAGTGAGGTAGTACCATTTTACAGCCACTTCTCATTCATTTTTTCCCCAGCCACAAAAAATATCGCACCATTTAAAAAAGCAGGAGAAAGGCTGCAAGCTCTGGGTATCTGCATCAGACACACACATGCCTATTTATACCTCCCGGTCTGTCGAGAGACACCCAGCTATGCTGGTGTAAAATCAGGAACGAATCCATCAATGTCAGCACTTTCCCATCAGTATAAAGGCAATCCAGCCAAGCTCAAGCCCAGCCCCCTCTCTTCTGCTCTGTCTGGATGTGCCCCTCGAAGGATACAAGGGAGTCAGAATTTTAAATCACCATTTATATTATGTCAAGTCTCTTTATTGCACTCACTGACTCCATAGCAGTCCCACCTCATATAAACCCAACATTATCCCTTTAAGATTCGAACTCCCTAATAAGTTTTATTTAAAGACGGAGCCTATGCGTGCAACTGGAGCTTTTACCCAGGTGTCCACAGCTTCGGCTTCTCTCTCCAGCCCTGCGTCCCTGTTGATGTGCTGATCAATTACTCATCAAATCTTAATGTGCGCTTTAACTCAACTGTGGCATCTTAATCAGAGCGTTGACTGCAGAGTGTCAGCCCCATCGACTTGGGGGGAGTTGGGACAAATGAGCCCATCGACTGCCTGGTTGGAAAGAGCATTTCTGCGAGCTTGACCTGCCGTCTAGTGGCTGCAAGGGAAGAGGACAAATGAAAACATATGTGTGTGCTGAAAGGGCTGGTAAAGCCTCTTTGCGAGCTTGGGGGTGGTGGGTGAGTGAGGGCTGAGTGTGGAATGTGGGGTGGGATCCTCACTCCCTCAGTCCCCCTTAGGAGCAAGACTTAGAATGAACAACGTCCCATGAGGTTGGCTTCACTGAGAGCACCAGTAGACTTGGGGGTGTGTGGGACAGGGTGGAGGGAGCGTGGTGGGGTGTGTATCCCCCTGAACAGGTTTGCACACGTGTGGGGCTGGATCAGTAGAACACAGGGTGTGTGCTGGAGAGTGTGTGGGTGCACAAGGTGGAAAAGCAGTTTATTTGGCATTGAGCTGTCTGTGTTCACGTGTATGTGTGTGGTTATGTGCATGCACACATGGCTGTGCCGTGTCTGTGCAAGGATTGCAGCAGGCTGGAGCAGTGATTTCTATCCCACTTGAGCAAAGATTTGTTGGTATACCTGTATTTGTGTATGAGTGGTGGCTCCTGTGTCAAGGACTGCATAGATACTCTCTGTGATCTACAGGTCTGTGGGATTCTAGGAGAGGGTGGACCCCAGGAAAGGCACTGGCTGAGACTGAGGACACGAGACAGGCCTGGGTATGTCTCCAGTAAAGAAAGCCAACTGTATCCTGGGCTGCATCAAGAAGAAGTGAGACCAGCAGGGTAAGGGAGGGGGTTATCCCCCTCTACTCTGCTCTCATGAGACCTTTCCTGGAGTACTGCATCCAGTTCTGGAATCCTCAGCACAGGAAGGACATGGAGCTGTTGGAACAGGTCCAGAGGAGTCCACAAAGATGATCAGAGGGCTGGAGCACCTTCCACACAAGTGCAGGCTGTGAGACTTGGGTTGTTCATCCTAGAGAGGGGAAGGCTCCAGGGAGACCTTAGAGCAGCCTTCCAGTACTTAAAGAGGGCTACAGGAAAGCTGGGGAAGGGCTCTTTATCAGGGAGTGCAGAGGTAGGATGAGGGGCAAGGGTTTTAAGCTGAAAGAGGGGAGATTCAGATTAGATGCCAGGAAGAAATTCTTCCCTGTGAGGGTGATGGGGCTGGCACAGGGTTCTCGGTCCTGGTTGTCCCATCCCTGGAGATGTTCAAGGCCAGGCTGGATGAAGATTTAAGCAACCTGATCCAATTGAAGGCATCCTTGGCTATGGCAATGGGGTTGGAACAGGATGATCTTCAATGTCCCTTCCACCCCAAACCATTCTATGATTCTGTGTTTCTATGATATATAGGACAGGCTGCAAAGCTGTGTGCCAAGGCGCCTTATCCCTGAGCTGAGACCCCATGGCAGACCACATCAGAGTCCACCCAGTTTTGGGCCAGTCCCCGCTGTGCCTTGCAAGCCTTTTCTAGGTTTTTAGACTTTTTTTTTTTCTCAATAGCATCAATTTGAAAAGCTTCTTAAAGGAACAACAAAGAAAAAGCTGACACAGACCTGAGCCGGTGAGAGCAAGCAGGTCAGGATCACTGCACTCCTCTGGAGTGTCAATGATGTTTGCATTCAAGCCTGCATCTTGTTTTAACAAGCCCTCTGCCTTCCAGACATCTCTGCTACACTCCTGGAGGAAACCCGGGGCACACTCTTGTGGGGAGAGGGACTACCAGGTAGCACGTCCAGCCCACCCAAAGGAACTGAGAACACAGGGAGGCAACAGGCTGTGCTGGCTCTCTGCCTGACCCTCTCCATCAGATGAGAATTAGGTGAGGGCAAAAATACTTTGAAGTCAGGTACTTCAGTTAAGTGCCGACAGGCAGGAGGGATGCGTCTGGGATTCTGGGGTATGTAGTGACTGGAAGAAGGATTTTGTTTTTTTAAGGCTAAGATGATCCCTGTGGGATGCTCTGGAGAGATCACAAGGGCTTTGCAGCTGCTGTTTCAGTCTAGAAGGTTTTAGGAGGTTGGGACAGCACCGTATGTGCATTGTTGTCTCCTGTCTGGAGCCAAGCTAGCCCTGCAGGTGGTTTGTTTTGGCTCATACAGCTGTACCTGGCCCGTGCCAGCAGTGTGGTGTCTCTTGTACCTCTGGACACAGCACCCACAGCTGGCAGGTAGCAATCTTGCTCATTACATTTCTTTCTTCATTCATTTTGCAACTGAGCTGAAGAGCCTGGCCAGGTCTAAGTTGTCCCCAGTGCTCAAGGGTGTACAAATATTCCCTGCCCCAAATCACGCCTTTGCCTGCCCAAGCACCAGAGACTGGAGGGCTGAGGATGTCAAAAATAATATTCCTCTTCCAATGAAGCAACTCATTGGTCACTTTTTTAAACAGTTGTGTGAAAGCTTTCCTCATGCCACTGAGGAAATGGTGACATTTTACTTGCAAGGATGCAGGATGTTCATGTGGAAGGGGAGAAAAGAGGGAAAACACCAGAATCCATTTCTGAGGCAGGCAAGGAATTGTGGCCGATGCGAGTTATCTACTGAGGAGAGCAATGTGGACTCGAAGCCCACCAACAGCACAAAGACAGCACTCTCTGAGTGCTCCAGTTGGAACAAGAGCCCAGTAACTTTGCCTGTGGAGGATCCTTTGAGCTCAAGGACGTCCATGGATGCAGAAAAGAAGAGCCCTCTTAAGACTCTTCAAATCACTGTATAACAAACACTTTCTATGGCCTCATCGATAAGCTCACCCACCTTACAGGTAAAGGAGAATTAAGCAGAGTGTGGACTTTACATAAAAGGGAAATGAATCCTTTTTGATTCCTTGGGCTGGTGCTTTATTGCTTTTACAAGATTAATGAATTTTTGTATTGCTGCGTCAGATTTTCACCACCCAAATCTGAGAGGCTGTAAGTTCTCATTAAAAATAGCTCCACAAGCGGATGATGAAATGGCTGGCAGAAGGGCCACATTCAATATGGTCACTTCAGAGACTTATTTGTGGTCTTACGACATCATCCCTGGAGGTGTTCAAGACGAAGTTGGATGGGGTTTTGATGGGGCTTCAAGCAACCTGACCTAGGGTGTCACTGCCCATGGCACAGGGGTTGGATCTGGATGATCTTTAAGGTCTCTTCCAACCCAACCCATTCTATAATTCTATGATACATGAAAGAAGAAGAAAGGGTCCATCCCGAACCAGAGTCCTCTTTCTATTGGTGGCTCTAATCAGGCTCTTTCAATGGGAAAATTAAAGGAGAGAAGAAACCTGTGATACATCTTCCCACAGCCTCCTGTGATCCAGTTGTTCTTAGCTCAGGGGATTTCCTGAGACAAGTTGTCACTTGTCTATTTAGTAGCAGTCATTAGATCTCTTTTCCAAGAATGTGTGGAGCCTCTTCTTGAAATAATTAACTGACTCCACAGCATCCCCTGGCAAGCAGTCCCACATGTCTACGGTCCAGTAATTGAGGAGCATCTTCCTGTTGTTAAGGCACCAGCTCCTACATGTTGTTTATAGGCAAATATTTTTTAAATTTTTATTATTTTTATAAAGTCATGTTCCAGATCTAATTCTCTAATTGACCTAATTGTGAACAATGACATTAAAATGTGGATCTTATAACTCAGGCAAGTAATCAAGTAGAAAAACTCCAACATTTATTTCTCTTTGGAAGGTACTGTGATTCTTTAGGTCAATTCATGATTCGGAGGACTCATTCACTGATTTGGGGGCTGTTGGTGGGGTTGTCTGTGGAAGGCTGCATTGTGATGCTTTAACTTCATCCTGAAATGCCAGCATTTACAGACACATCAAACTGGCTAAAAGCACATCATGTCGATTTGGGATTTAAGTGAGCAGGATGAGGAGGAGACATCAGTCAATGTAGCGTCATCTCCAGGAAATGTAAAGGACAGCCCTCAGTCCTCCAGATTTGAAAAGATTACTATTGAGCAGGGTCTGCCACATTGTCAATGAGTTTTTCCAGCCTCTTGAGTTATTCCTGGGGTATTGGGTCAGGGACTTGATATTAAAAGCTTTCCAGCCTGCTCTGCAGGAGATAGATGAACTTGATAGAAGATAAACTTGTGAGGTGCTTCCTTGAGACACTGGGGCACTGAACAAGAATTGACAAACCTGTGTTACAGGATGCCTTGGCAGGCCATTTCCCTTCTCTGTTTAATGGCCATAATCAACCCAAACTCCTTCCCTAGAAAGACCAGATATTCATGGTAGTCTTTCGCTTTGCATTACAATGCACAAGCCATGAGCGACTCCTGGCTCCAGCTGGAACATCCCATAGAATAGAGAAGTAGCCAAGATCCAGCCTCTGTGAACCAGATGGTGATCATGCTTGGAGCAGAAAAAACACACTGATGATGACCAAAATGGTGAAGAATCTGCAACACGAATCTTATGAAGGATGGTTGAGAGAACTGGGATTGTTTAGTTTGAAGACATGAAGGCTGAGCTTATTGCTCTCTGCAGCTCCCTGAAAGGAGGTTGTACTGAGGTGGGTGCTGATCTCTTCCAAGTAGCAAGTGATAGGATGAGAGTAAATGGCCTCAAGTTGCATTAAGGGAGGTTTAGACTGAATATTAGGAAAACATTTTTTACTGAAAGAGTGGTGAAGCTTTGGAAAAGGCTTCCCAGGGAAGTAGTGGAGTCTGCATCGCTGGAGGTGTTCAAAAAGTGTGTAGACTTGGCATTTTGGGACATGGTTTGGTAAACAGAGTGGTGTTGGGCTGATAGATACGCTGGCTGATCTTAAAAGTGTTTTCCAACTTTAACGTTTCTACAAGTCTTAATCCTAAGTTGATATCTAAGTGTCATTTAAACCATTTATCAGTCTTCTTTTGAGCCCCACATCTGCAGGGTGACTGCTTGGCTAGAGAACAGCAGTCACCAAAACAAAGACAGAGGTTCCCTGTTGCATTGACTGGCAGCTTGGGGTGATGTTAGAGCAAGGAATTATCAAATCTTGCTAGCCAAAGAGAGGGAGGAAGACTGGACAAGACTGCTCAAAACAAAGGCAGAATATACCAGTTATCCCAAGGGTTAAAAAGTCCCCCTTCTCCTGTTTTTGTAGTGGAAAGGCTCTCAGGGTATGTCCATAATGTCACCTGGGTTCCCAATGGCTAAAAGTTACAGCAGTGAGACATCTCCCCTGTGGAAGGCCTTCAGTCGTTCTTCATGGGTCTATGTGGAGACCTTTCGTCTGGGATGCAGTGAGGTGCAACTGAAAAAAAAAGTAGGATAAAACTGAACTAATGGTAGAAGCATCTGTTGCTCGGAAAAACAGTCCGAGCAGAGCAGAGATGCAGCAATTTCTCTGCAGAAGAAGCTGCTCCTATTCAAAGTGAAAAGGGATGATGTAAATCTCAGAGTAAGAGAACCACATCACACAATGGTAAAATGACCCCTGACAGCACCATATCTTTCCAGAGTCACTGTTAAATGGACCCCTCAGACTCTGCCTGACTGGAGACGTGCAGGCATGTGAATGTCTTCCAACCCCAGTCAAAGAGCTCATCTGCTCTTACTATAGATCTGGAGGTTTCTGGCAGCAGTGAAGGGTAAGTGCACTCAGCAGAGACCCAGGCTGGCCGCAGTAGAGGCTCTCAGATTGGCCCCATGGGAAAACAGCAATGAAGATGGGAAGAGTTCAAGTGATCAACTTGAAAAGCCTTCCCCTATGGGAATGGGCCTGTGCTCTTCAACCATCCTCAACAAAGAGGACCTTGCTTACAGCCTATGGGAGTAGGAAGTAGTCAAGGCAAAGGCTGGTAAAATGCTGACTGTCTTCATAAAGACCTGTGTGGCTGAGCTACCCATTCCTCTATAAAAGATGAGTTCTAAACAGTTATGCTTTTTTAGCAAGCTCTTTACACTCTCCCCTACTCTTTGCATGATTAGGGGCCTGGTCTGGACAGTTTGATTTGATGATCTTACAAGTACTTTGCTACCTTAAAGATTCTGTGGTTCTATGGTCCTGGCCCAGGAAGAGCAGCAAGAGAGTCTGCATTTGGTTTTGAAATGGAGACACAATGCACATCACAGGAATGGGTTTCCATCTCGGGTGACCTTACATTGTAGATTACAGTACAGACAAGAATATGGAATGTTTCAAGCAAGATACTGCAAACCTCTTGCTGTTTGTTTAACATATTGACAGGCTGAGAGAGTTGGAGTTGTTCAGCCTGGAGAATCAGCTCCGGGGATACCTTAAGAGCAGCCTTCCAGTACTTAAAGGGTGCCTACAGGAAAGCTGAGGAGGGGCTCTTTGTCAGGGAGCGCAGGGGTAGAATGAGGGGAAACAGTTTTAAGCTGAAAGAGGGGAGATCTAGATCACATATTAGGAAAAAATTCTTCACTGTGAGGGTGGTGAGGCAGTGGCCCAGGTTGCCCAGAGAAGAAGACATGGCTGCCCCATCCCTGGAGGTGCCGAAGACCAGGTTGGGATGAGGCTATCAGGAATGTGATACAGTGGGAGGTGTTTCTGCCCATGGCAGGGGGATTGGAACTGGATGGGGTTTAAGGTCTTCTAACCAAGCCATTTTGTAATTTTATGGTAGTGCCCACAGATTTTGCACAAAGGTTTTGTGCCAGATTTTAGAGTTTTTTTCAGATTGACATGAAATATCTGTGTAAAATCTGAGCTTAAGAGAGGTTGGTCTAAATCTCTTTGCAAACATGAGCTTAATTAAAGTGTCCAGTGTCTATGAAAGGGTTGTTGGCAGAGCAGGAAAAAGACCTGAATCTTGGTCTTTTGCAGACAAAGTCACTACTCAAGGTGTTTCTGCCTCCATGTCACACAGGGAACAGTGGATAAAGAGTACTTCGCTGTGGAATAGGACAGCCAAACACCTCCTTTGCACAGGTAGAAGTAGCTACACACATAGCAGTGGGAAAGCAAGATGCCAAGGAAACGAGGAGACAGGCTGTCATTCTGCAGAGAGTTCAAAGGCATCTTTTTCCTAAAAAAAAGTGGTTTGTTTCTGCTCTCCTGTTTTTGCAATAAGAAACTCAGCTTTATTCTCTGTGTTCAGGTGTTTTCACCTAAGCTGAAAAGTCTCTTGGATTGACAGCACAAGTTCACTGGGTCTGGACAAACACAGTGCTCAAAGCTACAGAGTTGCAATAAATTATCAGACCTTATTCATTAAGACATTATCTGTATTAGTAAATCTACAAAACTTGCTCTCATAGCTTTCCCTCAGCACCCATCAAGCTCACCTTCTGGACTGATGGTAACTTGGATGGCTCCTCTTCCTTGCTTTGCCCATCAATGACTCCAGATTCTTCCCCTTTACATTGCTTATCATAGAACTGTAGAATGGTTTGGGTTGGAAGGGACCTTAAAGATCACCCAATTGCAACCTCCCTGACATAGGCAGTGACACCTCCCACTAGGCCATGTTGCTCATAGCTTGATCCAGTCCAGTCTTGGTCCTGCTCATCCTCCTCTCTTGCCTTTTAGTTGTCTCATTACATTGAACAGCCAGAGGTGAATTCTGGGTGGGATTTCAACAGCAGCAAAACTCACAAGACGTTGGTTATTTCCAACTTCATCTCCTTTAATATCAGCAGCAGAGACTTCAGGAACTTGCACTGGCTCAAGCACCCACATGCCCCCACAAATACACACTCAAACCTTTAAGCCGCTGCAATTAACAGGATAGCTTTTAATTGGCAATTACAATTCCATTAAGCTGGGTCTGGCAGATTATTTGCTGTCAGGAAAGCACTGAGGCAGGGAAGATTAGTGTCTGGCAGGATCCAAGCTCCTGTTCTGGAGCTGTGGAGGAAAGACAGGTAACACCTGTGCTTTCTCAGCTGGGAAAGGTGGGAGGGAGAATTACACTTGCTTGAAACCCACCCAGGGGGACTGCAGGTGTCTTCGCCACCCAGGAGTACTGCATCCCACCAGAGCCCTGAGGGGAAACTCAGCAGTACCAGGGATGGGAGAGGGTCCATGAAGCAGAATAAACTTCAACCCTGAGAATGCTGAATAAATGAAGCCTGGAGCTTCTGGTTGAAAGAGGAAAAGTGTGTGTCACTGGTTGCACCACTGTGGCTCCAATGGAAGTATCTTGCTTGAACTTTTATGAGGTCTGGATCATAAAATCTTTGAGTCACTAAGGTTGGAGAAGACCTCTAAGATCATCCATCCCAAAAGTCAGCCCAACATTACCATGTCTGCCAAACCAAGTCCTTAAGTGCCATGTCTACACTTTGGGACATAACATCGAGGCACCATGCCGTACCACAGATATCTTCATACCATGAAGAATTAATTGAAGGAGTTTTTTTGGGAGCTTCTCAAGTTCTGCTCCTGGCTCCACAGAAGATCATGAGTGTGATGATCAACATCTTTGTGAAGCCACCTACACTGATGGAAATTTCATCCTCAGCTTTTCAAAACACTGTGGGATCCAGTGTGTCACAGTTCCCAAACCAGGGTTTGCACACCCGTCCCTGGTTTCCAGGATCCTGACACTGATTCTGCCATGTTCTGTAAATGCTTCTGAACCCTCTGGCTCATAGATCCATATTCTCCTGGCCCTCCCTCACCAGCTGGCCCAGCATGCTAGAAAAACACCAGGTGTGTTGCTGGCATGAGCCAAATATGTGTCAGGCACGATGGTCTCTTGGCAATTTGAAGGGTTGACTTGGAATCTTGTTCAAAAGCTTCTAGGATTTCTCTTTAATTAGAAATATTCTTACTCTTTTATCAAGATTTCCTTGCTTAAGTGTTTTTTTCTTACTGATCAGTAAGTTGATGATAACTTCATAAAAGGATAGATTAATATTTTCTGTACAACGATTACCAGAGGCTGGGGGAGTTCAGAGGGCAATACCAATCCAACTACACTTCTCCAAGCAGGAAAAGATGGGGTGGAAAGCAGAACAGTACTCAAAGCTGTGTTTTCAGGACAAACGCCATCTTAATGTGTTTAGTCAGGATGATGTATGGCATGGCCAGAAGGAAGGAGAAGTTTCAGCCCAACAGAAGTCATTGTCTGTTTGTAGGAGGCAGAGGAATCTGTAGTTTGTGTCTGTTTGTCTGCCTGTTGGCCATCCCCAGCCCCTGTAAACTCTGAATTCCCAGGCATCTTTGATCAGGTTTGACAGAAAAAGAGGGTTGTTAAATAATTAATTTCCTGAAAAATCTGTAAAAACATGTAGCTGGATAAGAGTTCACAGTGCCTCATAGAACTGTTTTGTCGGAAAAGACCTTTGAGATCATGGATTCCAACCGTACCTGTCCACTATTAAACCAGATCTCTGAGCACCTCATCTACCTGTCTTTTAAATTCTTCCAAGGATGAGGACTCAACCACCTCACTGGGGCACCTGTGCCAGTGTCTAATAACTCTTTTGGTGAAGAAATTTCTCCTGATGTCTAATCTGGATGTCCCCTGGTGCAACTTGAGACCATTTCCTCCCATCCTATCTCCTGAGGAAATGGCCTCAAGTTGAGCCGAGGAGGGTTAGATTAGATAGTAAGCAAAATTTCTTTACCGAAGGATTGGTGAAGCATTGGAAGAGGCTGCCCAGGGTAGTGGTGGAGTCACCATCCCTGGAGCTAATCAAATAACGTGTAGATGTGGCACTTCAGGACATGGTTTAGTAAGAGTGGTGTTATTATGTTGATGATTGGACTTGATGATCTTAGATGTCTTTTCCAACCTTAATGATTCTATGATTTTTTGAGATACTTCACCTGTCCATACCCACTGGAAGCTTTTTGGGGCCCAGATCTACAATCGTCCATTTCTTATTTGCTCTCAGCATTAGTGTTCCTCATGCATATATGCTTATATGAAAATAAATAAAATAAAAAATTATTTTCTCTACTGCTGGCAGATTTAAC
Source organism: Tapera naevia (assembly GCA_033556795.1). Lineage (NCBI taxonomy): Eukaryota > Metazoa > Chordata > Aves > Cuculiformes > Neomorphidae > Tapera > Tapera naevia. Next base: position 360,410 of record JAUMJJ010000063.1, read on the forward strand.
TCTAGAGATGGATTGGAAGTAGACATATTGAGCATGTATTCCTTTTTAATACTTCATTCGATAGTTCTGGGTGTCTCTCGTGCTTCCTCACCTCTCAGACACACCACTGTATATTCCCAACCCTCTGACAATAGAATAATATGCAGATACTATTGACTTCTGCAATGGTCAGTTTGAAGATTTATTGACCTGAGAAGGGAATATTGACCTGAGACGAAACTGAGGTCAATGTGTGGATCTAGGGGGAGCATAAATTCCAAAATTGACCCACCAGACAGTAGTCAATAAATGAATGGTTAATATAAACATTGTCTTACAAAAATTAATTCTTGGTGACATGGGTTCACATGCAATTTTTATTGTGAAATATGGAACACAATATTGGTTGCCGTGTCTGAAGAATGTGAGCCAGTGTCTGATTATGGAGAGTAATGAAACTGCTGGGAATGAAGGGAAAGGAATTGGATATGCTTATAATTTAATCTTCAATCAGTAATGGAGCAGCCTCTTGTTAGCTGGAGTGGGGTTATGTAGATTACTCTTTGAATTTGCTAGGTTAATATTTAAGCCTCAAGGAGAAAGTTTACAGAAGGTGGCACCTCATAGAATCATAGAATTGTTTGGTTGGAAAAAACTTTTGAGATCAACTACCAAACCATATCCACGAGCACTATATCTACCCAGCTTCTAAATACCTCCAGGGATGGTGACTCAACCACTTCCCTGAGCAGCCTCTTCCAGTGCCTGATAACAGTGTAGATATCTCAAAACTGATTTGACTCATTTCTCTTTATTGTCAATGGAGAGAAAATTAACACTTGGATGTGGTGGCTCATCCCACTTGAAGGATCAAATAAAGTATACCTCACTCAGATGTGCCTGTTTCAGAACCACCAAAACCGTTGTGGTTTACAAAACCACAAGTCATTTTTCACAGCAGAGAAAGGGATATGGTTTAATAGTGGACAGATCTAGTTGGACTAAATGATCTCAAAGGTCTTTTCGACCAAAAAATTCTATAATTCTGGGAAATCTGGGAAAGTCAGAGAACACCAGTCTTTGGATCTAAGTCTCACTGACATCACAGATGTCTCTGTGTGGACAGATTTTAGGTCAGAGAGCAACCAAAACTTTAGTAATCCTAGCACCTTCTAGTCTTTCCTTCATCCAATGTACAGTTGTCCTGGCAATGTCTCTGTGTGCCACTCGACACATGGCCACCCACCTAATCACTGTTTCATAGGGACATCTCTGGAGACACTCAGTGCAAAATGATGTCAGGTCTGCGGTCTTTCAGGTCCTGTGTCAGTTTGCAGCATACAGCCAAAACGAACTCATCCATCTTGCCTTTAAATCACTGTCCAGATTGAACTTCTTTCAAATGTTTAAACCACTCCAAGGATTTGAATTGCAGGGCATATTTAAGAGTAACTTAAATTATTTAAGCCCTTAATGTTTGGGGTTTTTTTTTAAGATGCATTTTGGAGCTGTCAAGCGAACAATCTTAAATGACGGATTGATGAATTCATTGTCCCTTACAACATCTCCAGGAGGAGACAGGAATATGGCTCCCAGTGAAACGAGCTCTACTAACAGAGGTACAATTTACTTTCGGCTTCTCAGCTTTTTGGGTCATTAGCATCCTTCTTGATTTTAGAGGTCTTATCCAATCTTAATGATTCTACGATAATGCTGGATGCATAGGCAATATAGCCAGGTCTATGTCATCCATGGACTCTAACTCAACCCACTGCTGATGAGATTTGACCCTGGGTAGGGTTCATCTTCTGGTGACAGGGAATCTGCTTCATGAATCAAACCGTCATTGTAGCAGGGAATGCCTGTTCCACCAGGAAAACAGCTCTGCTCTGTCACTGTAAAACAAAGTTCAGAATCACACACAAACATCGTAACCTCAGACCTTGTTTTGACCCTTATGGACTATTCCTCCTGTGTGATAGAAACTGGTTATGTACTAGAAGAATCGGTGCAAATAATCTAAAGAAGGAGTCGTGTGAGGTGTTCTGTGGGGTGTATAGGTATAAAAATTGGTCCTCTGGCTTCCAGCTCAATTGATTACTACCTTCAGCCTCTTCTTTGGAGTCTCACAACCTGGGCTGGACATTTTATCCTGTGACTAAATAATAAAGTGTTTGGATTATTCCTAATTCTTCTTTGTGTGGATGGAAAGTAGGAGAGCCAAAGTCACAGGGACCACAGTGACACCAGTAAACTGAAGGGTACCTGAGAATGTTTCCAGCACTGGAACCCAACTGTTAAACTGACTATTTGTTAGAACAACCTCAGAAATACTAATGACCTAGGATAATTAGCACTTTTTGAAATGTTTTCCAGGAATCAGAAATGATGACCAACCTCAAGACATTACCACCATGCAGTCTGGACAACTTATTTAAGAGTAAAGGATCTTAATAGTACAACTCTGGGTGGTTCAGTGCTGGCTATCCTCAGGGGCAGAGGACAACCTAGGCACATTTAATGTATAAGAGTAGTCTTAAAGTCTGGGCAAAGCCCCTGTTTGTTTTGGTTTTTTTTGCAAATCTCAGCTCCCAGTCAAGAAACCACTTCATGAGCAGAGCCGCCTTCCTCAGCCTTCTGGAAATAACTAACAGCAAAAAGATCAAAAATCCCGGAGGGATGGTGGAGCTTCAACGTTAATGTATATGGAAAGTTGTGCTCATTTCTGGGCTTCTTCTTACCAGACAGATATTGTCAAACGGCAGGGAGTTCATATAAGAACAACTGACAAATGACTGAGGGCTGGAAGGATTGATTTACAAGGGCAAGATAAAAGAGCTGAATCAGTGCAGTAGTGATCAAGATGTGATGTGACATCTCCCTAAGTATCTGAAGGGCATAACCATGGAGAAGCAGTGTCTTTGTGGGAAATGTCTTGTGTCTGCTTAACAGCCCACTTCATTGAGATGTAGCAGGCTACTTACTGTCTATTAAAGAAGTGCCACTTGATCATTATCAGTGTATTTATGGAGGGTCTAATGGCTTTAATAAAGTGCAAATTGCAAAGGTAAAGAGTGGAAGAACCAAAGCCATGTTCCTCTCAGGTGAAAGAAAGACAGCACTGTTTTTTTTTTCCTCAGCTTTGTGCTCTGGGATGAAGTCATATATATGCAAGCAAGTTAGTTAAGAGAACTGAAGAGAAGCTGTCTAGTATGTTATATGTCCTACAGTGGAGTTCTTCATTCTTCTAATTGTGCCAAATGTTACCATTTGTACTCCAGATTCATGATCATGAAGGGATTTGCCCACAGAACTTGCTAGATCTCAGCTGAGACCACTTTCCCTTCTAGCTGGGGTAAGAGGTGGGAGTTGCAAGGGTAGAGTTAGCCTTTCCTAATTTTAGGTGCTCTTTAATCCATTAATGTGCCCTTGGTTTGGGCTTTCAGGGGGTGTCAGGGTGTGAGTTGTCTTACCCTAGAGCAGATGCCTGCTTGTGTCAGAGGAGTATTTCACAGAGTATCCTAGGAGTTCACACAACAAGCTTCCATATGGACATTTATGTTTCTTAAAATTAGGAAAGGCTGACTCCACCCTTGCCAGCTGATCTCCACATAAGGAGAAGAGAGTTTCTCCAGCAAAAGACATTCCTCTTTTGTCTGGATCACATGACTTTTGCTGTCAAAAGCCTTGATTCAAATCTCTCCTTAGTGCATCCTCACCGTATTCCACCGGTAAGAACAGCAATGGGAGCTAGCACTGGCAGCTGTGACAAGGGGTAGGGCTGGGGCTGTGCCATCTGACATGTCCATGGATTTTGTTGGATTCTTTAATTGCATGCAGAGGGTGCTAATTCCCTTTGGAGGTGAAGCTCATCTCTTTATTTTTCCTCCTCTATCCTTAGCTCGCCCCTGGGCTTTAAAGAGAAGCCACCTGGCTGTGCTCCTCTCTTGCACCTGCTTTCCCTTGGATTACATATCGGCCGGAGCCGAGACACAAGTAACTTAAGAATGTTCCCTAATGGAGTCTGTGCTGCCCTTATCTCCTCACGACAGAGGCAGGGGGGTGTGTGAAATGTAACCCTCCGCTTACCGCCAGCATGGGCAGACCCTTCATGCCTGCGTGGAATTGGCTGGTGTCAGGCGGCCAGACGGAGACTGCTGACAGACACGAGAGCCAAGGGCATCCCGATTTGGAGCTATCTCCAGTTTTTAAAGGACTAGGAACGGACAGCATCTCCCTCAGGCTCGTATCACAGTGACATGAAGGTTCCTGTTACTTCTGCCCTGAGCCATGTTTCAACACGTGAGCTCTCCTAGAGGACACCCAGCTTGTTGTTGAGTTAATCCATTGCTCTTGCAGGGCCAGCTGCAGGCAAGCTCAGAGAACTTGTAAGGCATAGGATCTCGTGTAACTCTGATCTACTTTATAAAAACATCTAGAAAGTTTTCTCCGCTGTAGAATAGTGATGCATAACTTGATTTTTCCACCTTCACATATGTCAAGATACTTTCGAGCAAAATAGTTTTCACGTACTTCTGAGACTAGCATCCTGAAACAAGACCAGGGGTCCAGAGAATTGAGTTTTCTGCTAATTCACTCATTATGTGTTTTCAGTCATATCAAATATCTTGCCTACACATGATTTTTTTGGGGTGATGTGGGGAATGATCCAGTGAATACTGTGTTGCACCTGTTTTAACAGGAATTCTAAAGATCAGTTCATTGTTCAACCATGACTGTCTTTCAAAAAAACCTGTAGGCCCACTCACTAAAAACCTGGTCTCAAGCTTGTTAACATCAATCTAAGAGTCTCAAAGGCTGAACTGGGCATTGACTCAGTCCTTAAGAAAGGCAATTTTCCCTTCTCCAAGCTTGTAACTAAAAAGCAGATGAACTGCACTTATTTGGTAAATTTCTCCCTCCCCAACTCCCTACTGCCAAGCACACTATGAAATTACTTCTTGTTTACATTCCCACCATGAATCTCTATGATTCTGGACTCTGCAGAAGCAGAGAGAGGCTCTGAAAATCCATATAGAAGAACGAGTTCTCTGTTTCTAGCCTGACACTTCAGAGTCAATCTTCTTGGCTGTGTTCTCAGCTACAGTATTGGACACGTAAATTAAATATGGACAGTTGAAGTGGGGACTGAAACACAGCATTGTGTTCTCTTTTGCTGTCTGTACCTTTTCCTTACCGCAACTTGGCTTAAAAACTGCCAGCTTGAAGCTTGAGGAACTGAGATGTCATCTGCTGAACTTGTGCTGTATGTAATGCTTTGATCGATTTGAATCCAGGGTCTGGCAATGGGTGTTTGGAGGGGGTGAGACCCCCTGACGGAAGTGGGGAGTGTAGCCCGTGGGCAGCGCTCAGCACCGTGGACAGAGACAGGAGCAGACCTGGGGGCAAAGCTAAGCCTGAGGATGGGGTGAGAGACCCCAAACTTCTTCTGTGTGGTCAAGGATGCTGGGGAGAGGAATCTGAACCTGAAAATACAACCATGGTGGGCAATCACCCTCATTTCCCTATCCACAGTTTCCTTTGGGACCTGGAAGAAGTCAATAAGTAGAAAGTCTTTGTGATCACCAAGAGGGAAGGCTGGGGGTAGAGTGCTGATTTCGGAGGTTCAACTCAGAATAGCTCATATGTTTAAAAAACAGAATGAAGCTTCATACCTAAACCTCACTGTGATTCTGCCTATCCATCCTCCCTGCTTCCATCCATCCATCACTGCAGAACATCTAATGTTCTCTCCATCAATTCTGTATTAACTCATGAGCTTGTCTTTGCAGAAGCTGTTTTTAGAGCATATCAGTCCTGGGCTCAGCCTCAGTAGAGTCTATTACTATAACAAAAATCATACACAAAAGCTAGATTCTTCCTGGACCTAACCTATTACTCTGCCTATCTGACGCAGTAAAGAGCCATTTGAATTTCCACCCAATTCTGTTTTAATCCATTTCTGCCCACGCCTCTGGCTCAGTCAATGGGACTACAGAAAGAGGCCTTGCTGCTGTTCTCATGCTTGAGCCTTCATTAACCAGTGTTGTTCAGCACAGGAAGAACATGGATCTGTTAGAGAGAGTCCAGAAGAGGCCAAGAAGATGATCCGAGTGCTGAAGCACATCCAATATGAGGACAGGCTGACAGAGTTGGGGTTGTTCAGCCTGGAGAAGGGAGGGTTTCAGGGAGATCACAGAGTACTTAGAGGGGGCTACAGGAAAGCTGGGCAGGTGCTCTTTATCAGGGAGTACAGGGACAGGATGAGGGGTAATGGTTTTAAGCTGAAAGAAGGGAGATTGAGACAAGATATTAGGAAGAAATATTTTCCTGTGAGCGTGGTGAGGCAATGGCACATGTTGCCAAGAGAAGTCATGGATGTCCCATCTCTGGAGGTGCTTAAGGCCTGGTTGGGTGAGGCTTTCAGCAACCTGATCCCCCCTTTCAGGGCAATTGAAACTGGATGAGTTTTAAGGTCCCTTCCAACCTAAATAATTCTATGATTTTCTTCTCATCTTAGCTCAGCCTTATAATGAAGTAAAACCCTCTTTTCCCTCCCTTTCTTCCTCCTGTTACCCTCACCCTCACCCTTTCCCATACTATCCATATGGCACTGGAAGGTAAAGAGCGTGAGAGATGCTGAGGAAGAACAGGAGAAGGCAGAAACACTCAATTTCTCTACACACCAAAGATCTTTGGAATCATATTGCTGACCTCAATACCAGATTTCTCCCATTAATTTTGCTGCAAGCAGGGTGGCTGCAGCCCCTGTTCATGCAAGGCGAAGTTGCATCGCCAGCACCTGTCAAACACCAGCCTAGCACTGGTATATAATTTAATGGTCACTATGGGGAGAAAGGTACAGGCTTTCCCCCACCCCCTTTTTCCTTTAACGGAACATTATCTAAACAAACGCACTCCAAAACTGCTGAAGCGCAGGCAAATAATGACACGGGAGCAGGAGCCAGGCATTAAAAATTCATGTCGGCGAATATTAAAACTTTTTACTTCATCATGTCAAGGCACCAGGCAAATGCAAACAAATGAGACCCACTGAGCGCTGCCTGCACGGGCCAAGACAGAGATGAGCCACTCACACTGCTGGGGAGAGACCTGCATTGCGGTCCCTGTCTCTCCTGAGATGTCAGGCTCAGAGGGGGACAGGGGAACCGACGGGGTAGTTAATTGCTTGGTGTCTCTAAATGAGCTCTGCAAACTGACAACTCTGAAGAAGGCAGCATCCTGCATGAGCTGTGGGGTGGATACGTGGTGGCCGGGATTAGCCCCATCCCTTCCCACCTACTGTGCTGTCAAGGCTTCTTAAATGGGGGAACATCTGACAGGGGGGACTCCAACTCCTTTGTTTATTTGGTCCTGTCTTTACTAATTAAGACACCAGTCCCTTTCTGCTGCCTGCTATGTTGTTGGCAACAGGCTCATTCACAAGGGGTTGGGTTGTGATGATACCTAGCAAAGTCAAACCACAGGGCTCTCCCTGCCACCCTGCAGGAGATGACTCCATGGGCTGGTGTTTGTAGGCAGGGTAAGCCGCCATGGGAACAGTTTGAATTCCATGCTTGAGGGAATTGCATTGAAGAAGTTCCCCAGGAGGGTGAACATGAACTCCTCTCCTAAAACTGGTCCTGAGGCTCTGAGCTCTCAGGTGAATGCTGCAGATGTCAGAGCCCTGTTTGACAACTGTCCTGTGCTATTTATGGCCCAGCTCAATTTTGCTGAGCTGAAGATCTGTGCCTGTGTCCCCTAGGGAGCTGGTGGACGGACAGTCCAACTCCAATCTGCTGTGTTACTTCTGCATCATTTAGACAGAGGCAGTGTAACATGAAAGCAACCTTACTCAAGCCACACAGTGATTTCACTGGCCACTTTTTCGAGGTAAGGAATGAATCAGGCTGAGTAAAGTTGGTGGAAAAAGCTCTTCAATTAATCTATTCCAGCACCATCTATCACTAATTAGGTAATTTTCCCTGTTATGTTGCACACACTTTTAATGCACCCTGTTTACTTAATGACTCCTGTGGTCCCCTTAACACAATTACTGGTAATAAGCAACTGATGAAGAAAAGGATTAGACCAGTAATCTCTTGCTGTATGATGGTTTATTGGAAGTGCACTGAGCATCACGTTTTGATTTTTAATAGATAACCTCTCTAAGTAATTGATTAATCATAAACTTACAGACTGCAAGAGCTGGAGATAATTTTATGGCTCCTAAAAAAGGGAAAGGATCTAGATGATGTAATAACTAGCAATCTAGAGGCAAATAAAGGAGGGGAATGTTTGATTAAACATTCAATATATTTTTATTGCTTTATATGTTATGGGGCTGCCTTCATTGGTTTATCGTGTGGGAAGAAACACTGTAATAACAGTCAAGGTAGATATTCACAGAGCCAGATGCACCCTTCCGTGAGCAGGGTGTAAGTTTGGCAAGATGGTCAGAGGACTGATTGTGAGGTTGTGAGGATTATTTTAAATTACTCTGCTTCTGTATTCTAGATAAGCTGTGAAAAAACGGAGCCTACAGCAGGATGTGATGCTATGTCACACCACAGGTAATATTTAATGCCTGACTCCTAATGGTGATGTCTCCAGCCCAGAGCTAGGCAGCTGGGGTGCCCTGAAGAGCGTCTAAACCAAGATTCCCTGAATACTCAACAATGAGTACTAAATATTGTATTTCTTCTCGGCTGTGAACGTGCAGGGCCAGGCTTTGAAGACTACAGATGTAATTTCCCCCAGGGTCTAACTCAAACATTTCAAACAGTAGAGAATCTCCCATGGCCTTCAACAAGCCACAGGTGAATCCCTCTCCATGATTATATTGGTGTCCACAAAAAGAACTAATAACAACAAAGGCATTACAGAGTTATTTTGTGAAGGATAGTACTAGAAATGGGAGAGAGACGTTGCAACTGTGATCTCTGACATGAAACGACTTGCTGCATATTAGTCATAGAATCATAGAATAGTTTGGGTTAGAAAGGACCTTAAAGATCATCCACTTCCAAACCCCCTGTCATGGGCAGGGACACCTTCCACTGCATCAAGTTGCTTAAAGCCTTGTAAAGCCTGGCTCTGAACACTTCCTCTTTCAGCTTAAAATCATTATGCCTCATCCTATCCCTGCAATCCCTGATAAAGAGCCCCGCGCCAGATTTCCTTTAGCCCCTTTAAGTACTGGAAGGCTTCTATAAGGTCTCCCTGGATTCTCCTCTTGTTGCCTTCATGCCGGACCCTAGCTACCAACATCCTCTTCTCCAGGCTGAGCTCAGCCTGCCCTCATATGGCAGGTGCTCCAGCCCTCAGATCATCTTTGTGGCCTCCTCTGGACTGACTCTAACAGATTCACATCCTTTTTCTGCTGAGGACTCCGGAATTGAACTCAGGGCTCCAGGTGAGGCCCCATGAGAGCAGAGCAGAGCAGAGGAGAAGGATCCTCACCCTCACTCCCTCCCCTGCTGGTTAACACTTCTCTTGATGCAACCCAGGATATATTTTGGTTTTATGGGATGTATGCACACAGTAACTTCCTCCAAAATTTACTTGGAGGCTGCTCTGTTCATGGAAAAGTATTTCAGTGCCAGGCTTGAGGGCTGGACATACAACAGGTCCCAGGTTCTGCAGTCTCACCCACCCAAACTTGCACTGGGGCTGACAAGTGTCGTGGATACCATCTGCCTTGCTCCAGCCTTGAGAACCTAATTCATCCCCAGGCAAAAGCCAAGGCTGGTTAAAAGCCTGTAATAATCTTCGTGCTGGCTCTGAGGGCTACAGGCAGGAAAACAACCTGAGGCAGAAGAAGAAGAGTTAATGTTTGGGGTGCAGGGGAAGACAAGAAGGGGCTTGGATTACAACACAAATAATAGATAAATCAAACAGCAGGAGACAGCTTCTTCACTGCCAGTTTATTTATCATTGTTTTCTGTGGGTACTGACAGGCCAAGGAAGATGGGGTGGGCAAACAACATCATCTGGCTTGATGGATGAGGCGTGGAGAGGGAAGGAGCCTCTGCCAGGCCTTAGAGAGGAGGAAGGCAAGAGGCAGCATAGAGAGGGGTGCAATGATACAGTGGAGTGTTCACTGTGCTTGGCATTGGATGGTCATTCTCCTTCTCAGTCTTGACCACCTCCTCGGAGAAGAGAACATCTGGTACAGCAGGCAGAAAACAAGACCAGGTATCAGGTACTTGTCATTTCTGGAGATCTCTTCCAGAGACAGGTCTGTGTTTGGAGCATCCCCAGAGCCAGGATCAGCATCCTCACTCCCTACTGCCAGATTGCTGGGCTTTAGTTACATCTTTGCTGGACCCTACAACTCTTTAGCCAACGAAATTCCTTTCTTTCTAATATATTTTTTCATGCTACCAGGAAAAAAATTGTACTATATTCGATCTTCTGGGTGCTTTGTAACTTGGGGAAAACATAAAAGCACAGATTTCTAAAAGTCCTGAAGTCTCCTGCACCTTTTGTGAATATTCTTCCTATGCAGGCTTTTCCAGAACAAGTGCTCAGCTGCCATTTGCACCCAGAAATGTTGATATATTCAGTCATAGAGACTGGGCATTGACCTCATGTGAAGGGCTTGACACTGGACCTGTTCTTCTGCGAGCAGCACTCAACTGGAAAGCCAGACATGGGAGCAGGGGCTGAAGAAAGGTGAGAGGGAGAGGAAAAGGCACATGGCTATAGCTACAGGGATCTTGGCTACTTAACTGTTTGGCCCAGAAGAAAGTCTTGGGATACATATAGGTCTGTCTGCAAGAGATCCTGGGGAGTTCACACGTCACCTACTGATGCCTTGAGTGTGGAGTTAACACTGATATAACAAACCCACAAGATTGTGGCTGTTACTTGAGCACAACTCTTACTCTGGCAGTGGTACTGTTGGCTTTCTTTTCTGTGTTTTCTCCTTTGACCCTTCTCCTCAATGTTTGAGTGCTGGCTGGTTTAGTTGGTCACCTTCCAGAAGCCCCTCATCAAGGATGAACATCCTGAGCAGGAGGCATTTAATGGCTTCTCATTGCTGTGTCAAACAAAATAAGAAGTCAATGTAGCTCTGTTGGCCATGCTCCATGGATGAAATGTTTAAAATTTGCCTGTCTTGATTGCAGCCGATGCTCAGGACTCTCAAATTATGCTTGGGATGTGTGTTAAGAAAAGGTTGTGTTTATCTCTCTGTGCCCATAATCATCCTCCTAAACCTTCCTATGACACATAACTCCAAGCTGCTTCCCTCGAGCCATTGAGCTCTGGATGCTGGGGCTCTCCACTGGAGGAGTTTCCTTCAAGTGAACACATAGAACCATTGAATGATTTGGATTGAAAGGCACCTTAAAGATCCAATCCCCCAGCCATAGGCAGACACACCTTCTACTTAATCAGGTTGCTCAAAGCCTCATTCAGCCTGGCCTTGCACACCTACAGAGACAGGACTTCAACTTGTTCCAGTGCCTCACTGCCCTCACAGCCATAAATTTCCTCCTAAAATCCCATCCTACATCTTCCCTCTTTCAGCTTAAAACCTTTCCCTCTCACCCTATCCCTGCAATCCTTGTTAAAGAGGCCCTCCACAGCTTTCCTGTAGGCCCCCTTTCAGTACTGGAAGCTGCTATAAAGTTTACACAGTCTTCTCTTCTGCAGGCCAGACAACCCCAACTCTCTCAGCCTGTCCTTGTACAGGAGGTGCTTCAGCACGGATCATCTTTGTGGTATCCTCTGGAATTGCTCCAAAAAATCCATGTCCTTCCTGAGGATTCCAGATCTGGATGCAGGGCTCCAGGTGAGGTCTCTCTCGAGCAGAGCAGAGGGGGAGAATCCCCTCCCTCACCCTGCTGGCCATGCTTCTTTGGGTGCAGCCCAAGATACAGTTGGCTTTCTGGGCTGCAACTGCCCATTGCAAGCTCATGATGAGCTTCTCATCCACCAGCACTCAAAGTCCTTCTCTTCAGAGCTACTCCCAATCCATTTTGTGCCCAGCCTATATTTATTCTTGGGATCACCTCAACCCAAGTGCAGGACCTTGCATTTGGCCTTGTTGAACATCTACCTTAAAACCTTGCAAGTCAGACAGAATAGCTTTGTTTGCTCCTGACAAATTAAGTCCCATCTAGACTTCTGAAGGCAAGATGAAAAGCAATGCAAAGAAGATCCAGCTGAGAGTGCACTAGGAATGTAAGCCACTGTAAAGATGCTTCTCTCTTCTGAAAGAATGAAGATTACTTCCTCATCTGTGTTAAAACAAAACCAAAATGGATGTAACGATGAGTATCTTGCTGAAGAGTGAAATAATAAACATCAAGTGGGGCTTTATTTCTGCTTACTGTGGACTAGGCTGTGTCTACCTCCCCTAAACACTGAGGTAACAAGCCAAGACTATGCTCACAGATCCTAGTCTTAGGATAATTTCTAAGGGACTCACAGATGCCTGCATTGGTTTGGGCAAGCAAGGTCTGTGACCTTACAAAGAAACACAATTTTGGTTCACTTTCTGGGATTTTGTCACTTTTATAGAATCATAGAATGGTTTGTGTTGGAAGGGACCTTAAAGCCCATTCAGTTCCAGCCCCACTGCCGTGGGCAACGACACCTTCCACCAAATCAGGCTGCTCAAAGCCTCGTCCAGCTTGGCCTTGAACACCACCAGGGATGGAGCATCCATGTCTTCTCTGGGCAACCCATGCTAATGCCTCACCACCCTCACGGTAAAGTATGTCTTCCTAAAATCTAATCTTAATCTCCTCTCTTTCACCTTAAAACCACTCCCCCTCATCCTGTCACTACACTCTCTCATAAAGAGCCCCTCCCCAGCTTTCCTGTAGGCTCTTCCTTCTATCAGAACCCACAAAAAAAAAAAATTAATCTTCATAAGGAACAAGAGGAAGGGATGGAATGGAGGTTGCAGAAATCTTATTGTCAAGCATCCAGACATCTCCACAGCTATGGGGGACTCATTTATTTAGAGAAATTCCCTTCCCCTATAGCATCACTTTTCACATGCAGACCCCTCTTATGCATTGCTTTTCTGTGTTTGCCTTTTCCAGTCATTGGGAACCAAGTAAATCAACACAGTCCTTTAGTGCAATTAAAAACAAAGGAGAACTTACTTTTAATGTCCCATTAAACCCCAAGGCAACACTGTCTGGTTTACTTTTTTTTCCTTCCTGATTTTCTGTTTTTGCTTTTTGGTCTGCTGCAAGGAAGATTTCGGAGCGCAGAGGGATTTCAATAATTACCTTACAATTCTGCCCTCGATACGGTACCCTATCCCCAAAAGCACAGGCCCTGCACACCTGCCCTTCATCTGAAACTCCAAGGGAAGCAGTTTAACATGAAGCCACATTGATATTCAAATAGATTATCATGCAGGCAAATGGAGGTAGCATTCTAGCCAGCAGCGTGTGAAAGAGCATCTAATGGATTAGTATTTATGGTCGAGTCTAATCCACATTTTAGGATACTGCATCTTGAAGGGACATATGATGAACTCCTTTTTTTCCAACCCCCATCTCCTCCATCCTCACCTCACCCTCCCCATCTCTCCTTCTTCTCTGTATCTCCCTCCTCCTCTCTGGACAGGATACAGCAGCCTCCTGGCACCGCTGAGCTTGGCAAAATTGATGACAGGACTTTAGGATCCATTAGAAAAACAAATTCTTAAACAGTGTCTTCTAAAATCAATCACCTTTACCTTTAGTAGGATTTATCGCTAGCCTGCCTGTCCCTTATTGCAAAGATTCATGTCTCCCAAGAAGAAAAAATGACCAAGTGGCTAAACTCGAGGCTGGAGGCATTGGCCTCTCCTCTTATCCCCACGGAGGTGTTTATTGTGTGCGTGCAAGGGGAAATCTGTGGTTTCAGTACAGGATGGGGGACAACATGACTGAGAACAGCTCTAAGGAGAAGTACTTGGGGTCCTAACTGATGAGAAGATCCACATGAGCGGGCAATGTGTGCTCACAGCCCAGAAGGTCAACTGTGTCCCAGGCTGCATCCAGAGAATCTTGGCCAGCAGGCTGAGGGGAGTTTATTCTGCCCCTCTCTTCCTACCTGGTGAGAACCTATGTGGAGTCCTAAATCCAGTTCTGGAATCCCCGACAGAAGAAGGATATTGAACTGTTTGAAAGGGTCCAGAGGAGGCTACGAAGATGATCAGAGGGTTGGAGCACCTCTGCTATGAGGACAGGCTCAGAGATGTGAGGTTCAGCAAGAAGAGGAGGCTCTTGAGAGATCTTAGAGCAGCCTTCCAGTACTGAAAGGGGCAACATGAAAGATGGGGAGGGACACTCTATCAGGGAGTGCAGGGATAGGATAAGGGGAAATATTTTTAAGCTGAAAGAGGGGAGATTCAGATGAGATTTTAGGAAGAAATTTTTTCCTATGAGGGTGATGAGGCACTGACCACAGAAGTTGTAGCTGCCACATCCCTGGAGGTGTTCAAGGCCAGGACGGATGTGGCCTTGAGCAGCCTGGTCTGGTGGAAGTTGTCCTTGCCCATGGCAGGGGGCCTGGAACTGAATTGGCTTTAAGGTCCCTTCCAACCCAAGCTATTCTATGATTTTATGATTCTATGATTTTATGATTCTATGATTCTATGATTCTATGATTCTATGATTCTATGATTCTATGATTCTATGTCTGGGCTTGCGAGGGGTAGCAATTGAGGCAGCAGATCTGGCTTTGTGGGACCTTATCCAGTGCAGACCTCCAAATGGAGATGTGGCACATGCCTAACCTAGGCTCTTCAGTCCAGAGCTGTTGATCAGCAGTGTTCAGGAATGAAGGGAAAGAAGCTGCAAAGGTAATCAAAATAAGGATGAGGACATAACTACTGAATGTTACTATGGGATGATTGTGAGACACTGGCACAGGTTGCCCAGAAAAGTGGCGGATGGCCCCTCCTTGGAAGTGGTCAAGGCCGGGTGAGATGGGATCTTTTGCAGCTTGGTCTAGTGGGAAGTGTCCCTGCCCATGGCAGGGTGGGTTGGAACTAAGTGATCTTTAAGGTCCCTTCCAACCCAACCCATTCCGTGATTCTATGATTTCGAGCATTTCTTCCAACTTAGCGGGTTTCCTAAATCAAACCCTGCTTGCACCAGAGAATTTCTTTTATATCATGCTTCTCCTGATGTGAAATTTGTAAGGGATGCACAGCACAATGTGATAAATCCATGGGGAAGAAATAAAACTATTTGACTAGAGTAGGAAGAGCCAAGGCAGTAAGAAGAGGCTTCATGGCACTGGGTGTTGTGTATAGATGTAGGTGCACATAGCAGAAAACCTTCCAAACACAACAACATTGGAGACAGGAATATTTCCCCTCAGGGATGAACTTCAGCATCACAGGGAACAGTCCTGGGTGGGTTTTGGGCCGCAACTAAAATGCTAATGATACCTTGTACCCCATGTGTGGGTACATTTCTTTAGGCATTGTCTCTAATTTCACATTTATATAGGCTGTACTTCCACTGGAATGTCTGAAGATTAGCTAGAAGAAAGAGAATTGTGGCCAGATAGCACTAAGGCAACAAGTCAGCAGGAAAACCAGCTTTTGAGGTCTCCTTCCAACTAAATCATAGAATCATACAATCTTCCAGTCGGAAAAGACCTTTGAGATCATCGAGTCCAACTGCACCCATCCTCCACTAAACCATGTCCCTCAAAAACTCGTCTACCCTTTTTTTAAATACCTTCAGGGATGGTGACTCAACCACCTCCCTGGGCAGCCTCTGCCAGTGCCTGACCACACTTTTGGCAAAGAAATTCTTCCCAATATCCAGTCTGAACCTCCCCTGGTGCAACTTATGGCCATTTCCCCTTGTCCTATCAAAAGAGATCAATACTGGCTCTGCCACAGCCTCCTTTCAGGCAGTCGTAGATAGTGATGAGATCTCCCCTCAGCCTCCTCTTCTCCAAGCTAAACAACTCCAGTTCCCTCAGTCATTCCTCTTAGGTCTTGTTCTCCAGACCCTTCATCAGCCTTGTTGCCCTTCTCTGGAAATGCTCCAACTCCTCAATGTCCTTCTAGCACTAAGGGGCCTCACCAGTGCCGAATACAGGGGTACAATCACCTCCCTTGTCCTGCTGCCCACACTGTTTTTTGATACACGCCAAGATGCCATTGGCCTACTTGACCACCTGGGCACACTGCTGGCTCATATTCAGCTGGTTGTCAAACAACACCCCTATGTCCTTCTCTCCCAGGCAACTCTCCAGCCATTCTTCCCCAGGCCTGTAATGCTGCATGGGGTTGTTATGTCCCAAGTGCAAGATTCGGCATTTGGTCTTGCTAAACTTCATCCTCATATTACAAAAGCTTTGAAATGTCACATCCCTGAGGAAGGTAAGAATCATGTTGGAGATACTATCATGGCTCTTTTCCCCCTCAAATGTCTTGTTTAGTGATTGTGGAACTATGAACAATACCTCCCTCCAGGGACCTGTTTTATGAAATATGGAAAATTTACCAAAAGCATGCAGTGTTACTGCAAATTTTCATAGAATCACAGAATTTGAGTTGGAACAGACCTTAATCCGATCCAGTTCTAATGCCCCTCCCATGAGTCAAGACACCTGCCACTGAATCAGATTGCTCAAAGCCTCATCCAGCCTGGCCTTGAACACCTCCAGAGATGGAGCATCCACAGCGTCTCTAGCCAACCTCTTCCAGTGCCTCACCACCCTCACAGGAAAGATTTTTTCATAATATAACACCTAAACCTACGCTCTTTCAGCTTAAAACCATTCCCCCTTATCCTATCACTGTACCCCCTGATGAGTTTTAAGGGATTAGTTTGGTTCCAAGGTCCCTGGATTTCATTTTGCGTTGGGCCCACTAGTAAGGGAAATGATACAGAAAACTCAAGCATCTTTTTTTTTTTTTTTTCCGGGTGAGTCCTACCTCCAGGCATCGAATTCAAGCTCACACAGAAGAAAAGCAAATCCAGTCTTTGTATTTAACCTCATGATGCTTCTGAGGGTCTTTGTTTCTCAATTTGCTCTGGTCCAACCCAGCACAGGTGGGCTTGGTTTATTGGGTGACTTGAAAGCCAAGGAGATAGAATAGGTATAAACAGCAGAGAAGGAGAGTAGCAATGCAAAAGGTGAGTTTAAAACAACTCATCCTCGGGGCTTTGAGCACCCTCCCTCTCAAGGATGGGAGGGGATGATGCCAGAACATTAGTAAATTCAGAGAGAAGCTCATAATTCCTATCGATTCTCAACCAGCCAGTGCGAGGTGTATAAAAATGCTTGTTCTATCATTTAGAAAAATGGCAATGTTATGATAGAACTGATTGATTTTCCTCTTTAGGAATATTCATAAACACTGGTTCCAAGAACTGATAAATCTCCTTTCCCCTGTGCAGAGTAAATCACTTCCCAGTGCTTCCCAGAGTGCTGGGGGCAAGGGAGGTTGTTATTTCTAATTCCTTTCAAAGGAGCTGTAGATAGAGAGAGTCTGGGGGTACAGGGGCTCGGTGGCCAGGTCACCCACAACCCATCAATTCCAGACCTTCATTCTAGGGAGATTTCAAAAGCCTGTCTCACTCATTATATCCCTGGCTGGAGAAGGCTGGGGAAGGAGGGTCGAGAGCGTCCTTCTTGGCCCCCAGCTGAAAAGTACCTCTTGCTCACACATAATTAGCCTCACATATTTCTGTTTTGGTTGCAATTTCAAATTTGCCCTCCTGCCCTCAGGCAATGATACGCAAATTTCAACTCTAGCTAGGATGTGAATTCTCCTTCTTCAAGGAGCCTGCTCTGAGAACATACCATCTCATCATGACCTTCGTTCCTCCAGATACACGACACTAGCCATTCACCTACAGGAAAGATGCAGGGGGACTCCCTATCAGGGAGTGCAGGGATAGGATGAGGTGGAACAGTTTTAAGCTGAAAGAGGGGGGATTTAGGTTAGATATTAGAAAGAAATTCTTTACTGTGAGAGTGATGAGGTCCTGGGACAGGTTGCCCTGGGAAGTGGTGGATGCCCCATCCCTGGGGGTATTCAAGGCTAGGTTGGATGGGGCTTGGAGCAACCTGATCCAGAGGAAGGTGTCCATTCCCATGGCAGGGGGATTTGACCTAGATGATCTTTAAGATCCCTTCCAACCCAAACAATTCTATGATTGCATTGGTTGTCAGAGGTGGGACCCCTGCCTACATGTCTGGTTTGAGCTACTCTGTCAATCCTTATTTGCTTCTCAGAAAGGACAAATGATAATGTTCATCTCCAGGAGTGCCTCCCTCCACCTCCCTGTCCCTGCTTGGCTTTAAGGTGTGATGCTCTTTCAGTCCATGGATTTACAAACCACCTCCAGGTGGCTGCTCCCATCCAAGACCCAGCACAGAGCTTCTGGGTTGGAAAAGACATGATGGAGCCACACTGCAGGTGCAGTTCCAGCTGAGACTCCTCCCCGCTTAAGGGAGTGTTATCTACGGGTTTACCAAAAAAAAATTATCCCAACCCAACCCTCTAAGTGCTTGGTCCTGCTGGAGGAATTATTGTGGGCCAAATAAAAAGCCTCCAAATGCGTTAACTTGCTACTGTTGAGGAAGACTGTCCATCCTCTTCCCCGGGCTTGTGGTGGCTTTAACCAGGCAGTGGACTTCATCCCTGCTGATGTTTTCAGGCTGCTGCTGGCTCACAAGTCTCTGGATGTGATGGCTGTGCACACAAACAGCCCTTTCAGGCTGGCAGGAGACCACATGCCAACACAACTCACCACATTTGTGCTGCTTGCCCCTTTTCTGGTCAAGAACCTATAGTCATGAGCCATCAAGCAATGCTCCTTGAATGCCCTGGAGGTAACACCACAGGGCAAGTTTCTCATAGAAAGAATCAAAAAAACATGGTAAAAATTAAAATTCTTGCATCTCTTTTACCAAGGTGAGTATTTGGGGAGATAATTCCTTTTAGGGATATGATTAGAAAATCATAGAACCATAGAATGATTTGGGTTGGAAGAGACATTAAAAAATCATCCACTTTCAACTCCTCTGTCATGAGCAGGGACATCTTCACTGGATCAGGTTGCTCAAAGCCTCATACAGCCTGGCCTTGAACACCTCCAGGGATGTGCCATCTGCAACTTCTCTGGGCACCCTGAGACAGGGCCTCACCACACTCACAGGAAAATATTTCTTACTGAGATCTCATCTCAATCTCTCCTCTTTCAAGTTGAAATTATTCCCCCTCATCCTGTCCCTGCATTCCCTGATAAAGAGCCCCTCCCCAGCTTTCCTGTAGCTCCCTTTAAGTAATGATAGGCTGCTCTAAGATCACAGTATCACAGCATCACAGTATCATAAGGGTGGAAAGGACCTCCGAGATCATCAAGTCCAACCTATAACCCAACACTAACACCAACACCAACACTAACACCAACCATCATCTAAACCATGGCACTCAGTGCCTCATCCAGTCTCCCCTTAAACACCTCCAGGGTCAGCGACTCCACCACCTCCCTGGGCAGCGCATTCCAATGGCCAATCACCCTTTCAGTGAAGAACTTTTTCCTAACATCAAGCCTAAACTTTCCCTGATGAAGCTTGAGTCCATGCCCTCTAGTTCTGTCACTGGTCGCCTGAGAGAAGAGACCAACCCCTGCCTGACTACAACCTCCTTTTAGGTAGTTGTAGAGAGCAATGAGGTCTTCCCTGAGCCTCCTCTTCTTTAGACTAAACAGCCCCAACTCCCTCAGTCGCTCCTCATAGGGCTTGTGCTCCAGCCCCTTCACCATCTTCATTACCCTCCTCTGAACACACTCCAGTATCCTAACATCTTTCCCAAACTGGGGGGCCCAGAACTGGACACAATTTTCAAGATGAGGCCTGACCAGTGCCGAGTACAGGGGGATGATAACTTCTCTGGTCCTGCTCGCCACACTATTCCTGATGCAGGCCAGAATGCCATTGGCTTTCTTGGCCACCTGGGCACACTGCTGGCTCATGTTGAGCTTCCTGTCAACCAGCACTCCCAGGTCCTTTTCTGCCTGACTACTCTCCAGCCACTCTGTCCCCAGTCTGTAGCTCTGTATGGGATAGTTGTGTCCAAAATGAAGTACCCGACATTTGGACTTATTAAACATCATCCCATTAGAATCAGCCCATCTCTCCAATCTGTTCAGGTCCCTCTGTAGGGCCGTCCTACCCTCTAGCAGATCAACCCTTTCTCCCAGCTTGGTATCATCTGCAAACTTGCTGATGATGGACTCAATCCCCTCATCCAGATCATCAATAAAGATATTAGACAGGACGGGACCCAATACCGATCCCTGGGGGACACCACTGGTGACCCGCCGCCAACTGGATGAGACACCATCCACCACCACTCTTTGGGCTCAGCCATCCAGCCAATTCCTAATCCAGCACAGAGTGCTCCCATCTAAGCCACGGGCTGCCAGCTTCCCTAGGAGTCTACTGTGGGAGACAGTGTCAAAGGCCTTGCTAAAGTCCAGGTATACCACATTAACAGCCTTCCTCTCATCCACCAGGCGAGTCACATGGTCATAAAAGGAGATCAGGTTGGTCAGGCAGGACATACCCCTCCTAAAACCCATGCTGGCTGGGCCTGATCTCTTGGCCGTTCTGCAGGTGCCGCATGATTTCACCCAGGATTATCTGCTCCATGATTTTACCTGGGACCAAGCTCAGGCTGACAGGTCTGTAATTACCTGGAAGCTCCCTGGAGCTTCTGTTTTCCAGGCTGATCAACCCCAACACTCTCAGCCTGTCCTCATAAGGTAGGTTCTCCAACCCTTGGATCATATCCATGGCCTTCTCTGGACTCTCTCTAACAGATCCACGTCCTCCCCGTGCTGTGGACTCCAGGACTGAATGCAGGGTTCCAGGTGAGGTCTTATGGGAGCAGAAGAGAGGGGGATAATCATCTCCCTCGCCCTGCTGGTTTCACTTCTGATGTAGCCCAGGATCAGGGCTGCAACACACATTGCTGGCTCATGTTGAGCTTCTCACCCACTAGCACCCCAAGTCCTTCTCTTCAGGGCTGCTCTCAATCCATTAAAATACAGAAACATTTTCAGGTCCATAAAATCTCTCCCTAGAAACCCAGTCTTTCTTATAAGACTCAGCTCATTTTGGCTCTAGCTACATCACTACATCGCCTGTATAAATTGCTAGAACTGCAAAAGAATTAAAAGTAAATGCGTTCTCACTTGTCCAGGTCACTACTAATATCTTGCCTAGAGACTAATACTGAAAATGTGGATTTTCAGCAGCAGGCAGGATATTTTGATTTCCAAAGAGTAGCTTTTTTTCTCTTCTGAGATACAGAGCAGGAAAAAAAAAAAAAGAGAATACATGTGTGTCCCTGTAAAAAATATTGGCAATTTTTATTACCTTTTAGATTTTACTTCTGCAGTAATCTATTTTAATGAGGTCAGCCTGCCTGGCACCAGGTACCCAGTCTAAGTGGAGTAGTTTAATGTCAGGATCAGGGAGGAGAGGAGCACCAAGGGGGGGGGGGCTGGTCATCTGAGACACAAGAACCCTATATCACACAAACTTACGGTGTAAAAATTGACTCGGTTTGCACATTTTTAACTGTATTTGAAATCGACAAAAAGTGTAATTATAAAAAGGAATATATCTGCTGGGATAGGTGGGGAATTTGATGAAGCCACTTTGAAAGCCCTGGCTTTTCTGTGGAAAAAATACGCTTATTAGTGCACAGTGAAGATTTATTAAATTGTATGATTATTTATTAGAATATATATTGCAGAGAAGGGACTATATTATCTATATATTTCTTGCATTACAGTTATAGATAGTCAATATTAATATTGCTGCAATTTAAGATTAGATTTTAGAAAGGCACTTTTACTTATGTTGTTCCTGTCTTTTAAAGAGTAGTTACATATATTTCCGTCATAGAATCATAGAATCATTACGATTGAAAAAGACCTCAAAGATCATCAAGTCCAACCGGGTATGTAGACTCCACAAATGCCCTGGGCAGCCTCTTCCAGTGCTTCACCACTCTTTCAGTAAAGACAGTTTTCCCAATATCCAATCTACCCCTCCCCTGGCACAACTTAAGGCCATGTCTTATCAGTTGTTACTTGTGAGAAGAGACCAACACCCATCTCACCACAACCTCCTTTCAGAGAGTTGTAGAGAGCAATAAGGTCATCTCTCAGCCTCCTCTTCTCCAGGTTAAACAGTCCCAGTTCCCTCAGCTGCTCTTCATAAGAGCCAGCTTTGTTGCCCTCCTCTGGACATGCTCCAGCCCCTCAATATCTTTTTTGTACCGCTGGGCCCAAAACTGAACACAGGATTAAATGTTCAGCCCCACCAGTGCTGAATATAGGGGCACGATCACTTCCTTGATCCTGCTGGCCAAACCATTTTCATGTTTCCATGTTCCACATGGGAACATAAGGAAACTCTTCCTCTCCATCAGCAAAAATGTAAATCTATACCAAAAAGGTCTCTCCTGCTGGGGAGGTTCAAGGTCCAGCTTTCTTCAGACTCTATTCTGCCTTTCACGGTCAGCTGAAAGAGGACAGCCCCTTTGAGGGATGTTCCTGCTACTCCTTCCTCTCCTTTTGCACACAGTTGTTGGCAGTTCGACCACTTGGTGCAGGCTTGGCCCCACTGTCTTGGGCTTTGAGGTCCACCCGAGGTTTTTCAAGCTCTGTGTGTCAGACCACGTGGGACAGAAAAGAGTCTCCATTGTCGTTACTATACGATATTTGCTAATATATTGGACAGTTCATTACCATTGTATGTTTACTTTGTGTTCTGTGCCTCAGGGACACGTAGAAGAGAGGGAGAATAAGACATAAAATTTGATAGAGAAATTGATATACATCTATAGCAGAGATGAGCAAACCACCAGAGGGAGATTTGAGAATAGACAAATATGCTTGGGAGATAGATTTGGATGGATACTCTCTTTCTCAGATAAAGATCAATATATCTATAGCTCCTTTACACCCATCGGCTTGCTATTGGTGCCTACCTGACTTATTTCTTCTTTTCTTTTTTTTGCAGATATTTTGCCTCCATCCACACATGTGCAAAGGAAAGGGAGAGCATCAGCTACCCAAGAAACAGATGCTACAGAAGACCTAAGCTATACGTTTACCCTCTCTCTTATTTGTTCTGCTCCCCATCTTTGCTACCAACTTGATGTTAACACCCATGAAGTCCTACCAGCAGAGAGGATCCTCAGATCCTGGGACACTGAGTTGGAGAAGATGAGATGCATTTAGGCAGCAGTATTTTATCCAGGACTTTCGCCCCTGGCGACGCCAAGTCTTGCTGTTACTCTAAAGTCCAAACAATAAGCCCCTGGGATTTGTACAACAAATTGCTTAACTTGCTGTTTTCACTCCATCCTCTCCCCCTCATTTGTCCCACCCCTAGTCCCCGTATACGTGAGCCTCCCTCTGGGCCTGACTACTTATTTCCAGTGGAATCGATTACAGAGCAAAAGCCTTCAGGATGGTTTCCTCCCCCTTCCCTCTGCCCCCATCTCATGCCCTCTCTTCCTCCTCTCATCACCTCTTTCAACCCTCGCCAAACCCCCCTCCCACTTTCTTCCTCCCCACCTTCCTCCAGCTCTGTTGAGCCCGCTCAATTCATCACCCTGTCAGACCTGTGTGACAGCTCTTCATAAATGCACCACAATGAGCCGAAATCAGCAACGGAGCAGCCCTCAGCCCAGCCAATTTAGCAAAGCATGCAACATCTAAGAAACTGAGTCTCAGCTTGCAGGAGATTGAAATTGGGAAATTGGTTCTACTCCTCTTTGGCAGAGCATTTTTTTTTTTTTTTAAGTATACCTATATATTCTTTCCCTATATAGATATATATTTAAGGTAATTCTCTCCCACTTAAATCTCCAGCACTTATTACCCACAGACACTGCGGCCCAGTTGCTCTCTCTCTTTCGCTCTCTCTCCTGAACAGTGGTAGATTATGAGAGGGTTTTATTGGTAAACTTGCTTAGTCTGCAGAAACGTGCTGGCTTCAGCAGATTGAGTCTGTAAGCAGGGCTGGGCTCCTGGCTGCCACACTGAGCTCCCCCCCAGCCGTCTCGGCAGGTTGCTGGTCTCTCCTTCTGGATTCTTGCAGTCACACAAAGCCACTTCTCCAAGCATTGCTGAGCCCTGCAGGAACAGCCCATGTGGGGTGCAAGCACTTATTCCCACCTGGAGGGTAGAGGATGGAGATAATGCACATCCTCTAGCTGTCTCCAGTGGAGGGATGGATATCTGACCTCACTCTGGGACTACTCTGTAGTCAAAGGACAGCAACTCAGTGGAGATCATGTCATCATGAAGCATGACATCTGCATTGCTTGGATGAATGATGACCTGAGCCCTTTTGACTTGATCGCCATCAACCATAATGGGTTCAAAAATAACTGGCATGGCTGGACATACCCCTTTCGTAGGCACTTAGGGGAGATGAATCCCACATGCAGTTTGAACTGAGATCTTTTCAGAGCAGAGCTGACCTTGTCAGAACGTGTTTCTGCAGGAGGGGACTCTTGGTATCACCTTCCGGTAGTTCGCTGGTGGGTGAAGGTGAGGAGATGAGTTTCATGGTAGACAAAGAGCTGAGGAGAGGCTCTTTGTCAGGGAGTGCAGTGATAGAACGAGAGGTAATGGTTTTAAGTTGAAAGAGGGGAGATTTAGATTAGATATTAGGAAGAAATTATTTCCTGTGAAGGCGGTGAGGCACTGGCACAGGTTGCCCAGAAAAGTCACAGATGACCCATCCCTGGAGATGTTCAAGGCCAGGTTGGATGGGGCTTTGAACAACCTGATCCAGTGGAAGGTGTCCCTTCCCATTGCAGGGGGATTGGAACTGGATGATCTTTAAGGTCCCTTCCAATCCAAACCCTTCTGTGATTCTGGCAGATGTACCTTGTGCATGGCATGGAAAGGATGCAGTCATTTTTTCTGAGATAGCAGAAAGATGAGGCTGCAAAGATGAGCTCACAGTGATGTTCTGACTCCAGACTTGGAAGTTCAACATTAACCACCCTGACACTTTTCCACAGAGCTACAACTACCCATGGCCTCTTCCAGTGAGGGACCACAGGACATTCCATGGATGTAGGAAATGACAGGGGTTGAAATAAAAGAGAAATTGGAGGTGGCACTTCAGGCATCACACAATTAAGCCATGGAAGTACTTGTCATGGCATGTTGTGGGTGCTACATCTTCACAAGGGTTAAAAAAATAGAAAAAAGAAAAGTTGGATAGGTCAAGCTGGGAAAAAGCTGTAAAGAGCTGTGCAATATGAGACTGCCTGTGACTTAACAGTTGCAAGCTGTATGTTTTTGAAAGCTGGGATGGAATTCTGGAGAGTTTTCACTAGGACCAGTCTGTGCTTATACTCTCTGTGAGGTCCTGCTGGGGGATGAGCTCTTAGTCTGGGCTAGTATGGCCTTTCGTATGAGATA
The DNA here is from genome assembly GCA_033556795.1 of Tapera naevia. Classification (NCBI taxonomy): domain Eukaryota; kingdom Metazoa; phylum Chordata; class Aves; order Cuculiformes; family Neomorphidae; genus Tapera; species Tapera naevia. Next base: position 385,849 of record JAUMJJ010000063.1, read on the forward strand.
ACCTGGATGCCATGAGATGCCTGAGGTGTTTACAAGTGAGTTCAACTGAAAGGAGACCACTTTTCCTAGTTCTTATGCTGTGATTCCTAGCAACGCCACCACATGTCAGATGTGTGCAAATCTCCTCTTCAGCACTCAAAGCAACTCTAGGTCGATGCTCCCCAAATTGCATCTTGAATATTGTGTTCAGTTCTGGGTCCCTCACTACAAGAAGGACATCGAGGCACTGGAGCCTATTCGGAGGAGGGCAACAAAGCTGGTGAAGAGACCGGAGAATAAGCTTTATGAGAGGCAACTGAGGGAGTTAGGGCTGTTTAGCCTAGAGAAGAGGAGGCTGAGGGGAGACCTTATCACTGTCTACAACTTCCTGAGAGGAGGTTGTGGTGAGATGGATGTTGGTCTCTTCTCCCTAGTAAAAAGTGATAGGAGGAAAGGAAGTAGCCTCAGACTGCACAGGGGGGTGGGGGTGGGGGGCGGTAGGGGGAGTAGGCTGAGATTAGATTTTAGGAAAACCTTCTTCACCGAAAGGGTTCTCAGGCACTGGCAGAGGCTGCCCAGGGAAGTGGTTGAGTCACCATCCCTGGAGGTATTTAAAAGATGAGTAGGTAAGATGCTCAGCGATCTGGTATAATAGTGGACAGACACAGTTGAACTCAATGATCTCAAACATCTTTTCCAACTAAATGATTCTATGATTTTATGATTCCTGGCCAGATAGGTTGCGGGACACCAGTAACCTGTGATCAAAATGGGGTTGAGTGTGCATGGAATAGACTTCATCCACCCAGCCTTCCTCCCAGATGCCCAACACTGTCTAAAAATAAAGCCATTTGCTTTGTCATCATCACATGGATCTGCCATCCCAGCAGTGGAGGACTTGGTTCTCACTAGGTCCTGGCTGACACGTACATACAGATATCCCTACCGTGCATCTACCTCTGTGTGGCATGGATGGTTTTCAAAGCATAAAGTGATCTGAATCAGTTGCTTCCAGAGCAGTGTCAAGCAAGGAAGCTCCTCACCAAAACTGCAGAATATACATTTTTCACCTCTTGCCATTTCAGCCATTAGACTCTCAGCTTCTCTAAGAGCCCAATGGCCTCTCCCTAGTGATCACTCATCCAGGAAAATTGTTAAGAGGCAGATAATTAATTGTTGCGAGTCACTAAAAAAATGATCATTCTTTTCAGAAAATTACCATGATGTTCTGCAGAAATGTTAACGCTTGCAGCCATAAAATGAATGGTGAGCTACAGCACCAGCTGCCAGGAGAGCTGTGAGTTATAATCCCATATTGGATGAGAAGGGCCAGAGCTTCCAGACTTTTCTGATGAGAGGAAATGCATATTCACTGGGTAGCAGTTTAGTTTTATGATTATTTTTTTCTGCCCTGGAGTCTGCAATAGACTATTAATGACTGAAACAGGAATAGGAATGGGTTTGCTGATATCAGGTTGGCATGAAGATAGTCTTTATAATTATTTTCCATCTGACTATTGGGATTTTACCCCAAACAGTTGGAAAAGAGGTCTTGGAAATTCATGGCAATTTTGGTCAAAATATCAGGGCTGCGTTCCACTACCTTCTGGGGCTAAATAGAATCACAGAATGGTTTGGGTGGGAAGGGACCTTAAAGATCCTGTAATTCCAGCCCCCTGCTATGTGAAACTTGGATCAGGTTGCTCAAAGCATCATCCAATGCCTCCAGGGATGGGGTATCCACAACTTCCCTGGGCAACCTTGTGCAAGGGCTTCACCACCCTCATAGGAAAAAAATTCTTACTAATACATCATCTAAATCTCAGCTTAAAACCATTCCCCCTCTTTCTATCTCTGGACTTCCTGATAAATAGCCTCTCCCCAGCCTTCCTGAAGCCCCTTTTAGGTACTGGAAGGCTGTTATAAGGTTTCCCTGGAGCCTTCTCTTCTTTAGGCTGAACAATCACAACTCTCTCAGCCTGTCCTCATAGCAGAGCTGCTCCAGCCCTCAGATATTGTCTGTGGCCTCCTCTGGACTCGTTCTAACAACTCCATGTCTTTCTTGTGCTGAGGACTCCAGAACTGAGCACAAGGCTCCAGGTGAAGTCTCATTAGAGCAGAGTAGGAGGGGACAATTGCCTCCCTTGCCCTGCTGGCCGCATTTCTTTGGATGCAGCTCAGGACACGGCTGGCTTTCTAGGCTGCCAGTGTTTAGCTAAATAGCTAAGAGTTTAAGAACAGCAGGGAGAGAAAATCAGAATTACCAGGTCTGAGAGGTAATTACTGAAGGTTAACAACCCTTTGTATGCTCTCCAGCCAATGTGTATTTGAGGCAGATAGGAAGGTCCCCTGAACATACTCCTTGTCCTCGCCTTCCAATAAATCTAACCCAGTGAAGTTTAGCGAGCAAATATGGTAGGCCTTCAAAGATTTGGCTTTGGAGTCAGGATAATTCCTGACTTTGCATCCAGCAGAATTCTCAGCATTCATAATGCTAATGCTGTTTGTTCAAGAACCTAGCTGAACTGGGCAGGTGTAGAGAAGGACACACGATGTTTTTGGAAAGCATCTCTCTCATCCCTTTCCTAGATAAGACCTGACATATTTATTGATTTCCATTTGATACGGACTAGCATTTGCATCACTTAGTGTTACTCCACAAATGGAATAAGGAGATGAGTCAGATCACAACTTGTTTCCCAAATATGGGTTGATTTTTTCGATTCAAGAAATACGCAGTTTCCAAATCACCCGCTCTTGGCCTTTTCCTCCATGCTTCTATTCCAGTGACTTCACCTCCTAGCAATGGCGTGGGTTTCCTGGCTGCCAGATCACTTGCCTGCAGGGAAGTCTACAAGTGATGCAGACACATCCTTCATTCTCTGCCAAGCAAGGTTTTGTTTTCCCTATTTTTCGCACAGATGGTTTTGAACCTGTTTGTGGACAGAAGACCCAAGGTAGAAGGAAAGGCACTGTCTTCAGTGCTTGTAGTGATAGGATGAGGGGTAATGGTTTTAAGCTGAAAGAGGCAAAATTTAGATGAGATAGGAAGAAATGCTTTCCTGTGCGAGTGCTGAGGCACTGGCACAGGTCTCCCAGAGAAGTCGTGGAAGCCCCATCACAGTATCACAGTATCACAGTATCATAAGGTTGGAAAGGACCTCTGAGATCATCAAGTCCAACCTATAACCCAACACTAACACCAACACCAACACTAACACCAACCATCATCTAAACCATGGCACTCAGTGCCTCATCCAGTCTCCCCTTAAACACCTCCAGGGTCTTCGACTCCATCCCCTCCCTGGGCAGCGCATTCCAATGGCCAATCACCCTTTCAGTGAAGAACTTTTTCCTAACATCAAGCCTAAACTTTCCCTGATGAAGCTTGAGTCCATGCCCTCTAGTTCTGTCACTGGTCACCCGAGAGGTGTCCTGGAGGTGTTAGAGACGAAGCTGGATGAGGCTTTGAGCACCCTGAATTCGGTGGGAGGTGTCCTTGCCTGTGGCAGGGGGGTTGGAACTGGATGGTCTTTAAGGTCCCTCCCAATTCAAACCATCCTATGATTCTACAATTCAGGGTGAGGGAGATGCAGGGCAGGAACTGTAGGAAAAGACTGTAAGAATTAGGACTGTTTCTCACTAAGGGAAAAAAAAGTTCCTTTAAATCAAAGAAACAAAGCAACAAGAGGGAGGGAATATTTTGTTCTTGGTGGGCAGGTTTGTAAGATTATGCGTCAAGAAAGATTTGGGCGAGACATTAGGCAAAGCCCCCTCACTGGAAAGAGTGAAGTGATGAAGTAATATTTGGGGAAGAGAAGGATTTTAAAGACTGGAAGAGTTGAAGATCAGATCAAACAAAATACTTTTCAAGAGCAAAATGGAACTTGCTACTCCTACCCTGAGGAAAAGGAATGAAAACATGACCCTAAGTGTCCATCTCAGCCCTGTTTTCCAGGGTTTCCAGGTTGTATTTCCAGGTAACCAGAACCTCAACTAGAAAACAACCTCCACACAGTCAAACCTTTGGTTTCTGCTGATCAAAGTCAGACCCAGAGGACTGTGTGAGAGCTTACAGACTCCATGGCTGATCACTCTTCAATGTTTTCAGCTTTAATGAGCTGTCTACCGGGAGGAAAGGGAGACATGAAGGTGCTCTGTCGCATTGAGGTGACACAAACATGTCACTGATGCCTCCTTTGATGGTCTCTTACGTGGAGAATGTGCTGCAGGGAAGCCCAGCTTGTTTGCAGTTTGTATTTTCTGCCCCTCATCATTATCAGTCTTTGATGTGTGACAGCAACAGGTATCATCCTATGGAAACAGAAATCACGCAAATTCACACCAGCAAAGAAGCAAGGATAAATACAGCAGGAAGACCAGGGCTGCCACACAAGAAGGTCTTGCCTGAAACCCATCCACCTCTTTTCAGTGCAGGCAGGTGGCACTGAAGATGAGTAGCAAAGGCAGGGCTGGCAGAACAGGCAGAAATGCCCAAAGACAGTAACATCCACCATCACAGCCAATTATAGCAGAGCTACTGAAGAGGAGCTTCCATACTTATGCAGGTCTTCTCCAGATGGGGTGGCCTACAGGTCTCAAGAATGTCTCCTCCACAACATGTCTAGATCTCTTATCTCACAGATGTCTTATTCCTCTCTACATAGTCAGATCCATTAATATTTCCAGTAATTTCCAGGTCAGGACCCAGACTGCCTGTTCCAGGCAGCCTAAAGAAAGACAGAGATAGATCTGTGAGTTTAGGTCATGTGTTCCATTAGGTCCAGGGGGTACATGACTCCCAGAAACACAACCAGGGTAAACCATGTGAAACTCAACATATACACCTGAAGTATATTGGGATCAATAAAGGACAGGCTGAGAGAGTTGGGGTTGTTCAACCTGGAAAAGAGAAGGCTCTGGGGAGACTTTACAGCAATCTTCCAGTACTTAAGGGGGAACTACAGGAAAGCTAGGGAGGGGCTCTTTACCAGGGATTGCAGGGACAGGATGAGTGGGAATGGTTTTAAGTTGAAAGAGGGAAGGTTCAGATTAGATATTAGGAGGAATTTTTTGACTGTGAGTGTGGTTAGGAAAAAGTTCTTCACTGAAAGGGTGATTGGCCATTGGAATGTGCTGCCCAGGGAGGTGGTGGAATCGCAGACCCTGGAAGTGTTCAAGGGGAGACTGGATGAGGCACTGAGTGCCATAGTTTAGATGATGGGTTGGTGTTAGTGTTGGTGTTGGTGTTGGGTTATAGGTTGGACTTGATGATCGCAGAGGTCCTTTGCAACCTTATGATACTGTGATACTCTGGCACAGAGTTCACATAGAAGTCATGAATGCCTCAGCCCTGGAGGTACTCACGGCCAGGTTGGATGGTTGAACAACCTGGTCTGGTGGGAGGTGTCCCTGCCCAAGGCAAGGGAGTTGGAACTAGATAGGCTTTAACTTCCCCTCCATCCCAAACCATTCTGTGATTCTGTGATTCTATGGTCAACTACTATCCAGTCAGAATCCTGGAAGAGCTGAAAATAGGAAACAGCACCAGTTGAGTAGCAGGACTGTAAGTCTGAGAAGAACTGTTTGATTGATGACTGGCAGATGCAGCTGCTAGTTTAAGAATACGGTAAACTGGGCAATTACAGGACTGTTAGCCTGGTCTCAGGGGCAAGGAGCCACTTATTGAAGACTTGGAGTAAATGATAAATGAAGGAAGAAAGGAAAGCAGAAACATGTGAGGGTGGTGAGGCACTGGCACACTGTTCCAACCACCCTGCCATTGATAGGGACACCTCCCACTAGATCAGGTTGCTCAAAGCTTCATCCAGCCTGGCTTTGAACACCTCCAGGGCATCCATGAATATAAATGGTACATAGAAGTTGCAGGGAAGATGGACTCAGATTCTTCTTGGAGGTGTGCAGCGACAGGAGGGGAGGCATCAGGTGGACATTACAGCAAAGGAAATTTTAACTTGATAGTAGGATAAGAACTTGCTTATGAGGGCAATTAGTTATTAGGTTAGGAACTCAAAGAAGATATGGGATCGCCATCCTTGGAATTGTCCAGACCTCAGCTGGAAAAGGCCCTGAGCCTTGAAATTGAATTTTCCTTCAATACTGATATGCTTTAAGCAGAGGTTTGGACAGGAGGTTGCCAGAGGTCCCTTCCAGCCTTCACTGGTTTTGGTTTCTATTATTCCAGAAAAAAAAAAAAAAGCCTGGAAATTCAATGTTGGCTTTTAATTGCTAGATTAATTAAGATCTTGAGTGTTGGGCCTTCGTGATTACCCATTCTACCCCAAGGTAAAACACATTCCCGAAACTCCTGCCCACCTCAACCTGTGATTCTGTTAATCAGTTTGCAGTTCCTTAGGATGCAATCACATCTTATTAATTTTAAATTGCACGAGTAGTTATTACCCTTGTAATTGTCTACTTAGTAAATACACTGATCCCCAAGGGCTTATTGAGGCTTATCTATTCCTAGGTGACCTGCGTGGGTATTGATTATTTGCTTGTTAGTCTTCATTAAGTGTGGTTCTTAATAAACATTTGGAAGATAATAAAGAAGCAAGCAAGAGCTTTTCTTGGTAAACATTGCACATCCGACCTGAGATGGGCCATCTGAATAAACAATTGTGTTCATTTGCTGTTCTTCAAGGGAGAAAAAATGAATCTTGGATTTGTTTTGCAGACTGTTTTGTGACCTGGGCTTACTTCTGCTTTATGGTGTCCTCCAACCATGTCCTCCAGCCAGGAAAACATCTTCAGAAATGGTACATGAATCACACAGTTTACAGCCTCTTAGAAAGATCAACTGGCTTTCAGTGGGATACCTGGCCTTGCCAGGCTGGATGTGACCAAATGTCAATGCAAACCTGTATCTAACAAGCTCTGTTCCAGGATCAAGGAAATATTGGTGCTAAAAAGGCCCTTTTTTCCAGGGATGTTGTTGCAAGAATAGAAGATGTAGAAAAAAGTCTGCCCTGGGAGAAGGTAGGGAGAAGATTCTGCCCCTCTACTCTGCTCTAGTGAGACCTTACCTAGAGTCTTGCATTCAGTTCTGGAAACTTGAGCACAGGAAAGAAATGGATCTGTTAGAGCTAGTCCAGAGGAAGCCACAAAGATGAACTGAGGGCTGGAGAGCCTCCCATATGAGGACTTCCCTGGGCAACATGTGCCAGTTCCTCACCACCCTCATCGTGAAGAATTTCTTCCCAATACCTAATCTAAATCTTCCCCCTTCCAATTTAAAGCCATTACCCCTTATGCTGTCAGGCCCTTGTAAGGAGTCCCTCCCCAGCTTTCCTGTGGTCCCTTTCAGCAGTGGAAGGCTGCTCTAAGGTCCCCCAGAGCCTTCTCTTCTCCAGGCTGAAAAAGCCCAACTCTCTTAGCCTGTCCTCTTAGCAGAGGTGCTCCAGCCCTCAGATCATCTTTGTAGCCCTCCTCTGGACTTGTCCACCAGTCCATACCTTCTTGTGTTGGGGACTTCAGAATTGGACACAGGACTGCAAGTGGAGTCTCATGAGAGGAGGGAAGAGGGGCAGAATTATCTCCTTTGTCCTGCTGGCCAGGCTCTTTTGATGCAGCCCATGGTACTGTTGGCTTTCTGGGCTCAAATGCATACTACTGGCTCATGTTGGGCTTCTCATCAGTCAGCATCCCCAAATCCTTCTTAGCAGGGCTTCACTTCTCCCCCCCACATCCTGTATTGAAACTGCAAATTGCAAATGAGTGTGTGCACATGGGTGAGACCTGTAAGGATGCATGTGGGCAGGTGTAACAGTGTCTGTGCGTTTGTCTGTGCACCTGTATCATGAATGAAGCAGGGAAAGGTCACAATACTCTGCTGCAAGTGGAGCTGTGACCTCATATGAGAACATTGCTGAGCAGGGAAGGTTTTCCCACCTGGTAGAGTCAAGCAGGGCTTTCCGAATGTGAGTTTTCCACCTCTTCCTTTCCAGTGGTGTTGGGAAGCATTGACTTGCTTTGCTGTCTGGGATGCACTTAAAGACAGAATTACGAAGGAGCAGGGAAGAAAGAAAGATTTCCCTTTTTTGGGGGGCCAAATTAATGAAAAATCAATCCAGCCTCAAAAATCCATTAATGGTGATAATGCACTAGTTACGTAGCAGGAGCAAGAACTGCAGCAAAATCCAATAGCAGAAGTTAAAGTGGGTTTGTCACACCTTCCTGCAGTCATGGTAATTTGTGAGGGATCGTGCAGGGGGCAACAGATTCAGAAGAGCACAGCAACCACTTTTCTCCTTCTAAGATGTCCTGGCTTTCTACTGTGGCCATTTATGAACCTTCCACGCCAGTTCCATCTTTGCCCAGAGCACAATGTTGTTGTGCACATGGTGAGGAGAGTCTGTACTCGAGTAAATATAACATTGGTGTGGGTAGTGTCCCTGAGCAGAGGCAGGGCTAGGACTCCCATCCACAAATCAGCTGCAAAAACCCCTCAGAGTAGAGATTACAAAGTGTCCTTTCTTGGTCCTTACTCGGTCCTTACTCCTTCTCATCATGGCTGTTTCAATGCGAGCAGAGACACTTGATGACTGGTTAGTCTGCACAAACAGGTTAATCAGATGGTGCAGAAAGGAGATCTTTACCTGGTTGGGTGAAGATCCCTCAGGGGTGTTTGTTCTGCAAGGCTTTGTTCCTTTAACTCAACAGCTAGGTTGGCCCATGGGTCACTGAAGTGAAGATACGAGTAATTTCCTAGAGAAGACCTCTTCCTGGCTGTACCAGGGTAGAGGCAAATTCATCCTACCTGCCATTTGTGGCACCCTGGAATGTGTAACAGGCTGAATACACACACGCTCAGGGAATCACGTCGTGGTCTGCTGCTTCTTCTCTTCTTGAATGACTCCGTCTTGGAAGGAATGAACCTTAGATAAGTGTTGCCCTTCTGCAAAGCATTTGAAACCATATTGGGATAAGTTATGAATCCTTGGACCTCAACCATACAGAGTCTTTAACCAGGATTCCCTGGGCTAAACACAAGGCAGTGTCAAGAGCTTTCACAACACTTTCTACAGGGTGCAAATTTTAGGACAATGTGGATCACACTCACCAGCTGAGCTAAACACATGGGATCCCTGAGCAGGTCCCACTGTATTACATCACTATCTTGCATATGGACATAGAGGATTAAGGGTTGGAGAGACAAAGTGGGTACTGGATCTCACGTTTGGCATACCATTAGCCCCCACAAACTGGCACATCCACATCCATGTGTCCCCACGCTCCACCCCCACTCTGTTACTGATGGACTTTTCTGATTCCACATGTGATGGAAGCCCTCTGGCAGCTCCATCCAGACCCGTGGAGTTTCCCCCTTTCCTCCCTCCTTCCCCCAGACCAGTCTTCTACCCCACACCCCACCTCACCAGATCACTGAGATTTATGAGCCAGACTTGCATTATGAGGTGAGTGACTTATCGGTCTGTCAGGGGGAGCGTTTTAAGACAGAATTATATGGGAGAGGGAAAAGATTTTTACCAAATTAATGAAAAATCAATCCGGCCTCAAAAATCCATTAATGGTCATAATGCACTGGTTACAGATAGAGAGATACTGCAGAATCCAATAGTGCCTGTTAAATACCTCTTCTGGAATGGAGCGTCTGGGATATAACTCATTCATTAGGCTGCCTATGTTTACTTTTTAAAGTGACACCAATCTCTGTCCCTGCAGGACTCCATGCAGCATTTATAAGGCACGTTCCCCCACTGTCCATCTCTGGGGCCAGCCTGGCCTCTGTGCTGGAGGAATTGATCCTCTCTTCCCTTTCCTACCCCTCCCCAGGTAAATCCTTACAGATGCAGGGTTGGTCTGACTCTGTTCCTACAGCTGATAATTGCCATTTTTTCCCAAGCACTTTCATCCCAAAGAGGTCTCTTGAGGTCCAGCCTGCAACTGAGTGTGTCTCCTCTCCACTTTCTAGGTCTTAGTTTGGTGCTTGACTTAATCTCTCCATCCAGCCCTGCCTGCAGTAGTAGTACAGCTCATCCTGGGGACTGAATCTGCTCCCAGTCCAATGTTATCCAGCCATTGATAGTGGTGATGGCTGTGGGGAGGTGCAATTATATCCTGCTTCTGAACTGTTGCTGGTGTTCCCCCATCTCTCAGCTCTGAGATATTTACTTTGAGCCTGTCAGCCAGCCGAGAAACTTGACATCTGTTGAGCATCTCATCTTTTGGAGTGGATCCTCTGCCCTTTCTGCCCTTGCTTCAGCATGTTGGGGCTGTTGTGTGCTCTTTGCCCTGCTCTGCCCCACACTTCAGACCTTTATCTACCCCATTTGTTCCAGCCCCCAGACCTTGATGAGTGGACAGCCCAGACCACACCAGCAGGTGGATCTCAAGTGGCTTTTGGTGGGAGCCACCTGTTTTACATCTGTCCACATGCTGTCACTCACTGTCTAGAGGAAAATTTAGCAGAGTTGGAACACACAACAAATCAGGGCCACTATCAAACCAAGAAATACAGATGTCTCAGCAATATTACAAGCTCTCTAACATAAGCTCCCCCTGCAGTGGTGAAGCTACCTGTCTAAGAGACCTTAACAGAGAGTAGTTATCTATGTTGAAAGAATGGCTCCTACAATTTCTCTTCTATCAGTGAATCTCCACGCAGCGATCCAGTCTTCTACATGCTAAAAAGGGCACTGCAGATGACCAGGCCATGGGAAATGCATAGTACTGTGGAGTGTCATGGTAGCTTCAGAATGCTGAAACAGTCTCCAAGATGGAAGAGGAGGTATCTTCCTTCTGCAGAGAGCCGAATCTCTCGAGTAGACAACTTTTTTAAGATGTCCATTATAGAATCATGTAATCCTTAAGGTTGGAAAAGACCAACAGTCAGCACAACACCATCGTGCCCACTAAAGCATGTCCTAGTGTGCCACATCTACAAATTTTTTTAAACACCTCCAGCGATGGTGACTCTATCACTTCCCTGGGCAGCTTGTTTCAATGCTTGACGATTTCTCAGCCTGAGAAGGGTTGGATGAGTCACTCCCACTGCCAAGAATGTCCTTTCCAGAGGCTGGAAAGGGATGGGAACTCTGTTTTGCCCATTGAAGCTGAACAACAGTGCAGTCAAGGGTGCAAGTGCTAGGCTGTGCAAGGACTGATAAGAAGGACTCTGAATCTACAGGCTCAAGATGAAGACGTTAATTTTGAGGTTGTATATTGGCCTTTTGCTCCTCTTATGAGGCTCCTCAGAGGTCACTGGATCACATGTGTCCATATTTAGCTGGGTGTTGATGTATCAGAATGCAGCTCTGTGCCTTGGATGTGTATCACATGTTGATATTCTTTATCAGACCTGGAAAAAAATCTCTTTCTCTCGCTGTCAGGGGAAAGTGTACAACATTGATGCATGGCTTGTGTACAAGTGAGAGGTGAGGTTTGCATTTGATGCCATTCTGATCTCACCTCCCTTTGCTTTACAGCCCTGGGACTCCTGCACTTGGCACTGATCTACTCTTGATATACAGAATCATAGAATCATTTGGTTGGAAAAGACCTTTGAGATCATCGAGTTCAATCATACCTGTCCACTACCAACCAGATCACAGAGCACCTCATCTACCTGTCTTTTAAATACTTCCAAGGATGGTGAGTCAACCACTTCCCTGGACAGCCAATTCTGGTGCCTGACAACCCTTTCAGTGAATAAAGTTTTCCTGATATCCAATCTAAACCTCCCCCATGCAATTTGAAATCATTTCCTCCTGTCCTATCTCTTGTTACTTGGGAGAGGAGACCGACAGTTACCTTGCTACAACCTCCTTTTAGGTAGTTGTAAACACTGATAAAGTCTCCAAAGAGATAAGGTCTCATTTATGCTGGGCTGAGCCAGGGTGGGATCATCACCTGCTGTGTTTTGGTGTGATGCCTGGATAGAGTCAGATACATGTATCGACCCTGCTAAATGTCATAATGTACTAGGGTTTTGTTTCCTTTAAATCTTTTAAAAAGCAATAAAAGGACCCAGAATACTCGAAGTACCAAACATCTAGCAAAGTGACAGGCTGTCAAAGCTGCCTCACCAAGAAACACTGGGCCCAGCAAATTTTAAGCAGGAAAATTTATTCCTGTGTCGCTCATCTCTCTGAGTGAAAAATGGCCAGGGCTCCTCTTTTGCATGAAGACTTGAAACAACCACAGTGCTCAAACAAGCGGATCGGCCTGAAACAGAACCATTCATCATCTGGAACAGGCAGCTGCGACAAGCACAGCCACCAAAACAGAAAGAAAAAAAATTAAGTTGTGCGTTTTATCCAAGCTTAAATGATCCTGCCCATTAATATGACACGACAGGCTGCAGAGCACACTTTCCTGGCTTGGCTGGTGAATGGCTTCACTGATATCTAAGAGGTCTCCAGCAGGGCAACTCTATTAAGTGGTCACCTTTGCTGCCGTATACCTCTGCATGGGGTTTCCCCAATTCCAGCCCCACTCTCAAAGAATTTTTTGAGGAAATTCTGATGACAGATATTTGGTGCCCAGTGCTCCCCAAAATAAGAAGGATATGGAACTGTTGGAATGAATCAAGAGGAGAGTTATGAAGGTGATCTGAGGGTTGGAGCATCTCCCATATGAGGACAGGTTGAGAGAATTGGGGTTGTTCAGCCTGTAGAAGAGAAGGCTGCAGGGAGGTCTTATAATGGCCTTCCAGTATATGAAAGGACTACAGGAAAACCAGGGAGGGACTTTTTAGAAGGGCGAGTAGTGATAGGAAGACGGGGGATGGTTTTAAATTGGAAGGGTGAAGATTTAGATTGATATTAGGAAGAAATTCTTCATAATGAGGGCGGTGAGACATTGGAACAGGTAGCCCAGGGAAGTTGTGGTTTCCCCATCCCTGGAGGTGTTCAGGGTTAGGTTGGATGATGCTTTGAGCAGCCTGTTCTAGTGAGAGGTGTCCTTCCCCATGGCAAGGGGTTGGAAATAGATGATCTCTAAAGTCTCTTCCAATCCAAACCATTCTATAATTCTATGATTCAACGTCTGTGCTGAGTTTTTGTGGTGCTGAATTCTAGGATGGGGCTCAGACCATGAGGGCAGGATGAGGAGTGGAGAACTAGAAGACATGGAGGAAGCACTTCCTGGGCAGAGCTTTCCAACCAGATGGGTCAGAAATGGATTTTGCCGGAGACTGTTTTGAGTATGCAGGTTGACTCCAGGTAGACTGTACCTGTGCCACACTGCCAGCTTGACTTTGATTTGACTGCCTGCATCTAGGGATGGACTGCTCTTGACATTGGAAGAGCTGATCCTTGCAAAGCAACTAGCTCTCCTGGACTGCTCTTCTTTCCAAGGCTGTATCCCAGGAGATTCTTCCAAACAGCCCTAAGTCTTCATACAGTCATAGAATGTCCTGATCTGGAGGAAACCCACAAGGACCATTGAGTCCAACTCCTGTCTCTGCCAAGAACAACCCCAACAACATACACCATGTGCCTGAGGGCAACTCCAAATGCTTCTGGAATATTGTGAGGCTTGGTGCTGTGACTGTGTCCCTGGGGAGCTGTTCCAGTGTTCCAGAACCCTCTGGGTGAAGATCCTTTTCCTAATATCCAACCTAAACCTCCCCTGGCGCATCCTCCTGCCATTCCCTCAGGTCCTATCATTGGTTGCCAGAGAGAAGAGATCAGAGCCTGCTCCCCTTTCTCCCTTTCTGAGGAAGGTGTAGAGTGTGATGAGTCTTCTCAGCAGATGTCCAGGGCTGTGATCCTGCTTTTTTCTCTTGTTCACTTCCCTTAAGATCTCAGACTTCACCATTTCATGGTCATCACAGCCAAAGGAAATGCACTTTCCAGTTCCCTCAAGAGAAAAACCATTTGCTCAGAGGCTGTGTGTGGCTTGCCCATCCACCAGATCTGAAGATTAATTTTAGGCCAGGAAAGTGTAGACCAAACGAAACAGCTTTTTTTTTTCAGGTTCAGATTCCAGATGTCCTGCCAAGGCACTAGAAAAAGCTACGTCATCAGCATATTCTTGGTCTACGGGCCCTGCACTGCTGGTGACAATTCTGTGACACCAGTGGGCACTGGTCAGTGGCACAGGCCCAGTAAAACAGTGTTAACTGCCAAGTGAAATGTTGAACTGGTGATACAACATCTGACCTGTTTGATCTCAAACCTTAAGCCCAGCTGAAGGTTGTAAAGCAGCGTTTGAGGGGGTGATAACACACTTGGGACTTGCATAAGTTGAGTTTATCTGTTCCCTGTGTCTCCCAGCCAGTGAGCAAGAAAAAGCTCCAAAGGGATGGACCAATCATGAAACCAGTTTGTTCTTGCTGGTGTTATGGGAATGTAGTGGTGGAGTTTGTCAAGGTGAACACAGAGGTGGACTTATCCAGGAGGTGACAATGACGCAATGGTCACAGATGGTCACAGTTGCAGCCTAAACATCTGACCTTCATTCAAGGCAAGGGTGTGATGGTCTCTCTTCTGGCCCTGCTGGGACTTTGCCAGGTCCTCACACTCAGACCCGTCACATGGAACACAACTGTGCCACTTGCCGGGTTCCATGGTCTTCAGATGGCTGCGGATCAAGTTTTAATTTAGAAATGCTGACAGATAAGGAGCTTAAATCCAGCATCATGGGTGAGTATATCTCATGGATCTTAATTCCCCTGGCAGTTCTGAATCCAAGAAAAAGAGAAATAAATTAAAAAAATAAAATATAAATAGGAAACATTCAATTTCTTTGTGTGAGAAGTCCTCTAGAAGCATGAGCGAGATGAGTAAACGGGTCTTTCTAGTTACTACATGCCATCCTCTCCCAGCTGGTGTTGTGCAGAAGGTCAGTTGAGACTTCCTTCTGGCCTCAAAATCTATTACCCTGTCAGCATTATTTCTTGTTTCTTGCAAGTACCTTCCTAAAATCAGACCCCAGCTGTGTCTGGTGTTGTGCAAAACCCAGGCCCCAGGCTCACAAGCAGTCCTGTGCATGGCCACAGAGACCTGAGGATTTGTCACCTGCAGAGCTACGTGCAGTGGAACTGCAGTGACGTGGAGATATCCACTTCAGATCCATGGTGATGCTTTGTTCCCCAGCTTACTGGGGTGTCCCACATGTACAGCCCCATGAGGTGGCCTC
Source organism: Tapera naevia (assembly GCA_033556795.1). NCBI lineage: Eukaryota > Metazoa > Chordata > Aves > Cuculiformes > Neomorphidae > Tapera > Tapera naevia. The sequence continues at coordinate 400,954 of JAUMJJ010000063.1, forward strand.
TCTTGTCTTCCACAAACCATGTGCACATAAGCTGCTCGCAAGGATTTGTACAATCATGGGAAGTCCCAACATCGACCTGACAACAGGTTTCTGCACTGTGATGCAACCCATGGGTATAGACACATTCCCACCATTCCATCCACCTGACTCTGGCACTTCCTCAAGCTTGGGGAGATCACAGAGAAATGCAGGCGATGCAGCCCAAACCCAGACTTGCCACACAGCCCCACTGTTCATATGGTTAGAAACGTCAACGGCTTCAAAATCTGCAAGGCAGACCTTTCCTTCCTCTTTCCCAGGGCTTTGCAGCTCAAATAGGTGTAGAATCCTCTTCAGCTTATAAAATCACAGACTTGCAAAATCACTGAGATTGGAAAAGACCTCTAAGATCATCCAGTCCAACCATCAGCCCAACACCCCTTGTGCTGAATGCTCCATGACCCAAAGTGCCACTTCTACACAATTTTGAACTCCTTTAGGGATGGTGACTCCATCACTTCCCTGGGAAACCTCTTCCAATGCTTCACCACTCTTTCAGTAAAGACAATTTTCCTCATCTAAACTTCCCCTGGCACAACTTGAGGCATTTTCCTCACGTTCTATCACCTGTTACTTGTGAGAAAAGGCTAGCACCCACCTTACTGCAACCTCCTTTCAGCGAGTCGTAGACAGTGATGAGGTCTCCCCTCAGCCTCCTCTTCTCCAGGATAAACAACCCCAGTTCCCTCAGCTGCTCCTCGTAACTCTTGTTCTCCAGCCCCTTCACTGACTTTGTTGCCCTCCTATGGATGTGCTCGAGCACCTCAATATCTTTCTTGTAGTGAGGAACCCCAAACTGAATACATGGTTTGAGGTGCAGCCTCACCAGCGTTGAGTGTAGGAGTACAATCTGCTGGCCACACCATTTCTGATCCAAGCCTGGATGTTGTTTCCCTTCTTGGGCACCTGAGACCACTGCTATCTCATGTTCAGCTGGCTGTCAACCAGCACCCCAAAGGTCCTTTTATGCCAGTCTGTCCTTCTCTGTCCTGGTCTTTGCGAACCCCAGGATTCACTGTTCACAATATGTTTTCAGCTGAGCCTGGCATCTTGCCCTTGGCTGCACTGTGCAGGGTAGAAATGCTGCCGGGAGAGATGGAGAGGGAGCATCAGCACTGGGAACAGCATCAGTGATGGGATTGCTTTTATAGTGCTCTTCTGCTGTGTTAAAGCACATAACAAAAAAAAACCCAGTCCAACCTTTTATTTTAAAATAAAATCTATACATTGGGCTTAGCCAGACCTGAAAGTACCTCTTAATTTTTCTTTAAATAACAAGTTGTGCGCTTGCCAAGATAAGAGGAGAAGAAAAAAGAAAAATCAAAAGCATCTTCCTTAACGTGTTTGGGAAGCCGAGAAGTCCCCTATTACACAGTTGCGCTATCAAACAGCCTTTTTCCCCATAAATAGATAAAATAATTCCCCATAGATAAAATAATTCCCTAGATCTAATTTTAGACGGTTTGCCGTTTTGTGTGGAAGCTTAAAAAAAAAAAATTTAACTGGTGTCTCATGAAAGTCAAATTGAGTTGGGTCTTTTTCTTTCTTTTTTTTTTCCCCTTCAAGATATTTCCCCCTTCAGATTTTAATACACCTTGGTGTTCTCACTAAGTGTAGCCGTGAACAAAGTCCTTTACAGCAAACTGATCTCCTACTTGGCTGCTTTCACGCTGTGCTCAAATACGAGAAGGAAATATATACACATATATATACGTGCATGTGTGTGAGCAAGAGATACTTAAGAGAGTGGTTTTCTTTTTTCAAGTATTAATACTTAACCTGATCCACCTCTACCATCCAAATCTTTATTCGTTTTATCCACTTCAGTGACAGGGAAACTGAGGCACAATCTTTGCCCACATTAATAGGGATGCTGCTTGCTCAGCTCATGGCCTTTCACCATGGCTGTGCCTTTTGGGCTGAATCTTGGTCTCAATCACCCTCTACAGCACAATTTCAGGCTGAACAGAGAATGGATTGAGAGCAGCCCTGAATAGAAGGACTTGGGGGTGCTGGTGGATAAGAAGCTCAATACGAACCGGCGATGTGCGCTCACAGCCCAGAAAGCCAACTGTATCCTGGGCTGCATTCAAAGAAGTGTGAAAAGCAGGGTGAGGGAGGTGATTCTCCCCCTCTCCTCTGCTTTTGTGAGACCTCACCTGGAGGCCAGCATTCAGTTAAGGAGCCCTCAACAGAGGAAGGACAAGGATGTGCTGGAGTAAGTCCAGGGGAGGTCACGAAGATGATCTGAAGCCTGGAGCACTTCCCCTGTGAGGACAGGCTGAGAGAGTTGGGGAAGTTCAGCCTCAAGAAGAAAAGGCTCTGAGGAGACATTTTAGTAGTCTTTCAGTGATGAAAGAAGACTACAGGCAAGCTGGGAAGGGGGTCTTTATCAGGGAATGAGGTGATAGGATGAGGGGGAATGGTTTTAAGCCAGAAGAGGGGACATTTAGATGAGATATTGGGAAGAAATTTTTCACTGTGTGGGTGGTAAGGTACTGGAATGGTTTGTCCAGAGAAGCTGTGGATGCACCATTCCTGGAGGTGTTCGAGGCCAGGTTGGATGAGGCTTCAAGCAATCTGCTCCATGGCAGGGGGATTGGAACTGAATGTGCTTTGAGGTCTCTTCCAAGCCAAACCATTCTATGTTTCTATGATTTAACACAACTGGGGCATCCTCCAACAATGAGGTACATGCCTGGAAATCTGTGAAGCGTCATGAGGTAAAATCGCTTAATGACACTGATCCCACATGGGAAGGTCCCTGTGGCTCCTGAAGTAATTTGTAAGCAATTGCTGACTAGTCAAGCATTTAAATACTTTGCAGACTCAATTAAAAGGTTTGGGAGAGTTGCTGGATTTTTTGTTTTTTTTTTTTTTCCTAACAGCCTTTTAAATACAAATAAGAAAATTTTTATTCTTTTCCTCTGATGTGATTGGCAGAGGTGAGATGCTGGAAGTCTGGGGTCATTCAGTAAGCCATTAATTCTGCTGGACATAAGCTTTGTTAGCAATATTTTCTTCTACAGCTGAGTGAGATCCAACTGTCATAGAATCATAGAATCAAAAAATGTAGAATTATTAGGGTTGGATGGGACATTAAAGCCCATCCAGTTCTAACTCCCCTGCCATGGGTAGGGACACCTCTCACTAGACCAGGCTGCTTTGGTCACCAAGAGCCTGGTGGAGTCAGATTCACATCTGGTCTCCAGCTGTGGTAGCAAATGTTAAGGTTATCAGCACAGCGCCTTCTCTTTATCTCTCCCTGTGAGAAGCAACACAGAGCTCAGACATGAGGGTGTTGTGACAGCAGTTTCTCCTTGCTGGGCATTTTTTTCCCTTCTTCTCTTTGTTTTCCTCTCTGTCTGGTAAAACTCAAAGTTCTGGGCAAGTCTTGTCTGTTGGTTGATGACAGAGAAGCGCTTTGAAGAGCCCTGAGGATGAACAGGATTCTTTCAGTTGCTGGTTTAGCTGGTACCATTAATTTGGGTATTTCAAGTGACTTCTCCAGTCTTTCTTCCAGGCTGTCAAATCCATAGCTGATATTTCATCTGCAGCATCCTGTTGTATTTCACTCTGTGTTGAACCTCCTGTTTTCATGGAAAGCTGAAAGAGGGGGGATTTAGATGAGATATTAGGCCCCTCAGTTTAAGAGAGATGTAGAGGTGCTGGAGTGTGTCCAGAGGAGAGCGATGAAGATGGTGAAGGGGCTGGGGCACAAGCCCTGTGAAGAGGGACTGAGGGAGCTGGGGTTGTTTAGCCTGGAGAAGAGGAGGCTCTCAGGAGACCTTATTGCTCTCTACAGCTACCTAAAAGGAGGCTGTAGGCAGGGGTTGGTCTCTTCTCTCAGGCGACCAGTGACAGAGGACATGGCCTCAAGCTTCGTCAGGGGAGGTTTAGGCTCGATATTAGGACAAAATTCCTCACTGAAAGGGTGATTGGCCATTGGAATGCGCTGCCTAGGGAGGTGGCAGAGTCATCATCCCTGGAGGTGTTTAAAAGCAGATTGAATGAGGTACTTAGTACCATGGTTTAAACAACTACGAGTAAGTGTTGGTGTTGGGTCACAGGTTGGACTCGATGATCTCAAAGGTCTTTTCTAACCTTGTGATACTGTGAGGATAGTGAGGCACTTGAAGAAGTTGCCTAGTAAAGCTGTATGTGCCTCATCTCTGGAGGTGTTCAAGACCAGGTTGGATGAGGCTTTGAGCAATCTGATCTAGTGGGACATCTCCCTTCCTATAGCAGGGGGGCTGGAACTGGGCTTTAAGGTTCTTTCCAACACAAACCATTCTATGATCCTATTCTACGAAACCAAAACTGAAGCTTTGAGGCTCTCAGAGACAGTTTATCACAGGCAGAAGGCATGACATGCTGTGTGATGGCTAATGCCACTGAGGTCCTCACAGCTGTCAAAGGGTTCTTGGATGGGCAATTATATCCTGGGCTGGAGAGGAAGGCAAAGTCTCCCCAGATTCCTGCCAATCTTCCCCTGTGAGCAACGTTTCTCCTCTGTTCCCCTCCTGGTATAGGACAGTCTCTGAGTACCTGCTAAGTTGTAGGAGGGTCCCCAGAGTTCACCTTTCCTTCCTCTCCATGACATCGTATTTCCCACTCAGGGTCATTTCTTGCACTTCTGGCAGTCTGGGAGCATCTTTAGGAAAAGCAAAGCTTGCTCTTTCCTGTCTTCTACCACTGCTGTCATCCCAGTCAGAACAGGATGCTGTCCGTAGCAATACTCATCATTGTCAATACTGTCTTTGATGGCTGGGTTCGCCAGGGTCAATATGGTCAGAATTCACCCCAGAATATTTTGCAGTGGTTGTAGCAGATAAAATCAATCAATCCATGAATGACTCACTACCAGCAAGCACAAGCTGGGCCTTCTGCATCCCATTGTGGCGTGAGATTGTGGGATAAATTAATTTTGCCTTTTTCCAGCTCCATTTAATTCTCTCCCAGCCTTGCCCGCCCCCCCCCCCCCAAAAAAAAAAAAAACATTCATATTTCTCATCTCAAGTTGTAGAAGGTCCTCTAATGAGCCAGCTGGGCTCCATAAGCTCTTAAGCAGCTCTGGACATGCCCACGTCACAGAAGCCACTTCTGTGATAGCAAAGGTGAGCAGGACAGATTTTCAGAGAAGCTCATCTGCCACTGTGATGCTCCTAGGCTTGGGCAGACGTTGGATTAGGTGCTTATTATCCTCCCCCAGTTATAGTAATGCATAATCCAGGGATGATGCTTTTGACAGGTGGAGAGGAGCGAGTGCACACATCCTTCCTGCCACTAAGGCACTTGCAGTGTCTTTGTAGCTGGTCAGACTCCATGTCATCCATCGGCATCTACCCCAACTCTGTCCCAGGTTTAGCTTGCTTCTGGTGAGGTCCTTAAGGATCTTCACCCTTGCTGCTATTGGATCATGTTCCTAACCTTCACCTGGAGATAATAATCCCCTTTGACTCCCTATCAGATTTGTGAAAGGGTCTATACTGGGACCAGAGGGTTTCCATCAGACACAAATAAGAGGTACCGTATAAAATCATAGAATTATATAATAGTTTGGGTTGGAAGGGACCTTTAAGATCATCCAGTTCCAATCCCCTGGCATGAGCAGGGACACCTCCCACTAGAACAGGCTGCTCAAGATCCCAGCCAATCTGACCTTGAACACTTTCAGGGAAGAGGCATCCATGACTTTCCTGGGCAAACCTCTGCCAGTGCCTCACCACCCTCATTGTAAAGAATTTCTTCCTAACGTCTCATCTAAATCTTCTCCCTTCTAATTTACAGTCATTCCCCTTCATCCTGTCACTACTTGCCCTTGTAAAAAGTCCCTCTCCAGCCTTCCTGGAGCCCCTAAGGTCTCCCGGAGATTTCTCTTCTCCAGGTTGAACAACCCCAACTCTCTCAGCCTGTCCTCATAGTGGAGGTTCTCCAGCCCTCTGACCATCTTCGTGGCCTCCTCTGGACCCGTTCCAACAGTTCTGTATTCTTCTTCTGCTGGGGATTCCAGAACTGAACACAGGATTCCAAGGCAGGTGTATCCAGGAATACCTAGGCACCCTTATCTGCCATCCCAGGGGCCGGTGGCTTTGAGACATAGCAGCAGGCCAACAGCTCCTTGGATTTTTCCTCTAGTGCAGCAACTGACTTGGCACTTTTGCATCTGTGTACTAACAAAGCAGTGATTAATTTCATCAGGTCACACTGGCATCTTATTAAACAGAGAGCAAGCACATCCCAAACCTGTTCCCGACAAACCTAGAGCAGGGCCGGGCTCTCTCCTCTCCCCCTTCTCGCTTTTCCACTCTGCCTTCTCTTTCCTACTAAATTAATCTCCATTGCTCCAAAGGTCTCTCTCGCACACACCGCTGACCCAAGCTCAAATTGATTTTTTTCCCTTACCCCTCACCTCCTGCTGTTTTCTGCCAGCAAAGCAGAGAGAGGATTTTTTTACTAGTATTATTTTTATTTTTTATTTTTTGGACAGACTAAACTTTGACCTTCTGGGCTTTGGAAAAAAAAATTAATTTAGAAGTGGAAGCTAATTATTTCAATACAGGAACATGGGAAAGGAGTTTGATAGGGGGGAGTTCTTTTTAGTGAATGCTTAAGGGGTAAAGTTATCGAGCCAGCTGCATGGGTTTCATTCTTTCTTTGTTGCTCCCTGCCTGCCCTAATTCAGCTGTGGGTAAGGGCCATTTATTTCTTCGGTTTTAGACAGTTAGGGCAGCAGAGTCCTGTCCTGTGGCTCTGAGATGTTTGATGGTGCTTATTTTGGTAAGCCCTTCAAATTCACACTCTTTGGTGAATATGGGGTGATGACAACTAGGTTTTGAGCAGAGTAGCTGGATGCGATTCTCTGCTTTATAATGATGCAGATGGTGGTGCCTTTGGAAAGAGCCTGCAAGTCTTCCCCACTGTCTACCTCTCATTAGCAAAGAGAGCCTTTGAAATTAGATCATCAGCCTCGGAGCTGGGGATCAGTGGCCTTCCAGTAGCTGAAGAGGGCCTACAAGAAATCTGAGGAGGGACTTTTTACAAGAACCGGAAGTGATAGGACAAGGGAGGAGGGCTATAAATAAGAAGGGGGAAGATTTAGTTTAGATATTAGGAAGAAATTCTTCATGATGAGGGTGGTGAGGTTGCCCAAAGAAATTGTAGATGCTTCCTTCCTGGAGGTGTTCAAGGCTAGATTGGTTGCGATCTTGAGCACTCTGGTCTAGTAGGAGGTGTCCGTGTCCATAGCAGGGGTATTGAAACCAGATGGTCTTTAAAGTCCCTTCCAATGTAAATCATTCCATGATTCTGTGCTTCATGCCAGTCTTGGAGCTACTTGGGAGATGCTGGTGGTAAGACCGAGCACTATCTGCAATCCTGGTGCTGGTCGGTTTGCTGGCCCTGTGGAACTTGTCTCTTACTGCATCCCTCCTTACCACCCCACTTTTCTGAGGGCTTCTTAATGTGGCAAAGAGAGAAATAAGTGCTGCTGCAAAGCTCCCTTCAAGCAGGGATGCTTAGAAATTGTTCTTCACATCCTGTTGCTGACAAAAAAAAAAGAGGTTACTTTAGCAAGTGTGTGAAGTTTTTTTGATGAAGTTTTTCAGGTCTTCAGAAAAAAACCTGGCACTGGAAATGTTTCCTGTAAGAGGAAACCAAAAGTTCGTGCGTCTTTGTGGCAAAGACATTTGAAGTTTGCTGTAAAAGAAGAAAACTTCATGCTGGATTGCAGCAGGATGATGGGGAAGAGGGCTGTTCAGTCTCCACTTTCTGTCGTCTTCATGGAGGAGAATTCACTGGCTAAGACAGCAAATGCTTGAGTGATGGAGAAGGAAATTTAATTAGTAGCCCTATTCAATAAATTAGGGTTGAATTAGGCAAATAGCAGGTTCATGCTGTTTAAGAAAATCTACAGGGGAGAGAGGAGAACTGGAGATGGGAAGGGAAGCTGTAGTGGTTATGCTGGTTGGGGTGTTTGTGATGATCTAACACTGCCACCAGCCTGCACAGATGAGATAAAGTCGGTGGTGGTACCCAAATTGGAGGAAGCCCTGGAAGGTCCTTTTTCTGGTGCATTTGGACATCTGAAAAGTAAGGGGTCCCTACAGCACTGGCCAGCAATTTCTTCATTGTCCTCAGGAGTGTTTTGTCTCCTAAGGGCAGGCACAGACTCGTGGGTGCAGGGAGCAGGAGGAAGGAGGAAAATGAAAAGGGTGACTGATGCACTGGTCCACACCTTGAGACTGAGGCACCAGGGAATTTTATCTCCTGGGACCTTGAAAAGGGGTGGAAGGGTAGACAAAGCAACTCAGGTCACTCAGCTCAGCTTCCCTAGGCTTGCTTTGCTAGCATGGCTGCATCTGTCCTACAATCATCCTCCCACAAGTTCTCTATCTCTTGTGGGGTCAGGTGCAGCACAGTGGGTGCTGTATCCTCCCTCTCTCCTATTCCTCTTATTCCTGAACCTAGAGATGTTGCAGGAACGTGTTTCATGGAGGAGTACATGGGAGTTTTGCTTTATTTCTGAACTGGCCATGGCAGGGTGTCTTCCCTCCGTGTAGAGCAGCCCCATAAGGAATCTGCAGGCAGCTCCTGAGGATGCAGATAGGATGTCCTAAAGTCTGTTACATGCAATGAAATCTCCGTTCTCAGTGCATGAAATAGTTGACTCACCTTTGCCAAACAACAAAGAAAAATATGCACCCATCTCCACTGGTTCAAAGGCTCTTTCTTTTTGTTCCAGGCCTTGAATAAGGAGATGGTTGTGATCTTGGCAGATGCACTGAGGGCAGTCATAGTTAAACCCCATCAAGGCCCTAGGGGTTTTGTGCAGATGAGTGTCTTTCAATTCTTACTTGGTACAAGTGTGTCTGAAAAATGTGTGGGAATGTTTGAAAGCCTGGTCTGATCGCACCGCTGACAGGAGCTCTGGGAGCAGCATCCCAGCTCTCCGCAGTGCAACTCCTCCCTGGCAGGGACAGGACAGTCATCCTCCTTCCAAGGGTCAACTGGGTGTTAGATTTCAGCTCCAGGGCCCAGGTGGGAAAGCTGGCCCCAAAATGCCTCCGTGCATGAATGCAGCCAGCACACCAAGTCAGCAGCTTGGGAACTGGCTCTTCAGCAGCTTCTGGGGGACGTCTCAAGGACAATACTCCTGCAGAGGCCACATGAGGCTGGGACACCAGGTTGCCACACACAGCATGGTGTGGAAGGGGTGGAGTGGAAAGAAGAGGGCAAGCAAGAAGTGCAAGTAGTTTGGGGTGCACTCTTCCCCAAATCTGGATTATGAGTAAATCTAGGTAGGTGGGTACAGGACAAGTGTCCTTTCTGCAAGCATCTTGGGGCCATCTGTCTATTAGACAATTTGTCTTCCTGTTGAGGAACATCTTGGTCAAGGAGTGAGAGGTTCAGGACACCCCTTAGGACGCTCCTAAAGCATGACTTCTGGGAACAGCCCCTGCTCCAGAGATTCCCACTGCTCTTGTAAAGATGGAGAGACACATGACCTTCAGGAGGGAGACAGAAGTTACACACATCACACAGGGATTGTGAGGCACCAGGGAGCATCACACATGGATCACCAGAGTCCCACCCTGCGGCATGAGCAGATGGGGAAAAAAAAGGCACTGGGTTGATCCCAGGTAGTGCTGCTGTTCTTGACAGGAAGATTTACCCTTCTTTTGCTGAGTACTAAAGCTTTAGTTCTGTGATGTTGTCAAAGACAAAGAGTGTCCAACAGAAGAATGAGATTGGACTTCCTAAATATGGAAAAACAGCCTGAATTCCAGTCTCCTTTCCAGACTCAAATTTATCCCAAACTGGGCTTTTATCTTTTTCCCCACTGAAAAATTATGGAAAAACATTTCTTGCTCTCCTTAGACATGAGAAGTGACAGTTACATGTTCTCTGTTCTTCCTCTGATGAAATTTCATGTGGTCTGGGGGGGCTTTGCTCCTTGCATCCCATCAGAGTGACCTCCCAGTGCCTTCACCTTAAGTAGCCCATGAGCAAATACAGAAAGCCAGGGATGAGAAAAAGGAAGTTATGAAGAGCAGCAGGGATGGGGTCAGCCATTGCCTGAGCTATGTAAAGGTTCCTGCTTGGTGCTGGAAGAAACAAGCTCCTTCTGCTATGGTTCTTTACTGTTGGCACTTCACAGCCCAGAGGTCGGTGGTGTCAGAAAAGAGATGAAGCATCCGGAAAGGAAATGCTGTAGGGGCTCATCCCCAGGGTGAAACAGATCCAGGTGGTTATGTTGTGTCCTTAAAGGCTTCTCAGGTTTCTTCTGCTTTGCTGTGCAAAACAGCCTGGCATTGGATGGCAGGGGAAGGAAGAAGCAGTAGCCGGGGAGGATGCTTCCCAGCAGAGCTGCTGAGGGACACAATCATAGAATGTCTTGGGTTGGAAGGGATCCACAAGGATCATTGAGTCCAATTCCTGGACATGTGCAGCTGCTGAGCAATAGGGGGATACAAATGCCCATGTACTGCTGTCCCACACATTATCACACAGTATCACAGTATCATAAGGTTGGAAAGGACCTCTGAGATCATCAAGTCCAACCTATAACCTAACACTAACACCAACCATCATCTAGACCATGGCACTCAGTGCCTCATCCAGTCTCCCTTTAAACACCTCCAGGGTAGGTGACTCCACCACCTTCCTGGGCAGCCCATTCCAATGGCCAATCACCCTTTCAGTGAAGAATTTTTTCCTCACATCAAGTCTAAACTTTCCCTGACGAAGCTTAAGTCCATGCCCTCTGGTTCTACCACTGGTCACCTGAGAGAAGAGACCAACCCCTGCCTGACTACAACCTCCTTTTAGGTAGTTGTAGAGAGCAATGAGGTCTCCCCTGAGCCTCCTCTTCTCCAGGCTAAACAGCCCCAATTCCCTCAGTCGCTCCTCATAGGGCTTGTGCTCCAGCCCCCTCACCATCTTCGTTGCCCTCCTCTGAACACATTCCAGTATCCTAACATCTTTCCCATACTGAGGGGCCCAGAACTGGACACAATATTCAAGGTGAGGCCTGACCAGTGCCGAGTACAGGGGGACAATAACTTCTCTGGTCCTGCTCACTACACTATTCCTGATGCAATTAGGGGATCCAGCAGTCAGCAGAGGAGTCGACAGGGCAGGATGGAAGCCATGAGCCTGGTGGAGCTGGAGGAGTGGATGACATGGTCACTGGTTGATCTGCACCAGGTCCTTCAGGAGTTGTCCCCATCAGAGTCAAGTGTATCAGTGTAGGCAGTTTCCACCTACCCTGGCCTAGTGTAAAAATAGACATGGCTCCATTGCCAGAGCCTTCAGAGAGGCTGGGAGATGGCAAAGAGGTAGTTGATCACGCAAGATTAGAACCAGATCAGACACGTAAGAGTGGTTCTGTGATCCAGGCAGATATTTGCCTATTTGTCCAGGTCTCTGTTGTGCTCTGCAGACAGAGCTGCAGGACTGGATTAGACTGTGAGGCTGATATTGCTTCACATCATGTGAAGAGGATTTTGGGGTGGGGGCCCCTAGATGTCAAGGCAAGGCTCTGATTCTACTTAGCAGAACCTCTCAGTGTGGATTGATGGGATCCACCCAGATGCCCACAGCACTAGCAGAAAGGAGAACCAAAAGAAAAAAAAAAAACAAAACAATGCTTCAACACACCCAACAACACGTTTACTCAGATGAAACATTTATGTACCCATTTGATCTTGGAAATGTAATTACTGCCGCTTGCCCATTGATCGCAGCGAGGTGTATTGACCAGTCCTGGTACTCGTGGAGTCCTTACCCGACTCCACTAAACAATGTATCACTGAGGCCAAGCCCAGAGCCAACTCTCCCCACGGTTCCATCCCCTTACAGTAACCCCATCTTGATGTGCATCATCCTAGGGACAGCAAATACCCTTTTCCCCTCAAAAAAGGGCAGTTTTAGGCTGTGGCATTGTCTTTCTCCCATCACTAGCTTGGGACTCTGGTGGCCTAGGAGGATTAAGCCTGCATTTCTCTGGGACATGAAGGTTTGGGATGAGCCTTGCTGTGAAGCTGCTCAGCTGGAACCAGATCAGGAGCTGGGCCGATGGGGAATGGCTGGTAAACAAATGGGGTGCCTGGTGGAGAAGCTGGGACCGCTGGGCACCCGGCTTTTGCATCTGAGGAGGTGTCTATTACTCTGGTTCCAAGGATTCAGGAAACATCAGCCTTCCTGAGTGCTACCCATGCACACACATCATCTTAACCACACAGGAGAATCCCATGCATGAGAATGAGTGAGGGCTCTCTGGTAGACAACAACACTTCTGGGTCAAGTGGAGGCATCACATCTCACCCACCACTGGCAGCCCTGTGGGGATTGTGCCCTTCTGCTGAGCTGGTTGCACTTGCAGCTGTGTGTTGGCAGGGAGAGCAGCAAGCTCACACAGGCAGAAGGTGCTCACTTTCCTCTGGATGTATCATTTCCCTTGGGTTTAAGATGGAAAAACCCAGAGTGAACTCATAAAACTCGCTTGCCCCAAGGCAGCAATTGCTTCTGCACCGCCCTGTATAAAGCCCTCAGCTCTGCAAGAGAGAATTTGCACATAGAATGATAGAATGATTTATGTTGGAAGGGACATTAAAGATCGTTACCTTAGTCACCTTGAAAGGATACTTTCCACTAAAACAGTTTGCTCAAATCCTCATCCAGCCTGGGCTTGAACACCTCTGGGTATGGGGCAGCTATGACTTCTCTGGGCAACCTGTGCCAGTGCCTCACCAAACTCACAGGAAAAAATTCTTCCTAATGCCTCATCTCAACCTCCCCTCTGTCATAAAACCATTCACCATCATCCTATCCCTTCACTCCCTGATAAAGAGCCAGTCCCCAACTTTCCTTTAGGCACTTTTGGTACTGGAAGGCTGCTCTAAAGTCTCCCCAGATCTTTCTCTTCTCTAGGCTGAACAACTCCAATTCTCTCAGCCTGTCCTCATATGGGAGGTACTCCAGCCCTCCAATCATTCTCATGACATCCCCTGGACTCACTCCAACAGATCCATGTCTTTCTTGTGCTGAGGACTCCAGAACTGAAGTCAAGGCTCCAGGTGAGGTCTCACAAAAGCAAAGCAGAGGGGTAGAATTCCCCCCTCACCTTGCTTTTCACACTTCTTTAGATTCAGCCCAGGACACAGTTGTCTTTCCGGGCTGCAAGCGCACACTACCAGCTCATGTTGAGCTTTGCATCCACCAGCAACCGAAGTTCTTCTCCTCAGGGCTGCTCTCAAACCATTCTCCACCCAGCCTGTATTCATGCTTGAGATTGCCTTGGTCTAGGTGCAGGAACTTGCACTTCATTTTGTTGAACTTCATGAGGATCCCGCAGGCTCACCTTTTAAGTCTGTCAAAGTCACTCTGGATGGTCAGGAAAAGAAGTGTTATCATCAGGAAGAGAAGTGTGAAGCTGACTTGCAATCCCTTACTTATGGACTTTTAGAGAAAATCATCCAAATATCGTGCTCTGCTACAATGACAGGCTGAGAGAGTTGGTGTTTTTTAGCCTGGAGAAGAGAAGGCTCTGGGGAGAACTTAGAGCAGCTTCCAGTACTGAAAGGGTCTACAACAAAGCTGGGGAGGGACTTTTTACAAAGGTGAGTAGTGATAAGAAGAGGGGGAATGGCTTTAAATTGGAAGGGGAAAGATTTAGATTAGACATTAGGAAGGAATTTTTCATGATGAGGGTGGTGAGGCAATGGCACAGGTTGCCAAGGGAAGTTGTGGATGCCCCATCCCTCGAGGTGTTGAAGACCAGATTGGATGGCTCTTGAGCAGCTATGTCCAGTGAAAGGTGACCCTGTCCAAGGCAAGGGGGTTGGAACTGAATTGTCTTTAATGTCTCTTCCAACCCAAATCATGGAATGATTTTATGATCATTTTTCCTGGAGATTTTTCCCAAGTAATAAACTCCCAACTCCTTCTTCTTCAGGTGGAGGATAATGCAGGCTATGGAGAGTTTTCATCTTAATTTTCCTTTTCTCTTTTTCTGTTCTTTAATATTTCTTTTCATTTAATATTTCTGAAGTAAACTTACCGTTAATCTGTCCAAATGCCACAAGTAAGGGCCGCCCAGTGTGCGGTAACAGCCATGTACTTCACAGCAATAATGCAGCAAATGGATCCCCAAGGGGAGGTGAAAACCCTGATATACTATCGGCCATGAATTTCTTTCAGCAGAGATGTAACTGTTTTACAACCAGGTAGGATCATGGAGATAGTGAGCGAATCAAATCTGAAAAGGATGAATGTGGGGATGATTGCTACTCCATACATACAGTATTGGGGAAGGTGCCTGGGACCTATCTGGTTCTGGGATTTTGGGGCTGCAAGAATATGAGCAGCGGCACTTGCATGATGATGTTGGGAGACATCATCCAGTCTTTTCTCAAGGTCGAAGTAGGTTATTCTCCCCCTCTACTCTGCTCTCATGAGATCCTACCCGGAGACCTGTGTCCAGTTCTGGAATCCCTGATATAAGAAGGATACAGAACTGTTGGAAAGGGTCCAGACGTGGCCCTGAAGATGATCCAAGGGCTGGAGCACCTCTGCTATGAGGACAGGCTGAGAGAGTTGGGGTTGTTCAGCCTGGAGACGGAAAGGCTCCAGGGAGACCTTAGAGCAGCCTTCCAGTACCTGATGGGGCTGCAGAAAAACTAGGGAGGGACATTTTACAAGGGCATGTATTTAATTTAGAAGGGAGAAGATTTAGATTAGACATTAGGAAGAAATTCTTCACAGTGAGGGTGGTGAGGCCCTGGCACTGCTTATCCAGGGAAGTGGATGCCCCGTTCCTGGAGGTGTTCAAGGTCGGGCTGGATGTGGCCTTGAGCAGCCTGGTCTTGTGGAAGATGTCCCTGCCCGTGGCAGAGGGTAGGGAACTGGATGGGCTTCAAGGTCCCTTCCAACACAAAACATTCTATGATTCTATGATTCTGGCTTAAATCCATGTAAGCCTGCTGCAAAAATCCTTCCTGGATATCACTAGTTATTCCTGCATTAAGCAAGGATGAGCACAAGGTAGAGACCCTGCAGGGAGGGGTCAGGTGGGGGATAACATTGGTGAGGCTGCTCACGGGAAGAGGGCAGGATGTTGGGGTTCATTTCCCAGCAGGGCTGCACCTCAGAAAGACCCTCTTCTATCAGATGCTCTGGCAAATAGGGTTCATCCCTACCCTGTGACTGGGTTACAGAAAGGGGTTCAGCCCACTGACACTTGGTGGTGGTGCTGCAAGACACAAGGTTGTGTTGGACACGCTCTGCAGACACCTTTGGTCTCTGAAATCCAGAATTTGCCCCCTCTGAAGCTGCTCTCAAAGCAAGGCAGCCCCATGGGTGGCACATGGGAAGGTTTGAGGGTGCACAGGTCTCTAGGAGTTTTCCTGGTCATCATCACCCTGTCGAGCTGGACTTCTCTGGTCCTGCACTTTCTGATCTAAGTCTTGCACAAGCACTTTACATTCTCAGGATGCAGAGGGATGAGGGAAGGGTTAAAAGGATTGAGGACTGCTCAAGCCTCCCTGCTGTGGGGCTGGCAACCTCCCACTGTTGTCTGGGGTGGAGAGGAAGGCTGTGGGTTAAGGACACCCCAGGGAAAGTTGCTTTGCACAAAGTCCATTTCTAGAGGCTTTTTTCCAAGCCGTGCTTTATTTACCTGTTCAATATCAGAGAGCAATTCCCACTGCAGCCTTAACATTACACGCTACAAAGTGCTAACTCTGCGAAACATGGCTTCCTCTTAAAGGAGCAAATGCCATAACAGTCTGAACCCTACCACCATGTGAGGCACGCCCAAAAATGCCCCATGAGGAGCTGCACAAGGGCATCTGCATATGGATTTGCACACACACAGCATCTTCCAGCATCTTCCCAAGTACAGACAAAAAGAGTGCATTTGCATGCTTGGGGGGACATGGTTTAGAGGTGGACTTAGCAGAGCTGGATCAATGGTTGGACTTCATGATCTTAAAGGTCTTTCCCAACTGAAACCATCCTCTGATTCTATGGATGGCAGCCCCAAGTGTGCTCCTGCAGCAAAGCTCAGTTCATGGCATGTTCCAAGTATGCACTGTGCACATATATGCAGAGCTGGAGCAGAGTTTGTTCAGATGCTGCCAGGAATTAGCTGCTCAGGGCTCCATTCTGTTCGTCCTGTGCACATCTGGCTCCAAATCTGTCCCTTGGAGGCTGTCCAGGCAGATCTGAAAACGGAAGCCTTTGCAGCAACAAAGTGAGAGGGAACAGCAGAGGAGAACACACGAAGGGGCAAAGAGATGCGTCTCAGAGCTCTGTATGTTGATGTTATCATTTTTCAGTGGGGTTTTGGTGAGCTCCCGGGAGAAAAGAAGCTGAGAAACCATTGCTAAGACCTGAAGATGGAACGTCCTGTGTAGCACCTTGCTACCAGCGGTCTGCCTGTGACCCACGATGGAGAGACAAGTCTCAAAAGACCTTGCTCAGCCTTAGTCCTCAGTCCTCTTGAGTGCATCAACTCCAGATTCTGAGGGCATCCCAAGACCTCTTGAGCCACTGATGTCTACTGTCTGCAGTGTGGCAGCCCCGTCCGTCCCTTGCTTACTGATTTGCACCACACTTGACTGTATCAGTGGTGATACTGGTTCGCGGGACATCTCCATCCTCACTGTCAGCCTCATTCATGTCCTGAGGCAAGGAGGAAGATGAAGGTGCAGAAGGCATCACAAGCTGTGATCCTTTGCTACAACTCCATCCCAAAACCAGTGTCTCTCCCTGGTAATCAGGATATTGTCCAGTGTTTACTTGTACAGGGGAGACTCTGGAGTCCCTCCTGCCTGCCAGTGACAGATGTGCTCATCTGCCGGCGCCTTGTGCTGCTGGTGGCTCCCCTCCTCATGCTGGGGTGATAAATGGATTTACCCTGCATGAAATTGCTGGCAGCAGCTCGGCCGATCCATCAGCTGCTCCTTGCTCACCACTTTTCAGTTCCCCAGGTGATCTTGATATCCATGGCCCTTCTTTGAGCCTTGGAAAGCCTGGGGACAGGGACGGGATCAGGAGGAGCTGAGGTGCAGGAGAGCAGGCGTATCCTGGTGAGGTACACTCCATGGCCTCCCCAGAGCTTGGGATGTGGTTTCAGTGCTTGCAAAACAACCAGAAAACATCTTCATATCCATATTTTTAATTCCAGGTTTTTAATTTGAAATTTTATTTGGTATCAACACAACTGGTTGATAGATTTTGTCCCCCTGGAGAGTCTGATCTGAGTCAGAGGTTTACTCTGCCCTCCATCCCTGAGGGAGGCGGAGGAGTGGGGAGACAAGCTATGGGGTGGTGGAAAGGGATGGTAGAGCTGGGGGGAGGAGATAGGTCACAGATCATGCTGGGGAGCTGCTCCCTGCCTTGAGCTCATTGCAGTGCTTGTCAGATCCTGACTCCACGGAGCCCGAGGATTAATGTTTGTCCTCGCATTTCCGATGGAAACCCGTCTGCTCTGGAGGAGCCGTCTTGCCTAGCACTTTTCCTGCTGAAGCCTGGATGTTAGGACAGGGAAAATCCTCCCTAGGAGAATACTGCAAGGTGATGGGGAAGATGCTAGGGCTTCAGTTGAGCCTGGCCTTGGGTTATTCTCACAGCATGGGACAGCAGCTATGGATGACAGTGCAGTGCGGACATTGTCCTGGATTTGGATGGGGACGTTCATTCAAAGGGTTGGGGAGAGTTGATGGCAGGACTGAGATCTGCAGCCACAGCCAGGAGAAACAAAACATGTCAGGTCCTGCTGAATCATGGAAGCCCAAAACCTAAGTCAGGGCTTGAAGATGTTACAAATGCCTCCACCAAGAGGATGCAGTGATCCATTTCCATCAGTTTCAGCTGAGCTGAAACCTTTTCCCATTTCCTCTCACCCTAGACATGCATTAAGAATCTGCCTGGGAGAGGTTTCTTTCACACTTGCATCAGCAGACAGGAAAGAAGAGTAAGGACAAGGCAAGAGGAAGGTTACAGCTCATGGACCAAGGATTGCACACAGTCCCAGCCTGGTTGTGAGCAAAAGCTCTCCTGGTCCTCATGAGGTTCAACAAGGCCAAGTGTAAGGTCCCTACACATGGGTTGGGGCAATCCACGGTTTCAAAAGAGGATGGGGGATGACATGATTGGGAGTGGCCTTGCAGAGAAGGACTTGGGGCTGCTGATTGATGAGAAGCTCAACATGAGCTGGCAATGTGCGCTCGCAGCCCAGAAGGCCAACTGTGTCCTGGGCTCCATCAAAAGCAGTGTGGCCAGCAGGGTGGGGAAGGTGAATCTCCTCCTTTACTCTGCTCTGGTGAGACCCCACCTGGAGTCCTGTGTCCAGTTCTGGAATTCCCAACAGAAGAAGGATATGGAACTGTTGGAACAGGTCCAGAGGAGGCCATGAAGAGGGCTGGAGCACCTCTGCTATGAGGGACAGGTTGAGAGCGCTGGAGTTGTTCAGCCTGGAGAAGAGAAGGCTCTGGGGAGAACTTAGAGCAGCCTTCCAGTATCTGAAGGGGTTCCAGGAAAGCTGGAGAGGGACTTTTTACAATAGGATGTAGTATTAGGATGAGGGGGAATGGCTTTAAATTTGAAGGGGAAAGATTTAGATTAGACATTAGAAAGAAACTCTTCATGATGAGGGTGGTGAGAAAATGGCACAGATTTCCCAGGGAAGTTGTGGCTACCCCATCCCTGGAAGTGTTCCAGGCCAGGCTGGTTGAGGCTTTCAGCAACCTGGTCTAGTGGGAAGTGTCCCTGCTTATGGCAGAGTTGGGAGTTGGAACTGGATGTACTTTAAGTTCCCTTCCAACACAAACCATTCTATGATTCTATGACTCTTTATGGGTGAGGTTTAAGAGACCACCTGGGCTGCTCTGACAACTCATGAGGAGCATCCTGGTGCACCAATGAGGGTGTCGCTGGGGAGGGGATTCTCAGGGTACTGCACCCACGCAGACTTTGTGCTCTTTGCTACCATAGCTCGAGCAACAGCTCTGCAAATAAAGAGCCACAGTAGCAGCGTCAGCTTGGGCAGGGTAATGGATGGGAAAAGCCAGCTCGCTGAGAGGAAAAAAATAAGAAGGAAAGAAAAAAAATCAATGGGCAGGATTGCAGTGACATCATATTGCCATTATTATATCATCAGCCCCACACTGCTGATTTATTGCTCGGGTAATCACTCTCCTTCGGCTCAGCTCGGCTCAGTGTCTCCTGCCCTACGAACCCCAGAGCTCTCAAAAAGCAGCTCATGGGTTAAAAAGCAAAGACCCCATGGCCATTACAGGCCCCATGACACCCCTCTGGGCTCTTTATCCTCTGCAGGATTCCCCAGAAGGGGTTGGAGAAAATAGTGATGCTGCTTCTTCACTGTTTGCCTCTTCACCAGGGAGTGTTGGTGCACCATTTAGGGATGAGTCTTTGCCTGTAGCAAACTCTTTAACCATGTTTTCATCTTTGTTTTTCTTGCTGCAGAAGGAAATAGGGAAGGAGACCCCAGTCCCCTTCACATCATAGAATCATAGAAAGGTTTGGGTTGGAACGGACATTAAAGATCATCCAGTTCCAACCTCCGTTCCATGGGCAGGGACACCTCCCACTGGATCAGGTTGCTCAAAGCCTCATCCACCCTGGCTTGAACACCTCCAGGGATGGGGCATTCGTGATTTCTCTGGGCAACCTCTGCCAGTGCCTCACCAACCTCACAGGAAAGAATTTCTTTCTAACATCTCATATAAATCTCCCCTCTTTCAGCTTAAAACCATTCCCCTTTGTCCTGTCCCTGCAATCCTTGCTAAAGAGCCCCTCCTCATCTTTCCTGTAACTCCTTTAAGTACTGGAATTCTGCTCTAAAGTCTTCCCAGGGCCTTCTCTTCTCCCCTCATCATATCACTACCTCCCAAATGACCAGATCCTCAGTTAGGGATCAAAATCTTCTTCCAAATCTCCCTCTCATGCATCCTTTGTTGTGTGTGTCATGGTACAAGGACAGAAATTCACTTTCTCTTTCCCATCCTCCTTTCCCATCCCTTTCTGTTGAGTTTTGGTGGAGATAACATCAGCATGGCACAACACTTGTAGCCTTTCACTGTGAAAGTATTTTCCTTAAGTTTTCTGTTAAATCACAAAAATAATCCTGTTGGCCTCAATCTGATTTAAATAAAAGACCAATGAAAAAAGTCAGGAGAAAGTAAACAGAACCCAAATCCGGTAATTAAGAAGTTCAAGTCTCTGTAGAAACATTAGCTGAGTAGCATTACATATGTATGGCAATTTTTAAATGGCTGTTTAAGCAATTTAATACACATTTTTAATATATCTGTGTTCTGCACAATATGGAGCCTGAGCAGGGAGGCTGATTTCAGCTCAGCAAGGATTAAATGGTTTGGTTATATCACATAAGCAGCTGAGGAAACGCCACCTCCCATCCCTCAACGTGGTGATTAGAAAAGACAAGGGGCAGCAGATGAGCAAGCTCACCCCATGTGCCTCAGTTTCCCCTCTCCATCAATCAGACTGCTCCAAGGAAGCAACAACAATATGAGAGCAGCCCTGAGGAGAAGGACTTGAGGTTGCTGGGGTGAGTGAGAATATGAACCAGCAACATGTGTTTCCAACCTGGAAAGTAAAATATATCCTGGGCTGCATCCAAAGAACTGTGACCAGCGGAGTGAGGGAGGGGATTCTACCCCTCTGCTCTGGTGAGATCCCACCTGGAATCCTGTGTCCAGTTCTGGAGTCCTTATCAGAGGAAGGATACGGATCTGTCAGAGCCAGTCCTGAGGCCACAAAGATGATTTAAGGGCTGGAGAACCTCCCATAAGAGGACAGGCTGAGAGAGTTGGGCTTGTTCAGTGTGGAGGAGAGAAGGCCCTGAGGAGACCTTAGAGCAGCCTTCATGTTCTGGAAGGGGCTGAGCTGGGGAGGGGCTCTTCATCAGGTAGTGCAGGGATAGGACAACAGGGAACAGAGGAGAGTTTTAGATGAGATGTTAGGAAGAAATTTTTTTCTTGTGAGGGTGGTGAGGCACTGGAACAGGTTGCCCAGAGAAGTTGTGGCTGCTCCATCCCTGCAGGTGTTCAAGGCCAGGCTGGATGAGGCTTTGGGCATCCCGATCCAGTAGGAGGTGTCCCTGGCAGGATGGGTGGAACTGGATGACATTTAAAGTTCCTTCTGACCCAAACAATTCCATGATTCTACGATTAATTCTGTGATTTGGGGTCCTCATCTGGTGGGTCAAGGCAACCAGACATGGGGAAAACCAAATTTTCATGCATGGCTAAACTGAGTCCAAGCAAAACACCCCTCTAGGGTTCTTGCAGGCTATGTAATCCATGTAAACATTCTGCCTGTGCTTCAGAGAACTGAGAAGTACCCTCCCAGCCCAGACAGGAGTTCCCACTTGAGGGACAGGCACTGAACCCCTCCAGCCCTTCAAGTCTCACCACTTGCTATTAATTTTTGAGCTTTGCCAGACAGTGACTCACTGATTTTGTTCACATCCCACTATAACCTGCTGCAGCCACCTCTTTCCCTATGCTGCTGATTTCATTGCCTTGTTAACAGTATAAACAAAACTGCGGCAATCATGCTGGTTTTGGCAGGGTTGATTCCCCACGAAGCCCCTCGGCCCTTTTTATTGCTGTGCTCTCACCATGGAAGCAGTTTCCTGCCTTGCCATTAAGCCTGGGTTCGTTATCCGATCCTCAAACTCAGCACTTCAATGCTGCAGTAGCGTTGAGGCTGCACAATCTCATTGCATGTGTCTAACCTTTAGACTGTGCAGCATCCAGATGTGCAGCAGTTAGCATTCAGCTGTGCTGGATTTGGTATCCAGCTGTGCCAGGCTCCGGAAACCCGTGCAGAGCTCAGTATCCAGCTGTGCCAGTTTCACTATCCAGCTGTGCTGGGCTCCTCATGCCTGTGTGAGGCTCAGCACCAGCACGCAGAGCTTAGTGCTAGGCTGAACAGCATCCAGATAGGCAAGAGCTCTGTATCCAGCTGTGCCAGATTCACTACCCAGCTGTGCCAGGCTCCTCATGCCTGTGTGACACTCAGCACCAGCTCATGCACAGCTTAGAATCAGGTTTCACATCATCTAGCTGTGCAGAGTTCAGCATCCAGATGTGCTAGATTCACTGGTCAGCTGTGCCAAGCTCATTATGTCTGTGTGAGACTCAGCACCAGCCCACGCAGAACTCCGCACCAGGCTGAGCAGCATGCGGATGGGCATAATTCATCATCCAGTTGTGCCAACTTAATATCCAGCTGTGCAAGGCTCCTCATCCTTGTGCAGGACACACCACACTCTTAATGCAGCTCAACATCCACATGTGCAGCACCCAGATGTGCTGAGCATCAGGGCAGAGCACGCAGCTTGCATCACAGGGCTCAGCACTGGGCTTTCCTTGGGCATGCAGGCCATGCAAGGGAAAGGGCTTGGACATACGTTGGACATCCCCTCCAAGGCAGGAGTCCAGGGAGAGGCAGAGACGATCACAGCCAGTGGCCGACAGCAGGGATTCACTCCAGGGAAAAGGCAGAGAAAATTTTGGCAGAAATCATAGAATTATAGAATGCTTGGGTTGGAAGGGACCTTAAATATCATCCAGTACCAACCCCCTGCCACAAGCAGAGACAGCTTCCACTAGACCAGAATGCTCAAGGCCCCACCCAACCTGGCACTGAGCACTTCCAGGGAGGGGGCAACAACAACTTTCCCTGGGCACCTTGTGCCAGTGCCTTCCCACCCTCATCGCGAAGAATCTAAATCTTCCCCCTTCCAATTTAAAGCTGTTGCGAAATGTTTCATCACCAAGACATCATCAGGCTGAGATTTTGTTTTTTTCCTAACAGAACATTTCCAATGAGCTTTTCCTTGTCTGAAAGAGTTATCTGCATGTGTGTGTGTGTGTGTTTGTAGATTGGTTTTCTTTCAAGTTGAGGACCTTATGTCCCTGAATATCATGGCGTATAAGGTGTTTCATGTCAATATATTCATTGACCCTGATTGCAGCATCCTTTTGGCATCTTGCTGTTGGTGTCCTCTTGGAAGCTTGCAGCAGCATCAAGGGGTTAATGAGGGATGCAGTGAAGGCAGAAGGGACCTTTGAGGACCCTCCATCTCTCTGCCTTGGGTGCCTTCAGCCTAGACTGTGCTTCCCAGTGAGCTGAGCTGGTGGCTGGAGGTGGCAGATGCCACCACCCTGCCCTGCCACATGGCTATGGAGGCAGCAGTTTCCCCAAGGCTCGGCAGCACAAGGTTATGGACTCTCTGATTTTTAATTAATGCGATTGACTCAGTGTGTGTTGGGAAAGGGGAGGGCCGGGGACGGGAAATTGTCCCTTCCAGGGACAAACCCTGACAACCTTGTCATCCCCAATTAGTGGGTAATTACTTCAATGACGTACATCTTTATTAATCCAATTAATAGAGCGGGTGGCGTGACCTCGGCAGATCTGCTGACTCAGGGTGATGCTTGCCAGGAGGGGACGCAGGAAGCGGATGGAGGAAGGAGTGAATTCCTTCTCTCTCAATCCCTCTTCTTCATCACTAATTGGAACGGCTCTTTGCAAGCCCACACACTGCCATTGTT
This sequence comes from Tapera naevia, assembly GCA_033556795.1. Classification (NCBI taxonomy): domain Eukaryota; kingdom Metazoa; phylum Chordata; class Aves; order Cuculiformes; family Neomorphidae; genus Tapera; species Tapera naevia. The sequence goes on from JAUMJJ010000063.1 coordinate 424,605, forward strand.
CAAGCAGACACGAGTGTCTCCCAGCCTGATCCAAACTGTTTCCTCTTTCGTTCCTCCTTTCCCTATCTGCTGTCCATCTGCCTTCTTGTCTGTTTGTTCTCCTATTCATTCCTCTTCCAAATAACACTCCTCCATGGAGAAATAACTATATCACAAGGCATCTAGCTCCAAACTATGGCGATCCAGAACATAGGGATGTCTCCCGGTCTGGAGCATTGGACACATCCCCAGTGACTTCTATAAAGGCCCCGAGCAGCCTGGTCTAGTGGGAGGTGTCCTTGCCCATGTCAGGGAGGTGGAACTGGATGATCTTTAAGGTCCCTTCCAACCCAAACCATTCTATGATTTTATGAAGAGTTGCAAAGATCCCAATGCACAAAGCTTCTTTGGATGGAGAAAAGCTCAGTACTGGGTGATGGGATAGAAGTAGAGATAGATGGAAGGATAGAGAGATGGGTAGATGTATAGATAAAGTGATAGGTAGATAGATGGATAGATGGATGCATAGATTGGCGGATAGATGAACTGGTAGGTAGATGAATGAGTGGGTGGACAGAGAGATGAACAGATAGGCTGACGGATAGATAGATAGATAGATAGATAGATAGATAGATAGATAGATAGATGATAGATAGATAGATAGAGGTGGGTGGATGGATGGATAGATGGATGGATGGATGGATGGATGGATGGATGGATGGATGGATGGATGGATGGATGGATGGATGGATGGATACTGAAGGAGCAGAGGCAAATAGATGTATGATGCTGATGTGTCTGGCAGGAGGGTTGCAACCGGATGGTCTTTAACCATATTCTATGATTCTATGTGCATGTCTATGTGTATGCCCATGTCTTTGTCTATGTATATGGGACCAGGTGTCTGGGAACCTATGGGAATAGCTGGACAGACCGATGAGTGACTAGAGTGCCATATGCAGTTTGGATAGGTGGGGTGGCAGTCAGATCAAGGCCATACCTCTGATGAGAACACCATGGAGCATGATGTTGTCTACCATGGACGGTGGTGCTGCCTGCTTGTGCTGATGGGCTTTGTGGACCATAGCCACTTGTCCTACCTGGTTGTAAAGTAGACACTCTTGCAATGCCAGAGAGGATGTATCACAAATGAAGGTGATCCAGGCACTGGCAGAGACTACCCAGGAAGGTGGTTAATGGTGACTCAAGTGATGGAATCACTATCACTGGAGGTGTTTAAAAGATGGGTAGTTGAGGTGCTCAGGTATCTGGTTTAGTAATGGACGCGTAGGTTTGGACTTGATGATCTCCAAGGTATTTTCCAATCAAGTGATTCTATGATTCCTCTGCAATAGATGGTCTTGGGGTGCTGCTGGTGGTCTCCACTAGGAAGGGAGCACTCTGAAAGTCCCACACCCCCAGGGCCACTGGCTAGGGTGGGGTTTGCTGCTGGTCACAACTAGGCAGGGCAGGAGTGGGGGAAGGTGGAGAGAGCTCTTCTTCTTTTTTTCATAGCTCTCTTGTGGAGCGACCTCTCCTCTGTCTTTCCCCACAGATGGAGCCTCAATTAAATTCGGAAATACATTTTTTAATAGGACTTTCACCTCAGCTCCCTCCCGGGCTATTAAAGCCATTATGGCAGAGTTAAGTAAAGAACTAGCGGCCAGGCAATAAGCTTGAGAGCCTCTGTTGCTGTCATCATATGTTTATGGCCTAGGCAATGTTTGCTTTATTAAAGATTCAAGAGCCATTTCCGAACGGCTCAGTACTGTCCTTCCCATTAAAGACTGGACCCTGGCGAAGAAGGCCCTTCGTGAGTGCAGGGAGAAAGAGGAAAACTGCTCCAGAGATGGGAAAACAAAAGGCTGCGTTTGTCGGGAGAGTCTAGGGGCATCATTCCATGGCAGGAGAGAAAGAGGGAAGATGCACCACACAGCACTGCTTTGCATTTATTGCCTTTGGATGCTGCAGGGAAGGACCCTACCATATGTTGCAGGTTTTATTTGCCCCGGGAGATGAGCAGGACCCACAGTTACCAGAAGGTCATCCCGGCTTCTCACTTGACTCAATGCAAGGACACACCTCAGTCTGGCAAAGCAGCTGCATTCAGCCACGCAGAGCGAGATCACACCACCCGGACTTGCTCCGAGCCATGAGTGATCCACATTGAGTACAAGGACCCTGAAAGCCTCCTTTCCTCACAGCACGAATCCTAGTTCCATAGCATGACTACCATCACCCCATAGCATGACCCACTTGCCCTGTAGCAAGCCTACCTTGGCCTACAGCACAACACCCTTGCCCCATGGTACCACACCCTTGACCCACAGCATGACTCTCTTGCTCAGTTGTTCAATCCCAGCATGATGTCCCTGACCAATAGCATTAGACCCTTGCTCCATTCCATGACATTTTTGCCTCCAAGCATGATCCTCTTGTTCCACAACATGACCTTCCTTCATCACAGCATGATATTGCCCTATAGCACATTCACCTTGCTCCATAACGTGACCTTCCTTCACCACAACATGATCTCCTTGCCCCATAGCATATCCATTTAGATGTCATTGCTTGGTATAGGACCCAAATCGGTCTCCCAGTGCATCCTGCACCCTGCAAAAGTCATTTATCCCTGGTCTGGACTCAGTCTCCTATGCCAGTGTGGTTCGTGCCACAGTAGACATTTGACCATCTCTTGTTGTTGCTATTGCAAAGAGACAGTCAGAGGCAGCTCCTCATAGGCGATGCAGATCCTAAAGTGAGAAAGACTGTCCAACAGTCCTGGTCCAGGAGCAGATCAGTGGGGTTAGTTTTGCAGAAAGGATGGGACAGAGCAGGCTTTCTCTTGCTCCCAGGAAGGGAAGAGATGGTGTACCTGCTTGGTCCCTTGTCCAGTGCTCACTCCATCCTATGGAAGGTGTCAACCTCAGCTCCACATCCCACCTTGGCCCTTCTGAGCACTCTGTCTAGGTGAAAAAAAACCCAATCCCAGAAACATCCACACAGATGAAAATAAGGAAGGAGTGGCTATGTGAAAGCTGCTAGTTCTGAAAATGTGACCCCGCAATGTCACAGTACAAGTTCTGCAGAGGAATCCAGTAGAGGACCAGTATCCCCCCCATCCTCCTTTGGACTACGGAGTGCAAATCCTTCAGAAATACCCACATTCCACAGAAAACGGGGCACAAGGGATTGAAGAAGGACTCCTCTTAACCCTTGCCCCACTGCTAGGTGAGGTCTACCTTGGTCTAGGTCTAACATGCTGTCACACAGGAGATAATCTCCAGGAAGTGAGTCCCCAGCCACCACTTTTGTTCCTGGTAGGAAATTTCTGGGGATGATGGGCTCTGGGCACAGTGGGCTCTGGGGACAGGCAGGCGCCTAGAAGATCTCTGCTGGTGGTAGCTCACCTTCCCTCCTCTTCCAGCCAGAGCTTGGCCCACTGGGCAGATGCAAGAAGACTTGTGTGGGACAGCATCAAGGCAATTGCTAGAGCAAGAGCTGACTTGGGTGCAAGTAGACCTGTTTGCAAGGAGTGATGTGCATGGAGCTGCTTGCATTGGGGTATGTGACAATTCAAGGATCGAGCACTATCCTATCTTGTGCTGGGGTGTCTTGGGGTGACAAAGGGCTGGCCCAGCTGCGAGGGTTCAGCATGTACCAACTCTGCCCTCTAGTGAAACGCTGCCAGTTTACATCTCCACCAGCTCCTGGACTTGCTGGCGCTTCCCCTGCAGCCCCCAGTGTCTTGAGCTGAAGTCCAGCCTTGACTGGCTCTGCTGCCCTGGTGGCTTCACACACCCCTCTAGCACAGCCCCACTCTCGCGGCGTGATGTCCGATGAGTCTCCCAGGGCTGTTTGCTGTCATGCAAGGTCGTGCAGGAGGGTTTTAGCACCCCTAAGCTGCTGGGAAGCCATGACCAAGAGGGGACCTTGCAAATCATAGAATCATGGAATGATTTGGTTTGGAAGGGACCTTAAAAATCATCCAGTTCCAACCCCCCTGCCATGGGCAGGGACACCTCCCACTGGATCGGTGTGCCCAAAGCCTCACCCAGTCTTGTCTTGAACACCTCCAGGGACAGGGCAGCCATGACTTCTCTGGGCAACCTCTGCCAGTGCCTCAACACCCCCCCAGTATAACATTTTGTCCTGAGATCTAATCTAAATCTCCCCTCTTTCAGCTTAAAATCATTCCACCTTGGCCTATCTGTGTACTCCCTGATTAAGAGCCCTTCCCTGGTTTTCCTGTAGCCCTTTAAATACTGGAAGGCTGCTAAAAGGCCTTTCTTCTCCAGGTTGAACAATCCCAACTCTTTCAACCTGTCCTCTTACAGGAGGTGCTCCAGCCCTCAAATCATCATCACAGCCTCCTCAGCACTTGCTCTGGAAGGTCCATGTCCATCCTGTGCTGAGTACTCCAGAACTGAATGCAGGATTCCAGTGAGGTCTCATGAGAGCAGAAGGGGAGAATCACCTGCCTCAGGGAGCAAGATCCCCACTGCAGCCCCAACAGGACCCAAGTGCCAACCTGCAGGACCAGAACAAGTGCTCCCAGCAATATTTCACCCTTGCTTTTATAGAGTGGATGAAGCTTGCTACAAGCTCAGTGTTCCCTACCAGAGAGGACCCTACACTGCAAAGCTTGACCTAAGGTTTTGGATCCTTCTCCCATTAGGACCTCACAGGATTATAACTACTTTTTATAGAACAATTAAGGTTGTAAAAGACCTCTAAGTTCATTCCGTCGAACTGTCAGCCCAACACCACCATGCCTACAAAACCATGTCATAAAGTGCCATGTCTACACATTTTTTGAATGCTTCCAGGGATAGAGACTCCACCACTGCCCTGGGCAGCCTCCTCCAATGCTTCACCACTCCTTCAGTAAAGAAATTTTCCCCTATTATCCAATCTAAACCTCCCCTGGCATGCCTTGAGGCCATTTCCTCTCATTCTATCAATTGCCACTTGGGAGAAGTATGCCATACTTTGTGACGCACTGGTCTCCAAAGCATCCCAGAGACACCTTTACTCACTATTGGGTCCTAGAGACATCTTTACTCACCCCTGGGTGGCAGATGTAGAGTGCCAGTGCTATGAGGAGTTGGGTGCATTGGACAGGGTGCTGCTGCCCTCCAGTGGGCTCAGGCTGGAAAGGAGCTTGGCTGCAAGCACCCTGCTCCACTCTTAGCATATGGGTGCTCAGGAGGACCCAGGTGGGATGTGGAGCTGAGGATGACACCTTCCATGGGACCGAGTGAGCTCTGGACAAGGGACCAAGTGAGTGCACCATAACTCTCCCCATTGCTTCGCCTGGGAGTGGGAGAAAGCTTGTTGTGCCACATTCTTCTCTCAAAATGACCCCACTGATCTGCTCCGGAACCAGAACTGTTTGAAAGTTGCATCACGTTCTGCTGGAGGGTCTGATCCTGCTAACAAATTGCAAATTCACTGAGAGCACCTTGCAGCATCCCAGCAGCAAACCATGCTGGGGTTGAGGGCCATCAGCCCCACAAACTGCTTTCTTTCGTTCGCCCCCAGGGACAGACAGGAGCATTAATTTATAGCCAGCAACAGCTCCAGAGGAGTTATTACAGGTTATGGTGCCAACGAGCCATGAAGCGAGGAGGCAGGCACACAGCCACAGCTCCCGACATTGCAGGTACCTTCTCCCCTTCTATTAAGAGAGCTGTTGTGCACTTAATGGAGAGGAAAATCAAAACACCTTCCCACCCCACTGGAAGGGTTGATATATGGGCTGGGTGACTTTTATTATTGAGCATGACGCTCCAAGAGGAGGAAAATCCAGCTTCAAAGGGAAGAAACTATGCTGATCCCCTGTGGGTTTGTTAAGTTCTCCCTGATAGACTTTTCCAGGACGGTGGGCACCACTGTTTTCTGTCTCAAGGACCCTAGGAATCAACAAGGGATAAAAATAAACCCTCTTTGCACGTCCTCTTTGGTCATAAGGTGCCCCCCTAAGAGCTGCATTAACCAGTTCCAGCCCAGGAAGCACAGAATGAGGAGTGTTGCACACAGCCTCAGCTCCCGAGCCAACTGGAGCTCCTCTCCACAAGGCCAGAGGTTGGAGAAACCTCATTTTTTTCTTGTGCTTTCTACCGATGTTGTTCCACACCATCAGGATCCTACAGGATCCCTCCACCTCCTGGTCTAGATGGAGAAGACAAGCATGGAAGGATCCAGCTCCACACCCTCTCAGCAGGAAGGAAGGAGCGCCAGGCTCTTGCTGGTGGAGCACACATCTCATCTGAAAACACGTCATCAGAGGGGGAGGCGATCCTGGCTGCAGAGTCACAAGTTTCCCACATTCATTGAACGTAGGTGGGAAAAAGGATCTGCTGCAGCAGAATGACTTATTGTGGGTGGCTTAAAAATACCTTGTAGGACTCTGACGTTGGTGCTGGGTACAGAAGGTCTGATGAAAGGGGAAACACTTTAAATTACAAAAATATGCTCAGAACAGTCAGATGCTGTTTTAACCCTGACTTGGTAGACATGAGAAAAAGAGGTTCCCCACCACCCTTTTATATATTAACCAAATGTTGAAAGTTTGAAAGTCCTGACACTGGTTCATTCCCATCAAAGGGGGTTTAAACCTATCTCTGTGTCTCTGAAGAGGAGTTACTCTGTCCTTTAATCTCCTGTGGAGTGCACACTCCCTGAGAAAGGGAATTGCCTGGCTGCCAGGACCCCCAGTCCAGCCCCACAGCCATGGGCTTGGTCACCCTCTCAAGATGATGTGGATGTGGGGTCCAGTGAAACATTGACTCCTAAGAGAAATGGAGAGAAGGTCCTGTTCTCGACTTTACTGCTTACCAGCTACAAATGAGATCCTCCAGCACAAGTGATGCTTTCATGCCCATTGATGTGGTCTTCCAAAAACAAGGGTTTGGAAATCCTTGTTGGAAATCCCCTTGGAAACCCGAAACCAGCAAGTCAAAACATGTGGTGAGAAGCAAAGATGACTTTCTTGAACAGTTTCCTTGTTTTTCAGGAGAAAAGCCCTCAAGGGATCCAACCTGAGCCCTGTTTCCCACCTTTTTGAATTATTGTCATGAAATAACCCATGTGACAAAGCCACCAGCTCCTGTCACACCATGCTGGAGATGGGAGATGATGGCTCACTAAGGGCTGTTGGATCAATCTGGGGGCTTAGGAGCATGGTTTGCCTTGGATCATGTTCTACTAGAGCCAAATGATCTCTCCCAATCTCAACAGCTCCAGATTTATGCAAACACAATCCAATCTGACCCATTTGGAAGCCCAAACAAGGCTTGATCCCCCTCCATGGCTGGAGCACCCAGTCTCATGTGTCATTCGCAACAGACATGCATGCTACAAAGTGTTCTCAAATCAGTGCTTTAATCCATAAAAGGTGAGAGTCCAGGTACAAATTAAAAACCAAACCAAACCCAACCCACTGGTGTTAGGGAAATTATTCAACTTGCACAATACCCAACCCTCCCATCAACAACGGAGGAGCTGGGTGACGCACGCGTCAACACGATGCGCAGGCTCGCCGCTTGTGCAAGCCTCTTCTAAATAAATAACATCTCCAGCTCGGAGACATCAGTGTCAGCAACACATTTAGGACTGGGGGAAGATGTTGCTGCGATGCTCTAGCAGCAAGGTGGCCTTTTCTGTGAACCTGCCCCCTTTTCCTTCCCACTCCCGCGCCAAGCAGCTGGCAAGATTATGTAGAAAAATCTGACTCCACCAGATGGCCTTGTGGTGGCAGCCAGATCCGTAATCCAGTCTGATGATGTCTCAGTCTACAGTGAGGCCTCTTGGTCAATAACACAGTTAGAAGCCCTCGTTTAGTTCTCCTTATATAAAACCAGGGCTGAAAGCTTGGCATGCAGGCACTGAGCCACCCAGAAGACGGTACAACCCCTGGGAGATGCTTTTGTGCCGATATCCCACTGCCAGCGCACGTTCTCTTCATTAAGCCACTGCTACAAATTTGTCACAACTTAAAGTAAAAAAATACAATTGCATCTCTGAAGGGTATTTTATACCTACCAAGATCATCCAAGCACTGAAGACCAGACAGCTCTTTAGCCTCCAGAAAACTAATGCACAAGGCAGAAATGAGATTGAGAAAATTTTGCCAATATATCTAAGCGTGTATTCAGGATCTCCCAGCATTTCCAGTACAATTATCAAGATGCATGAATCCATCAACCCAGCTCGGGTACGAATGCTGACAGGACAGTGTTAGGGTATTAGCAACGTGTGCAAGATCCAATACTAGCACAAATTTAGTAGTTTAATAATCTGGAGAAGCTATCTTCCTGGAATTTTAATCTCATATCATGAAAAAAACCCCAAAGGCTCTTAGCTATTAATCTACTCACATATTTAGGGCAATCCACCTCTACTGATTAAAAAAAGCAAGACAACAAATACACGTTAAGTCTTTCCCTTTTCTTCCAAAGAAGCAGGCTGTGCAGCTGGGGTGGATTTTCCAGGCCAATCTAGGTGTTTATTTAAAAAAAAAAAAAACAAGCACTAAAAAAATGGTCAAAACCATCCTAAACTGAAACCATTTCACTGGGACGTCCCTAACCTGTACATGGTAGAAATGCACAGCCTGGTGCTGCTGCGCTGGACCCCATGATGAGATCACCACGAGTCATCGATGCCCACGTTATTCTCTCTCCCAAAAAAGGGGAGTTGAAGGTGACCTCCAGCTGGAGCTCCTGAACAATTTGGCTCTGCCGGCAGCTCTTGGTGAACAATGGCAGAGGTGTCATATTTTACCTTACAGAGAAAGTCTACGAGACACTAAAGAAGGTTACAGCTTTTGCTTTAATGGCTGGGGCTTGGTTTGGCTGCTCCTTGCTTTGAGCAGAAGACACAAACAAGTCCCTGCTTTATACTGAAGCACAGCTCCCCCTGATGCCTTAAGAGCAAAAAATAAAAACCCAACTAAAAATTCAGAATAAATCAGTGTTTCCCCACATTGTTTAGGGTGCTGTGTAACGCTTGCCTCTTTGGAGAGGATCCGACCAGCGGCACCACCCTGGGACAGGGGTCCTTGCAGCACTGACACCAGCACAGCCCAGACAGGCAATTGGTGCTTGCGAGGTTCATGGGCAGCCAGCGCCGGTGCTCGTAGGGTACAACCTTAGCCAACTGCAACTTCAGTACATGGTCTCGTTGTCTCCCACCGCGGTGAAGGGGACGCTGTAGGTGCTCTTCTTGCTCCGCTTGCTCTTCTTGCTCCAGACGAGCAGCGTGCTGGCGCTCTTGCTGTTCATCAGGCTCTTTCGGCTGTTCTCCTTGTTGCTCTTCAGCAATCCACTGCCCGAGGACATCGCCGCTGCCTTCTTGTCTGCCTGTTTGGAAAGGGGAGCGGAGAGAGGTGGAAGCTGGGGCAGCACTCAGGCTGCAGACATAATGCCCGGCTTCAGCCCTGCACATCCAGCCCAGGAGCAAGACACTGCAAAAGCTCTTCTGGCATTTCCCACCTAAGACTTGGGATATGGCCTTCCAGTACCTGAAGGGGGCCTACAAGAAAGCTGGGGAGGGACTTTTTACAAGGGCATTGAGTGACAGAACAGGGGTGAATGGCTTTAAATTAGAAGAGGGAAGATTTAGATTAGACACAAGGAAGAAATTCTTCACAATGAGAGTGGTGAGGCACTAGCACAGGTTGCCCAGAGAAGTCATGGATTCCCCATCCCTAGAGGTGTTCAAGGACAGGCTGAATGACACGATGAGCAACGTGATCCAGGGGGGGTGGAACTTGATGGGCTTTAAGGTTCCTGCAAAACTAAACAGTTCTATTTCCATGTGACTTACAGCTTTCGGTCCCTCTGAGCCCTGCAGGGTTATCACAATGATCTCAACTCCCTCCTCCCCAGTGCTTTTCAGCAGCTGCACCACCTCAGCATGCTTGGACCACTTGCAGTCTTTGCCATTCACTGAGATGATGTAGTCTCCCTCCTTCAGTCCGGCTTCCTGCAGGGAAAGAGAGAAGACACTCATGTTTGAACTCATGGATGCTGCTGCACAAGGTCTGCTCAGTCTCCATCCCACCCTGTAGGTCCCAATCCTGCAGAGGTATGGACCACAAGGAGAACTGGGGTTCACCCTTCAGCTACAGCACAAGATAGCTGATGCCTTCATCATCCTAAAGGTTTTACATCTGCCTTGTAACATGCACAGAAAAGTGGGATGCTCTAAAGACTACAGATGCCTTCTGCAACTACTGGAGATGGACACACTTGGTATCCAGCATGCTATAAAATCCCAACACCGCGACTTTTTGCAGCCTTGCAAAATTGCATCCAGCTCCAATTCTTTGATAAAGGTTAAATGCTTCAGGTCTCCAGAAAAAAAAATAAGTTATCACCTGCAAGCCTGTATCTCAGAAAATGCAGCAGGCTCAGCAAGGTCCTACACAGACCCTTCATTCATCAAAGTATCAACAAGGCACTTGACATGCTTGAAGGAAAGCCTGTGCCAGCTTGAGGCTATGGGGACAGCATCAAAGCTAGGAGCAACCCAGCCAGGCCAGCTGCAATGAAGGTTTAGAATCCTGTCCACACAGGGACACCCACCTTTCAGTGTTTACCTGACCCCAGAATGCCAGTACCCCAGGGGAAACAACTATAGTCCAGATATGGACCATATATCTTTAAGATGATTTTAGTCTCCCAAAAACAGATATTATCCTGATGCTAAGAAGTGTGTTGTTGTTACAGAAATGCTGGGCTTTGTATGGCAGGGTTAATGCTAAGCAGAGCTGAGGAAGGCAGGGAGACCTTTTGGGAATTCCACCAGCTTCTGCTGGAAAACAGTTGCCCCTGACACACCAGAAAGCCCACGCAGTGAGTTTTTACTGAAATAACTCACATTTCAGACTCACCATTTTGTTCCATCCACTGTTCCATCCCAAAATGGGGGACAAGGGAGCTGGGCACTCACCAAAAAGAGGATGCCAAAAGTTAAAAACTGAGCTAACCTCTGTATTTTTCCCTTAGATGTCTCCTAGGAAATCCCAGTTCTTTTATGAAACTAAACTGCAACACCCAGGCTGAGATCTGGCAGGGATGAGTCTCCACCCGAGCACACCAATGCGGTTACCAAGTCATAAGAAACAAGCACTAAGACCTAAAAGCACTCAGCACCCCCTGAGATACCCTGAAACAACCCAGTTCCAGCATCCTCATGGGGTCAGCAAGGTCTTGGGGTACTCACGGCAGCGCAGCCCCCCGGGATGACACCGGCAATGAGGACGGGGGAGTCTCCTCGCAGTGTGAACCCAAAGCCATTCTCTCCTCTCATCAGGTGGACTCTCCGTGCTGGGTACCACTTGTTTTTGGCCGAGAAAACTGAGAGGGGTCCCTGGGGTAAGGTAGAAACATGGAAAGCACCTTCTGGTGCAAGAACTCCCTGCATCCTTGCAAAAAGCCCACTGATAGGGAAGAAGCAGAGCAAGATAACCTGTCTTTCACATGTCTAATGATCTGATTTTGAGTGTGCCTGGTGTTTTACCCTGCCTGCAAGCCCCAAAATGCAGATTTATGCACTACAAAGCTAGAGGTGTTTTAAAGCTTATGTCAGGCGTTGGGTTTGTGAGCCGTAGCACAGTCTTGTGCAGGCTGGGAAGGACCTCAAAAGGTCTCCAACCCTCCACTCCAAGCTTAGGTCTGGACATCCTTCCAGCACTGCCGCGCTCCTGTAAGGCAGGAGAAAGAGGTCTCGTCACGGTCAGCAAGCTCTTGTCTCATTATGCATAATTGATGGAAATCATTCCCCTCATGTGTCCAGTGCCAAAATAAAGGATGCTTGCTTTCTAAAGCTCCAAAATGAGTCTTACAGAGTTTATTTGCTGGCATTTTCGGTATCATTGGCATCAGTTTTAACACTACAATCCTGGAAGAAAATGAAATAGAAAGCTCCAGTGGACAGAGTTGGCTCCTTAATTTCCCCCTTCAGGCCATAAAACCCATTGCCCAGGGAGGGACGATATGGCTTGAGGTTTTTCACAACAACTTGGTTCTGCGGGATGCAGAACTGGGGTGATCCCAAAACAGGATGAAAAGTGGTGGGAAATGTCACCTCTTCAGTATCAGATTCCTCCCAAATCTTTCCTGTTTTCCTACTTTCTTTCCAATTCCCACAGGAGCAGGATATATCTGCCTGCTGTGGGGCTGTTCAAAAGCAGAGATGTCCAACCTCTCCCTGGGGTGCTACGCAGTCCTTGGGGTACCTGGAGGACAGCAACAACACAGCCAGGTCCTTCAGAAGTCCTGAAGCTCAGCCCTGCTCCCTGGGACTCTGTAAGCCTTAGGAGGGTAGGTGAAATTTTCCTAGTGCCTTCCAGCCAGCACCATCCTGCTCTGCTCCCTCAAAAGCTTCCATTAAAGGGTCCCTTTGGTCTTTTTTGGGTAAAGCCCACCCAAAATTCCTGTGCCTGCTCCTCCATGCACCAGAGGAGCTTCTCAACCCATTTAGATCTTGCAGAGACAGGTTTGCACCCTTCCACCCCTCCCCCTGAACAGGTCCCTGTCTGCAAGGAGATAGCTCATGCTCCTTGGAAAGCTGCCTGCGAGTGCAGTGGGTGCATTGGGAGAGGGAGATGAGGCTGTGGGGAGGAATAAAACCAGGCAAGCAGAGCACACTGGGGAGAAGGAGATGTCTGCTCCCTTGGGGCAACCTCCACCCTGTAGCCATACGTACCAGCCTGTGGAAGATGTCGGTCACCTTCACCTGGGAGAAGTTGGGGGATTTTATCTCTGGTTTCTGGTGTGTTTTGGCTGGTGGTAGGGAGAGAAATGCACACACACTGGGGTTAGGTAGCTGTGGCAGCTGCTGTCTCTACATCTTGCTCCCCAAGAAGGAGTGGTGTGACCCATAAGACCCGCTAAGGTGACCTGGACCCCAAAGTCCCATTAGAGATGCTTCACTGCCATGCAGAAAACTCTGGTCTATAGTGACATGCCACAAACTCACCGTGGAGTTTGCCCACCCTACACAACCTGCCACGAAACCCCTTCCAAGCAGAACTCCCCAAAAATCACTTACGGTGAACATCTGGGGCATCTCCAGTTTCAAAGAAGTCCTCCTCATGGTCGATTTCTGAGTATTTGCTCAGTGAGCGTTTGTGGGCGAAGGAGAGGACCTCCTGAAGGATATCCATCTTCCGCAGGATCTTGCACAAGCCGTGGATCCTCATGGCTTCCTCGTGCTTCATGATAGCTTTCTTCAGATGAGCTTTGCCTGCAAGGGAGCAGAGATCGCAGCCTGAGCAGAGCGGAGCAGCCCCGTTGCCGCCGCTGTTCCCTCTCCGCTTGCTTGGCTGCCCACAGACGACAGCAGCCTCCGCGGCTGTGTCACTCGACGTGACTCAGGGACAGCCCAGTCACGTTTGCAGCCTGCCAGGCATTCAACGTGCACTAAGTGGAGTAGGTCCCAGCCGTCAGCTCGAGCCCTCGATGTAGGGCTGGGAAAGGACCTTGAAGGGTGACCTACTTCACTCCCCAGGCGCCAGAGCTGGCAGATGTTCCCAAAAATCGCCGGCGAAGGAGCTGCCACCACGTTGTGCCGCCCCCAGAGTCCCTCCTAATGCTTAACCTAAATCTCCTCTGCAAATTAACTTCTCTCCATCACCTTTCATCCCCCCGGGGGTGACAATCAAGCTCTGTCCTCCTGGTGACAGCCTTTTAGCTTTGGAAAGATGCAACATGTCTTCCTCTTTTCTAGGCTAAGTAAAGCCTTTTCCCTGTCCTGCAGGTCCTGCTTTCCATCCTCTTCAGCATTTGCTCTTGCTTTGCCTCTCTCAACTTGCTTTCAATTTTTCCACCCTTGTGAAAAGGGAGCGGTCGGAAAATGTCCAGAAGAGAAGAAATCACGGCAACTCATGAATATGGATGCGAACACCCCTTTTGCAAGAGACTGCAACCAAGATACCGGTATCCAATGCAAAACTACCAAAAAAGCTCTCTCCATATATATATTTATAAACACGTATGATAGAAACACGTGTGCCAGTAGCACTTCCAACTTTAGGACACACGGTGGCAACACAACACAGGGAGATGGTTGGAGTTTGCTTTAAACTTCTGAGGAGCACAGCCAGTGGCCCTAAGACCTCTACCTTACAAGGAAACACACTGAAGCTGGATGGAAACCAGACAGGCAGACACTCTCCAAATTAATTCTATCAAATGCAATCAGTCATACTTTATCAAAGCACCTACAGGCATCCCCATCTATGGGCAAGAAAGCAACTATCTTTTATTGAAAGGGGCTACAGGGAAACTGGGGAGGGGCTGTTTATCGGGGAGTGCATGGATAGGATGAGGGGGAACAGTTTTAAGCTGAAAAAGGGGGGATTTAAATGAGATATTAGGAAGAAATATTTTCCTGAGAAGGTGGGTGAGGCACAGACACAGGTTGCCCAGAGACGTCATGGATGCTGCATCCCTGGAGGTGTTCAGTGCCGGGCTGGATGAGGCTTTGAGCAACCTGACCTAGTGAAAGGTGTCCCTACTCATGGCTAGAGGGGTTGGAACTGGATGATCTTTAATGTCCCTTCTGACCCAAACAATTCTATGATTCTAGAAATATCAACTGCTATTTTGAAAAGATCACTGGGAATAAAGGTTTTGGAAGTTTTGCAAGCTTTTGGCTTCACTCTGCTGAAGATGGTGAAATATATTATGTCTGATAAAACATAGTGTTATAAGAATAGGAGATAAAGGAAGGGGGGGAAAAGTATCATTTCAGGGAGATGGGTTTCAATGCTGCAAGTTTCTTCCCTTCCTGTAAACCAAAACCAGAAGTGAGGCAACTGAACATTCGTTTTTCACCAGCAAATCTTGATCAGAGCTCGTCGCCCCAGGAAGAGCATAGAGAGTTGGAAGCTGGGTGATGCAAACTGGGGTTTGATTAAGAAGTCTCTTTATGCACATCCTCCACTTCTCATCCTCAGCAATGAAATGTCTGAGCAGCCAGGAGGGCAGCACTAGGGCCGGCGATGTGACAGCCTCATTCCTGGTGGGACCTGTCTCCTTTCATACGTGTGCACTGAGGGCAAAGAGCACCAGGAGGCAGCTTGAGAGGGAAACAAACCGGAGATGACACCCCAAAATCAGCATGCTAAGTTTGCTCTCATTGCAGCCTCGTTGGGGAGGTGCTGCCAAAAGACAACTACAGCTGAATAAGCAATATTCTGTTTCGCCCCTGAAGCTGAAAATCCACATGGGAGGAAGCTCCTGCATTCCAAGCCTTTTGAAGCAGCTAAAAAAGCCACCCCATGGCATCTGCTGTGTCTTCTTGTCATTAAGGTAAGCCAGCAGCAAGTCCAAGCCAAAGAGCTTCCAGGATCTCCGTTTTCCTAGAGATTTCTCCGTGCTGCATTGGGTGATGTTACCTGGCTCAGGACACCTCGGTGCTCAAGGTTTTACTGTCAAATTTGGCTGGACAGGTTGATGTAAGCACCGTGAGCTGTTCCTCAAGAATCTAATAAGGAACCGTGATGCTTTCCTGTCTTCCCAAGAGAGAAAAGAAAACCACCCACAAGGTGTCTTTGCATGGAGAGATGCCTCCAACAGCTCACAAATCTTTGCAGAGACCGTGACTACAGGGTTAGGGTTCTAATGAGGTTAATTGCCTGTCCACCGAGGTTTCATCAAAAGAAATTGAGGCTTTGCCCCCATGGATGTGCTCACCCAGCTTCCTCCTCTCCTCAGGGTCCTGCAGCAGGAGGCGGAGCGACGGTCCCTCTGGCATGGTGACATGGAACTGGATAAAAGCCTTCTCCTGCTCCGGTAATTCAGAGTCAGATGCCACTGTGCGAAACAAATAGGTGGGGATGGGCTTAGAGAGAAGTCACAGTGCTACTTGGCCACCAGACCCTCCTGGCAGCAGGGACAAGGGGGTCAGGAAGCCACATCCACGTTCATGTGGTCCTGATAACAGCAGCAGCTTCCTTTCAGCCAACCACAGCCTGCAACAACCAAGACATCACTGATGGGGAGAGGGATGAGTTGCTACATTTCAAGGCTCCACCAGGCTTTGAAGCTAAGGGCAGGATTTGTCCTGTGCATAGCACAATCAGAGAATCATTGAGGCTAGAAAAGACCTTTATGATCTTAAAGTCCAACCACAAACCTAATGCTGTCAAGTCCACCACTAAATCATGTCCCTAAGCACCACATCTACACACTTTTTGAATATGTCTAGGGATGGTGGCTCAATCACTTCCCTGGACAGACTGTTCCAATTCCTGAAAACCCTTTCAGTGAAATTTTTCCTAATATTCAACTTAAATCTTCCCCGGTACAACCTGAGGCCATTTCCTCTCATCCTGTCACTTGTTACTTTGGAGAAGAGACTGGCACCAAGCTCACTACAACCTCCTTTCATGCAGTTATAATGAGCCATCAGGTCTCCCCTCAGCATCCTCTCCTCTAGGCTAAACAGCCCCAGGTCCCTTAGCCACTCCCCATAACCTCTGTGCTACAGACCCTCCAACCAGCTTTGTTGCCCTTCTCTGGAAAGAGTCCAGCCCCTCAACACCTTTCTTGTAGTGAGGTGATCAAAACTAAACACAGGATTCAAGGTGCGACCTCACCAGCCCTGAGTCCAGGCACAACCACTTCCCTGGTCCTGCTGGCCACACCATTTCTGATACAAGCCAACATGATGATGGCATCCTTTGCCACCTAAGCACAATGCTGGCTTAAGTTCAGTCATTCTTGACCAGCACCCCCCAAGTCCTTCTCCACCTTCTCCCCAAGTCACTTCCAGCCATTTGCATCCTGCAGGGGTTGTTGTGACCCAAGTGCAGGACCCAATACTGAGCTTCATTGAACCCCATTCTGTTGGTCTTGGCCCACCAATCCATCCTGTTCAGATCCCTCTGCAGAGCCTTCCTGCCCTCCAGCTGATCAACACTCCCACACAACTCGGTGTAATCTTCAAACTTACTGAGGGAGCACTTGATCCCCTCATCTGGATCATGGATAAAGATATCAAACCCAATCAGCTACAACACTGAGTCCTGGGGACATCACTTGCAATGGCTGCCAACTGGACTTACCTCCATTCACCACAACTCTCTGGGCCCAGCCACCCAGCCAATTTATTACCCAGTGCAGAGTACACTCAAAGCCAGTTTTTCCAGAAATGCTGTGGGAAACTGTGTCAAAGGCTTTATGAAAGTCTAGAGAGACAACATCCACAGCCTTTCCCTCATCTACTAAGTCAAGGTCACCAGATCACAGAAGGAGATCAAGCAGGATCTACCTTTCCTACACCAAAGCTGACTGGGTCTGATAACCCCTGGTTATCCTGTACGTGCTGTGTGATGGCACTCAATATAATCTGCTCCATAATCTTCCCAAGTATCTGTCTGTTTTGCCTCCTCCTCTTTCTTGCTCCAATTTGGAAACAGGCTTGGAAATAAAGAGCCATGGATTTTCCCCACCTAGAGGTAAGCAACATGGAGACAAGTCAGATAACTAGAGGGCTGAACTTGATCTTCAAGGTCTTTTACAACATAAATGATTCTATGACTCTATAAAGCAAAAAAAAAAGTGGGGCAGATTAAAGTGGAATTGGGGAGCTGAGCCTCCCTCGCTGTGCCTGGGACCCCTGCATGGACAGAGAGCTCGGAGTGCAACCAAGGGGGTCCCCCTTTGATGGAGAAACTGAGGTGGATACAGTTTTGACAGATGCTCCAAGCACCGTGTTGGGCTCCGGTACCTGTGATTTTTTACACCCTTATTTCCAGCCAAAGCTGTTCCCTATCCCTTTGGCTCGCAGCATTGCATGGCAGCTTCTCCTCATGGGAACAGGATGTGATAAGAAGCAACCCAGAGAGTTCCAGGGAGCCTTGTGGACTTGCTCATCCAAATGTTAGGAGATTCCAAAGAGTGGTGATCATCCCAGCGTCAGCACCGTGTGGGCTGGGAACTGGCAGCTTCAGGGCTGGCTCTTCCCATGCCAACTCTCTCCTTGCCAACATCCCCAGGGAACTAAACTGCACCGTAAGGATTTTATTGCTGGCTGGTTATGGGAGCGAAAGATTTTTTATTCTGAACAAGAGGGTCAAGATACATTTGGAGAGGCAGTGAGCAGGCGCATGAGATCTCAACAGCAGCCTCTGGATGAAGCAAAAAAAGTCCCCAAACACTCAAATCAGGCATCTCCTGCAGATTTGTGTTTACAAGGACAAGCAAACTGCCTCAAAATATTAGGAGAAATGTTTACCCTGTGCCTTATAACTCCATGCAAACCCAGCTCGATCACCACCCTCTGCTGTTTTTTGTCTTTAAGATGCTCCAAGCCTCGTGGCACTCCACTCTCTCCCATCTCTGCCGACAGCTGTCCTTGCTCAATGCTGCTTTTCCAACGCCCACACGGCACAATCCCGGCAGCAAGATTTTAAGCAAGCTTGGGAGCGGGGGAGGATGCTGGGACAGTCTGGCAGCTCTCATCATCACCAGCACAGCACTGCTTTCAGCAGCCAACCTTCAAGAAGTACCTCAGCCACCCCACCAAGTGATGGGCTAGGACTGCAGGTGACAGCGTGTACCGGCTGCCCTCCTCCAGACCCTCTGCCTGACCCAAAACCCCGTGCCATGGGTGTTGGTGATGACGCAGATGGAGATCATGGGTCACAACATCTCACGTCTGCACTCCAGCTGGTTCCACAAAGCCATGTCACCCCAGCTCCAACACAGCCACGTGCACCCCACCACCCTAGGATCACCAGGGCACCCAACCATGAATCTGGCAATTAAATGGAGGATATTTTTGGTTTTATCTTTACTTTTGGAAGCCCTAAGCTGGCCCACCACATGGACTGGGAGCCTCTGGAAGATACTGGCTGAGGACACTGACACATGTGTGGTCAGCAGGCAGCTGATCCCTCCATTTACCCACCCAGCCCCAAAGCGGACAGCAGGTGACACCCCTACAGCATCTTTTTTTGCTTGCCTTCTTGGAAGGAATTTGCAAGCACTGCACAAAACAGAAATATAGGGGAAATCTGCCCTGTGCATGAATCATTGAGTCAATAAGCAAGATAAGCTCAAAGCATCCCAAAAACTTTAGGTTTTGCATTCATCTACTCTGTGCTTATCTCCCCTCACTTCTGTTTTTGCAGTCCCAACCAAACACCAGGCCACCATGGCAAGCAAACACTTGGCTGAACAAGCAGCTGCCTCCAAGCCGTAAGACTCACCAGGGCAGTCACAGAGAGCAATGGCAGCAAAGTAGTGGGACAGGGCTTTGAAATGCTCCGACTTGACGTGGACCATGGTGGTCCAAGAGAAAGGAACGTAATCCTTCACATGGCCCTGAGTCATCGTCTGGTGCACCAGTGAGTAGACGTCTTCTACCTGTGGGGAGACAAGAGACACGCTGCTGAGCCATGGGTTGAGATGTAGGACATCCATCAGGAGACCGTAGCAGTAGGCTGTCCTCTCCTGGGGAGGGTTCTGATGGGCCTCTCCAGCAGTGGCAGCCCCACCAAGTCCTCTCCTTCCCAAGTAACTCACCCTCGCTGCCTCCTGGGCAAGATGCAGCCGGGCAAGGAAGTCATTCTGGGCACTCAGCAAGGTCATCTTCTCAAAGACACACTCCTGGACCTGGGCGACCATCAGCCGCACCAGCATGTTCAAGGAGGCAGCACTCATATCCAGGCTAGGAGCATTGGAGAAGTTTTCCTTCAAGTAGTTAAAGGCACCTGCACAAAGAAGAAGCTCTTGGTTGCAGTGAAGCTTACAAGCAGGAGAGTCAGGCTTTCAGAGCATGAAGGTTTCCCCACCAGCAGTGCAGAAAAGCCTTCAACCCAGCTTGCACCTCAAACACCTCACCACCAACAGCAATGACACCTCAGAGTAAAAGGTCCAGGGGTCCCTCCCTTGCTATTTAAACCACTCATGCACCCACAGCTTTCTTCCCTGAAGTTCTGGGTGGTCGCAGTCCTAGGGTTCCTTTTTTTCCCCCTCAGCTTGCGGATGGATCAGCATCTCTCCTCTTCCCAGCCAGGACATCCCTACTGCCCTTTCTGTGGCTGTTGAGTTATCCCAGCTCCTCTTCACACCCACAACACCAGCACGGTGCCAACTTGTGCTTGGTTCATGGTCCCTTGGAGATGCCCCATCCTCACCTCTCTTTGCACAGCTGCTCCCTTCTCCTTCTTGTACTCGGAAGGATTATTCCCAACCCAGGGAAAAGCTGCCCACGTGCCCTTGAGGAGCTGGAGAAGGAGATAACCCCCCTCACGTACCAGCAGCCTTCTGAAAGGCATCAATGGCCTGATTGAGCCCTGGCAGGGATGCACGGTCCTGCCGCGCTCCGATCTGGGTGTGCAGGGCTCCGATGTTGAAGAGCACACTGCCCTTCTCGAAGGCCAGCGCCCGCTGGTGGGATGGGACCCCTGTCAGGGAGTCGTACCTGGGGAAGGAAGAGTCAACGGGCAGCCCATCCCCAGGTCCTCACCCACAGATGTAGGAGGAGCCTGGAGGGTTTTCAGTGCTCCAAGTGAGCTTGCAGCCACCGTTCCCATCACAACTCATCTCCACGGGCACATGCTT
Organism: Tapera naevia; assembly: GCA_033556795.1. NCBI lineage: Eukaryota > Metazoa > Chordata > Aves > Cuculiformes > Neomorphidae > Tapera > Tapera naevia. The sequence goes on from JAUMJJ010000063.1 coordinate 445,172, forward strand.
TCGCCAGAGAGCAAGTGGATAACCCAGTTCCCCACATCCACCACCCCTGGCTTTGTTGCCAAAGCAGGTGACCCTGATGTGGAGGCTCCCTCCCTACTTGCAACACCCCAGGTGGGATGGGAAAAGCTGCACCAACCAGTGGAAGAAGACACCCAGGCTTTTGTTGGGAGGGAAGAAACGGCTGTCGAAGAAGTAGAGTTGGTTGTAATACTCCATCAAGAGCTCAAGGCCGGCTTCGTTGCGGCTTGGGGTGCGCATGGCCTGTGAGGACAGGAGAGGAGACACACGGGTGGGAATCGAGGGGGGAAATGGGAAGGAAACTGGATTCACAGAGCTGCATGCTCTGGGCAGCCCAGAGAGGAGAAACTCCACCTGATCAATAGGATCAGATCAATACAGAATCATAGAATGTTTGGGTTGGAAGGGACCTTAAAGATCATCCAGTTCCAACCCCCCTTCCATGGGCAAGAACATCTTCCACCAGACCAGGCTGCTCAAGGCCCCATCCAAACTGGCCTTGAACACTTCCAGGAATGGAGCATCCACAACTTCCCTGGGCAACCTCTGCCAATGTCTCACCACCCTCACCATGAAGAATTTCTTCCAAACGTCTAATCTAGATCTTCCCACAGCCATTCTCCCTCATCTTATCACTCCAGGCCCTTGTAAAAAGTCCCTCCCCAGCTTTCCTGGAGCCCCTTCAGGTACTTAAAGGCCGCTATAAAGGTCTCCCTGGAGCCTTCTCTTCTCCAGGTTGAACAACTTCAATTCTCTCAACCTGTCCTCATAGTAGAAGTGCTCCAGCCCTCTGATCATCTTCATAGCCTCCTCTGGGCCCATTCCAACAATTCTATATCCTTTTTAAGTTGAGGATTCAACATATGACCAATAGGATTAGATTAATAGCAGACAAGAGGTTATGCAGTAGTGAGAGGCAGTTGCGGGCACAGATTCAGCTGCGGGAAAGGTCAGGGAGGTACCAGTTTTGTGCTGGGGATTCCAAATCCAGAGTCTCAAGGCTAGAAGCTGCACTGGAGAGAACGTTCATCTAAACCAAACTGGGATTATCTTTTCTTTTTAAGAGAAACTCATGTAAAGTCTGAGGAAATAATTACTAGGGATGATATAGGATTGTTTGTTCTTAATAAAAAAGCCCTTGAGCTTTTGACCTGACACGGGGAGGAAGGTCAGAGCTCTCCTAATGCCTAGGTTTAAGCATAGGGCTTTTCCCAGCTTCTGGCTTTGCAGGGCTCCCCTCCCACGCCTGAAGAGCAGGATCAGGCCCTTCACAAGTGCTTAAACAAGCCTCATTCTTTCTGCTCTCTCAGATCAAAGCTTCACTGCAAGGCAGAACTTGAAGCCACTTACAGAAGCTGTTTCATAGAAGAGGAGAAAATTCACCTTTACTGGATTGCTTTATACCTCCTCTTCTCCAAATGCTGGAGAGAGGAGTTGTTCGGCCTTGCTGGGGGTGAACTAATATTCATAAACCAGTAAGAGATTCTTTATAGCTTTTATTGCTGTTCAGTTCTAGTTTAACAGGGCATTAAATGATGAAGAAGGAAAACAACTACAGAATATTTTTTAATATTCTGTAACCTAAGAACTGAAGCTGAGGTGTTCTAGGGTAGAATCCTGCACCCCCAGGCACAAGGATGCAGTTTGGATTGAGGATGAGGGGACTCCTCAGACCCCAGATCCCCCATGTGGCACCTCCAACAAGCGTTTCTGGACAAGCCAAAGCAAGACTTTGCAACTCAAGCTACCTGTCGTAGCTCCATGAACTCTTTGATTTCCTTTTCAAACAAGACACCCTCCTCTCCATAGTGTTCACTGATGAAATCCTGGATGGGAAAACAAAAGAAAAGACAACCCCGAGTCACCTTTGGAAACAGATAATCAAGATTCAAAGGGTGACTTTGGGTGATTCTATATAGGCAATATACAAGCTCTCTCTGCAAGGAAACTCGTGTCAGGAAAATTAACTCCTCGTCTTCCTGGTTCTTACTCTCCAGCATCTCCAGAACCTCATCTCCCAATTCCCCATGTTTCAGGTCCAGCTCCTCCCATAAAACTATTTTTTCAAATAATCCAGATTTTAAAGTGTTTTGCAGCTGCTGCAGCATCTCCTCTACAGCACCCAACTCTACCTAGGAGCAGAAAGATCCCCCAAAGCATGTAGTCACTCTTCTCCATCATCTTACATCATAAATAGGGTGCAAAATCCCAATGCTCACCTTCACTGGTACCAGCAGATCCAACTCCTTCGTCTCCTTCAGGCCCAAAGGGATCATGGGGACGCTGATGGACTCGCTGGAAGAAAACAACAACCTATTTGCTGGTTGGTTTGAAAGCCTCAGAGACCCTGTGTGCTAGGGGTTAAAATAAAGCAGCTCTTTGTCCTGGGCTTCTGCTGCTCCTGTTAGAGGGTAAAATTAGAAGAGGACCCAACTCTACACAGTAGAAGGATGCTCTTCCCAATGTGACGTTGGAAAAGCAGCATGAAAGGAGGGGCACACAGAAAACCTGAAACCACCACCCTTAATCCTCCAACTTCTGCTTTTCTCTCCATAACAAATACAATGGCAACAAAATCAGCTCCAGCAATGAAGCTGCTTTAATTCCCAGCTCTCGGGAACCAGATGTGATGTGAGCACAGGTCATGGATTCACCCATTCCTTGGTGCTAATCTGGGCTTTGGTACTGACAAGGACTTGCTCAGGTTTTAATGCTGAGCCTGATATTGAAATTTGCTCCCTCTATCAAAAGCAGCTCTCTAATAATAACTCTTATCACAGAGCTCATTTGACATTGTATAACGCTGAAGATGATGACAACTCTGGGAATACCCAGTTGGGAGTGGTTTACATTTCAACATTAAAACAGGGTGTTTGTGCAGCACTGAAGAAGAGGTGCTGTAGGATGAAAGACAGGAAGGATCATCTTTCTGGGGATTTAGTAACCATTCTGATCTTCTGCTGCCAAGAAGTAAAGAAATGGTCAGTATAAGCTGCAGAGCCCAGAGCATGCAGTGCTGTTTATTATTTTTAACAATGATATAGACAGTGAGATTGATGCACCTGCAGCAGGTTTGCAGATGACACCAAGCTGAGTGGGGCAGTTGTCACACCAGAGGGTGGAGCGGCATCCAGAGGGAACTGAACAAGCTGGAGAACTGAGCCTGTGGGAACTTTATGAGGTTCAAGATTGCCCTGGGTCAGGACAATCCACTGTTTCAATGCAGGATGGAGGACAATGTGATTGAGAGCAGCCCCGCGAAATAGGACTTGGGGTACTGATTAATGAGAAACTCAACATGAGTCAGCAATGTACGTTCACAGCTCAGAAGACCAACCGTGTCCTGGGCTGCATCAGATGAAGTGTGGCCAGAAGCACAAAGGGTAATTCTTCCCCTCTACTCTGCTCTCATCAGACTCCACATGGAGTACTGTCTCTAATTCTGGAATCCCCAACAAAAGAAGGATATGAAACTGTTGAAAAGGGTCTAGAAGAGGGCCACAAAGATGATCAGAGGACTGGAGCACCTCTGCTATAAGACAGGCTGAGAGAGTTGGGGTTGTTCAGCCTAGAGAAGAGAAGGCTCCAGGGAGACCTTAGAGCGGCCTCCCAGTACCTGAAGGGACTCCAAGAAAGCTGGGGAGGAACTTTTTATAAGGCCATGGAGTGACAGGATGAGTGGGAATGGCTTTAAATTGGAAGTGGGAAGATTTAGATTAAGCAGTAGGATGAAATTCTTCATGACAAGAGTGGTGAGGCACTGGCCCAGGTTGCCCACAGAAGTTGTGGATGCCCCATCCCTGAAGTGTTCAAGGCCAGGTTGGATGCGGCCTTGAGCAACCTGGTCTAGTGGGAGGTGTCCCTGACTATGGCCAGGGGATTGGAACAGGATGGTCTTTTGGGCCCATTCCAACCCAAACCATTCTACAAGTCCTGCAAAAAGCCCCAAAGCTGGACCCATCATCCAACTCCTGTATACAGAGATGGGGAACAGGAACCTGCCATGGTACCTGCAGCTCACATTGGCTCTACAAATGCTTTCCCTGGTACCCACCTATCTCTCAGGAATGTCCCCATCCCCAGCCATGTTACTGCATCTCCACGCATTCGCCCTCCCAGGGTACTGGTTTAGAGAGCCAAGAAAGTTTGGCAGACTTTGGCAGAGATGGGTCAGGCAGGATCAAGCCCGCACTAAGCCAGGTATGCACAACAGCCCCCTCTCGTTACCTCCAGAAACTGCTGATAACTTATTAGCACATCCCTCATTAGTCCAGGGAGGAAAAGAGGCAGAGAAAGTTGCATAAACCTGGGGAGCAGGGCAGGGAGGCTGCACCCACATTTTCATGTGTTTGTACTGAATAAACAGCTTTAAGAGCTATAATTAGTGCAGAAAAGCCTTTATTGCTTGTTCCCTAACAAGATTTCTACTTGAATCCAATGCCTAGAGCAAACAAAGGGGCTTTTGTTTGGCCTGGGCAGGGTTTTGAGGTTGTTGCTTCTGCTGTTTTCTTTTTAAACCAGGGCAAAAAAGCAGCAGGTTGGAAAATCTGAGCACCCCTGAAAGGGAAGAACTTGGGGAGGATGCATGAAACACAGGAGATGTAGCGTCCATCCTTACGTCTGGCACGGGAGTATGACCAACACCCAGGATTACATTCAGAGACTGCAACAGACCATCCAAGTGCAGCAAACACCCAAGGGTGGTGGAGATATGGGCTCCCTTGGCTTTCTCTCAATAGGAGAGCCCATGACCCCAACATAATACTGCACTAAGATCATCCTGCTTCTACATTTAATATTGTAGCAACTTCCAGGACGGAGTCACTGATGCTCTCCTGGTCTTTGCATCTCTCTCTCTCTGTCCCCAGCAGCACAGCAATCTGCCCCCAAAGAGGACCACGTGCTGGGAAAAGCATAGAATTGCAGAATCATAGAACAGTTGGGATTGGAAGGGACCTTTAAAGCCCATCCAGTCCAACCCCACTGCCATGGGCAAGGACATCTCCTTCTAGACCAAGTTGCTCAGAGCCCAGTCCAACCTGACCTTTAATGTTCCTAGGGATGGGGCATCTCCCACCTCTCTCTAGGGCAACTTGGGCCAGTGTTTCACCACTCTCAGGGAAAAAAAAGCCACACCAATTTTTTCCTTATATCTAAGCTTCTTTTAGTTTAAAGCCATTGTCCCCTGTCCTATTGCAACAGGCCTTGCTGAAAAGTCTGTCCCCATTTTTGTTACCAGCCCCCTTTAAGTATTGAAATGTTGCAATAAGGTCTTCCCCAGAGCCTTTTCTTCAGGCTGAATAAGCCCAACTCTCCCAGCTCATCCTTGTACAGGAGGTATTCCATCATCTAACAACTTATGTGGTCTCTTCTGGACTCACTCCAACAGATCTGTGTCTTTCCTGTGCTGAAAACCCCAGAGCTTGACAAAGGGCTTTAAGTGAGGCCTCACCAGAGTGTAGCAGAGGGGCAGACCCTCCTCTTTTGACCTGCTGGTCACACTGCTTTGGATGCAGCCCAGGATACTTCTGGGTGTGGGCAGACACTGCTGGCTCACATCCAGTTTAACTCATGGGAAACCCCATGTCCTTCTCAGGGCTGCTCTCAATCCTTACATCCCCAAGTCTGTGTTAACACTGGGGCTTGCCCCAACCCAGGTGCAGGACCTTGCACTTGGCCTTGTAGAACCTCATGAGGTTCACCTGGGCCCACTTCTCCAGTTCCTCTGAAAGGCTTCCCATCCCTCAGGCATGTCAACCGCACCACTCGGCTTGGTGTCATCAAATGCCATCAACCTATCCATCCTAGGAAGGGAAGGAGCAGCACCATGTTGCTGTAGCACCCTCAGTCCTTTCTGCCTCAGGGATTTCTGCTTTTCTCATCGAGCAAAACAGTGCTGCTGAGCTGTCCCAGCACGTTGGCTTGCTGCTAGTGAGTGTGCCAGGATTACCACTTTGGTGAGTCAAGCCCAAGGTGGCTGGGTAAGCATTTCAAAGTGTTTCAAATAACAGAAGGTCTAACCTTAGAAAGAGAGAAAAATAACCTAATACCCTCAATGTGAAAAGAAACCAGTGACTAACCACTCTAGGAACAACCAGAACAGGAGGTCAAGCATCTGAGCAGCCACGCTTTAATTTCTTTTGCTAAAAAGCCTGCTTCATCTCCTGGAAAAAGCTCTTGCTCTCATGGGATGCTCAGGAAAGAAGGTTGCTTCTGACAGGTGATTCTGCTGCTCTCCTCTGCTCTCAAGACCTCACCTGCATTTGGTTCTTGAGTCCTCAGCACAGAAACAACACAGATCTGTTGGAACAAGTCCAGAGGAGGCCACAAAGATGGTCAGAGGGCTGGAGCACCTCCCCTATGAGGACAGGCTGAGAGTTGGGGTTGTTCAACCTAGAGAAGAGAGGTCGCCAGGGAGAACTTAGAGCAGCCTTCCAGTACTGAAAGGGGCTATAAGAAAGCAGGGGAGGGGCTCTTTATCAGGGAGTGCAGGGATGGAACAAGGGGGAATGGTTTTAAGATGAAGGGAGACTTGGAATACATATAGGAAGAAATTTTTTACTGTGAGAGTAGTAAGATGCTGGACCTGGTTTCCAAGAAAAATCATGGCTGCCCCATCCCTGGAGGTGTTTAAGGCCAGGTAGGTTGAGGCTTTGAGCAACCTGATCCAGTGGAAGGTGTCTCTGCCCATGGCAGGGTGTTGCAACTTGATGATGTTTATTGTCCCTTCCAGTCCAAACTATTCTATGTTTTTATGACTTATTCATCCTCCTTTGGGACATTGATATCCAGAGGATGCATCCCCCATCCCCAGATGCCTCGTAAGTATCTGCTAGAAAAAGCTCTTGAATTTAGCCTCCCTACAACTCTAAGTTCAGTCTCCTTGCAGCTCTATAGATGAAAGATATTCCCAGGATAAAAAACCGTTTCCAGAAATCTGGCCCAAGTCTTCCCCTATTCTCCAACCTCCACCTCATGGTCTCTGCCAGAGGAGCAGGGAGGCAGAGCAACATGTACCTGTCATTCTGGTACACGTCCACACAGCTGTTCAGCTCTTCCAGCTCCTCCTTCAGCAGTTGCAGGTTGGAGTTCACGTAGCTCAGCTCCAGGGCAACAGTTTCTTTGACCTTGTGGTTGCTGGTGGCCCTACAAGACAACATTGTGCTGATCAAACCTTGCCCATTTCATCAATGCCTTTATTTATCAACTCTTAACTGCTCCGATAAATAGGAATTAAGTTATCCAGTGGTGCAAGACCACATGCACCCATTCAAACCTTCCCGTGGAGCCATTTTTCTTGCTCTGCACATAACAGGGACCAGGGAAGCCAGAGCATCCAGACCACTCTACTGTGGAGGTTAAGGCCAGGCAAAACTCAAGTGTTGCACCCAGCTCAGATGAACCTGCACCCAAAGGTGGAGGAGAAATATCTCTTCCAGAGCAACCTCCCCTTTGCCCATCTGTGCTCCCACCACCAGTGTGGCTTCAGATTTGGCTATGAGGACTCAAGCTGCTCACCTACACCAAATAAAAGTGCTTTGCAGATGGCTTTGAGGAAGAAAAACTCTTTTTTTTGGATACAAATAGCCTTTCTGCAAGAGAAGAGGCTTGCTGTGCTTGCCCATTAGTAAAGCTGCACCCTGCCTTCCCTTCCCCATTCATGCATGTCAGGAGATGTAAACACTAAGGATTGATTTCAGCTGCCTGCTCCTAGCAGCAAGACAAGCTCCCAGGCTGATTATGCTGCTCTTATCTGCTCCAAAGGAAAGCAGGGAGAGATAACCCAGAGCTGACAGTGTGCAGTTGTCAGTTGAAAGGGGCTCTGGCTGCTCACACTAAATCATGCCAAGCTCCAAGAAAAACAACACGTGCAAGAGCTCTGCTCGGCCAAGACACTGCTTTCCCTCAACTTTTGCTGAGCATGTTGCCTTTGACGTGTTTTTTTGGTGGATAGAATCCTTCGGGGGCCTTGCCCTGACCTGGCTGAGGGCAGTTGAAGGAGTAACGCTGTTTTTCTTTGAAGATGCTGGTCCTTTGTCTCCTCCCAACTCCCTTTGCTGGGATTTCCCAAGACCAATGCATTTTTCTTTTTAAGAAAACAAAGCAAAACCACAGCAGGTCCAAAGATCTCCGTGGCCACTTACACTTTGTTCAGAATTTCTGCCATTCCCCATAAAGTATCAGCACAGTAATCACCCTCTTTCCATATAAACCAGTGTTTACTTGCTGTTCTAGTACTCCATGCATCACAAAAACTCCAGGACGCAGAGGGGCATCACTGCTGTCACTACAATTCTCTTCCTGTATGAAGAGCTTTTTTTTCCCCGTTCTTGCTGCGAGTTGGAAACAGTATTTTAATTTTTATTGATTTTCTGATGTTACCAATAGCTGATCTCATAGAATCATAGAATGGTTTGGGTTGGAAGGGATTTTAAAGTTCACCCAGTTCCAACCCCTGTGCCATGGGCAGAGACACTTTCCACTGGATTCAGGATGCTCAAAGCCTCATCCAACCTGGCCTTGGACACCTCCAGGGATGAGGCATCCACAAGTTCTCTGGGCAACCTGTGCCAGTGCCCCACCACCCTTACATTTCTTAATAAGATCTCATCTAAATCTCTCCTCTTCCAGTTTAAAATCATTTCCCTTCATCCTATCCCTGCACTCCCTGATAAAGAGTCCCTCCCCAACTTTCCTGCAGACTCCTTTTCAATAGTGGAAGCTGTGCTAAGGTTTCCCTGAAGCCTTCTCTTCTCCAGGTGTTCTAGCCCCCTTTGTGGCCCTCCTCTGAATTCATTCCAACAGATCTGTATCTTTCAGTACCACTCAATTAATATAAAAGAAGCTCTCAAACATTTTCATGAACAAACCTGCACAGATGCACTTTGTGCTCCCTCTCCAGGGCAAGCACTGATCTCTGTAGGAGCACACAGAGTCTACGTGTCTCCATCAGCCTCCCTGGTGAAATTATCAGCTGTTTGCTCAGCTAACACCTAAAAAGATTTCTGATCCTTTCTTTTAGTTCTTTTTAAGAAGCTAGTTTATTAGCGACACCTTTATCTCCCCGATTGCTTCACTCGGCCTCAATATTTGAACAAGAAAGGAAAATGTTTCCGCTGCCTCTCCCCATTTATTTACCCAGCAAACAAACCCTCTTAACACTGCTGAGCAAACACCACGTGAGTTTTTTTCCAACACACCATTCATGGCAACCTCTCCAGGAAAGGAGACCCACACGCTGACCAGAACAGTGCAGATTTCTTTTAAAGCTTTGAGAGTTCTTCCTTTTTGCAAAGGCAAAGAAACCAGCAAGTTCAGCTGAAAACTCTGCTCCAGGCTGGGCAACCCACAGCTTCTTCTATTTGCATTTAGCATTAGCCTAGAGAGATGTAAAGGAAGCTTCACTGTGCAATTCAAGTCTATAATTTTTAAGCAATAACCTTTGGACTTACAACATAACTTTCCACCCTACCTCCTGCTTTACTTTCAGGCACAATCTTGGTATTTTTTTAGACTCATAGAATGGTTTGGATTGGAAAGGACCTTAAAGATAATACAATTCCAACCCCTCTGCCATGACAGGGACACCTAGAACTGGATCAGGTTGCTCAAAGATTCTTCCAACCTGGCCTTGAACAACTCTAGGGATAGTGCAACCATGACTTCCTTGGCCAACCTGTTCCAGTGCCTCACCACCCTCACAGAAAAAAATTTTTTTAACATCTAATCTAAATCTCCCTTCTTGCAATTTAAAACCCTTCCCCCGTGTTCTATCATTGCACTCTACCTGATGAAGGGCCCCTCCCAAGCTTTCACGTATGCCCTTTAAATACTGGAAGGCTGCTCTAAGGTCTCCCCGAAACCTTCTCTTCTCCAGGCTGAACTCCCAGTCCCCCCTCACTTTAACTTCAGGCACAATCTTGATTGTTTTTCTCCAAGATTTCCTATGTTTCATAAGCTCGAAGCACCGTAGCACCCACAAACTCACATTATAACTCAGCTGCAAAGTGGACTTGTGGGAGGGAGGGAAAGTGGCTGCTACTAAAGGACACTCAAACTGCTGATTCAGCAAAAAGAGCCTCATCAGTGCATTTCCTTGGCCCAGTAATTAAGATGTGTTTTGCATCACATTTTTGCTCACTCCCCTGCACACAGCACTGATTCCCACTGTTTGCACTGAAACCACGGTCAGGCGCATTTCTGCTGATCCAGCACATTTTCCCCTATCTTTTATATAAAGGGGAGTCGTGTGGAATAGCAAACATTGGGATTTCATGGCCTTTTTTTTTAATTAGATAAGACAGATCAGCCTGGCTGAAGCAGCCAGGTAAAGGAATTGTAACCTCACTCCCCTCCTCAGCAAACCCTGCTGTCCTCATCCACCACTAAAATACCATTTCTTGCTATAGTTCAGCATAGCAACTATTACTCCCTTCTTCCCAGTGCACATGTCACTGGCATTCATTATTCACATTCAGAAGTGAAAAGTCAATCTTATTTTATTGGGGAAAGAAAATAATCAGACTAGCAAAATATGCCAAAAAAGCTATTTAAGTATCAGAAAGTATCATAAGGCTGCTCTAACAGACGTATCCTCCAATATTCTACAGGAACATGAGAGACAAACAAGAGCTACAAAAAAGTCATCTTTGGGTTAAAAAAAGACATAAAATAGCTGCAAAACAACATGTGATTGCATCGTGAACGCTCTACAGAGAAAGAAATTAATGTGCAGGCTTTACTTGTGCTGGACATCAGATATCAGGAAGGAATTCTTCACGTGTGGGTGAATGAGGCACTGGCACGGGTTGTCCCGAGGACCTGTGGATGCCTCATCCCTGGAGGTGTTCAAGGCCAGGCTGGATGAAGCTTTGAGGAACCTGATCCAGTGGAAGGTGTCCCTGCCCATGGCAGGGAGGTTGGAACTGGATGATCTTGAAGGTCCCTTCCAACCCAGATCACCCCTTGACCAGGTAAAATCTGACCGCCATGCAAAGATGCCAACTTTTGCACCATACCATAAATGCATATTCCCAGGTGCAGAGCTGCTTGATTGTGCTCATCCACACAGATATACCTGATCTAGAGGAAGTACTGGGATAGGTTTTTTTTTGGAGCTAAAGCTAGATTTTATTCACTTGCTGGAGATATCAGGCAGGACCTCTGCAGTCCAAGCTCAACTATAGAATCACAGAATAGTTTGAGTTGGACGAGACCTTAAAGCCCATCCAGTTCCAACTCCTCTGCCATAGGCAGGGATGCCTTCCACTGGATCAAGTTGCTCAGCATTTCATCCAACTTGGTCCTGAACACCTCCAGGGATGAGACATCCACCACTTCTCCAGGCAACCTGTGCCAGTGCCTCACCACTTTCACAGAAAAATATTTCTTCCTAAGATCTCATCTAAATCTCCCCTCTTTCAGCTGAAAACCATTCCCCTGCATCCCCTCCCTGCACTCCCTGACAAAGAGCCCTCCCCAGATTTTCTGAAAAGCCCCCTTCACGTACTGGGAGGCTGCTCTAAGGTATCCCCAGAGCCTGCTCTAGCCCTCAGATCATCTTCGTGACCTCCTCTGGAGTTGCTCTAACAAATCTACATCCTTCCAATCCCAGCTAAACTTTTATTCCCACTATCTAATCTGCTCATACCCTGCTTTGTTTCAGTTTTCCAGGACACAAAAATTACAATTTTCCGTTAAAATGTGTATTATCAGCAATGAACCACAAAGGCAGGCATTTTTAGGATGAATGTTCCAAAGTCAAGGAAAGACTAAACAAACCCTCACCATACTTATCGGGAACGCCAGCATCAGCTGCTTTCTGGGCATCAAGAACATATTTCCACCCCCAGCCAAATTCCTGGTTCCAGGAACCAGGACTCACCTGAAGAGGTTCTCTGCCCCAGCTCGCATCCTCATCTCCTTGTTGATTTGCTGGTTAATCCGTGCCCGGCGATGCTGCAATTTGCTGCGTTGGGTCTGGGCAAAGGGGTCGCAGCCCTGCTGAAAGAAAGGGATAGAGTCTCACCAAAACCCACTCCATTTTGGGACGAAAAATGGCGTTTCAGAGGGTGGTGAGGCACTGAAACAGGTTGTCCAGGGAAGCTGCAGATACCCCCCCCACCCCCCGGAAGCATTCAAAGCCAGGTTGGATGGTGTCTTGAGCAACCTGATCTAGTGGGGATTGGAACTGAATGGGCTTTAAGGTCCCTTCCATCCCAAACCATTCCACGATTTTTGGAGCCCTGAAAAATAATTTTTATTAACTAATACTACCTGTTGCTTACAGTAATTCATCTCCTAAGCTACTCAGGAAAGGCTTCCCAGATGTAACCATGAACAGGAATTAAGCATCCCCTCTCCAGGGGTCTCGCCATCCGGACACGAGACAAGACCTGAGGGGCAACAGATGAGCTCAATATAACCTTCAAGCTCAGGAACAGGTATGACCCTATGTCTACAAGGACTCCCATCTCCTGCCAGATATTGAGGACTGAGTGTAGGGATTGAGTGCAGCAAGTCAAGAGTTCACGGGGGTGGAAAAATGAATTGCCTAAAGCAGTAAACTAATTCCATCCTTGCCTCCTTCCCTGGCTTTGGCTTGGACTTTCTGCAGACAGGGGAAACACGTTTAATCTCCGACTTCAGGAAATAACAGACAGCAATATTCCTCTGTCTCGTGAAGGCAAGAGGTTATTACAGGATGCCCGAGGCAGAGTGGTTGCCACAAGGAGGGACTACAAATTCAGAGCCACAAAAGCCCTGCCCAAGCAAAAATGATCTTTATTGTGTGAGGAGAGGTTCAGATGGATGAAATGAGCCTCTAAAAGACCCTTGTGTAAAAAAAAAAAAATCCTGATTGGAAGGGCACAAGGCTGGGTAGTTTAAGAGGCTAGAGAACTTCAAGCCTGCTTTTCATGCACTAGTGCAAAGCTTTGGCAGATCCCTCCAAGAACATATTAAAAGATTCACTGTAGCACTAAAAGAAGTATTTCAAAGCCACTATTTAACTGTCTTGCCTTCCAAATCAGTTTTCTTCGCGCATCAGTCCTACCCTGCTTCCCTTCTACCACCATTAGTGGGCCCCTTGCCTCCACATCAAGAAGGGGTTTGCCACCCAAGAGACCCTACAGAGCTCCAACAGCACCCACTCCCATCCAGTCCAAAACAATTCCTCAGCTAATTCTTCTATATAGACTAATTCTTCTATATAGACATCTCTGTGGGCTTCACCAAGTCTCAACTCGTCATCCATGATGGGTTGCTGCAGTCTCAAATCCAAGAAACCAGGGCAATGCTTCATTACCTCTCCAGAAGACACTGCAGGTCCCAGTGTTACTCTGGGAAAACTTACTCCAAAAAACAATTTTAGATTTTTGGGGCAGTAGGAAGGGAAAACAAATTCTTGCTCAAAAAAGCCACAATGAGAACAGCTTTGATTAGGAAGCCAGAAATGGAAAATTTTGCATTTTCACAGACTTCAAATAAAAGAAATCAATTTTCAGAAAGCTGAAGTCCACTAAGTGGAGCCCCTTTGAAAAGGGTCCGGGATTAACAACAGCATTTTCATTTAAGTGAAAGATTTGAGCTCCTAATTGGTACATTGGAGACTGAGGAATCAGAGTCACTCCATCTGGTCCATAAATCTGTAAGATTAGTGCTTTACAGTAATCCATGATTTCAAATTACTGAAGAACAAGCTGGGAACACGAGATCCCAATTACTCTGGAAGAACAAGTGTGACATTAAGAAAAATACCAACAGCCACACGAATCTTGAATCTGGGAAGGAAAAGGCTGATCCAGAAGCGTGACTTCTGGATTTGCCTTGGGGAACCCACTCATTTTTCACACATTGCTCACAGAAAAAAATCCATAAATTGGAAGGAAAAAGGAAAGGAAGAATCATCTCTCACCATGGAGACCAACAAGGGTTCATGCCAGGTTTTCTCCAGCGAGAAGGAGCTGGGTCACTGCTAAGCATGGCCGTTGAAAAAACCCAACCCAAATCATGTAGACAGTACTGAGCACCCAAAGCAAAGGAGGCAGCACCAGACATACCTAGAAAGCAGCTGCTCATGCAGATGTAGTCCAAGATACCACATAAGTTGTCTCTGCCCATAGCAGGGGGGATGGAACAAGATGATCTTTAAGGTCCCTTCCAATCCAAACCATTCTGTGGTTTTATTACTTTTATTAAAGGCTGAGTACAAAGATAGTGCCTTTGGTGATGTTTCTTCACAGGTTAATGTCGCACTGTATATATGGAAATTGAATCTTGAGAGGGAAAAGAATCCATAAAGAGAAGATGGTGCTTGTTACAATTTCAACAGCCCCTTGGGTTTACAGGTGAGGGTGCTTGTCTGTTTCAGGGACACGTAAACCAAATGTGCATACAAATATACCTAAATACAGGCAGGATGCAGGCACCGGCACAGGTTACCCAGAGAAGTCGTGGATGGCCCATCCCCTGGGGCTGTTGAAGGCCAGGCTGGATGGGGCCTCAAGCAACTTGGTCTAGTGGGAGATGTTCCCGGCCCACAGCAGGGGGCTGGAACTGGATTATCTTCAAGGTCCTTCCAACCCAGGCTATTCTATGATTCTCTCTGTCTCCAGAGCCCTAAAAAACTACCCAAAATTCAACAGCCTGGGTAGCAACTGCTGGAGGTGGAAAGGAGCTTTCATCACTGTTAAGATCTCTACACTTCTTGTAAAGGTTTGCTTGAAAGCAGTCAGAGAATTTTAAGACTTTTTCAGGATGAAGAAGAGCAAATACTACCTGAATACATGGGCAGGAGGCCAGAGGAACTGCAAGTGAGAGATGGTGGAAGGGGCATAAGTGGAAGGACATTCCAAAATAACAGAGAAGGTCCACAAATGCCTTCTTGTCTGGAGGCAAAGCAGGAGGAAATTAGCTACAAAAAGAAGTGAGATGTAGATTGACATGAGAAGACACTAGGATGGCTCTATCAGATACTCAAGACAGTATTAAAACTTCTTCACTGCAGAAGTAATTAAGGGGTAAAATTAATTGAATTGGCTGCTCCCCACTTCTCCCAGGCCTGGCTTAAAAAAGAAGGGGCAAAATTTGAGTTGTCCCAATATTAAAACTGATGAACGAGACTCCTCTTAACCATGCAAACAGAGCAGCACTCTATCATTAATCACTTTGGCTTTCCATAAGGACACAAAGGAACAGAATTCCAAGCTTGCAAGCCCTGATGCAGCTGGGGAATAAGAATGTTTCAACAGCCAAGCCACCAGGGCATTTGGATTTGCCTAGATTTCTCCCTCCTAGAGACATAAGCCCTTTTGCAGAGCTGAGACCATTCTTCCCCCCATCTGAACTCTGGTTGTCTTTCAACCAGATATAATGAGGTAATTATCAATTCCCATCCAGGCTGCTATGCCAACAGCAAAAAAAGGTACTGGAAATTCAAGTAATGAAGCATCTGTCGTAATACCAAAGTCTTGTGAGGATGTCGAGTCAGGATCTCCAGACTTGCTGCCCTCGAGGGCTTCATGTGATCTCCTCACACCTTGCTTTCCTCCTCACCCTTTATGAAGTTGGGTAACTGCAGTAACTCATGGGACTGTAGCATACCTTGCTTCAAGAGGATCCAGTGTCTGTCCCAAAGCACCATCCCGGGCTGGCATGGACCAATACTGGCATTATACCAAGGCCACCATGGGGAACAAACAAGCTTAGTCTGAAGCTGCTCCTGGAGCACTGAAGAAATGAGGTTATTTCACAAACTTTGGAGTAAGAAGGAAATTCAGCTCCAGAATATTTATCCCATGTTAAGTTATATATGAAAGGAAACTTATCATAAGCAAAAAAAAAGGCCATTTTTAAATCAAAATGAATAGGTGACACAAGAGGAGAGCACGTTCCTCCTCCAACATCTTGTATTCAAAGGAAACCAGGGCTTTGCCTGTGCCCGTACTCTCCAAGTTGCAACCAAAACCTAAAAACTACAGCACAGAGTTTCCAAAGCAAGTGGTGACAGATGTAAATGTGCCTTACGTAAGGGAGAAAAAACACCAAACCCCACTGTTCAGTTATAAAAGGGATTTTCCTTGCTTAATTCTTCTTTGTGCAAGCTCTTAAGGTCAACCCTTTAAGGTCAGAAGATGTGTTATTTAAACCAGCTTCTTTGGGCTTTGGGGCACACCCGGTACATCAACAGAAAAGAAAAGTTAAGTGCTTAAGAAGTGGCCAGGTTAGACATGACATTTCTTAGCTTTCCTAGATTAAGTGTTTTCAAAGACATGAGAAATGATCATGAAACTCTTCTAGTCAGAGGCCATAAATTGCATAGCAGCTAAGGAACAGCACAGCTTGGGGTTGTTCAGCCTGGAGAAGAGAAGGCTCCAGAGAGACCTTAGAGCAGCCTTGCAGGACCTGAAGGGGGCTCCAGGAAAGTCAGGAGGGGCTCTTAATCAGTGAGTGCAGAGACAAGATGAGGGTGAATGGTTTTAAGACGAAAGAGGGGAGATTTAGATTAAGTATTAGGAAGAAATTCTTTCCTCTGAGGCACTCGCCCAGGTTGCCGAGAGAAGTCATGGATGCCCTATCCCTGGAGATGTTGAAGGCCAGGTTGGACACGGCTTTGAGCAACCTGGTACAGTGGGAGCGGGGTGGAACTGGATGATCTTTAATGTCCCTTCCAACCCAAAGCATTCTATGATTCTATGAACTTGCACATAGACAGAGAACAGAGTATGACAAGAAAGCCAAGAAAATTAATGAGGTGGGAGTCACTAACTTATGAGTTCTGTCCAAATCTGAAGTTTGTTGCCTCTGACCACACCAATTAGATTCTGTATTACCCACATCTGCCAAATAACATTGTGTTCAACCCTTGGCATGGAAAGACAACAGCATTAAGAGAGTGTTGAGCCAATGATTCCATATAAGGAAGAAAAGGGAAGAGGTCAGAAGACCCCTTCCAGAGGATGCCAAGACAAACAGATTCCCTTTGAGGGATGTCAAGGCTTCTGCCAACTCAAACCCTATCTTCGTAAGGAACACAAAATCAATGTTTGGAAAAGATCCAACCATCAGCCCAACACCACTGTGCCTACTAAACCATGTCCCCAAGTGCCACACATTTTTTAACAACTCCAGGGACGACGACTCCACCACTTCCCTGGGCAGCCTCTTCTAAAGCTTCACTGCTCTTTCCATAAAGAAATTTTCTCCAATATGCAACGTAAACCTCTCTGACCACAACTTGAGACCATTTCCTCTCATCCTATAACTTGTTCTGGGAAAAGAAGCCAACACCCACCCCCTTACAAACTCCTTTCAGGGAGTTGTGGTCAGCAATAAGGTCTCCCCTCAGCTTCCTCTTCATGTTAAACAACCCCAGGTTCCTCAGCTGCTCCCCATAACACTTGTTCTTCAGATCCTTCTCCAGCTCAGTTCCCCTCCCCCCGATGTGATCCAGCAGCTCAATGTCTTTCTTGTACTGAGGGGCTCAAACTGAACACAGTATTCAAGGTGTGGCCTCACCATATACAAAGATGTAACAGTGATGTTAACTCCCCAACACCTCTTCCAGTTCAAGAGCATCCATCTAAGGTGGTAAATAGGGCAATCATGTGGTTAGGTTTCCTTCTATAATCAAGTCCTTAGGGAATGTTTGCTAAGAGATCATCACCAAGTGTACTTCACACTTCACATCTCCAGTAATCACAAGGAGATGAAGCCTGGATGCGTCTTGGGTGACGGGACACACCTAAAGCATTATTCGTGACCCTGGTGGCAAAACAAGGCCACCATCTGCCAGGTTTTCCAGCATTAGTGACAGACAAGCCTAATTGCCTGTAGGAAAAGGTGGATGCCAGCAAATCCAAAAGGAAGAGCCATGTATAAAGGGAGAAATTTCTGTTCTTTGTTTCTGCTAGAAGAACAGGAGCTCTGTTGCTGGAAGCAACTAAGTAAAAGAAAAACTTAAGTGTATGAAGTGATCAAAGGACAACTGTGACACCTGTGAGAAGGGAAAACACAATCCTTGAACATATGAACATACTCTTAAAGTTCTAAGCAAGAGAGCAATGGAAATGCAGATCTGGTCGCTTAAGGGGTTGGTGCATCCCCCTCTGTAGAAATAGGCACAGACCAGGATCATGCTGGGAATAGCCTACCATGGACCTCTTCATAGGAATAAAGGAATCTGTAGCTCAGAGTTACAGTATAGCTCCAACAGTCATTGCAGGAAAAGCTCCCAGATACTTACAGGAAGTGCTCCACACCCCACCTGCTGAGGCACGAGCCATGCCATGCCATCTCCAAGAATAGCTCCAGCCACAAGAGAGTCACAACCAGGGCTTCTCCCAATTGGAGCACCTGGAGAGTGCCCACAGAATAGTAGGAGAAGCTAAAGAAGTTGAATTTGCATGTAGAGTGAAGATGTCCATAATACAGCAGTGGTGAGATAAGTCATCACCCAGTGCTGACCTAGGCTTTACAGCCAGCCACACTGCTAAGGAGACAGCCTTCACAACCCCAAGGACAGGTTCAAGGAGAAAGCTACAAGGGTGCCAAGCAGGGCAATAAGGGATGAGCTGCTGCTTCAGAGCACATCTCTCCTTTTCCAATGACGGAATCACCTGGTTTGATAGAAATCAAATTATCTGCCCTGGGATTTGTCATTAAGGTCATCCACTACATATGAGGAGCAGCACATCTGCACCACAGTGCTGGTCAGGCAACACATGTTCAGCTCTGGTTCCACAACAGAGCAATGTGCTTGATATTGGACCACCACAGCCCAGGAGCATAACTGAGTACCAATGGCAGGATTAGGCCCATCTCACCTTTCACTACTCAGATGGTGGATGGCATAAATATGTATATACAGCGTGGCCAGTAGGTCAAGGGAACAGGTTCTCCCCCTCTGTTCCTCCCGTGACACCCCACCTGGAGTCCTGGGTCCAGTTAGAGAATCCCAAACATAAGGATATAAACTGTTCAAACAGGTCCAGAGGAGTCAAAGATGAAGAAAAGGCTCCAGGAAGACCTTATAGCAGCCTTCCAGTAACTGAAGGGCCTACAGGAAAGCTGGAGAGGGGCATGGAGTGATAGGACAAGATGGAGGGTGGCTTTAAATTGGAAGGGGGAATATTTAGATTAGACATTAGGAAGAAATTCTTCAAGATGAGGGTCGTGAGACACCGGCATAGATTGCCCACGGAAGTCATGTGTGTCCCCTCCTTGTAAGTGTTCAACCCAGGCTGGATGGGACCTTGGGGCAGGAGGGCTGGGACTGGATGGACTTTAAGTTCCTTTTCAACCCAAACCATTCTATGATTCTACGAATGTTAAGCACAGCCCAGATGCATTTGGCAAAGAGACCAGTAACATTCATCTGCTTCACCTCCTGAAGCCTCAAATGCCTTCAGAGTTTCCATTATCCCAGACTGCTGTATACATTCCCTAAAATCTCAAGAACTAGTGAGTGCAGCGGTTGGATTGGGGATAACAGTTTTAAGCCAAAGAAGGGGAGATTCAGGTGAGATATTAGGATGAAACTTTTACTGTGAGGGTGGTGAGGCACTGGACCAGGTTGCCCAGAGAAGCTGTGGATGCCCCATCCCTGGAGGTGTTTAAGGCCAGGGTGAATGAGGCTTTGAGCAACCTGATCCAGTGGAAGGTGTCCCGGCCCGTGGCAGGGCAGTTGGAGGTGGATGATCTTTAAGGTCCCTTCCAACCCAACCCACTCCAAGATTCTATCATGATTTTGTTTTAATTTTATAAAACTTATCCCTCCCATGGAGCAGACATCTTATTGCTTTTTTAAAGAGAGGGAGTCAAAAGACATCAAGAGTGTTACTATTCAAACCTTCCCCAGGGAAAGAAGAGGATATGGTTCAACTCTTCTGTTGGACAACCCATTGGAATTAAACTCAGTTGACCTCTCCAGCGCTGCCTCTTTCCCTCCTCACGCCATCCAGTTGCAGAGGTTGGTTGTTCAGGGCATAAATTCACCTCTCAGACAAAACAGCAGGAGCTTTCCTGGAGTCTGGCTCCCCATGACTCACCTACACCTCATCTCCTCCTACTCCATCAGTTCCCACAAAAGCCACCCAGGTCCTACTTCTGCACGCAGAGAGAGGACTGGTAGTCAGAATAAAATAAATTGAAAATCCTTTTGAGTCAAAGGCAAAGCCAAGCAAGGCTACAAAGCAAGCCTGAGATACCTCTGTTTCACACCTGATAATCATGAAGGCCATGCTCCAGAGCAAACCATGACAACCTCTGGGGCATCATGAGTCATTCCATCTGAAAACCATTCCCATGCAGATGAGGAATTCCTTTAGGTAGGATCAGGATTCATGGCCAGTGTCAAAGCAGTGCCATCACAGGACCTGGTCTGGCACTAACCCTAAAGGTGCCCACTCTTCAGAGCTGTCTGTTTAGTGAGTCCCAGGTGGGAAACTCCTACACAATTCACCACCAAGCCAGTGACCAACCAACCTTTCCAGCACTACCAGTCTGCACTCACGATACAATTAAAGAAAACAATATACGAAGCAGAAGGTGCTAAAGCATAAGCAAACCAGATGGCTTGTGCTCAGGAAGCCTTCAACCTCAGCAGGGATGGTGAAAGAAGAGCCAAAGACCATTTCTTGGGAAGGTCAAGCACTAACCAACTGTAATTCAGGCAGAGGTGGGCAAGTCAGTGAGAGATGGTCAAGTCCAAGATGTGTTTGCTCTCCACTAATTCACCCACCTTGCATCAAGGCATGCTCCAGGATATCAGCATTCACTGTGTAGCAAAATCTAGAGCAAAATACCTGCGCCGAGACAAGGAACAGCCAAAGATGACGATTTCTACAGCTCTAGCAAGCACTGATGTGCAAGCTACTGTCATTAATAGAATCATAGAATGTTTTGGGTTGGAAAGGACTGTAAATCTCATTCAGTTCCAATTCCCCTGCTCTAGGTAGGGACACATTTCACTGCATCAGGTTGCTCAAAGCCCATCCAAACTGGCCTTGAACACCTCCAGGGATGGGGCATCCACAACTTCCCTGGGCAACCTGTGCCTCACCACCCTCACAGGGAAGAAGTTTTTCCTAGTATCTAATCTAAATCTCCCCCCTCTCAGCTTAAAACTGTTCTCCCTCATCCTACCCCTGCACTTCCCAATAAAGGGCCCCTCCTCAGTTTTCAGTACTGGAAGCTGCTCTAAGATCTCCACACAGCCTTCTCTTTTCTAGGCTGAGCAACCCAAACTCTCCCAGCCTGTCCTATATGGGAGGAACTTCAGCCCTCTGATTATCTTCGTGGCCTCCTCTGGCCTCGCTCCACCAGATCCACATCCTTCCTGTGCTGAGGACTCCAGAGCCGAATGCAGGGCTCCAGGTGAGGTCACGCCAGAGCAGAGTAGAGGGGCACAATCCTCTGCCTTGCTCTGCTGGCCACACTTTAAGATGCAGCTCAGGACAAAGCTGGCTACAGTACAATAACAGAGGTACCCTTCCTCCATGACCCCAATCTTTTATGTTGAGCACATAGTCTGTAGGTTGAACCTCAACCCTGCAGGTTTTACCCTCTAAATGCCTATTTTGTGTTCAAGTGGGAGATGTAAGCAAGTACTTGTTTTCATCCATGTGCAACATTTCCTAAAACAGAGATTTGTCCCCCCAAAAAAGGGATGTCTCCCAACTTCCCAGATGATGTAGCAGGTGGAAGAGTTGCTGTAGAAATAGACTAAGTGGAGCATCAAGCTCTCAGCACCTTTTTTATTTCCAGAAGCACGCTAGTCTAAAAGCTATTGTGATAGTCAGAGCTGTCAACTGGAATTATTATACCTCTCCACAACACATGAGTTTGAGTCAGGCCAGCACAGGACAAGTGGCCAAATGACCCTGGTTTGGCAGGGATAGAGAACAAAACAAAAGCCAGAGAATGATTCTACACACAAGACAGGATTTAAAATTCTCCTTGTAAAAGAGTTTATCAATAATTTCCTTTTCCTTCCCAGCCAAGTGCATTTCAGAAAGTAATATGGGCTGTTAATACAAGACAACCGATAGGTCACAACAAAGGTTTTTGCTCCCTGGATATCTATTTATATATAAAAGTCCCTATCACGAAACTAATCTCATGAAACACTCCGGCTGCAAGCTGGTTTTCTGTGGGAGACATTACCAGCTAAAACCTCTAAAACCTTGTATTGAGAATATGGTTACATCACACAGCCTTTTAACAAATGAAGGGAGGATTAAGGTTTTAAATTTCCCAACAAAGTGCCCTGACTGTTGGCTAATGCACTCAGCAAGAGGAAGGAAAAATAAAACCAGGGGAAAAAATATAAATATGGGGCATGAGGTTTTTTTAAACAGCAAAACCAACATCCAGAGCTTGAATTTTAGGAGCATGAAAGTGCTCCAGGGAGGTGGGGGAAGCACAGGGGTGTCTGTGCATCATAAAAGCCAGGGCAGGGAGCCAGCAGGAAACAGATGTATTAAATCTGTGGCCCTGGTACATGAACCTTGACAAAAAAAAAAAAAAAAAAGAAAGAAAAAGAAACATTGTAGTGGTTTTGGGGATCCCCCACAAGACAGCAAATGCACAGCAGCTACGTCCACAGCCCCTGATGCTATCAGGGGGAAAAACACAACTAAAAGAGGCTATAAAGACCTGATAACATTAATAGAAAACCTAATCAGGCATTTTGCTTTTTTAATTAACCAGAGTAATCATGTTATGACAGATGTTGCATATCCCCTGCCAGTTTCCCCCCCCCCCCCCCCCCCCAAGCTTTGCAATATTTTCCTCTGTTATTCTCCCCTGTGTTACCAACCAGCAGATCCAGACCACGGAACAGAAATGATGCATACATACACAGAAGTCAGGAAAACCCTCCTGCTAATCTTCCCTTCCAAGCAGCACCTGCTATTTCGACAAGGATCTGGGTTAACTCCAACCTGGTTTAAGGTTGCAGCCTCTAGAGCTGCAGTCAGAGAGGCCAGGCTCAAGTGACTTGAGATCAGATTGATCCTTGTTCAACCAAGGTTGTGATCTCAACCGACACTAAAGACAAAAAAAAACCCCAAAAAAACCATCTCCATAGCCTGGCTGACCTTTGCTTTTTCAGTTGTCGGGTGTTTTTGGGGTGGGTTGGTTTAGTTTTTGCCGAAGGGCTGCAGAAAGGCAGCGCTCTGTTGAAGAACAAGTTTTGAAAGTTATGGGCTTGCAAGATCAGATTACAGCACAAATTCACTGCAAGTTTGTAAAGCTGGAATCCAGGGGATAGTCCTAATGGGAAATGCACTTAAACAGGCTCAAAAACTACTGGTTTTACCCAGCTTTTCTCACAATAAGCAGCGTTCCTTAAAGCCTCCTTGACCCCCAGAAGTGTGCACTGATGCCCAAGCAGTGGTGGGGAAAGTTAAGCAGCAGCATTGGTGGCAGCCCAAGGACAATCCCCATTGGTTTCACCCCACTGTTATTAATTAAACAGGTGGAGCTATCGACCCTATCTCGCATGCAGAGCCAGGTGGCCATTGAGCTGACCTTCTCATTGAATGCCTTGGGTTGGCATGAACCTTAAAGCTTATCCAGTTCTAACCCCCCCTGCCATGGGCAAGGACACTTTCCACTGGATCACATTGCTCATAGCCTCAACCTCACCTTGAGCACCTGTAGGGATCATAGAATCCTAGAATCACCTGGCTGGAAAAGGCCTTTGAGATCATCAGGTCCAAACATACTATGGGGCATCACCTTGCTGGCATGTTCATCCCCTGGGAGCTGCCCACAAGGAAACACCCTGTACCTCCAACAGCAAGGCTGGGGACAAGCAATGCTTGGGTGGACCATTTTCCTATGGGTAGGAAGGAGAAAAAGCCAAAATATAGTAGAATTTGCTTAAAAGGAGTCACTGGAAACCTTGTGGATGAAGCCAAAAGATGCAAGAAGCGGGGAGCTTAAGACATCGTGAGCTATCAGACAGTTCCATAGGGCTCCTTATAGATGAGCTACTGGACATGTTTCCATCATGCATCAAGTCCTTCCCCATGCAGCCACCTGCCATGTCCTGACACCCCTAATATGGTTTGATGACGAGGATAGAGCTGCATCCCCACCCATAGGGACCACCATTCTCATGCTCCCGTCAGGTGTACCCAGCCCCATGAAGCATCAGCTGGGTGCTTTGCCATCCTGCCCCCACCCATGGCACCCCACAGCCATGCCTCACCTTCCGAGTGCTGCTACTTTTCAGGGCTTGCAGGAGGACAAGGCCACTGTCATCATCCCCATCTTCACCGCCAGCCAGGCTCTCCTCCTCAGGGGGCATCATCTCCAGGGGTGCAGCATCCACAGGCTGAGGGGCCCAAAGCTGTGGGCTCCTGCTTGACCCCACAGGATGGCTCTGGGGTTCAGTGTCCACGCTTTGGGCTGCTCTGGTTCTCCTGGCCTAGCCCCAAACCCTGGGGTTTCAGAGTCCAGCCCTGTCCTAGATGGGGGCTTAAACCCCCACTAACCCCTGCTCTCCAATGCTGCAAACCCCCATGCCCCTAACATCTGGCTAGATAGCTCACAACTGGCTTCTCCCCTTGGAGAACTACCCCAGCTGAGGGTGTAAACACCCACAGATCCCCTAAATGGGGAGGACAAATCCCCACACACCCCCTTACAGAGCCACCCCAAAATTGGGTGGGGGGCCAACCCCCTGGCAAGAGTTACTCCTGATTTGAGGGGTGGAAACGCCCCCAGACGCCCTTGCAAGAGCCACCCCAAATATGGGGTTTGTAGACCCCCTTGCAAAAGTTACTAAAATTTGGAGGGAGGGGTGAATCCCTACAGACCCACCCCAAATGGGAGGACAGACCCCCAGAGACCTTCTTGCAACTGCCACCCCAAAATGGGGGGGTGCAAACACCCACAAGCCCCCTTGCAAAAGCCACCCCTAATTTGGAGGGGTGCAAACCCCCCCAAGCACCCCAAATGAGGGAGTGGCAAACCCCCACCGAACCCTTTGCAAAAGCTACTCCAAATTTGGGGGGGAAGTTATAAGCCCCCTTTTGCAAGTGTTACCCCAAATGTGGGGTGCAAACCCCCACAGCCTCTCCCTCCCAAAAGGGGGGACAGCCCTTCTTGCTGAGCCCCAAACAGGGAGGCAGCCCCTTTCCTCAAGCTCTCTTGCAGATATGCCCGAAAGTGGGAGTAACTCACGCACCCGGGCAACACCTTCGGGGCCCCCACAACCCCCCCAAGCCCCGTTTTGGGGCGAACCCACCCCAATAAGGGTGTAGGAAGCCGCCCCAGCCCCGCTCACCCCTCGCTGCCCCCGCCCGGCGCTGCTGGCCCGGAGCGGCGCGGGGCATAAGCAAAGGGAGTAGGCGGGGCTAAAAGTGGATTCAGCCAATGGGAAGGGAGGACGGGGATGATGGGCGGCAACACTGACCAATGGAAGCGCGGATCTGGGAAAAGTGGGGGGCGGAGCGGATCGGGGAGGGGGACTGTCGCCGGGGCAACGGGGGGAATTAGAACGCTGATGACGTTACGGGAGGGGCGGGGCCTCTCGGCACATCTGGATGTGCGGCTGCTCCACCCCTCCATCCACTTCTGGGTGGTTTCACCTACAACCAGCCCCTCAGCCCCGTTATAGATTGCGCAAAGCCTCATCCAACCTAGCCTTGACCACCCCCAGGGATCTTGGAATCGTGGAATGGCTTGGGTTGGAAGAGACCTTAAAGATTATCCAGTTCCAACCTCCATACCTTGGGTAGGGACACCTCCCACTGAATCAGGTTGCTCAAAGGCTCATCCGATCTGGCCCTGAACACCTGCAGGGATGGGACAGCTTCTCTGAGCAATCTGTGCCAGGCTCTCACCACCGACATTGTCAAGAATTTCTTCCTAAAGTCTCAAACAAATCTTCCCCCTTCCAATTTAAAGCCATTCCCCCTTGTCCTATCACTCCAGGCCCTTGTAAGAAGTCCCTCCCAAGCTTTCCTGGAGCCCCCTTTCAATACTGGAAGGCTGCTATAAGGTCTTCCTGGAGCCTTCTCTTCTCCAGGCTGAATAACCCCAACTCTCTCATCCTGTCCTCATAGCAGAAGTTCTCCAGCCCTCGGATCATCTTCCTTCTTTTTAATTGGAGAGATATGGATTTGATGGGTGGACTGTTCAGTGGATAAGGAGTTGATTGGATGGTCACATTCAGAGAGTAGTGGTCCCTGGCTCAATGCCCAGATGGAGCTCCATGACAAGTGGTGTCCCTCGGGTGACTGTCCTGGGACCAGTGCTGTTTATTATTTTTATTGATGATATAGACAGTAAGATCATGGAATCACTTGGTTGGAAAAGACTTTTGAGATTCAGTCCAACTGTACCTGTCCACCACTAAACCATATCTCTGAGTACATCGTCAACTCGTCTTTTAAACAGTTCCAGGGATAGTGACTCAACCACCTCCCTGGGGAGCCTCTTCCAGTTCCTGAGAACCTTTTCAGTGAAGAAATTTTTCTTGTCTAATCTGAACCTCCCCTGGTGCAACTTGAGTCCATTTCCTCTCATCCTATCCCCTGTCATTTGAGAGAAGAGACCAATACCCACCTTGCTAAAACCTCCTGAAAGGTTGTAGGCAGTGATAAAGTCTCTCCTCAGCCTCCTCTTCTGTAAGCTAAACCAGTCCAAGTCCCTCATGAGACCTGTGCTCCAGACCCTCACCAGCTTCGTTGCCCTTCTCTGGACACACTGCAGCACCTCTGTGTCTTTCTTGTATTTTTGAGTGCATCCTCAGCAAGTTTTCAAGATGACACCAAGCTGAGTGGGGCAGTTGTTGCACCAGAAGGATGGGATATCATCCAGAGGGACCTGGATAAGCTGGAGATGTGGATCTTTGTGAACATTATGATGTTCAATGAGGCCAAGTGCAAGGTCCTAATCCTGAGTTGGGTGTAATCCATAGTTTCACTTCATGATTGAGAGCAGCCTTATGGAGAAGGACTTGGGGTGCTGGTTGATGAGAAGCTTGACATGATCTGGTAACGTGCACTTGCAGCCCAGAAGGCCAATACCTCTAAGGATGGAGCATTCACGACTTCTCTGGGCAACATGTGCCAGTGCCTCACCACTCTCACAGTAAAGAATTTCTTCCTAATATCTCATCTAAATCTCCCGTCTTTCAGCTTAAAACCATTCTTCCTCATCCTATCCCTGCACTCCCTGATAAGGAGACCCTCCCCAGTTTTCCTGCTTTGAATGCAGCCCACGGTACAGTGCGGAAGTGTTCAAGACCAGCTTGGATGGGGCTTTGAGCAGCCTGATCCTTTGGAAGGTGTCCCTGCCCATGTCAGGGGAGTTGGGACTGGATGATCTTTATGGTCGCTCCTAACCCCAACCATTCTATCATTGTATGATGCTTTGTGGGCTGCAAGTGTACATTCTGGGCTGCAAGCGCACATGTGTCCTAAGTCCTCCACTTTCTGTGGCCCCTTGGCCACATTATCGTCACCGCCAAACATCTGGATGGTGACACTACCGCTTGCACAGATGCTGGAACAATTCTGCAACACCTGGAACTGCTATGCCCTTCCCCTGCTATAACCATTAGATGCTGCTCCTTTAAAAAGCACACTAGAGGACAAAATACAATGCAAAAATAAATGAAAATTATAAAATAGAATCAATTTTCTTACTTTTTTTTCCAGCCAGATACAGGCAAATCCTTCCCTTCCCCCCTTCTGAGCCAAATTGTTGAATCACAAAAGGGTTTTATTCTCAATCACGCTCATAAAATAAGAGCTGGACTGTACAACAGTGTTAAGTCTGACAAAATTTTCTGCAAAAATGTGCAGGGTTTGGGAAAATCCACTTCCCAAAGCGCACATGGGATCCTAATGTACAGAGCACCAAGCACGAGGATGCTGAGGTGGCTTGTCATCAGCACTTGTCACCCCGAAAAGGTCCCTTAGTATCTACTGGAGCCTGCTTGATTTCCATAATTAAGGTAATGAGACCGTGCTTCTGCACGATGAATCCTACTCATGGCATCAGGGCATGGGGAACCCCATGCAGATTCAGCTGTTTAATGAGGGGAACAGTAATTAGCCCGGCATACATTAAACCTTTTACGTGGCATGAGTTTATTTTATAGCTGCCTGAATATATTAAACTATTTCCACCCTTTCCAGCCACTTTTGCCTTGTTGGATCTTCTAGGCTTGTGTGTGATCCTAGGGAAAGTATGTTAAGAAAGACTTTTCTGTCCCTTCTGGATGTCCCAACCTGCAAGGAGATTCTAGACTTCAAAAGCAAAATAATAGCAATGATTTTCTGGGTGAATATTGCAGCGTTTTGCAAAGAAAAGTGCTTTAATTGTGTGGTTGCAAGCGTCTGGACACTGGGGAGCATGTAGGAAGATGTGTTTATTCTTCTGTTGATGAAGGAGATGCCTTCAAGCCTGATTGTGATTGACAGCTCACAGGATATTATCACCAATATGGCCCTCACCATAGTAGCTCACCATAGTGTCACCAAACCATTCAGGGGCCCCCATTTGCAGTCTGTTTTTCCCCAGATGAGCCAGACCCCTTTTGTGGACCATGTTTCTCCACTGCAAAGCCTTGGATGGAGTCATCTGACTCCCATCTACCCCATCGCAAAGAGCATCTTATTATTAAGAGGTTTAACCCAGGTTGTGTTTGTGTAGGATGTGTAGGCAAACTGGAGATGATCTAGGTATGGAAGGTCTCTTCTCCCAGCTCACCCACCTTGCAAAACTCATCATTTCCCAATTGTGGACAAACTATCCAGCATGGAGATCTTGGGAGAAACCTTCACCAGGCATCAGGGTTGAAGAAATGGCAGGTGAAAATGAAAGAAAATGAAATATATGCTGGTCCTCAACTTGGCAGGAGGTTGCTGAGAGGGAACAAGCCCTGGCGTGACATCGACCTCTCCAGCTCCCTGCCCCGGGGCTGGCTCCCATCCCTTGACAACTTTTACTCATCCAGCAAGAAAAGTGGCTTGGATGCTTTTTCTTCGGGTGGTGCAATGAAGATCAAAGAGGCTTTCCTAGAGACAGCCCTTCCTCCGGGGGTTTCCGCTCTCGACCACAAACCAGGCAGCACCTTCCCAGGCGAATGCGTGGCCCCGCTACTCACTATGGCTGGGGACCTCAGCATGGGACTATGCCTTTTTTTTTTGCCCCGGACCCCAGCATTTTTAGAGAAAGCTCATGTTTGTTCATACTATGCAAAGCCCCTGTGTTCCCTTTGCACCAGCTCCTTCCCAGGCTGAGGATGGTTCAGACTGTTCTGAGGCTCAGCTGCATGTGAGGTGCCTGATGGCAATGTAGACAGGTGAAAGCAATAGGTTTATCTACATAATAGGGCTGGAGATGATTGGGGTGGGTGAGTCCTTTAGGATGAGAGTTATGGGCAACAGTATAGAGTACCCCGTGGGATTCAGCCTCTGCACCCAGAATCTGCGTTCTCTGACCTCTCCAAATCCAACAGTGAGGCTCTGATGGGCAAGGGGCACCTGAGAAAGGGTGGCTTTGGGTGCTCATTTAATTATATAATTGAAGATGAGATATCTCCTGGAAGGTGGATTTCTCTGATTTTAAAGGAATATCTTTGGCCCAATCCTCCACCTGAGCAGTTCAAAGTATTTCCCCTCAGGGTGTCTCCTTGCCCAGGACGTTGTTGCTAGTGGTTCTCCTCAAATTCAGCTTTTGGGCTAAAACTTCATTTCCCAGGGTGCACCTTGGGCTTGGACCATCCAATCAAGGCTGAGGGAGTCTTTAAATACCCCGCTTGCAGGGGAGCATTGCCCTTAGGGAGGAAGCTGGGTAGGGGGTGAGGTCTTCTCCAGTTTGTGTGGTTTTGAGGGAGCATGTTATATTGTGCTGAGTGAGTGTGGTCCTACCAACAGCTGTAAGTGCTCACAGCTCTGGAAAGTCCGGTAAATTATAAAGTTTCTCAATGTGTTTTTTACTCTTTGAAAAGCTTGTAGGTTGTTTTATGGTGCTTTGTAGCTTGTCTTTCTCCCTTGAGAAGTTCCTTTATTCCCCCCAACAGTAAAAGTCCTTCATGAGTGGAGATTACCTTGGCACTATTTGAATATGGTCTTTATTTCACGCATTCACTGAGGCCTTGAGCTTCCAGGGGGAGCAGTGGTGGGGGTTAGGGATAGGACAGGGTCAGGATGCTGCATCCATGGGAAGTAGAAGAGAGCTGATAGCTGGGTGATAGCCCAGCTGCCTGCTTTGGTGGGGGGAAGTCAACATCTCAACTTTGCTCTTGTTTCTTTGTTGTATGTTTTATTATATTCCATTGTTCTGGCTTTTTGGGTGTTATTAGGACTCAGTTAATTTTTGCTGCATACCTTGGGCTTTTCTGAGGGTGCAAACGTTCAGATCAATCCCCATCTACCTACGTGAAACTGTGAATTCATATACTATGGGGTGACTTCCTTTTATTTTAGCAATAATTTTATTTTTGCCACCTCTAACAGCAGGTCAGGGACTGTGATCAAATCTTTTTGATATTCTACTTGGGTCCTTGTTTAAGCTGAGCTTGACCTGCAGAGGTGGCTACAGACTTCAGCACTGAGCTGTGGAGTGAGCATCTCTTGGGCTTTCATCTGAAAGCAAAACTGGGGTGCTACCAACCACGCACTGACTGTCCTGTTGCAGTGACCGTTCTTGGGGATGCAGCCTTAACTGTATATCACATCTTGAAGAGCTGATGGATAACAAAGCCATGGAGGTATCAAGGGCCAGCAGGGCGAAGAACAGCAGCAGGTGAGTGCCATGGGTCATGGCTGAGGATTTTGGGGGGCCTCCAGCATTGTGTTATCACACTTACTGCAGCTGGCTCTGTTGGGCAGCTCAGCCCTAAAATAGTCAGCAGGGAAATTCCTCCAAATTTCCTTTTGGGAGCTCCTTTTTGGTGTTGCTGGGCACAAGAGTTAAGCAATGTGGCATCACACGATGGTTCATTTCTACCACCAAGGGGTTTGCTGCACGTGTTGCTTGATTTGCCTCAGTGGGATGGATTTGTTCTTGTCCTCAGGAAGAGAAAAAATGACTTGGGGGAAGGGCAGGAGGTACCAAAGAAACCCAGGAAAAAGGCTGTGAAGAAGGAAGCAGAGGAAATGCCATGCACAGTGCAGGTACCAGCCAGCCTTCTCCATGCCCAGGCACTGGAGTGACCCATGTGACTGTCCCCAGTGTTTTATGGGCATCAAACTCACTGTATGAATTTCCTTCTCTCTTACACCACTCCTTCCTGATGTTCAGCCTCCTGTGGTAAAAGAGAAGAGGAAGAAGAAATCACCCAAGATTAAGGAGAAGCCACTGCAGGAAAACATCATCAGCAGGTAACTCCTTGGCTGGGTGGAGGAGCTGATGGTGGTAGCCAGGGAGGAGATGGGAACTGTGGCACTTTGCCCTTCCCATCTGGGGTTCCACATCTAGGTTCACCCCAAAGTTGTGCATGGGAGTGCAGTGTCCAACTCTGCTCTCCTTGTGCTGCTTTGATTATCAAAAAGGGTTTTTAATTGGGAATGAATTCCTTCTCTGTCTCCTTTTTGGCCAAGAAGCTCCCTAAAGCATGAAGCTGCAGAAGGGAAAGGTGTTGACTTGAGCCTGCAGGATGGGATCCAAGCAAAGGACAGAGCTGCATTTGGGTTGGTACGTGGTGGTATCTGTACCGATGGATTCAGGAGCACTCATGGTTTGGTCTCAAGTGAGCTGTGAGGATGGTGTCCTATGACCTGGGGTTGTGTGCAAGCCCTTAAAATAGATCATTTGAGCATCTTGAAGAGTAAATTGCCTGAAGCTCAGATGCATTTGCCATTGGGATTCAATCAGTCACAGTCTGGTGTTGGATCAAGAGTGTGAGCTGGCACTAATGGGGAGCACCAGGACACAGGTGATTCCATCACTTACCAAGCACGAGGTTGGGATTGGCCTCATCCCAACAGCATTCTTTTCTGAGGCATTTTGTCTTTACTGCTTCTCTTGGGATCTACTGGATAGCACAGATCCTGACTGATGCACCCTGCATTTTGCTTTGCCCCACGTTAATGTATTACACTTGTCCTCTTGGGATGTAAAATACAGCAGAGATTTTTTTTTTCCTTCCCCATGATCTTAAAATCATAGAACGGTTTTGGTTGGAAGGGACCTTGAGGCCCATCCAGTTCCAACACCCCTGCCATGGGCAGAGACACTTCTCATTAGACCAGGCTGCTCAAGATCCCATCAAGCCTGACCCTGAACACCTGCAGGGATGGGGCATCCACAGCTTCTCTGGGCAGGCTATGCCAGTGCCTCACCACCCTGACAGTCAAAAATTTCTTCCTAATATCTCACCTAAATTTCCCTTCTTGTAGCTTAAAACTGTTCCCCCTTGTCCTGTCCCTGCAGTGCCTGATAAAGAGTCCTTCCCCATCTTTCCTGTAGCCCCCTTGAAGTACTGTAAGACTGCTTTAAGGTCTCTCCAGAGCTTTCTCTTCTCCAGGCTGAACAATCCCAGCCCTCCCAGCCTGTCCTCATAGCAGAGGTGCTCCATTCCTGATTATCTTCATGGCCTCCTCTAGACCCGTTCCAACAGTTCCATATCCTTCTTATGTTGGGGATTCCAGAACTGGACACAGGACTCCAGGAGGGGTCTCACAAGAGCAGAGTATCCCCTCCCTTCCCTGCTGGCCACGCTTCTTTTGATGCAGCCCAGGACACAGTTGGCCTTCTGGGCTGTGAGCACACGTTGCCGGCTCATGTTGATCGATGATATCTCCATCCATCTCGCAAATGATGTCTGATGTGTCAGCAGGCACCCCTGTAAAGCTGTAACCTTGAAACACCCCAAGGCTGCTTGTGGTTGGTGTCCTGATGTTGCTGGCATTCTCAGTGCAAGGACCAGGCATTTGCATGCAGGACTCTTTGGAAGAAGGTGGTTATGTGCTCTTGAATTTACCAGCCTGATTTCTGATGGTTGTGAATTCGAGAACAGGCGTATTCCCAAGGAACAAAAGTGTACGTTGTCTTAACCAACCTATAATTAACGAGGGGTTTTCCCCTTTAATGAGTTAACAAAGAGTCTTCTCAGCAGCAGCTTTCAAGAAAAACCCCTGTGTGGTTTTGGCCTCCCTTGAAAGCCTTCGAAAGAGAAACTTGAGGAAGGCAGAATTTATAATGAGAGCCTTAATGCTTGGCAAGTGTCCGGTGGAGCTGGAATGGGTTTCAGGGTTCCAAGTGGAGAGACGTAGCCTTGCATGGCCAGGAACAGAAGAACCTGGCTTCAGATTTGAATACAAGCATGCAAATGGTGTGTTAATATTTTTGGGGGCTTCATGGGTCAGCTCTTGGAGCTCTGTTTGAGTCCCCCGTGAGCTCATTTTCTTCTAGGTCCTGTCTCTATTTTCCCTACGGTTGGCTTTTTCTTTCTCAGTGCCCTCTATTCACCCTTGTATTTCCCACCCTGTGGCTTTGCCCCCATTTCTTTTCTCGCCATCTGCTACAATGGTTATTTAATCATCTAAGGACTCAAGCTGATGTGGATGCACAGAAGCTGTCATTTGCATCTTTGTTTTGGAGCCCTCCCATCCCTTCTGCTGTTCGGGACTGGAGTCACTGCTAGCAGCAATACATGTAACAACCATAATGTTGAGGAGGGGTGGTAGTTTTCCTGTCTTTGCTCTATAAAATACCTTTTCAGTGTTGTTGGAAGCAAGATTGGGATTTCCTAACCCCATAAAAGCTCAAAACTCTCATAATGGTTGGAAAAACCTGCCGTTTTAGGCTTCCGGTTTCTGGCTGAGGTGGCTGAGGAAGGGAAAGGTGATATCAATGAGATTGGTACTGGGCTTTGGCTGGTTGCTGTCATAGGGCTGGATGATTGCTTGAGGGTGATGCTATTGTTGGTGTACCCATGCGATCTGACCTCTGCCAGACCAACACTGTTAATGTGTTTCAGGAGGAGACTGAATCAGCCCTCCACCAAGAGCCATCAGTTGGACTGAACAAGTCTTCAAAGTAAGCTGGTCTACTTTTTGAATATTTCTTTTCCCCATAGAGCTGGAAATATGTCCTTTCTCTTCTTGCCATGGGGTTGCACAGCCCTGGATATCCCTCCTGTATCCCTGTGACCACCCTTCTGCTGATGCCTTCACTGGGTAGTTTAGCCGCTTCCTGGTGCTTTATTGACCTTAAAGTTTGCCAAAAACATCCCAAGTGGAATTTGAGGCCCCACTGTGGGATTTGAGGGTGGTGAGGGAAGCTTCTGGTCCTGTCCAACCTTCCCAAGGATGCTGGAGTCAGCAGGGTGCGATCACTTGGGTGCGCATACCTACATAAATACGGAGGTAGGCGGTGGGAAAGTGCTCGTGGGGACAACCAGCCTCACAGAGCCTGGGAAAAAGGGTGTTTCTTTCCCTTGCCCAATGCTAGATCTGGGCAGAGATAGGAAGCTGAATTCATAAAGCTGGCCCTTAGCAGACTAATCCTCTCTGCGTATTAGAGGCAGGGGCTTTCATGTCCAGTGAGAGGCCTCTAATAAGACTTTCTGGGGAAGGAGCCGATCCCAAAATGTGGCAGGACTTTGCCTTCTGAGTCATGAATCTGGTGGTGCTCGACACCTAATGAGATTGGAGGGGCTGAGTGTGTTATGCTGGGCTGTTTGCCCTAATGAGTTTAGTGGAGATTGTGTAATGCGTGCTCCGGCTGTGTGGAAAAAGCATCTGGCCCTTGTTCTTTGGGGAACTTGCTGCCTCCATCTCAAGCAGGCTTGAAGTTTTTCCTAAGCCCTGCATTGCTCTCGTGTCCCACAACCTGGTAGAATCATAGAATGGTTTTGGTTGGCAAGGATCATAAGGACCATCCATTTCCAGGTCCCCTGCTATGGGCAGGGACACCTCCCACTAGAAGTAGTTTCTGAAGCACAAGCAACTCAAAGATGAGGTTCCCAACTCCCTGCTTGTCTTGGAGGAGCCTTTGGAGGAAATATTTCATAGGAGTGCGTTGGTGCTTTTCTGTATGCAAGTCCCACAGAAGTCCTCAAAATTCACTCGACCTCTCTGCTGACCAAGGTCACATTCCTGCACTTCCCAACTGTGTTGCTGATGGTGGAGGTCATGGATCTGGACACTTTATCCTGTAGCTCACTGTAATAATAAGGCTGTGTCCTTCCCTGTTGTACCAATACTCAGGCTGCCACCCTGGGAAGGAAATGGGGGAGCTTGTCCCCACAGTCCCAGGAGATGTGTCCCATCACAAGGTCTCCCCCTGCAGTGATGCTCAGCCTGATGACATCTCTGTTCTGCTTTCTGCTGGTGCTGCCAAACCTTACAAACCTTTCTGGGCAGAGGTGTCTCTGGGGAATTTCCTTGGCCTCCCCTGTTTGGTCTGGAGATTTTGTGGTCCTGCTTATTTGAGCTTCCTTATCCCATAAGCTGCAGACTGGGTCCAGCTGCTATGGAAGCCAGTCATTGCTTCTTTGGGATATCTCCATCTGTGGAAGTGCCTGTGGTGGTGCCATGCTTGAAGGGAAACAAGGGCTCACCAATACAGTAAGAAGAGACTTTGCTTTTGCTGTAGGTCACAGGGCAAACCTCGAAGAGCAGGACCTGCAGTGGGACAGCAGCTCTCAGCAACCAAGGCTGGAGTTGAGGTAGGAAGCCTGGAGAGACCAAATACTGCATGAAGTACATCCCTTAGTACCTCCTCCATTTCTTGGGCTTTGGGATATTCTCTCCCTTTTCTCAACATCAGCCTTTCACACCTGTTTCCCACAGGTCCCAAAGCCAAGTGATGGTGTGGCTGGTGGGGCTGCATCCCTTTCTGGAGAGTCTGGGGCTTCGGAGGTGGTTGTGGAGGTCATCACTATAAGTGAAGGTGAGAAGGAGCTTGACTCCCCTCTTCCACAGCAGCAAGGGGATGCTCAAGACTCGAAAAGGAAAAGAGAGGAGAAGCAGCAGGAAAAGGGATTGGTGAGAAAAGGAGGGAGAAAGAAGGA
Organism: Tapera naevia; assembly: GCA_033556795.1. Lineage (NCBI taxonomy): Eukaryota > Metazoa > Chordata > Aves > Cuculiformes > Neomorphidae > Tapera > Tapera naevia. The sequence continues at coordinate 481,179 of JAUMJJ010000063.1, forward strand.
TGAATTTGAGGAAAACCCTGAGGATGTGGTGGAGGCCATTGAGGAGGAGGAGGGTGATGATGGGGACAGGAATCAGGCCGTGGGACAGAGAAAAGTCAAGCAAGGGAGCAGCAGCACCAAGGGACGGGGTGACAGGAGGGAAAAGCAGAAGAAGGGGAAGGCAGAGAAGCGCAAGAAAGTGAAAATTGAGGAGGAGGAGATGGGGAAAAAGAAAATAAAGACGGAACAAGTGTTGGAAGAGGAGCAAGAGCTGGGGAAGACAGATGAGGAAGAAGGAGAGAAAGGAGTGGGAGTAGGATTGGAGGGGAGAGATGGGATGGGAAAGGAAAGCAAAGATGGAAAAGGAGTAAAGGAGGAGGAAGAGGAGGTAGATGGGAAAGAGGATAAAGGATGGGGAGAGATGCAGAGTGCAGAGATTGGACAGGAAGTGAAAGAGGAGGAGGATGAGGCAGGGAAGGGAGATGTGCCAGGGAAAACGAAAAAGCGGAAAATTAAGGAGAAAAAGCCTGAGGGAGAAACCAAAGAGAAGGGGAAGAAGAGCAAGAAGAAGATTGAAGAGGAGACCCAAGGAAAAATGCAGAAAAGGGAATCTAAGGAAGAAGAAGAAAAGGACAACAAAAAGTCTAAAAAGGAGGAACGAAAGAAGGAAGAGGCAGAGAACAAGTGGAAATGGTGAGTGTCTTGGCTATCTTTGGCCTGTGGGCAAGTTTAATGATAGCATAGTTGGGGTCTTAGTTTTATTTCTGTTTTAATTAACTGCTCTGCTGTATTTCCTAAACCCTGAAATCCACACTGTTGGCAAGAGGAAAGGGGTGAAAGATAATGGGAGGTCCTGAATACATCCCATAGTATTTGTATAATAGTTTTTTATTCTTATAAATATAGATATATAATATGTTCTTCCTGAATGGCTTTGCTGACCAGCCAGGGAAGGGAGATGATCCCAACAACCCCCTGTAAAAAAAAAAAAACACCCCCAAACCCCCCAATAAGCAACGTCCAAGACAGTGGGACCTATATCAAGGAGTTCTATCATAGAATCATTAAGGTTGGAAAAGGCTTCAAAGATCATCCAGTCCAACTGTCAGCCCAGCACATGACCGTGCCTACTAAACCATGTCCTGAAGTCCCACATCTACACATTTTTTGAACACCTCCAGGGATGGTGACTCCACCACTGCCCTGGGCAGCCTCTTACAATGCTTCACCGCTCTCAGTAGAGGAATTTTCCTGACGTCCAATCTAAACCTCTCCTGGTGCAACTTGAGGCCATTTCCTCTCATCCTATCACTTGTTACTTGGGAGAACAGACCAACACCTGCCTCACTACAACCTCCTTTCAGGGAATTTTAGACAGTGTTCAGGTCTCCCTCAGCCTCCTTTTCTCTAGGCTAAACAATCCCAGGTCCCTCAGCCACTCCTCATGGGAATTTTTCTCCAGCCCCCTCACCAGCTCTGTTCTCCTTCTCTGGATGCTCTCCAGCCCCTCAATGTCCTTCTTGTAGTGAGGGGACCAAAACTGAACCCAGGATTCAAGGTGCAGCCTCGCCAGTGCCAAGCAGAGGGGCACAATCACTGCCCTTGTCCTGCTGGCCACACCATCTCTCAAGGCAGGACGCTGTTGGCCTTCTTGTTGACCTGGGCCACACTGCTGATTCATGGTCAGCTGACTGTTGATGAGTACCTCCAGGTCTTTTTCTGTCAGGCAGCTTTCCAGCCACATTTATTTTTCTCCTTTTGCAGCAGTTTTTGGGTGATCTAGACAAGATTTTTGGTAGGGGAGCATTGAGAAGGAATGGGTGAGTCGAACTGATGTGTTCCTTTTTTTCCCCAGGGTGGCAGGGAACAGTGGCTTTAGCCACTTGGTGTCACTCTTTCCCAGAACACCCCGATATCTGGGGCAGAGAAGGAGCATTTAGTGGGGCTGGATGCTGTGGAGCCTGTTGTAAATCTGGGCTGCGGGTTGTTTCTAGGGTGTTATCCCAGACAGGGGCTCTCATGAGTGCCTTGGAACTTCAGAACAGCTCTTGTGGAGCACAAGGTGGTGTAAAAAGTGGGATTATACAGCTGTTTTTCTAAGTAATGACTTATTTAGGGAATGGAACCTGGCACGGAGGCAAGAAGCCAGGATGTTGCATCAGCTCTATTTGCAGCAGATTTGCCCCAAAACACGTGCAGGACTACGTTTCCCATAAGGCTGCGCTCCCCTGGCACGTGGGGAGCCCCACAACCTGGACTGCTCGGACACAGGGGTGCCTTGTCACGGCGATGCCTAGGGTACCACCATCACCATGCCCCCAGCAGGATGCTGGGGCAGGATGCTTGAGGTGACCCGGGCATCCCGCAGCTTCGCTGTCTGCCGATGGTCGCTGGGATGTACCGGCTTCTCGTCTCCTCGTTGCTTGGCCGCAGGGTCCATCACCCCTGGCTCAGCCCCATTTACCTCCGGCCACGGTCGGGGGGGTGCAGGAGGTGAGTGATGTCGTGCTGAGGAGGGGAATCGCGTGCATTTGAGAGGAGGAAGGGAGCCTTTGCAGCACTCCACAAATCACCCTTGTGGCTGCTGTCTCTGAGATGCTTTCAGCCGAGACCTCTGTAGCTTAGTCATGTTTCTTTAATACCTTTTTTTTTTCCTAAGCTTTCACTTTTTGATGTGATTGATTTATTCCTCCCAGCTTCCCATGGGGAGGGGAAAGTCAGAAATACTTCCGGGGCGCTGTTGAGTGAGAAACACTGGGATTTTTCTTCCCTAGGGTGAACACTTGCTGTGTTTTCCCAGCAATCCTTGCTTGTTGTTTTTTTTTTTTGCTGGATGTGCTGGAGTTAAGAGTGCCAGCCTGGCTGGGGATGAGCTGCGGGGTGCAGACCCTCTGCCTGTCCCATGCACTGCTGCTGCCAACGCTCTTAGAATCATAGAATCATCTGGTTGGAAAAGACATTTGAGATCGAGTCCAACTGTACCTGTCAACTTACTAAACTTTATCCCTGAGAAACTCATCTACTTGTCTTTTAAACACCTCCAGGGATGGTGAATCCACCACCTCCCTGGGCAGCCTGTTCCAGCAGCATCCTCTCCTCTGCCCCTCGCTTCAGTTATCTTTTAATGCTCTTCTCCTGTTCTTCAGGGTGGGCATTTTGACTTTTTATATTTCTCATTTTAAAATTTTAAGAAATATTGATTTCACAGCTAAGCCTTGCAGTAACCTTAAAATCCTGTTTGCTCTGGAGGGGAGAGAGGAGCATAAAGATCTTATACATATTATCTTAATGCAAATAAGGAGTTATAAATGTTGTTGCCCATCTCTGGGGAGTGCTGCAGGGTTTTGCAGGTGGTAGGAGTTATGGTGTTACTGGGGAGCTAATGAGTCCCTGATGGCTACAGCAGGCTTCATGCAACCCTTCCGATGAGGAGCGCCCTGAGTAGGGTTTTAGGATGCACATGAACCTCTGAACCACTTTTATGGGGGTGCTTTTTAAAAAAAGAATGCAATAAGGGCTGGGGAGGGAAGGGAGGGTGCATTTACATTACAGAAGGCTGTCCAAGCATGGCTGGGACAGGGAGGGAGGGGATTCTCCCCCTCTGCTCTGCTCTAATGAGACCCCACCTGGAGTATTGTGTCCAGTTCTGTAATCCCCAACATGCGAAGGATATGGAACTGTTGGAACGAGCCCAGAGGAGGCTACAAAGGTAAGAGGTCTGGAGCACCTCTGCTGTGAGGACAGGCAGGAGAGTTGGGGTTGTTCAGCCTGGAGAAAAGAAAGTTCTGGGGACACCTTAGAGCAGCCTTCCAGTGCCTGAAGGAGGCTACAAGAAAGCTGGGGAGGGGCTTTTTACAAGGGCATGGAGTGATAGGACAAGGGGGAATGGATTTAAACTGGAAAGAGGACGATTTAGATTAGGAAGAAATTCTTCACAATGTGGGTGGTGAAACACTGGCACAGGTTACCCGGGGAAGCTGTGGATGCCCCCTCTCTGGAAGTGTTCAAGGCAAGGTTGGATGAGGTCTTGAGCAGCCTGGCCTAGTGGGAGGTATCTCTGCCTGTGGCAGGGAGTTGGAACTGGATGATCTTTAAGGTCTCTTTCAACCCAAACCATTTTATGATTCTATAATGTTAGTGCTTGTAGCCCCTTCTGTGCAAACTGAGTCTCCATGGCTCAGTAGTTGGGTCTCTCTTTGTGTTCCCATGTGTTTGGTTCTCCCCTTGCATCCTTCAATGTCACTGCACTGAACGTGTCCTCTTCAAGACACGTTTCCCTGGGTTGCATTCCAATCTTCCTTGTTTGAAAGAATGGGGAAACTGAGGCAGTAGCAGAGACAATGGGCTTCACCCTTGCTGCTCCCAGAGCATCTTCCTGGTGTGACAGGGACAAGGTCCCACAGCCTCAACTGTTGCAGATCCCAGGGTGGAGATGCTCTCACGGAGTCCCCGTGAAGTCATTGAAGTCCATCATTGAAGAAGTTGTTCTGGAAGATCTCCTTGGTTGTTTATCCATTATCAAGTTGTGGGTGCCCCCTCTCTGGAATTGTTCAGGGCCAGGTTGGATGGGATCTTGAGCAGCCTGGTCTAGTGGGAGGTGTCTCTGCCCATGGCAGGGGGGTTGGAACTCTATGATCTTTAAGGTCCCTTCCAACCAAAACCACTCTGTGATTCTATGATCTGTCCCAGGTGGGAAGAGGAGAAGAAAGAAGATGGGATAAAGTGGACACAACTGGAGCACCGAGGACCCTACTTTGCCCCCCTTTATGAGCCACTGCCCGATGATGTACAGTTTTATTATGATGGTACGTGTGTCTTGTGATGGGACCTAAGGCACGTGGAGTTTTCCTCTGCCTGGCTGAAGAGCTGATATCCTCTTTTGTATGAGAGGGGGAGTACTGCAGACCACAAATTATTAAAGTGCCTAAGTATATAATTGGATAATGTCTGAAAGCTGGATTAAAGCTGGAGGATTTTGCTCATTGTAGGAGTTATTGGGGAGCTAATGGCTGCAGCATGCTTCATGCATCCCTTTCTATGAGAAGCACCCTGAGCAGGGTGAGGGCTCCCATGAGGCTGCCTGCAGCTGGTTTTAGGGTGCTGTGATGCAACTGTGCATAGGTTTGGGACTTGCACCTCTGCTCACAGCCTCTCCTGGCTGTAGGACAGGTGGGGCTGGACCTTAGGTTTATTGAGGGGAAGCAAAACATCTTGGTACTGTTGCCTGAAGTCCTTGTGTACCTCTTGTGTTTTTTTTTTTTCCTCCAGTCCATCTTTACAAGTTCTTTTTATTAGGATCTGTTTTGGATCTGAGCTTTAAGTCAGCTCATAGATGGTTTCCCCATGGAAAATGTGATTTTGGTTTTGAGAGCTGCCATTTGCCTGTCTCATGGCCTCAGTGACTGACATAACACCTGCCCTCCCAAGATATTGTGAGGTTTGACTGTGCTGCTTTAAGCTTCTGGTCATGGCTCCCAGCGTTGTCTCTGGGGCCACCATGCATCACCTTACAGCAGCTCAGTGCATTAGTGAGGGGCTGAGACCGACAAGACAGACCCAGGTCTTTGCTGGCCTCCTTGGTTTCCTGCTGTGCTTGCTGGACTGTCTTCTCCTCCCCTGTCAGCTTCATCATTGAACTATTCTCTGAAAGGTCAAGGGAAAGAATCAATGGAGACCCTGGGGCTTGACCTAGGGATGCTGGAAATGGGAAGGGACCACAGTCCCATGGAGTCTTGGTCCTCCTCAGCCACCTTGCTGGGACTAAGGGACAAAATGCCAGTTTGGGGAAATGAGAGATCTGGCAGTGGTGTCACCAGAGGGCACTGCTGGGACATCGATGAGGCTGTTGAAGAATTTTGGGCTCTAGGAGGAGTCGTCTTGGCAGCTGTATGTAGTCCTGCATAGGATTTGGACCTTCTCTGTGGCGTATGAGCTGTTGGAAACCTATCTGTGTGCATCTGGGCTGATGACTTTGGCGGGGGATCTTGGGTGATGTCTCATTTGCTAAAAGGTGTCACCATTCCTGGATGAAAAACCCCAAGTAGGAAAGGCCCATGACTGGACCGCTGTATGTAGGTTGTCGTGGGGCTATGATAAGGTTGTGACCCACCATGCAGTTCAGGTGGAGATCAAGAACCCCAAAAAATCAGAGTTGCAGGTAGGATCAAACCGTACCCTGGAGCTCAGCAGGGTGCTTTTCCTGCAGCCTGTCTGGAGAAGCTCTTCCAAAGTATTGGTTTCCTAAGAAGAGCCAAGATGTTCCTTGGATTCGCTAGACTTTGTTGCTCTAGCCAAATTGCTCAGGAGAGGGTGATGGCTTTGCCACATCCAAGAAACGATCCAAGATCCACTAGACAACCATGAGAGGCCCTTGCATCTGTATGTATCTGTATCAGCTCTCAGTTTTGATCTTCCCATGACTGCTCCATCCACATGGGAAAGGATTTGAGATGGAACATCTCAAAATGGAATCCTAGCTATTCAGCATGGTCCAGGAAGTGATCATGAAAGCAAACCTTTCTGTGTTGTTCCATGGAACCAGTAGTTTGAGATTCATCACGGCATGGTGGTTGCTGAAAACCCTGTGGCTCAGTGACCTTAAAATAAATAGGGATTTCTGCTCTCCCGGAGAAGAAAATTAAGTGTGTGATTGCAGATGGGCTGCAGCAGCTTCCTGCTGTGCTGAGTGGTCTGGGTATTGATCCACAGACAAGGCTGTGCCTGGTGCAGGGACGTGGTGAAATCTTCCCAGTGTATGTTCTCCCCTGATTTGTGACCATGGGAACTTGCTGAACAACTGCCTGGGGCTGCAGGGCTGGGTTGTCCCCATAACTGGTGCTAAATGTCCTCTCCCTTCCTAGGCAAACCTCTGAAGCTGAGCCTGGCCACGGAGGAAATTGCCACCTTCTATGCCAAAATGCTTGATCATGAATACACGACCAAGGAGATCTTCCAGAACAACTTCTTCAATGACTGGAGGAAGGTACCTTCCCTGTGAGGGTTTCCTTGCTATCCATCCTTGTTGTTCCTAACATAAGAAGGATATGGAACTGTTGAAACAGGTCCAGAGGAGGCTACAAAGATGATCTGAGGGCTGGAGAACTTCTGCTATGAGGACAAGCTGAGAGAGTTGGGGTTGTTCAGCCTGGAGAAGAGAGGGCTCCAAGGAGACCTTAGAGCAGCTTCCAGTACTGAATGGGCCTACAAGAAAGATGGGGAGGGACTTTTTACAAGGGAATGTAGTGATAGGACAAGGGGGGATGGCTTTAAATTGGAAGGGGAAAGATGTACATACTAGGAAGAAATTCTTCACAATGAGGTTGGTGAGGCACTGGCACAGGTTGCCCAGGGAAGTCTTGGATGCCCCATCCCTGGAAGTGTTCAAGGCCAGGTTGGATGGGGCCTTGAACAGCCTGGTCTGTGGGAGGTGTCCCTGCTCGTGGCAGGGGCATTGGAACTGGATGATCTTTAAGGTCCCTTCCAACTCAAACCATTCTATGGTTCTGTGATCCTCCACGTTAAACACTCGGCATCAAGCCTGTCATTCCCAGGCAGACCCTTGGCTGCAGTGTGAGATGCAGGCCTTGAATTTGTGTCATGGCTTTGTACTTGATTTATAATCAAATAATTACGAGAGTCTAAAATATAGGCTATGTTTCTTTACTTCTTGTGGGTTTGGGCTGGGGTTGCTATCTGCAGCATTCTTGAGAGCTTAATGTTTGGCAGTTGTGTTCTGTCTAAGTTTTAGTGATGCTACCGAAGAAGGCAGGTGCTGGGTCTTGAAAGCAGCTTTGCAAATGATTTGGGGCATGTATCCCACTGAAGAATTAACCTCCTTATCCTGCAGCAAGACAACTCTGTCCCCAAATAAAAGCAAGACCCCTTCTAGAGCAAGTTTGTGCTCTCAAACACCTTTGGTGCTGCCCCTTTTGCTGTCCCTGAAAGCTGCTTGGGGATGACTTGTTTCTACAGCAGAAGTCAAAGGTTGCTCCACCCCAGAGCTTGCTGTGTTTTACTTCTTTGTGGGTGCAGGCTCGGATGTCCAGAAGCAGCCTGACCTCCTACCATGGCAGCTTTGTCTGCCTTTGGGTGGATGTGTCTAGGACAGCTGGGGTGGTTCCTTCATTCTGAGCTTTCTGAAGAACTGGCGTGTGGGTCTCTATTTCCTCTTCTGTGAAGGAGAGGCATAGACAGCAGCTCTGTCATCTTCATAGTATCAGCTCAGAAGATGAACAGAGGTCTGGAGCTGCTTTACCCAGCCCTTCTCATCTCTCAGGAGATGACCTCAAAGGAGCAGAAGATAATCAAGGATCTGGACAAGTGTGACTTCAGGGAGATTCACAAATACTTTGTGGACAAAAATGAGGCACGGAAAGCCCTCTCCAAAGAGGAGAAGCAGGTGAGGACTGGTTCCCATGACATCTGGGGCTGGTTGATATGTTTTGGGAGAGCTTGGGGGTATTTTGTCCCCTGCTTGTCTTCCTTCCTGGTGTTACCCACTCATATGGAACCTCTTTGGTCTTTGGATCAGTTCTGTCTCCAAGACCATCACACTCCTCTTCATTAGGCTTATTTGCAGATGCTGCATGTTTCATGGCTCTGCAGGATACCAGTCATTCTTGGACCATGGTTTGGGGTCCTGCCCTGTCCAGAGGATGATGGACCTCTCTAAGGGGTGGGTGGCACAGAGGCTTCTTCTATCAACATACCATGCTGGTGCAGCATCACTGTGAGGATTTGCAAAATAGGTGGAGAATGAGACATTTGTTGGGAGTGGACTTGAACCTGCACTCACCTCTTCTTCCAACCTTTTGAGCTCTGCCTTTCCAACTTGCTTTCTCCAGGGAAAGAAGAGTAGTTTTTAGGCAGGCATGAGTTGTGGGGTTTTGACTTCATCCTGTGGGGTGATGGTGGGATGGTGCTCATTTCAGAAGCTGAAGGAGGAAGCGGATAAGATCCAGGAGGAATATGGGTACTGCATCCTGGATGGGCACCGGGAAAAGATCGGCAACTTCAAAACTGAACCGCCGGGACTGTTCCGTGGACGTGGGGACCACCCCAAAATGGGCATGCTGAAGAAGAGGATCATGCCAGAAGATGTTATCATCAACTGCAGCAAGTGAGTCACCATGGGAAGAGCTGAGCTCCCAAAAGCTGAGCTGCTTTTGGGACTGGGGTAAATAAGGTTGCCCAAGGGTTTTTTTTATCTCCTACAGTCACTGCTTTGTACACCCTCAGGCCTGAACTCAGTGGAGCCCTTTGGTTGCCTCTTGGTCACCTCCAAATAGCAGCTTTGCAGTTAGGTCTGACTTCAATCTCTCTGTGGATGTACAGTGGCCAGCGAAGCTATTGAGCAGTTGCCATCTCTCGTTGGTGCCTGCGCTTTTCACCCAACATCAACTGCAATCACTGCAGTGCTCCTGTTGCCTTTCTGAAGAAGGCACAACTCTACTCCTCCTGTGCTTCTCTTCCAGACAAGCCATTCCACCTCATTTTATGAGTTCCCTGTGCTGGCTGGAAGCATCAGAATCCTCACTGGAGGGAGAGAAAGCTGTGATAGTTAAGAGTGTTTGCCCTTTAACTTATGTGAGTTGGGTTGGTGTTAAACCACCCATATAACGACCTTGTGGCTTTGATTAAAAACAGTCCCCACCAGTGCAGCAAGTTCTCTTGTTGTCCCCAACGTCCAAAGGATAAAGACCTGATCATATTGTGGAGCAATTTGGGGCAGGCTGTATGTTTTCTGTAAATAATGCTGCATTGCGATGACCATCCTTGGCTCACTGTGAAGAAGCAGTTGAGCTGATGACCTGTTTCTGAGACAAACAGAAACAGAGGCTGAGACAGTTGAGGTTGTTCAGCCTGGAGAAAGAAGGCTTCAGGGAGACCTCATAACAGTCTTCCAGTACCTGAAGGTACTACAAGAAAACTTGAGGGACTTTTTAAAAGGGCATGGAGTGATAGGATGAGGGGGAATGGCTTTAAATTGGAAGGAGGAAGATTTAGATTAGAAGCTAGGAAGAAGTTCCTCATGATGAGGGTAGTGAGACACTGGCATGTGTTACTCAAGGAAGTTGTGGATGCCCCATCCCTGGCGGTGTTCAGGGCCAGGTTGGATGGAATATTGAGCAGCCTGGTCTAGTGGGAGGTGTCCCTGCCCATGGTAGGGAACTGGATGTTCTTGAAGGTCCCTTCCAACCCAAACTATTCTAAGATTCTCTAATTCTTCACGGTCTGAGGGCTGTATCCCTGCTCTGCCTGCAGGGACTCCAAGATCCCTGAGCCACCAGAAGGGCACAAGTGGAAGGAGGTGCGCTTTGACAACACAGTTACCTGGCTGGCCTCATGGACAGAAAACATCCAGAATACTTTGAAGTACATCATGCTGAACCCCAGCTCCAAGCTGAAGGTTGGAGTAATGCTGCTGTTCAGGCAGAACTGTTGCCTTTTGGGCCACAGTTTCTTCGCTAGGTGGAAAGATCAGGAGAAAGCAGAGATGTGGCACATCAACAAAAAGATACTTGCGCTCCCCCAAAAAAAGGGGGGCAAACCAGATTAATGTGCTATTGGGTGGTAAGGGGAAAACAACAGAGATGATTATGAAGCATCAATTCCAGGGGATAGATTACTACTGTCAGAACCATCTGGGTGCTGTGCTTCTCACATGTAGCCAGGAAAGGCTGTTGGAAGCCAGGCATAGGCTAAGAGTCCACAGGGACCAGAGCCTATGGGGTTAAACTCATTTATCCCAGTAAACAAGAGGGTAGGAGGAGGTGAGATCACCATCTGTAGTCCCATGGGTGGGCTGGAGTGAATGCTGTGGGGAGGTAAAGGTAATTTAAAGCGATTTCCAGTCCTAAAAGTAAATAGGGACACTTCATGCAAGTTGAGCACAACTGAGCAAATGCTTTGTGTCAGTCCTCATTGGTGGTGTCCAAGAGCAGGGGTCATAACAGTGTGCTGCTTAATCACTTGGCTCCTCACTTGCCATGTGCTGGCTGCTGGAGGACACCTCCAGGCTATGAGCACCTCAGATTTGGCCAGGAGCTCAGGTCCAGCGCAGCCAGCAGAGGGCACATCAACCCTAGATGAGCTGTTTCTGCTCTGATTTTTCCACTTCATATTTGTTTTTCTGTTGGGATTTGAGCGTTTTTAGATACTGGATATGTTCTCAGAACAGGGCTTGACTGGTAGGGGTGGAGAGAAGATGGAGGCACTGAGTGAAAATGTCTCTCCCTCTCTTTCCAGGGGGAGAAGGACTGGCAGAAATACGAAGTAGCCCGGCGCTTAAAAGATGTTGTCCACAAAATCCGTGCCCAGTACCGAACTGACTGGAAGTCCAAGGAGATGAAGAAGCGGCAAAGAGCAGTGGCCCTCTATTTCATTGATAAGGTACCTACAACCTCGCCCTGGCCCCCAGGTACCCCCTACCTGTTGAGGTCTAGGCTTAGTTTATCTGATCCACCCCGCTCTGTAGTTTATTTGATGTCTGCTGGTCATAGCGCAGCTAGGGTTGCTCCTCATGAGGCATCTGGCAATGATTGTGGAAGATGGTGACTCCTACTCTCTGCTGATGGTTGTGTGAGGATGTGTGGCCATGCAGGAGCTGTACTGTCCTTCCTGGACTTCACCTGCATGTGTGTCTCTGTGATGGCAAAGGTGCCAGTGGGTGACTTTATTCTGAGGGTATATTTTAGGGTTTCTTAGAGCAGTGAAATTATCTCTTGGAGGCAGTCACTGCTTGTTTTCCACCAGGGTCCCAGCAGCCATTCAGTGAGATGGTGTTCTGAGAAAGCTTCCCTCCTCCCACCCTGATGTCCACATCTACTTTAATAACCTTGGAAAGGGGAATGAAGGTGGGCTGGGATGGATGACTTGCTATCGCCTTCCAGTTGGCCCTGAGAGCTGGCAATGAGAAGGAAGAAGGGGAGACTGCGGACACAGTTGGCTGCTGCTCCCTGAGAGTGGAGCACATCAAACTGCACCCTGAGCTGGATGGGCAGAAGCACGTGGTGGAGTTTGACTTCCTTGGGAAAGACTCGATCCGTTACTACAACAAAGTGTCGGTGGAGAAGATGGTGAGTGGGACAGGAATGGAAGCAGTGGTAAACAGGGCAGTTTGGTGCATGGTTAGCTAGGTAGTTTGGTTCACTCGGTGGTCATCAGTCCCAAATCTGCATCTGAAACCTATTGCAAAGCTGCCTGCTGTGCTTTAACACCATGGTGGTACAGATGCAGCAGTACTGGGTGATGACACAAAGGTGCTGACCCTGTTTTGGAGAAAGGGGAGAAACTTTGAGGTAGGGCTTTCAGGGTTGTTCTCATGAGAGAAGAGTCCTGTCTCCTGCTGAAGCATCCTCATTTGAGTGGTGGGCATCAGGACTTGAATTGTCCTCATTGATATTTCATTATTGGCTTTGTCTGTGGGACAGATTATTTTAATGGTGTTTGTGGGGAAACTGGAGTGCCAGGGATAGCAAAGATGGGGGAAAAACAGCCTGTGGCACCACTGGCTTTGAGGCCCTGGTGGCAGCCCTTGAAGTTGAGAAGGTTGATGGTGTGGTAGAGTGCATACTGCTTGAGTCTGAATCAAGGTCTATGTGGATGGGGAGGCAGATGGAGATAAGGGAGAGGTCTAGGAGGAATTTGCTCCTTGTCCCTGATCAGAGCCACCCTTTTCTTCTCTTTAGGTGTTCAAGAACCTGCAACTGTTCACTAAGAACAAGGACCCAGCAGATGAGCTCTTTGACAGGCTCAATGTGAGTTGTCACCGATGGTCCAGAAGGAGTAGAAGCAAACCTGTGACACCCCTGTCCAGCCTGAAGGCCCTCAGGCTGTGGTGCTGCATCGGTGTCATTCCTTACCCTGATTTTAACTCTGTCCCCTCCAGAGACACCACAGCAATTGTTTGAATGCCCTGTTGGAATGTCGTGATAATTATTTCTATCCTCTTTCTGTACTGCTTCTCTAAATGCAGGCTTAGGTGCCTGCCTGCACCCACGAGTAACCTGTATCCCTGCTAACAAGGTGACTTTCTGTTCCTTCTCTCCTCTAACTCATCTGCTTGGGTTTTTTTAGGCCTGCCCACATATGTTGCTTGGGGCATTGCTGGAGGTGTCAAACCTCTGCTGTTTGACGCTTTTGTACCTCGCTGGGACTCAGCAAAAGTGTGAGAGGCTGCTGGAGCACAGGAGTGCTGGAGAGATGTGCTGCAGCCTTCCCTTTTGAGCTACTTCCCTGCAAAACACCACCTTCCTCCTCTTCCTCAGTATGGATATGGGGTGCTGTCACCCATGCTCCCCTTCTGCTTGCATCTTCAAAGCCACTTGTCCGTCTTTCCTCTAAAGAGGCTGCTCCTCTCTGGTTTTAAAGGATTTATTGTGATAGGATTTCTTAGAATCATAGACTTGTTAAAGTTGGAAAAGACCTCTAAGATCATCAAGTCCAAGTGTCAGCCCCAAACCACTGTATCTACTGAACTGTGTCCCAGAGTGCCACATCTGCACGCTTTCTGAACCCCTCTAGGGGATGATGACTGAATCACTGCCCTGGACAGCCTGTTCCAGTACTTCACCACTCTTTCAGTAGAGAGGTTTTTCCTGTTATCCAATGTAAATTTCCCCTGGTACAACCTGAGGCTGTTTTCCCTTGTCCTGTTACTTGGGAGAAGAGACCAACACCCAAACACCCATCTTGCTACAACCTCCTTTTGGAGAGCTGTAGAGAGCAATAAGGTCTCCTCTCAGCCTCCTCTTCTCCAGGATGAACAACCCCAGTTCCCTCAGCCACTCCTCATAAGACTTGTTCTCCAGACCCTTCACCAGCCTCATTGTCCTCTTCTGGACCTGCTCCAGTAGCTCAATATCTTTCTTGTACTGAATGGCCCAAAACTGAACACAATATTCATGATGTAGCCTCACCTGCACCAAATATGTTCTTGGTACAAGTAAGGCTTCCTCCAAACTACAGATGACTCTTCTTAGCATCTTCTGTTTTCAGTCCAACTGCAGCACCATGTGCTCTGTAGAACAGATATCAGATGTGATACACATGAGGTGTGATACTGGGTGTGAGATGTGTCCTCTTGGACGCAGATGGGCAGAAATTGTTGACTTCAGAGAAATTCTTTGTGGGTTTAGGTGGAATTTGTGCAATTTTTGGTAGGTGACAGTCTGACCCAACAAGTAGATCTGAAAGCTATGGGAGACTTAATGCCTAGTGTGATTGCTTAGGTAGATTACGATTGTCTGAAAAGCAAGTGCTCTATTGTCTTGGCTTCTGTTCTTTCTTCCCCCTACTTTATCCCATCTTTCTTCCTCCAGACGTCCATCTTGAACAGACACCTCCAGAGCCTGATGGATGGTTTGACTGCCAAAGTGTTCAGGACCTACAATGCCTCCATCACCCTGCAGGAGCAGCTCAAGGCACTCACTAGCTGTGAGTTCCTAGCAGAGTTTGTGGTATCACTGGTTGCACTGCAGCAGCAATGGGTTCAGAGATGTTCATCTGTCTCCTTGGAGTCCCCAAAACTGTTTGCCCCTCCTTGGGAGAGCGTGTACCATCTTGTAGAGTGGTATGGGGCACGCAGCAGGTTGAGAACCATGCTAAGTGAGAAAGTTACCCTCTCTGACTGACTGATAGCCTTGGGTAGATAAGTGATGAGGCACAGCAGTGATGTTCAGTGATGCTTAAGTGTTCTTCACCAATTTCCACAACTAGTCTTGATTTCCCTTGAGAAGGAATGGGGAAGGCAGGTAAACTGCTGTTGCTCTGGTCTGTTCCTTACCTTCTCAATCTCCCTGGAAGGAAGTATAGTGATGCTTCTATTTATTTCCAGCTGAAGACAATGTTGCAGGGAAGCTCCTCTCCTACAACCGAGCGAACCGAGCTGTGGCCATCCTGTGCAACCATCAGAGGTCTACACCAAAAACCTTTGAGAAGTCAATGCAAAACCTCCAGAGCAAGGTGAGACAGAGCAAACAGAGCCTCCAGACCTGATCTCACATCCTGATCTTTTTGGAGGAGGGAATGGGATGGGGAGAAGGAGGACTACGAAGGTGATCAGGGGACTGGAGCACCTCCGCTATGAGGACAGGCTGAGAGAGCTGGGGTTGTTCAGCCTGGAGGAGAGAAGGCTCTGGGGAGACCTTATAACAACCTTGCAGTACTTGAAAGGGGCTACAAGAAACCTGTGGAGGGGCACTTTATAAGGTAGTGCAAGGATAGGACAAGGGGAGGATGGCTTTAACCTGAAAGAGAAGAGAATTAGATTAGACATTAGGAATAAATTTATCACTGTGTGGGTGGTGAGGCATTGGACCATGTTTCCCAGGGAAGTTGTGGATGCTCCATTCCTGGAGGTGTTCAAATCCAGACTGGATGAGGCTTTAAGCAGCCTGATCTAGTGGAAACTGTCCCTGCCTGTGGCCAGGGTGTTGGAACCAGATGATCTTTATGGTCCCTTCTGACTTAAACTGTTCTATGATTCTGTGGTAACCTGATGCCTAAAGAGATCACATTGGGCAAGTGTCTCAGGGTTTGAACCAGGAATAGTGACTTTTTTAATCAGTGCAGAGACATCAGCAACCCAGGAGTGGACAGGGATGGAGGAAACACATTTGGCACAGGGGTTGTCGTCCTCACTTTGTCTTTTGTGGTGGCACAACTTTGACACAGTTGGCTTGGGACCATGGCAGTTTGTTTTCCCATCTGGCTGTTTGCAAGATAACCAATTGAAATTTCATGGATCTGCTATGGAGTTACCTCAAACTTCCACTTTTAGTTGTCCTTGGCTTTTTGTTCACATTCTACTGGTGACCCTGAGACTTTGCAGTGGGCTCCAGCACTGTCACGAGCCAGTCAGTCTTGGACAGTCACACAAGATCACAGTATCACAGTATCACAGTATCATAAGGTTGGAAAGGACCTCTGAGATCATCAAGTCCAACCTATAACCTAACACTAACACCAACCATCATCTAGACCATGGCACTCAGTGCCTCATCCAGTCTCCCTTTAAACACCTCCAGGGTAGGTGACTCCATCACCTTCCTGGGCAGCCCATTCCAATGGCCAATCACCCTTTCAGTGAAGAATTTTTTCCTCACATCAAGTCTAAACTTTCCCTGACGAAGCTTAAGTCCATGCCCTCTGGTTCTACCACTGGTCACCTGAGAGAAGAGACCAACCCCTGCCTGACTACAACCTCCTTTTAGGTAGTTGTAGAGAGCAATGAGGTCTCCCCTGAGCCTCCTCTTCTCCAGGCTAAACAGCCCCAATTCCCTCAGTCGCTCCTCATAGGGCTTGTGCTCCAGCCCCCTCACCATCTTCGTTGCCCTCCTCTGAACACATTCCAGTATCCTAACATCTTTCCCATACTGAGGGGCCCAGAACTGGACACAATATTCAAGGTGAGGCCTGACCAGTGCCGAGTACAGGGGGACAATAACTTCTCTGGTCCTGCTTACTACACTATTCCTGATGCAGGCCAGGATTCCATTAGCCTTCTTGGCCACCTGGGCACACTGCTGGCTCATGTTGAGCTTCCTGTCCACCAGCACTCCCAGGTCCTTTTCTACCTGACTACTCTCTAGCCACTCTATCCCCAGTCTGTAGCTCTGCATGGGATTGTTGTGTCCAAAATGAAGTACCCGACATTTGGACTTATTAAACATCATCCCATTAGAATCGGCCCAGCTCTCCAATCTGTCCAGGTCCCTCTGTAGGGCCATCCTACCCTCTAGCAGATCAACTCTTCCTCCCAGCTTGGTATCATCTGCAAATTTGCTGATGATGGACTCAATCCCCTCATCCAAATCGTCAATAAAGATATTAGACAGGACGGGACCCAATACCGATCCCTGGGGGACACCACTGGTGACCGGCCGCCAACTGGATGAAACACCATTCACCATCACTCTTTGGGCTCGGCCATCCAGCCAATTCCTAACCCAGCACAAAGTGCTCCCATCTAGTCCACGAGCTGCCAGCTTCCCTAGGAGTCTACTGTGGGGGACCGTGTCAAAGGCCTTACTGAAATCCAAGTATACCACATCCACAGCCTTCCTCTCATCCACCAGGCGAGTCACATGATCGTAAAAGGAGATCAGGTTGGTCAGGCAGGACCTACCCCTCCTAAATCCATGCTGGCTGGGCCTGATTTCTTGACCGTTCTGCAGGTGGTGCATGATTTCACCCAGGATTATCTTCTCCATGATTTTACCTGGGACCGAGGTCAGGCTGACAGGTCTGTAATTACCTGGATCATCCTTACGGCCCTTCTTGTGGATGGGTGTCACATTGGACAACTTCCAGTCTTCCGGGACCTCTCCAGAGAGCCAGGACCGCTGAAAGATGATGGAGAGCGGCTTAGCAAGCTCATCCGCCAGCTCTCTCAGCACCCTAGGATGGATCCCATCCGGCCCCATAGACTTATGAGGGTCCAAGCGGCTCAGCAGGTCTCTAACCTCCTCCTCATGGATTGCAGGAGGGCCATATTTCACCCTGCCCCCATCAACCACTTCAGAGGGCCAACTGTCAAGCGAGCTCACATCCTTGTTGTTAAAAACTGAAGCAAAGAAGGCATTAAGTACCTCAGCCTTCTCTGCATCTCTGGTTACTATATTTCCCTCCACATCCAACAAGGAGTGGAGGTCGCTGCCGCCCTTCTTTCTGCCATTGATATATTTATAAAAACTCTTCTTATTGTCCTTAACAGAAGTGGCCAATTTGAGCTCCAGCTGGGCTTTTGCTTCCCTGATTTTTCTCCTACACGACTTAACAACATCCTTGAACATGACCTGACATACATCCCCTTCCTTCCAACGATGATACATCCTCTTTTTCTTACTTAGTTCCTTCAGAAGTTCCCTACTCATCCAGGGCGGTCGTCTGCCCCTACGACTCTTCTTACAACACACAGGGACAGCCCGCTCCTGCGCCTGCAAAACTTCATTCTTGAAGTATATCCAAGCTTCCTGGACCCCCTTGCCACTAAGAGCTATTTCCCAGGGTACTTTCCTGACCAGTTCCTTAAATAATCCAAAATCTGCCCGCCGGAAGTCCAGCATTGATGTTCTGTTCCTGGCTTTTCCTATTACATTGTTCAGAGAGAACTCAATTATTTCATGATCACTAGACCCTAGACATCCTCCGACAACAACATCACTCACCAACCCATCTTTGTTTGTAAACAGCAAGTCAAGTAGAGCCTCACCCCTGGTGGGCTCACTCACCAGCTGTGACAAAAAGCAGTCCTCAATACACTCTAAAAACCTCCTGGACTGCCTCCTCTCAGCAGTATTAAGTTTCCAGCAGATATCTGGAAGGTAACAGGTAATTGCTGCAAATGTTTCTGGCATCAGTGAGGAACTTTTGCAAGGTGCTGAGAAATGCTTGAGACCCAGCAGGTGCAGCAGGGCAAGTTGTTGGGGCTGGAGTAGGGGCTGGTGAGACACTGAGGAGATGTGTGGCAAACGAAAGGGAGAGAGGGAGGCAGCGGAAACCTCCAGGGAGGGCAAAAGCATGGACTTAGTTTGTATTTACACTCACAGATCGATGCCAAGAAGCAACAGGTGGAAGAAGCCCAGCAAGAGCTGAAAAAAGCTGAAGATGAGTATGAAGAAACAAAAGATGCCAAAGCAGAAGCGTGAGTGACTCTTCCTTGAAATCCTTTTTTGCAGAGAGACCTCTGTGCAGAGGACCTATGGGTGGGAATGGTGTGGTCCAACACCCTACATGCAGCTCACCAGAATAATTGTTGGGTACCAGGTGCCTCCTGTTCCATGGCAGCCTGGCAGTTGAGTGGAGGTCTTGTGAATTCTTTCTTGCAACAGCAGGATTGCGAAGAGCTCCTTTGGGGGGATTTCTTTGTGCCAGTAAACCTCACTGAGTCCTGAGACTTCAGCCCAAGCTGCTAGCTTGGATTTGTCCTATAAATGCCATGGTGCAAAGGATTCCTAGCTTGAGACTGGACCTGGGGATACAGACTGACTTTGTGAGTTTCTCCTGTGGGACACAAGTGGTGGATTGTGGCCTGATCTCTGCATTAGTCATTGCATGGGGTCTGTCCCCATGCACTCCTTGCTTCCAGAGTCCAAATGAGGATGGATCCAGGAGGATGCTCCAGGAGAGAAATGAGGCTTGTATTTTATGTTTTGCTGTGAGGCTTCTTGTTTTCTGCTCATGCCCTGTGTGGGTGAGATGCAGAGCAGGTTGTCAGAGATGACCATTGCTTATGAAGCCTCGATTTGAGGGAGATGGTCTTTGCTGGATACTGGCTTTTGTGCTTTTCCAACGTTTTGATAAAAAAGTGTCTTACCAGTTGAAAGTACTTGAGAAACAGGCTAGTGCTGAATAGCATCTTTGCTTCTGCCCTTCTAGGTGAGTGTAGGGACTACTCTGAATTAAAGTTCACTGGCTTCCCATTATGATCCGAGGCAACAGCAGACCAGGAGAACTGTATTTTACTTCTACTGCTTCTTTTCTCCTTTAACATGCTGTCTGTGTTACTCTTCCTCTACCCCCAGTAACGTGGAGAAGAAAAAGAAGCTGTTGAAGAGGCTGGAAGAGCAGTTGGCCAGATTGAATCTCCAGGCCACGGACAAGGAGGAGAACAAGCAGATAGCTCTGGGCACATCCAAGCTGAATTACCTGGACCCCAGAATCAGCATAGCTTGGTAAGTTCTGGGCATGCTATGGGGCAAATCTTCCTTTAGAGATGTGAAGATCACCTTGCACTGCTTGGGGAGGAGGATAAACACATGCCTGAGCCTTTGGGGGAAAGGAATAAGCCTTGTTTCTGCCCATGTTTTGGAGGTGTTGGAGTAGGCCAGCAAAAGCCAAAGCTAAGGCTTCCCTGACTGCAAATAACTGTTTGCAGGATGTTCTTTCTGGATTTAGGGCAAGAAGGGTTTGCTTTGCTTGTCTTTATCAGCAGTGGCACAAAGTTAACTTCTTAAGGAGCTTGGGGCTAAGTGGTCTGTATGGGTGAAAGATGCTCTCCTGTGGTAGAATCAGAGCACATCCTCACTGCTGTCTTGTGGCCTGCAGGTGCAAGAAGTTTGGTGTGCCCATCGAGAAGATCTACAACAAGACGCAGAGGGAGAAGTTTGCCTGGGCAATCGACATGGCCGATGAGGACTTTGAATTCTGAGATGGTGCCTTTCACGTTTGGTGCTGTTGGGAAGCATTTTTTTACGTGCTGCTGCAGTCGTTGCAGGGGTGGGGTTGAGCTAATGAAAGAGGTCGATACAGGTATTTTGTGCCGTTTTTGGATACAAAAGGAAACACCTGGTTTCTAGTTGAAACAGGTATTGTTGACTTGCGACACTCATCCCGACTGCAGTGACTTTGATGTGAACTTTTAATTCCTCTTCAGAGTTGCTAGATGCTTTGGATCTTTTCTTTCCTCCCCCGGAGTCTGAGAAGAAGATTGAATTAAATCCTTAATTGTGCTGATAAACAAGTTTAGATCTAATCCTATCTCCTTGATGTAGTGGAGCTGTGCTGCCCTTTTCAGGCTCCCTGAATTGACTTGATGGGGAAACACAAGGCAATGACAGCACTGAAACAGGCAGCTTGCAGTCCAAGACATGAGCTTGGGTCAGGGTTACACTGTGAGGAAGGGAAAAAATCTCTGGGTATTTTGAGTCCTTTCACCTTCAGGAGAGGAGAAATTTGTGCAATTGCACGAACGTTATCAAAATGTTTGAGAGGAAGCAAATGTCACAGTAGGAGAAGGACAGAGGGGAAGATACTGGGTCAAAAAGCACATTGCAGGGCAGAAAATCACCTTGTCATGAACAAAATATACTTTCATAACACCTGTGTGATTAAACCTTGGTCTGAGAGAGGAGATCTCATTTGGGTCTGTATTTTCTTTTTCTTTCTTGCATCAATGGCTCAGCTCACAGTATCCATAACAGAAATTAAACTGTCCAGCTCCAAGATTAGCAATGGGAAAGGATGATGCCGGCTGTGGGGCTGTGGTTGGATGTGAGCATGCTGGGAAAGCAGTACTGATCTTACTGGAGCTGTGCCTGTGTGGGATGACAACTCGTTATCAGACTGCATCCTCCCGTCCCTTTCTGGGCAGGGACCAAAAGCATAAACTGCTGGTGGTTGCTGCCTAATTGGCTGCTTTTCAGAGGGAAAATATATGAGGTATCACCATGTACCTGGCAACAGTTCATCTCAGGTGTAAGCAAGCTGTTGCACTGGCAGCAAAGCCTTCTGGCATCTCAGGGCTGATGTTCAGGTCTCTGCAGTCCAAAGCTCTTGGTGCTTCCCATGTGTTCATTTACAGCCACTTGTTCTTGTGTTTAAACTATTGCTATTTTGGTTGGAAGTCAGGTAATTGAAATTAAATATGGGAGTGATTTCTGAGTGTCAGTGACTGCAGGCTTTTTGCAACTCGTCCAGGATGTGGTTCTGCTGTGAGCTGATGTGCAAAGGTCTTGGCCAGGGCTCAGTCTCTATTATGGGGTCATAACTGAATCCTAACTCAAGACATGAATCACTCTGAATGGTGGCAAAAGTCAGAGGTGATTTATTTTTCTGGCAAAGCTAGGGCAGTGATCAGCTGCACAAGCAATGGGCATGAGCCTTGACTTGACTCCCTGGGTTGGATTTGTACCTGTGAAACAGGGGTAACCAGCTTGGTCCCAGTAGATGTTTTTTCTGCCCACCCTGGTAAATGCTTTCTGGCTTTCAAAAGGAGGTCAAATGGATATTCACCACTGACTGTGGTGGAAATTTTGCTCCATCCCAAATAATCATAGAATGGTTTGGCTCGGAAGGGACAATTACAGGTCCAACCCCTTTGCAGTGAGCAGGGACACCTTCCGCTGGATCAGGTTGTGCAGAGCCCCATCCAACCTGACCTTGAATGTTTCTGGGGATGGAACCTGTGCCAGTGCCTCAATGCTCTTACAGAGAAGAATTTCTTCCTAAGATCTCATCTAAATCTCCCTGCTTTCAGCTTAAAACTCTTCCCCCTTATCCTATCCCTGTACTCTCTGATAAAAAGCCCCTTCCCAGCTTTCCTGTAGCCCACTTTAAGTACTGGAAGGCTGCTATAAGGTCTCCCTAGAGCCTACTCTAGGCTGAACAACCCCACCTCTCTCGGGCCAGTGGAACTGAATGATCTTTAAGGTCCCTTCTGACCCAAACCATTCTATGCTTTAGTTTCTTGGTGTTATTTGCCATCTCTAAGTGACTCAATGTGCATTTTAATCTCCCTGGCTGTGAGAGCTGGGAGGGACTGATGCCTTCAGATAAAGCAGTAATTGTAGCCAAACCCCTAATGAAACAATGCTCCTGTTTTCCAGTAGTAGAAAATAAGAAGGAGCAAGATGCAATTAGATGAGCATTATGGGTGTTTCCATCGAACCAATAGATATCTTTATATATTTCCCAGAGGAAAAAGTCTTTGAAGCACAGGGAAAATATGGCCCCAGAAAGCAAATCCTACCACAGCTTTGGGGGAAATCATAAAATCTCTTGGTTGGAAAAGACCTTTGAGATAGAGTCCAACCATACCTGTCCACTACTAAACCTAAACCATATCTCTGAGCAGTATGGTCATTGGCCTCTCCTTCAGCAGGTTCCCAGTGCTGTGACCCTTTACTGCATTAATAGTGTGGGTAATTATTGTCCCACATGATTCTGTCCATCATCACCCTGGTTTTGCTGAGGTGGTGGATCTGCAAAGTAGGTCCTGGCAATATTTCATGCTTACCAGGGATGTGCTTTCCTCAGCTGCTCCCATGTCTCTGTCAAAGCATCCTCCTCTCCTAAAGGCCATGCTTGGAGCAAAATTGAGGTGGTTCAACTTGAGTGAGGACTCAGCTAATGAAGCTGGAGGTCTTGTGTTTGCCTCTTGTGCTGCAGCAGATGAGGCTGGGCTGGTGGGTGGTCTCTGTGCAGTGCTGAAGGATTTGTTGACCATGACCAGATGCTGTGGATGTCAGGGCTGAAAAGATGTGCCAACATCAGCTGAACAGTAATTACTGGCTATTCCATAGGAGCTTAAATGAAGCATCCTTTCCCTGAAGGGTGTGTTGCCCTATAAACCAGTTCTGTGGCGTTTCACCATTTTTGTTAAAAAGCTTAGTGAAGCCAAGATTGGAAATCCAAGTGTGTGGGAGATGTGAAGCAAAACCAAGGTGAAGAGATCGTGTGTTTTGCCAGGTATCAAGTAACACATGTTGGGGTGAGTAACACAACAACAGCCAGGCTTTCAAGAGAGGCTGATGAGTCTGGGAGTGTCCTCCTAGCCCTTAGCAATAAGGAGGTGAGATACAGTTTGGAGAAGCTGAGCTGCTGTCCACTGACATCACAGTGGCATGAAACAGCATTTTAGTGTGATGCTAACTCAGACAGGAATTTTTCCACTGCTCAGGACCCCAGGGAGGAGGTTCACAGCCCATCACAGACACCTGAGAGAGCAGAATCCCTCTTTGAGACCAACAGTTTTTGGGTTATTCGGTGACTCCAAGCAATACTCTGGCACACTCAGATGATTCTTACCTGCCTTGGCCCTTCCAAGGATGTTTTCAACTCCAAGGAAGTGCCATTTCTGTAGGCACATAAAAGCCTGTGCTTTGCCTTAAGACACTTGGTAACCCAAAGCCAAGATATTCGTGCTTTTGCCAGTAATTCATAGAATGTTCTAAGCTGGAAGGGAGCTACAAGGGTCATTGAGTCCAACTCCTGTCCCTGCATAGGACAACCCTAACATTCACATCCTGTGTCTGAGGGCATTATCCAAATGCTTCTAGAATATCGTCAGGCTTGGTGCTGTGACTGCTTCTGTGGGGAGCTGTTCCAGTGCTCCACCACCCTCTGGATCTCCAACCTAAACTTCCCCTCGGACATCCTATTGTTGGTCACCAGAGAGGAGACCAGCACCTGCCCTTCCTCCTTACCTTGTGAGGAAGCAGTAAACAGCTGTGAGGTCTCCCCTCAGTCTCATCTTCTTCAGTCTGAACAGAACAAGTCACTTCAGCTGCCCATCATACTACTTCCCCTCTAAATGCCGGACCAGCTTTGTGGCCTCCTCTGGGCACTCTCCAGTAGCTTGATATTCTTTTTATCCTGTGGCACCCAAAGTTGCACCCAGTACTCAGGGTGGAGTTGCTCCAGTGTGGAGGAGAGTGGGACAATCGTGTTCCTGAATCGCCATGCTGAATGCACCCCAGGACATGGTTGGCCCTCTTGGCTGCCAGGGCACACTGTTGGCTCATGTTTGGCTTGTGAAATGCAAAGTCAGAAGTTTGATATTTTTCCTTTGCAATGACTTTTTTTTTTTCCTTTATTTTAAAGGAGAAGAATTGCAAAAAGGAAAGATCTGGTTTCAGGCAAACCCAGAAGTGGTACCTTCTCCTGTAATTCCTTGGGTTGCTGACGTGCTTTTCATAAAATTCTGTTTGTACTTATTGAGAGGAGACCTCAAGGCAGAGTTACTGGAAGGAAACTGAGTGATGACATTGATAAATGGATGAGCTTAGGGCTACTCTAGTTAGATAATGATGCTTAAAAACTTCTAGGGGCTGAGAGTTTGTGTCCCTGCCTGCGAGTTGGGGATTTCTTGTATTGTGTGATGGCACAAAGACAGCTCTGATACTGTGACCCTTTGATAGGGAAAACCTCTGGGTAGCAGCAGAGAAGTTCCTCTTGTCTTGCTTTGGCATCTGCTGCCCATGCCTAGCTTCTTCTCAGCAATGCTGAGGTTGGGAAGGTCTCTGGAGGACTCTGCTTAAAGGAGGGCCAGCTTCACGCAGGACCTCTTCCAGCCAAGTTTAAATATCTCCATGGAGGGAGATTTTCTGTTTTGGCAGTCAATCATTGTCCTGGCAAACTTTTTTTCCTTTTATCTGGTTGGAATTTCCCTTGATTCATCTTGTAACCAGCTGCTGATCCTTTCTCTGTGCATCTACAAGGAGAGTCTGGCTCTGCTGGCTCTGTAGTTTCCCCACCCCTTAAACAGCTGAAAGCAACAGCTCCCTCCTTAGCCTGCTCCCTTCTAGCTTGCCCTATTGCATATGGTCATTCATCCCCCTGTCTGGGACTTCAGTGAACTTCGTGAGCTTCACCTTCTACCAAACACCAGCCTACTGAGCCTTGGAGGGATGTGGTAGGAGCTTGTGTCTGAAGGACCAACACAACCTTTGACACTGTCTCCCATAGTAGACTCCTGGAGAAGGCTGGCAGCCTGTGGCTTGGACAGGAGTGTTCTGTGCTGGGTTAGGAATTGGCTGGATGGCCGAGCCCAGAGAGTGATAGTGAGCGGTGTCTCATCCAGTTGGTGGCTGGTCACTAGTGGTGTCCCTCAGGGGTCTGTGTTGGGCCTGGTCCGGTTTAATATCTTTGTTGATGATCTGGATGAGGGGATTGAGTCCATCATTAGCAAGTTTGCAGATGATAACAAACAAGGAGGAAGTGTCAATCTCCTGGAGAGTAGGAGGGCCCTACAGAGGGACCTTGACAGACTGGAGAGATGGGCTGATTCCAATGGGATGAAGTTTAACAGGTACAAGTGCCGGGTTCTACACTTTGGACACAACAACCCCGTGCAGAGCTATAGGCTGGGGACAGAGTGGCTGGAGAGTAGTCAAGTGGAAAGAGACTTGGGAGTGATGGTAGACAGGAAACTCAACGTGAGCCAGTAGTGTGCCCAAGTGGCCAAGAAGGCCAGTGGTATCCTGGCCTGTATCAGGAATGGTGTGGCCATCAGGACTAGAGAAGTTATCATCCCCTTATACTTGGCACTGGTTAGGCCACACCTTGAGTGCTGTGTCCAGTTCTGGGCCCCTCAGTTTGAGACATGTTGAGATGCTGCAGTGTGTCCAGAGGAGAGCAATAAAGATGGTGAAAGGGCTGGAGCACAAGCCCTATGAAGAGCTACTGAGGGAGCTGGGGTTGTTTAGCCTGGAGAAGAGGGGGCTCAGGGAAGATCTTATTGCTCTCTATAACTACCTAAAAGGAGGTTGTAGGCAGGCAGGGGTTGGTCTCTTCTCTCAGGCGACCAGAGACAGAACTAGAGGACCTGGTCTCAAGCTTTGTCAGGGGAGGTTTGGTCTTGATATTAGGAAGAAATTCTTCACTGAAAGGGTGATTGGCCGTTGGAATGTGCTGCCCAGGGAGGTGGTGGAGTCATCTTCCCTGGAGGTGTTTAAAAGCAGACTGGATGAGGCACTTAGTGCCATGGTTTAAACAAAAAATAGGTGTTGGTGTTGGGTCGTAGGTTGGACTTGATCTCAAAGGTCTTTTCCAACCTTATGGTTCTGTGAACCTATAGTTTAGGGGTGTACCCTGCATAAGTTGTTTGAATAGCTGGAGGCTCCAGTGCGGCTCCATCCCTGCTTGTTGCTTATGCATCAGCATCCTAGTTATCAGGCACTGGAATGGGCTGTCCAGGGAAATGTTTGAGTCACCATCCCTGGAAAAGATGAGTTGATGAGGTGCTTAGAGAGATGGTTTAGTAGTGGACAGGTACGGTTAGATTCAATGATCTCAGTCTTTTCCAACATAATGATTCTATGATTCTGGAGAGTTTGAAACATAAAACCTCCACATTGGCACCTTTTGCAGACACTGAAGCTCTTGTACTGAGACGAGCTCATCAGAAACCTTCCCATGTTGTGCTTTCTCCTAGCGATGAGTCAAGCTCTTGGTGTGTGGCCAATAGATGATTGATCCTCATTGATGAAAAAAGTACATCAGCCTCTTTTGGGCCTCTTTCTGCAGCAGTGTGGGTTGGCAGAGGGGTTGGCAACGCTGCTCCCCTGGCCATCAGGGATGTGGAGAAGGGGTCCTGGTGGGTGATCTGAAGAAGGGTAGTCATCAAAGCTGCTCATCTGTTTAGTGACAGGGCCTTTGCTCACCAGTAGGTGGTTCAGAGAGATGGGTTTTTGGCTGATTCATCTTAATCGGTGCGGAGAGGGAAGTGGGTGTGATGAAAACTCCTCAGTGAGGAGCGTTTGCTGTTGAACTGCTGCTTATGCTCTGCATCTGCTCCCTGGTGAGAGATCAGATTAAGGGGAAAACAGAACAGCTGTAGGCAGGCAGACATGTGAGGGGTGGGAAAACCCTGTGGTGATGCGAGGAGAGAAATGTGAAGGGTTTCTGAGGGTTTTTCCTCCTCTTCTTTCTTCCCATGAGGTCTGATGCTGCCAAAATAAAAAAAATGGGAAAAACAGAACAGAAATTTTAAAGGGGGATGCTTTTGTCAATATGAGAGGAAAGGATTAGAATAACACTGATGTTGAGGCTATCACTTGTGATTCTTTCTCCAAACACAATGAATGGAAGCATTTTCTTTTCCAACATCACTTAGCAAGAGAGAAGAACACGTCTGTGGTTTGGCATAAATAAAACATGCTTAAGGAGCTCCGTGGATTCACACAGTTGTACTGTGTCTATCAATAGCCAGCCAAGCTAAGACTGCTTTAAAATAACCTCTAATTGGACAGACATTAGCCTTTGCCATGTTTTTGTAAATGTGGCACTGCTGATGCCAAGGAGAGTGCCTGCAAAGGAAAAGGATGAACCTGTGAGAAATATCATTCCTCTGATAAAATGAAGGATGATCTAATAAGGGGCAGAGGAAAGGCTTCCAAGGCAAGGATAAAACTCCAGGATAGAAGGTCTATACCCTGTGAAGGAGAATTGCAGCCCAGAAAGCCAACCATATCCTGGGCTGCATCAAAAGAAATGTAAGCAGTGGGCTGAGAGAGGGGATTCTGCCCCTCTACTTTGCTCTTGTAAGACCTTTCCTGGAGCGCTGTGTTCAGTTCTGGAGTCCTCAGCACAGGGAGGGGCTCTTGATCAGGGACTGCAGTGATAGGACGAGGGGGTGACAGTTCTAAGCTGAAAGAGAGGAGAATGAGATATTAGGAAGAAATTTTTGACAGTGAGGGTGGTGAGATGCTGGACCAGGCTGCCCAGAAGTGGTAGATGCCCCATTCCTGCAGGTTTTAAAGGCCATGTTGGGTGGGACTTTGAGCAATCTAGTGGAATGTGTCCCTGCCTATGGCAGGGGAGTTGGAACTGGGTGGGCTTTGAGGTTCCTTCCAACCTAAACCGTTCTATAATTGTGATTATTGTATGTGGTTGTGGAAGGAGAATAGCTGCCCATCATGGGTGTCCTGCAGGGATTGAGTAGGTGACATGTAGGCTGCTTCTTCCTGTGACTTTTTTAACCCATAGCAATGATATTTTTTGCCAGATGAGCATATGTGATATTCAAAAGAAAATACTCAGGAAGAGCTTGGGTAAGCTCAGAGCTCCCAAGCTCTGAGAATGGCTTCTCCAACCCTTGATCCTGAGTCACTGCACAATGAGCCATGAGGAATTCCAACAAATAACTTAATCCAGACTTGGATTAAGAATATTAATTATGCTGCAATTATGAGTAATGGGCTTGACTCAGAAATAAGCCTTTGAACAACTTTTCACAGCTGCAGGAGGGCTCATAAATACCTTCTGCTGCCACGAGCCTGAGAAAAGTGTGATGTGAGGTCTCTGCAAACTGAGTGGTTCCCTGTGTTGCCAAAGGAATGGTGAGACAAATAGCTGAGACAAATGCCTTTCAATAAATTGCCATGTTTCTAGCTTGGTGGATTGCATCCAGACTGCCCTTTCTCTTGTAAACAGGGCAGATTATTTATCTGTTGAGGTGGGTCAGACAAGGAAGTCTAATCACTTCCCATAGGTCACCCATACACAAATGAGCTCTTTGTTCTTTTAAAGCTGTTTAGTATCATCTCTTCCATCTATTTTGCAAGCCATAGCTGGACTCTTTGGCTCCTAAACGCTTGGTTTGACACAGTGGAAGAGCATAGCAGGGTTATCTCAACCGGCTTTAATTAGGCCTCATGTTTCCATCTTGGCAGTCCCCCAGGGAGAAAGAGTTCCTGACTTCCTGTAATTCACTCCTGATGCTGCAAACCTCGCTTTTATCTTTTTCAGAAACAGGACCTGGGTAGGTTGAATCTCCATCATCCCTCTCCTGCGCATCCTTCAACCCAACAATTTTCCCACTTCTGCATGCACAAGAGTCCCACATAAAAACAGGCACAGGATGACCTTGAGTGCCTGCAAAAGCAGTTTCTGCTGGTGGCATATCCAGGGGTGGTGAGATTTGAGGGTGGTGGGGGAGGTAACCCAGAAGGTCTGGCCTCTCTTCTTAGCCCAGACACGTGGTCCCTTGTTTGGTTTTTGTATCCAGTTTCTCCTCCTTCTCCCTTGGGACCCTGCACTGGATGATTACAGCCCTATATCTCACCCAACTTTCTGTTTCACCTCCATGTCTTTCATGGGGTGTCATCAGCCCCAGCTTTGTCCTAATGTAGTGGTGTGTGCCATGTGAGCGTGCAAGGGGTCTTGGTAATTCTGGCAAAGAGCCAAGCATCTTCCCAATTTGGCCTGCGATCCGTGCTGTAAGAGGCTGTGGGTCAGTCACAACTCCTGCCATGATGTCCTCCTTTACTGATCCTAGTTATGATTTAGTTTTGTTTTCCTTATAGCCAGCTGGGTAGGCTTTGCAGTGTTGTTTCTTTAGTAAGCAGTGTGACTGGACTGTGGCTGCACAATCCTTGTTGTGCAAATAGGGCTTTTTAACTCCAGACCACCAACAAATCAGTGCTTGATGACTTCCCCGTGTGTCAAAAATGAGAGAGCGTGTGTGGACTGTAGTTGAGAAGATGAGTCCTGGTGAGTTCCACTGCCATGAGCTGCTGGGGCTGTGACCTGCCAACCCTACTGCCCAATGCTCCCACGTGTCCCAGCCCTGCTCTCAGTTGGGTCTGTGTCCTTTCCCCCTTTCTGCTCCAGTGCACTCATGTCTAACACATTCCCCATCATTGAATGTCCTGAGTTGTAAAGGACCTACGAGGATCATAGCGTCCAACTCCTGTCCCTGCACAGAGCAACCCAACATTCACACCGTGTGTCTGAGGGCATTATCCAAATGCTTCTTGGACATTGTCAGGCTTGGTGCTATGTCTGCTTCCCTGGGGAGCTCTTCCAGTGCTCCACCACCCTCTGAGTAAAGACCCTTTTTCTAATATCCTACCTAACCTCCCTGGGACATCTTCCTGCCATTCATACAGGTCCTGTGATTGATCATCAGAGAGAAGAGATCAGTGCATCACCCTCCTCCCTTTGTGAGGAAGCAGTGAAGTGCGATGAGGTCCCCCCTCAATCTCCTCTTCTCAAGGCTGAACAGAACAAGTAACTTGAGCTGCTCCTCATATGGCTTCTCCTCTAAACCCTTCACCAATGTTGTGGCCTCCTCTGGACAGTCTCTAGTAGCTTTATATTTTTTTTATCCTGTGGCACCCATAACAGCACACAGTGCTCAAGGTGGAGCTCCACCAGCACCAGCTTTGGGAGAACTTGAGTAGTGTTGGGTTACAACCCTGTTATTTCTTTGCTTGAACAGTGAGGCAGAGGGTAGTTAAAAAACCACCACAACCCAGACTTGGGTGATGACACACACTACTTCTAGAGTCAAGTCAGGATTTAGCCTTGGAAGAAAGATTCAGGGGTTGGGTTTATTTGACTTTTTATCCAAGCACTCAACAACAGAGGCTGATGAGCAAAATTTACATTTCATAGAATTATAAATTATAGAATCATTTTATTTGGAAGGTACCTTAAAGCCTATCCAGTTCCAACCCCTCTGCCATGGACAGGGAAATTTTCCACTAGACCAGCTGCTCAAGGCTCCATCCAACCTGGCCTGGAACACCTCCAGGGATGGGGCAGCCATGACTTCTCTGGATAACCTCTTCCAGTGCCTAACCACCAGCACAGTAAAGAATCTTCCCAATATCTTACCTAAATCTCCCCTCTTTCTGCTTAAAAACATTCCCCTTCATCCTATTCCTGCTTTCCCTGAGATAAAGCCCCTCCCCAGGTTTTCTGTAGCTCCTTTCAGTACTGGAAGGCTGCTAGTAGGTGATCCTGGAGCCTTCTCCAAGCTGAGCAACCCCAGCTCTCTCATCCTGCCCTTGTACGGGAGGTGCTCCAGCCCTCAGATCACCTCTGTGGCCTCCTCTGGACTCGCTTCAACAGAACCATGTATTTCCTATGTTGAGGACTCCAGAACTGAATGCAGACCTCCAGGTGAGATCTCACCAGAGCAGAGGAGCAGAATCCCCTGCCTCACCCTGCTGGTCACATCACTTCTGATGCAGCTAAGGATATGATTGGTTTTCTGGACTGTTATTTAGTTGTGCTATGTTTAAATTTCAATTGTGGTATGTGTTGAGACCCTTACGAATGCTGCAGTCAGGACAACTGCAATCACAGAAAGACATCTGGGATGAGACCTCCTATAGTGGTGCTGGCAACTGCAGTTCTGGTCAGTGTTATCAGGCCCCTTCACTAGATGGGACTGTGATGAGGTCTCCATTGAATAATCTGTGCAATCTTCTTTGCCCATCCTGGTCCCCAAGCACCTGCAGTCATTTTGCCCTGGTTGTTCCAGAACATCTTCTGAACATCTGCTGTTCAGACACAGGAAGGCTGGTCTGAAGTTATTTGGAGCTTGATGGAAAAGAGACCCCTAAGTTATTCTTTTATAGCTTCTCAAGCAACAGAGCTCTGCAACCACTATTTATATATATATGTAAAAAAAAGACATTTTCAAGTTATTTATTATTTATTCTCTTTTTTATTGACTGCTGACTCACCGCAGGGCTGGGGTTTTGCAAGCAGCATGGTCAGGTTGTTCATATAAGTATGCAGAGAGCTAAACAAATGGAAGTGAGTAGGAGGAGGATAAAATCCCGATCAGCACAACCCCAGATCAGAACGTGTCTCTTACTGTTTCAGTCAGGCAGAAATTTCTGAATGCTTAGAGATAAGGGACTGGAAGAATAATGAATTTACATCTCCAATGGTATTGTTCTGTTATGCTGCCAAGACTGTGATCTTGACAAGGTCTGCGACAGCATAGGGAAGATGTATCCCAGAAGGCCAGCTATATCCTGGGCTGCATCAAAAGAATCGTGGCCAGTAGGTCAAGGGAGGTAATTCTGCCTCTCTATGCTGCTCTTGTGAGACCCCCACCTGGAGTCCTGTGTCCAGCTCTGGGGCTCTCAGCACAGGAGAGACGTGGAGCTGTTGGAGAAGGTCCAGGGGAGGCCATGAAGGTGATTTTAGGGCTGGAGCACCTCTGCTATGAGGACAGGCTGAGAGAGTCGGGGTTTTTCAGCCTGGAGAAGAGAAGGCTCTGGGGAGACCATAGAGCAGCTTCCAATACTGAAAGGGGCTACAGGAAAGATGGAGACAAAGTTTCTAGCAAGGCCTCTTGTGACAGAAGAAGGAGTAATGGTTTTAAACCGAGGGAGAGGAGTTTAGACTGGGTATGAGGAAGACATTTTTTACAATGACGGTGATGAATTCTGGCCCCATCCCTGGAAATAGTCATCGCCAGGTTGGACGAGGCTCTGAGCAAGCTGATATTTTTAGGTATGTCCCTGTTTTTGCAGGGATGTAGGACTAGGTTACCTGTAGAAGTCCTTTCCCAAAAAAAAAAAAAATTTATGATTCTATTAGCAAATTTAACACTCTGTGTCAGTTCCTGGTCCTGAGGTCAGCTGGTTCCCATCTGTATAGCCAGGTACTCTTCCTCTGAAAAAAGGTGGCAGAGTCCAAAATACCAGTTGGAAAGTAGATCTGGAATTTTCAGGGGTGGCCCTAGTGGGTTAGGTTAAAACTGTTCTGAGGAGCATGCTAATAATAATTAAACAGTGTGAACAGCTGTGAGACACCCAAGTGTGTGGGCTCTCCATGTGTTATTGGTATAAACATAGCTGCCTCCATGCAGCTCTTCTGCAGTGTTTTTCCAGCGCCAGGGCAGCTGGAAGGTTGGTGACCTCCGCCAGAGCTTGTGACACCTGGAGATTACTGTTGGATAGCCTTATTAATGCCCCTAAATACAGATACTCTCCTGTACTCCACTTAATCCAGACCCAGCTGGGATTTGGGTAATTCAGCAGTCCCAGAGACACTATAAAATCAGGTAATATTGGTAAATAGAGGTTTAGATGCCCCTGGGACACCATTTCCGTGATCAGCTTGCAAGAGAGGAAGCCAAAGGGCAGGTTCTCAAAAGGAATTCAACATCTTGGTGTAACCTGGCCCCAGGCTGTTCATGATGTGTTCTTGAACCCGAATATCTCTGCTGTGCAGCAACATTCCCATGGTGAGTACCCAGCTACCTTCACAGCCTCCAGGAATGGGGACTGCATGGAAGGCTGGGTAGGAGCAGCCATAGAGACTGAGTCCTGCAGTGATTTGGCATGTAAAGAGTTTAAACTCATGTTAATTTGCAGTAAACCCATGGGTAGGATTAAATCCAGGCTCCCTTTGGCTTCCCTGGGGATTGAGCACTGAAACATCTGAGGTCGGAGGTGGGGATAGATATGTGTCAGGGCTGTGACAACCCATCTTCCTGTCTTGATTTCGAGGATGTCACAACCAAGGAGACAAAGAATGAGACTTGTAGGACCAAGCACAAGTAAATCCCTGAAAAGGAGGAGAAAGATGGAGAGAAAGAGTCAGAAGGAAACTCACTATTGAGCTACTGTCATTGAGCTCAAGGATGGGAAGAGCTGGAGCTTGCCCTCAACTAGGAGGTGCTCAACACAGACAGCTGCTTCTTCTCCTCCAACGGCAAATCGTGCTTCAAACTGTTGCCTTCCCTACCAAAAATGAGTGGTATCATGTTGACTTGGTCTCTTCCACCCCCCCAACCACACCCAAAATGTAGGATAGACTAAGACTGGGTTAGATTCTGCATTTACTTCAATGGGTTTTATCAAGGGGTGCAAAATCCCTGCTGCTGCAATCATACCTGGTACTGATTACTAATTCCATCTTGCAGCCCCTGGTGTACTAGCAACTGGGTGGGAAAAGGATTGAGATGATGCTGGGATAGATGGAAATATTTGGGAACCTTCTGAGATGCCACCAAAGAAGTGATGAGGCAGACATCATGCTCTGACAACAGGGAAGACAAATAGGCCTTATCTTCAGAGCAAATAAAAGGAAGAGATCCCATGAGACCAAGCTATGATGTTTCTGTCCCTCTTTGTTGCTGTGGTTCCATTTGGAGTCACTTGTCCCTAGGCCTTCTGTGAGAAGAGCCCAGTGTGAGGCTTCCAGAAGATGAGCAGATCTATGGCTGACTTCTGTTCATTGACAGATCTCTGTTCTACATCCAGGAAGACTTGGCAACTAGAACATTGCAGAGTCCAGCCCAATAAAGCTGTGTTTAGTAGACAGCTCTGACACAGCTGTGTAGTGCAGTGTGGCATGGCCAAGAACAAAATCAGGGACCACGTTCACATCCCAAAGCATGCGACTCACATGACTGTATGGGTCTGATCTCCAAGGCTGAACCTAAGATAGGGAAACAAACCGTTCCTGGGAACATCCCTGGTCTGGAACACCATCATCCACAACATTTAATAAATATTTTTAATTGTTAGCATATTCCTGGCAAGGTTTTAAAATGGAACAACCACCATTGCCTCAGGCAAAGGCTAGAAAAAAAACAGAGGAGATAGCACAAAGGACTATTCAAAAGAGGCCCTGTTGAGGTCCACTGCTTGGGCTTCGTGCTGGAAATGGTCGTGGACACATTTAATTTACTGCTATAGCTGTAGTCTCATTTCTCCTCTGTGATGCTGGATACTGGGATAAATTTTCAGGAGCTCTCTGCCCTCACCTAGCCAACCATTGCCTTTATAGAATCATAGAATTGTGGAATCATTAAGGTTGGAAAAGATCTCCAAGATCATCAAGTCCAACCATCAACAACACCACCATGCCTACTGAACCCTGTCCTGAAGAGCCACATCTACATGTTTTTTGAACACCTCCAGAGATGGTGAATCCACCTCTTCCCTGGGCAGGCTCTTCTAATGCTTCACCACTCTTTCAGTAAAGAAATTTTTCCTAATATCCAGTCTAAACCTCCCCTGGCACAACTTGAGGCCAATTCCTCTTGTCCTATCGCTTGTTACTCGGGAGAAGGGACTAACATCCACTTCATTACAACCTCCTTTCAGGAAGCTGTAAAGAGCAACAAGTCTCCCCTCAGCCTCCTCTTCTCCAGACTAAACAGCCCCAGTTCCCTCAGCCACTGCCCATAACCCCTGGGCTCCTGACCCTTCACCAGCTTTGCATTTCTCTGGACATGCTCCAGCCCCTCAGTGTCTTTCTTGTAGTGAGGGGCCCAGAACCGAACACAAGATTTCAGGTGTGGCCTCACCAGCATCGAGTACAGGGGGAGCAATCTATCTCCTGCTCCTGCTGGCCACACCGTGGCTGATCCAAGCCAGGATGCTGTTGGCCTTCTTGGCCATCTGGGCTACTGCTGGCTCATGTTCAGCTGCCTTTAACCAACACCTCCAGGTCTTTCTCCTCCAGGCAGCTTTCCAGCCACTCCTCCCCAAGCCTGGAGCACTGCATGGGGTTGTTGTGACCCAAGTGCAGAGCCCAGCACTTGGCCTTGTTAAACCTCATACAATTTACCTGGGCCCATGGATCCAACCTGTCTGTAGAGCCTTCCTTCCTGCTTTTAGGCAGATCAACACTACCACCCAATTTGGTGTCATCTGCAAACTGATTGAGGGAGCACTCAATCCCCTTGTCCAGATCGTTGATAAAGATATTGAACAGAACCAGCCCTAACACTGAGCCCTACTGAACACCACTTGTGACCGGCCACCAACTGGATTTAGCTCCATTCGCCACAACTCTCTAGGCATGGCCATCCAGCCAGTTTTTTACCCAGTAAGGAGTACACCTGTCTAAGCCATGAGCCACCAGCTTCTCTTCTCACTAGCTTCACTGTGGGAAACGGTGTCAAAAGTTGCAGTCGTGCTTCTTCCATGTGTTGGCCGTCCTGGGTGATGTCACCATCCTCAGTCTCCCATGTGGCTCTGAGGAAATGCCAGCCATGGCAGCCCTGCACCTCACACATACACACCAGACATCTCTGAGGCCAGGATGGTAACTTCCCAACTATCTGACTCAATGGGCCACCAGCAAACCTCAAAATGCCAGGCACCCTGGTCCATCATCCCACTTGTCCATCAAACCACTCCTGCCAGCAGACGCGTGGTGGACCACTTCCCGTGGCCTTGCAGATCATCTTCCTGCTGTCAATGAAGAGCAGATTTGAATCCCTGGACCAGATGACTCCTCTCCAGCTCTGTGTCAGAAAGCAGACATTGGAAGTGAGGGAATAAACTGATTCAGGCACCTTTCTTTGTTTAAAAAAAAGAATAAAGAATGAACCTTGTTAATCACACTGAAGAGTAACACAATTATTTTTCCCTTTTTCCTCAAAAAAACAGTCAAATCTGGTTGAAGCAAACTGCTTTATCAGTGCAGACCTTTACCAAGATGCTCCTGCTTCTTCAGAACACTGAGCCTTGGCTTTCCAGGCTGATTTCCAGACTCCCTGAAAGAGTCATCACTGCAGGAGGACATAGCGCAATGAATCATACTGGGCAATCCTTGTTCCCTGGAGTAGATCCAGCTCTTTGGTTGCTGCCTCGTGACATCTTGGAGGACTGGCACACCTTCTCCAGTATCCACAGTGGCATGCAGTCTCTGAGTCTGGCAGAACTCCATCTGTTGGGCAACCAATGTGGCCCAAGGACTTCTGCACGCCCAAAAGGTATATGTCCATTTGTAAGAAATGCTTAGTGCACATGGAGTTATCAGGTCTGACTTCACCATCCTGTTGATCCTGCTCTATGTCAGCTGTACTGGCAGACCCAGTGGTTTAACACTAGTGTCAGAACCTCAAAAATATTGCAAATCATCCAAAAAAATCTCACCCCAATTATTCTTCCTCCTTTTTTTTTCCCCTTGAAAAGGAAGATACTATGGGTTTTGGTGTCCCTTTGAACTTCCTCTGGCAACGCCTTCACTGTGATGAGCAATGATTAGTCCCATCAGGTGCTCTAAATATCTCTGATGAGCATGACCCCTGCTTCAGGGATGCTTGCTCATCTGACCACTTGCCCATAAACTGTTGACCCCCAGATATTTTAGCTCTCCCCTCATCCACCTAACCTCCTTCTGCATCTCCATCTTCTAAACCCCAGTCTGTGCAGCTACCGCTGAGTTTCTGTTCTTTTCCTGCAAGATGAGTCTTGAAGGGTGGAGAAGGAAGGGGTAAGGAGACAGCTGATTGCTCAAGCATCTTTATTCAAAAGGGCTGCTCCTGCTTCATCCTCTCTGTTCTTTTGGTGCCTTGGTGAATGGTGATTCATGGGGATGTCTGATGGGTGATATCCAGCACAAAACTTCCTGGTAAGTCTTTCCTCAGAAGAAGAAGTAGGACAGGGGGTCAAATGGAGGCCCCAGAAGGGCTAATATAATTAATTACAGCTCCATCCAAGTTGTAAGCATGCAGAGAAATCATAAAGGCTGAGAACATTATGTCTGACTGGTATCTAGCACAGCTTCAAATCAGATGCTCCATATAAAAGGGGAACAAAGGTGTTTTGATCCTTTGCTTAGATGCCGCAAAGCTGGATACCAACCTGCAGTGTGTCCACTCCTGCATTTGAGCCCCATAGCCATTGCTCTCTTGCTCCAGCTGCTCTCAAAACCAGAAGGTGGAGAATTTACGACTTTATAGACGACCAGCAACTTTTATAGACAAACAGGAAATTATAAGACGTTTCCTGTTTATATTGCCAACCACGAAAGTAAAGCTGGATCTACCCTGACTGTAGCCATTGGCAGTTCTCTAAGTCTGACCCTGAAAATGTACTTGGCAATAATCCACCTAGATGAAGCCCTTAATTTATGCCACATTACCATTCTGCTTTGAGTAGCTGCCTTCACTGAACTATCTGGCCACAGATGTGATAATCAGATTGGAGTTAAACAGTACAAAAGCTCCACTCAAACATCAGTAGCACTGCTATCCTGACCATAGATGAATTAAAGTATGAAAGGCAATAAATGGGATGAATTGCCTTAGTGCTTTCACTCCTCTCTGGACCCATCAGACCAGCCTGAAGGCAATGCCAAGATGAGAGCACAACCCACATGCATTCCTAGCCTCTCAAATAATACATGATCCCTGCCCACTCTTTCAAAATCGTTGTCTTCATCATCACTTGGTCCAAAGGCAGGGAAGATATATATCCTGTCACCAGGTGAGGGTGCTTTTCTTGAGCTGTGGAAACGACTGAGTGAAGATGAAGGCCTCCCTCCTTGTCCTGCTGGCTTTGATTCTATGCATAAATCAAGGTGAGGTATCACGGTTTTCTACTAGACAAAGAATAATTAGCTACCTAATCTGGTTGACAATGTCCCTG
This sequence comes from Tapera naevia, assembly GCA_033556795.1. Classification (NCBI taxonomy): domain Eukaryota; kingdom Metazoa; phylum Chordata; class Aves; order Cuculiformes; family Neomorphidae; genus Tapera; species Tapera naevia. The sequence continues at coordinate 519,524 of JAUMJJ010000063.1, forward strand.
TTTTCTACTAGACAAAGAATAATTAGCTACCTAATCTGGTTGCCGGATGTCCCTGCTCCTCCAGGAGTGTTGGACCAGCTGACCTTTAAAGGTCCCTTCCAACCCAAAGCATTCTATGACTCTATAGTTGTGTGTTTCACAGTCAAGGAGGCCTCACAGGTAAGGAAAGAATTTGTGGGAGAGGGCGCCTTAGCTCTTACAATGGTGCAGTTGAAGGACACAGTGCTTCTCTTTGGGTTTCTTATCTGTAGCCTCAGCCTGAATGTGCAAAATGTTTGTTTTCTGCAGGGAAATTTCCCTGTGGTCTCATGTACTACTGGGTTTTTATGGAAGTAAGGCAGAAAATAAGGAAGCAGTTGCCACTGTTTCATATTCGTTAGGAGACTTCCCAGTGATTTTGTCTGTTGAGATGGTGCAAGAATGTGGTTAGTACTAAATCTTGATGAAGAGGTGCTTCAGCGTATGATAGGACAACACATCAGTGACTCTGTGTACCTCGTTCCTATTGCAGTCAGTGATGCTGTTTCTAGCAGCAGCTATGGGACAAGGCCAGACCTACAGCATCTGGCTTTGTGCAGCTGCCTGCTGAATGCTCCTGATTTCTGTCAACAGACACCAGACAAGCCTCCTGATTTCAGATATTTTTGGGACAAAGTTGAGAGATTAGGGAGGAGTTGGGCTATGGGCAAAATGTGTTAAGCATCCTTATGCTGGGATATTGGGTGGAGATTTATATTTGCATACTATTTGCATTATAGATTATATATTTTATTTCACTGATTGCAAATGAAATAATAGCCCTCTTAATGTATGTGATCTTCTGGTCTCTTTCGACAAGACAGTTAAGCAACCAGAGTGAATAAATTTTAACCTTGTTTTGTAAAGACCAATGGGATTTGCCAGCACTTGGAAATTTGCCACATTGCCTAGTGCAGAACATACAATTTCTTAGAATAGTCATTTCTGCCTCATTGTGGCCTAAGAATACCTTTCTGCTATTTGGATTTATTCTCTTAGCAGAATAGGGATTCTGACAAATTTCCAAGTGTTAACAAGGCCCAAGGGACAAAGAGATTGTCTTTAGTGCTGCCCTAATCTATGTTAGGTAGCCCAGGCAGTAAGAATGAAATGTTAGACTGAATGTTCTTTAGAGTTGAGTTCTCACAGCAAAGAGTTAAAAGCCCCTCTCCTCACCTTTTCTTGTTGTTTTGCTGTTGGGTTATTTTTATTTTTAATCCATACCTGGATAATTGTGTCCAGTTCTGGAATCCCCAACATAAGAAAGATATGGAACTGTTGGAAAGGGTCCAGAGGGGGGCTACAAACATAATCAGAGGGCTGAAGCACCTCTGCTATGAGGACAGATTGAGAGAGTTGGGGTTGTTCTGCCTTGAGGAGAGAAGGCTCAACAGAGACCTCATAGTGGCAAGGGGGCTACAGGAAAGCTGGGGAGGAACTTTTAACAAGAGCAAGAGTAGCAGTAAAACAAGGGACAATAGCTTTAAATAAGAAGGGGGAAGATTTAGATTAGACATTTGGAAGAAATTCTTCACGATGAGGGCAGTGAGGCACTGGCACAGGTTGTCCAAAGAAGTTGTGAATGCTCCTTCCCTGCAGATGTTCAAGGCCAGGTTGGAATGGGCCTTGAGCAGCCTGGTCTATTGGGAGGTGTCCCTGCCCATGGCAGGGAGAGTGGAACTAGATGATCTTGAAGGTCTCTTCCAACCCAAATCATTCTATGATTCTATGTTTAAGCGCACTGAACTCACACTCACTGATACAGGTATGGGAGTCTGGCTTCTTTAGACTGCAGAGGTCCCAATTAACCATATTCAACTGCCAAAGCTTGCTACCCAATTGGGCTATAGTCTCATAGCCTCCAGCAACAAGAAGTGGTGACCCCAAGCCTTGGGACATCCTTGTAGATTTCTATGGTAGACTCTGCCCTTCCCTGCTCCCTGCATCCCATCAAACCATGCCATTAGACCATCATGCTGTTGTTTTGAGAGTGAGGCAGCAAAGGCAGACTTGCACCATCGTTGTGCCTGAGAGCATCTGTTGAGTGTACATGTGCAAGTGTGTCAACACCATAGAATTATAGAATGTCCTGAGGTAGAAGGGATCCACAAAGATCATTGAATCCAATTCCCATCCCTGCCTTCACACAATGTGTCTAAGGGCATTGTTCAAATGCTTCTTGAATATTGCCAGGCTTGACGCCATGGCTACGTTCCTGAGGAGCTGTTCCAGTGCTCCACCACCCTTTGAGTGAAGAACCTTTTCCTAACATCCAATCTAAACCTCCCCTGGTGCATCTTCCTTGCATTCCATCACTTTCAGCAGACCTGCATCTCATGCATTCAAGGGTCAAAGGAAAGAATGCGGTATTTTTTGCTGCTAAAACTCAGTGGTATTTTGTCAACATTTTCTGTATCCTGTGTCTTTTCCTGCAGCAAAAGGCCTGTATTGCTACACTTGTGACTGGGAACAAACAAACTGGAAGTGTCTGAAGGCAGAGAAGTGCTCAGACAAGGATGAGTACTGTGTGACCAATGTTGGCTCTGTAGGCATTGGTATGTGCTGACTATGTGTCCTGTGATGAGGACTCAGGAATGGGATATGGGGGTTTGCCTTGATTTTTTTATGGTTACTCTTTGTGGATGGATGAGGGGAGGAGTCACAGGAAAGGACATGAGGGAGGTGGAGTCTTCTCTAACCGGGGCTGGCAGTGCTGAAGTTTGCACAGTTTCATAGAATCATAGAATGGTTTGGGTTGGAAGGGACCTTAATGATCTTCCACTGGATCAGGTTGCTCATAGCCTCATCCAACCTGGTCTTGCATACCTTCAGGCATGGGGCATCCACATTTGAAATCCTCCTCCCCATCACATATTGAGATCTTCCCCTTTAGCCTTGGAAAAGGCAGGGGACATTGAGAGAACAGAAAGGACAAAGAGAGGATCCTTCAGAGGGAGAATAAATACATTTGAACCTTGATTAGATCAGGAGATGAAAGAAGCAGGTAGCCATTGTGAATGAAAAGGTCTAGAGAGCAATAGAGAGGAATAAATTTATTTTCTTCAAGCAAAAAAGCCTGGAACTATGCTTTGAATCCAGGTATGAACATTGCCTCATGGTTGCCACCATGCATCTCAGAAAACCTTGACATAAGAGTCTATGCTGGGACGTGCCAGATGCCCAGAGGGATATTGAATACCTTGTGCATCTGGTAACCAGCAGTTATTGGGCTGTAGTGGGATTGGGGTGGGTCTCATTGTCCGTGCTGGTTCTTGGGGCTATAAGGGATAGTGGGACTTCTTAGCCCATCACTCTCCTGTATGAGATCAAGGAACACTCAAAAAACTCATTCCTAATGCTGTACTTCTTTTTTTTTTTTTTTTTTGGGCAAGGCTTTTTGTCTTTGTGGAAGAGGATCACCAAGAAGTGCTCTGAGACCTGTCCACACTACAACTTCAAAGTGGGCCTGGCTACCTACACCTCATATTGCTGTCAAACCTCCTTGTGCAACCTGAGCGCATGTCCAGGACCCAGGCTAGCTCGGCCATGAGACGGCAGGGTGTACTGTACCCGTGTCCTCCTTCATCTGCTCAGTGGCGGTGGGAGAAAGTGGCTCCTGAAGGCCTGAAGAGCATGGTCAGATTCCCCTAGGAGGGTATGGACACCGAGTATGCTGTAGAATAGATAAAGGATTATGGTCACCACCTCCTACCCTGTGTTGCCTTCCAACATGAAGCTTCTCACTTGCTTCTCGTACCTGAGCTCTGCAGCCCTGGCAGCCTGATGGAGAAGTGGACATGCTATGTCCTCTGCAGCCTGGGGAAGGAGATACTGCTTCTGCATGTCCTACAAATCTCTAGAGGGGTTTCTTCTGCAATGTTGCCTTATCTTGGGTGCTGCTGGGAGTCACACAGTTATAGCTTCCATATTCAGGGAGGGGGCTGTACAAAACTAACAACTCCTCTGCACCAACTCAGAAGGGAAACCGCACAAAGTCACAGGATGGATGCTGAGGAAGGGAAAAAGGCAGTCCTGTGTATAAAATCCTGAGCCTGTGATGGGTGCTAATCACAGTTCTTCTCCCTTGGACCCTTCACCTGTTCCATCCAACCTCTCATCCCCCTGTGCCCCAGACACATCAGCTGCATACCTCTTCCTGTTGGCTCTGCCTGTGGTGCCACATTTGTATGAAAATGGTGCTTAGCTGCACACATCTGCAGTCTTTGTTGCCACCACCATTTCCAGCAGGTGTCCTTGGTCATCCCTTTCATGTTGCCTTGCTTGATGTGGCTGCTGTTCGAGCCAAGTAACCTTACCCAAGGTTAGCACTGCCCAGGACCCACCGCTTGGCAACGTGTCATTCATTTATCCATCCCTCCAACATCGTCCAAAGCAACCGCAGGGTAATGAGAAGTATTTGCTGCATTTTGGTTGAGCTGCTAAGGAACAGTGGAAGAGAGAAGAATACAGATTTTAGAGACACCAAATATTTCAAGTAGATGTTTTCAGAGGGTGCAAAGAAATGAGGGTAAAAGGAATATGCAAAAATGAACAATGGCGAGAGCTCAGAGATATTTCATTGCCAGGGGTGTTGCTGAATGTCTTTCTCTCTCCTCCTAATCAGCATTTTTGGAGGAGTTTTGCCTGTCAAAAGCATGGAAATGCTTAAACTCGGGTCAGCCTGGGCTCCCAAATCTGCCAAACATTGCTCAGCCAAGGGATGACGCTCTGTGTTGTGCTTCAAACCCAGCCCTGGTAAACAAGGGAGACAAAAGGGACTTTGAGCTGTGCTGAGCATGTCTGCCTTGGGCTGCTGCCCGTGGCTGCTCCGGATGAAAGCCGCCTTCTGAAGTGCTGCATAATGGGAGTCTTCAGAGATGTGCTTGCCCTTTTATTAATCGACTTCTTACTTTTCTCTACCCCCTTCTTCTCACAGTTATGCCATGCTGCGAGGGCAGATCTCCATGCCGAAGGAGCTGCGCTGGGTGATGCACCTCCCTTTACCTCTTCATTAGACCGTGATCTCTTTCGTACCCTACTTAGGAATTTGCATTTCTCACTCGGAGGCAATCCAAGCCCCCTCCTGTCCCTCAGCCCAAATGCTCACAAGCTCTAATTTACTCCTTACAAAATATTTTCCTGTTAAAAAAAAAAAGGAGACTTGTGTGTTTTTTCTCTATGTATGCCATTATTCATCTCTCTGAAAGCACCGAGGAATCCCAGTTGGACAGACTCTAATAATTAATATTTCATTGTGTTGGATTTACACATCCAGCAGTACTGGAGACAGAGCCCCCCACAGCCTGCAGAAAAACACAGTATTTTTTTTCCACTTAAAGTAAAAACTGGCTGGTTTTGCTTGGTTTGGTCTACTTTTCCTGTAGAAAGCATTTTTGTATTCCATGGTTAATATAAGGGGAAATGAAAACATGGTTTTCATTTGGACATAGTTGAAGAACAAAGGGTTATTTCACAGAATCATAGAAGCATTTGGGTTGGAAGAGACCTTCAAAATCATCCAGTTCCAATGTCCCTGCCATAGGCAAGGACACCTACCACCAGACCAGGCTGCTCAAAGCCCCATCCAACCTGGCCTTGAACACCTCCAGGGATGGGGCAGCCACAGCTTCCCTGGGCAACCTGTGCCAGTGTCTTACCACCCTCATCATGAAGAATTTCTTCCTCATGTTTCACCTAAATCTTCCCCTTTCCAATTTAAAGACATTCCCCCTTGACCTATCACTCCAGGCCCTTGTAAAAAGTCCCTCCCAATCTTTCCTGTAGCCCCTTTCAGGTACTAGAAGGCCGCTAAAAGGTGTCCGTGGGGCCTTCTCTTCTCAAGCTCTCTCAGTTTGTTTTCATAATTGAGGTGCTCCAGCCCTTGGATCATCTTCATGGCCTCCTCTGGATCCATTCCAACAGTTTCAGATCCTTCTTCTGTTGGGGATTCCAGAACAAGTCTCCAGGTGGGGTATCACAAGAGCAGAGTAGAGGAGGAGAATCACCTCCCTCCCCCTGCTGTCCACGCTTCTATTGATACAGCCTAGGACCCCTTGTCCAAAGGGCACTGCAACTCAAGGGTGTTGAGAACTGCCCTCCCCACATGGTACAAAGCCACCCTGGCGGCATTTACTCCTCTCCAATACACCCAAGATGTGTGGGGAGGCAGAGGAGTCCAGTGTGATACCTAACCATTCATTTTGTCCAATTAGGACCAATTGGACCACAGAGAGTTTGCAGTCATTAGCATATGGATGATGTTATCCAGAAAATTACCCTTAGCCTGTACCCCTTGCTGGGCCATGTGCAATGGTGACCCCTTGGGTTTGAAAGGTTCTTGTAGGACCCTAAATAGAGTGGGTTTGGTCACTGTGTGGAAAGGAATCGTAGGTGATGGTTGGTGTTAGTGTTAGTGTTGGGTTATAGGTTGGACTTGATGATCTCAGAGGTCCTTTCCAACCTTATGATACTGTGATACTGTGATAATCATTAAGACTGGAAAACGCCTCTAAGATCATTCAACTCAAGCCGTCAGAACAATACCACTATGTCTACTAAACCATGTCTTGAAGTGCCACAACTACATGGTTTTTGAACACCTCCAGGGAAGGAGACTCCATCACTAGTTGATATCATCACTACAGAGAGGTGAAGGAGCCCTTTGTGCTTTCTGCAGCACAAGGCAGGGCTCAGGTGCAACACGTATGTAGATTGGGGCAATGTACAGTGCAAAAGAGACAACTCAGCTGGAGGTGGTCCAGGGTGAGGTAGAAAGATGATACAGAGACTGTGCATGGTGTTACTTCAGGCATTTGAGAAGGGGATAACCAACCAGTCATACATGGGGAGAGAGGGCTGTAGTTCTGACAGGGCTAACAGACCCTGGTTCAAGGCATGGAGAGAGGTCCGTGGAGAAAGAAGTGCCCAAGCATGTCACTTTTAGAAGAAGCAGCACAAGGCACAGAGTCTGTTCAGTGGCTGGGGAAACATGATGTGGGGATGTATCATAGAATCATAGAATGGTTTGGGTTGGAACGGACCTTAAAGATCATCCAGTTCCAACCCACCTACCATGGACAGGGACACCTTCCATTGGATCACATTGCTTATAGCCTCATCCAACCTGGCCTACAACACCTCCAGGGATGGGGCAGCCATGACTTCTCTGGGCAACATGTTCCAATGCCTTACCACCTTCATAATAAATGAAGAAATAAACAATTACAAATAGCATAATAACTGCCTGTTGCAGATAATAACTAGCAGTTTAAATACCTAAGGGACTCATTGGATGGACGTCAGGGGGAGTTATGACGTAGATGCTTTAGGTCTGGGCTGTAGCACAGTTGGACTCGCATTTGTGGTTGTCAACCTTCCCTTCTGCTGTCAGAGCTACCAGCTTGCAGCCTCAGCAGCCAAACCCACATGATAAATTTAGCTCTTTGCCAAGCTGTGTGGGTGGGCAAGGCTGGAGAAGTGCTGGGAGAGGGGCTGGAAGCAGGATGGAGCCATCAAACCTTGCAAAAGGGTAAGAATCAGTGCCATGAACAGAAGTCCTTATGGGTGGTCATGGCAGATGAAGGCAGCCAAGCCTCCCTGTGGTTCAAAGCCACCCCACCTGTCCCATGGCCACCCACACCACTGAGATGAGTATCACACCAGGCAGGAAAACACCAAACCAACTTTCTGAAGTGCAGCCCCTGATGTGTTGCTTAATTCTCCGCAAGGCTCAGGGAGGGGCCTGAGGTCAGCGTTTTATTTGTGGGGTACTCAGCATCATTGACGTGCTGGTGGAACCTACTGGGTGATGCAACCTGGGGATGAGGGAGGTGGGGGAGGGACTTGGATGTCCCCAGCAGGTACCAGGGTGTGTTGCAGGATGGACAAAGAACTCTCTGGACTTGTAACACCTCCCTGGTGGGGTCTTGGGTGGAAATGCTGTGGAAAATACAACTCTGGGGGAAATGCTATCTCTTTGAGGAAACCAGAAATTTTCCAAACCAAAGCTTGAATATGAAATGACAGCATTTCCCAGGCAATGTTTGGGTTCAAGCCATATTTTTTTTTTTGTGGTACAAATCATATAGGGTTTTGTTTAATTTTATTTTTATTGTCCTTCTTGATTTTTGGCTTCATAAAACATTTGATTTCAAGCATTGATAACTGAAATGACCTTCAGGGACTCATGCTGTGGTCTTCATCAATGTATCTAAATACTGGATGCCTCAGCCTGTGCTTACACCCCGAGCTGCAGAGAGACAGACACTTCTAGGGTGACTCCCCCTCTCCTAGGACAAGCATCAAAAATGGGCGTTGAGGGGCTTGGTGGAGACTCCCAACTCTTTCCAGAGGCCCGAGGCAAGTGAATCAGAAAGACCTAGCATTTATATGCCTAAATTAATTGCTTTGAATCTCAGCCTCAGTGAGAAAAATAAAAATAAAGAGGAGGTGGCAAAACTATCCAAAAAACCCTGCCTGCAAGAGGAAACTTGGTGGAAGTTGGCACATTTCCATAAAGCTTCCATGTCTGGTGCACTAATGAATATTCTGAAACATGGGGGAGGGGGAAGGAACAACAACAAAAGCCACTTTCCTGCGAGATCCTGGACAGTTTCCAGCGCTGAGAGCCAGACTAAGCCCACGAGAGGGAGCTGATGCTTCTGTGCGGCGCCAGACGGGCCACAAAATGCTGTCTGCTCGCAGAAAGCCTGTGCTCCTGGAGCAATTTCCAGGGGAAAACCATCAGCTATGCAAGGGATGAGATGGCTCGGCTGGAAGCAGCCCAGGGAAGGAGAGCTGTAGAACCAAGCTGTTGATGCCAGCCTTGCTGAGCTCTGCCTTCAGTGTCTGCTCACTCCCATGCTGGTGGGAGTTGGGAATGTGCCTTGGTTTGGCTGTGAATGGTCAACGGTATCCTCAGCAGCATCAAAGGAAGTGTGGCCAGCAGGATGAGGGAGGGGATTCTCTCCCTCTACTCTGCTCTCGTGAGACCCCACCTGGAGCCCTGTGTCCAGTTCTGGAATCCCCAACATAAGAAGGATTTGGAATTGTTGGAGAGGGTCCAGAGGAGGCTAAGGAGATGATCTGAGAGCTGAGGCACCTCTGCTACGAGGACAGGCTCAGAGATTTGGAGTTGCTCAGACTAGAGAAGAGAAGATTCCGGGGAGACCTCATAGTGGTTTTCCAGTACCTGAAGGTGGCTACAAGAAAGCTTAGGAAGGACTTTTCACAAGGGCCAAGTACTGATAGGACAAGAGGGAATGGTTTTAGATTAGAAGAAGGAAGATTTAGATTAGATATTTAGAAGAAATTCTTCATCACGTGGCATAGGTTGCCCAGAGAAGTCATGGATGTCCCCTCCCTGGAGGTGCTCAAGGCCAGGCTGGATGGGGTTTTCAGCAACCTGATCCAGTGTGAGGTATCCTAGGCAGGGAACAAGAAGATCTTTAAGGTTCCTCCCAACCCAATCCATTCTATGATTCTATGATTCTATGATTCTATGATTCTATGATTCTATGATCCAATATCAGCTCCTGGGGTGCTTGTTCTGGAAGAGGGGTCATTTGCATCCAAACTCTAAAGCTGGTACAAAACTCTGCAAAGTTTCAAACAACAGCCTTTAAGCATGGGTTGCTTGGAAGTGGGGTGTCACCCTCTGTCCATCCCTCTCCTACAGCTGGGATGCTCTTGAGAGTTCCCAGTATTGCTCAGCTGATGTTGGACTGGCCTGGGATACATGCAGCAAAACTTATTTTCTTGGCATTTGTGAGGTCCTGGAGAACAAAGAGGGTATCAGATCATATGGGGCTGCACCTTTCTGTCCCATTATGAGTGATTTTGTCCTCTTTTTATGATTTTTCTACACATTATCTCTTTTCAATGGCTCCTTGAACAGCTTCCCACCCCTCTAATACTCAACTCTGCTGATTTCCTCCATTCCTCCTATAAATGGTCACAGCCAAAAAACTGAAACTAGCATCTACAACTTACCAAGCATGAAAATAATGGAATTTTCACCTTTTTCTTCCTTCCATGTGGGTTTTAACCCTGTCTTCAAACCACTGTCTGATGCCTTCAGCAATTGTATGAAACTAGAGAAGGGCAGAAGTCCATAAAGGTCTTTGGGGAGAAGGTGGTCTAGATGAGACTTCAAGCTCTACCACAGCTTCCCCATGTGTGACCTCAAGAGAGTCATCTCTGGTGTCTCTGATTAATGTTGAGATTAAGATTGAGATAAGAAGGCAGGTCTTCTTGCCCTGACCTGGAGGGCTCTTTGGATCTCAGCACTCTGTGTCTTGGTGATGCTTCACCCAACTGGTCCAGGGATGTCCTTACATTAGGACCAGAAAGGATTAGCCTGCCCACCCACTGCTGATGCCTGTGCACTCAGAGCTTGCCTCTCCCAGGCCCCTGCAGTGCCGTGCTTCTATAACTGTTGTGAACACTCATCATCTCCATAATGCAATGAAGAAACCTGTCGTGGCAAAGCTGGGGCTGCTCCCACATTCCTCACGCCTCCAGAAATGCTGTTCTTCGATTCACTGCGGTGCCAAAGAGCTTTTGTTAGGAGTTTTTTTAGGAGCTGGGCATGCAAACAGCACAGAAAGACATTTCTCCCCTGTTTTCTCCATCACATGGGAGCTTGGCAAGGCTGAGGGCATTGCTTGGTGTACAATGGGCTGAGGCTGCTCAATAGGTCTGACAGCGTCCAGGATGCCTTGTTTAACTCTGAGTCACTTGACAGTGCAAACAGAGGAGCACCAGGACCAGGACTTGGTCCCTGAAACAAGCCCATTTCCAGGATGAGATGCAGAGCCCCATGTCCTCAGAAAGCATTGAATGGTAGTAAGAGAGCTACACATTGCCACTGACCTGCCTCTCCCTTCAGCAGGCAGGCTGCCCTCCTCTTCATCACTGATGTGGGTGAAAAGGAGGGCTGAACCCAGAACAGCTCGTGCTACAGGAGAATGTGGAGGAGGCTTGGGGAAGTGCCCCACCCTGCAAAAGCTGAGAGTCTGGCTTGTTTGCTCATCTCCCAGCTGGATGTAAGCAGTGGTGAGAAGGGAGGGTGGTGTTTTACTCCCTTCCCACAGCCTTCCCCAGGCTTCTCAGTGTCTCCTTTTCCCATGTTCAGAGTGGTACAAAGCTTTCCCTGGGCTTGTGGACTTTGCTGATGGGGTGGATGTATCCAGAGACAGATGCTCTCTCCAGGGTTACCTGCCTGCTGTGGGGCTGAAGGATTCAGAGGAAGCACAGCTTGATGAATTTCTAAGTCTGACCATATTTCATTTCCCAAAATACCCGCTGTCGCCAAGGCGTAGTGGCAGAAACCCAGTGCTTTCCTGAGATGCTGTCCTGCTTCCAAGGAAACCAGCAGGAATGGTGCTCAGCATCTACCAGGCATTACTGAAATTGTCCTGCCTGCATGTCCCCCTTCTCTCACTCGGAGCAAGAGGGAGCTGTGTCTGAGGCTGTCACTGCAGTGTCTCTGCAGATAATCTCACCTCCAACTCCAGAACTTCCATGCTAAATGCTGCACCAAGTTCTACCAAGTACTGGTAGAACCATGAAGAAGCAAATGGGTGAAACCAAGCTCCTGAGGCTAAATGCCATAGGGAGAGGCTCCAAGACAGAAAACCAGCACTGAGGCCAAGCAGCATGGCATGCTTGTAGCATCCTTTACATACCAAAAAGGGTGGCCACATCTTTAACTTGGAGAAGAGGAGGCTGAGGAGTAACCTTATTGCTTTCTACAACTGCTTAAAAGGAGGTTGTAGTAAAGCGGATGCTGGTGTCTTCTCCAAAATAACAAGTGATAAGACGAGTGGAAGTGACCTTAAGTCAAACCAGGGGAGGTTTAGAGCGGATATCAGGAAATATTTCTTTACTGAAAGAGTTGTGGAAACATTGGAATAAGTTATCCAGGGAAGTAGTGGGATGGGAACACCCCATCTTTAGAAGTGTTTAAAAAAATGCTTAGATGAGGTGTTTCAGGACATGGTTTGGTCATCATGATGATATTGTTTGGGTGGTTGGACTTGATGATCATAGACTCATAGAATGATTTGGGTTGGAAGGGACCTTCAAGATCATCCAGTTCCAACTCCTCTGCCATGGGCAGGGACACCTCCCACTAGACCAGGCTGCTCAAGGCCCCATCCAGCCTGGCCTTGAACACCTCCAGGAATGGGGCATCCACAACTTCTCTGGGCAACCTGTGCCATTGCCTCAGCACCCTCATCATGAAGAATTCTTCCTAATGTCTCATCTAAATCATCCCCCTTCCAATTTAAAGGCATTCCCCCTTGTCTTATCACTAGTTGCCCTTGTAAAAGTGCCTCCCCAGCTTTTTTGTAGGCCCCCTTCAGGTACTTGAAGGCTGCTATAAGGTCTCTGTGGAGCCTTCTCTTCTTCAGGTTGAACCACACCAACTCTCTCAGCCTGTCCTCATAGCAGAGGTGCTCCTGCCCTCTGATCATCTTTGTGGTGCACCACTGGACTTGTTCCAACAGTTTCATATCCTTATTAGATATCTTAGGTATTCTTAGATGATCTTAGAGGTCTTTTCCAACCTTAATGATTCTATGATTCTATAATTCTATGATTTTATGACTCTATGATTTCATGAAGTGGCCCATTGGCCTTGAGCTTTCTCCTGCGCATGGTCTGGGAGGTTTTTCTTAGCAAAGGTGAGTGTTGATACTGAGCAATTGTGCAAGAGCGTGTTCTATCCTTGACTTATTTACTGGTGTGGAAGTAGGTTCACAGCTCTTTTTGTCATTACAGCATTTGGTAGTGTCTGGTCAGGACCCCACTGTGCTGTACAACTGGCACAAGGAACCCAAAGGAAGCAATACCTGGCTCCAGCATGGTCAAGGATCACTTGTTCAGAATAGCCTGTTGCATCCTCCCTTTCCTGGCTGCCCTTCCCCAAGGAAAAAGATGTGACTAGAGAGGGTGGGCAGGACCCATTCCACCATTAGGACCAGGTGGCAGTGAGTGCACTGGACATGTCATGACTGGGTTTTGGCTGTAGAAGTGACATCAGTGGCATTGCTTGGTACTGTGACATGTTGAAGAGGAGAGGAGATGTCTAGTAAGTCCAATGTGAAAGCCATACCCAGAGGACAGAGGGTGAGCTTTTGGCTGCAGAACGGGTCTCCTGGTGATAAGCCTATCCCAGATGTTTTTCTGTTGGCGCTTCCTTCATCCAATCTCTTTTTCAGAGGGAAAAAAATAGGGTTTTCTCCATGCAAGGAGACAGAAGACAGAGACCTTGACCAAAATCAGGGCTTGATGCCAAGTGCTGTGTTTATAGCCCAGAAATGGGAGGGCACTTCCCTGGAATTTGCTTTCAGAGGAAAGAAAGATTTATGGGCCTCTTTTCCCATAGGAGATCCTGTTTCCTTCCCCCCTGCCCTCCTCTTGCAGCAGTCGCTGGATTGCAGAGCAAAGCTGGCAGGAGCAGTGACTGCAGCTGTTGCAGAGCAAAGCTGGCAGGAGCAATGACTGCAGCTGTTGCAGGCTCAGTTTTGAGGCTCTGGAATCCCTTGCTGAAACATTGTAAAGATCCTTCAAGGCATGGTTGTCTTTTTCCTGACATTTTAACAAGTTGGGAGTGGGTGAAAGCCTGGTACACAGTGTGTGCAACCAAGATGGAGTGAGTTGCTCCTACCCTGCTCTTTCCTTGGAAATAAAGAGGGTGTCTGCAAACTCTGGGTGGTTTTTCCACCCTGATCATAAAATCATAGAGTTGCTTGGTTGTAAAAGACCTTCGAGATCATCGAGTCCAACCATACCTGTCCACTACTAAACCAGATCCCTGAGCACTTCAGCAACCTGGTTTTTTAAATATCTTCACGGATGGTGACTCAGCCACTGCCCTGGGCAGCCTCTTCCAGTGCCTGAGAACCCTTTTGGTGAAGAAATATTTCCTGATGTCTAACCTGAACCTCCCTGGCACGACCTGAGACCATTTCCTCTCATCGTATCACCTGTCACTTGAGAGAAGAGACCAACACCCACTTCGCTACAACCTCTTTTCAGGTAGCTGTACACAGTGATGAGGTCTCCCCTCAGCCTTCTCTTCCAGGCTGAACAACTCCAGATCCCTCAGCCACTCCTCATAACCCTTGTTCTCCAGCCCCTTCACCAGCTTTGTTGCCCTTCTCTGGAGGTGCTCCAGCATCTCAATGTCCTTCTTGTAGTGAGGGACCCAAAACTGCACACAGGATACAATGAGTACAGGGGAAGGATCACTTCCCTGGTCCTGCTGGCCACGTTGTTGCTGATACAGGCCAAGATATTGCTCCCTGGATCAGTGTGGGTGGTTTTTGATTCCCATGCCCCTCCCCAGCTGTCATATGTGAGGTTTACAAACCCACGTTTGTGCTGACTGATGGCACTGCCAGTGGAAGGGATTGATCACAGCACGTGAGCTGTTCTCTCCACACCCTATGAGTGATAGGGATGGGGTGAAAGGTACCAGAGCCCAGCTCCAGAGTGCAAGGATGCTCTTGAGGTGGACCGATGCCTTTCTCTCCTTCTGCCCAAACACTGGTGTAAATGCATCCCAGAAAGACCGTGCCTGGCTTTCCCAAAACAATAATAATTTAAAAACCTCCAAACACAGCCTTGACTTCTTGGCTAACTCTCCTGGGAAAATACCCTTCTACTCGCCCAGTGAGGAATAAGATTGCATTCCCAGATATCATCCTGTTTATTTCTATGCCCTGCTGAACACACCCATCAGGCTGGGATTGTTTCAGCCAGGATATTTCCATGACCTGCAGCTCCTCCACCTGCTGTGGGTTCTTGTCCAGGGACAGCCCTCCTTGGCTGCAGTTGCAGAGGTTTCAGCATGGCTATTACTTGAGGTGTGACAAGTTTCTAGACGTAACAAGGGATGGCCCAAGCTCCTGTTCTCACCACGCAACTGGGGTTTTGATGCTATACCTGGCTGGCTCAGCCGGAGTGGGTCAGGAGTGAAACCAGAGCATCCTGATCTTCCTATATATGTGCAGAGTTTTTCCACTCATGATGAGTTTTTTCACTCCCAGTTGGGATCTGCTTGGAAAAAAGCAAACCTACAGACCTTAATACATATGAAGAAGAGAGAGATGGTCTGTGAAGCTCATCACAGAGAGAAATGTGCTTTTTCTAGATTATTCTCAGCTTTCACCTAACCTTGGAAATCTCAAATATTGGGTTTTAGCATAAAGGATCTCTTCCAGGTCTGAAAGATCCATCGTGCAAATGATGAGTCAAGGACCTAAAGCAAATAAAAAAAAAACCATAAGAGCAGTTTTGAAAGGTACGACTGTTTCCTTGCCTTCTGGGGTGGGGTGTGCATTGCCATCCTTTATGATAGACATGGAAAGTTTTATTTCATAGAATCATAGAATGGTTTGGGTCAGAAGGGACCGTAAAGATCATCCAGTTCCAACACCCCTGCCATAGGTAGGAACATATTCCACTAGATCAGGTTGCTCAAAGCCTTATTCAGTCTGGCCTTGGAAACCTCCAGAGATGGGGCATCCATGACTTCTCTGGGCAATCTGTGCTTCACAACTCTCACAGGTAAATATTTCTTCCAAAGATCTCATCTCAATCTCCCCTCTTTCAGTTTTAAACCACTCTCTCATCCTATCACTAAACTTCCTGATAAAAAGCCCCTCCCCAGCTTTCCTGTAGACCCCCTTGAAGTATTAGAAGGCTGCTATAAGGTCTCCCCAGAGTCTTCTCTTCTCCAGGCTAAACAGGCCAAATTCTCTCAGCCTGTCCTCATATGGGAGGTGCTCCAGCCTTCGGATCATCTTTACGGCCCTCCTCTATCTCAACAGACACAATAAAATGAGAATTATGTTTCAGTATTATGAGCAATGGCTGTACTTACCTGGCCAGGGGAAAAACATTGTTCCACCAGACTTCAGGGTCTTAACAGAACCATCTGGTTACAGACCTTCCACGAGATTAGGTTGTTATTTCTTACAGAAGTATAACGGACAACCAGACTAAGGCTTTCTTGGATGCCCCTGCAGATGTATCCAGAAGCTCTCACTAGGCCAGCTGCTACCACAGCTAGGTCCTAGATGAGTTTCTCCCACATATCACTGCCCTGACAGGTTAAAAAGACTGCTCTCTACACCACTGTGTAACTCCAGGGTCTTAAAGTTCAATTTAAAAAAATCATAGAATCATTAAAGTTGGAAAAGACCTCTAAGATCATACTGTCCAAAAATCAAAACATACCACTGTGCCTACTAAAACATGTCACAAAGTGACATGTCTGCACGTGTTTTGAACACCTCCAGGGATGGAGATTCCACCACTTCCCTGGGCAGCCACTTCCAGTACTTCACCACTCTTTTGGTAAAAAAATTTTTCCCAATATCCAATCTAAACCTCCTCTGGTGCAACTTGAGGCAATTTCCTCTTGTCCTATCACTTGTTACTTGGGAGAAGAGACCAGCATCCACCTCACTAAAAACTTCTTCTAGGTAGTTGTAGAGAACAATAATGTCTTCCTTCAGCCTCCTCTTCTCCAGGCTGAACAACCCCAGTTCCCTCAGTGGCTCCTCATAAGAGTTGCGCTCCAGACCCTTCACCAGTCTCATTGCCCTCCTCTGGACACTCTCATAAAAGCAAAACCCTACAGTGATCAGAAAGACAGTTGTGAAGACAAACATACGAGCTGTCACCTACTTGGAGATGTTGGCCAAAATCTTCTGCGGCAAAGCTTCTGATCGAACTTCCATAAGTGTTGATTCTGGCACAGTTCAGATGCCTATGGCAGCCCATGATTTCCAAAGAAGGACTAGAGCATTGTTTGTTAGAACCAGCATGAACCTGCAGCATGGGGTATGGTCCCATTTTAGTGCCTGCGCATTGGACAAGGGGAAATTCCCACTGAAAGATGTGGTAATCATCAGCTGAGCTGTGTTAAAAGTGCAAAAGTAAATAAATCTGTGAGCATCATTTCTCCGCAAACAAAGTTGAGACCAGTGCTGCCTTCTTTTGGGAATTTTTCTGGTGGAATCCCAAGAGGTTACTAGGTTTTTCTCTCTCATCTCTTCATCCCCCTCCCAACCATCGTTTTCACTGCCCTTTGTCCTTCGGATCCTGCAGGCCTCCAATATCCCCCCTCCTGGCTACAGAGATGCCATCACAGAATAAAAATTCTTGGCCCTGGATCCAAGAATGATGATTCACATCCATAATTCTAGCCTCTTTCCTCAACAAACAGGGTGGTTACATCCAAATTGCTTGCAAGGAGCAGCCCCATGACAGGGCACTGTCTGGGGCAATTCTGGTTCAGGTGTGCCCAAACCGTGTTGATGGTCCAATGGCATGGACGGCGTTGGGGTTGGGCTTGTGCCCTATTTGGTGAGCTAGTCTGGATCTGGCCCTTCAGCCAGGGCATTAGTGGGGATGTGAATCACAGCGATGGACTTCATACACGATGGTGCCGTTTGATATCTCCCCATGAGACTCCAAGTTGACGGGACTGAATTATCTCTTAGGACCTTGGAGGTTAACGGTATGTGACAAAATGGCTTTGGTTCCCTGTTGGCAGGTAGCCAACAAAAGACTCAAGTTCCTCAGCCATTGTGATTGATAGCAAGGCTCCTGGTGACAATCTAACTGTCAAGCTGAGATGGAAATCCACCTGCATCACCTTGTATTTCAGCTACACACAGTGGATCTCGGCTACATGTCATCCCTGGAAACGTTCAAGGCCAGGTTGGATGGGGCTCTGAGCAACCTGATCTAGCTGAAGATGTCCCTGGTACTGCAGGGCAAGGTGGACTAGAAGAACTGTAAAGGTCTGTTCCAACCCAAAATGTACTATGATTCTATGATTCTACTGTCCTCTCTAACTGGAGGTTTGGTAGCATCTGCCATCTGCCATCAGGCTGATCGGAGGAACACTGTCCTGCTTTTGCAGCCTGCCAGGTCATCTACAGACCCAGATGTGCTTTGGGAAAGGAAACAGTAGAGCAGGCTACTAGCAACAGTCAGGCCCCAGGTGAAAAAGGCAAAACGTCACACCCAGGTCTTTTTTTTTCCTGGGGTTTCTGGATCCCATGATCTTCCAGTCCTTCCAGCCCCTTCCAGTCCTTCACCTAACCCTGTTGCCATTGCATGTCCAGATGAAGTAACTCAACCTTCCCTGACCTGCCAGGGAAGGAGGAGTGGACACAACCGGATGGATCAGCCTGATGCTGTCTGAGGCTGGGCTGGACTTCTTGTTGTGAGTGCATTATCTACATGACTCAGGGACACTGGCAGCACTACCCACAGCTGCCGCCTTCTCATCTTGGCCCATGGCCATTCCTTTCCCTGTTGAGGCTGTAGTTTACAACCCTGAGTTCAAACAGAGAGCTTCCTCTCTGCACCATGGATGAGATCTGCGATTGTAGCTACCCTCCAGAAAGAAAAGGGAGGAAGTGGGGAGAGTTGACATTAAAACACCCCTGGACCTGGCAGTTTGCTCCACCTCGCTGCTCCATCAGGGGCTGAAAACACACTTTGTCCAGCCTCACTTACACAAAATGGACAGGCCTTGCACAAATGCACTCCCAAGGCCTGGCACAAACACATACTGTTGGCTGCCAAGCTTGAAGTAGGTTAAGGTTTCTTCTTTAAAACTCCCAGGCTCTGTTAACTGTTCAATGTCCTTTGTGACACACATTGGGTTAATACCCAAAAAGAATCACCAAGATGTAGCAAGATTCACTCTGTTGCCCTCCTATCTCTTTTTTTTTAGTCCCTGGGAAAGTAGTTTTAACACCTCCACGCTGTATTTCCTGAAGTCTCCTGACACCATCTACACTTCCCTCTACCCCAGTTGTCTTTGCCCTGGTTTTTCTTTCAGCTCTCTTCTCCTCTTGCTTGAAAAAAAGTGGGCTGCTCTCTGATTCAAGGGAGACCCATCCTCTGCCCCACCTCCGCGGTGCTGGTTGGAGCCCAGAGCCCTTGTGGTGGCCCTGGACGTGATTGCAATATCAACAGCACACAAGAACAGCGTGTTTTTGGGACCTGGCCAGACCCCAGTCTGGGTCCCAAAGCCTTTGCAGCCTTCTCCTTCAGGGAAACAGGGACAGGGACAAGGTGATGCCCCAGATGCCTTCCTCATCCAAGCCCCACAGGAGATCCTGCAGTCTGACTACAGTGGCTGGTTAACCTGGGGTTTGTGGAACTGTGTAAAATGCTTTTCAGACCATGAACGGTTGGGGTTAATACTTTAACAGTGTCTGAACATAACAACATGTACATTTTGCACAGCACTAAGTAATGCCACCACAGGAGAAATGATGAAGCATCGACACTTCCCTCCCATCCCGTATTATTTCTCACCCTGACTTTGCCTGTCTTTAATTATTTTCCCCCAAGCTTTGTGTGTTTTCTTTGATTTATTTTACTTTGTATCAATATTTCTCAACTCCCTCCTCTTCTCTTTCCAGTTCTGGGTGAAATATTAATCTTGTTTATTATTATTAACCTTCCCTCTCTCTAATCTATTTAAATGCTTTCCCACATTTCCACTTCCTACAGCTCATTTCTCACTTGCAGATTTTCTATTCAGCTGCATTTTGCTTTAACAGCATCATTTATTTATTTACTCTTCATTTATTTGTTTTAATTTCAAAGCCTTTCTTTTTCTTTTTCTGGGCTGTGTTCATGCATTGCTCCCTTTCTCCTGCTGAGGAGGTGCATTTTTCTGCTTGTTTGGCTCCGAGAAGAACTGTATTCAGTGCTATAATTCAGTTTCACTTCTGGATTTCTGATGCGGTTGGAAGGGAAGGGAGTTTTACTTTCCATTTCCCAGCTGGCTGAAAGAAGCCTGGCTATTATACCTAAAACAAACATATAGAGTAATACTCACTGTTTCCCCTCATGCTCAAGCAGATAATGATTTCTGCCTGAAGTCTTTCATGCATGTGTTGATACAAAGTCTTGTTCAGGTAGCGTGGCTTTTTCACAGTTTTTTTTTTTCTGAAGTATATTTGCTACATTAGCTTTCAAGTGGGTCTTTCATAACCTCGCTGAAAGAAGAGATAGTTAAAGATTTATGCTCAAGGTCAGGGCAAATCCACAGAACAGAGTGGAAGACTTTGAAAATGGGATGCTCATCCCCTCCACCCTGCTCTGGGCACAGCAGAGACAGAAATTGTTGTGGGATGAAGCTGCTATGAAAAAGGAGGAACTGCGTAAAAGAAGAATAACTGGAAGCAAAAGATTCATTGCAGGGGTTGGACATGGGGCCATCTGCCCGGAATCTGACAAACAGGACATCAGAGGGGGAGCCTATGAACTAAGTAATTTGGCGAAAACAAAAAGCATCTGGATGTTCTTTATTCTGTTTCCACACTATTTGTGACCTTAAAAACCTTGACTCTGAGCTCCCCTTGATAATTTCTCTCTCTGAAGATGAAAGGTCCTGTTCTGCTGAGATGTCTTCTTGACCAAGACTTGTTTTATTCCTCAGTCATTTTTGGTCCCATTTGTTGTTTAATCCCTGCAGCCATTCCGTTTCCATGCACTTCTGCCCCTGCTGCACCTTGAGTCATTTGGCAAGAGGTGATGAAGTGATTGTGTGAGCACAAGGAGGAAGCCCAGAAAGACTGCAAAGGTCATGAGGGACTGGAAAAACTTGATGGAATTCAGAGTTGTCTACAGGCAGCAATAAACATTGTTGCTTGGAAACCCTGGATGATTCTGGAGGATATAGAAGTGGATCAAAACAAAAACATTGGACCCCATCCCTGCCTGAACCATGGCAGCTTCTGAGTGACAGTCTCCAGGCACAAACAGTGTCATTGCAGGAATGACACAAGCTAGTTTTCTGCTTAAAGCACAGTCCTTAGTACAGGTGAGATATTAAGGAATTATTTTTTTTATAATGAAGGTGGTGGAACACTGGCCCAGGTTTCCCAGAGTGGTGGTAGAAGCCCATCCCTGGAAACATTGCAGGTCAGTTTGGACAGGGCTCTGAGCAACCTGATCTAGGTGAAGATGTCCGGGCTTATTGCAAGGGGGTTGGACTAGATGATCTTTAAATGTCCCTTCCAGCTCAAACCATTCTATGATTCTATGAATTCTGAATGACTTTGGACAATCCCATGAAAATCTTCTTTTTGACTCCTGTCCCACTTCCCACAGATGTGAAGCTCTCATATCATGGCAGAGGGAAAGGATGGAAGATACCAGGTGACGCCTATTATCTTGCAAGTGATGAGCCATCCCAGACTGGCACAACTGCCTCTGCTCTGCTCCAGGTTTCATGGTTCAGCCCAACAGAGTAAGAAGGTACTCCAGTGTTTGAATCAGATAAATTGTTCCCCAAATTAGCAATGCAAACATGGTCAACAGGAGTAAGCTAAGCCCTGGAAAAAAAGATTGGATCTGAATGAGGTGTAAAAAAAGTTCTATCTGGAGCCTTGTAATAGGTTCCTACGCACAAACACACCCATCACTGATCACATCTTATGTGCTGTCACTCCCAAACCTCAAATTACTGTAATCAAAGGAATTCAAAGTAAACGTGGTCCCAGTATAAATCCCTACCGTGGTGCACCTTCACACGCTGTTCAGCCTCTGAGGGCACCACAACCATGAAGAGTTTTCTGATTGCCCTGCTGGTGGCAGTTCTGTGTGCAGAGCAAGGTAAGGAGATACCGAGGCTGGGAGAGCCAGATGGAGAGGGTGAAAATACCAGAAAAGAAAACAGAGATAACACAGGGAGAAGAAGTTTTGATGGTTTATATTTCAGTTGGTGAGGTTTTGGTAGTGCAGTTCTGAGTCACCTGCATCAAGCAATGTTTAGTGTGGTTGATTCTTAGCTTTTGGGTGAGTTCTGCTAAGGTACCCATAACCCAAAGAAGATCTCACTGCTTTGGTTTCTCACACCCTCAAGTATCAAGCTCCGACCACTCACTTCTAAAGAAAGACATGTGAACTGGAAAATGCTAACAGGAATGAATCTGAGCTCACAGTTTTACCTTTGGTTTTATTTTTGTTCCTGAATGAAACTTGAGGAGTTGTTGATAAAGGTAGTACAACTGGTATTGGCACTGCATCTTTTGCCAGCGTTTCGCTTTATTTCCTACAATGACATTATAATTAAGAACTTAGGCTGCTGGCAGATATTTGAAAGCCTAAGAGCACTTTGATCACAGGTCTGAAGAGCTTTTTTGAGTGGCTGTTTGTAATGAGATCCACAATACTCTGTGCTCATCCTCTTTCAAAAGGAGGTGCAGATGTAACTAGATAATTGTGTAGAATTGTCCTGTTGAGAAACATTGGCTCTGTGTGTGTATTTGCAATCTCAAGGAGTACTGCAAGGCTTTTTGCACCGTTAAGGCTATTTCTGGCTGCGTTGGCAAAACAGGAGCTAATGGAGGGTGGAGGTCACACACAGGCAGGGCTTTAGAACAGCTGTAATGGTTTAAGCTGTTATTGTTTCCTGACAAGGAGGGATTTTCCTTGCATCAGCCAGTGAAGGCCAAGTGCATTTCAGTGGCTTTTGCACACATGCCTGGGTCTCAGCTTCATCTGCAGCTGGAATTGGCTTGAACAGCTTTGTGAGACTTGACAGAAAAGCAGATCTGAGTTACAGGGATGGTAAAACCCAATAACACTCTCTAGACAGTGTGTTTGGGATTCAGGAAAGCCGGGGAGAGGCTCTTTGTCAGGGAGTGTAGTGATAGGACAAGGGGGAACGGTTTTATGCTGATAGAGAGGAGATTTGGATGTGATATTATGAAGAAATTCTTTACTGTGAGGTTGGTGAGGCACTGGCACAGGTTGCACTGAGAAGCTGAGGATGCCCCATCCCTCGAGGTGTTCAAGACCAGGTTGGATGAGGCTTTAAGCACTCTGATCCAGTGGGAGGTGTCCCTGCCCATGATGGGGAGGGAGGGGCGGGGGGGAGGGGGGGGCAGGAACTGGATGGGCTTTAATGACCCTTCCAACACAAACCATTCTATGATTCTGCGGTCTGCAAAAGAACAGGAGAACACAGCTTGGGTTAGAGAACCTCCAGACGAGAGGTGAGAAACTTAATTTATCCAAGTGATGGATGAACAGTGAGTGCTGAATAGTCAGTTAAAGAGAAGTTAAAACTGGGATGTAACAAGGGTGATTTTATCTGCTGTTACAGAGAACACCTGCACTTGCAATACCTGGCAGTAGAAAAGAACATTTGGGTAGGTTTCAGAACAAGATTGTCATATGCCGAGGCACCCAGAACCGGCTCCACAGCTGTACCCAAGGCACCTGAGTTCCCCCACATCACAGAGAGGAGGCCTTTTATTCTACTATCATCTAGGGTAGTTTTAGCCTAAAATCTCTTATTTCTCTTTTAAGACTGTTTCTGGAATTGTCTAATCAAGTGTCACAGGCAGGTTCAACTTCAGAGATGAATTTGAATAACGAGCTGCTGGGCTTTGGAAAGGTCCTGGGAGGAGTTTCCTTGCTAAAATTAGATTCGAATTCAATTGAAAGAGGCTATTCTGTGCAGAAAGAAAAGCCTTCCTGGACAGAGAAAGCCAGGAAGAACTCAACGAGGGCAATTTCACCCTAATGTGAGACCATCCCTGTGCTGCTATTTGGTCACCTTCAACCAAGAGCTCTCCACCACTGGTGACAATGGAGCAGGCTTTCCCAAGAGCAGCTCAACTGCCTCTCTCACCCCTGTGTTGAAATAAGGAGCATTTCACGGGGCTCTGAACAGAAGGAAAACAGTTTCTACCAAATACGAATCCACCTCCAGGGAATGAGATGGCACATGCCTGTGTTTCCAGCATGGCCAGCATGGAAGTTCAACTCCATTTCCCTCAATTTAGCTCAGAAAAATATAACTTACCTCCTTCTGGCTTTGTAATAGATACGGCTCAGCCCTGCTAATAGTATCACTGAGAACTTGTTGTTCCAGGCACTGGTAGAAATAATCTCTATATTGTCCAGAGCAACCTCTGCCAGGGAACCTCCCTTTAATGTGGCTCTGTGCTCAGTAATTTAGCTCACAGGGGTGTCATAGGCTTTAATTAAATCATGTCTGTACGGTGTTTTGCAGATGCCGTCTGAAAATACTGAAAACTAAGATCACACCTGATAACCCTGTCAGTTCGTCCTCTTCTTGCCAGAGCTGTACTGGACTTAGCTGGGCAGGTTGTGAGCTCTGCTTTTGCTGGCTGGCTGTCCACCAGGCCAATGCAGACCTGGGGGAGAAAGAAAGGTCACATGAGAATGCTGCTCAGGCTGAAAGAAATACGTTTTCAAGTTTAATCACTGGAAATCTCAATTAAAGAAAGAAAACGGGATTTGTTCTGTTTGTTTGCCTTTTCAGCTTCATTAATCAAACCCACCATTTTATTTCACTTGTCATGAAAATTTGGTCATAATATACTTTTCACCTTGTATTATATTTTCCAGGTAGGGAGATGGCTTTTGACAATTTCTTCCCACGAGTGCATTGCTGGAAATCACTAATATGTGTTGCGTGTGCTCTTTTCAGCTTCCTCCCTGTTTTGCTACACATGTGAAAACGAGCACTCCAACTGGAACTGTCTTAGAACATACAAGTGTGAAGACCATGAGAAATACTGTACGACCACATATACCACTGCTGGCTATGGTGAGTAGTGGTGCCCTGTGATCAATTACCTGGGTATAATCCTCACCACCTTGTGGCAAGGCTGGCTGGAGCGCACAGGCTTTCACAAGCAGACTCTGTTGATCTGAGAACTCACACACGTGCTTTATGATGGAGGATGAATAGAGATTGGATGCAAGTAATGTGTTTTAGAAGCATTTTTCCCATGAAAATGCATTGGCAGCGATTTTCTTCATAATGAGTGTGGTGAGGCACTGGATAGGTTGCCCAGGGTGCCCCCTCACTGGAAGTGTTCAAGGCCAGGTTGGATGGGGCCTTGAGCAGCCTGGTCTAGTGGAAGGTGCCCCTGTCTATGGCAGCGAGTTTGGAACTGGGTCATCTTTAAGTTCCCTTCCAAGCCAAACCATTCGATGATTCTATGATTTTTTGCTGTCCTCCAGGAGGCATGATGTGGATTTCTATCAAGGACTTTCTAGTGTCATACATTTTATCCATGCTGGGTGGATACTCACCCAGCACTCATCAAATTTGCTGACAGTTGTTATTGCTCAATTGTAAATTAGATACGGTGCAATATACCTCCTCCTATTGTCCTCTGGTCAGTTATTGCAGAAGATTCTTAAATCACAGCTCTCCTTTCTTGTCTGTTCTTTATCCAGGCAAGGACACGGGACACCGCATCACGAAGAAATGTTCTGCAGACTGTCCTGAGACGAATGTGAACTTCGGTCTGGCTGCTTATTCCACCAAATGCTGTAGTACCTCCCTGTGCAATTTCAGTGGTGCCAACAGCATAAAAATCAGCTACGCCGTGATGTTCCTGGGAATTGTGGCCAGTTTGATCTGTGTCATCAGGGCAGGGGTGTGATGAGAGGGAGGAGAAGATCTGACAACTTAAGAACCTACAAGGTATTCCCCAACTGAGAAACCAAAATCATCTGTCAAGTGTTTTCAACAGGGTCTTTGCTACTCTGTTTTTTCCAAGACGCTGCTTCCTATCCCATGTAAAAAATGACTTGGCAGTGTAGCTCCTATTTTTTTCCCATGTATCATTTGTTTTGTACTATTTTTCCCTGGGAAAGCTCTTTTGATAGCACGTGTGTGACAATCGTCAGACAAAATAAAGATTTATGTTATTCTAGAGTATGTTTGCTGTATCCATACTAAAATCAGCCTGAGAAAATAGCTCTGCCAGACAGGGCTGTTGTCTGAATCTCTGCTTCATATTGAATTCCTCTTTTCAGCACCTGGGAGCCTTCTCCTGGCTGCCTTTCTCAAATGACTCAGTTGCATCCAATAGCTCAAGACACATGCTCCATAAAGCCAGGTGTTCTGCCTGATCACTCAGCGTTAATGAATGAAGATGTCAATTTGGAAAGGTCAAAGATGTGTTGTTCCCACTATAACCAACAGTGAGAACTGTCTTGTAACTGCTAACACAGTTTGGCAGGTATTGGTTGTGCTCCTGGCTGTGTTGCAAAGTTCTCATGTGATCTCTGCAGCATAGATGGTTTCAGCTTTCGAAACAGGTAAAGGTCCCTCTCCAAGATGCTGGAAATGTTCAAGATGAGGATGGTGCTCCTGGGACCTGTCTTTATAGAAAGGAGACCTCTCTGCTTGGAGAAGATATTGTTGTCTGAGTGATTGCTCATGACTTCCTGCAGGGATGGGGAACTAGACAGAAAGAGCCTAGCAGAGGCAATGGGTGCCTGATCTGGTGGGGAAGGCTCTGATCTTTTCCTTTTCTCTGTCACTGCTGCATTGGAGGAGATGGGGTGTATCCCCTGCCGCTCTTGGGATGGAGATCCCCTGCAGCTCTTGAAGGAGAGGAGTTATAGCCAAGATGGGAAAAATACAAGCAGTCTTGGAGCAGGATGACGTGTAATCCTCAGCTGAGCAGCTTACAAGTGTGTAAGCTGCTATTAGAACTGTGTGAATAGAAGTGTGCGAGTTTACAGTGTGCCCTGGTGTCACGGTTTAGCCTTGACCCAGTTAAATGTTTGTATGAACTCGTGCAGTTGGACTACCAGATTCCAGCCCCTCACCCCCAGGGGAAGGGAGAAGCAAATGAGAGGAGAGAGGCTTGGAAAGGAAAGCTGCTAATGATTAAAATAATCAGAAAGTAATGAAAATATGTACAAATATATAAGATTGCCCCCCCACCTCTTGATGCCCATAGGTCACCACATATACTGCAGAGCAGACACAGGGAAATGGGTCCGCAGCAAGGAGGAAGTTGAACTCACGGATGGATTCAGGGAGGCACAGATCTGGAGCCAGGAACAAGCAGATAAATGAGCTCCTCACTGGACCTCAGCCATCGCATAAGAGAGAGAGAGACCCTCGTGATCTCTCAGTTTTACACTGAGTATGACATATATGGGATGGAATAATCTTGTTGGTCAGTTTGGGGTCACCTGCCCTGTCCGCCCTTCCCTGTAGGTTCAGCCTTTCTCTCGAGGATGGCCTTGGTTACTAGAGGAAAAAGTATAGATATTGGTCTCTCTGCATACCAATGTTCCGTGTTATCACTGCTCGAGAGAAAACTGTTCGGAAAAAAATGCAGTTAGTATTTTCAGAAAATGCATTTACTTTAGACTAAGGCCGAGCCAGAGTCAGAAGCACTCCAATTCACTCAAACCTGGCAGGGAAGAGGGTCAACTGTGTCCTGGGTTGCATCTAGCACGACATTGCTAGCCAGTCAAGGGAGGTGATTGTCCTGCTCTACTCCACACTGGTGCAGCTCCACCTTGAGAATTGTATGCAGCTTTGGGTGCCACAGTATAAAAAGGTTATCAAAGCTACTGGAGAGTGTCCAGAGAGGCCACAAAGCTGGTGAAGGGTTTAGAGGGAAAGCTGTATGAGGAGCAGCTGAAATCACTTGGTCTATTCAGCCTGGAGAAGAGGAGACTGAGGGGAGATCTCATCGCAGTTTACTTCTTCTTCACAAGGGAAGGAGGAGCAGGTGCTGATCTCTTCTCTGTGGTGACCAATGACAAGACCCGAGGGAATAGCAGTAAGATGTGTCAGGGGAGGCTTGAGTTAGGTATTAGGAAAATTCTTCACTCAGAGGAGCACTGGAACAGCTCCCCAGGGAAGCAGTCATGACACCAAGCCTGACAATATTCCAGAAGCATTTGGCCAGTGCCCTCAGACCCACAGTGTGAATGTTGGGGTTGTCCTGTGCAGGGACAGGAGTTGGACTCAATGATCCTTGTGGGTCCCTTCCAACTCAGATCATTCTGTGAAGTGCAGCACTGCATTTTGGGAGGGCTTGTATAAAAACAGCATCTGGAAAAAAGCCCTGGTGTTTGCAGGGCAGTTGGATTTGAGAGGAGTCCTTCTCTGTTAGTGCTCAAGACAGGCTGCAAAGTGCATGTGTTTTTGTGTAACGGAGACAAACCACAGCATTGGCTGAAGGCTGTGAAGATGGGATTAGGTTAACTCATCCTATAAAGACTTAATTTCTGGGCAAGGAGGGTGTTCTGGCATTTATTTAAAAGACTAACTGAAGAATGGTAGTGCTGTAGTGTTTCTTTGCTGAAGGATCTGTTTTTTACACTTCTTTTTAACCACTTTTCCTGTATGTTAATAACAATAATTTCTGAAATGATTCTCAGAGCTTTCAGCCAGCTTGAAAATCCACATTTAGTATAAAAACATCTGAATTTCACACTTACTTACTTTTAAATTTCACTTTTCGTTTCATGAAAACTATATGTTTTCACCAGACTAAAGAAATTGTTTGCCCTTCTCACTTGACAATTTCAACCAGATTTAGAACAAGATGAGCAAAACACTCTCCTTCCTTCTCCTCTCAGCAACTGTGTCAGGGAAAATGTCTTTACACCTCATCCTCCACCTCCAGTTAAATCCCCTGTTACTCCTTCCAAAATCTTCTTGAAAAGAACAAGCCTTATGAGGAGCAGCTGAGGGACCTTGGGTTGTTAAGCCTGAAGAAGAAGAGGCTGAGGGGTGACATTATTGCTCTCTACAACTACCTGAAAGGAGGCTATAGTGAGGTGGATGTTGGTCTCTTCAACCAAGTAACAAGTGAAAGGATGAGAGGAAATGTCCTCACGCACCATGAGAGGTTTAGATTGGATATTAGCAAAAAAATTCTTTCCTGAAAGAGTGGTGAAACATTGGAAGAAGCTGCCCAAGGAAGTGGTGGAGTCACCATCCCTGGCCTTGCTCAAAAAACTTGTAGATGTGGCACTTTGGGACAAGACTTAATAGGCACAGTGGTATTGTGTTGATGGTTGGACTGGATGATCTTAGAGGTCTTTTCCAACCTTAATGATTCTATGATTATAGCTTCTAAGTACTTAAGATACTATGATACTATATTCTCCTTTGCCTTGGTCCCTCTGGTGTCCTAATAATCCGTGTCCTTTCTACCCTCATGGGTTCTTTTCAATCTATATCTCACCTAGCACTGGTGAAGAATGAAGATAATGTTATCTTCAGGGGACATATGGGACTGGTTGGAAGAGTGTA
Source organism: Tapera naevia (assembly GCA_033556795.1). Classification (NCBI taxonomy): domain Eukaryota; kingdom Metazoa; phylum Chordata; class Aves; order Cuculiformes; family Neomorphidae; genus Tapera; species Tapera naevia. Next base: position 548,661 of record JAUMJJ010000063.1, read on the forward strand.
GGACCATCTAATGGAAAATCTTGACTGTCAGAAATCCTGCAATAATTCCTTTAAGAAACACAGCCTTGACATGGCAAAATCACAGCAGCTTGCAGGAGGCAAGAGATATTTTAGTTTTCACTTGGATGAGAGTATAAGGGAGGGGGAAAAAAGTGCCTGTCTGAGCTGCTATTTCTGTACCTGTTAATGGATGCTGTTGGCTGAAATAAATGTGAATGTGGGCTGCTTTTGCAGCACAATGTACAGGCTGCAGAATGGCATCGCCTTGTGACTAGAACTCCCTTTTCTGCTATTACCTCAAATAGTCAGCAATAAAAGTTGATTTACCAATAAAGATTCAGGAAATCTCTTCTGGATGGAGGAAATGAAATATTTCACAAAGAAGAGAGTGTTGTGTTGCCTTATACACAGGGTGCTGGCTTCTGTTTTGCTCCTGCCTGGTACCCGACAAAGGCTTTGGCTTTAGGAAGCCAAACAATGCCCCTCCTTTGAGCTTTCTTGGTTAATTGCCACCTCTGTTCCAACTGAGTTTCGCACTCTACCTATTGAGAAAGCAGAAATTTCCCCACATTAGTCATGCAGGTGTCCATATTATAATATTTTTAGATCTACTGTAGAGGTGTTGGAAAGACTTACATCACCTCAATATCTATGCATGCCTTTTTGGTGAGATAATGACTGTAGGTGGGTCATCTTGGAAGCAAAAATAATTAATGGCAGATGGAAATCTGAGCAATTTGAGACTAAGAAATAGACGGAAATAAAACAGATGGACAGCAGCAAGGGGCAGAGTCACTGGCAGAGGCTTGGGGCACACAGGTTGCTCCTGCAGCTCGGACTGTCATGTAAAAGGGATCCAGCTGGACCATTTCTAGGACTGCTCTTCCATCCTTATGACTAGATGGCAGAAAGACAACTGTGGGAGGAAAAAGCAACAGCAATCAGGAGAAGATGGGAAGGATTCTGATTTTATACAGACAGGATGAAACATGATAAAAAGGAATGAAGAGCACTGTACAGAAATTCGGTGGCATTTCACATACATTTGGCTGGCTTTAATTTCTTTTTCTCAAGATTTAATGAGATGAGATCCTTGATCGGACAATCCCTCATTCATGGTGCTTTAACTGGTTTGTTTTTTATTCCCTGACATTTACTTTTTCTGCAATTTGTGCAAAAAAACACAGCTTGTTCAATGCAATGGGGGTGGATGTTATTTCTAGTTTTTAATTTGAGAGGTCATTTTCATTGCCCAGTGGAATTTATTTTCTAATAAAAGAACATTTTCCTTCAGATAAAATATCCATTTTTTTGAACAGAAACATTTTGAACTGCAGTCTTATAAAGGCCCACAGAAAGTGATGTCTGATCCCTTGTGAAATGCAGCAGAAGCATAGCACTCTTGTGATCCACCTGCACCGATGATCCTGGGAGACATTTGTAGAAGTTTCAATCCCAATTTCCATTTCTAATTCAATATATTTCCATATGAGTTAAAACACTATGTGAGGATCCTCAAGGATGCAGCCTGCTCTGAGACCCGAACTGGCCTGGAAAAGAAGACCTTCCTTTTCTCATGTGGACACTGTTTTGGTTTTCTGTTTTGCTTTTCCTCCACTTCTCCAGAATTAGAAACTGTTGCATGCTTAAGACCAGACGAACAAGCTGTATTGTGAAATGAGTTGGAAAAGAATGAGGGGTGAATACACGCCCATTTAGATTTCCAACGAAGCACACTTCCACATGCAAGCGTTGACACGCTAGTCTCAATGATCTATCATCTGACACAGCAACCCTATAGCAATTATCTTAGCATCAAAGCAAACACTGCAGAGGTATAAAACCTGCCCTGGGTGAGTCCTGCTTGTTTTGGAGGCTGCGAGACCTATAAAGGATGAAGACTTTTCTCCTTGTCGTGTTCGTCATTGCCCTGTGCACGGAGAGTGGTGAGTCTCCAAGGCTTGCTTTGCACTAGTGAGACCCCCCCCAGAACTGGGACATGTCTCTGATATTGCAGGAGGACAAAAGGGTTTGGCAGCACGAAAGGTAAAGCTGAAGGGTCATTAGACTCAAGAGAATATTCCAGTCCTCCGGATAAGAAACCAGGGGATGTATCCCCACCAGAAGTTGGAAGGATGCTGGAGGAGCTGAAGTGGGGGATGAGATGTCCACCTCACCTGACTTGTGCAGTCCCAGCCCAGTTTTTGGAGTAGCTCAGTGTAGGCAGCTGAGAACCCTTGGTGAAGAAGAGGGGGGGTTAGCTGAGGCATATAGAGAGCTGGACAGGTGAAGGGTGATACGTACCATGAAGCTGCAAATTAGACTTATAACAAACTACAGTCCAATTTTTATTTTCACTTGCTTGTTTATTGGTTGCAATTACAAACCATCATTACCTAAATTAGTACAGATGATCATGCTACAAGAAGATGCAATTCTGGCTCCCATCTCTTTCTTGCAGAGGTGCAACTTTGCAGACATTGATCCCAGGTCTGGGATGGAGATGCAGAGTGTCCTTCCGGTAACTGGTGGCTGTTTCTTTTGGTAAAGATGCACTGGGGACATTCACTTTAAATCTGTCTGTTTGCACAGGAGTGGACTGCGGGTCAGGCAAGGAACAGAGGATGCAACCCTGAATATGCCTCTGATAATTCAAGGGAAATAGTTGATTTCCTCAACTTGGGGAGGCTTTTGCCTTATTGGAACCTGAATTTCTCTCAGCCTCTGCTGTAGGACTTTGCTTTCAAATTACTGGTCATTCTGGTCCTGGTCTGGCAGAGCACTTAGGCTTACGCTTAATTTGAGGCTGTAAATGTTCTTACAGTAGGATCTGACAGATTTTAAACTTGGCATGTGCTAGATCATGGTGCTCAATGGGGTTGAGAACGTTGAGGGCAATAAAAAAGTTCTTTTCTGCAGCTTATCAATTGAAATGACATTTTTTAAAAAGATCACCTAATGAGAGAGCAAACTTAGCAAAGGAGGTGGTGAAAATTAACATATACAGAGCACTCCTTAGCTACACAATCTAGCCAGAAGGCTGGTTGCTGTTCCAATTAATCCTGAATCTGATGGATTTTAATGGTGTAAATCCTGCATCTGCCAGCACTTGCACTTCCTAATGCTTTACACTTGTAAGGTGTTTATCTGGGTGGCTCAAATTATTCCCATGGAAATTTTTCCTTAAGGAATGTCCTTTTTCAGTTAGAACAGAGATCTTGCTGGGTGCCGACAGGAGATCTCCAAAGGCAGCCTGGTTTAACAGCAAATTTGCATTCTGAGTGGGATACCTTTCTAGAGAAATATTCTTCCCTTCCCCATTCAATCCTTGTTCCAATGGATATCATAGGATCATCGTAGAAACATGAAACAGTTTGGTCAGAAGAGACCTTAAAGATCATGCAACCCCCTGCCACGTGAAGGGACACCTTCCACTAGGTCAGGTTGCTTAAAGCCTCGTCCAATCCAGCCCTGAAAACCTCCAACAATGGGGCATCCACGATTTCTCTGGGAAACCTGTGCCAGGGCCTCACTACTCTCACAGTAAAAAAATTTCCTCCTGATATCTCATTTAAATCTCCCCTCTTTCAGCTTAAAATCATTCCCCCTTGTCTTTTCCCTGCACTCCCTGATAAAGAACCCCTTCCCAGCTTTCCTGTAGCCCTGTTTAAGTACTGTAAGTTTGCTCTAAGGTCTCCCTGGAGACTTCTCTTCTCCAGGCTGAACAATCCCAACTGTCTCAGCCTGTCATTATATGAGTGGTGTTCCAGCCTTCTTGCCATTTTCTTGGCCCTCCTGTATCTCAACGGACACTATGAGAATTGTTCTTTAACATTATGAGCAATTACCAGGACAGGGGATCAAAATTGTCCCACCTGACTTCAGGGTCTTACTGAGCCACCTGGTCAGGAGCTCACATGCCCCCAAGAGTCTTTTATAGCAAATAGTGAGTGAGGGATAAACCTTCTGAACACAGAGAAATGCTGGTAAGATGACCTCTGAAGGTGTTTGCCCCGCACCTTGGGGGTCTCAGGGCAACTGTACTTGTAAATTAGCAGTGTTGGGATGAAACAGGACTTGGGCACACAATAAGTTCCACTGTTTCCTGCACAGATTCAGGAAGTTTTTCTTGGAATCATCTTGATTAAAGTAGGTGCATTAATTAAGGAATAAAATGAGCTACATGTCTGGAAAACCCAGTTGTGCTAATTAAGGGATAAAATGGGTTACATTTCTGGAAAACCCAGTCTGGGGACTCTGTTCTAGCGTATGGTTATTCTGGGATGAAAGGGTGGTTCCCAGTGGGGTGGAGCAGAAATATGTGATGTGCACAAGAAAAGAGAACAAAGGCACAGTGTTTTGAGTGCAGATAGTCTAAAGGAGGGTCCTAGACTTAGAATCATAGAATAGTTTGGATTGGAAGCAAACTTAAAGATCATCCAGTTTCTGCCCCTGCCATGGGCAGGAACATCTTCCACTGGATTGGGCTGCTGAAAGCCTCATCCAACCTGGCCTTGAACACCTTCAGGGTGTTGAAAAATAAATGTAGCCTGCAGTGTCAGGAGAATACTGAATTCAAGGGCCAAGCAGGACAGGCAATAGAACCTGGAGATGGAAATAGTCATAACCAAGGCAGGACACAAATTGCAACAGTCTTGGTATCAAGCCAGAGTAAGCTGCTTGCCAGGTCTGGAGCTTTTGAAATCATAAGGGTGTTGAGCATGGGAACAGAGGGAGTGGAATCCCTGTTCCTCACCTCTGTGTCCTTTGCTAGCTACTTTGCAGTCAGAGACCACAAAGGGAGAGTGTGATCTGCACCATGAGAGAAAACTGATGGTCAGTGCTGTGCGGCCATGGAAAGCACAAAGGGGCTGCTAGCTCGACTGGGGAGAGAAGACAGTTTCCAGAGACAGAAGGGGATGAATCATACCCTAAAAGGCATTTTTGTGGCTTCCTATGAAATACAACTGCACACATGCTGGTCACCTGGGTCATGGTCTGAGCTGGGGCCAGGTCTGGGATAGTAGATCCTATTTGGGCAAGATGAGCTTGCCTAAGGTCAAACAAGGGCAGCAATGAGGTTGAGACATTGCTGGCGAAGGCACCAACCAGGGCAAAGAAGCTTGGGCAAGGGAGACAGGGAGCAAGGAAGGCAAAGGGCAGCGTTGGTACAAAAATAAGAAGGATATTTAACTAGCCATAGAGAGGGGTAGCCTGGAAATGAGAAGAATGAGCCTAATCCTTGGTAGTGACATTAATGCAGAAGTGTTTGCTCCAGATAAACAGATGAGTAGGAAATTCCCCTTATCATGCAAAGAAACCTTCCCCAAGGATCTCTTTGCTATGAATGACTGCTTTCGCTTACTGGAGTGCAAGCTGTTTTCATTCATTCATATTAGCACAGCACTCTGCAGAGGCACAGTGTTACAGATGTACACATTGTGTAGTGTTCAGCAAGTCATCACCCACGGATGACTGTAAAAAGCATTCTGCTGCAGCCAAAGGGGTGGTTTGCTGAGCCCTATCCTCTACAGGGCCAGCACAGGAGAGCTCTGAAAACTAAACAGAAAATGCAAGCCTCCGTTTTCCCAGCAAACACTGAGATGCAGATCTGGGTCACTTGTTCCTAATTTGAGATATGTTGTGGTGGCAAGCTGCAAAAAAAAATCACGCCCAGTACAGCCAGGGAAGTTGCTCTCAGATGCATTGCTCTATTTTTGTGTTTGAAAAGATTGTTAAAATAATTCACTGTTGGTGTTTGTGGTGAAAGGATCTGTAGGCCAGGACTCTTTGGGTGACTTGAATGATAGAATAATAGAATAGTAGAATCACAGAATCATGGAATGGTTTGTGTTGGAAGGGACCTTAAAGCCCACCCAGTTCCAGCACCCTGTCATGGGCAAGGACACCTCCCACCAGACCAGGCTTCTCAAAGCCCCATCCAACCTGGCCTTGAACACTTCCAGGGAGGGGCCATTCACAACTTCCCTGAGCAACCAGTGCCAGTGTCTCACCACCATCATCTTGAATAATTTGTTCCTAATATCTAATCTAAACATTTCCCCTTCCAACTTAAAGCCACTGGTGCCATGACTCAAATATGAACTGAAGTTGCTGCAGACTTTAAGAGTGATAGGACAAAAGAAAGTATTTTCAACTTGCACCAGGGGAGGTTTAGATTGGAGATTAGAAAAAAATTATTTAACAAAAGAGAGGTGAAGCATTGAAAGAGGCTGCCCAGGGAAGTAGTGGAATCACCATCCCTGGATGTGTTCAAAAAATGTGTAGACATGGTATTGCAGGACATGGTTTAATAGGCACAGTGCTGGTGGGCTGACGGTTGTACTGAATGATCTTAGAGGTATTTTCCAAACTTAATAATTCTATGATTCTAAGAGGAATCAACTAGTCTCTTCCCATACAAGAACTAGGGCAAGCAGGAGGAGCCAGGTTGGAAAGAAACTACAAGAGCAGTGCTGCAAATGGTAGTAGACTGGGGAACTTCTTCCAGAAGCACACTTTGGATCCCAGATATTTAAATGGATAACCCTGCCCATGGCAAGAGTGCTGGAACTGGATGATCTTTAAGTTCCCTTCCTACCCAAACTGTTCTGTGGTTATATATCCAGAATGAAGATACCTTGAGGGTTACTAAATGAGCAAACCACACTAGCGTAAGGAATAAGAGCTTAAAGTAACCAGGGTCCAAGAGAGTCACAGGGGACAAGTTCCACAACCACAGGAGGGTGTCTGCCTGTGGCTGGTCTGACATATCCTTAATCTGGAGCATCACAAAGTTTCATGTTCCTATTGATATATCTAGAGGTGATTGATGGGTATTTTGTTCTTTTGCAGCGTACTCCTTGATGTGTTTCTCATGCAAAGATGCATCTTCCAACCTGCAATGTCTCTCTACAATCACATGCTCTGAGCATGAGAAGCACTGTCTCACAACCTATTCTACCACAGGATTCGGTAAGTGCGAAGATCTTCCAAAGCTCTGATGACAAGAGGGGGTTCGGGTTAGACTGACTGTAGAACCTCCTCCCACTGTGAGGTGTGGTGAAAGAATTAATGAGGATTATAGCACACAGAGAGCAGGTCTTGCAGCAGGTAGGAACTCAGCCTGTCACCGTTGCAATATATCGTAACAATACTGCATGACTGATTCAACACACTGAGGAAAGGGAGACACTGAAAGGATTTCTCTGCACAAACCCATTGTCTCATCTCCAAACTCAAATATTGCAGAATCACAGACTCACAGATTCATAGAATGATCTGGGTCTGAAGCTGTCTTAAAGATTATCCAGGTGCAATGCCCTTGCCGTGGGCAGAGACAACTTCCACTGGATCAGGTTGCTCAAAGCCTCATCCAACCTGGCCTTGAACTCCTCCAGGGATGGGGCATCCACAGCTTCTCTGGGTAACCTGTACCAGTGCCTGACCACCCTCATATAAAAGATTTTTTTCTTTGTATCTCATGTAAATCTACCCTCTTTCAGTTTAAACCCATTACCCCTTGTGCAATCACTACACGTCCTTGTAGAAAATCCCTCCCTGTCTTTCCTGTAGACTCTGGAAGGCTACTATAAGGTCTTTCCAGAGCCTTCTGTTCTTCAGGCTCAAAAACCCGAACTCTCTTAACCTGTCTTCATAGCAGAGATGTTCCATCCATCTGACCGCCTTCATGGCTCTGCTCTGGACTTGCTCCCACAGGTCCGTGTCTTTTTTGCACTGAGGATACCAAAGGTGTACTCAGGGCTCCAGGTGGGGTCTCACCAGAGGGGAGCAGAGGGGCAGAATCCCCTCCCTCAACTTGCTGGCCATGCTTCCTTTCATGCAGCCCAGGGTATAGTTGGCTTCATGGGCTACAAACACACATTGCTGGCTCATGTCAAGCTTTTTATCCACCAATACCCCTAAGTCCTTCTCCACAGGGCTTATCTCAATTCTTCCATCCTTGAACCTGTACAGATACTGAGGATTGCTCTTATCCATGTACACAACCTTGCACTTGGCCCTTTTAAACTTTCTGAGGCTTGCATGGGCTCTTAAGCCTGTCCGGGTCCTTCTGGATGGCCTCCCTTCCCTCAGTATGCTGACTGCACCACATAGCTTGGTGCCATTGGCAAACTTGCTGACAGTGCACTCAATCCCACTGTCCATGTCACCGACAAAGATGTTAAACAGTGCCAGTTCCATCCCCTAAGGAACACCATGCATCACCTGTTTCCAGCTGGACATCAAGCTGTTGACTGCAACTTATTGAATGGGACCATCCAGCCAAGGAGCTGCTCTAGCTTGTGAGGTCGTGGGCTTGGTAAGGGCCAGGTACTGTGGAAGGAGCAATCCCAAGGCATGGTGATGATGATGAGGAGGAGGAGGATGTCTTGCAATCTTGCTCAGTACAAATGCACTAATTCTCCAAATTCTTGCCCTAGATTTCACTCAGCTGGCTCTGAAAACAGCAGAGGAGTCTTAAGGCTTGGAGACGGTCTCCATAGGTCACATACACACAAATAATGATGCAGAGTGATGAAGCCCAAGGGAAAACCAGCAGCATTAAGTACAGAACAACGTATTCCCCACTGGATATTGCACAGCGAGTCTATTATTGAAGTCTGTAAAAAATATACATGACTTTTCTTCCTGTTTTCTCTCTCCCACTTCAGGCAATGATCGTAACCAGCGTATTACCAAGAAATGTTCTGCATTTTGCCCATCAATTGACCTGAATATCGGCATAGCCGGAGTTGCTACCAGCTGCTGCCAGACTTCCTTGTGCAACGTCAGTGGTGCCAGCAGTGTGAAAACCAGCTACACTGTGATAGCTCTGGGTGCCTTGGCCAGTCTCGCCTGTATCCTCCGGCTGGGTTTTTAAAGGAGCTAGGGGTGGATAGGAGCTCTTTGACCTTGCATCGCAAGGGATCAAACTTATCTGTACAGTGTGAATGCTGCCCTGTTTCTCCTACTTGGAAGGTCATACCCCATCAGCAAATATTTTTACTCTTTCCATGCTCTGATGAAGCTAAGGAAGAGCACAGCCCTACCTCAAAATGACATTTGGAAAAGAGAGTGATGTGGAGCCCTGCACATGCAGAGAGCACCATATAGTTACCATCTCTCTTACCATTTGCCTTCAGCATTCCATGCATGTTTTTTCCCCTTGATTTTGCCCCTGCCATTCTCTCGTGCCATTTTTTTCCCTTTATACCATTTTCTGTCCTGTATCATTTTGCTCTGAGGAAGCCTTTAATATTACAGTTGTTAAACAGAAGCTGGGCACAATGAAGTGCTGTTTTATTCTATTGTGTGACGGCGTAGTACGGTACACTGGGCGTAGCAGCTGGATACATCCCTGTTAGTAGCCAAAAAAGCAGAGGTGTTAGTCTGGAAGTCGAATTGAAATAATGCTGAAATATATTGCAATTGTTTTGCATTCACTTCAGGAAGCTTCTCCCCAGATTTTCTGCTCTTTTTTCAGCATTGGCAGAAGTGTCATTTTGTGACTTCATCTCCAAGTAAACTGTATTCTATTTAACTTGCTTTCAATTTCTCTTCTGGGTCAGCTGGCAGAAAGGAAATGGCTGTTGAGCTCTCCAGCAGGCTAAGAGAGGGGACAAGGCGGGACCCAACATGAAGGGATTGTGAGCATTAAGTTTTCTTTAAATTGATTTAAGATCTTCCAGTCGAAATTGCTTTATAAGCATTATGGATTATTTTGAAAGGGGAGAAAAGTATCTTGCATGGTGCTTAAAGGAAAATAATCAGAAAAGACAGACGGTTTCTACTGTGTGCCTGCTGGAGTCTGGGAATTTCAGCTTCATTTATAACAAAATATTAACTTTGAAAATAAATCTTTTATGTTTGCTAGTCAAGTTTCCTATTGGGGCTAAAATTGAAGGAACTCATTCCCCTGCACTGAATTCCCTTGTGGATAATCTTAGCTGGGAATGAGAGATGTACTCACGTAAAACCTTCTGAAGGGAGTCACAGGAGGTTGAAATGCTTTCTCCTGAACTGAAGAAACTCTCCACTAGGATAACCCCAACGAAGATCTCCCAGGGTAATTAGTTGGGTGCAGCTCACCCAGATGGTTTTCCTTCCATAGACTCATTGCACAGGGAGAGCAGCTACACGCTTTGCGCACTCTGCTGGGTATTTGCTGAGAGCAGAGGAACAAGAACACTCAGAAACAGCCAGATCTTTATAGTAGGTTTGCAAAGGAAATGTGGTCTCATGGCTCCAGCTAAACCCCAACCTACTCCCATCCTTCTTGTCCACCTTTGTCATAGAATCACATAATCATTTGGTTGAAAAAGACCTTTGAGATCATTGAGTCCAACTGTACCTGTCCACTGTTAAACCATATCTCTGAGCTCCTTGTCTACCAGTCTTTTAAATACCTCCAGGGTGGTGACTCAGCCACTTCTCTGAGTAGCCCATTCCAGTGCCTGATAACCCTTTCAGAGGAGAAATTTTCCTAATATCTAATCTGAACCTCCCCTGGTGCACCCTGAGGTGATGGACTTAATGATCCCAAAGGTCTTTTCTAACCAAATCATTATATTGTTCTACAATTCATCCTATCCCTTGTCACCTTGGAGAAGAGACCAACACCCACCTCGCCACAACCTCCTTTCAGATAGATGTAGACCTTGCTAAGATCATCAAATCCAACCATCAGCCTAACCCTACTGTGCCTACTAAACCATGTCCAGAAGTGCAATGACTACACATTTTTTGAATGCCTCTAGGGATGGGGACTCCACCACTTCCCTGGGCAGCGTCTTCCAATACTTCACCTCTCTTTTAGTAAATAATTTTAATATCCAAACTAAACCTGCCCTGACACAACTTGAGGCCATTTCCTAGGGACAGTACTAGTTGGCACAGGCAAAGGCCAAGCTGGCGTTAGTTCTGGCCCAAGTCTTGTCCTGCTGAGATTGTGATTGCAGACCTTCTCAATGAGGTTTGAAATGAGGTAATGCCTTGTGCTACCTGAACTTAACAGGTGTCTCTGTTTTGGGTTGGGAAGGAACATGGCACATGAAGAAAGGTGTAAGAATGTGTGGGCAAAGGAGGCAAAGGCACGTGATAGAGCCTGCTTTTGCCATGGAGGGTTTTGTAGTCTGCTTATAGCTGTCACATGGAAAAAGCATGGGAATTCAGGTGTCCTGTCCCTAAGAGAGGAAGCAGTTTCATCTATGGGCCCCAGTCTGCTACCATCTCCCCTCATTTCTCCGTGAACCTATGGGTTTTGCACTCCCTCCTGCCCAGCAACACAACTCATGCATGTGGTCCAAAGATTGATCCAAATCTCAAGTTACATAAAGGGGTCCTTATCTGGAGATGGAAGCAGCAGCTATTCTGAGAGGCAGGAAGTCCTATAACAAGGAATGCTCACTTAGTGAGCCCTTCCTTGGCCACAGGTGTTGTGTAAGAGGATACATCTCTCTGCCAGCTTCCCTGAGAAACCGTGATGTGACATCTCCCAGGCAGACGTTGCTGCCAAATTCCACATCCCTCTGCCTACGATTTCGTATTGGTTCCCACGGTTGCATACTCCTCGGATGAGAGCAGCAAGCTGCCCTGCGGGCACATCTGGGATGCCTGAAGGGCTCTCAGGAAGAAGAAGATGAATGTCTCAATCAAATAGTTGGGATTGCTCCTGGGAGGAAGCTGTCTCTCCCTGCATCGATTATGCACGAACTCAGTTTTGGGTGCTCTGAGTCACTGCACCAGGACTTGAATCAGACAAGAGGGCCTTGCTCTGCCTTAATTAGGCACTTGGAGGAGGTGGTTTAACTTTGGCCCTTCTTTTCCCTCACTCAGGGCTTTATCATCACTGATTTTGAAGGACTTGTGCTGCCTTCTGCTCTCCTTGAATAATTTGGCTGTCTTTTCCCTCTCAACATGATGTTTTTCCCCTTTCTCTCTGCTTGTTTATCCAGATCCTATTAGCACACAGTGAATCAATAACAAAGCAAGAGATAAGACAGATGCAAAAGATCAAAGCAAGGTCCTCACTGGGTCTAAAAAGCTTTGAGAAGCCATGGAAAGCAACAAAACCAACCTTTTTTAAAAAAGTAACTGCTGTTTTCTTGTCATATAGACAAATCCATGGCTCCCTTTTGAGGTCTGTTTTAGTTTTCCTGAACAGGTAGCAATGAGATTGCTCTACAGAGGTGACTCAGCTTCCTTGGTATTTCTGTAGTCTTCCTAAATCTTTTGTCTCACTTGGTGTCCCTGGCTGGCCTACTCCAGGCCCTCCTCCAGGCTAGGCAGCATCACACACTGGCTGCTTAAGTGTTGCCTCTGACTGCATTGAGTTTCATAATCTGTCCTCAAGAGAAAGAAGGAATCTCTGTGACACAAAATTACGACTCTACAGATGCTGAAAAGAAGGAATGCTCAAGCATTGCAGTACACCTAGGGACTAACAAAGATGTAAATGTCCTGGGGACAGCTCCCAGATCATTATTTGACATAAAAGAACTTGTTTTCTACTCAAATTTCTCTCCTTAGTACACATTTGTTGCCATTGTTGGGGATGTTTCCCAGTATCTCCACAGGCAACCGCATTTTGATAGGACAAGGGGGAATGGCTTTAAATTGGAAGGTGGAAGATTTAGATTAGACATTAGGAAGAAATTTTTCACGATGAGGGTGGTGAGGGACTGGAACACGTTGCCCAGAGAAGCTGCAGATGCCCCATCCCTGGAAGTGTTCAAGGCCAGATTGGATGGGGCCTTGTCTGGTGGGAAGTGTCCCTGCCCATGGCAAGGGAATTAGAACTGGATGATCTTGAAGGTCCCTTCCAACTCAAAGCATTCTATGATTCTATGATGTCTTAGACACACCAGTCTATTCAAAGCTGACTTGAGGAGGCTTGATGAAAGGACTGAGCCACTATCCTATTGCATGGACGTTCCTGAAGGAACAAATGAGTGTTGGCAAAGTCAGGATGAGCAGGGAACATGGCAATAATTAGAGCACTCTTTCGTTCATAGGGGAAGAGAAAAGGAATATACACAACAGAAGTCTATGGGATAATTAACAGGATCAAAGTAAGGAAAAAAATGGTTGCTCCTTTTTACCCTCATTGCAAAATACCAGCAAGAAGACACACCCACTAATTGTGAAGAACAACCTGTTTGTAACATACTTGGACAGTAAACTGAATTGCCTTCTGCAAAGCAGAAGGCTCGATTTGATCATCGTGATCATGTTTCCTGCTGACCTCACAAGCTTCTGAAAATAAGAGCAAGGATGTCTATTTTGACATCAGGCTTGGACAACTCCGGAATTCACCACCTGACGATGTCATTTTAGGAACAATTCATCAGGGCCTGAAAAAGTGTCAGAAACTCACATGGATAAGGAAATCATCCAGTGTTGGAATGATTCATATAAGAAACACAAAAATACCCTCATGATGGCTACTTCCAGGGAACTGACTGTTGAGTTATTCTATATTTGCCAGCAAAAGTGGGGTTTGGCATTTTTTGTTTTGCACTTTGGGCTTTCTGCTGTCTAGGACTAATCTCACTTTGGAAGAAGCTCCATTGAGATGGTAACTCCAGGTTTTACAAGGCACATCTTGTGTTAGGGTCTATTTCCCATAATGTCAGAAGCAATTTTTAAGAGATTCAGAGGAGAGTAACACAGAAGAATAGAAGAAAAGAGATTGATTTAAGAGGAGAAATTGAAAAAGGGACAGTTTGAGAGATGGCTTTTTTTCAAAGCAGTGCAGCAATTCCAGGATGCCTATTTTTCAAGCTGAAAGAGGGGAAATTGATACTAAATTTTAGGAAGAATTTTTTTCCTATGAGGGTGGTGAACCCCTGGCACAGGTTGCCAAGAGAAGTCATGGATACCGCATCACTGGAGGTATTCAAGGCCAGGTTGGATGGGGCTTTGAGCAACCTGACCCAGTGGAAAATGTCCATGCCCATGGTGGGGAGGGGTAGAACTAGGTGATCTTTGAGGTCCCTTCTAATCCAAACCATTCTATGATTCTATGGTTTTAATTTATGGTACCATAAATGGAGACCTGATTTCCAGAAACTGCTGGGCTTGAAGAAAAGTAAAACCTATAAAAGGTCCCTGAAATAGAAGTAAAACTTACATGAAGAAGTGTATAAATTCTTTCAGACTTCAACCAAGAGAGAAACAAGCAGAAGGATTGGGTGGATTGGAACTGGATCATTTTTAAGGTCCCTTCCAACAAAAACACATTCTATGATTCTTTGATTAACTACAGGTAATGGAAAACTGATAAAGAAATGAAGACTGACATGAAAAACTTAGGAAATTCTTCTGTTTATCTAACTATTAGCTACTTTCATTTAGTATAAAACACATTGATTTTATTGGAGGTAAACCATCATAGACCAGCTGAGAGTCTGAGCTTCTGGTACCGTGGAATACTTAAAGAAAATGTACAGTATGAATCTTCTTTAATCACTCACTGACTATACAAGAGGATTAGAAAAATGCACTGAGAAGACTATCTCCCCATGCCTCCCAGCTCCATTATTTCGTCACTGTAGCTGCTGCTTCTGCTAGGAGAAAGAAAAGGAGGAGAGGAGAACTCAGATGAGAAGAGCGCAGATCCTCATATGCTGTCACACATGTGACTGGAAGAGCAAGAAATGTATTGCTAAAAGGGTTTTTCCCCAAGGTGACAGCCTGTTCCATGGGCTCCAGCACTGGCAACTCCCACATGCACACTACACACCCTTGGGTTGATTTCATGTCCACCCGCAAGCTGTCTGGAACCTGTAAAACTGCTGCTGTTCAAAAGATATATAACCTGTCCTTCAAACATCTTCCCAGTCCAGCTGAGAGGATCTAGTGGAGATGAAGACTACTCTTGTCACTTTGCTGGCTGCTGTCCTGTGTGTGGAGCAAGGTGAGCCTCTAATGCTGCTACCAGTTAAGATAAGGTTTGCAGAGAACATGGTGAGAACTTCTCACATGGCAAAATTCAGAGGGCTGCGACCGGTTTGCAGTAAGGTGATGTTGCAGCCATGCTATCTACCACCAACTTCCTTTTCCACCTTTCTGTCGAAATAAGATCTTGATAAATTTCTTCTTTCCCAGCAGGCAGTACTGAGTGATAGAGCTCTAACTGTACGGCTTTGGATGCCATACAGTGGTCTATGGGATCTTCTCAAATCATCTGAGTTGGAAGAATCAGAAAGCATAACAAAATCTATTTTTTATCCATATCAGTTGCTGAGTATTGCATAGATTTTTCTGTATTGATGCCTCCTCCATTGGGGCAAGCCATGTGGTTTTGCACGTGTCTTGCTCCCTAGGAAATGCACCCGTGAGAATTTCTATAGATTAAATCAGAGGTAGAAGTGAAAGAGCTTCTCTGTTCCTATGTCATGTTCATAGAATCGTGGAATGGTTTGGGTTGGAAGGGGTCCTAAAGATCATCCAGTTCCACCCCCCCTGCCATAGGCAAGGACACCTTCCACTGGATCAGATTGCTCAAGGTCTTATCCAACCTGGCCGTGAACACCACCACGGATGGGACATCCACCACTTCTCCAGGCAACTCCTTCCAGTGTCTAACTACCCTCACCAGTCAAAAATTTCTTCCTAATATCTAACCTAAATCTCCCTTCTTTCAGCTTAAAACTTTACCCCTCCCCTATCTCTACAATCCCTGGTAAAGAGTCGCTCTTATCTTTCCTGTCAGTCTTCTTTAAGTACTGGAAGCTCCCCCTGGAGCCTTCTCTTCTCCAAGTCAAACAATCCCAACTTTCTCAGCCTGTCCTCATATGTGAAGTGCTCCAGCCCTCTGATCATCTTTGTGGCTTCCTCTAGTTTCACTTGTAACAGATCCTTGTCCTTCCAGCACTGAGGAATCTAGAAATGCATCCTTCTCACAAAGGGAAATCTGAGGTACTCTGGATGTGTATCCTTCTTCAGGGACAGAGACGTGTGTTGCTGCATCTCTGCTTGCACATAGAAATAATGACCAGATTGCCAATATTTCCCCCACACCTGATGGTTTCCCAGAAACCGTGACACATATCTGGCAGGGGTTGTGAAAGAGGCATCTAATTAATTCTTGCTCTTTGATGTATCAACCCCCTACTCCTACACTTTTTGGGCAGATGGTTCTGCAGCACATCTGGAAGATCAGAAGCTTTGACCACTTTTGGGCACATTCAATTCTAAAAAAAAAGAAAGAATTTTGTGCCTATAATTCCTGATTGCAGTTTCACAACATGGTCAGAGGAGAGAAATTATCAAAGTCCTCAGTGTTACCCAGGATGAAGTGGAAAGCTAGTAAATATCCAAGACTTTGGTACCACACATACAGGGTGGGTTACCTTATTGCTGTAGTAGGTTGATGACATTTTATATTGACATCAGCTTCTAAATGGACTTAAGAACAGTCTTTTATACAGCACCTTTCTGTAGCTCAGTCTAGAAATTTAATAATTCTAATATCAAGGCTTTCACATTCAAGAGTAAGAGATCGCAACTTTCTGGCTGAATGTTGCATCAGGGTAGGTTTAGACTGGATATTAGGAAAACTTCTTTACTGAAAGAGTGGTAAAACATTGGAAGAAGCTGCCCAAGGAAGTGGTGGAGTCACCATCCCTGAAAGTGTTCAGAAAATCTGTAGACGTGGCGCTTCAGGACATGGTCTAGTAGGCATGGCGGTACTGTGTTAATAGCTGAACTTCATGATCTTAGAGGTCTTTTCCAACCTTAAGGATTCTATGATACTAATCTAATAATTTTTTTTGATGACAAAGCCCACCAAAGAGAGTCTGTTACCATTTGCTTCCATGAACTCACTGATATAAATACATTATGTCATGAAGAAATATTAAAAGGTCATGATATTTTTTCCTCATCTAATACTGAACCAGATCAGACAGATGTTTGCCTAATGTGTCCTTGAAAGTTTTCAACAAAGAAGATTCAAGAACCTGGAATTGCTCAAACCCTCATCCCTTTAGGAAGTCAGACTGAATATCTCTTAATATCTCTTTTTATACAGTTCTGTGTTTTCACTATAGAATCATAGAATGAGTCGGAAGGGACCTTCAAGATCATTTGGTTCCAAACTCCGTGCCATGGGCAGGGACACCTTCCACTAAATCAGATTGCTCATAGCATTATCCAGCCTGATCCTGAACATCTCCAGGGATGGGGCATCCACTACACAGGATGTGTAGAACAGTTCATTACTTTTTTCTTTACAGCTTGTTTTTGATAGCATGAAGAAGACTGCTGTTTCTTTCCCCAGCATTTTGTCATTTTATTAAACTCAAGGCTTCTAACCTTTCCTAGGAGGTCATTCTTCTCCTTATCTGACCATTTCTCCTCCCTCTCCTCTGGTCTCTCTCCAAACGTTTCACATATTTTTTGAAGTGCCGCACACAAATACGGTCATCGGTGTTCCAGCTGAGGCCTTGCCAGAGTGGAAAGAGCACTTTGTTGCACATGACATTGCCGCCTGTGTTCCTTCGCGTGACATTTATTTTCATCACCGCAGTGTGACACAATTGACTCCTGTTGTTTACACTGCAATTTTTAATTGTAACTCAACCAGTTCTTTCGCATCCTACATTTAAGTGGCTAATTTTTACCTCAGTGTAATGTATTTCTCTTTATTAAACTTTATCCATTCTCTTTTTTTCATTCTTTTATTGCATACATTTGTCAAAATTGCTTAGAACTCCACTTACAGTATATTTTCAGCTATTTTGTCCTTGGTATCATCTCAAAATGTGCTATGCATCTTCTGTTCCATCCTTACTCTCACTAGTGCTGACAGTCCTGAGCCAACAGCAGAGTTTTTGAGAACCTTATGAGATGCATTGTTTCAATTGGTTTGACCGATAACCATTGTGAACGACCTTGTGAGTGCATTTTCATATCTAGCTTTGCACCCATTCTGATTCATTTTTACTTGCTTGCGTTTCCTGGTCTTGCTCATAACAACGTCATTCAAGGCTGTGCCAAAAAAAATTGGTTAAATCTTATTGCATGTCCTCTACCTTTAAAATTAAGGTACAATTTTTCTAGTCATGAACAAAGAAAAAAGCTACACAGTGTTATGGCCATCTCAGTGTCAACAGTTGGTAACTTTTCCCTTCCCTTTGCTGCTCTTTGTCACAAACTCCTCATTTAATGAACACTCCAACCTACATTGCCCTTCCACTCTCTTGCTGCCAACTTCTTATCAGTCAAAACTGCACTCACTGGAATGTGTCCCCAAGTTGTTTTCCGCCCTTTGCATCCTGACAGACTTTCCCCAGGCTTATCAAGAACTTAGCAAGCATTCTGTGCTGTCTTTGCTTCCTTTTCAAAAAATGTCTTTGTTTTTAAAGTAACTAACTCATCCCCTCTCCTACACAGAAACCCACATACTTTACTCTGGGTGATTTTGCAAGCACAGAAGCCAACTACCACCATAAAACCTATAAATCAATTATTCTGCCTAACTGAAGAGTGTTCTGCAGATGCTTTGGTGTGGGATTTTATCCAGACTGTGTTTTTGCTCATCTTCCTTTTAATCATCACTTTCTAGAAGCTTTCCAGAGGTCAGTCCTAACACCTTCTAGATTCAAGGGTGTGTACATCCTTGATAGACAAAACTCATCACTGCCTACCCTTCGTGCCAGTCAGATTTGGTATATATTACATATATATGAATTATCTCACCAAACCCTATTTCAGTTAACAGTTCAATAGAGCATCTGACTTCTCTCACCAGACTTCCTAGGACTGTGGTTATGGCAGTTAGTGGCTTTTGGCCATCAGAAAAGTTACATGACAGTAGTCTCCAAGCCAGATGGAAGAGAAGTAGGACACTGAGCATTGTCCACCTCCTTAAAATGCTCCAGGCATTCTCTAGATCTCCCTGGCAAGCCCTGCCTAAACTTGCACAGAAGCAAGTGAGCAGTAAGTGGCAATTCACGTGGCAAAACTCTCAGGAGAGAGAAGCTATTGCTCAGTAATAATCTCCATCATAAAAGACCCCAAATCCTTGAATTCCACTCACATCTACTCCTGCCAGAGATTGCAAGCAGATCGATAATACTTAGTGGTGTGAGATGTATTGGACAGAGAGGGATTTAACATTGCTGCCACAGGTCAAAGGATACAGAAAGCCACTGGTCATTCACACACAAGCATTCCTCAGGCTATAACTAGGAAAATGGAGATATTTGGGTGGTAGGTATTGTGGTTCCTAAACCATGTAGAGTGCTTTTTCTCTTGTTATTTTCCCTAGCTTACCCATTTATGTGCTACGTGTGCCAAGAGCAGGAGTCCAACAAGAACTGTTTGACGATTTCCATGTGCACAAAGGAAGACAAATACTGCGTGACTGTCCGTAACAACGTTGGAACAAGTACGTTTCGGAGTGACATTTTGTTTATGCTGTAGGAGAGCAGTCCCAGGAATGGGCTTTCATCCCAGTCATGGCCATGTATGGAAACAATAGCACCTGATCATCAACTGTTAGGAAAAACTGACCTTGTTGCTATTGCAGGCATTACAGTGTTGATAAGTGTTTGACAGGTCAAGAGAGGTGATTCTGACCCTCTACGCTGCTCTTGTGAGACCTCGCCTAGAGTACTGCATTCAGTTCTGGAGTCCTCAGCACAGGATGGACATGGATCTGTAGGAGCAAGTTCAGAGGAGGGACACGAAGATGATCAGAGGGCTGGAGCACCTCCTGTACAAGGACAGGCTGAGTTGGGGTTGTTTAGCCTAGAGAAGAGAAGCCTTCCAGTACTGAAAGGGAAAGCTGTAGGAAAGCTGAGGAGGGGCTCTTTATGAGGGAGTGCAGGGACAGGAGGAGGGCCAATGGGTTTATGTTGAAAGAGGGGAGATTTAGATTAGATATTAGGAAGAATTTTTATACTGTGAGGATGGTAAGGCACTGACATAGGTTGTCCAGAGAAGTCGTGGATGCCCCATCCCTGAAATCACTCAAGGCCAGGTTGGATGAGGTTTTGAGCAATCTAACCTAGTGGAAGGTGTCCCTGCCTATGGCAGGGGAGTTGAAACTGGATGATCTTTAAAGTCCCTTCCAACCCAATTGACTCTTTGATTCTATAATTCAATATAGAAACTTTTTAACAATGATTCTTACATTCCACTCTTTCTTTTTCCCCCCTTCTCTTCTGCATTAGAGCCCAACAAGCCTAAATATGTGATCTCTAAAATGTGTTCTTCAATGTGTCCAGCAACAAGTCAGCAACAAAACGAAACCTATCAGAAAGTTTCTTGCTGTGAGAAACCATTATGCAATGTCAATGGAGTCAACAGCAAACAAGGCAGCTATGGAGTGATGTCCCTGGGTGTTCTAGCCAGTATCACTTATATCTTTGCATGTGGACTGTGATGGGTTAAAAAAAGCTCCCCATGATGGCATTGTTGGCTGAAATAAAAGTGTGTTTCTCTGAGATAATTACTACTCTCAAAGAGTTGTGCTTTGTGGTTGAGCTTCCCCTGGGATTTTTGAGACTCTAAGTTAGGTGCTGAACTCCCATTGATTTCCTAAGCCTACCTGAAACATAAATGTCCCCAGACATTCAAAAGTGACCTAAGAAAACATATAAAAGAAAGCTCTTGTGACATGATCAGGCTTCAAATCGTTACAGCTCTGAAGAGATGCTTAGAAACGTATTTTGTCTCTTTGAGTTTCAAAACAATGTCTGAAACAGAGGTAAGTGCTCAACAGTCACATCAACACAGAGGGGATGTTCAGTATCTTCTGTTCACAGTGCATTGGTTATCACATGTTAGGTCTCACTCCCAACATCAGCAGTGTTTAGGTCCCTCTCCTGGACATGCATAGTTGAAGAGGGAGGGTCTTTTGGAGTCTGCATGGCAAATTGGAGACAAATCTGCGGGGTAAATTCAAAAGCAGTGGTTATTTTGGGCACAGTCAAAATAACAAATCAGATACTCAGGTGCACTCTGAGTCGCAGCTTCTCGAAGTTGCAAAAATGGATCTCAATCCGTTCAGATCACAGTCTGATACCTTGAACACAGTCAAGACATCTAAACAAAACTATGACACAACTTGGATTCGATCTGATGCACTATAGTGCCATAGAAAAGAGATATAGGCAGACTGACAGAGATAAAAGAGTAGGGGGGAAGAGAAAAATAGTCACCACTCCATGGGCCTCTGGAAAACGTGGTCTTCATAAGCACGTGGTCCTGTGGTCCTTCTGCAGCATATTTTCAGGCTGGTTCCATGGGGTGGTGGGCACAGGCACCATATCTTCCAGACCATTTCTATTTATAGGACAAATCCATGCCCTATTAGAGTGTGAGGGGTGGTCTTGCTTTGAAAGTTCTCAAATCAAGGCATGCACGAAATCTCTTTTTGGAAGGTTCTGGAAATGGGGCTGGGGGCTTCAGGGTCACTTGCAATTCAACAGACCCTTGCCAGAATAACATCTGTGTGAACCCTTTGTGTACTTGTTGGCAGTCAGTGGGGCAGGGGGCAGTGCCTGCTGCTGCATCTCTTCCCCCTCCTCTGCAGCAGCACAGTCAGCCCATCGGTTAAACAGGAGCCACAGCACTCAAGATGATGTTTAAAACAACAATAGAAGTAGTTAGTCTTTACATCATGCATCAGCCAAGCAGTTCATAAACAAATAACAAGAGATGAAGCTTATTTCTAGCAGTATTTTGGACATTCTTCCAGTCTCTGTCTCCTCTGGCTCTTTGCTCTCATAGGGGTACCACATTTCGAAACGAGCAGCCTTTATCGCCCAGCTCCGATGTATTGGCTGAGCCAGGAGTGAGTAGCAAATTGCCAACCATATCCTGGGCTGCATCCAAAGAAGTGTGACCAGCAGGGCGAGGGAGGGGTATTTCCCCCTTTATTCTGCTCTCTAAAGACCTCACATAGAGTACTGCGTTCAGCTCTGGAGTCCTCAGCACAAGAAGGACATGGATCTGCTGGAATGAGTCCAGAGGAGGGCACAAAGATGATTTGAGGGCTGGAGCACTTCCCATAGGAGAGCAGGCTGAAAGAGTCGGTCTTGTTCAATCTGGAGAAGAAAAGGCTTTGGGCAGACCTTAGAGCAGCCTTTCAGTACTTAAAGGGGGCCTACAGGAATGCTGGGGAGGGGCCCTTTATCATGGAATGCAGGGATAGGATGAAGGGGAATGGTTTTAAGCTGAAAGAGGAGAAATTTAGATTAGATATTAGGAACAAATTTTTTACTATGAGAGTGGTGAGTCACTGGCACAAGTTGCCCAGGGAAGTCATGGTTGCCCCACCTCGGGAGGTGTTCATGGAGAGGCTGGATGAGGCTTTGAGCAACCTGACCTAGTGGAAGGTGTCCCTACCCACGGCAGGGGGGTTGGAACTGGGTGATCTTTAAGATCACTTCCAACTCAAACCATTCTACTGTTCTGTGATTTTTATGAACTGTGGCTGAGAGGGGAAAGGCAGCATCAGGGTACCAGTGGGGAGAAGGGTGGGAGAAGGGAAGGAACAGGTTGGGCAGAATGGTGAGCCCTGCCCTGGGAATTGCCCACAAGCTGTCTCCTCGTGGACCTGGTCCAGCTGCAAGAGAGGACATCCCCATGTCTATTTCCCTCTTTTTTTTTTTTTTGCAGAGTCAAACCAAGCTGACCGCTGTTGCCAACCACAGTCATTTAGCGATTATGAGATGGTTTCTACAGAACAGTGATCCTGGCATAGAAACAATCGATTGTGCAAGGCGTCTTTTGGTTTTGCACTCCAAGCTGCAGCTGAGGGGAGGCAGAAAAACTCTGTGGGAGACCTGAGGGTGTCTACACAGAAGAAGGGCAAGCAGCCAGAGGCTAACACAAACAGCCCAGAGCTTCTTGGTCATAGGAAGAGCTGGCAGCATCATTAGCTCAGCTGTGTTCTGTCATCCAAACAATTGAAGGGTCTTTTTCTTTTTAGTTGAGCTGTTGTTACTTGATGGCTAAATGAGATCCTTGGTTTGTCTGAAGCATTGCCTTGGAAGTCTGCCGTGTTTTGATTGCACATGTGGAAGGATACACATTTTTGAGATGTTTCACGCTGCCTGGATTACAAAACAACCAATTTCTCAAGAAGGCAATCAGCCAAAGATGCCCCATCGACTTCAAGTTTTGTACTCTGAACCCTGGTTTTAAACATTTTGTTTAATGGCAAGGAGTGGGAAAAAAAAGCAAATGACGCTGTGGACATTTGCCACAATGATATTGTAGTACTGGGCAGGGAC
The DNA here is from genome assembly GCA_033556795.1 of Tapera naevia. Taxonomy (NCBI): domain Eukaryota; kingdom Metazoa; phylum Chordata; class Aves; order Cuculiformes; family Neomorphidae; genus Tapera; species Tapera naevia. The sequence continues at coordinate 571,916 of JAUMJJ010000063.1, forward strand.
AAGAAAACATTGAAGCTCATTGATCTGAGCATACTGGTGAGCCATGCCCGGGGATGACACATTTCAAAAGGGCCAAATGTGAACTTGCCAGCAGAACATACCATTACTTTTCTCTCATCAAATAAAACCACAAAAGAGAAGGAAAACTAAAATGGAGAAGGGGAAGAGAAAGCTTTTTCAAACCAAAAGGAAGGAAGAGATGTTCAGCTGCTAAGGGCAGGGGCTGTCAGCACTGGTAGGGGCTGTGATGATCATGCTGCATCTAAATTCCATGAGCTTCGTGAATACCCCGCATAGATGGAAGACACTTCTCTCCAGTGCTTTCAGAAAACTCTAGGAAAGTTGGTCTCTAGGCCAAAGTCATTATGGTCTTATGACCTGGCAAGCTGACACAGCAAAGGGGAAGCAGAAGGAACGATTTATATCTCAACCTGTTTCAATGTCTGTGAGAATGCACAGACCTGGTGGGTGAGACCAGCTGGCATAGAGGGAGTGAGTCAAAGGTTGAGACAAGTCCACTGAGGCTGGTGGCATGTGGGGGACCAGGATGGGCAAAGTGAAGGAGGGAGAGCAAGCCTCATCCAGATCTGGTTTTAGAGCAGCAGAGTGGGAGCTGCTGTAGAGTCTGGAGGGAGAGGTGGTCTCCTCAGAGGACAGTCAAGCCCAGCAAATACTATTGGGGAATCCCTTTTGTGGCCTTCCACTTCTGTACTGGGATCCAGAATAATTGGACACTAAAAAACTACTTGGTTCTCCTTGCAGGAACTTTCTCCTGCTGGCAGATTTCTGCATGCATCACTTCCCCTTGTGGGTCCTTATCACCTTCCTAGCTCTTGCTCTCCTCTTCATCACACCAGTTTAAGCGCAGCCTGCTTATAGCACTCAAACTCATGTTGCCTCAAACAAGGTAAAATGGACGGAGGATTTCCTAGATCTCTTTATCTACAAATTCAGAGTAAACCTTTCCTTTCTTGAAATTTCTGGATGCCACAGCACCTGACCACATTAGGATTACACTGACTGATCTGTTGCAAGCGAAGTGCTTTAAGTTTCAGTGTGTTTAAAAGGCTTTGCTAGTTGCATTTCCAGTCATACCAGCACCCACCCGGTTCCTGGAGTGGAAGTCCACAGTTCTGAAGGAGGAGCTGAAGGCCTCTGAAAAGTGAGTATGTGGGTAGGCTTTATGAATAGACCTTGTCAGAGCTGATGCTCTGAGTAGGAATCACTGAAACTCTTTCAAAGGAATACAAAGAAAACAGGGACACTTAAAACTCTGCTTCTTGGTTTAGGGTGAGAAATGGGGTACATCTCGGAGTGTCTAATAACAAGGTCACAGTTCCCTTTCCATAGTGGCACTTGCCTTACCTGGGCTGGAGGAAGGTGCAAGGGTTGGAAGAAGATCAGGGTTCCTGTGGCCCAGCAGTCTATGTACAGACAGCCAAGTTTTCTTCCCAGGGAAGAATTAGTCACATTTCTTTTAAAATAAAGCTGCAGTGATGTTTGGTTGATGGTGCTCTCTAGGCTTAGATGTACTTGCTGGGAGAAGACATCTAGGAGAGGCTTGGAAGTGTCACTTCAGGGTAGAATTTGTTTTGCTATCTCACAACAACTTTGATTTGCACACTCAGAGCCAGGAGGTGTGTTTTTGCTTCCAGCCTGCAGTACGTGCAGAGTAAAAGGGAATACAGGTGTGGAGATACTAACCACAGCTAACACAAGAGTTACAGGACTATTTTGCTGCCACAGATATTCATGAGTTTCACCAACTAACACATCAAAAGCAAGAACATTAAGATGAAGCAGGGCACAGGTCTGAGTAAATAAAATGTGACATTTTCAATATGAATATCATAGAATCATTTGGTTGGAAAAGACCTTTGAGATTATCAAGTTCAACTGAGTATGCACATCAGTGAGAGATGTCAGCCAAACAAAGGAGTATACAGGCATAAAGGCATTGGGAAAAGAAATCTGTAGCATCCATTGCAGCTCCCAAACCCATCCTGTTTCACCTGCTCCTGTTTCTTCACAATATGGAAAGCTCTATATATCAGGAGACTGGATACCACCAAATGCAGCATCCATCATTATAAAGGGGATGAGGGAGATTCTGGGAACATACAGAGCAGTCAACCCAGATCCCAGTCCTGGAAAACAACTCTGAAACAAATCATCAAACAATTTGCAATCATGTACGGGCTGTCAAGGAGATGGGGATAAACAATAAGAGCTTTATGACAGATGGGTGTTATTCCCACCTGTGACAAGATGGCAAAATCTGTAGTTAAGGTAAAAGTGGTACCTGTCACATAGCTCAGTGTTAATAAAGCATTTGGCACCATATCACATGACAGTCTCATAAGTAAAACTAAGATAGCAGTCTGGCTAAAATCATGACTGAATAACTGTCAACAGATTGCTGTCAAGCTGGAATGATCTATTAAACAGGGTCCTTTGTGGCTTGTCTTGGCTCTGGCATCATGCAATGTTCTAATCGCCAGTTCGAATGACGGATTAGAGAAGAAGTTCATTGAGCTTGCAGGTGACAAACTGAGAGAATCTGCAAATAGAATCATAGAAGCATAGAACGGGTTGCAAAAGAAATCTGAGATCATTGAGTCTAACCGTACCTGTCCACTACTAAACCAGATCCCTAAGCACCTCCTCTACCCATCTTTTAAATCCCTCCTGGGATGGTGAATCAACCACCTCCCTGGGGAGCCTCTGCCAGTGCCTGACAACCCTTTTGGTGAAAAAACTTTTCCTGATGTCTAATCTGAACCTCTCTTTGCATGACTTGAGGCCATTTCTTCTCGTCCTATCACCTGTCACTTGGGAGAAGAGATCAACCCCCATTTTGCTAGAACAGGAGAATTCTGGGTGACTACGATAAATCTAAGTTATAGTCTGAGAAAGAGGATGCAATATAGGAAGGACAAGCACAAAGCTCTACAGTTAGTGTGGATCCGTCATCTGCACAAACACAGGATGAGGAAATCTCCCTTGCAGCAATCTGGCAGAAAAAGAAGTTGCGGTGGGTGTTATAACAGATCACAAGTTTAACATGTGTCTAACTTAAGGGAAAACAGTATGAAAAAAAAAGACAGCTTTGTTGAAACTGTGCAATCCATTGAAAAGCCTTACACATTGCATTGGGAAATGTAAACTGGTGTGTGATGGGATGAGATCATTCCAGTCTCTTCTCCAAAGGGCTACTCCATTCTCCCCCTTTTTGCTTTAGGGTTCACATAGAATCATTAAGGTTGTAAAAGACCTCTAAAGCCATCCAGTCCAAACATCAACACAACACCACTGTGCCCACTAAATCATGTCATGAAGTGCCACATCCACAAGTTTTTTGAACAACCCCAGGGAAGGAGACTCCACCACTTCCCTGGGCAGCCTGATCCAATGCCTCACCACCCTTCCAGCAAAAACATATTTTCTAATATCCAATCTAAACCTCCCCTGGTGCAACTTGAGGCCATTTCCTCCCATCCTATCACTTGTTTCTTGGGAGAAGAGAACAGCACCCATCTCACTACAACCTCCTTTCAGGCAGTTGTAGACAGTGATAAGGTCTCCCCTCAGCCTCCTCTTCTCCAGGCTAGACAATTCCAGTTTCCTCAGCCACTCCTCATCAGACTTGTTCTCCAGACCTTTCACTAGATTGGTTGTCCTCCTCTGGACATGTTCTAGCAATCTGATGTCTCTTTCGTAGTGAGGGGCCCAAAACTGAACACAGTATTCAACTTGTCGTCTCACCAGTGCTGAGTACAGGGGGATGATAACTTCCCTACTCCTGCTGGCCACACCAATTTTGATACAGCCCATGGTGTTGTTGGCTTTCTTGGCCACCTGGGCACACTGCTGGATCATGTTCAGCTGCCTGTTGACCAGCACTGCCAGGTCCTTTTCTGCCAGGCAGCTTCTAGCCACGCTTCCCCAAGTCTAGCAGCAAAGCACCTTTAAAATAGGATTGGAAAGCTTTTCTAGCACCTAATGTATAGTGAAGAGCTGGAGAACTGCCTCCAGCATCAGCAGCTTGAGCATCATTATCAAGGTGCTTCAAACATGATAAAAAATTAGTTTCCTCAGCATCCCCTTGGTGTCTCCACTGGGGCTGGAGAATGAACTCAGTTGCCCCTCCTGATTCTCTCCATTTGTTTTCTGTCAATCCCATGTATCTGTTGTGGCTGCTGGTTCCCTTCACTAGGGCAGAATTGTCGTTTTCAGGTTTGATTTTGCTTTATTATGGAATCAAAGAATGGGTTGTGTTGGAAAGGACCTTAAACATCATCCAGTTCCAACCCCTCTGCCACGGTCAGGGACACCTTCCACTGGATCAGGTTGCTCAAAGCCAAATATATACCAATATCTAGCAGCAAAAGTGACCCAAGGATTCTCTTCCACTGACATCATGTAAGAACTTTACTCCAAAGGATGTTCAGTGTCCAAAATGCCTTCAGAATTCCCAGAATCTCAGTAAATGCAATAGAATGATAGAATCCTTAGGATTGGAAAAGGCCACTAAGATCATCCAGTACAACCATGCCTATGAAATCACGTCCCAAAGTGCCATGTCTACTCATTCTTGAACATCTCCAGGAATAATGACTCCACCACTTCCCTGGGAAGCTTGTTCCAATGCTTGACCTTGCTTGACTACCAATAGTAGTGCTGAGGCTGTGAGTGAAGAGATAGCTCTGCATAAGATAAATGACACACGGTTTTCCCTTCTTTCAGCTCATTCCTCACCTAGACACATCTCCAGGGACCACACAAAACATTGTCATCATGCATAGTGGTGATAGGGATTCAATCTTCCTTGGTCCATGAGGGCCAGGAAACAGGCACTGGCTCTGCGCCTGCTGCTCAGGATAGCTCACCTGGAACCTACCTCCAGCTCCAGGGCCTGCTCCAGCTTTAGATGTTAATCAGCAATTAGAAAACGTGCAGACACTGCTTCTGGGAGCACAAAATTCCCTTCTGCAGTCTACAGGAAATTAGTGTAATAAAACTTACTGCAAGATCTTCCGGGAGAAGAAAGCAATTTTATCATTCAAAATCTCTAACAAAGTTGATTTTCCCCTCTCATACTCAGCCCTGCAGACTTAATTTGGTTTCTGACTCTCAAGCACTAGCATGTGTGTACCCAGATGATCTGGCCAGAGTCATTCTATGTCACAGGTAGCCAAGAGAAGACAGCGAGGCTGTTCTCATCATACCTCTGAGGTTCTTGGCAGTGCACAAAAAACTGTTTCTGGACTTGCCTTTTACAGCCCTTCGAGAGAGGATGCTGTTTTGGTTCCTTTTCCCCTTTATTTTGGCCCTTTTAAGTGAAATTCCTGAATCTACAAGTTCCTTTGTTTTCTTTATCTGGGTGCTTTATGGGTCCCACCCGGTACTTCAGCATCTGGAGCCTCTTATCTTCGGTTAGTTTGTTCCTCCTCTTCACTTGAATGAAGTCAGGGGGTGTGTTCTGGAGCAGTCAACACATGCCTTTCCATTTAACCCTTGCTCTGTTGTTTCTCCTAGGTCCTTTCACACACTTGCACATTCCACTTAGTAAAAACCCATGATATTTTTAATATCTTAAAAACCACCTTAGAACCATCAGACTTACAGGTCCCAGTTAATGATTATCTTTTGTCATTTTTGTGGTAAGGGATTAAAGATTGTTCAACTGCATGGCTAGGTAATAGTGCAATTTATTAGCATGATTTTGAAAAAGGAGTTGGGCATTTAATTAAATTAACAAGTTCCAAGTCAGTGGTTTAGAGATACTGCCAGTAACTAGGAGGAGATTGGGAGGAGCTCGCAAATGGGTGAAACTGTTAGGTGATTTTTGGGGTGACCACCAGACACCCCTAGAGACCCACTTCGAGCACACACACAAGGTGCAAGGAATGACTTGGCATGTTTTATAATTCCATGTAAATATGTGATTAAATGCATGATGAATAATGTATGGCTTTGTGTAACTTTGTGTATAAATTAAGGCAACAAACCCCTTGAGATGTGCTTAATTTGAGAGAAAAACTTCCAAGCACCCAGGATTTGCTCAAACCTGAATAAAACAAGTTATCTCTCCATGATGTAGTTACTGGCTTATTGCACATTGGGTAATGGATCTGTATTTTAGACAACATTTCCACTCCTAAGTTTTTCATACCACCAAACTTGACATTTCTACTATAGATCTCCACCTTGCCTACAGTTTCAGTTGTGCAGCCTCCCTGGAACCTGTTGAATTCCTTATTTACAGAGAGGCACATTTTTGGTGGAAGGGATGGGGAAGGGCCTGAAAAGCCTCTTTCTTCCCCAAAACAATCTTGGATGAAGTTCCTGCTGTAGCAGAGGTGATGCCTCAGGCACAGGAACCTTTGCAGGTTGATGCAGAACCTCATTGATAGAGACCAGGATTGGAAACAAGGCTACAACATAGGTCAAAATTTCACCCAAGAGATGGAGATAGGAGTGGAGACAGGAATATCTACTACACAGGTCAAGGGCCATTCAGCACATAATGTTAGAGAGAAAGTCTCAAATTGAGTCCAGTGGCCACAACAAGGCCAGAAACAGAGCTGGAGACAAGCTACTCAAAGCATTGGTCCAAGGTCCATCCAGGAGATGGCTAGAGACTGTCACACTTTCAGCATAGTGGTGACAAGGACAAAAAGCTCAGGCTTGAGCTTAAATGGGACTCCTGGACCCATGGGCAGAGCCTAAAGAAACGTCCCTCTGAGACTGGTCAGGGCAATTAAGGCCTACACGTGCATTCAGTGCCTGACAACATGAGGCCACTTGAAAAGGGGTCAGTTTATAACTCTGGAGCACTCTAGAGCAACTTTTCTTCAGAGGTAGCCTTGTCGCTCCAGGGATGGACATACCTTGCAGCACACTTCCAGCAGCCTGGAGAGATCACAGCAGTGATGGTGTTTGACTTTTCCCTGGGTAATGACCCCTGTTTAAAGCTTCACAGTTGTTTTCCTATGAAAAGTCAGAATAAACAACCAAGACAGAGGGTGAGTCATGCAGACTGTGGAAGGAGGAGGTGTGAGAATACCAATCTCTTCCATCCTAACTGAGCAGGCAACAGCCAGAGAACCACCTTCACCTTAAGGACTCTGGGAGAGAAGGAAAATGGAAGCATTGACATCAACCAGGAACAAAAGTTCATAAATCTGACAGCTTGGTTGTGACTGCAAGTTGTGATTTGAGTGGGGAGGTGAAAGTTCTATTCTAGAAAATAGCGCAGCTCAAACATGTACCTGGCTATGCACCTGCATTTTCAGGAACCTCAGTAGCTAAGCAAGAGCTCTCACAGATCTGTACCCATGGGCTGCAGCAGAGAGTGGCCTGTCAAGGTGACAGAGGACAGTGAGCTGTTTGGCACTGTAGACAGCAAGAAGGCCCAAAGAAGCACCTGTCCATGAAAAACTTGTGTCTGGAGCATCCTTGGATGATCCAAGAATGTTCCTGAAGGTCTTCTGGGCAACTCTGATGCAGAGTAACCAGAAGAAGCAGAAGCATCCAGGAGTGGGATGATGGAGAATGGCTGGCATATGAAGTCAGCCTTTGCATTCAGCGAGGCAGAGCAGGATGGCATGAGCAGGAGTCTCAGGGATGGTGCATCAGGGATCCAGCATTCTTTGCAGTGTAGGACACTACGCCAGCACCCGGGACAGTGAGGGACTTTATGCCATGACTGCATTGCAGCAGACTGAGCTGGGCAAAGTGACTTGTCTTAGAGGAAACACACATTGCAGCAAGGATGGAGATCCTAGGTTCTTGCTCTTTCAGGCTAGAGAACAGCTAGATGTCCTTCCAGTCCTTTGTTCTGCCAAACTGATACTCTGTGTTCTACAGTGAGACAACTTTGGCAGATGAGACAGAATTCTTCCACAGATCAGCCCCTATCGTCTCCGGTAGAAGTGAAGTCTGAACACTTTTTATTTCCAGAGAATGATGTAACTATTGAAAAGAAAGGACTTTATCCCCTTCCTGTGGCATCTACGCAAAGTATCACAGTATCACAGTATCATAAGGTTGGAAAGGACCTCTGAGATCATCAAGTCCAACCTATAACCTAACACTAACACCAACCATCATCTAGACCATGGCACTCAGTGCCTCATCCAGTCTCCCTTTAAACACCTCCAGGGTAGGTGACTCCACCACCTTCCTGGGCAGCCCATTCCAATGGCCAATCACCCTTTCAGTGAAGAATTTTTTCCTCACATCAAGTCTAAACTTTCCCTGACGAAGCTTAAGTCCATGCCCTCTGGTTCTGCCACTGGTCACCTGAGAGAAGAGACCAACCCCTGCCCGACTACAACCTCCTTTTAGGTAGTTGTAGAGAGCAATGAGGTCTCCCCTGAGCCTCCTCTTCTCCAGGCTAAACAGCCCCAATTCCCTCAGTCGCTCCTCATAGGGCTTGTGCTCCAGCCCCCTCACCATCTTCGTTGCCCTCCTCTGAACACATTCCAGTATCCTAACATCTTTCCCATACTGAGGGGCCCAGAACTGGACACAATATTCAAGGTGAGGCCTGACCAGTGCCGAGTACAGGGGGACAATAACTTCTCTGGTCCTGCTTACTACACTATTCCTGATGCAGGCCAGGATTCCATTAGCCTTCTTGGCCACCTGGGCACACTGCTGGCTCATGTTGAGCTTCCTGTCCACCAGCACTCCCAGGTCCTTTTCTACCTGACTACTCTCTAGCCACTCTGTCCCCAGTCTGTATCTCTGCATGGGATTGTTGTGTCCAAAATGAAGTACCCGACATTTGGACTTATTAAACATCATCCCATTAGAATCGGCCCAGCTCTCCAATCTGTCCAGGTCCCTCTGCAGGGCCATCCTACTCTCTAGCAGATCAACTCTTCCTCCCAGCTTGGTATCATCTGCAAATTTGCTGATGATGGACTCAATCCCCTCATCCAAATCGTCAATAAAGATATTAAACAGGACGGGACCCAATACCGATCCCTGGGGGACACCACTGGTGACCGGCCGCCAACTGGATGAAACACCATTTACCATCACTCTTTGGGCTCGGCCATCCAGCCAATTCCTAACCCAGCACAAAGTGCTCCCATCTAGGCCACGAGCTGCCAGCTTCCCTAGGAGTCTACTGTGGGGGACCGTGTCAAAGGCCTTACTGAAATCCAAGTATACCACATCCACAGCCTTCCTCTCATCCACCAGGCGAGTCACATGATCGTAAAAGGAGATCAGGTTGGTCAGGCAGGACCTACCCCTCCTAAACCCATGCTGGCTGGGCCTGATTTCTTGACCGTTCTGCAGGTGGTGCATGATTTCACCCAGGATTATCTTCTCCATGATTTTACCTGGGACCGAGGTCAGGCTGACAGGTCTGTAATTACCTGGATCATCCTTACGGCCCTTCTTGTGGATGGGCGTCACATTGGCCAACTTCCAGTCTTCCGGGACCTCTCCAGTGAGCCAGGACTGCTGAAAGATGATGGAGAGCGGCTTAGCAAGCTCATCCGCCAGCTCTCTCAGCACCCTAGGATGGATCCCATCCGGCCCCATAGACTTATGAGGGTCCAAGCGGCTCAGCAGGTCTCTAACCTCCTCCTCATGGATTGCAGGAGGGCCATATTTCACCCTGCCCCCATCAACCACTTCAGAGGGCCAACTGTCAAGCGAGCTGACATCCTTGTTGTTAAAAACTGAAGCAAAGAAGGCATTAAGTACCTCAGCCTTCTCTGCATCTCTGGTTACTATATTTCCCTCCACATCCAACAAGGAGTGGAGGTCGCTTCCGCCCTTCTTTCTGCCATTGATATATTTATAAAAACTCTTCTTATTGTCCTTAACAGAAGTGGCCAATTTGAGCTCCAGCTGGGCTTTTGCTTCCCTGATTTTTCTCCTACACGACTTAACAACATCCTTGAACATGACCTGACATACCTCCCCTTCCTTCCAACGATGATACATCCTCTTTTTCTTACTTAGTTCCTTCAGAAGTTCCCTACTCATCCAGGGCGGTCGTCTGCCCCTACGACTCTTCTTACAACACACAGGGACAGCCCGCTCCTGCGCCTGCAAAACTTCATTCTTGAAGTATATCCAAGCTTCCTGGACCCCCTTGCCACTAAGAGCTATTTCCCAGGGTACTTTCCTGACCAGTTCCTTAAATAATCCAAAATCTGCCCGCCGGAAGTCCAGCATTGATGTTCTGTTCCTGGCTTTTCCTATTACATTGTTCAGAGAGAACTCAATTATTTCATGATCACTAGACCCTAGACATCCTCCGACAACAACATCACTCACCAACCCATCTTTGTTTGTAAACAGCAAGTCAAGTAGAGCCTCACCCCTGGTGGGCTCACTCACCAGCTGTGACAAAAAGCAGTCCTCAATACACTCTAAAAACCTCCTGGACTGCCTCCTCTCAGCAGTATTAAGTTTCCAGCAGATATCTGGAAGGTTAAAGTCTCCTAAAAGAATAAGGGCAGCCGATCTAGAGGCAGCCTCCAGCTGTTTAAACAACAGAAGATCCAAATCCTCCTCCTGGTCAGGCGGTCTGTAGCACACTCCAACCAGGAGGTCCGACCTGACTGCCCCTCTGACTCTTACCCATAGGCACTCAACCTGGTCATCACCGATCTCAACTTCAACAGTATCCAGGGTTTCCCTAGCGTAGAGGGCCACCCCTCCACCCCTCTTTTCACGCCTGTCTCTCCTGAAGAGCCTGTAGCCTTCCATGGCAGCACTCCAGTTATGACAGTCGTTCCACCACGTTTCCGTGATGGCAACTATATCATATCTCTCCCGCTGGACCAGGACTTCTAGCTCCTCCTGCTTGTTTCCCATACTGCGTGCATTTGTGTACATGCACTTCAGTTGGGTTACTGACAACCCCCTTTGGGATGGCTCATCCTCCACGGGGACATCTTTGGCGAGCCTAGTAACTCCCCCCACCCCCGTCATGCCTAGTTTAAAGCCCTCTCAACAAGCCCTGCCAGCTCCTGAGCTAGAATTCTCCTACCCTTCGGAGTTAGACGAGACCCATCGGGGTCAAACAGGCCAGGTGCCATAAAGGTTTCCCCATGATCAAAGAACCCAAAATTCCTCTGCCGGCACCAGCCCCTAAGCCATCTATTAACTGCATATATTCTCTTATTCCTGTCTGTATCCATCCCTGCCACCGGGGGAACTGAACAGAACACCACCTGTGCTCCTGCCTTATCTATCGACCGTCCCAGCTCCTGGAGTTCCTTTTTAACCACCCTTGACCCTCTTTTCACTAGCTCATCACCGCCAGCCTGGATCACCAGAAGCGGGTAATAATCTGAGGGTTTAATTAGGTCCGGCAGTCTCTTGGTGATGTCGTGTACCCGGGCTTGGGGAAGGCAGCAGACTTCCCGATGAGTTGGGTCCATCCTACAAATAGGGCCCTCCGTCCCTTTCAGAAGGGAGTCTCCCACCACAATGACCCTCCTTTTCTTTTTCTTATTTGAGGTCCTGACCCGTCTGATGGGCAATGTGAGGTCAGCCTCTTCAGGTGAGCTCTCTGTCAGACTATCCTCCACCGGAACATCAAATTCCAACTCCCCAAACCTGTTTTGAAGGGGCAGCTGGAAAGTTGGCATTTGAAAGGGAGGTCTATAACCCCCACGAGAGCAGACCTGCTCCCAGTCCTCCTCACCAGGCAGGTCACTCTCCTTACCCTGTTGCTGAGGAATATGGCATTCCTCAGCCTCCTGGGGAGGATTACTGGGAGGAGAGAGGGTTCTACTCCACCAGTCAATCTCCCTTTCACTTTCGCGAATACTTCTCAATCTTTCCACCTGATCCTTCAGATCTGCAACCATAAGGAGCAGATCCTGAATCTGTTCACATCTCAGACAAGCATTTTTGGTATTTTTGTTATGGTCCTCAGGAGCCACAAGTAGGCTGAGACACTCCCTACAGTCTCGAGTCTGGTGTCAGCAAGTTTGCTCCACAGATCAATTGCGCTCCACTAACTGGGGAAACACCTCATTTGGAAATTCAGCTGCGGCTTAGGTGCCTCACAGAGCCCCACATGCACAGCCCTGGCCAGGCTCAGGAAGTCTCACTCAAGCCCTGAAACAGAAATGTGACCATGAAGGAAACTCTCTGTATTCCATCTGGCTCCACAGAAGCTGAGCAAGCTTTTAGTGGGCCCACATTTTAAGCTCAAATTCCCAAAGTGCCAGTTCAGCACCAAAGTCTTGCAAACCAAGTGATGCCAGTTTTAATTGCTGCACCTATCTCTACTAATCTGCTCCCTTGACTCAGTCTTAATTTCCTGATTTTAAGACTAGTGATTCTTGCACGCAAGCAAAACTTGAAATATTTACTCCAGCACCACTTTTCTTTATGACCCAGCTGCTTCCTTACCTCCTTTTCCCTTAAACATGTTTTTGCACATGTGTATGCCTTTCCCTAGCACAGAGCACACTCCTGCTGGACTCTACCCCCACTGCCTTTCTTACTGCCTCCCTCTTCTTGTGAAAAGATATTTCTTTTACCTTGCATTCACAGTATGAACTCAATGGTTCAATGAAGTTCTCCAACAATTCCAAAACTTGCAAGAGGCTGGATCATTCTGTGCAGTGCTTTGCCACACATTGCTCTGATATAGAAAGTTCTGCCTTCTGCAAAAGAAGGGTAACAAAGCCCATAGTGCGTCCAGAGAAGGGCAAGAAAGTTGGTGAAAGGTCTGGAGTACAAGTCTTATGAATCATAGAATCGCTTGGTTGAAAAAACCTTTGAGATCATTGAGTCCAACCTTACCTGTCCACTACTAAACCACATACCTGAGCACCTCATCTACCTGCCTTTTAAACACCTCCAAGGATGGTGACTCAACCACCTCCCTAGGCAGCCTCTTCCAGTGCCTGACAACCCTTTTGGTGAAGAAACTTTTCTCGATGTCTAATTTGAACCTCTTCTGGTGCAACTTGAGGTCATTTCCTCTCATCCTATCACCTGCCACTTGGGAGAAGAGACCAACACCCACCTCGCTACAACCTCCTTTCAGGCAGCTGTACACAGTGATAAGGCCTCCTCTCAGCCTCCTCATCCTCAGGCTATATGACCCCAGTTCCCTCTGCTGCTCCTCATATAACGCTTGTTCTCCAGCCACTTCACCAGCTGTGCCAGAGAAAGTTTAAACTAGATACTAGGAAAAGCTACTTCACCAGGAGGGCTGTCAAGCACTGGAACAGGCTGCCCAGGGAAGTTGTTGACTCACCATCCCTGGAGGTATTTTAAAGATGTGTAGATGCGGTGCTCAGGGACATGGTTTAGTGGTGGACTTGGCAGTGTTAGCTTTACAGCTGGACTTGATGTTCTTGAAGGTCTTTTCCAACCTAAAGGATTCTGGGATTCTGTTGCTGTTTGATCTTTGCAGTCTGCTCTCCCAACCATTGCCTTGGTAAGGAGGTGGGAGATATGGACTTAGGTTAGCAGGCTTTCTGATAGACTTCCTTACCTGGCACATTTTCCATCACAGAGAACTGGTCCCTAGTTGCTCTGCCCACCTTTTCCATTTTCAGCATCCTGTAATTAATGCTGTCCCTGCCCAGCCATTTCAGTAGTATCGGGATGACTCCAGATCCTGTGGTGAGTTGTGTCTCATGTGACTCAGGTCCTCTCTCTTCCTTCCTAGCAGCAGACAGGTCCTTCTCCAGGAAACAGTGCGATGTTAAATTGTGTGGAGGAAAAAACCAGAAAGCTAGAGGCCCTTGTAAACTTATCATGTGGATGATAGGAGTTTAGAAGACATTGAAGCAACAGGAAATCTGAAGGAACATGCTTTGCCTTCCTGATACCAGAAATTAAATCTCAAGTTCTGCACCTCAAAGCTGAGATAAATAATGTGAGATTGGTCACACGTAGGCTACAAAAAACAGATGAACACTTATGGGCACAGCTTGGTCTGTATGAGACAGGGACCTTGTGAGTGTATCTGAATTATGGTTGCTCAGGCTACAGCAAAGCCGGAACTTCCCAGTTTTTTAGCATTTGATTTGTAAAACAGAGAATGAAACAGTCCCAGCAGCCTGTTCCTGTGGCAGATATTAGACCACAGAAACACAATGCTTGCAGTCAGTTCCTGCTAGAATAACTGGCAATGACAAATAAAAATGAGCCATAAGAGAGAAAAGGGAAGTGAGGGTTTGCAGGCATGGGTTTGTTTTCCAAGCAGAGGGCTGTGAATGCACTCTGGCAAGACAGGAGTTGGAATTTCTTCTGACAGATGTATTTGCCAGTAAATACTGATTCAGCAGAATTAAATCCATCTGTGGCATACAGAGTTTGTCAAACCTGCTTGTTCCTTGCTGGCTCACGAGCTATCTCCTCCATTCCCAGGCTTCCTTGGCAGCCACAGGGTCCCTCCCCCAATGCCCACATTGTAGTTCATTTCCTAGAGAACTGTGGGATCTACTGAACTGGGACGATTCCAGAAAATGTGTGTGGTGGACTGTCCTACACACTGCCAAGTGTCCCATGTCACCCCAGATGCTCAGTTATCGTATCTTCAAGTTTCCAACCCTTTATGTCTAATTCCACTTAGGCTTTGGTAAATGGCTTGGGAAGTTCATTCTCTATGTGCTGAGGTCTCGCATGGGGACAGTGCATGCAGAGGGGTTACACGTGAAGAGGAGGTGTCATGCATGCAGGGGGCTTGTACATATAGGGAGTCTTGCATGCAGGAGATTGCTCTACAACTACCTAAAAAGAGGTTGTAAAGATTTGGGTGCTGGTCTCTTCTTCCAAATAACAAGTGATAGGACAAGAAGAAATGGCCTCAAGTTGTGCCAGGGTAGGTTTAGATTGGATATTAGGAAAAATTTTACTGAAAGAGTGGTGAAGTATTGAAAGAGGCTGCCCAGGGAAGTAGTGGAGTCCCCATTCCTGGAGGTGTTCAAAAAACAGGTAGAGGTGGCACTTTGGGACATGGATGGTTCAACGTAATGAACTTAGAGGTCTTTTCAAACCTTAATGATTCTATCGTTCTATGTGAAGGCAGCAGGGACTTTCACATGCAGCGCATGTGTGAATGTGCATGTGAGATGCTCAGGGGATCCCTGAATGAAGATGCACGGGGGAGGGGAGGAAGGAAATAAAGCAGGTCTTGGTGGGTGAAGGGAATTTGTGGATGCAGGGGATCGCACTTGAAAAGGGCTGCATCAAAAGAAGCGTGGCCAGTAGCTCAAGTGAGGGGATTCTCCCCCTCTACTCCACTGTCATGAGACCCCACCTGGAGTATTGTATCCAATTTTGGACTCCTCCACAAGAGAAGGATGTGGAACTGTTGGAATGGGTCCAGAGGAGGGCTGCAAACACGATATGAGGGCTGGAGCACCTCTGCTATGAGGACAGGCTATGAGAGAGTTGGGGTTGTTGAGGCCTGGAGAACAGAAGGCTCTGGGGAGATTTTGTAGTGGCCTTCCAGCATTGAAAGCGGCTCCAGAAAAGCTTGGGAGGGACTTTTTTACATGGGCAAGTGGTGATAGGATTAGAGGGAATGGCTTTAAATCGGAAGGGTGAAAATTTACATTAGACATTTGGAAGAAATTCCTCACAATGAGGGTGGTGAGGCACTGGCACAGGTTGTCAAGGGAAGCCGTGGATGCAACATCCCTGGAGGCGTTCAAGGCCAGGCTGGATGAGGCTTTGAGCAGCCTGATCCAGTCAAAGGTGTCCGGGCTCATGAAAAGGGAGGGTGGAACTGTATGATCTTTAAGATCCCTTCCAACTCAAACCACTCTATGATTCTTTAAATGCGGTCCAGAATGCAGGGAGCCCTGCTCCCGTCTCTTCCCTCGGGGAAACAGAAAGGACCCGAGAGAAGGATGGACCTCTCCGCCGTCCAGGCGCTGCCCCCACGGTGACCTCCCACTTCCCCGATCCAGCTTCTCCGGAGCGATGAAACGAAACAGGGCGTGGCCCGGGGGGCGGTGGGCCGTCCCACTGGGCAGGGCCGTTGCCCTTTCCCCACCCCCGTCTGCCAGCCCCTGCCTCCTGCCCTGCGCGCAGCCGGCAGCTCCTGCGCATCTCGCTCGTCCCACCGCCGCACCATGAAGGCGCTCCTGCTCGCTGCGCTGGCTGCGGTGCTGTGCGTTGAGAGAGGTAAGGAGGATGCCCCTGCCATCCTGCCATCCAGCTGCCACCTCTCCGTGAGGTCCTCCGGTCCTTCCCGCAGCCCTGGGTTTGGGGGCAAATTAAAGGGGGTGTGGTGTGTGCTGCGTCTTGCAGGGTGGGCTCTGGAAGTTGGATAGTTGCAGAGGGGGTGAGGGTTGCAGAGGGGCTGGGGAAGGACGTCTGAGTCGTGCAGGGGTTTGGTGAGGGATGGGGGGGGATGTCTTTACAAGCTCTGCCTGGGGATGGATAGGATGTGATAGGACGAGGGGGAATAGATTTAAATTGGAAGGGGGAAGATACAGATGAGACATTAGGAAGAAATTCTTCACGATGAGGGTGGTGAGACACTGGTACAGGTTGCCCGGGGAAGTTGTGGATGGCCAATCACTGGAGGTGTTCAAGGCGAGGTTGGATGGGGTCTTGAGCAGCCTAGTCTGGTGGGAGATGTCCCTGCCCGCGGCAGGGGGGTTGGAACTGGGTGATCTTTAAGATCTCTTCCAACCCAAACCATTCTATGATTCTGTTGTCTCCAAGACCTGCCTCGCAGCTGTGTCCCTCTTAAAGAAGGGAACTTCAGGGCTTCCGTGCCTCTGTGTTGAAGGTGTGCATTTCCAGCTGTGCACGTCGATATTTTGGCGCTTTTCCCAGTTGCAGCTCGAACAAAGACCAGGGCCGGCTCCGCTCTCCCTTTCCTGTGCAGAGAGCCGGGATAACGGCGCCGAAATATGGGCTGAGATGCAAACGAGGGGGAGGGAGGGCGGAGGGGCGAGATGGAGCCCAGCCCTGGCAATGGCTGGCGGAGCAAAGTCTGGGCAGAGCCACTCGTAATTTTGGCTCCCGCTGCCCCCTTCGCAACAACCTTCAGGGCTGGCTACAGTGGCCAGCGTGTGGGTCCATGCCCTGTGGAGAGCATCTTGGGGCTTCCATGGAAGCTGGGGATAACGTGCTTCTTATTGTTGGACATTAAACTGCAAGTTATCCAAGTCGCAGGATCTGCAATCCTTGTCTTCCCATCGACTCCATTTCTGGCTATCTAAACTCCACGGGGCTGGTGCAAAACCTCATATTGTTTCCATATGTCGATGCTTGAAGAGGCCAAACAAAGAGCAAATAGAAGAGTTCTGGGCCCTCTGAGTCCCCAGTCAGGAATCATGGGCCGTTCTTTTTCTCCAGAGGACACTGGTGAGAAGAAATTGGTTATTTGCTGCCCTTCCCATGGGCTTTGGGAAGCAACTGGCAATTCAAGTGCTAGGTCTCCATCAGTTCCAGCTGGGAAGATGGGCTGTCCAGGCCAAGGCATTAGGGGATTTCACTTCCCCCTCCACCTCCAAAAACACTTTCTGTTTTAAAGTAAGTTCTTCACCAGACAAAAGTGATCATTGGAAATAGCTTTATCTCCAGGCGCTACCAGCACATCTAGGGAGTTTGCAGAAAAGCCTTTACCACCCCAGCTCAAAGTGCCTTGAAGATCCTGCATATGGTATGTAAGGATCTTGTGTAAGGGTAATAGAAGACTGTTCTGCTTAGGGACGGAATGGAAGATCTGCTAAAGCAACAGCATTTTCCACCGGTGCTGCTGAGCTTCCGATGAGCCTCACAACAGGCTTTTAAAGGCTTTTTTTTTTTTAACTCTGTATTGCACTTTGCAAGAATGGATTTGACCTCTTATCTAAGGAATTCCCCCAAATGCTCTGCTCTCTTTCGGGAGCTCTTTGTTCCTCTGAGTGGAACAGCAAACAAATACAGAAATTCTTCCCGTGGAAGAATGCTGCATTTTCTAGTTGGTGAAAACGAGGCTTCCCTTTTGCATTGTTCAGTCTTGGGCTTTTTTTTTTTTCAGCCTTGAGCTCCAACCAAGTCTTTGCTCTGTCTCCAGCTGCGTATAATAATTTTGCCAGCCCTCTTGTGCCTTTTGTTTAAATCTCTCAGCCTGCTTGCTCTCTTAACTCTGCAGTAGGTTATTTAGTTATCTGTTTTGCTGGGTCAGAAAGTGGCACTTAGTTATGACTCTGTATTTGCTCTTTTAAACTACGTTGAAAAACTTGCCTCTCCTGGAAAGAATTTATCTGTTTTATGATAAGGTAGATTTGACAAAGTAAAACATGGGAACAATCAGGGGATGCTGTAGTAGAAGCCTAGATTTAGTCACATGGCAAAGAATTTGATGTGCAAAGGCACTTTTATGTGCATCTACAAATATTTCTGGTGTGTTTGTGTCTGGAACCTCTAAGTCTCAATGAACAGCACTGCATCGCTCGGCTTGTGTGCTCAGCATAGGGAGCAGAAACACATGAGGACATATGTTCTACCATAAGGCCCTCAGGAAGTCTATAATCCACTTCATTCCTGGCTCGTGAAATAGGATGAGTCAATTTGCCTCTGCATTTTGCCCTCAGGGTGGCTGCAAAGAGAAGGATTTGGGACAGGTCACCTGAGACTTGAGAGCAGGAACATGGTGGGACAATAGAGCAGGAGAGCTGGGCTCTACTATGAGGTCCCAGGATGATTTTTTGACCAATGAGATAAAAAATGCCACCCATGGAAACACTCTGAGGGCTCAGTGAGGGACAATGACAGGCTGTAGACTCAATGACTGGCTCCTTCCTCCTGCATTCTCCTACATCCAGAGGCAAGGTCCACTGACGTAGCTCTCCTGGGGCTTCTGACTCAACCAGTGGCCCTGTAATCCTGGGTGCTGTGTGTAGGTTGTTTCTGCTGCATGACATGCTCAGATAATTCGGTTTGGTTGCAAGGATCATCTGCAGATCGTTGGAGAATGTATGAGCCAATCCAGGAAATTCTTACTTAGGGGGTTGTGGCATTGGCTTTGTCTCCAAAGCAGTCATCTGGCTGCCCTGATGTGACACTCAGAATCTCCCCTTAACCCACTTTAATCAGTCTCCCTGAGATTATGTTTTTGTTTTCTTCCCCTGCCTTGGCTGTGGTTGCTCAGAAGTCATTCCTCAGAGCACAACTTTTATTTTTATCTCAATTTTCCCATAAAAAGCTTTTATTTTCCTGAGGGAAACGGGATTGAGAAGGAACTCAAGAGGTCATGCAGTCCTGCAGCAGAGTAGGACAACTGCTGACCAATATTTGTCACACTTGTTCTTCAAAATACCCCATGACAGGGACTACTGAGCCTCAGTGAGCTCTCCCAAGGCTTCATTGAATTTACCTCCTTAGTATAAGCTGTTTGTGGTGGGACTGAAAGAGGTAGGAACAAGAGTGATGCTGCTTTGCACTTCCCATCTGGAATCAGCCCCTGCTCCATTTTGCATCCTGTAAACAAAGAAGAGAAAAGCAGTGCCTGGTGGAAGGGCTTGTTCTCTGAGTGCTCAAAAATCAGAGCCCATGAAGCATTGGGAGCAGACCTGATCTGTCTGCCTATGTAGGTCAACAATTCCAGTGTGGATGTGATGTTCTTACATGTGAAATACAGAGAAGATCATCCATCCAATGCAAAATGCATATGTCCCTGCTGAGTCATTGGTCCAGGCTGGTTTTGCAACCATTTACCACCACTGAATGCTATTTTCCAATCTTTCCTCTTTCTTGGGCAGATCTGAAAGAGGAGGGATGCATCAGTCCTTCCTGCGAGTGTAGGCTTTCCAGTGCTTGAAGGTAGCCTACAAGAAAACTGGGGAGGGACTTTTTACAAGGGCATGTAGTGATAGGACAAGGTGGGGATGGCTTTAAATTGGAAGAGGGAGGATTTGGACATTAGGAAGAAATTCTTCATCGTGAGGGTGGTGAGGCACTGGCACAGTTTGCCCAGAGGTGTCATGGATACCCCATCCCTGCAGGTGTTCATGGCCAGGTTGGATGGGGCTTTGAGCAGCCTGGTCTAGTGGAAGGTGTCCCTGCCCATGGCAGGGCCATTGGAACTGTATGATCTTTAAGGTCCCTTCCAACCCAAACCATTTTATGATTCTGTGATAACCAGGAAAACTCTACAGGCTTTGACATCTGGATGATGTCTGCATCTTCCAGGACAACTCCTGTCCCCTGGTGACAGAGGAAATTTCCTTGGGGGATCTCTGCTGTTAGGGACAAGGATTCTATGATTCTGGAGGAGCTGCCATGGAGGAAAGCATGTTTTTTTTTGCCATACCCTGCTCCAAATTAGAAAGATTGGTTGCATATGGTGCCTTCATAATGCTATGACTCTCTGGATAGCAGGACAGTGCAAGTCCTTGCAGATCTTGCTGCAGTGCTGGTGTAGCTGAGAAATTGGTTCCACCACATGTGGTAGCTCAAGTGGAGCCTGAACTTTGTGCTCTGCTGCCAAAAGCAGGTCGTGGAAAGTTTGAGCCCAGGGCCACAGCTGGAGTCAGTGTCCATGGCACCTGAGCTAAATAAGCCCAAAGCTCAGGTTCCAGGCCTGAACTTGCCTCTATTGTTTAGTTTCAAGTTGGCAGCTGTAGCTTAAACCAGCTTTTGGTGCAAACAGAAGCATGCCATGAAGTACCAGGCTGACACGTGGTTTTATTGAGGTTTTAGAATCATTAAGGTTGGAAAAGACCTCTAAGATCATCCAGTCCAACCATCAGCCCAGCACTACCATGCCTACTAAATCATGTCCCAAAGTTCCACGTCTGCATTTTTTTTTTAACACCTCCAGGAATGGCGACTCCACCACTTCCTTGGGCAGCTTGTTCCAATGCTTCCCCACTCTTTAGTGAAGTAATATTTCCTAATATCTAATCTAAACTTCCCCTGGCACAGCTTGAGTCTGTTTCCTTTCATCCTATTGCTAGTTACTTGGGAGAAGAGACCAACACCCACCGTGCTACAACCTCCTTTCAGGTTGAGAGCTGGCAGCTGATCCTGCCAGCAGCTCAAAATGTATCCCCTGTGCTTGAACCCTTCACTTGGTGAATTGTTTTTGGGAAAAACCTATTGCAGATTGGTACAGCTGGAATTAGCAAGTCTGTTGATGGCCATATGTGGTGCATGCCATGTATTAGAGGTGGGCAGTGGTCTTCCCACCAATCCCTAACCCAGGTGTGCCCTTCCCTTGCAGCCCACACGCTCGTCTGCTTTTCGTGCTCGGATGCATCCTCCAACTGGGCCTGCCTGACGCCTGTCAAGTGTGGGGAGAATGAAAACCACTGTGTGACAACTTATGTTGGAGTAGGAATCGGTGAGTGGTGACAGGGCCTTCTTCTGCCCCTCTTGGCTGCTCTCCTGGGTCACCTTCTGAGCTGCAGGAAGGCTTTCTTTCCTTCCTTTGGCAGTGAAAAGGGGAAGGTTCTTAGTAGCTGAATGTTGGACCGCCCCAAGGGAGTTTGTATGAGGGACGTGCTGCCAGGTGGAGTCACGTTAAAGCCCACATGTCTGCACCAACGCCAGGAGTCCAAGGGGAATTTCAGAGTGGGGGCTGAGTAAGTGAAAGGGTGGAGGGTGCTGCAGCCTTGCTCTATATGCAGCCCAGGGTTGCCCTTCCTGCTTTTGCCCTGTGTTCAGTTGTTTATCCCTGAGTCCCACTTTTACTTTTTCGCTCTCTGTGGGTAGGTGGGGTTGTCAGGAAAGGATATTTGCAGGTTTCCTCTTTAAGTGCCAGGAAAGATCTGGGCGGGTCTGTGCTTCCCAGCTGATGCTCCTAAGGAGTAGGCTGCTCTGACAGGTCTCCTGGCACCATTGCAGAGCCCAGCGTGGCTTGCCTTGCTCTCCATTGTAGGAGGGAGGGATGTTGTATGCTTGATGTGGGCAGGTTGTGCATGCACAGATGGAGGCTGGGAGCTTTTCTAAACCTTAGCACAGTGCTAACGGTTTCCTATTTCCTGCTGCTAAATGTGTGCTGTGCCACTCTCGCAGCCAATGCTCGAATTGCAGCCTTCGCTCACGAGCTCCTCCCAGGTGCTCTGTAAGCCTTGTGTTGCCTGTCTCATTTGAGGAGTCCCAGGGTCAACCTCCCAGGGCCAAATGGCATTTTTGAGATTCTTTACTGGAGCTGTAGCAGCCAAACTTTGGCCACAAGCCTGGATGGGATGTCCCTGAGGTGTTGCACGGTCTCTAGAGTCTGTGTGGGAGGTTGTCATGGGTGTTCCTTGAGATGCGTGGGCTGGTTGAGATTACTGTCATAGCCTGATGCCGAGAAGCACTTCATCCTCTCTGTGCCACCTGTGAGGCTTTGGCTATATCAGTGCTGTTATTTCCTTTGCAGAACAGATGATCAGAAGGCCAAGAAACGTTATAAACCGGTCTCCTTTTTGCTTTTCTTCCTTTCCTCCTGCCCTAAACTAAATTCAGGTGGCAAGTCTGGCCAGTCCATCTCCAAAGGATGCTCTCCAATTTGCCCCAGCGCCGGGATTAACCTCGGCATAGCAGCTGCCTCTGTTTACTGCTGCGACTCCTTCCTCTGCAACATCAGTGGTTCCAGCAGCGTGAAAGCCAGCTACGCGGTCCTGGCCTTGGGGGTCCTCGTTAGCTTCATCTACGTCCTCAGGGCTCGCGAGTGAAGGGTCTGGCTGAGGAAGACCCGTCTTCCATGAGCTGTCGCAGGTCTCATTAGCCAATATCTTCTCTGTTACTGTCTGCAAGGAGATCTTCTGCTTCTCAGCAGGCTTCCAAGGTGGTTCTTTCCCAGACTTTATGCTCTTCTAGCATCGGAGACCTGGGCGGTTCGGCCAAGCTGTCCTCCTCCTTCTGTGGACATAACCCCACTGCACTCTCACACCTCCTTGGCAAAGGTGGATTGTTTTGGAAGGGTTTCTGCTTTTATACCTAATACTTCCCCCCTCGTTTCTAAGGTTGGTTAAAACAAGGCTGGGACTCGCTGAGAACCAATTAACCACAGACACCACCCAGTCAAGTGTTCAGACGTTTCTGCCTCTCACTTCCGTGGAGGTGCCTGGTACCAGCGTGCTCCAAGCACTGGGAATGCATGACCTGAAAGGAGACACATTCCCAGCCCCTTGCAGCTGCAGTCTCTTTTTATAAAATGGTTTTGTTTTTTCCGATCCTGGGCTGACTTTTCTGGAAAACAAATGACGTGTACCTTGTCCTTCTGAGCTCTGTAAGTACCAGACCTGAATAAACATGCTCCTGTTGTTACCTGAGGTGGGACGTGTGCTATGTGTGTTTGCTTGCTCCAGACAGAGAGATTAGAAACTCTCTTAGAAGAAACCCAAATATTATGCCCGGCATGAGGTCCTCTTACCCTCTCAAGCAGCTTTTGAGTGCTCCATCTCTGCATTCCTACCAGTTCACCTCTGAGCAGCAAGTCCACCTTCTCCCTGTCCTTTCTGATAAACACCCCCAGGCCAGCTTGTTTCACCTCTCTTGGGAACTGTGTTTTCCAGGTGCATTTTGTGAAAAATGCCAGTTATTGCAGTCTGAGTCCACTACTCTTAATGGAACAAGCACGCTGGGAACAGGACCTGTGAAAATTAGTCTGGGATTAGTCTGGGTATTACAAAGACTTGGTGCCTTGATTTCCCCTTTTTGGACTTGTGACGGTGATAGACAATGAGACCTAAATGATCCAGCAAAACAGGCCTGTTTGCAAAATTTAGTGAAGTCAGAGGCAAAGATATCGCTACTCAGATCTTTAGATTCAACCTACAGTCCCTGGCTGTTGATGCAAGTGAACTGCAGAAGGTGACTTCACCACCAAACTTGCTACTCCTACTGTCCCAGGATCTTCCCAGGTGTTTCAGCAGCATTGCTTCTGGAAGTCCTCTGCCATCCCATGGGAGATGTGTCCTCCTACCATCTCTGCATTGTGCTGCTTTCCTACCTGCTTTGCCTGCCTGTGGACCTGCTAGACAAAATGAGTGAAGATTGAGCCCTAAACTGTGAGGTGAAAGCTTGCTGTCACTTCCACTGATTGATCAGGGGTGTACTAGGCTTTTTTTCTCTTCTAGCAGCAAAAATCAGGTGTAGCATTGGCCCTCTTTAGCCATGCCCTCCTTGTATGTGGTTCAAATCAACCTCTCGAGCTGCATGCTGTTTAATTACACTTCTGTCCTCACTTAAATGAGTGATGAACAGCTTCTTTGGAAAGGTGATGTGCAGATGTACAGAAATATTTGCAACAAAAGCGGTTACGTGCTTTTCCCTCCTCCTGCCCATCTTTTAATTAAAATGACTCATGCTAATGGCACCTTTTACAACAGGAGGGACTGGTCATCGTGATGTGACCTGCAATTAGATGAGTTTGGAAGAATGCATTGCTTGGTCCTCTGATGTGCCTTCCTCTGGTTAATGCATCCTCCCTCGCCTGCTGGAACCTGCTGGGACCACAGGGATTGCGGTGTGATGCAAAATTCTGCTATGCAGACATAGCACAGGGAAAATTGGGTAAAAAAATTACTAGAAATGGGGTAAAAAATTCCCTAGCTTCCCCGTGCCTGAGCCTTCCTTTAAGGAGGGCTAGAAACCTCATTTGCAGGGTTAATTTGTTCCTTGCCACTTGTAGTGAGTAGATGCTGTAGTAAGACCAAGGCAGCACCTCTAGTACTCTACCTTGCATGTAATGGGGCTGTAATTCTCTTCTAGCCACCTGATAAAAGTTACCTTAGTTTGAACTTGATTCACGACATCTCTGCTCTGAGCAAAAAATTAAACTTCAAAGCCATCAGCATAGCTGTGTCCTAATGCCTGCTCATGCCTTTATGAGGCTCTTCAGGATGCTGCACTGGACAACCCCATGGGCTAAAGCTACATACAGGGTTCTGAGCCCTGATGGCCTCTTCCAATGGCCATCTCCTTCCTATCTCAGCATTTCAGAGTTTACTTGTGCCAAGGGAGCAAGGGCTGGTGGGAAGAGCATTCAGCAGGCTGCTTACCCTATACAAATAACAAGTTTTAATAATGGTATCGCCAGAGGACAGAGATGAAGGTCAGTTCACACGTGTTCTTGAGCCTATAGATGAGAATCGATTGCTTATGGAGATATTTTTTTCCCTCTTCACTGTCGTTTTTCTTTCTCTCATCCTCATGTACACTTACTGTAAGGAAAAAGAGTTATTTGCAGTTTTTGATCACATGTGGTGAAGAACTCTTTGACAGATATATATATATATATTTGAGAGACAAGGAGAATATGACAGCTTGTCAAATTCAAGAGATGTTATTCAGCAGTTTAATCCCAAGCATCGTATGATCAGTTCTGCCAACTCACAATTTGTTGTGCTGCTATAATTTTTCGTTTGCCCCCAAATCTCCAGCACCAGAAATCATGTGAGAATCTCAGCTATTGTAAAGTCCAGAAGTGAAAGGCCAGAAATTGTGCAGCTGTAGTAATTAAAAATATTAATAATAATAATAAAACAAATAGCAGGATCCCAGCATTTATAGAGCATTAAAACTGGAGGCTTGCTAATGAAACGCTTGATTTGCAACTTGAGGGCCGCAGCAGGACAGCTTTAAGAGCTTTGAATGTGTTTACTTGGACTGTGGAATTAGAGATCAAAATCTCAGGAGAAAATTCAGATCTCCACCTTTTCTGACAAGAAAAGAGGTTACGAGGCAGCTTTCCTCTGTACAGGCATAAAATATCCCAGAAGAGTTTTTCACTGGATGTTGTGGTTTAACCCTAGCTGACAACCATGCACCACACAGCTGCTCTCTCACTCCCCCACAGTGGGATGGGGAAGAGCATCAGAAAGATAAAATAAGAAAACTCATGGGTTGAGGTGAAGACAGTTTGACAGGTAAAGCAAAACTGCGTGTGCAAGCAAAGCAAACCAAGGAGTTAGTTCACTGTTTCCCATCAATGGACAGGTGTTCAGCCATCTCCAGGAAAGTGGGCTTCCATCAGGCGTTGCTTGGGAAGACAAACACCATCACACCGAAAGCCTCCTGCTTCCTTCTTCTCGCTTAATATGCTGAGGGACATCATATGGTATGGAATAACCCTTTGGTGAGTTGGGATCAGCTGTCCTGGCTGTGTCCCCTCCGAGCTTCTTGTGTAACCTCAGTCTACTCGCTGGTGGTGTGAGAGGCAGAAATGGGCCTTGACTCTGTGTAGGGACTGATTAGCAATAACTAAAACAACTCTGTGTTATCAAAACTGATTTGAGCACAAATTCAAGATGTAACCCTGTACCGGCTACTATGAAGAAAATTAACTCTATCCCAGCCCAAAGCAACTCACTGGGAAATAAGAACTTAAGTCAAATACTTGCCCATTTTGGAGAAGGCTAATGAGAATGTGGTTTCTGTGCTTTTGTCCTGGAAATGGCTGTATTTCAGTGGCAGCTGTTGCCATCTATCAGTATGCCAACGTTCACAAGGACTCTCATTTTTGTGTATTGTCTCTACGCGTTCAAAAGTTACTGTGGCACCAGGTTCACTGGGTTTGTTGTTTGCCAAAAAGGAGCACCTAAAGATGAACTAAGTTCTTCCAGCTGTTTCTGAGATTTTTTTTCTTTGCAAACGGGCAAAATTTCTTATTTTGAAACTAACAAACTTGATGTGACAGGTTACACAAGCAACCTGAACAAATAAGGCCAGTTGCTTAATCATTACTCAAAGGATCCACATCACTACTCAAAGAATGTCCTTGCTTGGAGTTAATTTACTCAAGTTATGTGTTATTTGAAATGACTCACTTCCCAGAGACCCTGTTTGCCATGAATGAGGCTGTGGTCCCACCACCCCTGTGGTTAGCAGGGTAGCTCTGGTCCGGGTGGTTGTGTCTCCATGGAATGAGGAATGGGCATTCAAGGTCTCCTGTCTCTGAGAAAGAAGGCAGGTGTGACGTCTGGATGCTTGGAGGTTTAGGGGCCTTTCACAAGCCCCTTGCTCCTGCAATCTCAATGCTTTTGCATCCTGAAGCTTTCACTGTTATCCTCGGTGATGAGGTGCTGGAAGTCGAAGTTATTTGAGATGCCTCTTCTCTAGAGGTGTTCAGCTTCAGGTTGGACGAGACTTTGAGCAAACTTATCTAGTTGAAGGTGTCCCTGCACATGACAAGGGTGTTGGAACTGAATGATCTTTAAGGTCTATTCTGACCCAAACTATTCTGTTATATGATTCTGTGGTTCTATGAAGATAGCTCAAAATCCTTCCTTGATCCTGGAGCAGTTATTTCACCCCTGGAAAGCTGCTGTTGGAGGCTATCAAATTGGAATGGGGGTAGACACACCCAGTTTGTATTTTAGGAGTGTCGAAGGTACCCAGGGAAGCAAAGTCCTTGGTCGGTCCTGCCATCTACTGGCTTTTGCCAGACTTGGTAAAGGTGCTTTGAAGCAGCAAGTCGAGGAGTAACCCTTAGCAAATGAACTCTGGAGTCCGGCGCCAAGGGCGAGCTACCTTTAACCACATAATTGCATGCGAAGCAGAGAATCAAAAGCATCAGAGACAGGCTGAGTGTTTTAATTTGTTTGGCTTTGCTCTGATAGTGTAAATTGAGAAATGAAAGGCTTAACAGGCTTCCCAGCTCCAACATTTTCTGAGGCAACATTTTTTTTCCAGCCCAAACCCTACAATGTTATCAAAATTGAAACACTTCATGAAAATATAATAAGGGCAATAAAGTGTTGCAGGAAAAATATTGACACTTTTTATTTCAGCAGTGTTGGATGATCTCATTTCACTGAGATGGTTACACTGAAAAATTGATTTTACTGATACCTATATGTGAGGTTTGTAATTGTGTATTACCTTTATTGTAACAAAATAAGCAGAATAAAGAAACATTGATTCCTTTAAATATATTACCATAAGTATAAGTGTAGTGTATGTTACATATTGTTTCTTATACTCTAATAAAAATATATGGAATTAATAAAAAAGATTCACTTGGAAAAAATGTTTGGATAGTTCTGCATTATGTTACAGATACTGCCTCTTTCTTTGTGTGAAGAGAAAGTGCTTGGTTTGGATTCAAAGGATAAAGGGTTGCAGACTGGTCAAAAGGAGGCTGAGCCTATGGACTATAGGGAGTGATAAATTCATACAGGCCATCTCAAGGCCATTGGTGTCTTCCTGGTTATGGATAAAGAACAGGGATTGTCTTTGCCTTCAATAGACATGCTCATAAATATTGTTGACTTGCCCTTGACCCTGCTGGGAATGGAGATGGGATTTGTGCTTTGACACTGTGCTCGCTCTTGTTGGAGAGGACAGCTATTTTGGGCACACGATGACCCCTGTGTGGGTGTCTGTGTGCAGCTGCTCTTCTTCCTGAACTCTGCTGCTCTGGCCTCTCTTCTGTCCTCTGACAGATGCACGCATGGACACATGGATGTGGGGGTGGTTGCTCTGGAGATTCCCCTCTGCCCTCCTGAACTGGGAAGCATTCATGCTGCTTTCCAAAGTGATGGCATTCTAATTTCTGTTGAAACCTTTATTGTTTTGGGAAGCCCAGTTGGATCCCGTGGGCGAAGGAGGTTATGTTCTCTGGGGAGCGTAAGATAAATGCAGAGTAAGACGACTACGAACATCCACAGGCTCTTCGAAACAAAGAAATAAAAATATTGCCTTTTCACTGGATATCCACAACCTAGACTATCTTGTTCCTAGGAAAGGGTGTTCTCCATTGCTCTCCCTCTTTGCAATCTATATTTTGCAGACTTTCCTGTAAATGTTTTTGGGATTAGAGGGCACCAGTGATGATAGGGGGTATTTTGGGGACTGGAGAGTGTTGCATAACACATAGTGACAGAAGAAAGTTTCTCCCAAGAGGCTACACCTCACTACTACCTGGAGTTCCCTACATCCACACTCCTGCTGCTCTGTTGGGACCTGTCTCTCTCTAGACAGGCCCAGAATGGACTCTTCCACATTTCAGATGTTCAGGGAAATGCTGCTGTTTCTCGTGGACATGATTAACGTTTTGACCCAGAGGTAATAGAACCGCTTTCTTCATTACGATTCATATTTCCAGGTGAGCCTCGTTGAGAGATGTAGTGATACCAATGCCCGAAAGTATTTCTGGAAACTAAGCAACACGGGCTGTTGCCAATGTTTCTGTTTCAGTTGGCTCTGCAGGTGTTTTTCACCCGTATCCCGAGGTCGTGTTGATCATCTCAAAGTATGAGACACCATGTGACAGCAAATAGGCCTGAGGCAGGAAAATTCCTGCATCCCCATCCCTGTTTTTTTCTGTACATGCCTCCACTCTATCCATGGCAGACACAGGTTTTAGAGGAAGGAATAGCTCTTGGGCTGGAAAGGAGTCTCCAGAAAATGGTTTGCTAGTTTTGATGTGGAAGAGTCAAGAAAAGCTTGTAAAAGTAGGTAAGTTTGCAAGTGAAAATTTGAGTGGTGGCAAAGGATGGAAAAAAATGACTGAATCAAGAGCTCCACCTTCCTGTCAGTGCTAACCCTCTCCGCTTTCTTTGATCCTGATTCCATTTCTCCCCTGCTCGTGAATATTGAAATGCACATGAGAAGCCATGAGGAGATATGGAGAAGCACCTCCAGGTTGCAATGCTGCCCTGAGCACCAGATGAGATGGGAGAAGGTTGGAAAGATGGGAGGTGCTTTGCATGGGGATGAAAACATATTCCAGTCTTCCTACTTATCATCTCCTAAGAAAAAGGCATTTCAGATAATGTAAAGGGTACCTTGGTC
Source organism: Tapera naevia (assembly GCA_033556795.1). Lineage (NCBI taxonomy): Eukaryota > Metazoa > Chordata > Aves > Cuculiformes > Neomorphidae > Tapera > Tapera naevia. Next base: position 601,601 of record JAUMJJ010000063.1, read on the forward strand.
TCCTTGGCTGTGATGAGCTGGCCTTTCCTGTGACACAGGGATACTTGGCCATCCAAGCTGCTATTAGGTTAATAACTCTTGTCCCTTGTGTAGAAATAAATAAACTATCATGTCTAAAAGGTAACATGTACAGCATCAAACCTGTGGGGGAAGAGGTCTGAGTAGTGTGCCTTGCTCTCCTACTCCATGACACTTAACACAAGCAACAACTAAGTGTATTGTATTTCACCCAGATTCCTGACATGCCTGCATCACCAAAAGCAATGCCATGTTGTTGCCCATGAGCACCAGGTGCTCCTGGCTCTGATCCTGTCTTCTCATTGTTAAAATTGCAGGGATGTGGTCACCCGTTCTTGCACAGGAGTCTGAGTTTCTCTCCAGGACCCCTTCCTGAGCTGAGACCAGTTAAACCTACTCTTTCAAGGAATGGCATTTAGAATCCAAACTATTAGAGAAAAGATGGTAAAAAGCAAATATGAGCAGACAATAAATGTAGGACTGTGGCAACTTTTAGGTTTTCTCCCTTTTTTTATTTTCAGAGAATCAGAGAATCAAAGAATGGTTTGGGTTAGAAGGAACCTTCAAGATCATCCAGTGCGAACCCTCTGGCCATAGGCAGGGACACTACCCACTAGCCCAGACTGCTCAAGGCGTCATCCAGCCTGGCCTTGAATACTTTCAGGGAGGGGGGCATCCTCAGCTTCCCTGGGCAACCTGTTCCAGTGTCTCATCACCCTCATTGTGCAAGAATTTCTTCCTAATGTCTAATCCAAATCTTCCACCTCCCAACTTAAAGCCATTCCCCCTCATCCTATCACTACATGTCCTTGTAAAAAGCCAATCTCCAGCGTTCCTGTAGCCCCCTTTCTGAACTGGAAGACTGCTCTAAAGTGTCCAGGAGGCTTATCTTCTCCAGGCTGAACAACCCCAACTCTTTCAGCCTGTCCTCATACCAAAGATGCTCCATTTTCAAATGGAGATATCTCATCCTAGAGCGAGTTGGAAGAAAATTATTATGAAACTCAAATTTTGGAAACAATGAAAATTAAAAACTACAATAATAATCCTAAAAATTTCTCCGTTCCTTCCTCGGGAAATGGGCTGGAACCAGTCACGTCCATGTTATTCTCTTGTCAGAAGGTGGCAGTGGCAGACACCAGATCTGGCAGTGCAATCTCAGTAGGATGTCCTGGGATGGATGTGTTGACATGTGAGGACCACAAGCACCTTCTACTAAAGGACATGATGTGGAAAGACGTTTACCTGGAGCCTGGAGATGAGGAAGAGATGCATTATCCCAGCATGTTCTTCACTACATCTGAAGCATGGAGGCACCACAGCTTTTCTGGCCTCCTCTTCCAGGTTTTGAACATTCACATGGAGAAATATTTTTCATCATATCTAACAATAATTTCCCTTCCTGCAACTTGTGGTCAATGGGCATCTTCAAGGATAGTCCAGCTTAGCCTTCTCTTTGACGCTATTTAATATCAGATGCCTTTAGAACCCCTGAGCCCTTTCTTCTCAGCTCGTTTTCCAGGCTGAATAAAACCATCTCTTTCATAACTCCTCCTATTGCCTGTGGTTGAATCCCTGGCCAAAAAACATGAAATCCTGGGATTACAGAAACATAGTGGAGTAGTTCACATAATTGAGTGCTACCACGGCTGGATATCAGGTGTTTAAGAAGGGCAGCTCAGGAAGGTGAGGAAGGGGAGTTGCTTTTTATGGGAGAGAGCAGCTGAAGTGTATGGAGATCTGCCTAGGGATGGATGATGAGACAGCTGAGATGTAAAGAGTCAGAATGACCAAGCACATAAATGTAAGTGATGTTGTAGTGGGTATCCTGATACAGATGGCCTGATCAGGAAGAAGTAGATGAGGCCTTGTTCAGACAATTGGAACAAGCCTTCCTCATGCTCATGGCAGACTTCCACCACTCCAAAATCTGCTGGAGGAACAACGCAGCAGGGTTCTAGCTATCCATGAGGTCTATGGAATGCTCTGATGACAACCTCCTGATAGAGGTGACTGAGGAGCCAACAAGAAGAGGTACTTTGGTAGACCTCGCATTTGCAGATAAGGAAGAACCTGTTGGGGACCACAGAATCATAAAATCATGGAAACACTGAGGCTAGAAAAGACCTCTAAGATCATTCAACCCAACCATCAGACCAACACCACCGTGCTTCCTAAACCATGCCCTGTAGTGCCACGTCTGCAAGCTTTTTGAACACTTTTAGGGATGGAGACTCTATCACTTTCCTGGGAAGCCTCTTCCAGTGCTTCACCACTCCTTCAGAGAAGACATTTTTCATAATATACAATCTAAACCTCTCCTGGCACAACTTGAGTCCATTTCCTCTTGTCTTTTCATTTGTTTCTTGGGAGAAGAGACCTGCACCCAATTCGCTACAATCTCCTTTCAGGGAGCTATAAAGAACTATGAGGTCTCTCCTCTGCCTCCTCTTCTCGAGGTTAAACAATCCCATTTCCCTCAGCCACTCCTCATAACTCCTGTGCTGCAGACCCTTCACCAGCTTTGTGCCCTCCTCTGGATGCGCTCCAGCAACTCAATGTCCTTCTTGTACTGAAGGGCCCAAAACCGAGCAAAGGATTCAGTATGTGGCCTCATCAGCACCGAGTAGAAGGGTGTGATCCGTTCCCTGGTCTTGGTGATCACATCATTTCTGATTCACGCCAGGATGCTGTTGGCCTCCCTGAGGCCAACACTGAGAACACTGTGGCTCATGTTCAGCTGCCTGTTGACCAGCACCCTCTGGGTCCTTTTCCGCTGGCAAAGGTTGTACAAATTCTGCTGCTGGTGTGGCTGGGGTGGTTTGAGCTACACTGCTTTGTGACAAACACCTATGAATTGGTCTTGTCTCCCACAGACCTTTCTTTGCCCATTTGCTTGGACTATCAAACAGGCCAAACTGCTCACCTGGCTGGGAAACGTCACTGCAGGGCTGCTTCCCTCACCTTTACCTGGGTTAAATACTCTGGGAGCCAGAAGTTTTTGGGTCAGAAGTATTATCCTAAAGTCTTGAGGCATCTGGAAGCCAAACCTGAGATGTTTCTTGCTGAATCTGTCACCTGGGCAGTAGAGATATCATAGAATCCTAAAATCTTAGAACAGTTTGGGTTGTAAGGGATTTCAAAGATTGTCTAGTTCCAACAACTCTGTCAAGGGCAGGGACAACTTCCACTGAATCAGATCATTCAAAGCATCTTCCAACCTGGCCTTGACCGCCTCCAGGGATGGGGCACTCATGACTTATCTGGGCAAGCTGTGCCAGTGCCTCACCACCCTCACTATAAAATATTTCTTCATAATGTCTTATCGGAATCTTTCAGCTTGAAACCATTACCCCCCATTCAGTCCCTGCACTCCTGATAAAAAGCACCCCCCAGCCTCAGCTTTCCTGTAGGCTCTTTTTTAAGTACTGGAAGGCTGCTAGAAGGTCTACCCAGCACCTTCTCTCATATCTTAAAGACACTTTGGTTGAGAAGTGCTAGGAGTGTGTCCCCAGGTCGAGTCTACCCAAACCAGTAGAAAACCTAAGACATGGATACTTCCAGCTTCAGTGCCTCGTAGTGCAGTATTAGAGAGAGATGAAAAGTACCTGGAGGGGAAGCTGCTTCCTTCCAGTCAGGTCATTTACTGCTTTACATGACTTGTCCTTGTTCTTCCCTTCTGGGTCAATGAGAAGTGACTCAGATAGGAAAGTATCTCTTGTTCATTGGATTAAGTCTGGAAGGAACAGAGGGGATAATTAAAGCAGGTGACAGCTAAGCTGAGCAAGTGATTTACATTCTTGCATCATTAGCAATGCCTTGGAAATCTGGATGGAGCAAATAATCTTGAAATAAATGATTACTGTGTCAATCAGTCAGGACTGATGGGAAGGGGAAAGATACCAGCTTGAAAGCAAAACGTGAAAAAGGGAAACCAGAAAGACATCATGAGGAGGGAAGATAAATTCCCACTAGTTCTAAATCATAAAATAGAATAGTAGAATAGCTTGGGTTGGAAGAGACCTTAAAGATCATTTACTTTCTCTCCTTCTGACCTGGGCAGGGAGACCTTCCACTGGATCAGGTTGCTCAAAGCCTCATCTGACCTGGCCTTGAACACCTTCAGGGATGGGGCATCCACAATATACCTGGGCAATCTGTGCCAGTGCCTCACCACCCTCACAGTCCAAAAATTTCCATTAATATCTAACACGAATCTCCCCTCTTTCAGTTTAAAACCATTACCCCTCATCCTACCCCCAAACTCCCTGATAATGAGGGAGTGCAGTGATATATACGATCAATCCTTACTATGCATATTATGAACAGAAAGGGAGAACATGCTTCAGTGGTTACTAAGTCCGATAAGATTCCCTCATAGGACCATTGTATCCACGTGCTGGCCACTGGCCAGGAAAGTGATAAATATGAAGGTCCCACTCAGAAAGACTAATGTGCTACACAAAGGTTGGTCTAAATAATAACCTAGACATAAGAGGTGCATTGAATTCAAAGGGAAAAAAAGAGGTTGGGAAAAAAAAAAAGGCAGGTGAATCATCACTCACAGGGAACAGGACTCTCTGTAAAAAATAAATCATCTTGTTCCCTACCTTCCTCTCCTGGTGAATAAACAAAGCATCACTAATTCTCAGGCACAGCATACAACACGTGCCTGGGGCAGAGGGGGCAGCTATAGCGCACTCAGATGAAGAGCAGCAGAGTTAAGGAAACTCTTCATACTTTTGGTTTGGTCTGATCTGTTTGCCCTGGGTCCTGCACTACTCAGCATCTCTCATGCCCCAGTCCAGTTATCAAGGTGGAAATCTGTGTGGAGAGAGCTGCTAAGGCTTCCACACCAATCCACACCTCCAATCTATAAGAGGCTGACCTGCTACCAGATATAAAAGTCACAACTCTCTGCTCAGCAGGGTGCTTTGAGCCTATGTCTTGTCAGATTGAGGGGACAACACCCCTTTCCCCAACTGTACCTTCCAACAACTCGGTTCCAGAAATCATCTGATGTTTTCATGCTCAATACACTTGAGAGAGGGTTGAAGTGTCTTGCAGGGATGTGCCAGTATAATGGTCTTAATGCCAGACAGAGACATGTTGGATCTTGGCCATACATAGTAGGGAACTGTAGTAAAATCAATTAGTAGGAATAAGTCTGCTGTGACTAATGAGCTCATGAGTGATGCCTGAGTGGCAACGGCTCTGAGAGAGCTGCAGGGTTGGATTCCTGATGCATTATTCATAGGGATAGGCCAGATTCAGGCTTGTCACTGTTTATTTCTTATTTTGCTTCTCCAGGTTTCTCTTTAGATTTTAAAGACATTCCTCAGCAGTGCAAGAGGGCAAAGATGTCTGTTGAATTCTTCTCTTTTCAATACAAAGTTGCTCTGATCTTTGGAGAAATGTGGTTTCTATGACAGATGGGGGGGGAACATGATGAGTCAGAGGTGAAGTTTGTGGTAATTTAATCCTCAACACTTTGCATGCCAGAATATTTACTAATCAGAGAGAACTATCTTTTCTACTAGCTTCCTTAACTGACTTTCACCATTGGTACTGTTTTGAAGCTACCAGGAGAAGGCTGATTGTTCGCAAAAATTTCCTCTTTAACCTTTCTAATACATAGCTTATATTTTATTTATAATCAACCTGCAACATGCATCAATTCAGTATCTAGAATGGGAAAACTGAGGTTAGTTCGTAGAATCATAGAATCAGAGAATGGTTTAGTTGGAAGGGAACTTAAAGATCATCCAGTTCCAACACCCCTGCCATGGGCAGGGACACCTCCCGCCAGACCAGGCTGCTCGAAGCCCCATCCAACCTGACCTTGAACAACTCCAGGGAGAGGACATCCATAACTTCCCTGGGCAACCAGTACCAGTGCCCCACCACCCTCGTCATGAAGAATTTCTGCCTAATGTCTAATCTAAATCTTCCTCCTTCCAATTTAAAGCCATTCCCCCTCATCCTGTCAGTATTTGCCCTTGTAAAGAGCCCCTCCCCATCTTTCCCGTCACCCCCTCAGTTACTGAAGGCTGCTAAAAGTCTCCCAGGGGCTTTCTCCTCTCCAGGTTGAAGAACCCCAGGTCTCTCAGCTTGTCCTAATAGGAGAGGTTCTCCAGCCCCCTGGCCATTTTCATGGCCTTCTGTGGACTTGTTCCAATGGTTCCATATCCTTCTTATGTTGGAGATTCCAGAACTGTACACAATACTCCAGATGGGAAGGTCACCAAGGTCAGCTAGCAAGTCATAGACAGAGCTTAGAATAAAGCTCTAATTAAGTGACTTTTAGGCCAGTACTCACTCCTTTTTCTTCTAGTAACTCATGCCCATCATCTCAGGGTTGCATAAAAATAGCAGAACAGCATTAAGTAGTGGTTAAACCACGCAGAATACAGTACTGGCTCTGCCTGTGACTACCTTGCTCAATGAGCCTGATTAACCTCTGCATCTCAGCTTCCTTGTATATGATATTGAGATAATATTTACTTTTCTTACAGAAGTGTCTTTGGGTTCAACCCACTTGTTGCTCTGCAGAAAGAGCTAAGCAGCAGCATATGACACTGTCATGTCAGCACCTCTCCACATATACCTTTAAATCTAACTGTAGCTTTTGCCTGTACATTTGTCTGCTTTGGAAAGCTGTGCGATTCCTAAGAGATACAAAATTATAGAATCATGGAATTGTAGAATCATAGAATCGTTTGAAGTCGAAGGCACCTAAAGATCATCCAGTTCCAGACCCCCTGCCATGGGCAGGGACACCTTCCACTATACCAAGGGTTACCCAAAGCCTCATCCTACCTGGTCTTGAACATTTCCAAGGATGGGACATCTACAGCTTCTCTGGACAACCTGTTCCAGTGCCTCACCACCTGCACAGTAAAAAATTTCTTTCTAAAATTTAATCTCTGTGTCTCCCCTCTTTCAGTTTAAAACAAATCCCACTCATCTTATCCCTGCACTCCCTGATAAAGAGCTCCTCCCCAGCTTTCCTGTAGGCCCTGTTTAAGTACTGGAAGGCTGATCTAAAGGTCTCCCCAGAGCCTTCTCCAAGTTGAACAACCCCAACTCTCTGCTTGTCCTTATATGGGAGGTGCTCCAGCCCTATGATCACCTTTGTGGCCTTCTCCAGACACATTCCAACAGACCCATGTCTGTTCTATGTTGAGGACTCCAGAACTGAAAGCAGGGCTCCAGGTGAGGTCTCACAAGAGCTGATTAGAATCAAGAAAATGGAGAGTTTCAAGCAATGACGTCAAGAAGGCTCTGAATCAAAACTAGTACCTGCACTTCTTCAAGTGCACACACAGAACACATGGTTTCTGAAACACTTACCCTGGAGGTAAATGAGGGGGGTCTACAGGAAAGTTAGGGTGGGTGCTTTATCTGGCACTCTAGTAACAGGATAAGGGTTTGGGCAATCTGATTCAGTGGAAGTTGTCCCTGCCCATGGCAGAGGGAGTTGCAGCTGATGATCTTGAAGGTCCCTTCCAGCTGAAAACATTCTACGATAATATGGTTCCCACTGGGACCTTCCCAACCTGGTAATTAGGCAGTGTGAAACAGTCTATTGCAGTGTTATGGGATTTGTAGACTATTTCCAATATGGGTACAACTGTTACAAGACTGCTCACATCAGATGAAGATGCCTCCACCCAGAGACTGTCTCAGCTGACCAGGTAGGAGGGTTTGACACAGGTTTTCTCAGGCTGGAAATAAACATTTGACTCTGAATTTATTTCCTAATTTCTGATTAAAAAGTCCTCTGAAATGCAGAGAGTTTCTGTACTGGTTTATTTTGAACACATATGTTAGAAAATGTCTGGTTTTTCAAAATCCATCTTGTGTATTGTTGAGCAGATTGATAGCCTTGGGCCTTTTCACCTTTTTTCCCTGTAGTTAATGGAAAACCCCCAACACAATAGGCTGTGATTACCCACTTAAAGAGCAAAACCTTCAACAAAAAAGCTGTTTGGATGGTTTTATTCCTACTTGTTATTTCTTTGGTGATTTGCCAACACTGCAAGGCAATTGCATAGGGTGTGCATGAAAGAGAAATCATTTCAGGCCATGCTTAAAGACCTAGATAAGATCAACTGAAACTACAAACAAGTAAGGTATGTTGTCGCCGCCCCCCCCCCCCCCCTCCAGTCATCCAAACTAAACGAGGGCACAGGATTTAAGCAGGGTGTTGGCATATATTCTTCCTTCCAAAAGCTTGCAATATAATGGAGATCACATTTCAGATGTGCATGGGAAACCAACCATCTAGCACACATTGTTCAAGGTCACTTAATGCCAGAAAACAGAAACCCCACCCCTTTCCATGTTTAGTTGTTTGGGTTTTATTTTTTGCTAAGAACAAAACAAACACAATCAGCGTATTTCCCCTTCTTTAATAGGATTATAAAATTCTCTGCTGAACATGAGGAATGCAAACCCAAGAATATATCAAAATGCCTTTCCCTAGATAATTTTGGGCTGGAAATACTGCTGAACTTTCGTAATCAACATAATGACTGTATTGTGGAGGCCACATGAAAACAATGAGTCGCAATTCCTGAGGGTGTAAATCACCCAAAAAGGCCATTTGTAAGTGAGGCAGGGAGTCTTAAATGATGAGAAGGTCGCTGGAGCTCTTGGTTTGGAGAGATGAGAACTGAGTTTTTTTATCTGGGAATAACCAGATTTTTTATTTGGTGTCCTATGTTAAGTTTTAGAATCCTCAGCACAGGAAGGACACGGATCTGATACACCGAGTCCAGAGGAGGCCACAAAAATTATTCAAGGGCCAGAGCACCTCCCATACAAGGGCAGGCAGAGTTGTTCAGCCTGGAGAAGGGAAGGCTTCAGGGAGGCCTTAGAGCAGCCTTCTAGTATTGAAAGGGGGCTACAGGAAAGCTGGTGAGGGCTCTTTATCACAGATGCAGGGACAGAATGAGGGGAAATGGGTTTAAGCTGAAAGAGGGAATATTTAGAATAGATCTTAAGAAGGAATTCTTTACTGTGAAGGTGGTGAGGGACTGGACGGAGTTGCCCAGAGACATTGTGGCGCCCCATCCCTGGAGGTGTTCAAGGCCACGTTGAATGAGGCTTTGAGCAACCTGATCCAGTGGAAGGTGTTGCTGTCCATTGCAAGGGGGATGCAACTGGATGATCTTTAAGGTCCCTTCCAACCCAAACCATTCTATGATTCTATCGTTCTATGATAACAGAAGACTGTTTACAATTAACATTTCAAGAATTTGAGTGATATTAACCCTGAATAAAGTTCCTCCAATGGTGCAATAGATAAACAAAAGTGTTGGCATTATCTCCAAGATCATCTTTGTTTTAACTTTCCCTTCTTACTTTCTTTATTAAAAATCTGTTTGGAGAGAGCACCTGGCACAAACACAGAAAGGTTCTTCTTTGCCCTTTTTGTGATTCCACAATCAACTTGCCCATCACACACTGTAGGAGAATTTCCTAGTTGGGTCTGGCCTGAGGCACAGGAAAAGGAGGCAGATGCCTGGGAAAGCAACTTTTGGGGATGGGAAAGCCAAGGTGTTTGGCAAGCAAATAAGCAGTATGCTTGCCACCACACTTGGAGAAGTTCGGCATAGAGCAGAGGGTCTTCTCCAGGCACCACCCTGGAGGGCAAGAGGTTGGACACAACTGCATGGAGAGCTATAGGCTGGGGACAGAGTGGCTGAAGAGTAGTCAACTGGAAAGGGACTTGGGAGTGATGGTAGACAGGAAACTCAACATGAGCCAGCAATGTGCCCAAGTGACCAAGAAGGCCAATGCTATCCTGGCCTGTATCAGGAATGGTATGGCCAACAGGACTAGAGAAGTTATCATCCCCTTATACTCGGCACTGCTTAGGCCACACCTTGAGTGCTGTGTCCAGTTCTGGACCCCTCAGTTTAAGAGAGATGTTGAGATTCTGGAGTGTATCCAGAGGAGAGCAACAAAGATGGTGAAGGGGCTGGAGCACAAGCCCTATGAAGAGCGACTGAGGGAGCTGGGGTTGTTTAGCCTGGAGAAGAGGAGGCTCAGGGGAGACCTTATTGCTCTCTATAACTACCTAAAAGGAGGTTGTAGGCAGGCAGGGGTTGGTCTCTTCTCTCAGGCAACCAGTGACAGAGGACATGGTCTCAAGCTTTGTTGGGGAGGTTTAGGCTTGATATTAGGAAAAGATTCTTCACTGAAAGGGTGATTGGCCATTGGAATGTACTGCCCAGGGAGGTGGTGGAGTCATCTTCCCTGGAGGTGTTTAATAGCAGATTGGATGAGGTGCTTAGCGCCATGGTTTAAACTACGAGTAAGTGTTGGTGTTGGGTCATAGGTTGGACTCGATCTCAAAGGTCTTTTCCAACCTTGTGATACTGATACTGTGTGTGAAATGACCTCAAGTTGCGCCAGGGAAGGTTTATATTGGATATTAGGAAAAATTTCTTTATTGAAAAAGTGGGGAAACATTGAAATAGGTTGTCCATGGATAAGTGAGGGAGTTCTCATCCCTGTAGGTGTTCAATAAACATGTAGAGGTGGCACTGTGAGACATGGTTTAGTAGCATGGTGGTGTTGGGTTGACAGTTTGATTTTATTGTCTTAGAGGTTTTTTCCAACCTTAATGATTCTGTGATTCTAAGATTCTGTGGTCATCTCTGAACAGCTCAGTAGTGAGCCTGAGAGACACCCTTGGCCCAGATTTTCAGAGTCTAGTCTTGTTGTCTTCTCAGAGCTGCCACCACCTGTGCCCACAGAGGACAGGGGGAGAGGAAAGAGAAAGACAGCCTACTCCCACCCACAGCCCCCCCTGAAACCCTGCTCACAGCTTAAGGAGAGATTTTACAATATTGAAATCCCAACTCTTCTGTTTCCAGTGAGTAAGGGATTGTAAGTCATCTTTGCACTTCTGTTCTTAGTTATAACACTTTTCTTCCTGGCCATTTAGAGGGACCCTGAGAGGCTTGAGAGCTGGGCCTGTGTGAACCTCGTGGAGTTCAACAAGACCAAGCGCAAAGTCCTGCACCAGGGTTGGGGCAATCCCAAGAAAAAGTATAGACTGGGCGAGAATAGATTGGGAGCAGCCCTGAGAAGAAGAACTTTGGGTTCTAGTGGATAAGAAGCTAAGCAAGAGCTGGCAATATGCCCTTGCAGCCAACTGTGACCTGCTCTGGTGAGACCTCACTTGGAGTATTGTGTTTAATTCTGGAGCACAGGAAGGTCATGGATCTGTTGGAGAGAGCCCAGAGGAGGCAATGGAGATGATCTGAGGGCTGGAGTACCTTCTATACAGGGGCAGGCTGAGAGAGTTGGGGTTGTTCAGCCTGGAGAAAGTTCCGGGGAGATCTTATAGCAGCCTTCCAGTACTTAAAGTGGGCTACAGGAAAGCTGGGGAGGGACTCTTTATGAGGGAGTGCAGGGATAAGAAGAAGGGGAATGGTTTTAAGCTGAAAAGGGGAGATTGAAGTGAGCCATTAGGAAGAAATTATTCCTATGAGAGTGCTGAGGCACAGGCACTGGTTGTCCAGAGAAGTCATGGGTGTCCTGTCCCTGAAGGTGTTCGAAGCCAGGCTGGATGATGTTTTGAGCAACCTGATCCTGTGTAAACTGTCTCTTCCCATTGCCAGGGGGTTTGGAACTGGATGATCTTTAAGATCACTTCCAACCCAAACTATTCTATGATTCTATGATAAACTCTTGTCCTTGCAAAGTAGAAAAACATAGAGAAAAAAAGCACATGGGCTTTAATGCCTTGGTGTTTCACAGCTACAGATACTTTTTATTTACTATATTATGAAAAAGCAGACATTTCAACAAGCTGCATGGCAAGCCATGGACACATATTATTTAATACCTCTGGGTTTACATGTCATGCCTAGACACAAAACACCCAGCTTAAGCAACCTCAGCTATTGTCCACCATGTAAAAACTCATTTTCTTCTTCAAGGAACATAAAAAGAGATGACAGGATAGCCGGAGGTGGGGCCTGCTTTGTATCTCATTCAATTCATTTCTAGCTCAATCAGACTCGTTTTTCCAGTAGAATTAGATCTTGAGTTGGAATCAGTAGGTGACAAGCCATCAGGAGGTGTCCGCTTAAAGCTGGCAGTGAAGAGTGGTGGTAGCCCAGTGACCAGGCAACGAAGGTCTGTGCAAGATGAAGATGCTTCTGTCTCTTCTGTTGGTCGCCGTTGCTTGTGTGGAATTTGGTAAGTTCCTGCTCTCACTTATACAAATTCCTACAGTAGATTCCATGTGATGGGATGGGTGCATCTTGTTCCATCTGAAGTCCATGCCTCTCGTTTTGAGCAGTTTTCAGCAAAAAAAAACCCCTGTCTTTGGGATAATTCCAGCTTTTCAGATATTCAGGATCATCATGGTCTCGTTGGGATTGTTAGTTCAGGCTCTTTAGGAAGTGTTGCGAGACATAATGTGATTACATCATGTAATTTCTTTAATGCAAATTCCAGCTTTCGCTTTTTGCTGTTCTTTGCTAACTCTCGTCTTCCTTATTTCTTAACTTTTTCTTTTGATTCTGAACCCTGAAGCCAACGCGCAAGTTTAATGCAGTATGTATAGCAGCTCTGTCTAACTATATGTTACATGTGTGGTTTGTTAAATTTTAGCCATTAGAATTGGGAAAGATAGGCTAAGACACAAAGCTGGTGGCACGGGTACTGGTGTTTCCAGCTCTGTTTAGTAACACATTGTGGTTTGTGTGAGGTCAAAGACAATTTGGGTAAATCACCTTGGAAAACAACCAAGTGTGAAGTTTTCCGGGGACTTTTGCAGGAGGATTTGAGAGTTAGTCACCATGGGGAGTGACCCACACTATCTGCGCTCCCTCCTTTCTGTCCCCATTACACTACCTGCCACAGTCAAAGTAGGTAGACAACAGGATCCTGATAGGATTTGGGGGTAAGGAACAAGCCCTATGAGTCCAGTCTGTACAGGGATGCCATGCAAACCTTGGCTCATATTTCCACCAGTGGCATTCAGTTGCTTCTTCTCCAGCACCAAGTCCAAGAAGCCAAACACAGAGGGGTGTTTGGCATATGGGTGTTTTCATTCCCTAGGAAGCAGGGAATAACCTCATTGCAGGCAGCACCACACAAGCCATGACCTCTAATAGTGGAAAGAGACTGCATGCTGGAAATGACATCTTGCTACGGAGTCCCCATCCTGGTGCAGACTCCCCATCCCTCGATGCTGCCACCAGAATAACTTCTCGCACAAAACATTATTTCATATGGATAATCTCAATCTAAGAACTGCTGTTAGCCTGGATGGCCAAGGTAAGTCCTATGCAAGGTCAACAAGGTAGGAGCTGTGATTGTTAATAGGAATTTCCATGTGATACTCATAACTCCTCCTGAACCAGGCAGTGTAGGGTCTGATTTTATCTGTGCCTGGCTGGAAAATGTAACAATGCTAGGATTTTTTTTCATGGAATAATAGAATGGTTTAGGTGGGGGAAGACCTTAGAGACCACTTAGTTCCAATCCCCCTGCCATGGGCAGGAACACCTTCCACTAGATCAGGTTGCTCAAAGACTCATCTAACCTGGCCTTTCCTTTGGGTTTATTTTCTGTTTATGTTTCCTTTTCTCCATCTTGGGGTCTGCGGAGTGGGTTCTGCAATGGAAGGACAAGTGAGTGAAGAAAGAAGGGTGTTTTGGAGGACCTTTTTTTGAGAACACAGCTGCTGTTTAGAGTGGCAGACCCAGAGATGGAAAAATAGCCCTTTCTGTTCTGTGTAATGCATTGACTATCTTGTTATCTCCAAGTCGTGCCCTTACTCTAGTTCAAAGCCTTGAGGCCACTGTGCTGTGCCAAGATCAATGGGAGCTTCATGTGCTCACAACAGTTGCTACAGTAGAGATCAATCATCATTGGTCTGCAGAGTAGAAGATATTTCCTTTCATCATTATACCTTGTTCATTACGGGGATTCATGTCTGCTTGTTAGTGGAGAGAGTAGTTCAATGAAGAACACCATTACTGAATAGAGGACAGCTTGAGGGGAAGTGGACTCTACAAACAGCTCTCCTTAAGGGATGGACAGGAATCTAAGAGGTAGAATGGAGCAGGAAAATAATAGGTTGGGATATAAATTTGGTGTAGAATTGCCACAACAAACCAATTTTGCCATCCTACTTAATAAGACTTTGTCAAGGGTTGGACAGCTGAGGAGCAGAAACTCCTGCTGTGACCGTGTGTAGCCGCATTTCTCCATTTTGGTCCTTCCTGACTTTTCTGTCCCATTAAGGTAGGTATAGTCAGGGTGGATGCTTCAATTTGGTGGACAAACAGGCTTTGGAAACTTCATAGTGGATTTGGCAAGCAGAATTTTCATCTGCATACTCTCTTCTCTGCAAAGCTGGAATAAAACTGTGATGTATCTGCAGTCCCTCCAAGCTTTCCTCTGAGCATGAGTGGAATCTGTGTAATTTTGGCATTTCCTAGAAAAGCAATTAGACTTGAAGGATAGAATATCTGCCAATAGCCAAGTGAAGCTAATAAAATCACTTCTAAGAAATTCCAAACTTTTCTGCTTTTTTACCTCCTGTTTTGCTTTCAACTGTCAAGAAAACATGTTATAACTACACTTAATTATTTCAGTATTTATTGTTTACCTTTTATTTCAAAGGCTTCTAACCTGACTATTCCTTTTGATAGCATAGCTTCATTTTTAAACTACTACATATTTGCTTGTCTATGTGTATGTTTATAAGCTCTTAAAACAAAAAGGGACCACTACATTTCTGTTATGTTCATACATATCTAACCTTCACAAATAGGCCAGATGATAGATATCTCAAAACCTGCTTAAATCAGGGCTTTTACACTGCAGGTTTTTAAATTTCCAAGATATTGGAGCATCTCCCATATGAGGACAGGCTGAGAGAGCTGGGGTTGTTCAGCCTCGATAAGAGAAGGCTCCAGGGAGACCTTGTCACAGCCTTCTGATACTTAAAAGGGGCTCCAGAAAAGCTGGGGAGGGGCTCTTTAACAGAGAGTGCAGGGGCAGGACGAGGGAGAAAGGTTTTAACCTGGAAGAGTGGAGATTTATATGAGGTATTAGAAAGAAATGTATTCCTGTGAGACTGGTGAAGCACTGGCACAGCTTGCTCAGTTAAGTCATGGATGCCCCATCCCTGGAGGTATTCAAGGCCAGGTTGGATGAAACTTTGAGCAACCTGAATCCGGTGGAAGGTGTCCCTGCCCATGGCAGGGGTTTGGAACTGGATGATCTTTTAGCTCCCTTCCAACCCAGATCATTCCACAATTCTATGATTACAGTATTTGTTATCTTCACAAATATCTAACCTTCACAAATAGGCCAGAGAGATATCCCAAAGCCTGCTTAAAACAGGACTTTCATACTGTAAGTCTTTAAGTCTCCAAGTCATTGTGTTTCCTCTCTTCTCTATGAGAGACGTCAGCTGACTATTGCTGCTGAAAAGCTGTCTAATTTGCAAAAGAAAAGTTGTTTTATTCCAGCTTTTGATATTTTCCTGTGTTAAACACTTCCTGAACTGCTATACTCACAGCTACAGCTACTGTTTAACATATTTAGCGTATTTGAATCTGATAGTCTGATTAAGTTAATGAAAATACCTAAATACAGGGTTTGCCTGTGTTGGGATCAGTGCTTTCTTAATCTGATGTCCCTTTGTACTGTTCTTTTAGTTTTGTTTTGATTGCTGTTTTGCATTGCTTTGGTTTGTTTTTTACCAAAGATGAACACAAATAATGTGGCTTCGACTTGTCCAGAGATGAGTACCATGAAATCTGAGGCTATTGACAAAGCTTCCTCCCTTAAGATATATATGACAGCTGTGAAATGTAGAATTGATGCAAACAAAACATCATTTCACAATAAGGAAAACAGAATAATAAAGTGAGCTTTGAAAAAAAGCAAGATAGTTGCTGTATCTGTTTGTAAAATGGTTCTTCCTAGCTTACTAATTAGGGGGAAGTTGTATTATCTGTTTTCATAAGGTCTTGTTTGCCTGAGCCTGATGTTATGACACCCTGTTTTAGAGGTACTGAGATGAGCTGAATTGTTTTTCCTTTTCAATGGGGTTTAAAGAGATTTCACAAGGGTTGTCACAAAGAAGGGGTAAGAGGGTAGACCAAGGAGGGGCTGTTGGTTTGTGATGGCACCAAAATGCATTGTTATGTCTGTAAGGTATACAAGTTCAGGTGTCTGACTGAGGGATGGAAAAGTGGACTTAGATCAGGTCACGGGTTACAGAATCACAGAATGACCTGAGTTGGAAGGGTCCCAAAAGGATCATCGAGTCTGACTCCTGTCCCTACACAGGACAACCCCCCCCCAATTTACACAACGTGTCTGGGGGCATTGTCCAAATGTTTCTTGAATATTGTCAGGCTCGGTGCCATAATTACTTCCCTAGGGAGCTGTTCCAGTGCCCCACCACCCTCTGAGTGAAGATCATTTTCCTAATATCCAACTTAAACTTCCCTGGCACATCTTCCTGCCATTCCCTTGGAGTTCTGTCACTGGTCTCCAGAGAGAAGATATCAGCACTTGCTCCTTCTTCCTCCCTTGTGAAGAAGCAGTAAACTGCTATGAGGTCCTCTCTCAGTCTTCTCTTCTCCAGGCTGAATAGACCAAGTGATATCAGCTGCTCCTCATATGACTTCTTCTCTAGACCCTTCAACAGTTTTGTGGCTTCCTCTGGACATTTTCGAGTACCTTTAGATCATTTTAAACTGTGGCACCCAAAACTGAACACAATTCTCAAGGTGTGGCTGTACCAGTGCAGAGCAAAGTGGGATAACACCTCCCTCAACCAGCTGGCAGTGCTGTGCTTGATGAACTCCAGGACAGGGTTGGCCCTCTTGGCTGCCAGGGCACAGAGTTCCTCAGAAAGACCTACAGAGAGCAAAGTTCCCTGAAAATCTTGTCCAAGTAGGGCTTCCTTGGTGACAGAGGATACCCCACACTACTGGCTTGATTTTTTTTTTTTAGCTTAGAGTACGCTAGAAATACTGCATCACATCAGTCTGGGCTTTTAAGTGTTTCTGTAAAACCTATCCATCTCCAAAGACTGCAGACATTGAAAAACTTGATCCGTGGGCATTCTGTGTCTAGGAGCCAAATCATAGAATCATAGAATGGTTTGGATTGGAAGGGACATTAAAACCCATCCATTCCAACCCCCCTGCCATGGGCAGGGACACCTTCCACTGGATCAGGTTGCTCAAATACTCATCTAAAGCCACCCAGCCACCGCACCTAATAGTAGAATTTACTCCTGATTTTTGTGGGGATTTTTATTACCCTCATAATTTCTGTTTTTGGAGTTGGGTTGTCCCAGCACATTCATTTCGTATTTACCGCATGTTCTAGGGTGAAGAGAAAAAATTAAGTAAAATTACTCTTAAACACTCTCTTGGACTGCTTAATACCTATCTGCAAAAAAATCCACCCTACTAAACTCTACCTGAAAGGAGGTTGTAGTGAGGTCGATATTGGTTTCATCTCCCAAGTAATAGGATGAGATGAAATGGCCTCAAGTTGCACTATATTAGACGTAAGGATTTTTTTTTCACTGAAAGGGTTCTCAGGCACTGGAAGAGGCTGCCCAAGGAGTGGTTGAGTTACCATCCCTAGAGGTGTTTAAAAGATGGGTAGATGAGGTGCTCAGGGATATGGTTTAGCAGTGGATAAGTATGTTTGGGCTCCAGGATCTCGACAGTCTTTCCCAACCAAGCAATTCTATGAAAAGCCAACCCACTAAACCCCAATAACAAAGCATAAGGACTATTTTTGTGGCCTAAACATTCATCAGTCTGATGCTAATAGGATTTTCTTGTATCACAGGGTCTCCTGTGTGTGTGGCTCTGTCTTACTGGACTTGTTACCCACATCTGAGGATGTGCTTTGAGCATCAGACTACTTTGTCTCTCATTCCCACTGGAAGAAATAACTTCTCTTATTCCATTCCTGTTATTTGTACGAGTATTTTGGAAAGATGCCCTCCCCAGAGGTACCTGGAGGGCCACGGACAGAATCTGGTGGTCCACACTAAGGCTAATGATATTTTTCCTCCTCTCAGCACAAACCTTAAAATGTTATTCTTGCCATGAACCCACTGCTGTTGATAAGTGCAAAACAATCCAGAACTGCAAGAGGAATGAAACCATGTGCAAGACAACTATGTATTCCCTGGAAGAAGGTAAGAGCAGTTGCTTCTTTAACCATATTTCTAGTATAGACCAGTGTTTCTATGGTGAAGACTGATGGTGTGAGGAGCAGTACCTTTTCTCACTTGAATGTGTAAGCATGGAAGAGAGATCACGTGGGACAGAGAGTAGTCTCCTGCTGTTGAGGAAAGTAGTCTTCATGTGAGTGAACACTTAGTGAATGCAAGCTCATAGTTAATGTTCAATGTTGAGCATAGTTAGAAAAAGCACGTTGAATAGAGCTTGAGACATGGAGCTAAAGAGTTCTGTGTCTCCAGATGTTTTGTGTGACTTGCACAATGGGTGTTCTGAGAACTATTCATGAAAATTGGGTGGAGTAGAGATGAGCCAAGCTAGGTAAGGTGGGGATACGAACTTCTGGTAATTTTGAGGCAAAGCAGAAATGCCCTTGAGTCCTTTGGAGGTCTCAAGAAGGCATTGTCAGTCTGACTGGTGACCCTACGTGTCACTACTTGTACAAATAACCGTGGTGGAGTCACTATCCCTGGGGATGTTAAAAAAAAATGTGGACATGGCACTTTGGGGCATGGTTTAGTCATCATGGTGGTGTTGGGCTGATGGTTGGACTTGTTGATCCTAGAGGCCTTTTCCATCCTTAATGATTCTATGATTCTATGAAAAAATAAATGCATTGTGAAGATGCTCTCTGGTTTGCATGATCCTACTGATAAGACTGGTCACACTTGGAAGAGGCAGGTGATAGTGAGTAGAGACAATGTGGAGGCAGAAGAAGTACCTAATTGACCTTTTGCAGGGTAAAACTGATCCAGGCAGGACACAGAGAATGCGAAATGCTGTTCAACTCACACCTACTCAGTTGGAACAGTTTCCTATATTCCTGGCAGGAACTAGACCAATCATCTTTGAACTGGAGCTAAGACTTTAGTGGTGATGGTAGCTAATATTTCACCAGGGACAAGTAAAGTTCTCTTCCTCCCATTCCTAACTGTTCTTTCTTGCTTTGTTGTAGTTTTTCCCTTCGTGGGTGTCTCAACAGTCACCAAGATGTGCTCTTCTGTCTGCATCCCATCTGATGTGGATGGGATTGGCATGACTCGCCCGGTCTCCTGCTGTTACACTAACCTGTGCAACTTTGATGTAGCATCTAGTTTGAGGATCAGTTTTGTGCCAGCAGTGATCATAGGAAGTTCCCTTTGTGCCCTCTTCTGGACTATGCTGTGATGAGCTCATGGGAGGTCTTTCACGCTGAAGAACCTGATGAAGAGGAGAATAAACCCCTGCCAGTCCAGCTTTCTGTTTGAATGCCTCATGTTCAACCCTCAACAGCTCCTAGAAATTGCTTTTTTTAGTACTTACACTTTTCCCACGACCAAGAGAGAAGCAAATTGACTCTTCAACAGCTTCTACAAAACTAACTATGGAATTTCTTCGCTGTGCTTGTCTGGTTGGGTTTGAACTAGAAAATTCTGCTGTATGAAGTATATTTAAAGCAAAACAATCTTGTGCTAAGGCCTTCCATACCTCCTTAGAGCATTTTCCCCCTGGATGTTAGCCAGCAAAATGGCTGAATGAACCAGTCTTCTCAGATGAAGTTCAGTTATGTGGCAGGTCTTCTCCACCCTACAGTTCTGTGCTGGCCCTTTGTACAGTCTAGATCTCCTTCATACACAAGAGACTAAGGAGATTAAACTTCCCACGCCAGTGATCTGATCCAAAGAGGCTAAAATCTCTTGTTTTCTTTACCTTTTTGAGCAGAATAAAAAGAACATTGTGATAAAACTGCAGTGATCACTAGTTATTTATAGTGTACCTGTCTTCTGATAAATTTTATTTTATTTTATTTTATTGTTTTATTTAATTTCATTTAATTTCCTTTCCAAACTCTGGTTCCACTTTCGATATTGTTTATATAGTGAGTCAAATTAGGTTTTGCAGTTGATCTTGTAGCAGTTACGTTTAAGACATCTCCCATTATCCTCCACTGACAGTGCCTTTCCTTCCAGCAGCTCCACTGGCAAAAAATTTGCTTTAATGGCAAGACTGGATGACTTTTGTAGTTTGGAATTCAGAGGAATGATTTTCCTCTGTGTTTAAATTCTCCAGAGCATCATCTGCAATTCCTCCTGTGTTGAAATGAAATCATAGAATTGTTAAGACTGGAAAAGAATTCTAAGCTCATCCAGTCCAACTGTCAACCCAACACCCCTGTGCCTACTATACCATGTCCCAGAGTGCCACATCTACACGTTTTTTTGAATAACTACAGCGATGATGATTCTATCACTTCCCTGGGCAGTCTGTTCCGGTGCTTTACCACTATTTCCTTAAAGTAATTTTTCCTAACACCCAATCTAAACCTCCCCTGGTGCAACTTAAGGTCATTTCCTCTCATCCTACCCCTTGTTTCTTGGGAGAAGAGATCAACACTCACCTTACTACAACCTCCTTTCATCCATTTTGGTCTGGTTCTGCATTTTCCTATAATCCTCTTCCTGAATTCCTGTTCCAAGCTGAGTTGTCTGTGATCTTATGATAGACCCACTGAGATCACCAGAGCTCAAACCATTATTTTAAGACATGCTGCAAAGTTTGGAAGATGTCTCTGCAATGATTTTCACCTGTCCTGCATTGCTTGCCATTGTCAAAATGAGATAAAATTTGAAACAAACTGCAATTCTGGATTCAGACACAGCTTCAATATTGTTCCAAAATCATTTCTTTGCTGGAATAACATTGTGTAAATGGCCGGGGTGCTGCACTGGCTTGAAAGTGTCCACATCCAAGGCTATGGAAAGCTCCAATATTGTTCCAAAATCATTTCTTTGCTGGAATAACATTGTGTAAATGGCCGGGGTGCTGCACTGGCTTGAAAGTGTCCACATCCAAGGCTATGGAAAGACTTTAGAAATGAGCTGCAGACTGG
Source organism: Tapera naevia (assembly GCA_033556795.1). Classification (NCBI taxonomy): domain Eukaryota; kingdom Metazoa; phylum Chordata; class Aves; order Cuculiformes; family Neomorphidae; genus Tapera; species Tapera naevia. The sequence goes on from JAUMJJ010000063.1 coordinate 622,754, forward strand.
TGTTAGCTGGCAGCCTGTGTGTTGCAGTGTCATCTATCTGTGAGCCACATCCAGAGCTCAGGTCCCAGAGGTACGTTATGTGCTTTTGGCTTTCTGTTTCACAAGGATGGCTAATGAAGGTTCTTCCTTTTTCACCTGTCAGTTCTGGAGGTCAGTAGTCTCAGGTGTTCCTGGCCCAGGGTCTGTATCAGGACCACTGTGTATGGTAACCAACAGTGAAACAACACCAATATGTGTACTAATAGGACAATGGGAAATGATTTCAAACTGAAAGAGGGGAGATTTAGGTTACAGATTAGGAAAAAATATTTTCCTGAGAGGGTGGTTGGCGCAGATTGCCCAGAGAAGCTGTGGATGCTCCATCCCTGGAGGTGTTCAAGGCCAGGTTGGATGAGGCTTTGAGCACCCTGATCTAATGGAAGGTGTTCCTTCCTATCGCAGGAGTGTTAGAACGGAGTGATCTTTAAGGTTCCTTCTGACCCAAACCATTCCATGACTGTTATTCTCTGTCTTATTCTTTTAAGCTGAGTCACATTTTCTCACCAGGCCCAGATCACGCATGAATGTCAAGACATGATGTAAGCAATTTGTATTGTTGCTGTGCTATTGGTAAGACCTAACACAAGTTATTTGTTATGGACTGGAAAAATGCAATGGTGACAGCGCACCTCAATACCACAGGCTCTACCATCCCTACTCCTCTTCTTTCTCCAAAAACCACAGAGAGGCCCTTTTATATTCCAGTGTTGTGAACAGAGGGTATATTAGGACGTGTTCAAAATACCAATACTCCCTCCTTTGTCAGCACTTTTACATGTGAAACCAATGTGAATTACATGCTAATAAAACTCAGAAAGAAATGCAACTTCCACAAATTTTTCACTGCACAGCACTTCTCTTTCTCAGCCATGAGTTACCGGGCTCAGCGCACCCTGTCCTTGCCTTGTGTTGGTTGATAAGCAGTGTAATCATGGCCCAAAACATCACAAAATTATCATGTCAAAGAGCATTTAAAAACAGATACATCAGCAACCAGATTGTTGTGTTATATCACCATGTTAGAGAATAACACTAAAAATATCACTGTAGTCATGGACACTGAGAGCATGTCACGGGTAGAAATAGTGAAAATCCTTGAAACCAAGTCAGTCCTGGGCTTGGGAAGGTGAGTGGAGCATATTTGGCTGATGGGACTAAAGTCACGTCACCAGAAAGCTGCACAGAAGAAAAATCATTGTCTTCCAATTACAATAGATCACAATAGAGCTTTGTAGCTCAGTAAAGACAGACTTGCATTTCTTGTAATAGACCACATTTTTTTAATGAGTTTGCAACTCCTCAGGGATGAGGCTTGTCGAACTGAACTTCTCTTGATCTGCCTTCAGTTTTTCTTTTAATTTGCTCAGCTGTAATTGCAGTTTTCCTAATTGGCTGGGTGGTTATTCCTAATTACTATTGTTTATCTTCGTATGGCGCAACCATAAATTTATATAGATAGCTATAAAAAGGAGGTGTTGTATGTAAAATGAGCTATTTACAGCTTCAGTATTGTGATGGGTGTAAAGAAATACAGACCTGGTACAGCAGCAGAACACTGGAGAGGTGGAGGTGCAGGACATGGCACAAAGGAGTGCAGACAAGGAACATTAGACAGGGCACTGGCTTGGCATTAGAGACCCCTCAGCTATAAAAACCTCACCAACACAGTCAGTTAAAGAAATGCAGACTCAGAGATGGACAAAATTTGCTTTATGGATAACAAAGTGGAGTCACCATTCCTGGAACTCTTCAAAAAAATGTAGATAGGCACTTCAAGATATGGGTTTGTAGACACCATGGTACTGGACTGACAGTCAGTCTTGAAGGTCTTAGAGGTCTTTTCCAAACTTAATAGTTTTATGATTCTGAAGAGAACAAAGAGCAATTAAACTAATTCACTATACATGGTGAAATCAGATGTGAGGTGAATCAGCTCCTTCCAATCAAGCAAGAAAGAGCAAGGTATAGATGTGTTTTAGCAAACATAATCAAAACTATTCCCAATAAAGACTTGCTTGAGGAAGAAGAATCCATTTCCACTCTCATACTCTTCACAGTAGAGGACTTAGGATGCAAATGAATCACTCTACCTCCCTATAAGGCAGGAGGCAGCAACGTTGGTGGAAGAGTGAGCATAACACCAGGAAAATGAGTGAAAATTTGTAAGTATGTGTGTAACAGTAGTAACTGTATTGTTATTGAAGTTTTTCTGTAATAATTATTATTTCTTTTTCTTTTTATGTCTATAATAAGTTGATCTTCACTAGTCATGATTCTAGGATTAAACTAGGATTAAACTGTTATGGCTTCATGCACAGTAATAATAAATTCTTGGCTTTACCTATAGGTTGTATTTCCTTTTTGCCCATAACAAGTTTTTGAGTGTAACAAAGATATGGAGATTCCCAGGTGACTATGAAGAAAAGGCTAGGTGTACAGATACTTAATTAGGTCTTATTTCAGGGTTGGCATATTTAAGTGTAATACACTTCAACATCCCTATGGGAGATGGCCAGTCTAGCTCCCGACACTGAAGGTATCTTTGTGATAGCTGAGACACTCACTGCCAAGAAATGTGTTATTTTGAGGAGCAGTGATTTTCAAAATGACTGGATGTTGTGGGCTGACATCTGAAGTAGATATCCTAGAGAGACACCAGACTCCTTTGGATCATTGCAGTAAGTATTTTCAATGGGACATAACACCACAAAGCAGAGAAGGTTGTGTTATTTCTCTGTTCTAGAATGGTGAGGCTTGTTGTGGCAGGACACTGAAAGAGTGGTAGACCATTGAAAGAGGCTGCCAAGGGCACTAGTGGAGTCATCATGCCTGAAGGTGTGAAAAAATTGTTTAGATGCAGCACTTAAGGACATGATTTAGTCAGCACAGAGGTGTTGTGTTGGTGGTTGGACTTGATGATCTTAGAGGCCTTTTCAAACCTTAACTATTCTATGATTCTATGACATGGTGAAGAACAGTAATGAGCAGCACTTTTCTCCTTCTTTCTTTTGTGCCATAACACTGCTTGCAAATGCTCATACTGTGAGTTTGAGGATGAGCTGCGCAAGTGCTTCCGTGAGGAAAAGAAATCCAGTAACACAGGACTCTTCACTCCAGCAAGAAATGGCATAACAAGATGCTGTATATAAGCTGAAGGCAGATAGTCTCAGACTGGAAATAAAGTGCACATTTTTAATCTCAGAGGTCACTTGCAAGGAACAATTTACTTAGTGCTTGGGTAGTCTAAGGGGAAATATTTTTTGTACGCAGTGGTGTAATTGAGGATGGGGCAGAATTACATCGTAGACACACTCGAGTCGTTCCTGGTGGCTCCCTTGAGAATCAGTGGAAAGGCAGAGAATCACAACTAATTTGATCAGGGCACAATTAATTTGGTGTGCTGTTAACATCTATTCAAGGGTGGAGTAGGCTGGAAATGGCCATTTCTTAGTGGTGGCTTTTCAAGGATCTTGAATGAATAGTTCTGGAGGAGCCTTCCACAATACAAATGTCCAGGGTTTGGTGAGGTGGGTCCTGCCTTCAGGGTCTTTTCATGCTAGTAACAAGCCTGGCATCACAACAAGCCATAAAGGAAGCATAAACTGGGGGAAAAAAAATAAACAATATCTACACAGCAGCCCTTGGGGATTTCTCCAAAACTCGGAGGCAAGTGTGTGGCAAATTGGGCTGAGCACAAAAAGTGTCAACTGGGAGAAAAATCAAACCATCCCAAAAACCTGACTCTCCTGTGATTTCATTAAAGGTGAGCACTGAGAATTCTTTGTGCAGCTATGTTTATCAGCCCTCCCCTTTACCACACACATGACCAAGGAGATTTTTTTGAGGTCCCCACCAACTGAAAAGCATTATACACAGATGATCGCAGCCATTTCTCAGTGCTCATCCTCCTTAGCTTTAACTTGTGTGTCTGCGTAGCTGTCATTGCTTTGACAAGCCTCATGAGGAGGAGGTTAATCTTCCCCTCCCTTCATTGGCCATGGATGCTTCACCTCTTTAATCTCTGGCCAGTTTGTCAGCGTGTTTCCTGCATTTCAGCTATTATGGCAGGGATCACAGCTCCTGGGTGAGATCTAGCCTGAAAAGCATAAAATCTGTGTGGGTGAGGCATTGTGCTTTGTAATTTCACCCCTAGACCAAAACAGAGGTCTCAAACCACAGCACAATGCTATCTGCTTAAACATAAACCTGAACCTCTCTTGCAAGGACCAGGTAGCACTGCATGCAAAATTAGTCAATAACTCTGTTCCCACTGACCTGGTGTAGATGTTTCTTACACTTAAGCTGCTTCTGGAAATGACATCTCTGCATATTTATTTTTCCCCAACAGCTACAGAAGGTTTATTTTCATTCATTGTTTTACTATAATGTAATTCCCTCCTCATTCAGTTTGCGTACAGGTTCATTTATTTTTTTTTGGTCTTCCTCACTTTGCCTGGACTTGTTAGAAATGAGTCTTTTGCTTGCTTATAGCCTCTGCTCTTAAGATGTCCCAACACCTTGGGTCTGTTGCCTCTTATCCTATCACCGTGCATCTTCAAGAAGAGTCTGACTCACTCTTCTCTATATCTTCTTGTTGAGTAGATGTAGAGTGCAGTAAGGTCTTCCTTTCACCTTCCTTTCCCCAAGGTGGAGAAAACCAGTGTGTTAGCCTCTTCTCATACCTTCCCTGTTCCAGCACCCTGAGAGCATTTGCTCCAGTTTCTCAACATCTTTCCAGTGTTTGTTTTCTGATGTAGAATCATAGAAACATGGAATCATTAAGATTGGAAAAGACCTCTAAGATCATCCAGTCCAACCATCAGTCCATCACCACCATGCCTATTAAAACATGTCATGAAGTGCCATGTCTTCATGTTTCTTGAAGCCTTTTAGGGATAATGATGCCACCACTGCCCTGGACATCCTCTTCCAATGTTTCACCACTCCGCCATTAAATAATTTCTTTCTTATATCCAATCTAAACCTCCCTTGGTGAAGTAACAGTATTTGTTATGATTTTCTTAGTGTCTCATTTCCTCAACCAGAAAGCTAAATGACATTATGTCTTCTAATTTGCTTTTCTGTCCTTTACTAGGAGAGAACATGGGCATGCACCAGATTGTCCCATCACAGCACCATCCCTGCCATCCAGCAGAGCCTTTTTTATATTACACATCACAATGGGATTAGCAACATTACTTGAGTTGCCATGAAACCTGATGGCAACAACATGACCCAAGTGGGCTGAGAGTGCAGTCAGCCTGTGTTTTGATCTGCCAAAGCACTTGGTGCTTGAACTGGAACAGAAACTTTATCAGGGCAGGAACCCAATATCAGGCACTTTGCAGTGAAGAGGTGTTGTCACCTAGAATAAGACAACTGCAGCCCATCTGCTTACATGCTACTGCTTCACACAAGCCCACACCTATCTCCCTGCATAATAGCTTGTAGCTTGAGATGAGTATGAAGAAGAGTTTTCTTTCATATAATTTCCAGGTAGATTGTTGTTTTCCACATTCCCAAAAAGATTCTGAACCTCTAAATATTCTAGGTAATATTTTCCCTAGTAACTCCTAGAATGGTTTGACCTTTGATAAATATTTTTGAATAGAAGAGTGGAAGTTTTCCAAACTTGCCCAACCTAGTGAAAAATCAAAATGATTATTTTTGTTTGAAGAAGTTTTGAGAGTTAAAAAAAACCCAAACAACTGGGAATTTTTCATTCTGGAAACAACAAGTAAAAACTTACAATAATTCATACCTGAGCTCTATCTGAACACTTCATGATGCTTCTTTACCAACCCCATGCAATACAAAATACCCCAACAAGGGTTTTCAAATGCTGGGAGAGGACAATGGTTCATGTTACAGACTGAAGGCAAGGAGAACTTCAGGTAGACATGGATAACTTGATGTGTTTCCTCTCTGAAGAGAACAAACTGGACATTTCTTTTTCAGTGAAGAGAGACTGGCATTGTGGTAGAAATCAACCTCACTCCTTCCTGAGACTTGTGTGGGGCTGGGGTGAGTTGATACCTAATTTTTTGTTAATATGGATATCTTCCAAAGTGATCTGCATTAACTTCCTAACTCAGTTCGACAATGAATATTTGTAGATCCATCTGGTTATGGCTTGTTTCTTTAGTTACCAGCCTGAGAACCCTTCCCCTGGACCTCGGAGAAGTCTAAGTCAGGTTTCCCCAAGGAGCAGCAGGTGTCAGCCAGCACTCTCCATAAACACAGCATCACTGTATGCAGAGCAAGCATACCTGCAATGTAATTTTCTGAACATATTGTGTTTTCTCCTTTTCCGCAGTGACACAGGAAAGGTGTGTGTTGGCTGGGCAGATGAATGCTCTGCTTGGAAGTCCTCCAGGTGAAATCCAGTTTCGTGACTGCATGATATAGTTTAGGCAAGGAAGCTGGGAGGCAGCAAACATCTCTGCTGGAATACTCCAAGTTTTAGACCTGGCACTGCTGCACGTGAAAGGCTTGGGAAGACCTCTGTCGTGCTTCAGGTCCTCATAGACTAGCATGAGTCTATTGTATTTTCTAATTCTTCCTTAGAGGAAGCATTTCAGGGGGCCAAGGAATTTGTGCCTTCCTGATAAGCTTGCAAAACCATTCAGTAAATTTCATAAGATGAGGCATGGAGTGTTCCTTTTATGTCCCTCCATAAACATGTCCTTTGCTGCTGCAGGCATGAGTTGCAGTCTGAAGTTCAAGGCATGCTTGTGCTGTCCCCTATAGAACAGCATCCCTCTAATTCCTTGCTGACCGCAGAGCTGCACAGCAGGATCTCATTTCATTTCATGGCTGTTCTTATTTGCTGTTTTGCTCCACGTGCGTATTTTGAAGGACATGGATCTCTTGGAGTGAGTCCAGAGGAGGCCACAAAGATGATCAGAGGGCTGGAACTTCTCCCGTATGAGTAAAGGCTGAGAAAGTTGGGCTTGTCCAGCCTGGAGAAGAGATGGCTCTGGGGAGGCCTTAGAGCTGTCTTCCAGTACTTAAAGAGGAATCTACAGGAGAGCTGAGGAGGGTCTCTTTATCAGGGAGTGCAGGGATAAGATGAGGGATAATGGTTTTAAACTGAAAGAGGGGAGATTTAGATGAAGTATTAGGAGAAATGTTTTCAGGTGAGAGTGATGAGACACTGGCTCAGGTTGTCCAGAGAATTTGTGGCTGCCCCATCCCTGGAGGTGTTAAAGGCTGGGTTGGATGAGGCTTTGAGCAACCTGGTTCAGTGGAAGGTGTCCCTGCCCATGGCAGAGGAGTTGTAATTAGATGGGCTTTAAAGTCCTTTCCAATCCAAGTCATTCCATGATTCTGTGATTCAAATCAAGACTGGAGAGATCCATCTTCAGCAATGGAGCACTATGTTACCCTCCCAGAGAAACCCCCCCTGACAGTTGTACCCAGAGTGAGAGACACAGTTTGCAGGCAGAGTTGAGAGTGTGCATAAGCAGGAAAGCAGTTGTGCACACCTGTAAATCAGGAAGCTCTTTTCAAAACTTACTTTTAAAAAAATCTAAATGGTTTATTTCAACCACAGAATACCCCTGCTTATATAACAAGGAGATTATATTTCACTTAATGGCTATATAAATATGACTCACAGCCTTCAGGGTAAGGTTGTGTCATCAATCAGTGCTTACGCACTTGCAGATCTGTACTCCCTATGGTAGCTTTGTCTTCTCCTTTGCAAACAAACTGTGCAGGACTTGGACACAGCACAGTCACTGCTCTGTAGTCCTCTGAAGAGGGAGAATAGAGATTATTGCTGAGATTTGGAAATATATTCAGCTCTAAGTGACAGGAACTGGTGTATGTTGGAAGGCATTTTGAGAGTAAAGCAGAAAACAAGGAGTTAACTGAGTATTTATCCAAACCTCATAGAATCACAGGACGGTTTGGGGGGCAGCACTTCTAAAAGGGACAGCACAAGCGCACCCTGAACTTCAGCTTGCAGCTCATGTCAGCAGCAGCAGAGATCATCCAGTTCCAACATCTCTGCCATGGGCAGAGACATCTTCCATTGGATCAAATTGCTCAAAGCCTCATCCAGCCTGGCTTTGAACATCTCCAGGGATGGGGTATCCAAGACTTCTCTGGGCAACTTCCTGCAGTGCCTCACCACCCTCACAGTAAAATATTTCTTTCTCATATCTCATCTAAATCTACAGTCTTTCAGCTTAAAATCATTTCTCCTCATTCTAGAGTTGTACTCCCTGATAAAGAACCCCTCCTCAGCATTCCTCTAGATCTGCTTTAAATATTGGAAAGCTGCTCTCTGGTCTCCTCAGAGTCTTCTCTAGGCTGAACTAGTCCAATACTCTCAGCCTTTCTTTGCGTGGAAGGTGCTCCAACCCTCTGATCATCTTCGTGGCCTCCTCTGAATTTGCTCTAAGAAATCCATATCCTTCCTATGCAGATGAGGCAGATGAGGTTGGAAGGGAGCTCTGGGTTCTGAGGTCTAACTCTCTGGGGAAAGCAGTGCTGGTTTTGGGTCCAATCCAGGTGATTTCTTCAACAGCAGCTGTGATTTAACACATGAACAGACCCCAGGTGAGCACAGACCTGTCCTCCTCCTTCCCCAGCCCTAAGGTAGCAGCATGATGAGTAGCATTGCTTTGCACAATCAAACACCTGGGAAACACATAGATTGAAGTCCTGATCCAAAGACCATGGTAAATAATACAGGTTGAGAGACTTTCCCCAGTCTACAATAAGATGAGGGTGGGAACTGAGCAATCTTTCATAGCTGTCCTGAACCACCACTGTTCCTTTTTCATGGATGAACAGTATTTCTTGCAAACAGAACTGTTTCTCTTCTTTGAGACACTCTTGTAACCTACTTCTGATTTTCTATGGAGTAATTAGTCATTTAAAAATGTTCACAAGTCACACAGAGCTTTTGTTTTTATTTTTACAAAGGCCTTTTGTTCAGTGTCACATACAAGGATGCTCAGGCTTACAGCACGGCTTCTCTGACTGCAAAGTGGGAAGAATATTTATCACCCAGCTTTGATGCTGAAGCCCTTGTGTCTAAATTCAGACTCTGAGCTCCTCAGAGGGAAAGCTGCTACAGAGCTTCAAAGCCTTGTTTCTTTGATTTTCTAGCTTGGCAATGAGTCCTTACCAGTGCCTCCATTTGATTTATATCCAGGGAGAGCAGGACATTTTCCAGATGCAAATGTACTAGTTTTCCTGAGAGAAGGATCTCGCAGAAAGCCTGAAGCTTGACTGGAAATGTTGCAGTCTTCATCCCCCAAAATCAAGGTCTGGATACCCAGCGCATCCTTGTCCTAGTTATCAGGCTGAATTAGAATATGCAGCTATTTTTAATGAAAACCTACATCTCAGTACCAAAAATAGAGTGGAATAAAACCTCATGAGAAATTAAAAAAACATTAGAAATAACAGCATTGCATTTCAAGAGCTGCAGGTATGCTACGGACCTGGTTTGCTTTAAAAGCTGTTTACTCTGGTGATGGCTAACTCTGCTGCATCTTTCCAGACCTATATTCATGGCAGGGTTTGGCCCAGGGCTTGGAAAGATATTGAGTTTCAAGGTGAGAAGCGTTGCTATGCAATAAGGAATAGGAAATATTTGGCCCTATGCCTCCTCCTGTGATCAGAAAAAAGATGAAGCCACTCTGTGCTGGACCTACTGGGGCTGAAGAGTTGGTTAGTGCACCCGTGCAGCAACCTGCCACCTCTGATCCTTGTGGCATGGTCAGTTCCTTGGGACAGGAGGAACAGGAGGGACGTGGATCTGTTGGAGTGAGTCCAGAGGAGGCCATGAGGATGATCAGAGGGCTGGAGCAACTCCCATGTGAGGACAGGCTGAGAGAGTTGGGGTTGTTCAGCCTGGAGAAGAGAAGACTCCAGGGAAACCTTAGAGAAGCCCTTAAAGCAGCCTTAGAACAGTTTTTAAAGAGGACCTATCGGAAAGCTGGGAAGGGTCTTTTTATCAAGGAGTGCAGTGACAGGATAAGGAGTAATGTTTTTAAACTGAAAGAGGGGAGATTTAGATTAGATCTTAGGAAGAAATTTTTTCTTGTGAGGGTGATGAGGAACTGGCACAGGTTGCCCAGGGAAGTCGTGGATGTCTAGTTCCTGTACAAGGCCAGGCTGGATGAGATTTTATGTCCCTCGCCATGGTGGAGGGATTGAAACTAGATAACGTTTAAAGTCTCTTCCAACCCAAAACATTCTAAGATTCTGTGATTCTATGACTGCCTGCACCCATGACATGGCAGAGACATTTCCCAGGGCTCTTTCTGCCTGAGCGCTGGGGACAGCAGGAGGTGACTATGCTAATCCTTCTCCCCCAAAATGAAAGCATGAGGATCCTGGAGACAATCAGCTGCAGACTTCTCAGGGAATGTAAGTAGTGCTTGACAGTTAGCTGGTGCCCAGTACAAACAAAGCATCTCCTAAAAGCCTCATTCATTTGAGATGCATCTACTCCTCCTTAATGAAACCATCGTGTTGTCACACGTTGTTTCAAGGTTTGCATGATTACAGGATACCATAAAACCCATTAACTCTCCTTTGGCCTCCAGGGCTGTCAAGATCATGGCAAAATAAACACGTGAGATTATTGAGAAACTAAAGAGGAACAGTAACTCAGGCACATCCATCCATCCACCCACACACAGAGTCCCACAGGCACGTGCTCCTCCTGCCCTGGCCTTTCCAAAACACACAACCACCCTCCATAGCTCAAACACTGCTGCCACCAACTTTCAGAGGTTGGGAGATGATTGTGCCCTCTGTGAGATGGATCCCACCACCCTGGGTCAGGTCTCTGTGACTTCTCATCTTGAAGAGAACGTCCTCATCCTCTCCTGAGCACCACAGGCCATGAGACCTGGCTCCCTGCTGGTAGGGTGGAGGATAGTTGAGGTCTACATGTTGATGAGCTGCATGGAAACATCCATGGGAGCAGGACAAGTGGAGAAAAGAGAGTCTGAATAGAAGATTTGGATAAAATAAGTGGGAGGAGCTGAACAGCTCCACTCATACTTGGAGGAAGGGAAGGGTAAAGAAGGGAAGGGGGAAGGGAAGGGGTAAGGGGTAAGGGAAGGGAAAGGAGGGGAAGGGAAGGAGGAAGAGGTAATGGAGAGGAGGGGATGGGAGGGGAGGGGAAGGAAGGGGGAAAGGGGAAGGGAAGGGAAGGGAGAGGTATGAAGGTCCATTTAGAGTTTGCTGCTATTTATCTTGTGACACAGAATTTTCTATAGAGATTAGATGCACTTGTGTGACCAAATGATTGTCCCCAAATCAGAAAGATACTGCTTGGCTGCACACACTTGATATTTCTTTCCAGCAGACCTTGTGGCTTGTTGAAGAAGCAACCTGTCAGCAATTGCATTTTATTACATCTGAAGAAAGATTTGCCTGTTTGCCAATCTTTTTCTAAGGAGTTTGAGAGACTTTTGACGAGACATCCTAATAGGTTTAGCTCAGCCCTGTGTATGCATCCTTGTACTGCTCAGGGAGAGGAAGTGTTGTGTGCACACGTGTGCTCTGATTAGGTAACAGAAATGCCTGCCCATCCCCATTTTTCATTTAATGAAAACCACTTGCTTTTCCTGCCCCATTCAGGACAACTGGCACAACAAGTGGACTTCAATGAGACTCTCACCTGTGTTTTTCCATTGGATAAGGATTAATGAACTGACTTTATGGAGGCAAAATATTGTAGCTCAGAGATTGCCTGAATAAAATATCTCTCAGCTTTTCTGTCCAACACAACTTTGCCCCAGGAGACTGCTGAAACAACAGATGCTCTAAGGATCCTTTCTATGATGGCATTCTAGCTCATGAGATCTTACACACAGCTCAGATTGTTCAAAGTAACCATAACTTGAATATTATGCAGTCACAAATACTGAAAATTATTGCTCTTGGAGACCTGACCTTCCAAGAGTGGACCAGAACAGGCTGGCTTGTTTAGCCCAACAAAACATCTGAGACAGGATCAACTTGCCCATAGGAATGACACTACAGAGCAGGGAGAAGTAAAAGCAACATTTTATTATTAATGTTGTTTCTGATCATAATAGCAGTGAGAGTCTGGAATAACCTCCTGCCAGCAGAGCCACAAACATGCACATAGAATAATAGAATGGTTTGTGTTGGAAGAGACCTTAAAGACCATTCAGTCCCAAACCACCCTGCCATGGGCAGCGACATCTTCTGCTGGATCAGGTTGCTCAAAGCCTCATCCAAGCTGGCCTTGAACACCTCCAGGGATGGGGCATTCGTGACTTCACCAGGCAACATGTGCCAGTGCCTCACCACCCTCACAGTAGAGAACTTCTTCCTAATATCTCATCTAAATCTCTCCTCTTTCAGCTTAAAACCATTCCCCCTCATCCTATCCCTGCACTCCCTGATAAATAGCCCCTCCCCAGTCTTCCTGTAGCCTCTTTCAGTACTAAAAATTCAGTTCAATACTGCTCTAAGGTTTCCCCAAAGCTTTCTCTTCTCTAGGCTAAACATGTTCAGTTCTGTCAGCCTGAGGAGTGATAAGAAGAAGTAAGGATTGTGTTGAGTCTTATAAGTTTAGGAATCCTTTTACGTGTGCTCCTTGAGGTCAGCAGAAAAAGCCCCTTGAGACACCTAGACTTGCTTCCTGTGCATGAGGAACCTCAGCTGGCCCACAAGATCTTTGCATAGACCTGGCACAGCAAAAGTGAGTTTGCAGACCCCCCTATCATGATTTGAGAATATCAGCAAGTAGGAAAAAAACCCTATCCAATTTTATTCTGTAAAAGCAAAGACAAACTAGAACTCTTTCACAAGCTGGCCATAACCAGTGGGCAATAGTAGTTTGTTTAAAATCCTTTATTTTCTGGGATAGAAGTCAAGTGTCTTGGTATTAACTCTCTCCACCTTACCTGGATTGCTTTCTTCCTCTGCTGTGTGTCAGAGTCTGTCTCTTGGGTGTTTGCTCCTCTTTCAGATTTGGATGTCATCTCCAAGCACAGCGACAGCTGTCTTTACACTAAAACCACCTCTTCTCCCGTGTCTTCTCTCCCCAGAGCCAGGAGATGGGCAGCAGCCAGAAAGGATTAAAAACAAATCTTTGCATGTTTTTAGCCCAGTTTTATAAGGACGTGGCTCAACTCATTGTGGATTTGTGCAAGCAGAGGTAATAACATACAGCTTCTGGTTTGTGTTTGTCATATGGCATGGGTTTATGAACTCCCTGTGGGTTTCAGGAAAATGATGTTCAAGTGGGAGAGACTCTACTGAAGTCTTTACTGGGATTGAAGACAGCTCAGCTCCTCCTAAGTCTTCAGAGGAACTATGACGAAGGTCTACATCAAAGAACACTGTTAATGAGGCTTTGCTGTTCTGCCACTTCACAGCATGTGTTGAGCACATCCGGATGCTGCTGAGAACCCAAAGCCTGCTGCCTGCCATGGGTTAGTGTTCCTTGCTGGGAGTGGTGGCACATCCCTCTGCAAGCACCTGCCATCACTGCCTCATAGCCATCCTCTGAAATCGTGATGCCCTGGGGGAGAGTTTCGGCTGGCCAAGTGCCACCCACCCCCGAGATTTCACACAGGCAAGTGGAAAATCGTTGTGTTTTTGTGTCTCAGCCTGTGTTTATGCCTTGCATATGGACCCAGCCAAGCAGCAAAGGTGTGTGCATAGCAGCAGGGCTCAAAGAAGGTGCAAAACTTCTCCCAAGTACTGGGATGCTCCTCACCCTGCTCCTTGCAGTCCAAAGGTACTGCAGAAGCAAATACACCAACATGAGCACCTTGATATCACTCCATTTCCTTATCAAGGCAGTCTTTTGTATTTTATACCCAGATTACTGGGAAAAAGTAATTTCTTTTGCAAGGAGATGAGGTGATTTTCATTCCAGTCCCAACCACAGCTGACAACAAGGCAAGAGTGAACTGCACTGATCCAAATACTGGTGAATTCAGAGCAAGGCTATGCCTTAAACTAAGAGTTGGACAATTCTTCAGTGCTGGTGTGCCACCACTGATGTGACCAAGGGCACATCAAATCTCCCTTTCAATGGGGAGGAATGGCTTGAAGATATGAAAAATATATTCACGTCTTGTATTCAGAGACCTGCTGGCCAAAGGGAGCATATAGTGGTTTTGTTCAGATGACTGAGATAGACCTTTGGGACTGCAACCCATGGATTTCATGCGCTATGGCTTTCAGTTGCCTTTAACATCATGGATTGGCATGGACTTCAGCTCAATGCCCACGATAAACCAGTGAAAAAATAGTTCACCCCAAGGCACAATGTCCTTACTCACGTTTATTAAGAAACTTAAAGCTCAGTTGTAACTAAAGATGTTGCAGAACCATGCCTGGAGAGATGCAACAATCGCTGTGTAATAGGGGTTAACTGAGGAAGGCCATCAGGATTCAGACCAGCCTCAGATAGGGCACAGGATGATTAAATGACACACCTTGTGTTTTTTAAAACCTCATGGCAAAAAGTCTGGAGCCCCAGGGTATGGTGATGGAGGCAGTCAACACACAGGCCATCTGCCCCATCCTTTTACAACACTCTGAGCATCCCTCTTAAGCTCAAGTGACCCGAAACGACTGTGCTAAACAGAAATACCAATTATGGTACTGAGCTTTCCTCCCTGCCCCCTCAACATATCCACTCCAGACACCCTAAAGTCTCCTTTCACCTCGATTTTAGAAGATTTGCCTTGTTCTATGACCTGGGGTTGTACGGAATAAAGAGGCTTTGGATTTTTGTTCCCCTGGAATTAAAGATGCGAGAGTCATGTAGGAGAGCAATAAAGACATCCAAGAGAGGATGTGCTGGTGTGTCAGAAGCAGCTGTTCCAAGTCATCCACAGCCTAATATGGAAAAAATAGAGCTATTTTAAGAAGAAGAAAAAAAGTGCACATGATAGGTTTTAGATGAGAAATAATTTGGGAGTGATATTGAAAATGATATCACTCCTACTGCACTTCAGGCCTGCTGAGCGCATTCTATAATTAATAACTACTTCAGATGAAGTGCCTTTCTTTTGAATGTGCAGTATTAAACATTTAAATCCCTATCTGTAAATATAAGACTGTGGCAGATATCTCCATAAGCCTTGCAGCTACATGCTAATGTATATCTATATTCTACGTAGGTATTTTTAGCAAGAACTACAAGTTCTTTCTGTATTTGATTGCATCAGGACTCTGTTTTACGTTAAACGTCTGGACTGCAAAAATATCCCCTTCTTTTTTCTTCTCTTGGAACATTGCAATAATTTCTGTCCTTGTCTTGTCTCTTTTTCTTTCCTGCCCATCTGGTTTAATGTACCTTCCAAGAGGGCTGTATATTCCTCCCTTTCTCCTTCCCAAAGAAAACAAAATATACAATATTGAAAAAAATCAAGCAGCAAAACAGCTCCTAGTGTTTCCCACCTTGCAACTTGAGCCAGCCTGCAATCACAGCATGCCAGGATAACTACTACCACCACTCCCAGCTACACATGATGTGACCAGCGTCCTGCTGTGGAAAACAACTGCAAATGATCCCTGCTGGAAACCCCAATCCCTGAAGTATTAATCATGCTGTTTGTGTAATTTTGCTGTCCTACAACAGCTGTGAAGCTTTTGTGGGAATCACAGAATGGTTTGGGTTGGAAGGGACGTTAAAGATCATCCAGTTCCAACCTCCACCATGGGCAGGGACACCTTCAATTGGATCAGGTTCCTCAAAGCCCCATCCAGCCTGGCCTTGAACCCCTAGAGGGATGGGATAACCATGACTTTCCTGGGCAACCTGTGCCAGTGCCTCACCACCCTCACAGTAAAGAATTTTTTCCTAATATTTAATCTCAATCTCCCCTCTTTCAGATTAAAACAGTTCCCCCTCATCTTATCCCCGCACTCCCAGATCAAGAGCCCCTCCCCAGCTTTTCTGTAGCCCCCTTTCAGTACTGGAAGCTGCTCCAATGTCTCTCAAGAGTCTTCTCTAGGCTGAAAAATCCCGACTCTCTCAGCCTGTCCTCATACGGGAGGCGGTCCATCTCACGGATCGTGTTCTTGGCCTCCTCTGGACTTGCTCCAACAGATTCATGTCCCTCTTGTACTGACGACTCCAGAACTGGACACAGGGCTGCAGGTGAGATCTCACGAGAACAGAGTAGAGGGGCAGAATCACCTCCCTCGCCCTGCTGGTTACACTTCTTTGGATTCAGCCCACAATATGATTGGCTTTCTGGGCTGCAAGCATACATTGCTGGCTTATGTTGAGCTTTTCATCCACCAGCACCCCCCAAGTCCTTCTTTTTAGGGCCGCTCTCAATCCATTCTTACCTAAGTAAAAGCAGCAGGATATAACCTGGGTCCTGATGCAGCCCAAGCCAGGGCTGGGTGTGTATGGTGTTTCCAGAGGAGGATCTCTTTGGAAATCTACAATCCCCCTTGAAGACTCATGGAAAAATGAGGAAAGGCTGTGTAAGGCAGATATTTCACCCTGATGGTTGGGTTGAGGTGGGACTCAACTTGGTACACCAGTTTGAATATCCTCACCAATGTGGGTGTGCAAATACCTCCCTGGAAGTTTATTCTCTGTCATGCTTCACTCTTTAATTTCTATTTGGATGAAAGCATTTGCAGATTTTCAACTGAAAGATGGTGATGCAGATTAAGGCTGCACACCTGTAGGGCTGCAAATCTGCAGGGCTAACCCACATTTGCAGAAGGTCTAGGAGGTGGTAGAAAAAGTAACTGCTTGGCTAGATAAAGCATCCAACACTGGCACAGGTTGCCCAGAGAAGTTGTGGAGGTGTTCAAGGCCGAGTTGGATGAGGCTTTGTGCAACCTGATCCAATGAAAGGTGACTCTGCCCGTGGCAGGAGTGTTGAAACTGGATGATATTTATTATCTCTTCCAACCCAAACCATTTCATGATTTTGTGAAGTCTGGATATAAAGTCTTTGGCCCTCCGTGGTAACACTGCTGGTAAGAGTAAGTCCCTAGAGGTGCAGGGAAAATCCTTCAATGCAGCAACAGCAGTGCTGGATGCTGACTACTGTAAAATGGCATCTTGCAGGGCTGAGAGGCTAAAAAACTTTCTATGGCCCTTTGGAGACACATCTCTTTCTGTTCTATTTTTTTCAGCCTATATTTAAACTTCTCCCTCCATGTGTCCACACAACCCAGTGATGCAAAGTCTGCAAATGCCTTTGAATCCCCTGGCAATGTGCTGCTTTTCCTGGGGCAGTGGTGCTGGCTGGGTTTAACTCTTAGGGACCAAATAGCAATAATAAATAAAAGAAATAATCAAAGCAGCAGCAAATCAAACTTTGCAAGGGCTCCCAGTGACAACTGTTCAGCCTGTGGCTTGCTAGTAACACAGCATGAACAGATGAATATTAATGCAAAAGGATATTTTGTACCCCTCTGAGAATGGTTTTTCACCTCTCCTAATGTAGGAGCATTCTACAAGCACTTTGAAGCCAAACCCTGCCTTTGACTCTGTTTTGGCTGTAGTAGATGCTTGCTGCTCTAGCAATGCAGTCATGTCAACAGGGAAGTCCTAGCTGAGAGGATTGAGATGCAGGATATTCACAGCCAGCACCAGTGACACAAGGAGGGCAGTGGTCCCACCCACAGCATCTTTGCAACAAAAAGTAGACCCAAAAATTCCTGCTTGCCTTGCAGCACTGAGCTCAGATGCTTTCTCTTTGTTATAAGAGAAGCTACACTATGAAACCCCTCAGTTCTCCTTGTGAATGCTGCAAATGAGCCTCTAGCAGCCACTGGACAGTATTTTACCCTTCTGCCGCCCTTCCCCCTCTCCTCTTCCAGCAGGGATAGCCTTAAATTCTAGCTGTTACAAGGAGTATTTTTGCACTCCCTTGCTTTTCCTTTTCTATATCTTTTCCCTGCTCTGGCACAGGGCAGTTTGGGAGCTGTAGGAAATGAGCCAGAGCCGTGCCCTCTCTGCTGTGCACTCCCTCCTGGGTGAAGGCTGAAAGAACAAGAAAGATGCTGGAGGCTGAAAACTGGTGGATCCAACTTTATTTGCTAGATTCTCACCCAGAAAGGAACCCTTACCCTCCCAGTCCCTCTTTATCCTGACCCTGCCCCATCTGCATGTGCCATAGATGCAGGAAAGCTCAACCCACACTAGCACAACACAAGACCCTGCAGTCAGCATGGAAAGGCCACTGGGTACAGTGACTTACTCCAGAGCTTGAGCCCAGGATGGAAAAGGTGATTTGACCTAAGGATAGCAGTGATGGTTTGCTTCTAGCCTGACACATTAGACTGTTTTTGGAGCGGGGAAGCAGAGAACAGATGAGTAGGAAGCAGAAGATGGTGATCTGTGTCAGCAAGGGTAGGTGTAAAATCAGCATTTGAGTAACTCCCAGTCATTATCCTCTCAATGGCATTCCCCCCTCCACATGTAGACCTCAGCATTAAAAGGGTGTCTCAGGGAAGCTGTGGCTGCTTTAGTTGAAGCATGGAGCATTTCACCTCCAGGAAAAATGGGTCTCATCAACCTCCCGAGCCCCAGGCTTGCATAGGGCCTTCTGCCAAGGAATGCAATGCCTTGTCAAAGTTTTCTTGCAGATGGTACTGAGTCAGACCTTGAGAAACAATTACCTCTGTACAATGAAGAAAAAGAGTCCCTCCACTTATTCCTTTAGTTTCCTGGATTGCATCTTATGGAAACAGGGTAAAAAAAGACTTTGCCTTAGGGAGGTTGCAGGAATGTCACGAATGCACAAGGATGGTGCATGGGATGTAACCATGCTCCACTCTGCTCTTGCTTTTGCAGGTTGCCTGCTGGATGAGCCTTGGCAATAAGAACAGAGCTAATAGCAAGTTCCCTGGCTCTCCCCATTGGAAAGGACTGTGAGCTAGGAACACCTGGCTCATTTTTATCTGCTTTCACTTCATCTGGTTTTACAACAGACAGGGCATCAAAATCAATCTTACAGCTGCTCCAAGGGAGAATGCAGCAAATCCCCAACTGGGACTCAGCAGTGCAGTTAACCAACATGAGTGAAGCCCTTGGCTTTTCCAAGTTGCGTGTCTGGGATAATCATTACTTTTCCTTTCCTGCAGTCCCTGCTGTGAAGGGATGGAGGAGGGCAGAGTAACAGAAGAAGTTGCTTGAAACAGTCTGTAAAACATCTGCGAAGCGAAATCCAGGAGTTCTAATTGCAACTCAAACTCAGGCAAAGGGCTGCTGAGTGGTTTTGCTAGCTGAACCCCAAAATCTGATTTTTTGTGTCTAACCTTCCCTGGCCTGTTAGTCCAGAGCATGTTTTGAGTTTCCAAGAAATACATTGCATCTCAAAATACAAAGGCTGAGCCTTACAGAACAAATTCTACAGCTTATTCTAGACAGAATTAAATGCTGACTCTCTGCATTTGCAACTCACACCCTGCTGGGCAGGTAATGAGCAGGGGCCAACATCCGTCTGCTGCTCTGACTCGGGAGATGTGGCACCGAAAGCAGAAAGAAAACGAGCCAAGCTCCTGGTGGATGGCTGCAGGTTGTGTACAGGGATTTAATAATGGCACGTAGGCACAGGTTGTGTGGGGGCTTGGAGAGACCTGGAGGAAGAAGCACTGTCCATATCCAGTGTATGTATAACCCTTGCTCTTGCTGAGGGTCACCTCAGAGCACCAGCCTTGATGGCAGTGCCCAGTCCCTCCTGCTGCACAGAGCTGCAGACCTTCATCCACTGCTGCTCCCCACAGTGGAAAGCTGTAGGGGGAGATGTGGGTCCTGAGGACCAGCAGCAGGTGAGGATAGGGAATATCGGCTGGAAACTGGGAATTTGAGGAATTTAGGTCCAGGTGTCCAAACTCTTGGCTTGAATCCACTTGAATTCACAACATTGAAGATGGGTAAAACCACACATCAGCAAAGAAGGTTGCTCCCAAGGCATCTAAGTGTTCACAAGGCAGCTCGACAGAGAGAGGAGTAGAGGTGTTTTGGCTGGAGCACAGGGTCTTTTGACATTACAGAAGACACCGGAGGAGTGTGCCAACAACCATGGCCATCAGACCCAGTGCTGCAGAGCTGCTTCCTGCCCCGTTTCTGCTCCTGCCATCATCGGTGCAGAGGTCGGTGTAGCAGCATGTCTTGGGTTTGTTCGCTCCTATCCCACCAGAGAAGTGGCATTCCTCCTCACAGCCTCTGGTCACAGTGATGTTGCCAAAAAAGGGGTAACCTGAAACAGGCAGATTGGAGAGGGAAAGAAGAATAAGAGAGAGAAAGAAATGGTAAGGGAAGGCGTGGACAGCTGACATTGAAAAATACTGACTTTGTACAATGGAGGGAGATTAAAAAGAAAGTGTTTATGGGTAAATAAAGGTGAATAAGGGCTTGAGGATCTCTAATCAATGCCTGTAATCCAGACTGCTTGTTTTGGGAAAAGGTCAGATGTCTCTCCCTGCTGTCTCCCTCTCTTCCTCCTGCTCCTTCTATATCTGTCACAACAGAAGGATGGGAAGTCATCCAAAGGGACCAGGACAAGTTGGAGAAATGGGACCGAGTGACTCTCATGAGGTTCAACAAGGCTAAGTGCAAAGTCCTACACCTGAGCTGGGCAATCTGTAGTTTCAATATAGGATGGAGGGGGTGATGTGATTGAGAGCAGCCCTGAAGAGAAGGACTTGGGGTGCTGATTGGTGAGAAGCTCAACATGAGGGGACAATGTGCACTCACAACCCAGAAGGCCAACCATGTCCTGGGCTGGACCAATAGAAGTGCAGACATCAGGGTGAGGGAGAGATCCTCCCTGCTACTCTGCTCTTGTGAGACCCCACCTGGAGTCCTGTGTCCAGTTCTGAAATCCCCACCATAAGACTGATATGGAACTGTTGGAAGTAGTCCAAAGGAGGGCTACAAAGATTATCTGAGGATTGAAGCATCCCTGCTATGAGGACAGGTTGAGAGAGTTGGGGTTGTTCGGCCTGGAGAAGAGAAGATTCCACAGAGACCTTACAGTGGCCTTCCTGTACCTGAAGGGGCTACAGGAAAGCTGAGGAGGGACTTTTTCAAGGGCAAGAAGTGATAGAACAAGACTGAATGGCTTTAATTTGGAAGGGGAGAGATTTAGATTAGACATTAGGAAGAAATTCTTCATGATGAGGGTGGTGAGACACTGGAACAGGTTACCCGGGGAAGCTGTGGGTATCCTCTCCCTGCAGGTGTTCAAGACCAGGTTGGATGGGGCCTTGATCTGCCTGGTCTGGTGGGAGGTGCCCCTGCCCATGGCAGAGGGTGGGAACTGGATGATCTTTAATGTCCCTTACAACCCAAACCATTCTCTCATACTATGAAATGTATTTCAACATGTACAAGAGACACAAGTCCCTGTGTTGCTCCTGCAATGGCTCTGCAAAGGAAGTTGTACTGTCAAGAAGCACTAGTGTACTGGTGTAATGCTAACGTGGTCACTGGTGACACAATCAATGCTCTGTGAAAGCATCTACAAATGAGGATAAAGCCCCTGGGTTTCTGCAATGCATTTGCCCACATCTATAGGTTCAAGGTCCATAAGGGCATAGGGGTAGGAAAGGCAAAACAGACAGAACAGGCACTGTGAATCCTGTATGCTTAGATCTATGAGGCTCTAAATCTAATGGATTTCTTTCCTTCCCACTGTAAAGTGGGACAAAGCCATGTGCATTTTTGTAGAGAAGTTAAAGGGTAATCCAAGCTGGAACTGGGAGGGGGAGAGAGATACATGGCCAGAAAGCTGGGGGAGGAAATCCTGCCCATTCATTTCACTCTGGTGAGATCGCATCTGGACAACTGCATCCAGTTCTGGAGTCCTCAATAGAAGACAGAGAGGGACCTGTTGGAACAGGTTCAAAGGAGGGCCACAAAGGTGATCAGGGAATGGGAGCATCTCTCCTATTAGGAAAGGCTGAGAGATTTGGGGTTGTTTAGCTTAGAGAAGAGAAGGCTTTGGAGACAACTTACAGTAGCTGTTCAGTATTTAAAGGCAGCCTACAGGAAAGATGGGGAGGGGCTTTTTATCAGGGATTGCAGCGATAAAATGAGGAGTAATGGTTTTAAGCTGAAAGAGGGGAGATTTGCATTAGATATTAGGAAGAACTCTTTTCCTGTGAGGGTGGTGAGGCAGTGGCAAATATTGCCCAGAGATGCCATGGATGCCCCATCCTTGGAAGTGTTCAAGGCCAGGTTGGGTGAGGCTTTGAGCAACCTGATCCAGTGCAAGCTGTCTCTGCCCACAGCAGGGAAGTTGGAACTGGATGGTATTTGAAGTCACTTCCAACCCAAACCATTCTATGGTTTGTTGACGTCTCCCTGTGAGCACCCACAGTTACCCATGAGACTTACCTGTGTCTACGGAGTGCAGTGTTGTTGTGCACACGTTGGCTTTTGGGGGGCACACGGTGATTGTTCTGCACTTATCAATGTCTGTTGGTTCCTTGCACGTGTAGCATCGTAAGGACTGGGCTGCAGAGAGGAGCAGAATGAGTCTGAGATGGTCAGAGTAGTGAAGACACACAGCAAGTCTGAAGCTGCTCTGCTTTGCAGTGAGCGTTATGTAACAGTCAATGCTTCATCCTTCCCTTTACCAAGATGCAGTGATCTTGGAAACTAAGAACATCTGGAGGCAATGGCGAAGTTGGCACACCTATGCTATGAGGACAGGCTGAGACAGCTGGGCTTGTTCAGCCTAGAGAAGAGAAGGTCCTGAGGTGACCTTGTAGTGGCCTTTAAGTACCAGCTGTGGAACAGTTTGCCCAGTGAAGTTATGAAGGCCCCCTTCCTGGAAGCGTTCAGGGCCAGGTTAGATGGGGCTTTGAGCAGCCTGGGCTGGTTGAAGGTGTCCTTGCCCATGGCAGGGGGGCTGGAACCAGATGATCTTTAAGGTCCCTTCCAACTCAATTCATTCTATGACTCTGTGATGCTGTGATTCTATGCTATGTCAGAGGGAAAGATCAAACCCCATCTCCAAAACAACAAGGAATTTGTTGTAGAGGTTGAGTATGACCACTGCCTGGGGGGCTTGGCAGTCCAAAAAGAGCAGGGCTCTAGAGGGGTCTATTTCTTGAGTAACTTTGATATAGGATCTTCGTATCCTCTGTAAGGAATGCTGTAACACAGAGCAAAACAGCTCCTTCTGTTGAGAGTAGTGTCCACCACCACTGAAAGACTGGCAGTTCTGCTGTCCCTCTATCCTCAGTGACAGCTCCTTCGTGTTTGTTTAGAGGCATTTCTGCAAAACTTAGTACCTGAGAGTAGGATTTAAATTTCAGAGATGTATTAGAGATTGTAAGGGATGAATGTGGCCTAAACCCCACTTTCATCAGGTGCTACCGCTGCTTTTTAGTAGAGATGATGCTACAAAGCTCTTGTTGGCTGCTTGCTGACACAGGGATACCTTTACATATGCAAGCATTGATCACAGCAGCTGCTTAAAAGTCTCAGTATGAGACCTATCCAGATAGGTCTGGATAGATACCGAGTGTGCATATACTTTGGAGTCGTGCTGGTGTGATTTGATGACAGAAACCAGCCTGGTTTGATATTTTCTTGTCCACGCGCTGCCTACCAACACGGCGGATGAGGAGCCACCCAAATGATTTCACTGACATCTACTGGTAAAACTGCAGAGAGATGATGTTTTCTTGTTCTAGTTCCGCAGCATCTGCTGTTAGAGAAAAATCTCTGGGACTTTGCGGTAAGGATAAATATTTTTGAAGGCAGTTATTTGAACATGTAACTCTAGAAAGAATTTTTTTCTTCTCTTAGCACCTCCTTTAGAAAATTCAGCTGTGCAATAGAGCAAAAACTTTCTCTGTCCTCTTTGCAGAGGTGGGAAGCACTTTTATTGTGAGCAGTGTAGGTGTTCTTAGAATCATAGAATCATAGAAGGTTGAAAGAGACCTCTGAGATCATCAAGTCCAACCGTGTCTGTCTCTCTACTAAACCATATCCCTTAAGAAACTCATCTACCCGTCTTTTAAACACCTCCGGGGACGGAGACCCCACCATCTCCCTGGTAAATCTGTTCCAATCCCCGACCACTCTCTCAGTGAAGAAATTCTTCCTAATGTCCATTCTAAACCTGCCCTGGTGCAACTTGCAGCTGTTCCCTCTCATCCTGTCGTTCGTCGCTTGTGCGAAGAGAGCAGCACCCACCCCGTCACAACCTCCTTTCAGGCAGTTGTAAACAGTGATGAGGTCTCCACTCAGTCTCCTCTTCTCTAAGCTAAACAACCCCAGTTCCCTCAGTCTGTCCTCATAGGGCTTATTCTCCAGCCTCCTCACCAGCCTCATTGCCCTTCTTTGCATGCGCTCGAGCACCTCAATGTCCTTCTTGTAGTAAAGGGCCCAAAACCAAACACAGTACTCGAGGTGTGGTCTCACCAGTGCTGAGTACAGGGGCTGAGTGCAGGGCCCTGGTCCTGCTGGCCATGCTATTTCTGATACAAGCCAAGATGCCATTGGCTCTCCTGGCCACCTGGCCATATCTTTTGTAAACAGATATGGTGGAACTATCCCTGCTTACCCAAGGTGAGTACCTCGGTAAATCCCTTCCAAATTAACTACGAGAGGCTGTTTTATACTTTAAAATCTAGTGCACACTGAGAAAGAAAACACAACATCATCAACCTGGCAAGCATATGGATGGCTGTGAGAGTGTAGGACTGGTTAATGTAAGGATGGAGTGGTGTCAATTTAAAGCATCTGAGAAGCTGACCTGTAACCTTTGGGTTGAGCTGCTTTCCAAACCTCACCATTTTTGTAGGTGAGCCAGACAGTGCCATGGGATTTGGGGGAGTTACTTCCAGTTAAGAACAGGTTTAAGGAAGAAAATCCTCAGCCCCTTATCTTTCACTGGATCTGGGTAGGGCACTAGGAGGATACTGGTTTTGTAGGAAGTTGTGTGTGGAAAGGCAAGATCTATAAGGACCAGAGGAAAAGAAAAGATCTGAACACAGAGGTCAGTGATGTGTCCTCACCTGAGGCCAATAATTCACCATTCCTCACTGTTCAACAGCACCTTCTACCTGCTGATTTCAAACCTCTAGAAAATGAGTGCCATAGAGTCACAGACATATTCCTAAGCTACAAGAGCGGTGCCTAGACCAGGTGTATCCCAGTGGATCATCCCAGAAAAAAACATTTCTGTCTCAATCTCGATTATAAAGCAAGGAGTGGTGATACCTCTCTGTTTTCATAAAACACTTTGAGATCTGTGGGTGGAAAACTACGTTGTCAGTTTCTCAGCAACCCCATTAAATCCAGGACAGGACTAGACCCAGAAAGAGGAAAAGAAACATAATACGCAAACTGAGAAATATCTTGAAAGAAAGAAAGAAAAAATCAATCCTAGCAGATACTGAAACGTAAAAAATTCAGCAGATCTGTAGAAGTAACAGCACTCGTCCCAGTTCAGCTCTGGGTTTGACCCAGAGCACATTCTTCAGCCAGCAGCTGGATTTGCTTTATAGGCAGTTGGAAGGAATAATGAGGGTATGAGGTTTAAAAAAAGCAATGCAGCCTGAAGAACAGACACAAATCATAAAGAATTGCAAGGCATATGCCTTTCAGCCTTATTCCATTTGCAGCCCTTTGGATGATTACCATGTAGCGATGCCTCCAGATGGAGGTGTTCAACTGCTGCCCAGGCTGCCTTTCCTCTGAGATCTTTCAAAGTCCTGTGAAAGCAGTCTGAGGATCTCTGGCCTGTGGGCTGTAGGTTAAAATACTCTGGGCTGGTATCACCCCAAGGATGACTCCGTTCCCAGCCAAGGGTGTATTTGTAATGGATCAAAAATAGATGGAGTAAAACCACAGTGATGACCAGTCCCTGCTGCCAGCTTGCACAAGATCCAGACCCGTCTGAGATTAAATGCAAACAGTCTCAGGGGAATTTCCAGTGCCCACCAATCTCCTAATTTTTAGAAAGAAGTGAAAACCCTGGAGCTTGTGACTTAATGAACCTTTCCAAAGTCCTCGAAGTTACTTCTCATGCCCTTACCCATATCTATTCTGAAGATTTGCTCTCTGGTTTCCAGCACTTCCAGCATCCACCAAGAAGGTTTTAGGGATAACAGGAGCTCAGGATGGACATAGCCCATCCTGTCCCTGCAGGGACAAGTTGGTAGGTTAAGTAGAGGCTGTTGGTTGAAGTCCTTGTCCATGCTCATATCACCCTGTGACACGTGGTTGTCATTCACACCTCAGTCTTATAAAACAGTGTGTCAGTCCCTTCTATCCTGGGGTGCCAAGTGAGAAGGGACAGGTGACAGGCGATTGCCTATGGGTCCAAACAATATGCACTGCTCTCTATCAGGCATCACGGCTCTCCCCATCAGGAATTAGTATCCCCTTTCCTTATTCATCCTCTCCTTTGACCTTCTTAAATATATAAAGGCATTATTTCCCCTGCCTTGGGATTAGTAGGTCTTTCTGCATTGACATTTTCCCCTCCCCTCCCAGGCATTTCCCGGGGGGTTCCTGCAGTGTCAGGAATGTTGTAATCTTACCCAATTCCATGTATGCCAGGCCAAGCAGGAGTCCAACCAGAAGTGTCCTCATGCTGAAAGCAGATCCGTGCAACTGGGACAGTAATGGAGGGCTGCTCCCAGGGAGCTTTATATACTTTCCCACCATCCACCTCCTCTTGATCCTGTGGGCGGATTCCCTTGGGTCGATCAGGGAAGAGCTCAGCTCCAGTCTGGATTGGGATTTGCAGAGGAACAAGTTCCCCAAGGAGGTGATGTCACCACAAAGAGCAGATTCCTGCCATACATCATCTCTTCTTCAGGTTTATGTCCTGGGGCTGGTCCCATGGAAAAAGACAAACACTGCTTGTACTGCAAGGGGTGGCCCCACGCCTGTGCTTGGATGGGGAATGTGACGAGGTATGTTTGCTACTTCAAACCAGGGCTCTGCGAGCCAAGAGTTGAGCCGTGTCACACGTGTTGCATTGGGCAACACCAGTCAAGATGCAAGCAACAGCAGGCTGGGATTCCACACAGATTGGCTTAGCATCACCAAAATGCATGCTTTGTTTTCCTGCCTGTTGCTTTCCGGGCTGGCAGGAGGGAAGCTGGAGTGGCTGAGTTTGACAAAAGCCTGCCTATTTTCCCAAATCCAAATGCAAGCCCAGTTTTTGGCTCCCAGGGGCTTAGTTATGAACTGAACCTGGTGCTGAGCTGCTGGGTGTAGGAGTCCCTGAAAGATCAGTGGAAGTGAGGATGGGAGACAATGTTTCCAAGCCCAGGATTTGGATGTATTAATTTTGTTTAAGGTCCCAGGGCATACTGGCAGAGCAGGCACTGTGCCTTCTTTTAGAAAGGTGTCAATGATTCACCATATTTTATTCTAAAGCTGGGAAATAAATGTAACATGGAAAAGTGGATCAATTTTAGTAATGCAGTACATTCCTAATATAAAGTTTCTCTTTATGCATACCCCATATGCAAAGTTTTCCTTTTATGCATTTCAAGGCAACATTTTCAACCATCATTTTTTTTGTATCTTACAAAATATTTATGGAAACAGCTTAAATATAACTTCCATGTAGGGAGAAAGACTTTGCTTCTCCCTTTGACTGAATCAATGGCATTTTATATTTCATGAGAAAAGCTGGTAGGTTTTTTGTTGTCATCCAGGGTGGAAAATCCAAGTATTATGCAATTTCTTGTCAAATAGCCAAATAAGCCACAGAAGAAAAGTTTCTGAATCACTGTGAAGTACTCAGACAATTCAGTGGTGGAGACGAGGTGGGTGCACAAGCTGATTTAATTACTGGGGGTTTGCTTGTCACAGGTTCGTTGTGGTGATGCACGTGGGCATTACTATCACTCCAAGCAGCCTATCCTTTTGCCCAGTTTGAGAATGGGACTTTTTGGGAATCTGCTGCTCCCTAAAAGGTTCTCAGTAACTTGAGAAGCATTGCTAATGAAAATTTCCACAGTCACGGATGACAAAAAGCTGACTGAGCTGGGATAGCAGGATCAATGCTCTGCCGTGGGAAAGGAAGGGAAACCATGCACCCTAGCGTTTACTTAGCTTTGAGAGTGAAAGCCATCAGTTATCTTTTATCTTGCTGTGTTGTCAGAGACCAAGTAGATAAAGAAAAACAGTGTAAACATACCTCCCAGAATATATAGTGAAGACTGATCTGTGAAAGCCACCAGGCCCAGTTACATCCAGATCTTTTCTAGTAAATGGGTAGTTCTAGGCACGTTTCAGCAATATCTTAATTACGAATCATGAAACTGGAAAAGATACACTGCTTTAAGCATGCAAGGTAGTTATACCTTGATAGGTAAACAAAGCGGACTCCAGTGTTCATGATGCTAAAAGGCTGCTTTGTGGATTATTGGGACAATTAGTGGTTTCAATAAAGGCTGGGAGAAGATGTGATTGAGAATAGCCCTGTGGAGAAGGATTTGGGGAGCTGATTGATGAGAATCTCGACATGAGCATGTGCGCTCGCAGCCCAGAAAGCCATCTGTGTCCTGGGCTGCATCCAAAGAAGTGTGGTCAGCAGGGCAAGGGAGGAGATTCTTCCCCTCTACTCTACTCTTGTGAGTCCCCACCTGGAGTTTTGTGTCCAGTTCTGGAATCCCCAACAGAAGAAGCATATGGAACTGTTGGAATGGGTCCAGAGGAGGCCATGAAGATGACCAGAGGGCTGGAGCACCTCTGCTATGAGGACAGGTTGAGAGAGTTGGGATTGTTCAGCCTGGAGAACAGAAGGCTCAACGGAAACCTCATAGTGGCATGGGGGCTACAGGAAAGCTGGGGAGGAACTTTTAACAAGAGCAAGCAGTAGTGATAAGACAAGGGAGAATAGCTTTAAATAAGAAGGAGGAAGATTTAGACTAGATATCAAGAAGAAATTCTTCATGATGAGGGTGGTGAAACACTGCAACAGGTTGCCCAGGTAATTTGTGGATGCCCCCTCCTTGGAAGTGTTCAAGGCCAGGTTGGATATGGCCTTGACCAGCCTGGTCTGGTGGGAGGTGTTCCTGCCTGTGGCAGGGTGTTTGGAACTGGATGATCTTTAAGGTCCCTTCCAAGCTGAAATGGGGTTGTCTGTACAGGCACGTTATAATGTTCTGCCTGTGCCTGAAAGCATACTGAAATCATACTGAGAAAGCTTTGGAATTAATCAATGTGGCTGAAGGGATAGTGATATATATATGTGTATTCATATACATTTATATTAGGAAACCAAATGAGTCTCTCCTGCTTGATGGAGCCTGGCCATCACTACAGTGTCTGGACATGGGATTCATCAGCACAGCAGGATTGTTTGCCTTTGGCCAGTGCAAAGCCACTTAACTCTGTCTAGTGACTTGAAAAAAGTTTGAGATTTGACTATAAGACAGATCATTGGGAAAGCCCCAGAGCTGGGCTTGTTAAAGCTCCTGCAGACTGGCAGAGTGTGCCAGAGTGTGAGACTTCAGGGAGAGAAAGGTTGGGAGTGTGCCAGTAAAAATGTGAAGGGAAGACCTAGAGGTATTAGTTGATCTAAAGATAGAGCCTTGAAAGCAAACCCAAACCTAAACAAACACAGTTGATGTCAAGTTGTATGTTGGGGTGTCAGGAAGGCTGTTAGAGTGATTAGAGAAGTGCCACTAGCCCTGGTGGCTTTTAACCTGGAATTTCGTTGCTCTTGTCAAGAAAAAAATGATGTCCTGATGGAAAAAAAATGCAGATGGAAACTTAGGGGAAGACTGCAAGAACAGGATCCACCCCAGAAGATAAAACTGGAAAACACTCGCCCCTTTCAGCTTGGCAGGACAGAGACTTAATGGAAAGATGAGGATGTTTTCCCCAGAAATACATTGCAAGTATTGAAAACAGGGTTACTAAAAGAAAAACTCTGCAAGCTAAAAGATCACGCTAGAGTAGAGCCGAATTAAGACTTGCAAGAGTTAAATGAGACTGGCAATCGGTGGTCTCAAATGCAAGGAAACATCGGATCCTTTCTAAAAGCAAAGAAATCCCACCTGCTTTGAGATAGAGCTTTATAAATGTGAGAGAAGTGGTGTGATATAGCGGTTAGGACAGCCTTAGGCAGCTCATGGGGCTCAGGAGGACCTAAATTCCCATCTGTCCTTGCCAGTGGCAGAATAAACTCAGCACAAGGTTTTGAACACTGAGTGACAAGAGCCATAAGGGACTCCGCTGAAATGTCATTTTGGGTCTGAAGATCTGAGAATGTAAATGAGGAACGGTGTGGAGGGAGAAAGGTTTGTGTGCTAAAAACCTCTCTGAATTTTCAGTAGTATCAATTCAAAACCACTACCAGCCTATCCCCATGAGACTGTCCTTACTTATAAGGTAACCTAGGTAGATATATTCTCTCTCTTCCTATCATATATGCAAGAAAAGGCAAATGAGATAAATTCAATGTTCACAGGCAAGAAGGTGATGTGCTTTATAACTCCCTGATCTTACTTCCATTACAGTCAATTCTTGTTTGAATGAAAAGGAAACCAAGTTTTGTAGAGGTTTGCTGTGGTGAACAGAGTACACCAAGCTCTGATAAACTGTTTCAGTGGTCAGTAATCAGCCACATGTAGAATAGCCCCTATGTAAAATACTTCTGCTCTGATTTATACAGCTTCAACAGCCAGTGGCTCTCATCACACCCTTCAGCTAAACTTAGTTGCTCACTGTTGCAGTTTTCCTCTGCCCTGTGAAGATATATTTTGGCTAGGATATCCCTTTGATAGACTTTAGTGAGTTCTTTGACTCTTCCCCTGAGAGATCTGTCTTCCAGGGCTTTAATCCTTCCTGTTGACCTTCTCTGAACCAGCTCTGATTTACCACCTCCTCTCCTGCAGTGCCCAAACTAGAACTAGACATTTCCTTGTATCAACAGCCACTCCAGTCCCAAGTGTAAGCATAATGGATCCTTCTGTCACGAGATGAGCACCAAACAACAGTGTCTGACCCTGTGACCATGGCATTGTACCTCAAAGGTCTTTTCCAACCAAACGATTCTACGATTCCATGATTCTGTCATCAGTCTACCTGATGTCAATGACTTCCTTGGGAACTGCTTCTCAGGATGGAGTCAGCCATCAGGTTTCCAGATATGTTGGTGATAGTTGGAGTGTAAGAAAATATAGAGACTGCTGATCAATGTATTGAATCAATGTACTTGAGCTGGGCTCCTGTAATTCAGGGAGGGGAGATATTTGCGAGGGAACATTTGGATGACTGTGTCTGTGAATTCTACCATCCCTGTCTGTGACTCAGCAGTGAGAAAACATACTGTCTGTTGTCCATGGCTGCAGTGATTCTTGATAATGTGTTCAGGTAACCGAAGCTCCCACCTCTCAAGGGTGTGCTCTAATAACAAGACTATAGGCTTGTTTGGGCGGAGGTGTTCTCCACCCTCCTGATGAAACTCTGCCACTGGGCAGAGAGGAATGTAGGTTTCATTGGGATGGACAAGGGTGAAAGTGTGAGCGTGACTAGGTGAGCACCCTTCCCCTAGGAGCTCTTTAGGTCTTCCAAGGGCTGTTTGATGCAAAACACATGTGTCTCCACATAGGGGTGTACCAAAGAAAAATCCAGAGTCTCAGCACTGATTCAGTTGATTTGCAAAGAGCTTTTACCACTTTCCGCCCATACTTGTGCTTTATTTTTGTGGTTCACTCACCCTGTCTGAAGATGGGAAATTGAACCTCTCCAAGCAGAGAAGCAAATGATGCCCACATCTCCCAAGTTCTGGCTTACTGACCTCTAGGCTGAAAAGCAGGTGCAGTTCTGCAGATGGGAGGAAATCTTCCACCCTTGCTGGCTGTATTTTTAGGAAAAGAAGTGAGTTCTATTCAGTGCTCTGAGGGAAAAAAAAAGCGTGGGGGAAGGGCGATTCCAGGAATGTGGACTCAATATCTGTAGGTCCCTCTTTTTCTAACCAGGAGGGCTGAGAACAATCCATTCAAGCATCACCTCACCAGCTGTGTTTGGTCAGCCCTGGGAGCGTAGGTGTCCCATGCATTTGCAGAAGGCATGTAAAGTGTCCAACATGTGGTTCTGGAATGCATCCCAGAGGAATGGATAACTACAAGTCAAGTAATTTAGGGAACCTTTGACCAGTGCTGGTCCTGTCATGGACTGGTGGAGTGTACAGGATGTGTAAGAGCTTGCATGCTCCCTGGCCCTTTTATGGCCTGAACACACTGCATAAGTCCAAGGCAGTACCCAGGCACACTCTGAAGTGTAGCATGGGCCAAGGATGCTTTACATGAGGCTGTTAAGGTCTGGGGGAATAAGAAAATTCACCTAAGTAGGCATGAGCTGTGCCAGTTGCTTTCAGGGTCAGAGAATGCATCCTGGCCCCTTTTAAAGACTGGTATAGGCATAGTCTGGATGTGTCCTTGAATGAAATCCTCTTGCATTCATTTATGTTGCGATTCCCCTTTCTGTCCTGGTCATAGCTGCTGCAAACCATATGTGAAAGCCTTTGCATTACGACATGTTCCAGCATGTGAGAGGGCCTTGTGAACATGCGATTTTCCATCTGAAAGCTGGATGATTTTTAGCCAGGCCTGAAGGGTGGTGGGAGGATTCATGGGTGCTGCTGTTGGTTGTGAATCTCCAATACCTTGGTTCATGCTTTGATCAACTGATGGCACTGTCAGTCTTTGAGCAACCTTCTGCAGTAGTTCAGGAGTGGACACTATGCAGAACTGACCACTAACAGGGTACCTGCTGATACTTCCCTCCTCTTAGCAGGGAGATTGTCTATCAATTAGGATTTGGTTGTGCAGAGGACAGGAGAAAGGAAATGGAGTTCTTCCCATTGACTTAAGATATCATTTATCTTTGTCAAAACCAGAGGCTGTAACTGAATATGCAACTGAGCATTGAAGTGATTAACATCACTTTGTCAACCATTCAGTATCATCAGCAGTGGTGAAGCATTGGAACAAGATGCCCAGGGAAGTGGTGGAGTTTCCTTCCCTGCAAGTGTTCAAAACATGTAGATGTGGCACCTCGTGACATAGTTTAGTAAGCATGGTGATGGGCTGATGGTTGGACTGAATGATCTAAGAGGTCTTTTCCAACCTTAATGATTTCATGACTAATAGCATTATCAGGAAGCCTGTCCCTCACGCTACTGTTTCATGACCCATGTTGGCAGCAATTTCTATCACCAGACACAGACCTAGACATCTTATCATGACATAATCTAAATAGTAACCCTTGCTAAATAATAATAATAATAGCTTATGGTGCATGATTTTGTAGGTAACCAGCACAATAAAGAGAACAGTCTGACCAGGAAGCCAGTCCCTGTCATTGGGATCTATGTGGCTGAGACAGAAGTTGTAGGAGCACCAATTAATACAAAAGGTGGATGAGAGTAACCTTTGAAAATTTGCACAGTCACAAAAAGTTTGAAGCAAGACAGAAAATCCCAAGTGGGAGTCATCTGAGCTAAGTACAGCCTTGCTTCTACAACATAGCTGTCTGATGGGTGAATCACTATGCGTTTTTCTTTTTGCAGTCAGGTAGACACATGCACAATTCATCAGAACTGCTGTAGACAACAGCCTCATCAAAAAATTAATGGCACAGGGGATTACCCGTTTCCCTTCACTGGCTTTGAAAGGCATCTTTCAAGGGTGAAGACTAGGTCACCTGGAGGCCTCTCCATAAATATTTGGGTATTTTGTCATGTGCATCTCACTCCAGTTTTTGTTGGCTTGGAAGGTACAAAATCAAATATCTCCATGAAATAGAGTTATTTAGAATCATAGAATGGCTTGGGTTGGAAGGGGCCTTAAAGAACATTCAGTTCCAAACCCCCTGCCATGGGCAGGGACCCCTCCCACTAGACCAGGCTGCTCATAGTCCCATCCAACCTGGCCTTGAACACCTCCAAGGAGGGGATGTCCACAACTCCCCTGGGCAACCTGTTCCAGGGTCTCGCCACCCTTAATTCTGACAAGGAGCTGAGTGGCTGCTGGAAGAGGAGAACATTCCTGGGACTCATCCTAGGAATAGTTTTTAAAAAGACATGGAGAAGAAGGATTTTAAGCTGAAAGACGGGAGATTTAGATGAGATATTAGGAACAAATGATTTACTGTGTCGGTGGAGAGACACTGGCACAGGTTGCCCAGAGAAGTTGTGTTCAAGGGTAGGTTGGATGGAGTTTTGAGCAATCTGACCCAGTGGAAGGTGTTCCTGCCCATGAGAGGGCAGTTGGAATTGGATGGTCTTTAAGATCCCTTCCAACTCAAACCGTTCTTTGATTCAATGATTCAATGTGACCAGGCAACATCTCTGCTGGTTTGGAAGAGAGCTAGGTAATCTTGAAAGTTATTGTACATGGGAGCAAGATGATAGTAATTTGCACTTCATTTCTACTGAAAGCACTGGCAAAACTAATGTCAACTCTGTCTAGATACTGTTAAAGAGATGTGACTGGGATAACAAGGGTGATGTAAGTGGAATGTTCACTTGATTGTGATGTGTGTGGTCTGTTTTGGGACAGCAACATTTTCCTGAATTCTGTTTGCCTTAGTGTTCTATTCAAGATGTTGACGCAGTGGAAGAAGTCCTCCTCTTTGGCTCTTCTTGGACAGATCCCAATTATTTGAGGTAGAGCAGCATGGCTCCCTCTTCACTAACCTTCTTCAGAGAGTGTATGCATAGTCAC
Organism: Tapera naevia; assembly: GCA_033556795.1. Lineage (NCBI taxonomy): Eukaryota > Metazoa > Chordata > Aves > Cuculiformes > Neomorphidae > Tapera > Tapera naevia. The sequence continues at coordinate 657,464 of JAUMJJ010000063.1, forward strand.
TTTGTCTCCTACGTCCTTGGTTGCATTCAGGATGGTGTCTGCTTCTTTTCACACCATTCAACAGGGAAGAGGAACTCTATGTTCTACTTTAGCCTGAGGATTTAGGGCTTGTTTATGTCAACATTCTAATCCCTAAGCCAGAAGTATGGAAGCAAATGTTTCAGTGTAATTTCTGTGATGCAAAGCTGTCCACTGTTTTTTATTTCATGGTGAATCACCAGGGCGGTGATGGCAGGGAATTTACTTTGAAGTATCTACAGAATGCTGTAGATTTGCTTCTTGTGTATTTCTGCTCCACACTTTACGTTTTAGGAATCTTTACAGAAAACATGGTGAAATACATGCAGGGAAATGGCAAGTTGTTCTGTTCCACATCTGAGGGATAAACATCCTTCCCAGACTCCCGGTCCTCTCTTTCATAGAATTATAGAATGTTTCGTATTTGAAGGGATCATGAAGGTCATCTAGTCCAACGCCCTTGCAGTGAGCAGGTACATCTTGAACTAGATCAGGTTGCTCCATCCAACCTGACCTTGAATGTTTCCAGGGATGGGGCATCTACCAACTCTTTGGGCCACCTGTTTCAGTGCCTTACCATCCCCAGTGGAAAAAATTTCTTCCTAACATCTAGACTAAATTTCTCCCCTTTTAGTTTAAAACCGTTACCCTTTGTCGTATTGTTATAGGCCCTGCTAAAAGGTTTTTCCCCATCTTTCTTATAAGCCCTCTTTAATTATTGCAAGGCCACAATAAGTTCTCCTCAGAGTCTTCTCTTCTCCAGGCTGAACAACACTAACTCTCTCAGCCTCTCTTCATAGGGGATGTCTTCCAAGTTTTGTTTATTTTTGTGGCCCTCCTCTGGACCCACTCCAACGGGTCCAGGTCTTTCCTGTGCTGAGAGCTCCAGAGCTGAACACAGTACTCCAGGTGAGGTCCCACCAGAGCGGAGTGGAGGGCAGAATCACCTCCCCTGACCTGCTCACAATGCTTCTTTCAATGCAGCCCAGGATATGGTTAGCCTTCTGAGCTGCAAGCACACATTGCCAGCTCACGTGCAGCTTCTTAACCACCAGGACTCCCAGGTCTTTCTTGGACGGGCTGCTCTCAATCTCTTCATCCTCCACCGCGTACCGATACTGAGGTTTGCCCCAACCCAGGTGCAGGACCTTGCACTTCACCTTCTTGAACCTTGTGATGTTTTCACAAGCCCACTTCTTCAGTTTGTCAAAGTCCCTCTGGGTGACATCCTATCCCTCAGAGGTGTCAACCTCACCACTCAGTTTGTTATCCGCAAACTTGCTGAGGAATGCACTCAATCCCAAGGTCTATGTCACTGACAAACATGTTAAACAACAACAGTCTGGGAACAGTATGCTGAGGGACATATACTCTACTTACTACAGAAGGTTCTCTGGGATGAGATACTTAACCAGAACATGGTTATCAGAAAACAGAGGGAATATGTTATCATCTGTGGTTGCCCCTAACCTCTTTCATCACAAGACCCACACAACTTTGGAAGCCTACCTCTACAGGTAATCAGGCTGGTCCAGCCTGGATGTTAACAAAGCCTGATGAGCAAGGAGAATACTAGTGCACAGCTTTGAATCTAACGACCTTGCAACAGCAATGATCATTTTGTAGACCTTGACTATTGTTGACATAGCCAATAGCTGAAGGCACTTTATCAAGAGTTTAGACAGATCTAGGCTGTGAGTGAATAATTCAGTCTGGAAACTTCCAGGCCCTACAGGAAGTGCATTTTCATCATTAGAGTGCTCAATACTTAGCAGCTGTTACTAATTAATATATGCAGATTGATGTTATAGCAATGGAGACTTATACCAGCTGTTGGGTGAGACTAACCATCCTTTCTCTGTAACTGTTGCTGTCTCCTGTCCCAGAAATTGTAGAACCATGTGGCTGGAAAAGACCCCTGAGATCACCAAATCCAACTGTACCTGTCCACCTACTAAACCATGTCCCTGGGAAACTCACTAGACATCTTTAGAACACCTTCAGGGATGGTGACACAATCATTTCCCTGGGTAGCCTCTGCCAGTGCCTGACCATCCTTTCAGTGAAGAAATTTTTCCTAATATCTAGTCTGAACTTCTGCTGATGCAACTTATGGCCATTTCCTCTCATCCTATCAGTTGTTACTTGGGAGAAGAGATTAACATCCACCTTGCTACGACCTCCTTTCAGGGAGTTGTAGACAGTGATGAGGTCTCCTCTCAGCCTTCTCTTCTCTAAGCTAAACAACCCCAGGTCCCTCAGCTGCTCCTTATAAGACTCGTATCTCACAACTCAATGAGAGCATCTCACCACCTTTCACTCACATCTCTTCAGTCTTTTGCTGTCAGTTTCAACTTCAACAGATGTTGCTTTTTGGTTAAGACTGATGTTGCAGAGTATCTAAAAATTTAGAGATGGTGTGGCTGGAACAAGGATGAAAAAAGAAGGAGATAGGAACATGGTACAGTCTGGGTCAGGGAAGATGGTTTTGTTGTAGTTTTTGTGCATTTGTGATCGATGTAGGTACAGAGTGGACCAGGAAGGAGGAGAAGATAAGACTGGTAAGGAGTATCTTTCTGTCCTCAGAAGTCATTTTGAGTATAATGAGGGAATGACAGTGAGAGTCAAAAAAACGTCTCTCTTCTGTGCTGCCTTTAGCGGCAATTGCTGGTGCCAGGCAGAAAAACAAATGAGGTGTCTCTCATGCCTACACATGCTACCCTTACCTCCAGGTGTGCTGCTTGCAACCTCTGTATTCACAGGTGTCAAGGTTGGCAGTGAGATTTTTCTGCTGGATCTTTGTGTTTCTGTTGGGTTCTCGGCTCAGACCTTCTCAACTTCCCTGGGTTTTTAGACAGTAACTCTTCCTACATCAGTAAGAGGAGTAAAGGTTGTCCCCAGAGACTTCCAGAATGGGAAATCTCAGACAATATTCTACTCACTCTCTGAGTACCCCTATCCCCTGAGATGAATATCTTTTGTTGCTGGGTATTTCTTCATTCTCGAGTTGTTCTCACACTGTCTTTGTGTCCAATACAAGTGTAATTATCTCTTCAATTTATCACTTCTTGAATAGGTTCAAGGTTGAGGAGCAGCTCAGGTAGTGCTACTGACATGGATGTGCTTGTAACTGACCTCAGACTCCTTGTTTCCCATGGACACCAGAAAGTATCACATCAATAGATCTCCACGGCCAAGACAATAGCTTGTTTTCTCCATCCTCCTGGGGTTTGCCAAGGAGAAGCCGAGCGGTGCTGCCACATTTGAAGGGCAACTGGTAGTAGGACATTTGCTGCAAAAACAGTGAAGAAGAGAAATTAATTGCATGGACTTATGAAGGGCAGGGAAACGGCTGTCTTTGATAGTACATGGGTGTGAGGATTGTTGTGAAATATTCTGTCATTTTACCACAAGGCACTTGGAATCAGTCCAGTCCACTGCAGATGAACACTATACTCTTGCCAAAAGGTTGCCATTCTCTGCCTCTATGACATGAAAGAGGAAGAGCAGAGAGGGTTGTTTTCTTAGGTATCAATGTTTTTTTTTAAATGTTCCTATTTAAGCTTTGAATGGTCAAGTTCTAACATCAAGTCTTACCTTCCTTTGTTTTTCTAAAGTTCATTGCATGTGTAGAGGAACAGAACAGGTCAGGTGTATTCAAATTACCACATCTCAAACGACTGTTTGAAACTTTAACCACACCTTCCTCTCTTTTTAATTACTGCAGTTGAACAGGCATCAAAACCTAGTCTATGCCTGAACATTAATATTTTAAGCAGGATGAATGTTTTTCACTATAGAAATACTGGATGTTACAGAGACCACATCATTTACTCCTGAATTTGTGTATGAGACCAGACAAACGTTACCTTTGCTACACTGCAGAAAGCAAGTTAAAAGGATATAGCTGAATGCAAATCCAGAGTAGAAGACACAAGTAGTTTGGACAGAAGGCACCAGTGCATGTGGCATCATGCAGCCACCCAGGAAGCCAGGTGGGTCCTTGCAGATAACTCAATGTGTAGTGACCCTTGATGAAAACAAATCCCCTCCCTGCTCATTGTTCCACTTTCACTCACCTGCTCTGGGTGAAATCCTCATTCCACAGATTCTCCTGAGGTGAGATTGAATCTTTAATGAAAATAAAAAGAGAGGATAGAGCAAAACATATTTCTTTCCTGAGTTAGTCCCATATCTCTCATCTCTGTTGCAGGGGAAGGGGATGGAGGCAGTCAAACTACCCCTTTCGGAGACGGGAAAGCGTCCAGGGCTTGGTCACTCTGTCTCTAAGTTGTTCATATGGGGAAGCTCTGGCAGAGGTGAATATGAAGGGCATAAAGGCTATTTCAGTGTGGGTGCTGAACACAGCTGGTATATATGAATTCTGGTACAGGCACATAGCAAGGGGTGTTTTCATGAGTTGGTGGCTTTATAAGGTGATGCCCCCCACTGTATTGGCTTGTGAATGAGAAAACAGAGAAGACATACATAGAGGAGATCAGAGCTTCAATTGGAGCTGTGGATTAAGAGAGTTGAGTAGTCATGGGTGTAGCATCTGGTTTGCAAGAAGTCCCATGATTTACCTTAGGAAGGCATTAATAGAACTCAAGGTAAGGCCAGAAATCAGCTAGCAAGGGCTCTTCTGCCACACAGAATTGTCAAGTAGCAGGATGGGAGCAGGATTAATCAAGAAGGCATGGGATGAACTTGGCTTCATCAGCCTTGTCCAGCTAGCTTTGCCTCAGGTGAACAACAGGTACAGTTACTTTAGGAATGTTCTGCAATGTAGGAGAGGCCTCTTGATTGTTTTTAGTGACTGCGCAGTGGCTTCATAGCTGCCAGAGCAGAGCTAACTGCAGGCTTTCTCTTCGGTCTGTTTGGACTACAAAAAGCCTCATTGCACAACAGAGTATGCATAATTCAGAGCAAGAATGTGGCTGTGCAGGGTGGGTTGGTTGCGAGTAGTCCTTCCTCAGCTCTGTTACCTGACGATACTCGAAATTAAGTTATTTTTAGTCTAAGTCTCTCCCCTGACCATTTCAAAATCACTGCCTAAGCACCTTTCAGTGTATTGGACCTGATAACATCTATACAAGACAGAGGTATGGATGTACTGTATAACTTGCCCCAGGCCACCAAGGGAATCTGGAGCACAGCAAGAAACTGATGGTTCTTAAATGCCAGCTCATTCAGACTCTCTGCCCCAGAGACTTTCTCCAGTGTGTTCAAATGTTTTAAACCAGCTGCCGCAAATTGGTTTGAATTAAGAGGATCCTGGGGGCAGTTTTCAGACCAGGTAAAGACACTAAGTGTAACTTCTACTGGGCTCTAGAATCATAGAATGCTTTGGACTGGAAGGGGCAACAAAGATCATCCAGTTCCAAACCCCCTGCCGTGGGCAGAGACACTCCCCACTAGACCAGGCTGCTCAAGGCCCCATCCAATCTGGCCTTGAACATTTCCAGGAAGGGAGTATCCACAGCTTCCCTGGGCAGCCTGTGCCAGTGTCTCACCATGCTCATCATGAATAATTTCTTCCTAATTGTCTAATCTAAATCTTCCCTCTCCCAATTTAAAATCATTACTCCTCATCCTATCTCTACTTGCCCTTGTAAAAAGTCTCTCCCCAGCTTTCTTGTACTTCCTCTTCAGGTACTGGAAGGCTGCACTAAGGTCTCCCAAGAGCTTTCTCTTCTCCAAGCTGAACAACCCCAACTCTTTCAGCCTCTCCTCATAGCAGAGGTGCTCCAGCCCTCGGATCATCTTCTTCGTAGCCCTCTTCTGGATCCGTTTGAAAAGTTCATTAGCCTTCTTAGGACAGGAAATACTATATGTCCTAATTCCTCTCCACAGAAATAATGAATACTAGCTAATACTACCAGTAGCAAATACAGCCTCATTCCAATAACAGAAGTAACACATTTCTTCTACTCTGAAGGTACGTCTTTAATGATTCATACCATAAAAATCATGCTAAAGCTGTTACTCTGGATCAAATTTCCTTCAATTCTCTCATCTATAATGAGGTAACCTCATTGGAGACTTGTATGTTTACATTCAGTCCACAATGCAACTGCAGCCTCTTGCAAAGTGCAGCTGCAGCCCTGGAGAAGAAGGAACTATCCGTTTTATCATCCAGCTATTTATTATTTAAGTAAACAAAGGGCAGATTGATCCTGGAGGGTAGAAATCTTTCTCATACATGATGGATTGAGTTGTTTAAAGAGCCTATGCTCATTTTTAGGCCTTTAAATAAGTGGGGAAAAGATACGAGAAGAACTGATAAAACTGCTCAGCCAGCAATGCCAAGAAACAACTTTTTTGGAAAAAAAAATTGCCTTGATTTTCAAATAAATGTTGTGATTGTGTGTCAACCAGCAAACAGGACTTTTCTCAGCACCTGGAGAGTACATTAACCTTCAGCCAGGGCTTGTATAGTTGCGTGATACCAGATTATCTGTACCAGCAGAGCTGGTGCTACTGGACAGAGAATGCAGATCAGAGCAGGAGGGAATGAGTCTTGTTTATGTTTGTTAGGGATTTACAAGGCAGGAGGGGAGGCAAGCCTTTCTGTCAACGTGCAGTTGCTGCACCTGGGACAACAGTCCTTTTCCTGGTCCTGCCCTGACCCAGCCCAGGTTCTGATCCAGGACTGAGTCATTTATCTGCCCCAATTTGAAACCTCCTAACTCTTCTGAGAATTCAGAGGGTTGTTTTTGAGGCTCTCTGTTGGTGACCTGCAAGGAAAGTTCAGTTTTATGCTGCTGCAAGTGTCCTGCCAGGCACCCGTCAAGCAGCAGCAAGTTCCACCAGTCAGCAATGTGTTGCATCTTCTGGGATTTCCTACCCTGATCTTTACTGTGTCTATTTCAGTCATGATCTCTTCCAATTGCATCTTCTCTAAACTACATAGTCCCCCTCACCTCCAGCACTGCATGCAGACACTCCAGGTATATCCAGAGAGGGTATATCTCCAGATAAATCCAGAGGAGAATCACTCAGTGGTCAATTGTGGGCTTACTGTTGAACATGTATAGAGAAGAAATCATGAGGAGGAATTTTACTTTCAGCCTTTAAGGATCTGGTTATAATGGCTTCAAGTTGTGCCAGGGGAGGTTTAGATTGGATATGACAAAATTTCCTTTACAGAAAAAGCGGTCAAACATCGGAACAAGATACCCAAGGAAGTGGTGGAGTCGCCATCCTTGGAGGTATTCGAAACACATAGAGATGTGGCACTTTGGGAAATGGTTTAATAGGCATGGTGATGTTGGGCTGACAGTTGGACTGTATGATCCTAGAAGTTTTTTCCAACCTTAATGATTATATGATTCTATGATCTAGATATCAGGTCTCAATCACCAGATTATGGGAGAGTCTCCTCTTGGCTCTAGTAAGCAATTCCTAAATGATGGGCTCTGGCAGCAGACTTCATTGCCACACGAGACCAACATGCTATAAAATATGTACACTGCCCCCCATTCATGCATTTTGACACCTCACTTATTTTCAAGGCTGTGTTTGACCTCTCCAGAAGCTGGGAGAGGGTGTGTTTCACCCAGCATCCCTGCTGGCTCTGAAGACTGGTGATGGATATCATATAGAATCATAGAATGATTTGGTTCGGAAGGGACCTGAAAGCCCATCCAGTTCCACCCCGTCTCTGCCATGGGCAGGGACACCTCCCACTGGATCAGATTGCTCAAATCTAGTCCAACCTGACCTCCAGGGATGGGGCATCCTTGACTTCTCTGACCAACCTCTTCCAATGACTCACCAACCTCAGAATAAAAAATTTAATTCTAATACCTAATCTAAATCTCCTCTCTTTCAGCTTAAAACCATTCTCCCTCATCCTATCACTGCACTCCCTGATAAAGAACCCCTCCCCAGCTTTCCTGTAGTCCCCCTTTTAGTACTGGAAGGAATAAGTAAGGGAACAGGTTTTGACCATTTCAATACACCTGAACTCCCCAGTCTCCAGTAAGGGCCATTGTAGCCAAATTGCTTGTTGAGAAAGGCCACGGATGTGGACACACCTGAATGTCTGCGAATGGTTTCAGAAAGTGAGAAGAGGACTGAAGAATTTTAGGGACCTTCTTACAGAGCAAGAAGATGAGCCCTGGGACTGGAGAGGTCATGGAGTTTGTCAGCCATTCAGAATACAGCCTGACTGGGAGATGTGGATCTGGATGAGTCCCTCTTTCTGTGACTGAGACTCAGGAGCTTTGCAAAAGCAGGAACAAATCATCCCACACATCCCGTAACCTCCCTCTGCCAGTAACAAGGCCGACTCACATGAGTAACATGGTTAATTCTGAATTTTCCTTCGGGGAAACCCCTCCTCTCTTTACTACAATTTGCAGCTTGTTAATGCCTTACATCCCAAGGATTTATATACTTTTCTCTTTCACAATAGCAGACAGTGTCATTATCTTCTGACATCCCATTGACTTAATCCAAAATTTGATGCTGGCTCATGTCCCATGGCCGTGGAACCCCCAGATGACTCATCTCCACCAGGTAAATGCTTCTTTGATACTTGCACATGGCTCATCACATCCTTTACGGCCTCAGTAATTCTTACGATATGAGTGAGGAAAATGGGGCTCTCGGCCATCTCTCTCCACTTTAGTTGTCCACCCACTGCTGTCCTGGCTTCACAGCTCCCTGAATTCATGGGTCCAGCCTTGTTACACCTACCTGGGGCTCTCCCAGGACCCTGTGTACACCCTGATGGCCCCAGCCTTGTCTTCTTTCGTGCTGTATTAGGAGGAAGCACATGTGGCACAGTGGCCTTCTCCAGAATGTTTTCTACCTTGGTTTTTTTTTCATACCTCTTCACATATGAGTTACTTGGAGGTCTTATTTGAGAGCTTCTTTCAGGCAGCTTTTTATGGTACTTTCTCTGCTACCTTTGCCAAACATTACATAGGATCTCCCAAAGCAAGGTGGGAACACTGAAGTTTATATCTGTAAAATTTGCTATCTGGAGATGGCAAGCTGTAATTTAGAATCTATAACTATATAAAGGGGCTATAACTTCATAGGAGAGATGTTAAAAATACGGAGTCTGCTTTGCATGCAGACACCTTGTTGGTACCAGAAACAGAGAGGGATTGAAATGCTTTTCTACCTATTAGAAGCTTGTATGTTTTCCACATTCATTAGACCAGTGAAGGAGGACAAAAACATGATGATTACATCAGTGCCAGGAGTTGCTCTAGGCCACTTCTTCAAGAGATGTGAGCCAAATCTTTTGCACATGAGGTGTACAGAAAGCCACTCTGGCTTCAGCAGGGAGTCCCAGGAAGGGAGAAAGATCAGTGAGTGAAGAAGAGAAACGCCTATTATAAGGAAGAGAATAAATGACTTTATGGGTATCCTTATGACCTCAACAGATCTTTAGGAAATACCAGACTCACTTTACTCTTCAACACTCCTGGCCCTGTCCTGAGATCACCTCAGGAGGAGACGATTAAACCCCCATACCTTTCTGTAGCTCCCTTGCTCTCATCTTCCTTAATCTTCTCCCTGCGCTTGTCCCTTTGCCATCTCTTACTCATTGTATCTCACCACAGGGTGGAAGTGGCGTGTGCCCACAGGTGCTCACCTCTGTGATCAAGGTACCCAGATGGAAAAATGCAAGCTCTGGTGTTTACTTTCTCCACTCTCCCTGGTCTGCTAGGCAATCGTGAAGGACCTTTAAGACAATGAGTTTCTTCAGCCTTGTGGCCTGACCTGTGTTCCAGGTTGTGGCATGGAGAATGGATCAAATATCAACTTGGAGAAGAAAGATTGAGAATGGCTGTGGGAGATGGGAACTATAAAGGCCAGGATGGATACTGCCAGTCCCAAAATTGGTTTGGTTGACCAAGGCACCTTGGGGACACCTTTTCCACTTCATTCCAACATGGTGCTCCAGGTACCTGCCTACCATCCCAAGGACACTACAGCTAAGGGAGGGTGTATGAGTGGCTGAATGCACATGTAGCAGGGAAAGTGAGCACTGCTTTTGTCTTGTGTGGTAGCTAACAAGGTGCAGGATCCCAAGGTCTCTAGATCACAAACATGTTCTTCAGATCTGATTGCTCTTCAGAAGTTTTCCTGATTTATGTGTCCTCCAGAATTTGTCAGAAACCATAGCTCCTCAAGCTTTGGAGGTCCAGTTGCCACCTCCGTTCAGCTCTGCCGTGGCTCCTCTCTGCACATATCATCATTACACGACAATGATCAAGGCTGAGCAAGGGTGAGATGTGCAAGACACCCACTTGCAATTGTTGGTGGATGCAGAAATACGTGACTAAGTGATATACAAGTAACACACACTTGATTCAGAAATAAGTATATTTCAGGTGTTACGCAGACAGCACGCACACGTATTTTCTCATCTAGTAGCACTACAGCAATACAATAATAGTAATGGGGAAGCTATCATATGGCAAAGATCTGCCATCAGCTCCAAGGATGCTGTGTGCCCAGCATACCACGTTGCTCCAGGTTACTCTTCCTGTCATAAGACTTTTTGTGGTCATGGGATTCTTCTCTGGTCCTCACAGTCTGTTGTTCAGGAGAGCCCAGAGGACGCCAGCTGCTATCCCTCCTGCCATCCCATAGCTGCTCCTCACACTGCCTGCTGCGTTGGCATTGCAGAGGTCGGTGCTGCAGCAGGAGATGTTCCTGTTGCCTACGTTGAAGTCTTGATAGTGTGATTGACATGACGAGTCACAGCCCTTGCTAATGATGCTGAAGAGCCCTATGACCCCTGGAAAGAAAGCAGAACCATTAGTATAATGATTCAATGCAAGCCAAGCCTCACGGAACTGGATAATGAGATACTATTCTTATCTGAGCTCCTTTCTTGGAAAACAATGCCTGTTTCCAAACTGCTGCTTGTTTTACTAGTAGGTTGTATTTTTGGGGTATCATTTTGCCAGCAGGCAGGGAAAGGGTTGCAATCCCCAAATGTTTTTTTTTTAGGCAGTGTATTCCACAGCACAATTCTCAGGGGTTTCTAAAATAATACCAACTACAGAAATTCTACTAATTTATATAATAATCAAAGTAGCCATTAACATATCTGTTGGGGACTCTAAACTACCAATGGATAAGGAGCAAGCATGTGGGATTATCTTTGCTCGTATCCTGTATGGCTTTGTTGCAAGGAGCCTTTCAAGACACAAGGAATTTATAGAAATACAGCTATCCCTATTTCACAGATGACACAGTTATTGTTTGATTTGTTTCTGAGAAGCACAGCATATTTTTCTGTGACTGGTTGAAACTCAGTAACTACTGTTTACCAGCAGATTATGCTCTGCATGAGCTCTCCTGATCTTGCACAATCTATTCTGGCTACCATGTCCTTAGCATAAACAAATTTAGTCTATAGGGTCAGTGGGTTACACAACGTCTTGGCTCTCCTGCAGGTGAATGTGTAGAGTCACAGCATGTCCTGAGTCAGAAGGGACCCACAAGGATCATTGAGTCTGACTCCTGTACTTACATGGCCATGGGTTTGCACATTGTCAACAAGGACAATGCCTACTGGAGGTATTACATTTGTTGCCCAACAAAGATAAGTTCGAACATGCCATGGCTGGATTTTGTGCCCCAGGTCTAAGAGCAATTTTAGGTGTCATAACAGATCTGGGCAGAGTAAACATTTTTTTTTTTTCCAGATCTAGAATGGGAGAATTAGCTTATAATCTGATAAAGGAGTTTACCTGGAGACACACAGTTAGCTGCACTCAGAACTGGCTGTAGACAGGCTCAGGTGAAAATCTATTGCTTTCATTGAATTTACCTAAAGTCAGCTCTGTCGTTGAATACCACTTGTAACTTCACCATTAGGTTTCACCAGACTCAGGCCCTTACATTTTAATTCATATCCCAAACTTTTCAAAACCATAAACATAACTATTACCACTATAAAGCAAATAATTTTTGGCATTATAAAAGTTAAATAAATCTAATTTTGTACAGGTAAGACACTTTGATAGGTATTTGCAATGTCATATCCTTAAGAGCTAGTGCCCTGTAGGGCAGCTGCACCTTTCTGAAACTTGTTTTGAAGCTCAGTTTTTAGCATGAGCTGTTGGCAAACACTGAGGAATTTATGGGGTACAGCACACGACGTGGGTAGTATGACTTTGGAATCATAGAATGGTTTGGGTTGGAAGGGATATTAAAATTCATCCACTTTCAGCCCCCCTGCCATGGGCAGGGACACCTCCCACCAGATCAGGCAAATCAAGGCCCCATCCAACCTGGCCTTGAACACTCCAGGGATGGGGTATCCACAACTTCCCATGGCACCTGTGCCAGTGTCTCACCACCCTCATCGTAAAGAATTTCTCCCTAATGTAATGTAAACCTTTTCTCCACAGATGTTTTTTCTCTTCCTGCTCCACTTACATTTTGCTGACCTATACCAGAGGGTGTATCTAAAGCAGTTGAGGCTGGCTTGGGTACCTGAGGCGGGGACCATGCTTAGCTCCAACACAACTAAGACACTGCCCACCCCCACTTTGCCTTACTGATCACATCTGTCTTGCATGTTTCATTTTCCTTGCAGGTCATTTTCGTCTTGCAGTTGTTGTTGCTGAGTTGTGAGGAGCAGTCGTAACACTGCAAAGAAGAACCTGCAAGAGAGAAAGAGAGGTTATAAGATAAACCCACCTGAATCTCTCCAGGGAACCCAGCTTAGTGCTTGCACTGGGAAATAGGACCATTCCTGTAAGTCCTCAAAGAAATTTAAGACCTTTATTACTGGGAAAACAATGTTTTTTTCCTATTTTTGGTGGAAAATAGTACACTTGTTTGGTGTGAGAATCAGGTTTTGTAAGTGCTGAAGCTATTTCAGATCTAGCCAGTAAGCTGGGTAGATGGTCCCATTGACTGCTCTCATTAGCCAACGAGTGGTGCTTCCCAAAATGCTTTTTCCTGTATATTTGGGATGTTTAACTCAGTCTGGAGCAGGATTTTTCTTATATCCCCACTTCCTGAGCTGGGATAAAGGGATGAAGTCTCCAGAAGGAAGGTTTTATATAATTTGTCTGCCTCTATAGAGAGTGCTTTACCGAATGGGCTTATGAGTCTTAGCTAAGGCATTTCCAAGGTTGGATAAATGAGGGGAAGCTCAGAGGGAAGAAGGGTATGGAGCAGGAGATTTGCAAGCTCCGTTCTAGCCCAGTGCCTGAGTTTGACCAACTTATGAAATACATTCTCTCTCACCTTCTCCTAGAAAAAAACAAAGTGCAAACACAGCTTTTGCGTCCTACTGAAAACCAGGTCGGCAGTGTTTCCGCCCCTAACTGGACATGCCATTCTGTGGGGGATGTAAGTCAGCTTTGTTAACATCTGCTCTGCTGCTATGCACATCAAACAAAGGCAGAATAAACGTTGCAGCTTACAAGTATCTGGCCCTGATGAAAAATATTCCCCAGAGGAGTGAGAACATGGTGCAATTACCTATTCCTATTTCCTTCCTGTGCCCTAGGGCATCACTGGAGCCTCATAAACTTGCAAGTGGGTGATTTAATGTTTATGTACGTACTTTAACACCATGACCACCAGGCTTCTATCATGAATCCCTCAAGTCAGTACTCTAATGCCTAAGATTTTCTTTCAGGACAGAGGAAAACCCTATTTAGGAACTAATATTATTTAGTTCAGGAGCACAAAGTGATCTGAGGCATTTGCCCAAGCGATTCTGGAATAAATGACTATTTCATAGAGGAAAGGAGTCATAGAGTCATAGAGGAAAGGAGCCAAGGCCCAGTTTGCCTATATTGTTACACTCTGTTCTCACATTAATCTGACTTTTAATGCAGTAGCAGTCAAAATTCAGAGCATCCTGATTGAAATTGGTGGAGGCGAAGGTCTGGCCAGGACTGTGTAAGATCCTTCTGAGCCTATTTCTTAAGCATCCTCTGCTGGTTGAGAAACATTTCTGCTCTGATCTTCTTATTCTGTTTTCTGGTAACAAGGAAAAGCTGGTTTTAAACCTTTTTTCCCAGTCAGGCCAAAAAAACCCCTCAATAATAGCTATATCCAAATCCTACCCATCGAGTTCCCTCTTGTCTCCCATTAAAATTCTGACAAACTGTGTGACGTTAGAGACTACTTTCGAAATGAAGAGTCTGAAAACAAGATGGAACAAAATCTGTCTTTGCATGGAAGTTGCAATTTTGATAACCTGGGAAGAAGAAAAATAGTTCTCCCACTCCTCCTTAAAAACCACACATGCAGAGAAAATTATATGGTTTAAAGAATCTTGCTTTCAATTATTCATTTTTATACAGGATCTATCTTTCCTGGAAGGTCCTCTACCCAGCACTATGATCACACCAGCAGCAGGGTAGGATTACGTGCCTTTCCCGTGCAACACACAGGACTTCCCATCAAAAGCAAAGATCGCCATAAGTCAGCTACTCTACATTTCTTCCCTCACTTCCAAACCCCACGGCAAGTCTTTTCTTCTAGCTGAAGATCTGATGGAGGGGACATGGGAAAGACTGGCCATGCTGTCTTACCTGGGTCCAAGCACAGGAGCGCTGCCAGCAGGAGGACAAAGAAAGCCTTCATTTTGGGATAACCTCTCTGGTGCTGAATATGGTTTTTTTCCTCCTATTTATATACCATGGGAGGCAGCAGTTGGGCATGCCCAGAAGGTTACCCTTGTGTGAAGGCACCTGAGCAAGGCTGCTTGCTTGACCAAGGGAGGGGTTGGTTTGTGGTGGTGATATTTGCGTTAGCTGCCTCTCCTATGTGACTGTGACTCTCAGAGCTACCAGCAGCTCCTCTCTACCACTGCACCCCTGCCTTTCCTCCTACCCTTGGGCAAAGTGTTCACATGAGTGGAAAACCCCCCCCAAATTCTTTAGAACAAGGCTGCCCTTATGCATTTCCCTGGAGTCAGTGAAGCTGTGATTGCACCCTGTGAATAGGGCTCCCCACTCCCATTTCCATCCTGAATGGAACTATTGTGTTTAAATCAAGGACAAAATGTTATTTTAATAAAAAACTCCAGCTACTTATCTGCATTTGTGAGTGCCTCTGTGACATTCGTGGCATGTGGTGGCAAGGTATGTGGGCAAATTACAGTGCATTGGCCTCTTTCAGTTGTCCAGGTGTTCATTTGTCTTTATTTGTATGTGTTCTCTGTAGGTTAGTGGAAGAAAAAGGCCAAGACAGAGTTTTCATATGTGTTGATATCAAATGGACTTTGTGATGGCTTTGTTTGGTATTGGGGTTTTTTTTCTGCCACATCTCTACCATGGCATGCTTCTCTTTTCTGCCAGTCTCTCTGTCCAGTGTAGGTTGGGCACAGTTTTGACATTTGAATGCACATCAGTGTGTACTGTAAACAATTCAGGCTTGACAAAAGAAATGCTATTTCTCCTCAGAGATGAGGGTGAGTTCAGTTGCATTCCAAACTGAAGTGCGAATGTTTTGGCAGGTTGACTGGAGACCTCTCCCATCTCTTGTGTCCCTTGACTACTTCTCAGTATACACCAGTATAAAAGAAAACAGGTCTATCAGCTAAATTCAATTTGCCATGGTTTCTTGCTTTATTTAGGGTTTCTGAAATCTCAGTAACTTAGTGCTTTGCAGGAAGATAGCATTCAGGGACTTATTCTCTGGCAGTTTAGCTCTTATAGAATCATAGAATCATTAAGGTTGGAAAAGACCTCTAGGATCATCCAGTTCAACTGTCAGCCTACCACCACCAGGCCTACTAAACCATGACCCAAAGTGCCACGTCTACACGTTTTTTGAACACCTTCAGGGAAGGAGACTCCACCAGTGCCCTGGGCAGCCTTTTCCAGCGCTTCACCACCCTTTCAGTAAAGAAATTTTTCCTAATACTCAAACAAAACCTGCCCTGGTGCAACTTGAGGCCATTTTCTCTTGTCCTAACACTTGTTACTTGGTTGAAGAGACCAACACTCATCTCTCTACAATGTCCTTTCAGGGAACAGTAAAGACCAATAAAGTTGCCCCTCAACCTCCCCTTCTTCAGGCTAAACAATTCCAATTCCCTCAGCTGCTCCTCATAAGGCTTGTTCTCTAGACTCTTCACCAGCTTTGTTGGTCTTCTCTGGACATGCTTCAGCACCTCAATGTTTTTCCTGTATTGAGGGGCCCAAAATCGAACACAGAATTCAAGGTGTGTCCTCACCAGCATCAGTTATAGGGACACAATCAATTTTCCTGCTGGTCACACCAATTTTGATACAAGCCAGGATGCTGCTGGCCTTCTTGGCCACCTGAGCACACTGCTGGCTCATGTTCTGTATTCTCATGTGCTCTTTCGGACATCAGGCACTTCTGCAAATTGAAAAGAGGATGTGCTGGTGCATTGGTGGATCACTGCTCTTGTTCAGTGACTAAGGGTCAGCTGGACTAAGTCTGCTGAAGTTAATGACATTGTTCTGATTTTAACCAGTGGAGAAGCTGGTGCAGGGGATCATTTTGAAAGTCCTGTTTCCCTTTGGACTCTTGAAATTCTGTTTAAAAAAAAAACAAACAAAAAAACAAACCAACCCAACACCTGCCTTCTGTGTCTGTTGACTTTTGCTTCATCATATTTTTTCAGACCATCTAATTTATAGCCAACTTCTATGGAACAGCTGGATAAAAAAAAGAGGCAACGTTTTCTCAGGTTCTGATGTTCCTCATTCAGAGACATTTAAGGCTATTTTTTTTATCCTTTATGATTATTTGTTTAGAGTTTGATTCCTCAAGTTAGGGACTAATCAGACCAAGGGGAAATCATAACCTGGTCATCCCATCAGACCCAGCCAGGTCTTGAATTAAATATTTCTTCCTTCAAGCAACTAATCAATAAGCAAGAGGGAGTGTGATTTTGATCCTCAGCAGTCTGACTTGCTGCCACTCAAACTCTCCTACTACTACATCAGGGCTGCCAGTGAAGACCAGGACTCGTGGTTCTGTAAAAGAGATGCAGACAGCTAAGAGCCTGACCATGCTCCAGTCCTGCTTGGCTGTAACTTGAGGCTGTGTGAGAACTCAGTAATTCCTGTATCCTTACATACAATCATAGAATGATTTGGGATGAAAGGGACCTTATAGATCATCCAGTTCCTACCCCCCTGCTATGGGCAGGGACAACTTCCACTGGATCAGGTTGCTCAGAGCCTCATCCAACCTGGCCCTGAGCACCTCCAGGAAGGGGGCAGCCCCGAATTCTCTGGGCAACCTGTGCCAGGGCCTCACCACCCTCACAGTAAAAAAATTATTCCTAATATCTTACCTAAATCTCCTCTTTTTCAGGTTAAAACCATTAGCCCTTGTCCTATCCCTGCACTCCCTGATGGAGAGGTCTTCCTCCAGCTTTCCTGTAGCCCCCTTTGAGCACTGGAGGCTGCTCTAAGGTCTCCCCAAAACCTTATCTTCCGCTGGCTGACCAACACCAACTCTCTGAGTCTCTCCTCATAGAGGAGGCACTCCAGTCCTCTGATCATCTTTGTGGCCTCTTCTGGACTCACTCCAACAGATCCATGTCCTTCCTGTGCTGAAATGCTGCTTCTCCCTGTTCTTCGAACATTTGTGTGCAGTTCCTGCTCAAGTCCTGAAGATGGCAAACGTGCCCTTTTATAATTATTGTACATACATCAACGTGCTGTCGTCTGTAGGATTGTGTGTGGATGGCATTTTTTATTTTCCTGATGTTATAAAATCCCAAGTTCCCCTAATTGCATGAACAAGATCATCTATTTCCCCTAGGAATCTAAAGAAGTCCATAAGCCACTTGGGTTTTGAGTCTCTTTATACTATTTTATGTTTTCAGAGCAGATTCCTGATGGATAAAGTTGTAGAGCTTTCAGTTGAGGAGGGAAGGAAAGAGAGCTCGATTATTTGCTGTATTCTTGTTCACCTGCCTGATGTCAGGCTGGGAATGTGGTGGTGAGTCGTGGTACAGTGGCTGATGTCACGGCTCACATCAAAGAGCGGTGGTAGGCATGAGTTGAAGATCTGAAGACAAGAAAAGCAATAGGTAGGACAATGTCTGGGAAATCTGGACAGATTCGGAGTATCTCTGAAAGCAAAAGGCAGTTGCTCTGATTTCCTGGGCTGTGTCAGCCATTTGGCAGGGTGGTCTGAAGAGGTTGTAGGGAAGTCTGCAAGGTGACAGAGATAATGCATTAAGACTTCAATCACAGACTGCCTTTTTTTCATGGGGATATCTTTTAAGAGAAGAAGAGAAAAACAGCAAAGAAAAAACTAAGATGAAGGCCCACACACTCATCCTGTGTGAATTGTAGTCCTTGAAAGAGCTGGATCGTCAGGGGATCTTCTAGAGTTTCCAGCCTCTGAGCTCAGAGGTGTAATACCTTCTTGGATGCCTTAATTCAAGTCAGAATTAAGTGCCAGAACAAGAGGAACTGCTGTCCAAGGCTGCCTGGCCCTGAAGAGAGGTTACTGTGTTGCTTGCTCAGCACGAATGTGACTTGCAGCTCCTTTTCAAGATGTTCTGAAGTACGCATTTGGATGTTGAAATGGGCTGCAGAGGGAATCTTATCGACTTTTCTACTCCTGGAAGGTGTTTGGTTTGTGTGCAGTGAATGAGTTAGTACTGTCTGCAGTGATGTCTGAAGATCTACTCAGGTTGTGGGGATGCGGAATGTATGATAAGGGAGTTTAATGGCCAATTTTAGGTGCAAAGTGGGAATTTCCAGTGATTGCACAGCTGTGTTCCTGGGAATGCAAGCTGCCTCAGGAGCACTGAACTGTCCTAAGTCAGAATGGGTGGAGAAAAAATGAAACCGAGTCACTAGATGGTAGTGAGGCAAATTGCATTACAGACTTGTCTGTAAGAAGGGAAGTGTGGATCCTAAATGAGGCATGTGATTGGAAAGACAGGAAGACAGATGGGTAGATCAGGGGAGAAAAAGATCTAAAAATGAGTAGATACATGGATATCCACAGAGATGGATGTATAGCTAGCAGTCAGGAGGAGCTGGAGTATCTGCTGTATACCCTCTTCCATGTATGTGATTACAGACATGCTTTGCTCTGCTTGCAACAAAAGGCCACAATGTCCCTTGTCTCAGCTTACAGTATTTATCAACCTCTCAGATGTTTGCCACTCTCTCCTGTAGATGTCTTAGGGCAGACAGGCACAACACTGGCCCAGCAGCAGGAAACATGATTTCTGCTGCTTCATGACTGCCCTTGAGTGCCAGCAGAGATAGGCTCCAACTGCTGCATCTGTAGATGCTTCACACCGTTTCATGTCATGGTCTAGCTGATACTACAAGGATTTACTTCCAGGTTTGCTGTTCAAGAGAGCTTAAGAGCACATGGAAACAAGGCTAGGCTGCCTGAGACAGCTTCCATAGTCTAGCAATGGAGATCAGAGCTGTCATTAAGAGCAGAACATTTAGCAAAGACAAAAAGGTCTTGAGGTCTCTGTCACTGCTGCTGAGAGACCTTTGGCGTGTTCCTTCCTCTCTTTCTGCCTGTTCTTTCACTGAAGAGAAATAGGACTCATGGCTCCTGCATCACAAAAGTGTTTTGAGATCTGTGGGTACAAACAAGTACAACCAGTGAGCGTTATGAAGGTTTAGTGAGAAAGCAACCTATTTGACCTTGAGTATTCGTATAAGGGTCCAAGCACAAATCTAAACATCCAACTGTTCTCATTCGGGATTTCAGATCTCAGAGGCTCTCCTGGCAAGCCTTGGAGAAAAAATTCACCTTCACATCACATGCTCTGGCTGACAACCATGAAATCAATGCATTGCTCCAAATTAATCCCACCATAGTGCTAACTTTTTCTGCAAGCAAACCGTAGACAGACAAGATTTTGAGGGCTGTAGAAGTTGGCGATCCCCATATGGTGGTGCTGTTGCTACATTGCTGATGCCCAAACCACTCGGTGTGTGAGAGAAGCCCAGACTGTTTGTTTAAAATCTCAGCAACTTCAGAGCATCAAAAATGCATTTGACATTTTTTTTGTTATTTTGCTAATTGCTAAGCTCTTTTGGTTGTAAAAGACTCGGAGTGTGGGATCCTTGCCAGCTTCTTCTGGCTGTGCCTCGCGCGTCTCTGAGCTGTTTGCAGGAAAAACGGAGGGCATTTTCCCATGCCTATGCTTTGGATTTGGGGAGACGTGCAGGGATTGTAGCCTGTGCTATGAACACAAAATAATTGCATGTTTTCTCTGCCCTCACAAAACATTTTCTTATCCCTTCTCATACGAGGAATTGCAGTTCCATGTGGACAGATGTAGCAAAAGGTAGTTTGAAATAAAGGCAGAAAACATGACTTTCCTGAGAACAAACAGGGTTACATTAAACCTCAGACCAAGACCCTCAAGCACCCCAGCTGCTTCCTGATGTCCTTTACATTCCATCCGAAAAAAGTATTTAATTACTCTGACTTCTATAGGAAACTGCAGAATATTGGTAGGGAAGAACCCAAGATTTCTAGTTCAGCTGCTGTGGGTAAGAAAAAAGTAGACCTGATGGCTGGGCACACCAAGCTCTACATGGGGCCAGAAAGGACAAGTGCTCTCCATGTGACACTGTGTGCCTTCAATGCACAGCCACCCATGATCTCTCCTTTGTCTTCTTGTCCTCATTTTGAGGATACTACTCATGGGTATCCCACTTTCACACAGCTTAGGGAAGACGCTGGCACAGGTTCTTGTGCTCTTACGCATGGAAGTATTTTCTTGAGGGAATATATTTGTCAGGTCTGTTTTGTGACTTAGTTGTGAATTTGTTGACAAAGTGTTTTCTGGGTTGGAAAATACCATTTGTGATGGTCTGTTTAGCTGTTGACCTGTCTAGGGGGAAGCTAAACCTTGACACTTGCCATTGAATCCTGTTAAACCACAGTTGCGTTCACTATCGAACTTTGTTAAATCATTGTTTTATATCAATAAACATATTACTGTTTTTCTCTTATGAGTGAAGTGCATCACTCCATCCATAACACCAATTTTTTGACAATGTTCTGCAGAAATAATAAAGCTGTTTTAAGTCCAGAATGGATTTTAAGATCAAACTCAGGAAAAGAGTGCCTTCTCCCAAGTAACAAGTGGCAGGATAAGAGGAAATGATCTCAGGATACGCTATGGGATTTTTAGATTGGATATTAGGAAAACTTCCTTTACTGAAAGAGACTGCCTGGGAATTGGTTGAGTCCCCATCCCTGGAGGTTAGAGAAACATGTAGATTTGTCACTTTGGGACGTGGTTTAGTAGGCATGATGGGATTGTTTTGATGGTTGGGCTTGATGATCATAGAGGTCTTTTCCAACCTTAAGAGTTTTATGATTCTGTGAAGAGCAATCTAGAATAGCCAATATCCACTGGTGAGAACTTGCAATTAAATTGCAGGAGGTACAGAATCCGTCTTTTTAAGACATATTCCCTTTTACTTGAGCAAAATCTCTATGTACAGATGCTGGAATTCAGGTTGTACTTGCCTTTGTTCCTCTCCTTAGAACTGTTCCACTTTGCGTTACTAAATATTAACTAATTGGGCTGGAGAGATGCAGTGTCGTGAAGCAATTTGATTTTAATTAATTGGCAAATTCTTACAAAAACTCTTTCATTAAGAAAAGATTTTTTTTCCTGGTTGCTTTATCAAATGTTCCAAAGCTTAGGACAGTAGAAGATGAGTGATACAAACCAGGAGAGATAATGGGAATTCTGATTAATATCTGTCATTTCCTCATGTTTTAAGTGTTCAACTGGAAAATTGATTTGAAAAAGCAAGCCACAGTTTCTAGGAGTCACTATGAAAAGAGAAGGTTTTTTTGCTAAATACAGTGTATATGAATGGCTCTGAGGAGAAGGTCTTATTCTGGCTTCTTATCTTATTTGAAGTGCTGGCCAGAAGCCTCTTTGGCAAGCAATATTGGTAGAATGAAAATCTTTCTAACACCAAGCATTGCCCTCTTATCTTGACAGTATCTAAGTAGTGAAAGTAATCAATAGAGATTAGAAAAATAAATATAATTACTTAGAATAATAGAATCATAGAAAGGTTTGGGTGGGAAGGGACCTTAAAGGTCATCCAGTTCTAAACTCCCTGCCATGGACAGGGATATCTCCTGCTGGATCAGGTTGCCTCATCCAACCTGGCTTTGAACATGTCCAGGGATGGAGCATCCACAATTTATCTGGGCAACCTGGGCCAGTGCCTCACCACCCTCACAGTCAAAAATTTCTTCCTAATATCTAATCTAAATCTCCCCTCTTTCAGCTTTAAAATGTTTCCTCTCCTTCTATCCCCACACTCCCTGATAAATATCCCCTCCCCTGCTTTCCTGTAGCCCCTTTAAATGCTGGGAGGCTGCTCTAAGGTCTCCCTGGAGCCTTTTCTTCTCCAGGCTGAACAACCAACTCTCTGCCTATCCTCATATGGGAGGTGCTCCAGCCCTCAGATCGTCTCCGTGGCCTCCTCTGGATTTGCTCCAACAGATCCATGTCCTTCCTGCGCTGAGGACTCCAGAAATGAATTCAGGGCTCCAGGTGGGGTCTCAGGAGAGCAGAGAAGAGGGGCAGAATGACCTCCCTCTCAGTTTATTAGTTTATAACTGCCCGTATCACACTCAGATTTGGTGATTCTATGAGTTTCTTCTGAAGTCAACTACTAACAATAAGCTCATCTCATGCAATAGGGGTGTTATATCTGGCCATACCACCCAGGTCACTTTCTGTGTTCACAAGAGATCTGGTCAAGAGAGCTTGAGGTATTGTCCATCTTATCCTAAAACTGATACATGAGTTTGGTCAGAAAAAAAATTCCCCCTCAGCTTTGTTTGTTGACTAAATTTCTATTGACTACAGTGGGAATTTGGATACTCGGCCCTAAACAGGCCATTGCCTTGCAGATGGTTGTGTTTTGTCAGATGCTCAACAAGAAATGCACATGTAAATAGAAGAAAAAAACCCTCATATTGTGTGACTCAAAGCCATTCCCAGCAGTTACATTTTTGGTTTTCTCACTGGAACAAAATTCTCTTTCACACGTTCCCAGGCAGGAGTCAGAGATCGCTTCCTACTTGACCTTTACAAATTGCACATCCTGCTTCACCGTGACCTTTTCAGAGGTGCCACAGACCCCAAACATAGATTTTTTTAATCGATATCACGACTGTGCACTGAGCACACAACTTAAAAACTACCTCCTTGGTCTCTTCAGCAAAAAGTTTGATGCCAAAGCATAGAGACCAGGAATGTGCCTGAGATTAAAACAGAGATCCAAGAGGACCCAAATGGAGGAGATGGATTTACAGACTCTGCAGCCTGGATACAGACTATGAGGTGGATTTTTCAGATGAGCAGCAAAACTAGTGAATCTTAGTGTAGTGGTAGAATGAGGGGTAAAGGTTTTAAGCTGAAAGAGGGGAGATTTAGATGACATATTAGGAAAAAATTATTTACTGTGAGGCTGGTGAGGCAGTGGCAAGGTTGCCCAGGAAGCCGTGGCTACCCCATCCCTGGAGGTGTTCAGGTGTTCAAGGCCAGGTTGGATGAGTTTTCATTGAGTGGGGGGTGTCCCTGCCTATGGCAAGGGGATTGGAACTGGATGATCTTTAACATCTTTTCCAACCCAAAACATTCTATGATTCTATGATTAATTTCCTATGCACATGTATCCTCTGTGCTTCAAGATCCCAGTTCCTTGTTTATGTATCAGTACCTGCCTTTTGGCTCTGCCCTTCACTCCATTCTCTTTGTCTGGGCAAAAGACATCACCTTGAATTAGATCATCTCTCTTAGGAGGAAAGGCTAAGGGATCTGGGTCTGGTCAGCTGGAGATAAAAATACAAATGAGAATCTTATCAATGCTGATCAATACATAAAGGGCAGGCGTTAAGAGGATGGGGCCAGACTTGGTTCAGTGGTGGCCAATGACAGGACAAGAGGTAACAAGCGCAAACAGAAGCACAGGAATGTCCACTTGAACATGAAGAAAAACTTACTTGCACTGAGAGTGAGGTAGCACTGGATCAGGCTGCCCAGAGAGGCTGGGGAATCTACTTCTCTGGAAATATTCCACACCTGCCTGGTTGCATTCCTGTGCAACCTACTCAAGGAGAATCTACCTCAGCAGGGCAGTGGGACTGAATGATTTCCAGGGGTCCCTTCCAATCCCTACCATTCTTTGATACTGTGATTTTTAGTTCAGGGCATGGATTTTCTGACTGTTCTGCTGGCTACTTCTAGGTTGAGGAGCTGAGATTCCTTTTGGTGGAATTATGTTGAGGTTTCTCCTCTGACCAATTTTCACAAAACATAGTATGTCTAGGTGTTTGAGTCCTTTCTCCTTGCTTAATTTATTTGGACCTGGGAAGAGTGAGAGTCAGCCATATGCATGGATAGACAGGTGGATGGATAGAGGGATGGACAAGAATGTAGCTGCATAAGCCCTATTTCCGTAGACTAGGTTAAGATCTATGGAGCTATAAGAATAGTATCCAGAGATGAAAAAACAGACAAAACAAAACTCAAAAAAGAACAAGGACAAAACCACCACAGAAAATGTCAAGGATTTCAAGAAAATATTAAGGTTGATATAAGTGTCATTTTACTGTTGGAGATGATGATCTTAAAGTTCTTTTCCAATCCAAATGTTTCTATAATTCTATGAAAATAATAACTGGCCAAGGAAGATATAAAAAGGTAATAGGGAAGGTAATAGATGCTGATCCTTCCTTGTGGTCCACAAACCCTGAATAGAAGTGAAAAAAGGAAGTAAGGAGTTCAGGGACAGTTTGTTTCCCCAGTTTTGATGGTTCACATTGTGTGGACCTTGGCTATTTCTTCTTCACTGCACACAGCAAGGTCATACACTCTCAGGGGCATAGCAGCCTGGTTTGCATTAATTTTCTATTATTATAATTACTGGAATGATTTTAGCATGAATAAGCAATAACTATTTTTAGCAGTAGGACTGATTAGGCATCGGTGAGAACTCCTCAGGGAAGTTCTGCGGCTGCTGCTGCTTAGGAAGAGGAAAGTGGTTGCCCCCAGTTGGACCAAAACTTCCATCTGGCTCACATGCTGCCACTGTCTTCTGTGGTTGCACAGGGAAAGATTGTAAGACAAAAAGCCAGAATAGACTGTTTTCTCTTACAATATCCCTTTAATTTTGGATACCTGTGGCTTTGTGTACAGGAGGTGGCAACCAGATCATTCTACTTTTTGATGAAAGTCTTGTCCTTATGGATTTCTCCCAGGCGTTTCTCAGCCTTTTGTGTTTTTTGGTGCTAAGTTATCATCTACAAAAACTTTGCTTATCTTCAGCCTCACATTTGCTCTTTTGGAGACTAAATAAAACCAGTACTTTTTCAATTTCCTCCCTGGCCACATTTTCTAGACCGTTGCTGTTTTTTTTCCCTCAGATAAACTCCAATAAGTATTCAGGGATCTTCTCACTGAGGTCTTCAGCTCAAGGTTGGAAGACTTTATTAAAAGAGAGATTTTTGCCAAAGGTGAGGTATTGCTCTCAGCACAGTGACTGTGGGGTTAACATAAATTCTGCAGGATCTGAGGCAATGCGGTCTGATGTTTTCTTCTGACCGTTCATTTCTGAAGCCATGGCAACCTTTTAAAAAATTCCAAAGACAAAGTGACAAACATGCTTTGAAAAGCAGTGCTTATATCTCTCTTATTAAATTAAATACCCTTGTAAGAACTTTTGCTTGTTTCACTTTCGGGTTTGCTTTTAATTATTACTTTTGCCACTGGGACTAATTGGTAAGAAATGCTTGTGCAAATTCTACAAGTTCTGTTACACTTCCAAGTAGGAGGACTGCATCAAAGCTATCAGAAATAGTCCCTGGCCCATGTTAAATTCTAAATGTACAGAATTACTTGGACAATGGTAGAGAGAAGGACTTCAGGGTGTTCATGGATGAGAAGCTCAACATGAGGTGGCAATGTGCACTTGCATCCCACAAAGTCAACTGCTATTGGGGGCTGCATCCAAAGAAGTGTAACCAGCAGGGCAAAGGAGGGGATCCTGCCCCTTTACTCTCCTCTTGTGACACCTCACCTGGACTCTTGTGTTCAGTTCTGGAGTCCTCAGCAAAAGACACAAACCTGTTGAAGCAAGTCCAGGGGACGCCACAAAGATGATCAGAGGGCTGGAGCACCTCCTGTACAAGGACAGGCTGAGAGAGATTTGTTTGTTCAGCCTGGAGAAGAGAAGGCTGTAGGGAGACCTTAGAGGAGCCTTCCAGCACTGAAAGAGGCTACAGAAAAGCTGGAGAGGGGCTCTTTAACAAGTAGCATAGTGATAGGATAAGAGGTAACAGTTTTAAGCTGAAAGAGGGAAGACTTAGATGAGGTATTAGGAAAAATCTTTTTACTGTGAGCGTGGTGAGGCACTGGCAGAGGTTGTCCAGAGAAGTTGTGGATGCCCCTCCCTGGAATTCTTCAAGACCAGGTTGGATGAGCCTATGAGTAACATTACCATGGGTGTCCCTGTCTGTGGCAGGTGGGTGGGAACTAGATAGTTTTAAAGGCCCCTTACAGCCTAAACCATTTTATGCTTCTATGATTTAGCTGCATTTATTAGGCTTGGTGCTGGCGTAATTTTGAGTGAAGAGACTTCTCTTAAATCTAAAGAATAAAAAGTGGGTTATTGGCAAATGATACTGGCAGGGATGTAGAAGGACAGCTAAATTTTTGCAGAGCTATCTAAGTTAAGGTTTTCAGCCTTAGATAATCAAAAAACAGACATCAAGGGAAGAGTGCTCAAAAGAAATGGACACAAGCAAGAGGAGCAGAAAGAATCAATTTTCCATCTGTTTAGCCAGCATCAGCCACAGTACGAAATCAGGTTGGTTTATATATCACTGAATATAAAATTTAGATTAATTTCTTTATAGAATTTGTCTGAAAAAAAAGGTTATAAATTAAGCAAATGCAGTCACTGCATTTGTGATAATGCAAGTTTTTGCTAGGGATTGCAGAAGAAAAGATACTGTGATTCCCATGTGTGGGACATGCAGACTCACATTTCCATCTATTTCACCACCAGCAGTTTTGATTTATGATTTAACTGAAAACATCTGACCCCTGTTAGTGTTTCTTAGCACTGTAAAACCCACATCAGTTTCAGCAACAGTAGGTTATTCTCTTTACCTTGTTCTTTAAATTGTGCTACTTGTACGTTTGAACTGTTTATTTTCCCATACAGCTCTATGTAGCCTTGCTTTGTTTTGATTGCAATTAGTGTTTTCTGTAAGAATTTCTAACAATCAGTTATTTGTAATTCTCCAGTTGTTTTTTCTCAAACCAGCAAGTTGTCGGTTGACCTGGATTAAAACCTTTTGAGAGTCAGGAGAAAGTATTCTGTTCCAGTATAGAACACATCCCTAGGCTTTGTTTAATTTACAAGCACAGATATAGCCCAATGTTTGCCATAGGGAGGTTGCTTTTATATTGAATTGAAGATTTTTGGCCATGAAAGCATCAATTACAATCCACCAATTGGGGTGAGTCCTGCTTGTGTGTTGAACCTGGCTGCTATAACAGTAGCCAGGCTGTTTGACCAGCTTTGTTTTGTGGCTTATCTGGGAGGAAGGTGTTGCATTTGTGTCTGAGGGCTTTTAGAGCACTTTCCAAATATTAATATTTCCAGTGTGCTCCAGGTCAGGTAAATATTTGGTCCATTTCCAAATGAAGAATGACAAGAGAAAATATGTTCACTTTTGGGCCCCTCAGTACAAGAAAGATATTGAGCTGCTGGAGCACATTCAGAGAAGGGCAACAAGGTTTGTGAAGGGTCTGGATTAAAAGTAGTATAAGGTATGGCTGAGGGAACTGGGATTGTTCAACCTGTAGAAAAGGAGGCTGAGGGGAGATCTTACTGTTCTCTAAAACTTCCTGAAAGGAGGTTGTACTGAGGTGGGTTCTGGTCTCTTCAACCAAGTAACAAGTGATAGGACAAGAAGAAATGGCTTGAAGTTGCACCAGGGGAAGTTTAGATAGGATGTTAGGAAGCAAATCTTTACTGAAAGAGCAGTGAAGCACTGGAAGAGGCTGCCCAAGGAAGCAGTGGAGTCACCGTCCCTGGAGGTGTTCAAAAAACCTATGGATGTTGTGTTTGGGATGTGGTTTAGTGGGGAAGGTGGTGTTGTGTTGATGGTTGGACTTGATGATCTTAGAGGTCTTTTCCAGCCTTAACAATTACATGATTCTATGAATCAATGTTCACTAAATGATGCAGATTTTGAAAAAGACAAAAAATCAGCCTTTACAAGACACTTGTTTGCAATAGAGTACAAGAGTCAGATGGTCTCTGGTTAGAATGAATTTGTGAAGGCGAACCAAAGTTTTAAAGAGAAATCCATGTAAACCTGGCATAAAGATTGCACTTGTAAATTTGTCTAGTAGGGCTCCATGGGCTGAATGATTGAGCTTACCAGGAGTATAATTGCTAGTGCTTGCTGCAAGCTCTGCCTTGTAGTCAGAGTTCACCAGGTGCAAAATACACAGTGATTATTTTCCCTCTGTGCTGAAATATAGTCTCCTCAAGGGGGGAAATGGAAGGGCTGCTAAATAGCAATGCTGTCTGGCAGCTCAGGACAGGGTATCATTCCTGTGATGCTCATCATGGGATTTACTGATGAAGGAGGTGTTCATCTTGGCCAAGGCACATGATTGACTCTTTCTGTAATTACTGCTTGTGGGGAGCCCCACTGCGGTACATCTTGCCTGCAGCTGGCATCTCTGATCACAGAATCACAGAATGAGAGGGGCTGGAAGGGACTTCTGGAGCTCATTCAATCCAGTTATGGAGAGGGACATCTTCTACACCCTCTGGCCTTTCATTGCTGTTATTTATTCCTGTGAATATAGATGTCTTAGTTTCCTTGGTCATAACACCCTGTCCAACTATACTTGTTGTTCCGTGTCAAGAGAGCTGAAAGACCAGTTTGGATTGAAAGCCACTTTCTTTTACTTATGTCCCTGGGAATTTATCTTTTAGTTCCTCCTACGGTTTTTTTTTTCCTATCTTTTTTTAACAACTCTGTTTTCAGGCACACAAAGTGCCTGGTAATTACACTGTCTTTGACAAACTTTTCTATTAACCACAACTTATAAATACCTTGCCTGCTCTAACTACATGCAATTTATCATAAAGGCTTGTGAAGCCTTTGCTTTCCGTCCTCTGGGTAGAAAAAGGGAAACATGAAGTGAATTCACAGTTTTATTTTAAGTAAGAATGAAGCCTAGTTTCATAGATCCTTTTCTTAATGAATACGACTACTTAAACTTACTTTCACAGGGATATACATCTTGCCTCCTCCTGGATTTATACATATTCTTACATATTAGGATAGAATTATAGAATGGTTTGGGTTGGAAGGGATCTGAAAGACCACCCACTTCCAACTCCCCTGCTATGGGCAGGGACAACTCCCACTGGATCAGGTGGTTTTAAGACTCATCCAATCTCACATTGAACACTTCCCAGGATGAGGCATCCTTGACTTCTCTGGGAGACCTGTGCCTCACCACCCTCACAGTCAAAAATTTCTTCCTAATATCTAATCTAAATCTCCTCTCCTTCAGCTTAAAACCATTAGCCCTCACCCTATCCCTTCACTCCCTGGTCAAGAGCCCCTCCCCACATTTCCTATAGCCCCTTTCAGTCCTGGGAGGCTGCTCTAAGTTCTCCCCAGAGCCTTCTCTTCTCCAGGCTGAACAAACAAACTCTCTCATCCTGTTCTTGTACTTGAGGTACTCCATTCCTCTGATCATCTTCATGGCCTCTGCTGGACTTGTTCTAATAGATCCATTTTTTTTTTCTCATTTATTTGGTCCCTCTTCCTTACAACCACATCAGGTTTATGAAACACCACAGTGGTGTGTGTAAGTGCAAAGCCCTGCAAAGGGGTGGCAGATGTGATTGGTTTCCCTTGGGAACATATGTTTCCTTCCAAATTCTATTCAGGTGAGTCTTAGGTCAGTCTCCATAGAAGCATACAATCAGAGAATGTTTTGGGGTGCAAGGGATCATGAAAACCATTTAGTTCAACCCCTCTGCAGCTAGCAGGGACATCTTCAACCAGATCAGGTTGCTCAGAGCCCCCATCCAACCTGACCTTGAATGTTTCCAGGGATGAAGCATCTCCCATCTCTCTGGGCAATCTGTACCAGTGTTTCAACACCTTCAGTGAAAAAAATTTTCTTCCTAATATCTACTCTAAACCTCTCCTATTTTAGTTCAAAACCATTACCCTTTGTCCTATTACTACAGACCCTGCTAATAAGTTTTTCCCCATCTTTCTTATAAGTTCCCTTTAAGTATTTCAAGGCAGCAATAAAGTCTTCTTGGAGTCTTCTCCAAACTGAACAACCCCAAATCTCTCAGTAACTCTTCATAGGGAAGGTGTTCCAGGCCTTTGATAATTTTTGTGGCCCTCCTCTGGACCTGATCCCACATCTTCAAGAGATTAGCCTAGTGAAAAAGGCAGGAAGTGAGTGTAGGAATATTGAGGGAAATTCTTCTCTAAAGGGAGAAAAAACAGTGTTGCTTGTCACCTTTGGCATTTAGATTATAAAAGTGTTATGGTGCCTCGGGTTAGTGAGCACATAACAACTGCTGTCCTGTCCCTGCTGCAATCTCCTCTTTACTTGCATTTACTATCCTCTTCCACTGCGCTCCTGCCATGGAGATAAGCGCTGACACAATCTTTCAAGGCACAAAATTGCTCTAAATAGGCATGTGGAAATGTGGGAAATCCCTTTTAAGAGTCTGACATATGAACATTCATCCAAAGCCTGTGCCTCAGCTGTGGTGGGCAGGAATCGTTTACCTTCTGAAAACATCTCAGTAGAGGAAATGTTATGGACTCATCTATCATAAGTTGAACACGGTTTAATAGGCACATTATTATTAACCTAGTATTGGTGAAGTGCAGTTGCTGATTTATAATAGTAGCACTCTCCCAGTCCCTGGTTCCTCGCTCTGCAAAGCCAGACCTTTTGATTGCTGATTTCTCCATCTGTTTCAGAGAGAATCGTGACTTGCAGTACTTGCAGACCCTTGAGCCCATATCTGCGCAGAAAGCAGCCTCTGTGAAGCACCTCAGATAGGGCAATTGCTGATGAAGACATTCAGAATCAGTAGGCAGTTCTGTAAATTTCACTTTATCTCTCCTGGATGTTCACATTTAAGTGAAAGGTGCTGCTTCTTTGTTTGAACGATCTCCTGAATTAAGTTGTTTGAAAGCATTGATAAATTCAAGAATACTCTGTATCTGGGAGACTTCATTCTTCTCCACCTTATGCGTGTGCAGAACAAAGTGGAATGGGTACTCCATTGTAAGAATAATTCTGTTTTATCCTGGTTTTGTTCTCACACTGTCGGTGTATCAAGGTCTTGACAAATTACAGTGTCAGCCCTCACATCTCCTGCTCTTTCTGGGTCTGAAGGGAGCTGAAGACTCTTTACTGAGTACAGTGGGGCTGAGAAACCAGCCCAAAGCATTATTCCTAAGATCTGATGTGGAGTCATCTGTAGCTAAATAACTGAGTGCAATTACAACATCTGCTCTATGCTTTTCCTCCTTTAGCTGGATGTTACATTAGACATTTTCACTCTGTCTCTTTCTGTCCTGCTGAAGAAACAGAGTTCATTAAAGTGGCCTCATGGAGGGATGGGAAATAAGAGATGTCTGAGGGTTTCGCTTTTCTTAGAAAACCCTTTTATCCTTTCTCCTCACCAACCACTCAAGTTTCAACTTTATGATATTCTTAGCCACAGCTCTTACAGAATTATTTAGGTTGGGAAAAGACCTTAAGGTCATAGAGTCCAACCATCACTCAACACTGGCAATTCCACCACCAAACCATGTCCCTAAGCACTGCATCTCCGCATACTTTTAATTACTTCTAGGGATAGTCAGTTATCCACTTCTCTGGGCAACAAGTTCTGATGTTTTTTTAACCTCTTCAGTGAAGGAATTCTTCCTAATATCCAATTTAAACCTCCCCTGGTGCAACTCGAAGCCATTTCTTCTTGTCCTATCACTGATTACTTGGTTGAAGAGACTAACATCCACATCATTACAACCTCCTTTCAAGTATTTTTGGAGATGGATAAAGTCTCCCCTCAACCTCCTTTTCTCCAGGCTAAACAATCCCAGCTCCCTTCTCTGCTCCTGATGGCTATACCATTTCTGATACAAGCCAGGATTCTGCTGGTCTTCTTTGTTACATCCATGGATTTAATTGTTACTGCTGGTAAAGCATGTGTCATTTTTTGCTTGTGATCAACATTTTTCTCAATCCAGGTTTAGCTCACTATAAAGTTCAAATTGCTCTGTTTAAATGGGCACTCTCTATATATAAATGGAGGAATTTCTGCCACCAGCCTGGTAACCCAGCAGTCCATGTCTCTGCTATCTCTGCTGGTTTCTAAAGGGTTTTTCATAGGGGAGAATTTTCTTGTACAACAGGTCAAATACTTCCCCATTGAAACTGAGGCTTTATATGGCTGTTGTTTCCATTCCTTTCCCTTTTTATTTCTCAGAACTGTTAACACACTCTGACTTTTGAGACCCAACTCTGAAACTGTGAATCCACCTTGAATCTGGCAAAATATTTAGAAGAAAATAACAAAACAAAACAAAATGTTTGCACTGTTCCTGTTGGAGAATAAATATTTGTGAATATCTCTGCAACTGGGACTTCTTAAATCTCCTTTTCATCTGGGGAAGGTCAAGGAGGTCCAAGCTTGATTGAAAAATCTGCTTGCATTTTGCTGGTGGAAGTTCCTCATGTCCCTGAGTAAAAAGATCAGCTTAGAATGTGAACCATAATCTGGGCTGCATCAGAAGATAAAGTGGGACCAGCAGGTTTGAGGGAAGGGCTTCCGCTCCTCTACTCCATCTAGTGAGACCCCAGCTGGGGCCCTGTGTTCAAATCTGTTAGAGTCAGTACAGAGGAGGCCACAAAGATGATCTGAGAGGTGGAGCATCTCCCACATGAGGATAGGCTGAGAGAGTGAAGAGAACGCTCTGGAGTGACCTTATAGCAACCTTCCAGTAAGGGGGCTATAGGAAAGATGAGGAGAGCACTTTATCAAGGATTACAGTAATAGGATGAGGGGGAATGATATTAAGCTAAAGGGGAGGAGATTTAGATTAGATATTAGGAAGAAATGTTTTCCTGTGAGGGTGGTGAGGCATGGGCACAGACTGCCCAGAGAAGTCATGGTTGCCCCATCCTAGGGGGTGTTCAAGGCCAGGCTGGATGATCTTTAAGGTCACTTCCAACTGCAACTGTTTTATGATTCTATCATTTATTTACCTACCTTCCACTAGTGGAAAGGTCTGAAGAACTGGCCTGGGGTTTACCTGTGTAAAATGGGCAAATAAAGCCAAAATTTAGATGTGCTGAAGCAGTAATACCTAACAGGCTGTAATCATCAAGGTCACTGCTCATCATAGGATTGCTTAAGACTGTTTAATGCTAAATGCTGAGATGCAGTGCAATGAAGAAAGAAATCAATCCCATACAGGCCCTATCAGACCCAGAGATACTTCCAAACCTCTCACAGGGTCCAGCAAGGCTGCACAGATCTTGAGACACCAGCAATGCCTGGAGCATCTTCTTAAAGATCCTGACAAACTTTTTGAGCCCAAAGGCAAATTTCAATCTCCTCTCCAATGGGGTTGGTAAGCAACTTTTGCTGATGCTAAAGCTGCAGTTCATCTGTGAACACTTCTGTTCAAAGAGTGACTGTGTAGTTCCTGAGGACTGCAGCTAAGAAAGCCTGTGTTATGCACCTTTCACCTGAGTTAATCCATGCTTATTTACTCCTCATGTTCACTTGGAGACTCGCTGAGTTAGGCCCATCCTAAAGGAAGGAGAATTTTCCCTCTTTGTTGTCAACTATTTCTTCTTGTTCAATTTACTTTTGATTTTTCTTGATGCTATTACTGCTTCATTCTCCAGAATCTCTAGGGAATGGCATGAACAGCAGACAACCTCTGGGGCAGGAGATGTCTAATTCCCCCTGCTTTAAAATGCATGACTTCAAGAAAGGATTCTCTTTGGGTGAGACTGGAAGAATCAGTCCAGATTCAAACACTAAGTATTGGTTGGATTTCTCTTCTGAAGAACATGACGTTCTTTGCTTCAGCAGGATCCTTTGGGGATTTTAATTAAAAGAATGTCTTCTGCTATAAGGATATAGAGCAGCAGTAGTGTTTTTTCTTTCTGTGAAGGATTTGGTCTGTACCATTTGCCAAGGGATTAGTGTTGACAGTGCTGTTGCTCTTCTTCGGCCTCCGCGTGGTATTTAAGGCTGCAGCTGGGAGTAGGTGTCCCTGCCTAAATAACAGCTGTGAACAATAAACCTGTTGGCAGGATTGCAGGCTCTTCAGAGATGGTAGCCAGCACTCTTCAGGCAGCAGGTATTAATGAAAGGTGGAGTGATGAGAGTGCTCCCTACCAGAATGCTTTCATAGAGGAGGGAGTGAACAGGACTGCCTGCATCACTGTTTGTGAGTGAAGAACAGGTATAGAGAGAAGCAAGGACACTGGCAATCGTAGGGTTGAAGGAAGCCTGACTAGTGGGATTTCTCTTCTCAACCACTCTACCTTGAGCTGTGCCAGAAAGCTAGCTAGGAGGGGTGGAGCGTGACACTGGGAGAGCCTTGATGGATTGCACCCAGACTGTCCATCCAAGACGCTGAGAGACTGGATGATGGTTAGTTTTGCCCCATATACATGGAAGTGTCCAACAGAAACAAAAGAGTCTGTGCCTGTAACTCTTTATTTAACAAATTAAGAAAACCTACTACAAGCACTTTCACAATAGATCCCTTCTGAGCTGACACACAGCTACATGTGATGATGCCAAAGTTCAAAGCAATTCTGCAGGTCATTTTTTGAAAGGCAGTTGAGGATATCCATTGGTTTTGCTTTCACATCTTCTACCAACAAAAAATGGGTTCCTTTGAACACCAACTGGACCTTCACGTTCTCTTCACAGTAAGCCTCAGTCAATCATTGAAAAGTTTCCATCATGTATTTCTTCAGTTTCACAAGAATCTTGTTGCAAACTCACTGTACGCTCTTGCACACCAACTTTTTCTGACCAAGTATAACAAAACATCTCTATTCGAACACATATCCACTCATACTGTGTGAAGTGATCGAGTTGAACCTTGTCTCACTATGACAGGTTAGAACATGTTCTATAACCACCTCTTTGTCACTACCCTCCCAATCTTAGTTACTGAGCTGTAGAGTTAGTCTTCAGGATTTTTGTGTATGACCTTGTATATATTTATATATATTTTCACATAAAATGAGCATGAGATTACTTTCCATTTCAGTTTTTGGGTTTAATAATTTAACAGATAATAGGGAAGGCAGCACACTCATCTGCCTGGCCCAACAGATGTAGCAGTCACTGTCCTTTTGAACAAATATGTCTTCTCAGATGGCAGAAGAACCGCTGAGCTGTTTCTTATTTCTGGTCCATGCAGAGGGGCTAGTGGGTCTGGAAAATCAACTTGATTTTGGTTGTGGCTGGTCAAAGACAATACAGCTAAGGGATACTGAGCATGTGGATGATAGGGACTGGAAGGAGTAGGAAAGTCCTGCAGAGCACTGCCCATCCCGTGTGCGCTTTGTCAAGACAGGCAGCTCTGCAGGAGGAGGACAACCTAAACGAGCATCTTTTTCCTCAAGGGGATGACTGCTGTAACTCATCAGGAGGACAAGCTCTGCCTGCAAATGTTGCCATTGCAGGGAAATCCTGTCTCCCTAACAACTCTCAGAGTTTTCATTAGCACTGTTTTGACATGAGCTGATTCTTAAGCAGTTGATAGGCCTGAATCTTGCAGGAAAAGAATTTTACAGAGGCTGATTGCACTCCCACAGGTTTTATTTTCTCTTGACGCCTTCTTGGGAATTGCTGTGCTCAGCACATGTCTTTCAGTGGACTAAAAGTGGTTGCTCCCACAGGGTGGGAGCTCTCATCCACCAACAGGACATATGAGTATTCAGAAAGCACAGTTCAGATTGTACTGCCTTTGATTTTTCTTTCATCCCAGAAGTCAGCAGGGGCAGCTGGGATCTCACCATACAAGAGGTCCAAGGATACACAAGTGGCAGGAGCTGGGTGGAAAACAAGGAAACAGCAGATCCTAAGCAGAAGGCTCAGGGAGCTCACTAGCAGGTATCAGATGTTCATAACAGAGATGTGAACTTTTTTAACTTATGATCGGACTTGCTTGTGGCCTATTGACAACACCAGATAACATTCAACAGCTTTATATTAAATGTAGCAGAGTTTCCACCTGCTCCTTTTCCTTTTGTGCTGGTGTAACGTTTGCTCTCTCCCTTTGAATTGAAATTATTTCCAATCTGGGGCAATATATGTGAGGCACTTTTAGAGGTGAGGCAGTAGTCAGTGTCCCAGAAGAGAGAAGAGCGAGCAAGCAAATTAATACAAATATTGTGGAATTACTGCATTTCCCCCTGATGGAATCAGCATAAAAAAAAATGTTCAGAAACACTCACTGGAGAGAAGAAAGACTGGGCGTTGAATGTAGCAGAAAAACACATCTGCAAATGTATCACATCTTCATCTGAAATGATTCACAGGATGCCTCTGGCACTGGTAGCTCCCAAAATGTTGGTGGAGGTTAATGCTGCGAGCAGCCAGGTTGCACTGTCTAGAGTGCACGGCTCAGTCGTGTGGAGTTGATCCTGGGTTTGGCTGGAGAATCACTCTTCTTGCTTCTCCAACCTGCTGCTTCTTGTTGTTTGGGTAAGTGTAACTCATCTTAGAGAGTCTCCAGGGTAAATCCAGGCAATTCACTTGTTTGAAATTGTCGCCCTATGATTTTTATTTTTTTTTCAGAGATGCTACTGCCAAAATAAAGACACTAAAAAGTGTTCAAAAAATGCAAAACATGACAAGATCTTAAAATAGGAATATTTCAAATCATTCCAATGGATTATTCACCATTATTTTTGCTTTGACTTCTGCTTTCATTTGTTCATTGCTTAATCTCTAAGAAAGAACAGATGGAAAACATAGGTTACAGCCTGCTAAACACCTGCTTCACAGCTGAGCAAAACCTACAAGATATGTATGATCTTGGGATAAGATGAACCCAAACAAATTTATGATTCTATGATTCTCAAACATTCAAAATGAATGGATTAGTTTGAGTTGTACTAGTAAGACCAGGCTTTATATATTACTTGAAAGTGCCATTCTCATTGCATTCTTCACTTAGAAGGTGAATGAAACATATTAGTCTTACCTGAATCCACCAGAGAAAGCTTAAAAGAAACAATAAAAAAAGGAAAAAAGTCAGTGGGGACAAATCCATAGGAACAGTTCTGGAATACCTTTAGCAGAGCCAGGATATACAGAGCAGGAGAAGGACTGAAAAGGGACAGTTATTGGATGCTGTCTGGAACCCTCTCTCATTCTTTGTGACCTAAGATAGCCAAATGATCTGTCTGATTGTTCCTCAAGAGCTTATCCCAAAGCATTTAATGAGAAGGCAAGTCTCACAAGGGGAAGGAATATTGTTTATGATACCAACAGATGCAGCTGGAGAACATTGTTGAGCTCTCAGGCACAGAAGCCACTCATTAGGTCTGAAACTGAAGTAGCAGGCTTGAATGTAAGTACAACTGAGAGCAAAACAGCTCTAAGTTATCTTCATTGTGTTAATTGGTGAGATAATTTGAGAGGAAAAGCATCTTGCACTTGTGGAGCAAGCAGGTGGGTTGGTAGAGCTGGTAAGTGATAAGGTCATTACCCTGCAGGGTAGAGAGACGGAAGAGAAACAAATCTAGTGTTGTTTTTCTCCATTATACACATTGGGAAATCAAGGAACAGAGCAGCAAAAAATTGCCTAAGGTCACCCCACTGGCAGTAACAAAGCTGAGAATAAAACTGAGAGTCTTGAAGATCAGTCCATGGATCCTGGGATTTCTTTGTGATAATTGTAGCACAGTTACCATTGTGTAAGGGAAGAAAAAAGAAACTCCTGGAAGGGTCGCTGGGTCACATAGGACAGGATTGTCAGGAACTACAGCAGGGAATGTTGTTCTCTAGTAGGACTCCTTTCTTCTAGAGGGGGACCAAATTCCTAACTCACAATAAAGTGTAAGTGGTTGGACATCTCCCGAGTTAAGGATAAGGGTCTGAACCTGAGGCTCCTTTTTTATTTGTTATTCAGTGCAATGTTCTCTGCTTCACATTTGGGATTCTGCCCAGTGCCCTCCTCCCTTAGCATGACCAGCATTTCCTGTGCAACAGATCCTGCTGTACCTTCCTTATTGGGTGTGTGATACCATTACACTGCAGAGCCTGACACAGACTAGAAGGCAGCTCCAGCCATGCTGACAGGTCCATGAGCATGAAAACATAAATCACTGTAGTACGATGTCATACTGGAGATAATAATTGCTCTTATCTATGGAGGGCATTAGAGGTTGGGCCATACTGGTTCCAGCTCTAGTGTTACCTTGGCTGCTATTAACTCAGGTATCTGGTTCACTGCATGGTAGAATTCATCCTTTCTAAACGTGTATTTATATGACTATTTCATGAATAGGTTGTCCTTTTTAGCCCAATGTACTATCTAACATCCTCATCTTCAACAGGCATGAAGTCCACTGGAATTGAATCAAGAAGATAACAGTGAGGGAGAAAGAACTTCCTTCTTGTCCTCTCCTCAGGAAGCTTAGAGTGGAGAGGTGCATATACTCACTGGAGACTTGGAAGTTGTCTTTTCACACCACTCTTCATAAGCTTTCATCACGAGTCAGTCCTAATTTAGATTTTACATAGGAACCTGCTGCCAGTTAAAGACCTAATTGCACTAGGGGTCTTCAACAACTTGAGCAGTAATGAGCCAGAATTCAGATATTCATGACTTAGTGAAAAACACAGTAGAAGGGCTGGCGATGGGCTTAAGGCAATTTTACTTTGAACAGAGGAAGCATTTGCTCTTGGTTAGGACATTAATACAGGGAGAACAGAGGAGAGTGACTTGTCACCATCTGTCAGTTCAACCTGGAGTACAGCCAGGAGAGCCAGGCAGTTAATTAGAAATAAGAGCTGCTTCCTTTCATGGGCATGTATATATATGGTTATATATAGATATGTGTATATTGCCATTAGTGGAAGTATCTCTTTCCTTTCTAATTAGAAGAGCCAGCCAAAATTTTGTTGGATGACATTAGCTTTAGAGAACTTGCTCAGCCACATCAATCTGCCTTTGCTTTTAATTTCTCTTCATGAGCTCTAGGACAAGCTTAGGAAAACACAGTCCTACAGCAAAGGATGATATAACACCCAGGTAAACTTGCTCTTTTGAATGGTCTTGAAGAGAATGACATTAGTCCAAGAGAAGAAAGTCAGTTCCACCTTCCCTGCCAAGGGCAGCAAAGCCTTCCAGCACATCAGGTTGCTCCTGAACTTGAACACCTCCAGGAATGGGGCATCCACAACTTCTCTGGTCAACCTGTTCTACCACCCTCACAGTAAAAACTTTCTTCCTACTACCTACTAAATCTCCCCTCTTTCAGCCTAAACTACGTTACTTTTCATTCTGTCCCTGCGCTCCCTGATAAAGAGCTCTCCTCATCTTTCCTGTAGGCCCCTTTTAAGTACTGGAAAGCTGCTATCATCTGCGTTACACGACTTATTCTTTTTGTTGGCACCCACAGTAGATAGTCTCCTCCTGTCTTTCCAATAAGCACTGACATCAAATGTAACTTGCTAGCAGATATCTTCTCCTCCTTCCAGATGTTCATATTGTGTCCAACCAACCACCTGAGGCAGCCACTCCTGGGAAGGAAATAATCTTCCTTTCAGGCCATCTGGATCCAGATAATGAATACAGAAAGCCTGTGAAACTTCAGGTAACCAGATGTCAAGCAGAACTGGACATGTTCTGCAGACCTAGGGCAAACTTTCAGTTGTCCATAAATAAAACATGCTTGTCCATGAACAGTGGGTCCCGATGAAAGTCCTAGTCGCGGATTTTGCATCAAGGATTTACAGATTTGCTATTTCTACCTCTCCATACAGCTCTGGGTGACAAAACAGAACATTTATCTGTCCAGAAAAGGCTTCATTTTGTAGTCTGATATCACTAGTTAAAAGCAGAATAAAGGTAAATTTCCTTTTAAGAATTGAGGAGTTCTGTATGTTATTAAAACTTCTGTCTTCATCTGAGATGGAGACATCTGTATATCAGTGTCTAGAACCAGTGGAGATGTGAAAGTGTATACCACCAGGACTCCAGGATCTGTTGTAGATGAGTACAGGTTTCCCTGTACCCAGCACCAAATCAGCCAGAATCTGGCAGAAGTCTTGACTGGGTAATCTGATGTTGCACAAGATGCCAGAAAAGCAATATTTTCAGAAAAAAAATCTTTGATTCCTTCAACCCAATTCAGTTCTGCTTAGTCATGGGAGTATCTCTGAGAGGAGAGCAGGCAGTATCTGGTCTTGGGAGATTTCTTCTTGTTCTCACTGAATAACCTCGTCTTTTCTTACTCGCTGACGTCAACCAAACAATGGAGAGTTTAAATCTTTTCTCACTCAACCTACACTTGATCTTATCCCTATGTCCCTAGGGCTGTGGTACTTTTCCTGGCTCCTTGTAGTTGCTTTGATCTTTCTCTTCTACCATGACTTCCTTTCTTCATGGAGAACCTTCCAGTGCACCTATCTCAGTGGGTTTCTGAGTGCATCCTTGTCAGGAAAACCAGTTTGACTTTTTAATAAATGAATTCCAGAAGAAATGCAACATGAAGAAGTGATTATGCTGAAAAGGAGGAAAGGGAAGTGGTTGCAGGGACTGTCTGCAAGGCCTCTTTGTGGGCTGTGAAATCTAAAGAGTCTGTTTTTTCTAACAAGCAGATGAAGCCCCACAAAGATATTTAACATTGAAATGAAGAAAGGCTCCAATTCTCTGCTTTTAGCAGACATCACTGTGTGTACATAGATAAGAGATGAGCTAAGGTTCACAGCTCACTTGTGGAATGACTCATCCCTTTAATTAGATCCCTTTAATTACAAATTAGCCTACTTGACCTTTTCTTCTTGCTTTCTTCTGAGTGTCACAGCACAGTCTGATCTCTGTGCTGCCAAGAGCAGAAGTAAGCGACATCTCTTGGAGGAAATGCTGTGTGAGCTGTGGCCACCCAGTCATCTCCCTTAATGACACAAATTATGCCAAAGCAGCCCCTTCTTCTTGAAAAGGCCTTTGTGACTTAGAGAGGGCTTAAAAGTCACAAAGACACATCCTAAACCT
The DNA here is from genome assembly GCA_033556795.1 of Tapera naevia. Classification (NCBI taxonomy): domain Eukaryota; kingdom Metazoa; phylum Chordata; class Aves; order Cuculiformes; family Neomorphidae; genus Tapera; species Tapera naevia. Next base: position 698,804 of record JAUMJJ010000063.1, read on the forward strand.
GCAGAAAGAAGAAAAAAGTCTGGCAGATGAAGAAACTTAGTTTTGAGCATGAAATCTCTAAAGTGTGGGAATACTGAAGTCAGAGCACTAGTTCATCCCTGTACTGATTTGCTGTTTATGCTGTCTCTCTTTTGAGGTCCTTGAAACTGTGTTGAAAGCAGTCATGTCACTCTGACAGAGGGTTAAATCTTATTCAGCATGAATATTCCAGCAGAAATTCTTCTTGGCAAGAACAGACATGAAAGAGAATCGTAGAATTGTTAAGGTTGGAAAAGACCTCTAAGATCATCAAGTTCAACCACCAACACAACATCACCAGGCCTACTAAACAGTGTCCTGAAGTGGACATGGAAATCTAGCCAGGAGGCCTCCAGAAGAGGATGAGTAAATTGTTTCTAAAGATGGTAGTTCCTTGGTAGAGTGAATATAGGAAGTGAAGATTACCTGTGAATTTCCTTTACTTTATAGCACTGAAACCTTCCAGTACGGAAATTCCTAAAAAGGAGAAATCATTATTTGAATCTATTTGCCTTTATTCATCACTGAATTTTGGAAATTTTCTACCCAGCTAGAGTGTTTGGAATAACACCAGATTCGCCCACTCTGTGCTGACATTTATTCCATCCCATTATATGTATTACGCCACCACTCCAGCTTTATCTAGGATATAACGTAAGGAACATATACACAGATTTAGAAATATATGGATTTGTATATGCTTATTTATAACAGTGCGCATATTTTTAATTATCCTCATTGTGAAGAAAGTTAAGCATATAGAACAACAATGACCTCTTCAGCTATATAAAAATACCATGAAAATCTCTTTCCTCCTCAGTGAAAATAATCTCAAAATGCTCAAGAAAAGTTTTGTTCTTAAAAAAAAAAAGCTGAAAAATTGAAATGTTTTGTTTCTAACAATTGATTGCACTTGAAAGCAAGGTTTTCATTGTAAAATGTATATTTGAGAGAAAAGTGTAAATACTCTTTACTGTTAAATGATACGCACTGGCCAGGACAAGACTGGACTGACAGTAGTCTTCAAGAGAAGGACTTCGGGTGTTGGTGGATAAGAAGCTCAACATGAGCTGGCAATGTGCACTTGCAACCCAGAAAACCAACCGTATCTGAGGCTTCATCAAAAGAAGTGGGACAAGCAGACAGTCCCTGCAACCATTCTCTGCTCTCCTGAGACCCCTGCTGGAGCCCTGCATTCAGTTCTGGAGTCCTCAACACAGGAAGGACATGGAAGTGTTAGGGTGAGTCCAGAGGAGGTCACAAAGATGATCAGAGGGCTGGAACACCTCCTGCATGAAGACAGGCTGAGACAGTTTGGGTTGTTCAGCCTGAAGAAGCGCAGGCTCCAGGGAGACCTTAGAGCTGCTTTCAGGTACTGAAAGGGGTTCTACAGGAAAGATAGCGAGTGGCTCTTTATCAGGGAGCAAAGGGATAGCACGAGGGGTAAAGTTTGAAGGTGAAAGAGGGAAGATTTAGACTAGATATTAAGAAGAAATATTTTTCTGTGAGAGTGGTAAGGTACTGGAAGAGCTTGCCCAAAGAAGTCACAGATATTCCATCCCTGGAGGTGTTCAAGACCAGGTTGGATGAGGCTTTGAGCAACCTGATCCAGTGGAAGGTATCCCTGCCCATAGCAGAGGGTTTGGAACTGGATAATCTTTAAGGTTCCTTCCAACCCAAACCATTCTATGATTCTATGATTAATTTTAATTAGATATTTTGGTTCAGATACAGATATGAAAACTCAATTATTTTTCTAAATTCCCTTGGAAACACAAAAGCTTCACTTGTTTTCAAAGCTCAAATGACTCATTTATATCACTTGCTAGAAAGCAGGACTTGACATCCCAGGTAGGGTAAAGCCCCAGTGTTGTGGTCAATCTTAACAGAGCAGATATCTTCCTCAATCAACTTAGTTACACTTTGACTCAAGAACATTGGGCTGGAAAGGGTACCAAGGCTCATGTAGAGACAAAGTGATGTATTTGCTCCTCAAATATTCTTTCAGCATCCAAGCTCTGGTGTCTAAACCAGAGCATGAATGACAGCAGGGAGGTGAGACTTGTACTCAGACTTGGTTGAGTAAACACAGTCATCCCTGAACTTGTGGTGGTGATGGGCTGGCATCACCATCATAGCATGGGAGCTGTGCAGAGCATCATCTGAGAACAGCCAGAGAAAGGAGGGATCATAAGGCAATAATAAGATGAAAGATAAGGCTATTTGGGAGGAAAAATAAAGGGTGGAGTAAGGTGAGAAGTTGGAGTGAGAGACAAAAATCGTGCCTGGGGAACACAACCGTAGGGGTACAATGGAGAAAGTTTTGGAGGTTCACAATATGTGACCTTGTGCTGAAGTTTGTGCCATAATGAAAACCGAGTGAAGTGAATAAATTCCCATGGACTTTCTTTAGGTTCTGTGAATCACCCTGTCCTGCTGTTTGCAAATGTCCTGCAACAGAAACCACCTCACATTAACTGCCAACGGGATGGGAAAAAACTCAGTGTTTACAAGGAAGGAAGTGGGAAATTTCACCTTACATAAGAAGCCTTTTGCCATCCTCCAGAGAGTTCCTCATGACCTACTTTCCTTGGGATTTTTCACTAGAACTATTCAAAGAACTTTATACACATTTCTTGATTTGCAAGCGGAAAAGAACAGGAGCCTTGCTCTCTTCCTTTCTGCACATTGCATAAAGCTTTAATAGCGAGTAATAGCTTACATGGATTTGATTTTATTACACTTAAATGGGTAATTCTCATGTCTCCAACTGTGCCCAAGAGAACTGAATAAAACAAAAGTGACTGTGCCACAGTATAAATGGGTCTTTGAATTCCTCTTAGAGTCCCATGGCCTGGATTTTATTTAATAAGTCATGCACAGTAAATATAACCAAGAGACGTGAAGAGATTCATTAATACTTCCAAGGCACTCAGGTGTTACCTTTGTGAACACCGTAGGAGAATATTGCAGACAGAGGATGGGAAAAGGTGCCCTGCTTATGCCTCTGCCCCTCCCCTTCCTCATTACTGAAATAAGTTCCCTACCACTTGAGATCTCCAGACATAGCTAATGATCCAAAGCAAGCCATTTCTAAATTTAACCCTGCTTGCTTGTGACAGGGAGACATAAGGTTATATCTGAAAGTCAACATCCCTAAGCCTGTCTTTGATGATGGCTTGTGCCATTGCTATACCTGTTGGCTGCAGGAGAGAGATTTCTTACAGCGTACCTCAAGCCTTGCCACAATGGACAAGCCAAACAGCAGTGCAATATGAACACTTTCGGAGGGCGACAGGGAGACTGTTCAGCTGGACTTTTGGTCAAAAGACATGACTATGTCAGTTTAATGGCAGAGACAACTTGGAACTCTGTTATCCCATAGCTATCCTGGGGCTACTTTCACTCTAATCCTACTTTACATGGTGTATGGAGACCTCTGAACTGAGTATCCCTGCTCTGTCCCCATCTTGCTGCATCATATTTCATTGGCTCAGTAGTATTCTCATATTTCATTCAAATTCCACCTGTGTTTCTTGGAATAGTCTGGGTTGGAAAGCATCTTAAAGATCATCCAGTTCCAACCCTCCTGCCATGGGAAGAGATGCCTTCCACTGGATCAGGTTGCTCAAAGCCTCATTCAACCTGGCCTTGAACACCTTCAGAAATGGAGCATTCATGATTTCTCTAAGCTACCAGTGCCAATGCCCCACCACCCTCACAGTATCCTAGTATCTCATCTAAATCTCCCCTCTTTTTCTTAAAACCATTTCCCTTCATCCTATCACTACACTCCCTTGACAAAAAGCCCTACCCCAGCTTTCTTGTAGGATCATTATTTATCATCACTGAATTCAATGCCTCGCACACACCTTCTGTCAGTAAAGGCTGTCTTCTCCCTTTCATCAAGATTCCTCCAAAATTCATCTCCACACACCTTCATGGAGTGAATAAGTACCTGCAGGACCCCTGTGACCCTAAACTGACCAATAAGCGTATTCCATCCCATATATGTGATACTTGGTATAAAATTGAGAGATCGTGAGGGTCTCATTCTCTTCCGTGGTGGTCGACATCCAGTGAGGACCTCGTTTGTCTGATTACTCCTGATTCATGATGCATGTGTCCCTGAATCCAGTTCCTGAAATCAACTCCCTCCTGGTTGTAGACCCATTCCCTCGTGTCTGCTGTACAGCTGATGTGGTGAACTATGGTCATTGAGGGGTGGGGCTGTGATCTTGGATATTTGTACATATTCCATTACTGTCTAGTTATTTTAATCAGTATTACTATTATTATCATCATTTCATTAAAGCTGTAGTTTTCATTTCTAATATGCAAACCTTTTACCTCTCGTTTTCCTCTCTCCTTCCTTAGGGGCTGGGGAGTTGGAATTCGGGAACCCAACTGCATGGTTCTTAGCTGCTGAATTTAGCCAGGATGGGACTAAACATTGACAGATGCTCAGCAACATCAGTAACATCAGCTGGCCTGGTCTGGGGAGTAGGTTTTATGGGGCTAGGTCTTGACCTTCTCATGGATGTTTTGCACAACTCCACTCTAATGAAGCTGTTACGGTTACTCAAGATTAGATATTGGAACCTTTGCAGTCTGTTTAGCAATGCAAAGAAGGAATTACACTCCTTTAACAATTTAAAATGGTTAATATCAACTGCTGACAAGTGAAGGAATTGTTAACTAGTATGCAAATGGACAGGTCTCCTAGAACTGTCTGAAAAACCTTGTCTCAAGGTTTTTGTGATGCATGATGTGCACTTTAATGTTTGCAACACATTTCATACCAGTAATCATCTCCTTGCCCTTTATAAGCAGAATTGCTGTTAAACCATGACCTGTTTCATGCTGGCTTCATCTACAACAGTAAATTAAAAACTGTCAGGGATGCTGCTAAGTTCTGGAAATTGAATTTTCTTTTTTTTTTTTTTTTATCCCACTGGATTGCCAGTATCCTCTTGGGCCAACTAGCACACTCCTCTACAACTTCTGAGCATGAAGAAATATTTTCCTGAGGGTGGTGGTTGTGAGATATTAGCAAGAAATGTTTTCCTGTGAGGGTGGTGAGGCACTGGCACAGGTTGCCTGGGGCAATTGTGGATGCCCCATCCCTAGAGCTGTTCAAAATCAGGTTTGAGTGGGCTTTGAGCAACCTGGTCTAGTGGGAGGTGTCCCTATCCATGGCATGGGGGGTGGAACTGCATGATCTTTAAGGTCTCTTCCAACCCAAACTACTCTATCCTACTCCTTGGCAAAGCCATATTTTTGTAGACATTTCAAGATGCACAGGAAACTGCCTCACAGTTAGAAGACAAGAGATGACCTGCTTAGGCTAAACTTATTTTTATAGTCAGAGAATGTGTATAAATCAAAGATGAAGTCAGTTTTCACGTTTGCCAGCAGTTTGTCATCTGTGATCATTTTAGCACTTGTATCCTTGGTATGTTCTATGTGGTTTCTATTTCAGTCTAGGAGGTAGCAGTTTAACTTATCAGGTGAAGCTATTCAAAAGCTTGGAAACTACAGATTAAATAACATGTACTTAAAAATGGGCATTCTGAAGGACTGCAGATCTCAATTCATAGCACCGGCAGTGTGTCATTGAAAAAGTGTCTCTCCCAGTATTTCTCAGCTGTTATAAATTTAAGAGTATAAATAAGCAATGAAAAAGTATCTCGTTGCTATTAATAATAAGAATATGGAAAGTGTGTCTTGACTGTGAGATCTGCATCCACCAAAACCTAACCCTCATTGCTGTCAAATATTGTCTTAAAATGGATGTAGTTCCTCTTCACTCTCCTGACTGATTGCCTCTTATTAATGTTGACCAGAGCCCCTGCAAATGTGGCTATTTCATTTCACCTTCAGGGGTGCGACATCCATGACTTCTCTGGGAAACCTGTGCCAGTGTCTCACCATCCTAAGAGAAAAATGTTTCTTGCAAATATCTAATCCAAATGTCCCCTCTTTCAGCTTAAAACCATTCCCCCTTCTCCTATCCCTGTCCTCCCTGATAAAGAGCCCTTGCCCAGATTTCCTGTGGGACCCTTTTAAGTATTGGGATGCTGCTTTAAGGTCTTTTAAGCCTCTCTTCTCTAGGCTGAACAAGCCCAGCTCTCTCAGGCTGTTCTCAGATGGGAGGTGCTCCGTCCCTCGGATCATCTTTGTAGCATCCCCTGGACTTGCTCCAACAGGTCTATGTCTTTCCTGTGCTAAGGACACCAGGATTCCAGAACCGAACACAAGACTCCGGGTGAGGTCTCACATGAGCAGAGTAGATGGGCAGAATCCCCTCCCTCGCCCTGCTGGTCACACTTCTTTTGATGCAGCCCAGGATATGGTTGGCTTTTATCCAAAGCTTTGATGATACTTTTAATAATACATTAATTGACTACAACCCAGTGTGCTGGCCAGACCTAGGAAATCTGTCAGACCCTGGTCTCATTTGGAGTCATTGAACACTGTGAAATTATACGTAATGAATCATGCTCCTTCCCAGAGGGACATGTTACATTGATGGATGACATGAACCCATCTCATTTCAGATCAAATCGTAATTTTTTTTCTAGCTTTATTCAGGGTCTCACTGAACTACTTCTGTCAAAAGCTGAGGCTATTAGTGGTTAATAATTATTATTTTTGGCCTCATTTTTATTAAAGAAAGGAAAGACAGCTTGAAACTGTGTAGGCTTCACCTGGCTTGGAAACTGAAGTTCAAGTGGTAGTGAAATATGATCTGATGTTTGCAAGTATATCTAGATATGTATGAGACTCACTATAAGAACACCTAAAGTCCCCATGAGCATCACTGTATTTTTCTCTCATAAATCATCTTGACAGTGCAAAAATCCCTTCATCTCACAAAGCATAAATAGGAAGAATAGACTTCTTGAGAATCAGAAATGTAGAATCATAGAATCATGGAATGGTTTGAGTTGGAAGGGACCTGAGAACTTCCAACTGCTCTGCCATGACGGAGATACCTTCCACTGGATCAGGTTGTTTAAGGCTTCATCCAACTGATCTTGACCAGGCATCCACAACTTTTTTGGGCAACATCTTCCGGTGCATCACCTACCTCACAGTCACAAATTTATTCCTAATATCTCATCTAATTCCCTCTCTTTCAGCTTAAAACTATTATTCCTCATCCTATCAGGGCACTCCTTGATAAAGAGCCCCTTCCCAGCTTTTCTGTAGCACCTTTAAGTACTGGAAGGTTGCTGTAAGGTCTCCTTGGAGCCTTCTCTTCTCTAGGCTGAACAACCCCAACTCTCTCTGCCTCTCCTTATGGCAGAGGTGCTGAAGCCACTTTTCTTGAGATCCTACTCCTCTATAACTTTTGGTAGGTCAAAGAGTGCTGGCCCATGGGAATGGATCTGGGAGAAACGGCAATCTAATGAGGCAGTAGGACCTGTCGTTTTTCCAGGAACAAAATCCCACTGATGAACCTGTGGCTTGTATTTTACCCCTGTACCAGGGAATCTTGTGCTATTATCTATCAACTAATCACAAACAAACTGTCCCTTTGAGCGCTAGTTTCTCCTGCTGATTCTCCATTTACACCACTCACTTTGATTTTAGAAATGAAAAATTCAGTCTGGGTTCCTGCAAATAATGTGGAACCAGTCTCAATAGCTGAAGTTTTCCTGCTTTACCTGCTTTGCTTTCTTTTCCCTTCCAATTGTTCTAGCTTTTGCAGCACTCAAACCAGCCCTGGTAGCCATAGACAGAGCCACATATTGAAGTAGTTTGTTTGCTTGTTTTATCCCTCAAGAGCTGTTGAGATTTGACAGCTTAATTTGATCTCTGGGTCAAGCAGAAGTACTATCCAAGAGAGTGAGGAGAAGGTACTGGGAAAGTGGAGAGCAGGATAGCTCTCTTCTTGCTGAAATAAGCAGTTGTTAAACTCAAAACAACATTTTGGTCTAAAGAATGTGCTGTTTCCCACTGGAAACAAGGTTTTGGGTGACGATGATAAACTCTACCCAAAGATAATTCATCTGCAAATGGAAATGTCTGTTCACATGTACTCTTCATCCATTCATTCTTTTTATAAAGCCCATTCAAGCCAACAAAGAAGTTCTGTTGCTTTCCAGGCACAGACAAATTCCTCTGTGCCACCCTTGTGGTGTCTGACAAATTCTCCTTGCACCACTGTGCTAAAGCTTAACACAAAGTAGCTAATGAGGAGCAATAGCCACCACCTTTTAATACTGCAAAGATGATTGCTGCTTTCTTATCTATTTGGGGAAGGAAACAGGTTGATTGATTTTTTTTCTTCTAGCTCACCATGGTGCAGTCTCCCTGGGTTGCCACAGCAATAAATTTGTTACTTGTTACTCTAATGCCATTGACTAAATTTTTTAATGCAGTTATGTTTAATCGCTATTTTGTACTTATAATAAAACCTCTTCAATTGCCCTCAGGGAAAATAACCACCTGGTGAACCATGCTGTGGGTTAAACTCCCCTCTCTGAATGAATAAAAATCTGTCTCTCAAGAAGAAAAGTGCTTCACATAGGACACTGCAAGGTTTCTGTCTGTGGATGCTGCTGTGCTCTGCATAGAAATGTGTAAATATTCACTGAAGTGAAGATAGCAATGAATAGGCTTTCTAATGTGTTGGGTAGCACACAGACCTGTAAAATACTTTCTCAATCTACACTTGCAGTAAATATATCAGGCAAAAAAGAACAACTTCAGTGATAAGGCCAGGAAGAGCTTAACTCCAGCATGTGCTAGGCACTCTGCCAGCATTTAAAAGACCTGAATGAAAAAACAGTCTCTGCTTCAATTCTGAGCCTGGATTTTGAACCACAACAGTGTGCTGAACAAACTCAGTAATTCTTGTGGTTTAACCCCATCCCAGCTTGACTGGTAGCTAAAATGAGAGCAGTCATGATCCCTATCCCCCTCCCTTTGCCACCCCAGGGAACAGGAAGTGACAGCAATGAAACAACAACAATAATAATAATAATAAAGAAAATACAGTTAATGAGAAAATACTAAAATATATACAAATATATGAAATTACCCCCTGCCTCAGTGACTGTGTCACCACAGATGCTGCAGAGGAGACACAGGAAAGGTCCTGGGCTGAACTCAGCAGCAGGAGTGAGCTGGACTCAGGAACTGGATTGAGGAAAGCAAATATCTGGGATCAGGGCAAAAAGACAGACAAGGACCTCTCTGGACATCAGCCATCAAAGAAGAGAACTTGACTCTCATGATCCCTCAAGTTTATACCAAGTATGGTGCATGAGATGGAATACTCTGTTGGTCAGTTTAGGGTCACCTGTCCTGTCTGCCCTCCCCTTAGGTGCGACTCCCCTTCTCCTCTTTGACTTGCGGCTTCCAGCACCTCGAGGATGGCCTTGGTTTCCATAAGAAAAGACCTTTCTTCCTACCTAAGCCCTGTGTTATCAATTTGAGAGAGAAACACTGAAAAGCATGCATTTAACTTGCGGAAAATGGAGTTACTGAGAGGAGGCTTAGCTGAAGTTAGAAGATGGATTTTTCCTTAGCTCAAACCAGAACAGTAATCATGTTCATTGTTTCCTTTCCTGCTATTTTTATTGCCTGCTTCAAGTAAGCATCCCAAGAAAAAGTGTTTCCCTTTGTATCAAATATAATTACACACTTTCAAATGTACATATTTTTATTTAAAAAGAAAGAAAACCCAGTAACTTTGAATTTATCTGAGCCAAGATTTATTGAGTAGAGGAGGGAAGAAAAGTTTCTTCAAAATTTTACTGCTGAACCAAAATGTACTTCCCAACAGAGAAGGGGTTTGAATGTAAACCTCCTTCCCCCAGGTTGACAGTTCTCCCTTCTGCACAGTACTTGCATAAAGTAACTGGGGAATGTGATACACATTGGTGAGTAATACGTGGTATACTGTTCTAAAAAGTACAGATGCTGCAGGTTCTGAGGCTGCACTACATCATCATACCTGCAAGTGTGATCAGATCTATCTGAGATCTGTCACCTGGAAGTGGCTCTGACTAATCCTCCCACAGCACAGTTGTAGTTACGTTAAGGGAGTTACGCAATGTGCATTTCTTCCCTCCCTGCTGGTATCTGGATTTTAGGGATAACCTCTCCTGAGGTTTCATTCTCCAACCAGAGACGGCTGGTTCCTTCCAGGTTCCAACTACAGAATGTCCTGAGCTGGAAGGGTCCCATAAGGATCACAATGTCCAGCTCCTGTCTCTCAATAGGACAACCCCAACATTCACACTGTGGGTCTGAGGGTGTTGTCCAAATGCTTCTTGAATATTTTCAGGCTTGGTACCATGACTGCTTCCCTGGGGAGCTGTTACAGTGCTCCACCACCCTCTGAGTGAAGAATGTTTTCCAAATATTCAGCCTAAACTTCCCCTGGCACACCTTTCTGCCATTCCCGCAGGTCCTATCATTGGTTACCAGAGAGATCAGTGCCCTCCTCCTCCTTCTCTTGCAAGGAAACTGTAGACTGCAATGAGATCTCCCCTGTCTCCTCTTCTTCTGGCTGAACAGACCAAAAGATATGTGTTTTAGATAAAGGTGCTGGACAAAAATTGCAAATAGTTACTGATTTCTTCCTAATCAACCCAATGTGTGTTCTTTTTTATCCCTCTGGCTTTCAAAGGCACTTTCAGGAGAGAAAGTCACTTTCTTCAGGAGATAAAGTGACTTTCAGGTCATTTGGGGCGACAAAAGTAATATCCACAAGGGGGAGAAGGAACAGCAGCTGCCATCAGCACAGGTGTTAAATCTAAGGAAGTCTCTAAGCACCAAAAAAAGATTCATTCCACCCACCTCAATTTTCTGCCTACTTTTTTTTTGCGGAGAGAACTTACTGACATTTCTAGTCATTGCACTGTAGTGCGGAGATCCTGCTCTTCATGGCATAGATGGGTGTTGGTGAGAAAGGAGAACAAGCAGAATTTTTGGGGCTCCTTTTTATCTTCTCTAGCCTTCCCTGGTCTGTGATGACAGCTTGGCATCATCATAGCCTGCCTGTCTACACACAACAGAGGTAATTTGTGTTTAAGTATACACATCTCCTGAAGGAAGGCAGAAGGGATGCCTGGGTAGCACTGACTGTAAATGCAAGAGACACAGATCCAATATCAGTGAGGCCACTGACTTTCTGAGCATTTTGAATGTAGCTACTCTTAATTCTGCCTTTCTTTCAGTTCCTTTTCATGTTATAACGTGAGACATCCTTGTTTCTAAGGGAATCTCAAGTCCTAGCTTGATAAACTATTATTTGGATATTGGGGTGTGAGGAGACAGGAGAGTAAGTCCTGTTAGGAGCGGCTGAGGGAATTGGTGCTGTTTAGCCTGGAGAAGAGGAAGCTGAGGGGATACCTTATTTGCTCTCTACAACTATCTGAAAGGATGCTGTAGTGAGGTGGGTATTGGTCGCTTCTCCCAAGTAACAAGTGAAAGGATGAGAGTAAATGGCCTCAAGTTGTGCCAGTGGAGGTTTAGATTGAATGTTAGTAAAAATTTCTTTACTGAAAGAGTGGTGAAAAACTGGAACAGGCTGCCTAGAGAAGTGGAGGTGTCACCACCCCTGGAGGTGTTAAAAAATATACAGACATAGTACCTCAGGATATGGCTTAGTCAGCATGGTGGTTTGGGCTGGTGATTGGACTTGATCTTAGAGTTCTTTTCCAGCCTTAATGATTCTATGATTATATAAACAACAATCATCAACTCTCACTTTTGCAGGCACATCAGATGGTGTAAATGCACAATAGGAGGGTGAGATTAACATGAGGGAAATAAAATATTGATCCATGCAAACCTAATGTCCAGGAAGGGGAAAGAGTCCATACCTTCCCTTAGGGAAAACTCAAGCTCTGTGGAGAGCAAAGGGCATTCCAAGTAGCTAAAGGCAGGGCAGAGACATGAGTGGCATGTGTTAGGTGGAGGTGGGCCTCAAAGGGAGATGTCAGAGAGTTCTCAGAGTATGGTGGAATCTGCTAAATTGCAATCTGGGTAGTAGTGTGTTACAACATAACCTACTTTACCAGTCCTTACACAATAGTTCTTTTGAGGGACTGTTAAACTATCATGGGATGCTCTTCATCCCGAGTAACAACAGCTATACCCCTCAAATGAATTCACACCAGATGGGTCTGGGGTGTGATGCAGCCAGAGCGCTGGCAAAGAGCCAGACATAGAACCACACTGAGGCTAAAGCCAGCTTCCCCAGCACAGGTATATCGTGCTGCAGCAAAGTCCCCTCCAGCTCAGAGCTAGTTTGTGGGGTTGTAGCATGGCACTGCTTTGGATATCCAGTGAAAAATCTCCACCCAGGAGGATCCTAGAGCTCATTGCTGAAGAAACTTAAGCGGGACCTACAGGAAAGATGGGGAGGGGCTCTTTATGAAGGAACACAGTGATAAGATGAGGGGGAATGATTTCAAGCTGAGAAAGGGGAGATTTAGATGAGACATTAGGAAGAAGGTTTTTTTCTGTGAGGGTTGTGAGGCACTGGAAGAGGTTTTCCGGAGAAGTCATGGCTGTCCCATACTTGGAGGTGTTCAGGGACAGGCTGGATAAGGCTTTGAGAAACTTGATGCAGTGGAAATTATCCCTGCCTGTGTCAGGGGGGTTGGAACTGGAGTTTAGTCTCTTCTAACTGTGGGTTGGTGCCTTCCAACCCAAACCATTCTATAATTCTAAGATTCTATGATTACATGAGAAAACAAACAATTGCTATTAACCAGTGTTCCATTATATAAACATGTGTAGTATATGGACAGTATACAGCAGTTTATCTTGCTTTACTGGCCCTCTGTTTCATTTGCTTCCTTAAAAAAGACAATAACTAGTAAAAACAGAATATAAAAAAATAACACCGCTGTTACAAAGGGATCTTTCATTGTATTAAAACGTGAAATCCAACTCTGGTTTTACATATAGCTATAAATAAGTAAACAACAATTAATCTTTGTTATTTTCTGTTTGAATTGTGCTCAGTATTGGTGTTCATTACTGAGTCTGTGTGACTGGCTGGAAAACTCACATACCTTTTCTACAGGATATTTGACACACACTGCTGAAAGTTCCTGCTTTGGAGCTGCCCCTTTTCAATTGATTGTTAATCCTGCTGTAAGATTTCATTAAGCTTCAGAATATATATTCTTTCTGTCTGTTCCCCTTTGGCTGGGAAAGAAAAGCAAAAGAGACGACCACAAGTTTTTTGTCAGTCACGAGAAAAGTTGTTTTATAAATTGAACTCAATCTGATGAGTTTGGTGCACAAGGGAAATTATTTCTCCTCTGAATATTGTTAGAGTAGTTCTTTTTTTTCCCCTGTCTGATCTCCCAGTTGTAAAGGTTGAGGTCTCCTCTTTCAGCTGAACCTTATGGGAGATGAAATTATGCAAAGACAGCTCAGATGCTGAAGATTCAAGCTACAGTTTTATTCACCCAGAAAAATATTCAACCAATACAGACTGGCTCATCTGATTAAAAAGTGAAAGTTAGTAGAAATGCACACACACATACACACAGAGAGCATCAGAAAATCAATGCTGCATTTATTGACTTTTCCTTCTCTTATTGTACTGTTTGCTAATTCCACTACAATTTTCCCATCTTCGTTTACCATGCTATCTCTCCTTTTCAAAACTCTGCCTGAGAGTCTACTCTTTTATTGCTTCTTGCCAGCTCTCTGTTCGTTCCATCATTGGCCTCTGGAACGCAGAATGTCAGAGGAGAAACACTGAGCCAGCCTCTCTCCTCTCCTCTCCTCTCCTCTCCTCTCCTCTCCTCTCCTCTCCTCTCCTCTCCTCTCCTCTCCTCTCCTCTCCTCTCCTCTCCTCTCCTCTCCTCTCCTCTCCTCTCCTCTCCTCTCCTCTCCTCTCCTCTCCTCTCCTCTCCTCTCCTCTCCTCTCCTCTCCTCTCCTCTCCTCTCCTCTCCTCTCCTCTCCTCTCCTCTCCTCTCCTCTCCTCTCCTCTCCTCTCCTCTCCTCTCCTCTCCTCTCCTCTCCTCTCCTCTCCTCTCCTCCCCTCTCCTCTCCTCTCCTCTCCTCTCCTCGCAACAGTTTCAGTTCCACGAATGAAGCAGGTAGATGTGATTTCCTTTCGGTAACACGTAGTGCTCAGGAACAGATATGTTACAGAAAGGAAATCCAACCAAATCAAAGCTCCAATTTACAGGCTTTTTTTTTCCGGGGGAGAAGATAAGAAAGCAAAACACTATGAGAGACATTGTCTATGTATTTAATGCAAAGGACTATGTTCAGAGCACTAAATACAATAATACTGGGCATGTTACATTATCTATGCATACATAGACAAAACTCAGATAACTTAAAGAAATATATATTCCTGGGACACTGATATGGGATATGTAATTATTTCTACATTCCAACTGGAGAAAAGATGAACTAGAAGGCTCCATATGGGAAGCTACATTAAAGACAGGACTTGAGTCATGTTGCCTGAGGAATACCATATTGCTATTTTTAGCATTTGGATCTTTCTAACCAGTGTCAATCTTGCTTTTTCAGTGATAAAAATTGTCCATTGGTGGGCAAATCAATAGCTGAGAATCTTGTTTCTTAATTGGCAATATTACAAACTTGATTATCGACTAATATAATTTATTCTGAAGATTACATACACACTACTTTACTTTCGTTGCCTGACATATGAACCTCTGAACATAAATATTGTTAATCCTAAGGCTCTATCGCAGATAATCCCTTAAGAAGATTTCTGCATTGTGCTATTTAATTAAAAATGATGCTTAACGTATCATTATTGTACTTCCTGTATTTTATTAAGAATTAAAAATCTCTAAGACAAGGACATACCAACTTGGGCAGTCAATGGCAGGAAGACATCATCTAAGCCGTCGTCTAAGCTTCTCCTATTTCAAGCCCATACTTTTCTAGTTTAATTCTAGTTTTCAATTTAAAATCTTAAATATCTTTGTCTCTGACTTCCTTAGGTAATATGAAAAAATACTTAATGAAAAGTTAGGGTCTTTCCTACTGGAAAATATGATTGTTCTGATTTAATCAAAGTCACATGAAATTCTTATAAATACTAAGAGGAAAAAAAAAGAGAAACACAAACCCAAATATTTTAAACCCAATTAACTTTATATCTTAAGTTAGTGTACTCATATGCTATAGAAAGAACAGGACTTAATAGGTTTTGATATTTATTTCCTTGATCCTAGAGGAGAAAAGGGAGGAAAGACATCATCATCTTGGTCCATAAAGGGAGGGGAAGAAGGGAAAAAAGGTATTTTTCTGGATTTCTAATAGTGGAAAGAGATTGAGTGTCAGTGCCTCAAACTTAGAATCATAGAATCATTAAGGTTGGAAAATACATCAAGATCATCCTGTCCAGCTGCCAACCCAACACTGATGTACCTACTAAGCCATGTCACAAAGTGTCATGTCTACATTTTTTTTTGGATAACTCCAGGGAAGGAAACTCCACAGTTTCCCTGGGCAGCATCTTACAGTGCTTGACCAATCTTTTAGTAAAGAATTTTTTTTTCTAATATCCAGTCAGAACCTCCCCTCATGCAACATGAGGCCAATTCCTCTCATCCTGTCACTTGATACTTAGGGAGATGAGATCAGCGCCCACTTTGGTACAATCACCTTTCAGGGAGTTGTAGAGAGCAATAACGTGTCCCCTCAACTTCCTCTTCTCCAGGCTAAACAGCACTAGCTCCCTCAGCTGCTCCTCATGAGACTTGTGCTCCAGACCCTTCATCAGTTTTGTTGACCTCCTTTGGAACTGCTCCAGACCCTCAATGTCTTTCTTGTTGTGAGGGGCCCAAAACTGAACACAGGATTCGTGGTACAGCCTCACCAGTGCTAAGTACAGGCAGATAATCCCTTCCTTACTCCTGCTGGCCACCCTCTTTCTGATACAAGCCAGGATGCTGTTAGCCTTCTTGACCACCTGGGCACACTGCTGCCTCATGTCCAGCTGGCTGTCAACCAGCACCACCTTTTTGAGCCATGCACCTTCCAGTCATTTATCCTCAAGCCTGTATTGTTGCACGAGGTTTTTGTGGTCCAAGTGCCTTGTTCAACTTCATACAATTGATCTTGGTCCACTGATCCAGCCTGTCCAGATCTCTCTATAGACCCTTCCTTACCTCAAGCAGATTGACACACCTGTTCAACTTGGTGTCATAGGCAAATTTGCTGAGGGTGCACTCGATCCCCTCATCCAGATCATGGATAAAGATGTTAAATAGAACTGGACTCAACAAGGAGACTGGGGAAAAAAATATTGTGAACCGTTGACAACTGGACATAACTCCATTCACTGCAACTTCTTGGACGCAACTGTGCAGCCAGTTTATTACCCAGAGAAAAGTATGTCCATCAAATATACGAGCTGGCAGTTTCTCCAGCTACAGACTGGGGACAGAGTGGCTGGAGAGTAGTCAGGCAGAAAAGGACCTGGGAGTACTGATTGACAGGAAGCTCAACATGAGCCAGCAGTGTGCCCAGGTGGCCAAGAAGGCCAATGGCATTCTGGCCTGCATCAGGAATAGTGTAGCGAGAAGGACCAGAGAAGTTATCGTCCCCCTGTACTGGGCACTGGTCAGGACTCATCTTGAATACTGTGTACAGTTCTGGGCCCCCCAGTTTGGGAAAGATGTTAGGATACTGGAATGTGTTCAGAGGAGGGCAACGAAGACGGTGAGGGGGCTGGAGCACAAGCCCTATGAGGAGCGACTGAGGGAGTTGGTGCTGTTTAGTCTAGAGAAGAGGAGGCTCAGGGGAGACCTCATTGCTCTCTACAACTACCTAAAAGGAGGTTGTAGTCGAGCAGGGGTTGGTCTCTTCTCTCGGGTGACCAGTGACAGAACTAGAGGGCATGGACTCAAGTTTCGTCAGGGAAAGTTTAGACTTGATGTTAGGAAAAAGTTCTTCACTGAAAGGGTGATTGGCCATTGGAATGCGCTGCCCAAGGAGGTGGTGGAGTCGCTGACCCTGGAAGTGTTTAAGGGGAGACTGGATGAGGCACTGAGTGCCATGGTTTAGATGATGGTTGGTGTTAGTGTTGGTATTGGTGTTAATGTTGGGTTATAGGTTGGACTTGATGATCTCAGAGGTCCTTTCCAACCTTGTGATACTGTGATAATGATGTGGGATACAATGTCAAAGACTTTGCTAAAGTCTAGGTAGATGTTATGGTTTGAATTGATTCAACTGACTCTGACCCTGTCTCAGCTTTAGTCTAAAGTAACTTCATTTTCTAAAAGTTAACTGCATATTTTTCAGACAGTTTCTCTCTAGAAGTGGTAACCTGGAATATTAGTATTCAGAAAGGCCAATATTTATACCTATTCCTCTAGTATTCAAGGTCGCCCTTGAGCTGGCAAAAAAGGCTGCATCTGCAGGCAGGAGTGGACAGGACATATGACCCCAAACCAACCAACAGATTATTGCATCCAATAAACATCATACTTGGTATAAAGGTGAGAAATCACAAGGGTGTCATTCTCTTCTGCGATGGCTGACATCCAGTGAGGACCTTGTTTGTCTGATTTCTCCTGACCCAGGAACTCCATCCTAGCTGTGAACCCATTCCCTCATGTTTGCTCTACAGCATTTGTGCTGACGTGTGGTCATCGAGGGGTGGGGATGCCATCTCACACATTTGTAAGTTTTTCATTACTTTCTAATTATTTTAATGATTATTACGTCATTCCATTAAAGCTGTAGTTTTAGTTTCCAATATGCAAGTCTTTTTCCTCCCATTTTCCTCTCTCCTTCCATGTGTGGTGGGGGTCAAATTTGGGTGCCCAACTGCACGATTTTAGCTGCCAAAAACTAGCCAGGTTGGAGCTAAACCGTAAGGATAGACAACATCCAAATTTTTCCCTGACCTACTAGGTCAAGGTCACCTTATCATAGATAGATATCAGGTTGGTCAAGCAGAACTGGCTGAGTCTCATCATCTGGTCGTCCTGTACATACTCTATGATGACACCCAAGATGATCTACTCTATAACTTGTTCTGGCACTGAGGTCAGGTTGACAAGCCTGTAGTTCTCTGGATCCTCCACCTGACCCTTCTTGTATATGGTCATCACTTCTGCTGATGTCTAGTCAACTGAAACCTCCTCAGTTAGCCAGGACTGCTGATAAATGGTGTAAAGTGTCTTGGTGAGCACTACTGCCAGTTCCTTCTGTATTCTTGGGTGGATCCCATCCGATCCCATAGATCTATATGTGTCTAAGTGGTGTAGCAGGTCATTAACTATTTCCCCTTGGATTATAATGATTCCACTCTGCTCCCCATCCCTGTGTTCCAGTTCATCAGGATGCGTATCCAGAGAACAGCTGGTCTGACTATTAAAGACTGAGACAAAGGAGGCATTAAATACTTTGGCCTTTTCCTCATTCTTTTGCATTGTTTCCCCCTGCCTCCAATAAAAGCTGGAGATTCTCCTTATCCTTCCTTTTGTTGCTAACATATTTATAGAAACATTTTGTATTGTCTTTTATGGCAGTAGACAAATTAAGTCATAAGTTCGGCATAGTTGAGATGATGCTCCACCTCTTCCATACATACTGTATTTCTCTTCCCTCTCCTCATTGCAAGATAGACTTTTCCTGATGTTTTTCACTACAGAACAGCTGGACAGAGCTGTAGCAGGAGCTTAATGGGTCCGTTTCCTTACTACAGTACTTTATGAGACAAAGCTCACCTGAAGACAAACTCTATGTTTTGTCCATTTCAAAGGGAGATGGCTGCACTTGGGGTGATATGTCCATCAGTAATTTCTTCTTTGATGTTTTTCCTTCTGCTTCTATCGATGGGGAATGTTGAATTTCCGTTTTTCCCCCTATTTTTTAGTGACTCATTCTCTGTAGGTGTGAAAAGGAGCATTATGCACTGCTGGGAGATATAATTTGTGACTCATGTAACCGTGGGCTCTATGCTTTTGGAGTGATAATTAGATGGAGGGGGTTGGAGCTGCCCGGGGGCTAGGTAAGTATGAGGTTGGAATAAAAAGCCTTATCCTTCCGTTCAGGAACTGACTGATGGGTAGAAAAAGGCCTGAATATGTAAGAGGACTAGTTGAATGAAAGGTTGAACTTTAAGGCATTGCCTACTTGTCACTAGGTTTGCTGCATTCTACCAGAATGCCCAATTACACACACTAATTAACTCAGCAAGTCCAGAAATTGCTAGAGCTACAGAAAGAGAGTCTGAAGTAGGAGAAAAGTACCATGTTTCCAGGAAAACTCTTTCAGCCATTCTCCAAACCTGAAACCCAGCCAAGGGCTAACTGAAACACAGACTTTCCATTCTCAGCAAGAATAAAGCTTTAAACTAGTGAAGTGAGCATCAACCAGTTTGTTCTAGGCACTCTGTGCTCAAGGTGCCTCTTGAAAGAAGACCCATAAGTATAACCTGATCAGCTTGGCAGTACAAGGAGGCTTTTTTTTTTTCTTTTTATAGTGCTTTTTTTCTTGGCAAAATCATAATCTACTGAAATAATAACAAATTTTCACAGAGACTGAAATTCAGATCACACAGAGACTGTAGAAAAGCCTCACAAGCTCCTGTTAATTGTGCTTTCTGTGGAAGAAAGAAAGAAGTAAAGACATGTATCTAAATGTATTGCAGACGATTTCAATACTACACCCTTCACATAGTCCTTTTTTTTTGCTAAGTCTGCTTTTCAGTGGTGGGTTGGCTTTGAGCAACATGATCCAGTGGAAGTTGTCCCTGCTTATGGCAGGGGCTTGAAACTAGATGGTCTTTAAGGTCCCTTCCAAACCGAAACATTCTATGGTTTCTGAAGGTGAAAGTTACGCCAACTGATCTGAGGACCAGTTGGGATTATGTCTGTGGTTGAGACATCTTATCTCAGGTGTATGTCTAGGCCTTCTCTGCAGATAGATTATGGAAAGAGTTAGGCAGTTCTAGGACGTATCATTTTGGTATGAAACATAACCTTATTAAGTATTATACACAGTGTCAACTATGCCAGGGACAGTGTCGACTATGCCAATATGTATGTCCATCTACATGTTCAAGTAGAACAATTCATGAATATAGTTGTTTAAGTCCAGAAACTGAATGATCATGCTTTCATAATACCTTCTGAAATAATTACATTTGGTTTTGACCACAGTTTTTTCTCCAGGTAACACGTTGATTTTACTGTATATCTTCAGGTCTAGGATCTTGTATGAACTCAGATGCAGTGACTCAACCTCAAACTCCTCTCTTGACCTATAATGAAGGTAAAGGTAGCCTACTATAATGAAAATATGGGCATCCTGCCATAAATTGTCTTCATGCTTCAAAAAAGAAGGTATCTCAGAGAGTATATAAGGTCTACTGGGCAATTTGCCATTGATGCTACATGGAAGTTGCTCAGATACAGGATGAGGTTCAGTATGCATGGTTAAAAATTATAAGAGAGAAAAGTCCTTCCTGTGTTAAAGTACTCGAGAGTGAAAAGGGCCTGAAGAAGGAACCTGGTCAGATTTTTTTGTCCAATTTCAGCCTTCCATTTCTAGTTATAAACACTCAGATCATCTAAGAATTGTTTGTCTTCCCTTCATCTCTGCATGCAGTTTGTCAATGAGAAATGAAGTAGAAAACTTTCAGCTGAAACAAATTTTCCCATCTGAATGTTGAATATTGTTTTACCAGAAAAGAGTCTTTGCTATTGGAAGATAAACATACCTCTAAAGCACACTGTCTTTTCAAACCAGAAAAGCTGAAAGGGTCTTTGATCTACAGCTGGGCTATTTACTAGCCAGGATCTTTCTAGATACATTGCAGTTTTGGGAATGTCAATCTTTTTTAAAAATCTTACATATATTACGGACTTTCAGGGTTTCTGGAATTGAAAGGATTTAGCCTTTTCTGGAACAACCAGAATCTATTATTACACCTTTTCCTCCACTCTTGGGGGTGGTTGGTCTTGATGACTTATGCTCCCTTGTATTATTTTGTTCTTTATCTGTGTGGGAGAGTTCTTTCCACCTTTTAAGGGGCAAATAATAAGTAAATTTGTAAAAAGGAAGAACAAAAATTGGTTGAATGAGATGTTTCTTTTAATCAAGATGAAATTTCCTGGCTCTTTAATGATTCTGTACAAAAAAGTAACACAAAGTACAATGACTTTCAGCCCAAGCAGATGACTCTGAGCCAGTAAACATATCCCAATGAAGAGCAAACATTTCTCTCATCAGAGCAGTCAGTAATTGCATCAGCTTAGAAAAACGTTTCAAGTTCATTTTAATGTTGTTGCATACAGAAAAAATGCATTAAAGCTTTGAATTAATGCTTGGATTGGACTTTGAAGCCAGTTAGAGATACTCAGCTCAAATAGTATGATGACAAATGTGGTTTAAAATACCTAGAAAGAGATGATATGTGCAGATAGAAACTTCTAATGTCACTTGAATTTGGTTCCTCATCACCTTCGCTATAAAAAGCACAAGAAGAGACAACTGATTTTCCTTCTGCTCCATCAACTATACTCCAGTAAAACTTTCAGATGCTGTTAAGGTTGTTGCAAAGCCTGGATCTGAATGGTATATGTTGGTATACCCACAGTCCCTCTCACATATCACATGCCTCCTGGGTTATCCACACACACATGCAATTTAATACGTAATTTATATTTCAGCTATTCTTCCAGCTATAAAACTCCTCAGCGAATGACAGGGTTGATAAAAGTGAACTTCACTGGGCCTTTGTCATTTTGTCTCTTGAAGAAAGGGAGGAATTTCATCATGCAAGAAGAATGATCCCCAGAATCATAGAATGGTTTGGGTTGGAAGAGACCTTAAGATCATCCAGATCCAAAAACCCCAGCCATGGGCAGGAGCACCTCTCACTGGATCAGGTTGCTCAAAGCCTATCTTACCTGGCCTTGAACACCTCCAAGGATGGAGCGTTCAGAACTTCTCAAGGCACTTCTCAAGGTGCCTCACCACACCCAAAATAAAGACTTTCTTCCTAGTATCTGATCTAAATTTCCTCTCTTTCAGCTTAAAATCGTTACCTCTCATCCTGTTCCTGAAATTCCTAATAAAGGGCCCCTCCCCAGATTTCCTGTAGGAATCATTATGTATTAATAAATTTGTCTGAAATGCAGGTTTCTGTCCCCAAGCAACTCAGCTTGTCTGGAGTTCCTGCTCCCTTTACAATCAACAGAGTTTAACACAGGAAAACTCTTACAGAAAACTCTGAAAAAGTTTTTTTTTTTGCTAAAGGTAAGAGAATGAGTTTCAGGCACCATTAGAGAACAAGTGCACAGCAGGGAAGGCAGGGGGAGAAGACCATTCTCAGCCAGCATCACGAGGGTGAGGACACTGTGGGTGATGGACCCAGCCTATGTTAGAAAATAAAAGTTGCTTCAGGAACATTCTCTGGGACACACACCAGCTGGCACAGAGTGACATTATATCCTATTACTTAGCTCTTCTAGTTTCCAATATAAGGTAGCCTCATTAATAGTGTTTACTGGGGATGATCTTTGACCTGTACTAAATCCTGGCCCATGACTGAGAAGTGCACAGGGCAATGAGCTTTTGGCATGAGTTATTCTCACAACAAAATGGCAATGAAGTCAGCACTGGGGACTCCTCACAGGACTGTTCAATTTACCGATAAAGATAAAGGTAACTTCCTTCCTCTGGATCAGGTTGCTCTGGGCCTCATCCCAGCTGGCCTTGAGCGCCTCAAGTAATGGGGTATCCACAGCTTCTCTGGGAAACCTCTTCTAGTGCCTCACCATCCTCACAGGAAAACA
The DNA here is from genome assembly GCA_033556795.1 of Tapera naevia. Taxonomy (NCBI): domain Eukaryota; kingdom Metazoa; phylum Chordata; class Aves; order Cuculiformes; family Neomorphidae; genus Tapera; species Tapera naevia. The sequence continues at coordinate 721,619 of JAUMJJ010000063.1, forward strand.
TTTCTTCTTAATATCTAAATGTCCCTTTTTTCAGCCCAAAACCGTTACCCCTCAACTTGTCCCTGCACTCCCTGTTAAAGAGGCCCTCCCCAGCTTTCCTGTATCCCCTTTAAGTACTAGAAGGCTGCTCTAAGTTCTCCCTGAACACTTCTCTTCTCTAGGCTGAACAACTCCAACTCTCTCAGCCTGTCCTTCTGCAGGAGGTGCTCCAGCCCTCTGGACATCTTTGTGGCCTCCTCCAACAGCCTTGCTCCAACAGATCTATGTCCTTGACCTGCTTGTCGAATGTCTTTGGATGCAGCCCAGAACGTGGCTGTCTTTCTGGGCTGCAAGTGCGTGTTGCTGCCTTACATTGACCTTCTCATCCACACTAGCCCTCCAGCAATGGCATTTGTGCCCTACCCAAGCTGCAGGATACAGAGTAAGGCATAAGAATTTTCTTCATTTTCTCTTCCTGCTTTGTTTTATCCACCTCATGCTGGGACAGGTACAACACAGCTCTCCCATATGCTGGATCCAGATTGAGTGTGTATGCATGTCTCAAATGAGAATCTCTGTCCCTTTAAAAAACAGGATCTTGAGAAATTAGGCTGAACAAAGCCGCTGTGGAAAGGTGATGCAAAACTGAAACATTTGCTTCTGCTTCTATATCAAAAGCTCAGCTTCAATGAAACAGCAAAAATTCACTCTCCCACGTTGGCTACAATTATATTTTCATTTGTCCTGACTCGGCTGTGACCTGCTCTTGCTTAATGTGAAGTTAGTGTGGTGAAAAATCGATAAAGCCATATGAGAATGGCTTTTGACTGGTTTTTTTTTTTCAGGGAATTCATTAACTCCTATCACTGCTGCCTTACACCTGAAACACCTCTAATCCACCATCCCTCCTGATAGCTTTTCTCATAATAACTGTGTCCTGTTTGCTCTGTGGCTCTTTGATCAGCAGCTGTTTGGGAGGAGTCTTCTGATTCTTTGATCCTTTTCATTTCAAGCAATTTTTTAAAATGGTAATTCTTTTTGGCAGATAACCTCTCTGGTCCAGCATGCTCTGTCTAACCCAGTGATCTAGAGGAAAGTGGAAGGAACCCAGCTGAGGGATGAAACAACTTAGGATAAAGTTTCCTCTACGTATCTGTGTTTACAATCTGCATTATACCACAAACCCGGAGCCCCTTACAGCTTGGTTAGATACTTTTTAAGCTTGTCTGCAGTACTTCTGACTACCCTAGCAGACCAATTTAATGTCCAGACGTGTTTGTGTTTAACCTCCTGATGCCAGTCAAACCTGTTCTAGTGATTTCCACAGTGATTTTTGTTGCATCCATTATTGGAGAGGGGGACTATGATCTCATTAGAAACTGTGTAAAAAGGTGGCCTAGGAGGAAAAGGATGTAATAGATTTAAACCAAAAAGAGGCATAGATGCTTTAGAGGAAGAGGGGAGAATTTGCTAAGAAATTATCACTAAGATTGTATTCACCAAATTATCTATCTGCGCCTCATTTTGTAAAATAGGATAATTGTGCCAATTTTTCCAAAATTTTGAAATTTGAATATGAAAAATATAATTAAAAAATATCCAGCACACTAATTACTGTTACTATGAGCTTGCAGCCCAGAAAGCCAACCATATCCTGGGCTGCATCAAAAGAAGCGTGACCAGTAGGTCAAAGGAGGGGATTCTGACCCTCTACTCTGCTTTCATGAGACCTCACTTGGAGCCCTGTGTTCAATTCTGGAGTCCTCATCGCAGGAAGGACATGGATCTGTTTGAGCGAGACTGGAGGAGGCCACAGAGACAATCAGAGCGTTGGAGTACCTGCCGTATGAGGACAGCTATTGAGAGTTGAGGTTGTTCAGCCTGGAGAAAAGAAAGCTCTGGGGAGACCTTCGAACAGCCTTCCAGTACTTCAAAGGGGCTACAGGAAAGCTGGGGATGAGTTTTTTATCAGGGAGTGCAGGAATAAGAGAGGGGGAATGGTTTTAAGATGAAAGAGGGAAGATTTATATTAGATATTAGGAAGAATTTTTTTTTACTGAGAGTGCGGTGAGGCACTGGCACAGGTTGCTCAGAGAAGCTGTGGATACCTCATCCCTGGAGGTGTTCAAGACCAGATTGGATAGGGCTTTGAGCAGTCTAACCTGGGGCAGCGGGTGGGAACTGGATGGTCTTTAAGACCCCTTCCAACCCAAACCATTCTATGAGTCTATAATCACACACTAGCCAAACCCAGAAATTAAAATGGAAGCCCTCAGAAACTGTGTCTTTTAGAATTGTATTTTAGCATCTCTTTGTGTTTTAATTTTTATTAAACCTGTTTTTAAAACATTGACATTTCTCACAAAAAGCAATTTTGATACCTCAATCCAGTCTAATAATAACACTTGTATTACTCTTTGTGGAGGCATGAGGATAAGATTCTAAAAAATAGAACGTACTGTGCCATTCCAGTAGTGGGGCCAGAAACATATATAACATGATCAGATTTTTATAACAGTGTCTGTAACACAATGTGTCTATAGACACATTTTTATAACAGCTCTTCTTATTCTCCCAATGCACAGAAACGCAGATTCTACCCACCTGGTTTTAAGCATTGAAATGAAGTACCTACATTTTGGGGCTATTCTGCTTCCATCAATGACTAATGACTGCCTTCCAGGGACGATTCAGCTCATCAGTGGTCTGACTTGCCATCTGGAGGTCCCTGTTTCTCGTTACTGATTTCAGCAGGACTAGAGCAAATGCTGATGATAAGAGCCTACATTTGGACAGGGTGGGTATAAACTTCTGCTTGGTTGAAAGCATCTCCCAGACATGAATCAGCTGCTCTCTAACTTCCAAATAACAGTACAGCCATGTGTTGATAGACACACACTTCTTATGGGCTGAAGTTGGTGTTGGTAGCAGTTTGCCTTGGCTTCCTAGCAGATGGGTCATTATTATGATTGATACTGATATCACATCATCAGAGCTAACTTAGCTGGGCTATTAAAACTAATTGCTGGTCAGGATGAGCCAGAAACAATTAGCAAGAGACACTGATTGTGTCAGAAGGGATTTATCCTTCTATCAGCTCAAAAGACATCGTGACTTTAAATTCTTCTGGCACCCTGGTTGACTGGCAGCCAAACTGAAGGTTGGGCAAAGAACTAAAGAGGCAATTCAGCATAAATAATAAAGTCAAATGAGTAAGTTGGTTAAACTTGTCCATATTTATTTAGTTAATTTTCTTCTTCACTAGATTGGGCTGTGGGAAGCTTAGGAAACCCCTGCTAAACAGAGGTGTGAGATGCAGAAAGGATCATTTAGGAATATTTAGGTAATGTCTCTGAAGAGTGACATGTCTATACTACCTCCACATTGTGTTGTCTGATGAGCTTCTTGGCAGTCATTGGGATAAAAAATTGACAATTTGTTCTTCCAGAAAAGTAAAGAGCTGCTAGAAAAAGGGAGTTTTTCTGGAGGGGCTTTTCCAAACCAGAGGTAGTTCTGATATTGCAGTATTGCAGATTTTGGTGATGGAATTACACTTACTGTTTTTTCTCATGACCACAATATTCAAGTCTTGACCAATTGCAGGTATTACAGGATTGTATTATACTTTACTCACTATATTACATATTTTAGCCCTGAGGCAGCAGCTAAATTCAATATGGGGTTATTATATTTTCACAGATTCATAGAAATATAGAATAATTTGGGTTGGAAGGAACCTTAAAGAACATGTAGTTCAAACACCCTTGCCATGAACAGGGACACCTTTCACTGGATCAGGCTGCTCAAAGTCTCAACCAACCTGGTCTTGAACACCTCCAGGGATAGGCCATCCACAACTTCTCTGGGCAACCTCTTCCAGTGCCTCATGACCCTCACAGTAAAATATGTCTTCCTAATATCTACTCTGAATTTCCCCTCCTTCAGCTTAAAACCATTTGCCTGTATTTGAATTTTGCTGTACTGTGCAGTAAAGCTAGGAAGAATGCTACTTTGACCTCTGCAGCACACTCACCTGTGGATGGCCTTTCATGCATGGAAGATGTCCCATGAAGACATATGAGAACCTAGAAATAACATTTGTCTCCTGGGCCTCTGCAGCTGGTGGCCTATCAGTAACGGTCACCATGCCTCCAAATCCCTTTTTAAATAAATGACCATCCTCTTTAACACAAGTAGTATTTGCCCCTGTTTCTGCAAATGAATGGCTGTCTGAAACAACTGCCACCTCCTTCTGTTTTCTCTCCTGCATTTATGTGTAGCTAATTGAGATCTGTTTGTTCTTTTGCCAGTAATGTCTTCTAATTCAAATAGTTCTCATTCTTTGGCATTTCCCTCCCAAATGTATTTATAGACAATAGTCAATTCATGCCCAACCCTTGCTTTGTTCATCTGTATGAACTTAGCTCATACAATCACCTCACCAGATCAGATCAGTTCACCTCCCCACAAAAACCCTCTCAGTCTGTTTGAGGTCGTGAAGGAGTTGGTTCTTTGTAAACATAGGTAATTGGACCTGCACATGATGTTCCACATAAAGTTGTACTTCAGGCTTGAATTATCTAATTCGCTCTTTATCTCCTTCCAAAATATCAATAACTGCTTTCCAGAGCTGCATTTGTCACATTAGTATGGTTAACTGTGAGTAATTAGAGTGCAGGCATATATCTTGGCACAAGTTACTCCAGACTCCATTGACTCAACAGAAAGTGAGTCAATAAAATCAGTGCTGTTTATGGTGCTATTTATTCTTCTCAACTAGAAGAAGACACTAGCATTTGGTTAGATGATTCATGTTGACTCTGTCAACACAGGAAATCAATCTTTATTGACTATAAAGGGATTTTGGGGTGATTAGCCTGTGATCACTTGCACTGCAGACAGTTAATGTTAAATGAGAGATATGTCACCTCACTGAGTTTGATTAAAACCCTCAGAAGTTTCTTCTCCATCATTTCCAACAGAATAAAATCCTCCCTAGAGCACATGTTCTTGCTATTGGTCCTTGCAGCTTACGTTGTTAAATTTCACCTCATTTCAAACAGTTTTATCCTGATCGTTTGTTTCTCTCTTTGTAATAGCTTGATCCTTCTTGCTAGGGAAATATCTTGGAAATTTATGTATTGAGCTGAAGACTTTCCTGTTTTTTTTGCATCATCACGACTAATGAAAAAAATAAGTAAATTCAATCCCAGGACTGATCTTTGGGTGAATTATTTAATAACCTCTTTCCAGCCTGATATGTCTCTGACAGTCCTGTTTTTCTTTCATTCTCCCTTCTCCTCCTGACCTTTTCCACTACTTGTATTAGTCTTGATAAGACTAATACAAGTATTGGTCCTAGGAAAATATAGGTGAAAGCAGCAAAATAGAAAATCTTGTTTTCTTAGTGGCAATACTTTTTTATACCACCATAAATTTATCACAGAATCACAGAATGGTGGGGGTTGGAAGGGACCTCTGGAGATCATTCATTCCAATGCCCCTGCTAAAGCAAGTTCACCTACAGCAGGTTGCACAGGAACACATCTGGGTGGGTTTTGAGTGTCTCCAGAGAAGAAGACTCTACAGCCTCCCTGGGCATCCTATTCCAGCTCTCCAGGAGCTACACTGAAAAATTCAGACAGAGTTTGCACTGTAGTTGTGACATTCCAGAGCACGTTTTTCTCTCTGTATCTCTGGTTCTTGTCAAACTTCTTTTTTTATTCACTTCCTCATTGTCACAGTGAAGTCCAGAAGGGACAATGCTATGTTTCAGCACGTAATACTTTGACCTGTAACAAGCTGGAGAACAGATGAAATGAGAATGAACACAGAATAATAGCTTATCTCAGGATGGAAGGGAACTCTAAAGGTCTTTTCCAACAACCTGATCAAAGCCTGGCTGATCTTGAAGGCAGTTTCAGCTTCAAATTCAGATCAGTTTGCTCAGGAGTTCCATCAAGACTTAAATATTATACCAGTATGGAGATCACGTGACGTCTCTATGCAATTTCTTTGTTTTCTTGTCCACCCTTATATTATTTTTCCCCCTATTTAATATCAAATCAGAATTTTCCTTTTTGATACTTGTGTCTGTGGCAGCTTGTCCCTTCTCTTTGCACCAGCAAGAAGACGGAAGCTATAGTAAATGATGTTTTCTGCTGCGCTCAGCATGTATTAATGTGCTTTTTGTATTGGTCTGGAATGGTCAAGGCAGATCCTTTCAGAGGAAAAGTTTTTGTAGAGGGGTAAGACAAACACCTAGATTGAACACTATTCATTAATTTCTTCATCTGGATAAAATGTTTTATGTTCATGTCAAAGTCCGGATGCTGCTTAAATGCTTCACTTGTTTTAGATCTGAAGCATTGAAATTCCCACCCGGAGATGACCCTATCCAAAGTTGTCTGCAGTCAATAGGAGACTGTGCTATGGTCAGCAAATAGGGATTTAGTCATGTTTACTCACACCTTTCACTGAAAGCAAAGATATAATAACGATGTTGAAAAAGGGGATCAGTTCTGGGAGACACACAGCTCAGAGACAGAATATTGTGGAAAGGCTATGAGTTAGAACAGAAATTTTTCTTTAATAAGAATTCTCTTTTTATCAATATGAATTATTTCTCCTTTTAAAAATCCTCAAAAATATATAAAGGTTTTTTTCCCTTCTTTCCACTCCATTTTCATAGACTCATCATAGAATCATAGAACGGTTTGAGTAAGAGGGGACTGAAAACACAGTTTAAACCCCCTGCTGTGGACATGGACACCTCCCACTGCATCAGGTTGCTCAAAGCCTCATCCAACCTGTCCTTGAACACCTCCAGGGATGGGGTAGCCATGACTTCTCTGGGCAGCTTCTGCCAGTGCCTCACCACCCTCACAGTGAAGAATTTCTTTCCAATATCTAAACTAGATCTCCCCTCTTTCAGTTTAAAACCATCACCATTCATCCTACTCCTACACTCTCTGATAAGGGGCCCCTCCCTGTCTTTCTTGTAGGCCCCCTTTAGATACTTGAAGGTTGCTATAAAGTCTCCCTAGAGCTTTTTCTTCTCTGGGGAGGTGCTCCAGCCCTCTAATCATCTTCATGACCCTCTTCTGGACTCACTCTGTCTTCCTGTCTTGTTTTCCCCTTTTTTTTTAAATAATTTTCTTCCTACCTAAAAGGATGTAAAGAGAAAATAAAGGGAGGAAAGCAGAAAAACTACAGAATCAAACAGATTCAACAGAATCAAAGTGGCTGTCTGCAAGACAAAGATCACCTTTTATTGCCAACTGCACCCCATTCCTGAATTTTTCAACGTATTATCTTTGATTGTGCTTTTTTTGTATTTATGCTTCCTTGATTTTTTGAGGTAACATTTTTTTTCAAGCTCAAAGCCAAACTGGACAGCTTGGAAAACACTGTAGAGGAGAGCAGATGATGTAGAAGGAGTGAACACAGGCTTCTATCTAATATATGGAATACATTTATCTTTTATTGTTTTATTTATTTCTCTGCTATTCTTATTCATTATAATACCAATTGATTTTCCATTGTCAAGAATAACTAGGTTCCAATCAGGAGGGTTTGGAATATTAAGTAGACTTAATTTTTTTTTATGGAACCCATAACAGTGTTAATATTAAAATGTCATCAGTCTCGCTGAGATACATAATGAGCGTGAAATGAACATATTTTTTTTTTATCCCCTTCCTTTTGCAGATCCAATTTAAATTACAAATGTTCTTGATAAAAATTGCACAGACTAATTTGGATATCACAGACAATTATTTCCAGTTTGGTGAGGAAAAAAAAACACTCCAGAAGTCAAAAAAAATTCGTAGAGGACTTTCAAACCCAGTGCAATGGGTCTGATTTTCCCTGAAGTAATGGGTACATCAAGGAGGGCAAGTAGGAAAAGCAAAATATTTCTCTCTGTGGAGGAAGTCTAGATGGGTTTATCTTTATCAATTTCTCCTCTGAATAGGTGTATTCTTGAGCAAAACAGCCTTGTTTCAAGTGAACTTACATCCATTTGAGGGTCTCATTTGTCCTTTGACTTGTTTACTATGGAAAAACAACATCCACCAAGTGGATCCCTGAGAAATTTTTTTTGGTTTTAAATTAACATCCTGATGTTACAGAAATGAACTTTGATGTGATGACTCTGTAAGCTATGAATAAACTGTGCTGTGTGTTTCCTAATGGAAAGGGACGCATTCCAGACCAGCTTGATGGCTTTTCAAAAACCCATAGTAACAGGGTTGCTTGAGGTCTGCTACACTGGAAATGGCATTACCACTACACAGAGATGAAGTAGAATGGCCTTTTATGTGGATATGGTTATACTTGTAGAAAAATACTTATATCCATACAGATAGTGTCTGAAAAGTAGGGAGAAAAATCAGAACAAGTGTTTTAAAAAAATCATCTGAATGCTTTCCTAGAGCGCATTTTGCATTAGAGAATGCCCAACTGCAGTAATCATACCTATAATTAAAGTAGGTCTTTGATGCATATATCTTCATGACAGGGTCTATCTTTTTATTAGCTGATCATATAAACTCATTTATATTTGCTTATTATGTAGCCCTCAGAACAATAAGGGCACTGATTCATTGCTAGCTACTGCAATAAATAAAAGCTATTAAGAGACTTTGTTGTTGTAGTCACAGATCACCCAAAGGATGTTACAATTAAGGGAGAATCAGGAGAAGTGGAATAATTTTCTACTGCTTCCCGTCCTTAGTGTGTTTTTCCTCCCTTGTGGGCTTCACGTTGCTTTCAAAGGGAGGCTAAATATCTGGTGCAGGGTCACTTAAGCTTGGATTTGTCTCATCTAACTGTGGTTGTCAACATTATAGGGCTTTGTCTGACACTTTTTATTCTTTCCAGCAGAGAGTGATTTTGGAAAGCTGAAAGGAGGCTGGAGCCAGGTCTGTGTTGTTCTCTTCTCTCAAGCAACTAGCAATAGGACAAGAAGAAATGGCCTCAAATTGCACCAGGGGAGGTTTAGATTGGATATTAGGAAAAATTTCTTTGCTGAAAGAGTGGTGAAACGCTGAGATAAGCCATCCAGGGAAGTGGTAGAGTCACTATCCTGGAGGTGTCCAAAACACAGGTAAACGTGACACTTCAGGACATTTTTTGGTAGGAACAATGGTGTTGGGTTGATGGGTGGACTTGATTTTAGAGGCCTTTTCTAACCTTAATGATTCTATGATTCTCTATCCAAGATGCCATCAGCTTTCCAGTCAGCAGCTGGTGTGGATCCAGTCTGGTATTGGGAGGTCAGAGTGGACAGAGACTTTCCAGACCAAAAAGTGCACACATTTACTGTTTCCATTTTATTTTCCATGACACTTGGGCCAGTACAAGACTCTGTGGTTTAGATACATAAAAGAACAGGACTAACCATAAAGATTTGATCCTTTATTGATCCCAGGCTGTCACAAAGGAGAAGAACTGAGAGCACTGGAGATAAGGGGGCAGAAAACAGTATCAAGATCTGACCAGACAGAGAGGTAAGGCTGATAGATATTCTTAGAAAGCATCTGTCAGGTAGAGACAGCTCAGTCCCGTCATTTGTTGAGTGGGTTGCTATCTTTAGCCCACAGTACTGTATCATTATGTCTTCTTGTTGGAGGATGACATCATTTGAAGTTCTTATTTAACCAGCTTCCGCCTCTCTGCTTTTGAAAGGAAAAGTCTTCTCCTCCTCTCAGCAGAAAATAGACTTGGAGTTGTCTTCCATCACAGATCAAGAAACAGTAAATCCTCCCTGCTGTGGATATCTTACATATATATTAAGATATCTTAATATATATATATTATGCATATCTTCAGATGTATATATAAAATATATAAGATAACGTAGGCTCTGTCAATCCGGTCCTAAATGCTTATTTATAATGGACTTCTGAAAAGATCACTTCTTGACCCTTCACTATCAAACATTTTCCCCCAGTTAGTTGCCAGGAATGAAATATATGTATCGAATTTCACAGATGTTACTAAGTTCTGGGGAGACTAAGTAAGGAGAATGGGATATATATGGCATATATTTCAATGAGGTCAAAATTCTTCAAAGTTCTCAGAGCAAATAAGGCAGATCAGTCATCCATGAGGGGATGAGCGCATCCTATAGGTTAACATACAGTGTGTTGATTCTTTTTAGGGCTTATATGAAGCAGTAACTCTGAGAAAGGCTCACGGCAGATAATCAGCCAAATATGAGCTTCTACTTCAGTGCAGGACCCAGAAAGTGCTACTGTGATTCCTTGAGGCATAAACATGGACCTTCAGTTTGGCCAAGACTGTGTTAATTCTGTGTTTGTCACTGCTGAGATTATGGCCTGGGTTACAGTGGAAAGAAATTGATAAATTGGAGAGGGCCCAGAGAAAGGCTATGAGAATCGTTAAAAGATGGGATTTGGCTTAAAAATGAAAGGAAGAGAATCTGTTTATCAGAGAGAAAGTCAAGAAATTGTTTAATCACAGTCTGTGAAAGTTTAGATCAGGACCAGACCATTTAGCCCAGCCAAAGAAGGCATAACATCATTTATCTGGAAAATTAAACTAGATAGATTCAAAGAAGAAATCTGGTTTAAGTTTCTTCTTTCAATTAAATATAATCAATGGATATAATTTTTTGAGGGGTTACTGAGCATGAGTCATCATTGCCAATTTCTAAATCAGGACAGGAAGCACCTTAGAACAGTGTGAGAATAAAAATAAGTGTTGACTCCTGCAAATCATTTGGATATCTGACTAGCAGCAAAAAATATGCATTGGAACACAACAAACTGACTGCTCTTGTGGAAAGATCATTCTATGTTCTGAAAATGTAGGACTAGATGCATGTCATAAATTTTTCAGACTTTTCTCTTCCGATCTGCAGAACAAACCAAATGAGAGGGTTTTAACCACTGGATCCAGTAGCTCCTGGATGAGCTGGAGAATGCTGTTAAAAAGGCAAAACAGTATTAAATGTAAAGTATCCTGCAGTGGAGAGCTCTCTATAGCTTCTGGCTATTGTCATAAATTGTTATCTGAACTGCTGAAATTATTCTTTTTCCTCCCAATATGAATAGGCTTTTGCAACTTTCGACCTTCAGATCTTGATAATAAGTGTCCAATCAAGATCCATTTAAAATCAAGACCTGTCTCCAACAGTAGCATAGAGCTTTGAAGAAAAGTCCAAGGTATCTTTAGTACTGCCCACTTCCCTGGGCAGCCTCTTCCAACGTTTTACTGCTCTTTCAGTAAAGAATCTTTTTGTAATATCCAATCTAAACCTCCCCTAGTAAAACTTGAGGCCGTTTCCTCTTGTCCTATCACTTGTTACTTTGGTTGAAGAGACAAACACCCACCTCAGCACAACCTCCTTTCAGGTAGTTGTGGAGAGCAATAAAGTTACTTCTGAGCCTCCTCTTCTCCAGGATAAACAATCACAGTTTGCTCAGCCACTCCTGAGACCTTCTCTCCACAAAAAAATTGTAAAATCATGCCCTGTTCCTAACAGTAGCACAGATTAAAAGTTTGAAGCAAAGTCCAAAGCACCTCTAGCACTGAATGGTCACTAAAAAAGCACCTCAAAGTTCTTTATTCACATGTGAGGGAGACAGAAGGGGCATTCCTGCTATATTTAACATAGGTGTGGCCTCACCTTGAATACTATGTGCAGCTCTGGATCTCACTATTTAGGAAGTTTTTGATAGTCCTTGAATGCATCCAGAGGAAGAAAATAAAGCTGATGAAGGGGTTGGAAGGAATGTCCTATGAACATTGGCTGAGGACTTCAGGTTTGTCTAGTTTGGAGAAAAGAAATCTGGGGAATGACCTAATTACTCTCTACAGCTTCCTGAGGAGGGCAAGTAGAGAGGAAAGTGCTGATCTCTTCTCCCTGGGATCCAGGAACCTATGGGAAAGGTAAAAAACTGTGTCAAGGAGGCTTAGAATGGACATTGGGAAACATTGTGTTCCTGAGAGGGTGGTCAAACTCTGCAACAGGCTTCCTAGAGAGGAGGTTAATGCTCCAAGCCTGTCAGTGTTTAAAAGGCATTTGGACTATACCCTTAACAACACACTTTAACTTGGTCAGCCCTGAAGTGGCCAGACTGTAGTCAGATGATTATTGTAGTCCCTTCCATCTGAAATATTCTATTCTATTCTATTCTATTCTATTCTATTCTATTCTATTCTATTCTATTCTATTCTATTCTATTCTATTCTATTCTATTCATCTTATTTGAAATGTTTTGAACCCTCAAATATCAGTTGGAGGACATTTCGTCCAAAGAAGAAGGGAAGGGAGAGATAGAATTAGAAATCATTCTGTTGGCCTCTTGACAAGGACCTATGAGTCCTATTATGTTTGGTGGATCAGAAGGTAAAACATGCCATCACTTCAGTTATTTTAAAGTGATACTGTAGAGTGGAAAGTGATGCAAAATGCTAAAATGCCTCCAGCAGCATTAGAAACACTCTATTTATGGAGTCATCAGTCAACACATTGCCAGCCTGATGGCCATTGACTCAGTAAGCCAATAAAAAATATATGTATTCAAATGAAGCCACAAATCAAAATAGAAAATTTAAAAGGATGATGGTCCAATTAGGATAAAAAAAATAAATGGTTCCTGGGAAGAGCAGAATCTGTCAAGCTGAAACGCCTTCGCTGATTCCTCTTGTGACCTTCCTGATCGGTAGAAAAGACAATGCTTAATAACCTCTTCTTCTGTGGTGATCAAAATTTGGGTCTCCCTTTTCAACTGTAATATGTCCAGGGACCTATTTTTTTAAGATCTCTGGTGCTGTCGAACTTGCTTGAAACTGCCCAGTGGGTTTCAAGAGATTTTAGGAAGTGATGGACAAATTTAAGGCTCAGATAATTAGAAAAAAATTCACTTTAAGAAGGTAATCTGGGGAGACATTTAGAAAAAAATGTGAAGACAAAGCCCTTCCTCAAATTCAAAATGATTTTAAAATCCTGCCAGGCCTACGTTTGCTGGGAATATTTTTTTTGTGTGTCACTGGGCAAGAAGCAGAAAAATCACGATGTGATTCAGCTTTTGAGAATAATATTTCATGCAGGCGCACACAGAAGGCAAAAGGATGCTTAGGGATTCCCTTCCTCCTTTTAACACTGTTCCTAATACCAAGAGTCCCAGTTCAGTACTGGTGTCCCCATGTTCTCCTGTGGGACTGCTATGGATGCAATGTGCTCTTGCAGCCTAGAAAACCAACCATATCCTTGACTACATCAAAAGATGTGTATCCAGTAGATCAAGGGAGGGGATCCTGCCCCTGTACTCTGCTCTCATGGGACCTCAGCTGGAGCCCTGCATTCAGTTCTGAGCCCTTAGCACGGGTAGGACATGGATCTGTTAGAGCAAGTCCAGAGGAGGCCATGAAGACATCCTGGGGATGGACCACTTCCCATAAGGACAGGCTGAGAGAGTTGCGGCTGTTCAGCCTGGAGAAGAGAAAGTTCCTGGGAGATCTTACAGCAGCCTTCCAGTACTTAAAAGTGGCTACTGGAAAGCTGAGGAGAGTCTCTTTATTAGAGAGTGCAGGGATATGTGGAATGGTTTTAAGCTGAAAGATGGGAGATTTAGTTTAGATATTAGGAAAACTTTTCTTACTGCAAGGGTGGTGAGGCACTGGTACAGGTTGCCCAGAGAAGTCGTGGAATGCCCCTTCCCTGGAGTTGTTCAAGGTCAGGTTGGATGAGGCTTTGAGCAACTTTATCAAGTGGAAGAGGTCCCTGCCCATGGCAGGTGGTTGCATTTGGATGATCTTTAAGATCTTTTCCAACCCAAATCATTCTATGATTCCATGATTCTACTATTCTTACATCTTAATAAGAACAGTAAGGGACCAAACAGCTATTGGTCCATGAAATAGAAGAGCAAATAATGGCCTGCAGAGACTGCACTTCAACTATGAGCAGAAAAGTGGCTGCTGTCTTGCAAGTAATGAATATTTCCGCATTTAAACCCAAATGTGGTGCAGCATTGTCCCAGTCCATTTCTGGAAGTCGAGACCTTGGAGACTTCTTGAGATCACGTGCTATGTTACTGCTGGGAAGAAAGCTCAGATGTCTTGGCTGCTGGTCCAGTACCTTAACCACCAGATCACTGAAGGAAATATTTGCAAGTCTGATCTTGCCAACTGCCTTTTTTGCATGGTCCATAGCACAGCTCTCTGACAGACGGAGGAGTCCCATCTACAGCTTCTTTCTGTTTCTGAGGTCCCATATAAAGCTGCAACATCAACATTTCCAGCAGTTCAGTAAGTCCAGTGGATCAAAATTCAGCAGCACCAGAGGGATGAGAAAGGGAGATAATAGGGAAACAGATCCTCTGGGGTAAGTACAAGAGATTTCCTCTCTTTCTGGGGGAAATGAAGCAGAAACCTCAATCTGAAGGTGGCACTGGCCAGCTCAGCTGGTAGCCCCACTTCTTGCAGTGGAGCTATTGCCTGTCATGCCTCTGTTATTACCCCCAACTTCCCTTATTTGTTAATATTATGACCAAAATAAGGAAAATTAAGAGGACTTAACAGCCTCTCAAGCCCAGTAGCAATGCGGTCCTCTGTCCACCACCATGGACAGAAATGCTCTAGGTGCCAGTGTTAAAGACTCCCTGACAATGTGATATTTCAGTGTAGGTGGATGTAGAAAAGAACATCCAATTTCACATTTTAATAATATTGTTATTTTCATTTGCTCTCTCTTTTTGGGAAATGATAACAGATGCATTGGCCAGAAAATGATTTCCACTCCAGGCTGATGGCAGGTGTCTGCAGCATGGGAGGAATATGGAATATCATGAATAATCTGGCTGAGCTGTTCACCTTCACGCACTTGGGAGAAAAGTTGCCTGCTCCATGTGACTAGTGGCATCTGCTGAACACCTGAGCACTCCCCCATGTTAGAGGACTTCTTAAGTACTGTACTTTTACAGAAACATTGCTAGCAGTCAGTAGACATCACCTTCCTTTTCTTTAATAAGCTAAATCATAACTGTAAAGAGACCTAAACAGGTTGAACTGAGTTGGCCCCTCCTATTGCCGGAGCTGTACCAACACAGACTCATCATGAAGGGCTCATAATTCAGATAGAAGGAGTAACAGACAAGATAAAACATGGAGGAGACATGCGGAGCTAAAAAAAGGGCTTGTATCCAGTAATTGAGAACATTAAACCTGGGGGTGAGAATAAAAAGCTGGTCTTACAGAATCATAGAATCATAGTATGATTTGAGTTGGAAATGACTTTTAAAATCATCCATTTCTCATGGGCAGGGATATCTTCCACTGGATCAGGTTGCTCAAAGTCTCATCCAGCCTTGCCTTGAACGCCTCCAGGGATGGGGCCTCCACAACTTCTCTGAGCAAACTGTGCCAGTGTCTCACTACCCTCACAGGAAAAATTTTCTTTCTACTATTTCATCCTAATTTCCCCTCTTCCAACTTAAACTTGTCCTATTCCTGTACTCCCATACAAAGACTGCCTCCTCAACTTTCTTGTAGGTCCCCTTTAAGTACTGAAAGGCTGCTATAAGTCCTCCCTGAAGCCTTCTCTTCTCTACGTTGTACAATCCAAACTCTCTCAGCCTGTCCTCATACAGGAGGTACTTCAGCCCTCGGGTCATTTTCATGGCCTCTTCTGGACTGACTGCATTGACTGTTGTTCAGTATCTCCTGATCAAGCACCAGGAATACACTGGCATGGCTGGTGACCTGGAACCAGTTTAAGAGTCAAGCATGCCACGGATTAAGAAAGGTCAGGACGAAACATACGGGCCCTAAAAACCATCTAGGAAATTTTCTGACCTATCTGGCCCTGGTGCAGATGGATCCCAAAACTTCACGTTTGTGCTGATGGTTTCTCTGCTGAAGTCCTTTAGTATTCTTTCTCTTCTTCACCCCAGGTTTCCTCTGTCACATAATTGGTGTAACTCCTTTTATCTCTCACCCATAAATAAGCCTAAAACCAGCAAAACTTTGTCAAATAGAAGTCCATTTAGAGACCATCCTGTCTCTGAGTGACCAAAAGCAGACTCTAAGCATGGGAAAAGCATAAGTAGAGAGCGAGCACGGGAGGATATTTTTACTTCTAGCCTCCCAACATTTAGTCATTTTCATTCCTGAGTTTCCGGAGTCAGAGGTGTTTTTTTATGTCCTCTTAGCCTTTGATGGATTTATCTTCTAGGAGCTATCCATTTATCCCATAAACTCAGCTAAGCTTTTAGCATTCATCATATCCTAGGACAGCTTATCTACACTCTGAATGAAGAACCACCTGCTTTTGTTTCTTCTGATTCTTCTTTCTGATGACCTCTCATCATCACACTGGTGAAAATGGAACAATTAACCCTTATCTGTTGTCTCCATCAAACACTCCATCAAACATAATAACTTCCAATAAAATAAATAATCTGTTTAGTGATTCCTGCAGTTCTGGCAAGTGTATTTGAGCTTTCTGTGTGAAACATTTTCCCACAGCTTTCATAAAACCCTGCTGTCAAGATTTGGTAGCATGTAGAGATTCTAGCAGAAACTTGCAAGGAAAAATAGATTTGGGGAATCACAATCCAGATTGCCATTAAAAAGTAATATATCTCCTTTTAAGTTATGTCACGGTGACAATCAAGCACCTATTTACCTGCCAGAATATGTTTTTTGGGTCTCTGATGTAGAAGATTGGCATTTGGAAAGCTGTAGTTGTTAAAAAATAACATACCTGTCAGCAGCTCTGAATCAACTTGATGGAGCTGACGGAACAGCTTACTAGGGAAACACACAAACTCAGATTAAAGCCTCAGAAAAGTAAATCATGGAGATACTGGCAAGTTGTAAGGGACACGGGGTGTGTCAGAGTACAGTAGTCTTATATGGAAATTTTTAAGTTCTGTAAAACATGAACTGATACGATAGCACATTCTACTGACCCTTAAGTATCCCATACTCCAGCTTGGGGGTGAGTGATAAAAAAGCCTCTCTTTAGAAAAGATGTAATTCTACTAGTGCTTATTTCAAAGATCGGAGGCTTGGATTTTGGTGGCTCTGCAGCCTGAAAAAAACCCCAGTTTGATTGTCTTATTTTGATGTGAGGGAGAGAAAAACATCTTCTTATTGTCCCAGGGCAAGAGTCACAGGGTCAAGAGGAGAGTGTACATCTTTTTGGGCTGATAATGAGGAGGTCAGAGATGGATCTTGGGTCCTGCCCCTGTTCCAAAGCTTGATATTGCTGCTTGTCAGATCTCAGACAGGCAAACATTCCAGTGAAGGGGCAAATCCTTTAATAGTCTTCCACAGGCTTTGAGGCAGAGGGCCTTAATTGCACAGTGCCTTGGGCTGACTGTCAGTCATTGACAAAAGGTGGGTGTAGATCACGCTATCTATGGATGGGATGAACACGCCTGTTTCTGGCAGGACATAACTGGATGATTGCTTTCCAAACAAGGTTGACTGTAAAAGCACAGCTGCTTCCCCTAGCCAAGGCAGAGCTACTACGCCTTGTCAGAACCAGAATTAAAGGGATGCAGCAGGACTCCATCAGCTGTGCTGATTCACCTTCCCGCCTGGAGGGTTCAGCGCAAAGGGCTGAAGAAAAATCGATATCCTGAATGAATGAGCACAATTGATTTGGGCAAACATTGAGTCGAAGGGGGTGGCTTCCTCCTCCAGGACAACCATTTGGGTTGCTAAACTGCAATTACAGTGTTTCGGCCAAATGAACATTGTGCTGTCAGAAATTACCAGCCCAGAGTCCTGGTGTCAAAACAGCCTTCCAGACTTTCCCACTGCTAACTGGAAAATCATCATTTGCAAAAACACACGTTCCTTGTGCATGCACACAAACACAAATACGTTTCGCTTCAAGTACTTCATTATCAAGATCGCTTTGTTTTAAAACCCTCCCCTCTGAGGTTCCCCATATCCTAGCACCTACAGAGATCACTTAAAGACTATTTGCAGGCTTCTGTCTTCATGAACAGTGGGTTTTAGTCAGGCATTCCAGATTGTACTGATTGTACTGATTGACAGGTCTGTTTCTTTGCCACTCCTGCATATCCCAGCTTCTTACAGGGTAGCTGAAACACACAGGAAGAAAAAGGAACAAAGGAGTTTGAAAGAACAGTCAAGGCAAGAAGTGGATAAGAAAACTCTTCCTCAGTTCTGTGTCCCTCAAAAATGGACCTAATTTGAAGCCCTTCGCCATCATTATTTTAAAGCCCTCCTGCTCTGTTATTGATCCTGTCAATCTGATGTCTTCATCAGAAGTCACTTTTTTTTTTTTTTTTTTGCCTGATACCTCCCCTTTGCAGTCAGGACTGAATCTCTCTCATGTGTTGGATGGTAATAACAAGCTGCAGGTGTTTAGTGATATGTCTGCATGCAATTTATACTCATGGTAACGACCCCTCCTTTCCTGGGCCACGGGGATATGCCAACCTCCAAACACATCACTCTCCTCCACATGGCACTTATTTGTGAGCATAAACTCAATGAAACAAACCATGATATTCCTGACAGTGGACATAAAGAACATGAAGTGGTGTGTGGTCTAGCCAGGAAGACCATAGTTGCACAGAGGGACAGAAGGAAGAGGAGGTATTTCAGTATCATGGCAGAAGATGAGCAAAATCTAGAGACTCAACGGGGAAAAATAACTTAATTTGGACAGAACAAAGGCTACATATTAGAATCATAGAATCATAGAATGGTTTGTGTTGGAAGGAACCTTAAAGGTCATCTAGTTTCTAGCCAACCTGCCATGAGCAGAGCATCTTCCATTGGATCAGGTTACTCAAAGGAAAAAGAAGCTGATTTCCTCTTCTTGGTTGTTAGGAAGAGGGAACAGGTTTGGCTTAAGAACCTTTATTATTTTATATGGGAAACTCTGAGATGCAGTATATTCATTGTGGGGGGCAGAATTTAATGACGGGAGCTGAACACCCTTCTCCTGACATTGTGGGCTAGTGATTCAGTAGAGTTTTTATGATGCCAGACACCCTCACAGCGCTGTAGACACCTCAGCTGGCTGTTATCCCAGGGTTTTTACTGGGAAATTTACAGGTAAATATCAGCTCACTGCTTCCACATTTCACATCAGCTCACCACACCAACAGAAAGCTCTCCAGCTCTGCGTGAAAAGTTTGAAACCCTGCATAGGATGATGAATCCATATTGTTACTGTAACTCAGGCTCATCCCTAGATAAGTTCAATTCATAATTTCCTATTGCAGCAAAGTTTAACATCCACAAAACTGGAGGGGTCACAAAGTAAACATTCCTAGAACAACGTATTAAGATCTTTAGAATGCTACAAAGGGGGAAAATGTTTATATTTCTACTGGTTCTTCACCTTGGAACCTGTTAACCTCATGGTGCTATTGCTTCTACGTTCTCCTTATCTTCTTCTCTTGCCCAGTTTTTCCTGTATTTTGTGTAGAGTGAGATTGCAAACTGTAGGAAGAACTTGTCTTCTCTGTACAAGCTATGCTAGCCCCTGTGTGACCCTGTGTCCATCTTCTTAAGCATTAAATTATGGAACTAGAATTAGATAATAACTAATGCTGTGTCTGAATGCAGTCAAGAAAGAATCAGAGGAAGAGAAATATAAAAAGGACTAAATATGTGTGACACAGCAGTAATTGTAGCCTGGCAAAGAGTAGCTCAAGTTTTATCATGACAGGCCAGGTCACAACTGGAACACAGCCCAGGAAGAAGGGATAGTCAAAGGCAAGGAGCGCTTGCAAATTTCTTGGTATGCTGCCCGAGGTCACCCGTCTTGGACTCCTTAGCTAATGGAGCTGTCTTAAACTTCTTGAGAAGGCTCAGCAATGCCTGATTCTCTAGCCATGGACTCTGTAGAAAAATGTCAGAAATGGAACTGTTTTAGATCTGCATTTACAGGAGGGGAACATTCTTCTTAACCAGTCACTTTCACTGTGCGCAGAACTAAAGGAATGGGAGAAGCTGGAATAGGGTCAGTATTTGTTTGCACATCGCAGATGTGAGAATGAACAGTAGCTTCTCCATCCATCCATCCATCCATCCATCCATCCATCCATCCATCCATCCATCCATCCAAGGCTAGTCAAAGTTTCCACTTATCCAAAATACTGATGGATTGGTCTTTGCAATGCTACCTTTCATTACTCTGACCCCATCCATAATTACAAACCAAGATTTTACCACTGCTATTTTCTATTATAGAACCAGGGATCTTTAAAAAAGTAAGCCCAGTCTCAGCGGGCACCTCATATTTCACAAACTAATCTCCCTGGCATGTTCCACTGAGTCAGTGCTGATTCACTCTGGCACAGCTCTCTGCAGACTCAAATTCTCTGGAGTACCCTGTGATATGGGCGTAGAAACAACTTATCTAATTCAAAGTTATCTCAGGGAGAATAATTGATGGTGCTTTGCTGGGAATTGCCAATGCCTGCTTGAGTGGACCTCCTGCTTAAAACTAGTAACAAAAAGGAGAAAGTGTGTGAGAATAATTAGGGAGAAAGATTTAGAGAGGGAGAGATCTAATAGACAACCTTGAAGTGATAAAAGAATTATCCAGTTGTAACAAGCAGACTAAGACCCCTGAGGAGCACAACAAAATGTAATAATAAGGTAGGTACTGGAGGGAGAGGAGGGAAAGGTGAAGGTTATTATAGCAGAAACATTTACTATATCTTAATATATATCAGTTCTCTTATAATCTTCAGAATACATGTCTGGGATCTCCATCATCCCATAATATACCAGGTTAACTAGAGACAGACTTAAAACACTGAATATGGTCCCTATGGATCCTTTTTCAAGTACCTGCAAAGGTAGGCAGAGGAAATGCAGATGCATGGGGTGTGTTTCAATGCCAGTAGCCTCTGCTCAAGCATCCCTGAGCCTTTCTGCTTAGGGATTCAGCTGACAGAAAGTAGCTGATGTACATGGTCAGGCAGGATGAGAGGGGCAGAGTCCACATGTACAGGTGGGAAAATATTGTTTCCTTATTTCACACTGATACTGAGAAGACGAGTAAAGCAGAAACCATGTAACTAAATAGTTGATCAGTAGGAATGCTTCACTAAAATAGCATCTATGAATTTCACTTCTGTTTCGAAAATGCCTGTGTTTTCAAAGAAAATGAATTTATGTTCGTTTCTAATGGTGTTTGCAAAGTGTTCATTCTGAACATTGAGAAAGGTTAGGAAAACATGAATTTTGAAATTTTAACTGAAGAAATATATCATGGTGATTACCTAAAGTGTTCCACTGTATCTTTAAAAAACTGTTCAGAGATACACAGTTATTGCAGTGAATGGAGATGGGTTGGTGAGGGAGACTGTTTGGGAATACTGACCATGGAAATTAGGAAGTCCTTAAACTGCATTTGGGAACTTTTCCGTGCCTGTGAGCTGCTCATCTCATAACTCTAGCTGTGCACAAATTCACCTTTTAGTGGAAGGCATCACTGTCCATGGCAAGGGGACTTGGAACTGGGTGATCTTTAAGGTTTTTCTAACCCAAACCATTCTATGATTCTAAATCAGCAGACAAGGCATCCTTCTTTTCTATCCTGTACTCCATCAGACTTGGTAATCTCACCTTGGGATTCACTTCCATTAAAAAAATATTCTCTGGAAAAGTAATAATTTTTTATTTTCTTCATGATTTTACATCAAGGGAGATGCTTTTATTGACTAGCTTCAATCAAATTTACAAATCTGGACTGATGATAGGCAAATGAGGTGACAGTACCTTACCCTGTCATGCTGTCACTCAGGTAAGAAAATATAGTCCGAAGCTCTAAGAGCTGGGTTCACCTTAATTAACTTGCCACCTATAAATTAACTGACTCATTCTAGATTATCATCTGGGCTCCTTCTGTAGTAGGTAGAGAGAAATCACTTCCAGATGGTGATTTTTCTTATACTAACTTGGCAGTTACCATATCTGAGATGAATCCTCCTCTGAAGGCCTTTACATTTCTCCTTTAAGCACTGAGACCTCACAAATAAATGAAATTAAACATCTTAATTGAGAGGGTAAAGCTTCATAAAATACATCCCTTCAAGAGACAAAGAACTTCCTCTGATCTTCTAATATGTTTATTTGCTTTCCTGTCCAAGTTGGATCATGAATTCATAGATCATTATGACAGAGTAATGAAAAGGAGATGAGTAAAGGGAAGCCCAGTGTTTTGGATGCGATTGTTCAAAACTGTAAAAAATACAGAGCACTTTGGGATCATTTTGGGAACAGGAGCTTCAAGGATATTAAATCACTGTTTTTTCATTATCTAGATGTCATTCATAGCACTCTAGTTAAAACTTCAAACAGGCTTTTAGTATAAACACTCATTAAGCCCAGAGAAGAATAATGAATAATTGTGATCAGTGTTGGAAAGAGTTAGATCTTCTCTGTGCCCTTAATTACTTATGCAGTCAGCGAATGATGTTGCATTTCCACACACTCCCTTTATGAAATGTTCAAAGACGATCTCAACTCCTTCTGGTTTTCTATTTGGAGATATTACAAGGAGTTTACGCTGTCTGTGCATTCACCTATAAAGACCAATTCACAAGAGAACATAAAGTCAACAACCAGAGTTTGAAAGGCTTATGCTTAGTTAATAATTTGAGCTGACAATGTGCGTATGCAGCCAAGAAAGACAGATGTATCCTGGGCTGCATCAAAAAAAGTGGGACCAGAAGGTTGAGGGAGGGGTTCTGCCCCTCTACTCTGCTCTCCTGAGACCACACATGGAGCCCTGGCTCTAATTCTGGAGTCCTCAGCACAGGAAAGACATGGATCTCTTGGAGTGAGTCCAGAGGATGTCATGGAGCTGAGGGCTGGAGCACTTCCTGTGTGAGACCGGCTAAGAGAGTTAGGATTGGTTTGCCTAGAGAAGAGAAGGCTTCAGGGAGACCTTATAGCAGCCATTCAGTGCTTAAAGAGGGGCTGCAGGAAAGCTGGCTTTTTATCACGGAGTGTAGGGATAGGATGAGGGGCAATGGTTTTAGCGTGGAAGAGGGGAGATTTAGATGAGATATTAGGAAGAAATGTTTTTCTGTGAGGGTGGTGAGGCACTGGCACAGGTTGTCCAGAGAAGTCGTGGATGCCCCATCCCTGGAGGTGTTCAGGCCAGATTGGATGAGGTACTGAACAACCTGCCGCAGAGGAAGGTGTCCCTGCACATGGCAGGGGAGTTGTGCATAGTCATGGTTTATAAATTAATTTATGTTGCCTGAATGCACAGGATGGGGAAAAGGCAGAACAAGGCTGCTATAGAGTAGTCTTCCTACGACAATGCAGGGTTTGAGATGTAGGATGCACATTCTGCCTTACAGCTTCTCCCAGTGGCTTGAGAGTAGCTCAGTAGCCCTTAATGCAGATTGCTAAAAGTAGATCAGGGAGATGTACTTTTTAGCCAAAGAGATGACAGAATCTCCTTATGCTGACTGACAGAGTTATTGGACTGAGACTTGATGGTCTCTTTGCCAAATCCCAGCTTCCTTATCTTGCTAATTACAGATGGAAAAATAGTGGAAACAGCCCAGAACAGTTTTCAATAAAAGTGGCTCTAATTTTTGATTAAACTTTCTTTGTTTCTCTGTACTGCATGGCAGGAAATGCTATCATAGCTCCATGTTTTAGCCTTTGTATCATAAAACATAAAAAATTATTCTCATTCAGAAGAGATCTGTGGCAAGCACTGAAACTTTGAGGGGAAATATTTCCTCCTGCTTAGGAGAACATTGCAGTATCTTCTTTGGGTACTCTTAGATGTCAATAAACTCTGAAAAAATTGAACTCATTGTGGCTATTTCATTAAAATGACACCTCATATGCATTTTAATTTTGAGATCATTCCATTCCCAGGATCTAATTTAACTCTACATGATCACAGGACTGCTGGCTTTTGCTGTTGTGTCGTGAGGGCTGTGATTTCTGGTGACAGACCCTTTGCTGCATCGATGACTTCAGCCTCAAATGACGATCTTTTGAGACTGATGGACACCCCATCCCTGGAGATGTTCAAGGCCAGGTTGGATGAGGCTTTGAGGGCCTTATCCAGTGGGATGTGTCCCTACCCATGGCAAGAGGGTTGGAACTGGATGATCTTTAAGGTCTCTTCCAACCCAAATCATTCTATACTTCTATGAAGGGTGGCTTTCGCTGTGCTTCAAGTGGTGTTCTCCAGACCACATAGTAGAGGAGAATTGCATTAAACCAGTACATCCTACAAACAAGGAAGACAGAAAGGTTATTAAATAAACTCATCCTGTCATTTTAATCTATCTCATGATTTTTGAATTAGGCTAACCTAATTAGAAGGACCTGGCTTTACAAACAGACAGATGCATTTTTCCTATGTGGCAATGCACATTCAGTACTTAATAAAATTTTTACAAGAAGATTTTTGAAATTTGCATACTGCTTAAAACATTGAGGAGTTTTCTTCCCATCAGGCATGTTCAGCACTGTTTACTTATAATGAAAGCTCCTCTAGAGTTTCTTCCCCCATTATCTGAGACTGATTTCACCTTTCTGTACTTTTAAAGAATCCGTAAGGTAAAGTTAATGGTTCTAGATGGATGTAGGCAGAATGAATGATAGAGGATGACAAGGTGCTTTAGATGATTGTTAGTTACAGCTGATTATTAGTTATAAAAGAGGTTAAAATAGCTTGACTCCATTTCACAAAAACTTATTTTCTCAGGAGTCTGCAGCAGAAAATGACCTCTTAGTATAATGCATGGATGAGATCTTGTGTTTCAGTTTTGCCTTTCTTCATGTGATTTTGTTTTCTTGAGATTTTTTCCCAATAGCCAGCCTTCCCTGGTATCAAATGTGCTTTAATGTATATTCAATGAGGTATAGATGGGTTTTACACACATTTATTACAAGTCCCAGGGTACTCATCTGGCTCGTCTGTAAACACTAATTGTTGGAGAAATGGGATTATGAAAAATTCTGAATTGGGGCTTTAAAAGGATTTTTTTTACCCATATAGCTGGAGAAAATAGCTTGAAAACATGAAGTAAGTGCAAGAAGAATTAGGCAAAGACACTACCTGGTGTATTAGTTTCGATAGCAGCAGCAATGGCATACCCCTGGGTTTCAAAGCAGTCACATGGCTGAAGCAGAAGCAGTTACAGTCAGGGACTCCAGAGCTGTAAAACCTGGATGCAAGTGTGAGAACAAGAAGGATAAGGTATTTTTAGCCCTCAAAATTAGCTCAAACCAAAACAGAAAATAATCAGAAAAATGCTCTTCTACTTGTAGCAAGTGGTTCAGAATAACATATTCCTGAGTCTTCTTTGTTCCACATTTTAAGTTTGTTTTTTTAACCTATTTCTATCTCATTTTCCTGGTTTACATATATCAAAAGGTGGGAGCGTGAACAGTAATTCGAACAGTTAAGGAAATGCTATATTAATGCAATGTTAATCTGACAATGAATCATAGAATCATTAAGGTTGGAAAAGAACTCTAAGATCATCAGTCCAATACCACTGTGCCTACCAACCATCCACCGAAGTGCCATGTCTACATGCTTTTTTGAACACCTCCAGGGAGGGAGACTCCACCACTTCCCCGGGCAGCCTGTTCCAATGCTTTGCCACTCTTTCAGTGGTATACGAACAACCAGCATGCATCAGCTCTTCAATCTGTCATTCCTGCTGGTCCAGGTAGATGTTCCTACATGATTGCTCACCTGCCATCAGAAAAACAATGCCCATTAATAAACAGATATCACATTTTTTCCTCCTGGGGTGAGTAGATAGCTCCAATTCATATTTCATAGCTTCCTTGGGCAGCTACTGGGAATGGCAATGTGTGTGACAACTGTAACAACTCTAGGTAGAGCAGTTTCACTACAGTGGAGGATAATCCTCTGCTTATTCTGCATGGAATTTAAAAAGTGTTCTTGAAAACAATTTGAGAGATAACAGGAACTTGTTTGCTGCAAAGAACAGCATAAGCATATAAATCACAAAAGCAAATTGTGGAGAGCAAACAGGAATACAAAGTAAGTGACAGCATTTGAAAGTTGATAGGTGGATGAGCCTACAGGAAAAGATATGTTTTAAAGCATAAGCAGGATCATAGTGGAGTTGCAAGGCGACAAGTACATTTGTTCCCAGCCAGTCAGACTGACTGAAATGAGACACTGAGGTGTGAGCAGAAGGAGTTCATTAGTTTCTGATATACAAAAAAGAGATGAGAAGTTGGTTGGGTGAAACTTGGGGCTCAAGATCTCATTGTACATATCCTTTCTAACTGGAAGGTGCTTTGCATTATATTCTCTGTCTAGGGAGGCACCATGAAGTTGAATAGTATTTCATCCAATAAATTTGTAGGTCTTTTGGAAATATCTAGAAAGTCCAAACATCAACCAAATCTGCATTGTGTAAGTGCTGTGCACACATACACAGAGAAAAGACAGCTTCTATCCCGGAGCAGATAAGAATTACATAAAGAGCAAAGTGCACACGATTGGCCTAACAGATTTCTGTTACAGGTTTGATAATGATATGGAGGAAGATAATTTTGTGTTGCACAAATTATAGTTTACAGGCTACTGCAGGTACATATTGTGCTACTGAAATCAAGACTTTGAATCTAAGGCTGAAATAAATACCAAAGGAAAAACAAGCAAAAATCTGTGGGATGCTTCAGGTGATGGGAAACCCTACATGATATAGAGGTTACAAGGCATGCTGGGCTGCTTACTGAAGAGATTCTTAAACCTATTCAGGACTGTATTGGACGCCAGACATCAATATAGAATCATAGAATCATGGAATGGTTTGGGTTGGAAAGGGCATTATAAACTGTCTAGTTCCACCTCCCCTGCCAAGGGCAGGGTCACCTACCACTGCATCAGGTTGCTCAAAGCCTCATTCTGGCTGACCTTGAACACCTCCAAGGATGGGGCATCCATGACTTCTCTGGGCAGCCTGTGCCAGTGTCTCACCATCCTCACACGAAAACATTTCTTCCTAATATGGAAAGGAAAGGAAAGGAAAGGAAAGGAAAGGAAAGGAAAGGAAAGGAAAGGAAAGGAAAGGAAAGGAAAGGAAAGGAAAGGAAAGGAAAGGAAAGGAAAGGAAAGGAAAGGAAAGGAAAGGAAAGGAAAGGAAAGGAAAGGAAAGGAAAATTAGTATAAAAGGCAAAGATGGAGGAAGAAAAAGTGTAGAAATGGGGCATGAAATGCCTTTAACTGTACATGAGAAAGTCTGAGCCAGAAAACAACACCCCTTTGAGAATGGTCCAGAGTCAGTGGTGCTGTCTATGAAGGGAATGGCCTGGAATTTCCTGGCCTTGCTTGGACACTGAGCCAGGATACTGCCAGAGTTGCAGGATTTGAGCTCTGGGGAACACTTCTAGATCCCATATCTAGAAATAACTTTACTATTTGAACACCACTTCTTTTCCATAAGTCTTCTGTTCACCAGCTCATGAGCTGACTCTTGCCTGCCTACCTGTTAAACCACTTTTCTCTCTTTTTATATTTTTTAGTCGTTTTGAGAGGTTAAATGTTCTCTGCAGAGAGACTTACTCTTTCTGAAGATCTAGCCCTACCTTCCAGCAGACCTTTGTCTTTGTCTATCCCACAGATAAATAGCTTTGGGAGTTTTTATCTCCTCAGCATACTATTCTTATTCTTATTCTTATTCTTATTCTTATTCTTATTCTTATTCTTATTCTTATTCTTATTCTTATTCTTATTCTTATTCTTATTCTTATTCTTATTCTTATTCTTATTCTTTCTAAAATCTTCTCCAAGTTTTAATGATTCTCTACAGACCATAAGCCATCTGTATATCTTACCTACATGACTTCTTCTCATTTAAATGAGGATAAATGTCACTAATGAGTTTTGAAAGGAAGAGACTCCGGATGAATGAACAATGAGCAGGAGAAGGAGTTGCTGGGAATCTCAGTTAGCGATATTGGGATATCTGTGTTGTGAGGATGAGGGAGCTGGGGATGTCCAGTAACTATGAGAACAGGAAAGTGGCCTGGACTAGAATGGGTTGTGGGATTGTTTTTTTATAGCAACCTTCCAGTACTTAAAGGGGACCTACAGGAAGGGTGGGGAGGGGCTTTTTATCAGGCAGTGTTTTGATAGGACAAGAAGGAGTGGTTTTAAGTGAAAGAGGCGAAATTCACATTAGATATCACGAAGAAATTTTTTACTGTGTGGGTAGTGAGGCACTGGACCAGGTTTCTGAGAGAAGATCTAAATGACCCATCTCTGGCAATGTTCAAGGCTAGGTTGTATGAGGCTTTGAGCAACCTGATCCGGGGAAAGGTGTCCCTGCCCGTGAGGGTGGACCTGGATGATCTTTAATGTCCCTTCCAATACAAAATATTCTGATTCTATTCTATGATTGTCCTATGGCTCTTGTGCTAAGGGACTGGGTGACGCATCCAAATATAGACATAGACTGAAAACATGTTGAAGACGTTGCTTTCAACATGCTGAAAATGTATTCACTGGCATAAATGCTTCTGCATCCGCAGCTGGTAGGTTGCAGTATGTACATGCTTCATCTTCAGCAGCCAAAGCAACTTGCACCATCTCCGTTAAACCACACAGGCTGAGCGCTGAAGTACATTGTGGAGAGGTGATATGTCCTTTTCCACCCTTGCTGCTGCAGGAAGGTAACCAGGGGGTTACCGACTGACTTTACTAGCCATTTATTTTTTTTAAACCACGTGACTCATGGGAAGTGTAAGTTCTGATCGTTTTTCTTTCTTTATGATACGAAAAATTGTAATGAAATAGTAAAAATCATATAATCATAAAATCATAGATCTTTTAGGTTGGAAGGGATCTTAAAGATCATCTAGTTCCAATCCCTTTCCTTGGGTCAGGTTGCTCACATTCTCATCCAACTTGGTCTTGAACACCTCCAGGGATGGGGCATTCATGTCTTCTCTTGGAATCCTGGTCCACCCCATAAAATTCCATATATAAGATTTAATGTATTGGTTGAAGGAGTTTAACTTTCATAGGTTGCAGAGAAGGGTTTACTCCTAAGCACAGTCACAGTTCATCAGCTTAGCAGGAGTAACCACACTTTGTGCTGCATATATTGTGCATGAGAGGAGACATAATGCTACTGTGAACACTCAGCACAGGTACTTCGTGGTTAAATTACCTCCCCAGGCTTACAGAAACGAATTATTCTGTTTCTCAGACTTAATTCCCTGTTCAAACATTGGTTCCTCACCTCATCAAGGGAACAATCAGGGTGTGTGTAATATCCTGTGGTATTTATTCACTTGAACCACTTGCTGTGAAAAAAAGTTCTTGATGTGTGGAACTCTACAGTTCTGGAACAACATTTTTAGCCCAGGCCAAAGACACAGCAGCTGGACCTCAGTTCTTTCCTGAAAGAAAGCCCAGGAAAAAGCCCAGGGAAGCTCCTCAATCAATGTGGGAACAACAGAGTTGCTCGCTGGAATCACTTTCTGTTCTCCCTAGAGCCCATGACAGGATGGAAATACTGTTTAACCCAAAAGAGAAAAATTGGAGTGTTAATGAGTATTTAAGTAGAAACACCTGCAATGAGAGTCATTACTGCTATTAACTGAGTGCCATCATGGCTATTACACTAGAAAGTATCATAAATATGAATACAGGCAAAATATTTTGCATCCTGCAGATTCTGCTTTCTGCAACTCTGAGTAGATTATTTGGCCCCATGTGAATGAAGCCATTAGCTGGAAATGCTTTTCCTCTTACTAGCACAACCAAAAAACAACAACAGCTCATGCAGCCTTTAAACCTGTGACTCGCTGGGAGAGTATTCTTGATATGGACAGCTGTTTTATTAATGCTGTTCAGGACTTCAGGATGTTATCATATTTAGGCATAATTCTTCTGTCCTCTGCAGCAAAATGAAATTGTCATTTTTAAACCAAACTAAAATTCTAATTTTTAAACGAAAAAAACGTGCTTAACTCAGAGAGGAGCCATACATGTCCAGATCACATCCCTAATTAAAAGAACTGGATCATGCTGTGTTTGAAGATCATGAGGGTTTTGGTCCTGTTTTCTCTGGGATACAGATCGAAGCTTTAAAAGGAGTTCTACCCTGCGGGTTCTAGAGAGATCATATGATCGTGTTCAAAGTAATCATGGCATTAAGGTGCCATGGATGATTGCTGGGGCTCCGTGTACAATTAAATAATTCTAAAATAAATAGATAAATCAATAATGCATTTTGTATCTTCACAGGTCATATAAATACATGTTTGTATAATATGCATCATCCTACAAGTGGTGTGTGCACCCAACAAAAATATATCATAGAATCATAGGATTCTTTGGTTGGAAAAGATCTTTGAGATCATCGAGTCCATCTGTACCTGTCCACTACTAAACCATAACCCTGAGCACCTTGTTTACCTGTCTTTTAAATATCTCCAGGGATGGTGACGCAACCATATATATACTCTATATGTGTGTATATATATGTCTGTACCTACCTCTGTCATTTCTTTACATACTCTTTTATGTATTAAAAATCCAAATCCACACTCTCACTGTTGGGATTTTTGCCACTTACTTCAATACACCGAGGATTTCCCTCCTGAAGAGCTAAGTATCTCCTTCATCATTAACCCACTTCTCTCTTCTTGGGACGTGTTGTCTGTCTTTCAGCACTTTTGGTTTGTGTTGGTGTGTCCAAGTCAGACATGCAAACGCCTTGCCTTGTGCACAAGCCAGAGCGAGATATGTTTGGAACAGGGAAAAAAAAAGAGCAACTCACCTGAAAATCTACCATGTCCTAGAATCTTGTGCTCTTTAGAAGTAGCCACAAAGGTCTGATACAAGTAGGCAGTTGAGAGAGAAATGCAACCCAGAGTATCAATGCCTTTTTCCCTCTGCTTTTTTTCCTTTGAATGTAACATTTCATCTAAGACACAGCAAAAGAAATTTGTCTAGCCTGTAATTACTGTGGGTTATTTTTTTTCACTGGATAGCAGAGGTGGTATTACTCTGTGTTTTTATTATAATTACTATTATTATTATTAAACTCTTTTCCTGCTAAGCAGAATCATTAAAGTTGGAAAATTACTCTAAGATCATCCAGTCCAACCCTCAGTCCAACACCACCATGCCTACCAAACCATGTCCCAAAATGCCACATCTACATTTTTTTTTAACCCCTCCAGGGATGATGACTCCACCACTTCACTGGGCAGCCTCTTCCAATGCTTCACCACTCTTTCTGGAAAGAAATTTTTCCTAATATGCAATCTAAACCTGCCCTGGTGCAACTTGAGGCCATTCCTTCTCATCCTATTGCTTGTTACTTGGGAGAAGAGACAAGCCTACTTTCAGGTAATTGTAGAGAGTGATAAGGTCTCCCCTCAGCCTCCTCTTCTTCAGACTAAACTGTCCCAGTTCCCTCAGCTGCTCCTTATAAGACTTGTTCTCTATACCCTTTACTAGGGTTTAATTGCCCTCCAGCAGCTGAATATCTTTCACTGAGGGGATTCTCTTCTAATCTATTTACTAACAAGATAGAAAGGTATCAATTCTGGGGTTCAGGTTGCCCCATGGATGAGGTTTCCCATCAGACACAACAGTGTGCAATTGTGAGAGGTGATCCAGCATCCAGAAACAGAAGCCCAGATCTGAGATTATCCATAAGCCTCTTTGGACAGCAGGAAAGCATTCTTTCATCGAACTCAAAGGGTTTTCTTACTGCCACTGGGCTGTGGAAGGGGAGCCAAAGCAGGGAAGGTCAATGAGGAGCGATTCATTGAGAGTGCTGAAGATATCTGAACTCCCCCCCAGACAACCAGCCCTGGGGCTTGCTGTCTTCCTGAATTTCAGAGGCTGATGTGCCAGGAGGTGAGAGAACTGCACAGCCCACAAATTCTTTGGGTGCCAAGCTACATCAGGTCTTATTTTTCTGCTGGCTGCAAATGCAAGAGGGTATTAAAGCCACAAAGAGATTCTGTCCAGCTGCTGGGCAGCCTGCCATCTAAGGAAAGAGCTTGGTTGATGTGCTTACCCTTATCTGACATGCGAGTCACCTTGTGGCTGTGCCAAAATTGTACTCTTCAGACCTTCAATGATGCAGCCTTCAAATGGAAACAACTGATGGGTTATTTGCTTTAGCTTGGTGTCAGCTGGGTCTCTTCCTCTATTAGAACTTGCTTGCTGAAAAGGAGCTCACATTAGCCTGCTGGGAAACAGCTGCTGGCAGAAAAGCCAAAATAATTCTCTGCATCAGCAAAAGGATCAACAAAGACCAAGGGATTTGTTGGAAGCAGAGGGAGCCTCATGACCTATGTGTTTTTCGTCTCTGATGTGGGATGTCAACCTGGCTGTGGCATGGGTACCAATGGTAGAAGTCATCTGATTGAATATGTGTAACCACAAATGCAAGAGATCATAGAATCGTAGAATCATAGAATTATCTGGGTTGGAAGAGACCTCCAAGATCATCACGTCCAACCCAAGTCCAACCCTTAATCCAACACTATCATGATTACTAGATCATGGCACTAAGTGCCACATCCAGTCTTATTTTAAAAACCTCCAGGGATGGTGAATCCATCCCCTCTTTGGGCAGGCCATTCCAATGCCTGATTACTCACTCTGTGAAGAACTTTTTTCTCATATCCAGCCTAAACCTTCCCTGGCAGAGTTGAAGCTCCTGCCCTCTTGTTCTCTTGCTGGCTGCCTGGGAGAAGAGACCGACCCCCACCTGTCTATAACCTCCTTTCAGGTAGTTGTAGAGAGCAATGAGGTCACCCCGAGGCTCCTCTTCTCCAGGCTAAACAACCCCAGCTCCCTCAGCCTCTCTTCATAGGACTTGTGCTCAAGCCCCTTCACCAGTTTTGTTGCTCTTCTCTGGACCCACTCCGGCACCTCAAGTTGCGTGAACTGAGGGGCCCAGAACTGAACACAATACTCGAGGCGTGGCCTTACCAACACCAAGTACAGGGGAAGGATCACTTCCCTCGTCCCGCTGGCCACACTATTCTTGATACAGGCCAGGATGCCATTGGCCTTCTTGGCCACCTGGGCACACTGCTGGCTCATGTTTAGCCTCCTGTCAATCAGTACCCCCAGGTCCCTTTCCACCTGACTGCTCTCCAGCCACTCTGTCCCCAGCCTGTATACAGCGCTGCGTGGGGTTGTTGTGGCCAAAGTGCAGGACCCGGCACTTGGCCTTGTTGAACCCCATCCCGTTGGACTCAGTCCATCTCTCCAGCCTATCAAGGTCCCTCTGCAGAGACCTCCTGCCTTCCGGCAGTTCGACACTCCCTCCCAACTTGGTGTCATTCACAAATTTACTTATAATAGACTCAATCCCCTCATCTAAATCATCAGTGAAGATGTTAAACTGAACCAGACCCAACACTGATCCCTGGGGGACACCACTGGTGACCGGCCTCCAGCTGGACGCAGCCCCGTTCACCAGCACTCTCTGGGCCCGGCCAGCCAGACACTTCTTAACCAAGCCGAGAGTGCACCTGTCCAAGCCACGGGCTATCAGTTTATCCAGGAGTATGCCATGGGAGACAGTGTCAAAGGCTTTGCTCAAGTCCAGATAGACTACATCCACAGGCTTCCCTTCATCCACCAGGCAGGTTACCTGATCATAAAAGGAAATCAGGTTAGTCAGACAGGACCTGTCCCTCATAAAGCCCTGCTGGCTGGGTCGGATCCCATGTCCATCCTGAAGGTGCTGTGTGATTGCACTCAGGATGATCTGTTCCATAACCTTGCCAGGCACTGAGGTCAGGCTGACAGGCCTATAGTTGCCCAGATCCTCCTTGCAGCCCTTTTTGTGGATTGGCGTGTCATTTGCCAACTTCCGAGCCAGGACTCTTGGTAGATGATGGAGAGTGTCTCGGCAAGCTCTTCTGTCAACTCTCTCAACACCCTAGGATGGAATCCATCAGGTCCCATTGATTTGTGTGGATCCAGGTGGCTCAGTAATTCATAGACTATTTCCTCCTGGAACACAGGGGAGTTATTTGGTTTCCTGTCTCTATCTCTGAGCTCCGGAGGCCAGTCATTGCGAGGGCCACCTCTCCCACTGGTGAAGACTGAGGCCAAGTAGGAGTACCTCAGCCTTATCTTCATCCCTGGTAACTATGTTCCCCCCCAGGTCCAACAAAGAATGAAGGTTTTCCTTACCCCTCCTTTTGTTATTGATGTATTTATAGAAGCGTTTTTTATTATCCTTAACAGAAGTAGCCAAATTAATTTCAAATTGCGCTTTTGTTTCTCTGATTTTCCTTCTGCATGTTCTAACTACAGTCCTATACTCTTCCTGAGTAGTCAGCTCTGCCTTCCACAGTCGGCAGGCTCTCTTTTTATCTCTGATTTCCTTCAGTATCTCCCTATTCAACCAAGGTGGTCGTCTTCCCCGCCACCTTGCCTTATGGCTAATTGGTATAACCTGTTCCTGTGCACTCAAGACTTTTTCGTTGAAGCACATCCATCCCTCCTGTACGCCTTTGTTTTTGAGGAATGTGTCCCAGGATGTGCTCTGGACCAGTCTTCTGAACAGGTCAAAATCTGCCCTCCGGAAGTCCAGCATAGAGGTTTGATTGGTGGTCCTCCTTACATCCCTGAATATTGAAAACTGTATTATTTCATGGTCACTATTCCCCAGTTGGCCTCCAACCACTACATCTCCCACCAGTCCCTCTCTGTTTCTAAATAGCAGATCTAGTGGGGCCCCACTCCTAGTAGGTTCATTTACCTGCTGGAGCAGGAAATTATCCTCCATACACTCTAAGAATCTCCTAGACTGCCTCTTCTCTGCTGTGTTGAGCTCCCAACAGATATCTGGCAGGTTGAAGTCACCCACAAGATTTTGAGACATCCGTCAGCTGCTTGTAGAATAACTTGTCCCCTTCATCATCCTGGTTGGGTGGTCTATAACAGACTCCTACCAGGATGTCAGTCTTGTTGTCCTTCCCCCTCCCTGATTTGGGTCCACAAGCACTCAACTCTATCGCTGGTGACCTGAAGTTCAACAGGGTCAAGAGTCTCTCTAACATACAGAGCCACCCCTCCACCTATCCTACCCTGCCTGTCCTTTCTGAAGAGCTTGTAGCCACTTACGACAGTGCTCCAGTCATGCGAGTCATATAATAATACATAATAAGTAGTTCTGGCAGTATTTCTTTGGATATGGTGAGCTGGTTTGAGCTAGCTTTCCCAAGCTCTCGAACCACTCAGTCTGCCTCTTTCCCAAACCTTACCCCTTTCAAAGGAAAAAAACTATGGAAGAAACCGAAAACACACTATATATATGTATTTCTATATTTTTCTAAATACAAAGAACTACACTGCAAGGATATGCAAAGGAGCAAGGGAAGAGGGGAAGGGAAATGGGAAAAAAAGACAAACAGGATCTATATAACACCCGGCATACAACTGTAACACCGAGTAACTAAAATCTTACCACTAAAATCTAACCCCTATTTATATGTTGGGTTACATTAAAGGAAGATATGGAATACTTCCGTGGATCAAAAGTTAACCCATTACATATGGTGTTCCAGACCAACATATTTGTGGTGAATCAGACTCTGAAAGGGCCTATTTCTCCCCACTGACTGCAAAATATCACCAGGAGAACCAATTCAGTTGCAGATGTCTGTCCTGAAGTTCTCTCATATTAGAAAAGTGGATGTCGTCCTTTTGGTGTTTGTAGTGGAAATATTCCTATATGACAGTGCTCAAAACAGCCAATGGCCTTTAGGGGCACAATCTGTCAGATCAAAAGTAGATGCCTGGTTTAAGATGAGAAGAAATACTGCTTAAGCTCCACTACGATGTAAAGGAATCCCAGGGTGAATGGATCACATGGAAGCAGCATCACTGTAGACAAGCAACTGAGTAAGAAGGCTTGTTAACCTGTTCCCTGCTCCTGAGCAAGAAAGTGTTGGAGGACACGGCTAAGTGAAAACAACATAGATGCACGGAAAAATCTGGTCAGACTGAGCAATTCCTGAAAATCATATAGAAATGTAGACTTATTACTCCAGATCATTTTGTAATTCACCAGTGCCTGTAAATAAATAGATGTTGCCAGAGACTGACTCCATCATCATCTAGGAAATATCTCAAGTGGAAACTACTCTGCCATCATCAAGTGATCAAGTAGTGAAAGCATCCTATGCAGTGGGTATTGCTAGGACCCCCTACAGCTGTGCTGGTGCACAGCTCTGTGGACTCACTGCCCTGAGTTCATTAACAGCCAAGCATCCAGTGTGGGGAGAAACATTTCAAAAGTTGTCTAGCTCAGATGGAAAGGAAATTCCACAAGCTCCACTTCTTGTTTAACAACCCTTTTCCCATGTTTATTTTAGAGTCATGTTTGAGCAGCCACCATCCTTCCTGCTTCCTACTTGGAAATGGCACACCTCCCGTTTTACTCTGTGCTTTCACAGAGAATCAGAAGTGCATTTTCACGTTCTCATGGCACAGTGTCCCGCGTCATATCCTGGCAGTAGGGAGTTGATGGTCTCTCATTTAGCATGGTATGGGCTCCCTGGTTATCACTGAACACACTTGTGTGAATCATCACTGTCTCCCTGCCTCCTCTGTCTGCAATGACTAATTCAAAGCCAGCTTGCTATCAGCCCGCCACTGCAAACTGTAAGGTAGATGTCCCCACGTGGCCCAAAGGGATCATTATCCTTTAAGTGTGTCAGCCTTCTCCCTTTGTCAAACAAAACCAAACAATATTGCTCAATTTCTTCTATAAATCCCTACTTCATCACTACGTGTGACTCCCTCACCACCCAGGGCAGTACAGTGTTCATCCCTCTCACTCCTGGGAGCGATAAAGCCATTAATTTATGAGGAAAGGATTATGACTGAACTGCAGCCATGCGTGACTTGAGAGTCAAATTGCCACAATAATTGATTTTTCCTCTTTCTCTCCTGTCTGATATCCATCACTCTGGCTAGGTCTTATGATTTATAACATTATTATTAAAAACAAATAAGTTCCTCCAATTACAATTTCAATAACCTATTGATTTTTCTCAACCCTTATTCTATGTGTTGTTCATCCAGTGCTACAAAGCTTGCACTTTGTTTTGATATATGTATTCTCAACAGGATGCCTTCCTCTGGGATGAATGATCCTGCCTGACAAAGCCATTAATAAACTATGAAACATCGAGGGGGCATGGAGCTGGAAGATCAAGAAAAGGCAGGTTCAGGGCAGAAATAAATGATGGGTTGTGAAGGAGCTGCTGTCATTCTGTGATGGATTCATTCAGTGTCTTCATGGCAGTCGATTTTCAGAGACTGTGGTGGCATGTTCATGCTCACAAGGGTGTTGCTAGACTCCATGATCATACAGTCATAGAACCATAGAATGGTGCAGATTGGAAAGGACCTGCAATATCACTCAGTTCCAACCCACCTGCCACAGTCAAGGACACCTTCTACTACACGAGGTTGCTTAAAGCCTCATTCAACCTGGTCTTGAACACCCCCAGGGGTGGGGACTTCACAACCTCTCTGGGAATGATTTCTCTTCTTCTGGACGTTTCTTGAATGACAATTGTTTCCTTTCAATGACACTTCTCCATTTCTGTATCTCCAGATTGTTCTTTTTAGTAAAAGAGAATTACATCCATTGTCAGTTCAATGACGTAAACATTTGGTTATACTTTAGATGACTGATATTATTAACTCAGGAATGGGAGAAGTCTGCATTTTCTAAGTACTTGGTTTAGAAGGAGGTGAGTTCTACCTCTGAAATAAGTCGTTTTTGGGACACAAAACAACAACAGCAAAATCTAACTATGAAAACCACAAATCTCTACCAACAGCTCTTTTGCTGTCCTACATTTTGCCTTTACTATTGGACATTGCATGATTGTAGTGAGGCAGGTGGTGCCTTCCTCCCCCAAGTACAAGTGATAGAACGAGAGTAAACGACCTTAGGCTGAACCAGTGGAGGTTTAGACTGGATATTAGGAAATACTACTTCACAGAAAGGGTTGTCAAGCACTGGAATAAACTGCCCAAGGAAGTGGTTGAGTAACCATCCCTGAAGGCATTTAAAAATGTGCAGATGTGGTGCTTAGGCATACGGTTTAATGGTAGAGTTGGTAGTGTTAGGTTAATGGTTGGACTGGACGATTTTAAAAATCTTTTTCAACCTAAATGATTCTGTGATTCTATGATTTTTTTAATTCACAGATGCCAGGAGGGGTCTTTAATAAAATATGACAGTGAATTCTGTTGCATGTCTGGCACTACGTAGCATACTAAAAAGAGAAAAAAGTTATTTTATGGCAAAGTAGGAGAAAGTTCTATTGGCCGCTTTCTCTGAAAATATGTCAGCCACACATGAAATACTCCTTTAAAGTCCTGAAGGTCCTACTGAATGAAGACATATGTGCATAAGGGAATATGACCAAACAACATCCAGAATATCTGATTCACTGAGTTCTAGTGCCACTAAATCACCTTGCAAACCCTGAGCTCAGGTTTCAATTCTTTAACTTAAGGGAGAGGCCTGTTGTACAGCATTTCTGGCAATAAATTGATGTGTTAATGATGGAAGCAGAGGAAACACCTACTATTTTCTGGAAGCAGAATTTTTTAAAGCTTCTACATATCTCGCCCAGTTACAAAAGCTACATTTTGATTATCCCTGATTATAGCTGCTGTGATTCAGGGTTTGGATCAAAACACTCTGGCTTGATTTCACTCACTTTGCTGTTCTTTGTCTGAGGCCATATATGAACCCTTTCCGTCCTCAGATGGTGTTACAAACCTGAAATAATGATCTCTATTCATCACATGACAACATCCAGTTAAGGGAATGATAAGGTTGCCAAAAACATTCAAAAGGAGGGAAATGCCAGCCTTTGAGATGCCTGAACAACAGTAACAGAAAACCCTGGTGTTCAAACAAAATCCTATTGGTATGATGCTATTAGCAGAGACTGGAGTAAGGCCCAGTTACAATTCCTGTTTCACAAATGCAAAAAATAAAGCCTTTTCACTTCTAATAGAAGTCTCGCCATCTTAATAACTTGTATTTGGGTGTTGTGGGTTTTTTTGTTGCCATTTCTGTAAGGAAAATGGAAGATGGAGAGGTGAAGAAATTATATTTTCCCTTAAGTTGCTGGGAGCACTGGGAAGCACTCAAGATTCTGGTTGCTAAGATCAAGTCTGAAAATGCATGAGGGAAGAGTTGGCTGGAGCAGCAAATGGAGTTCTCCCTTCTGACAGTAGCTCTGAGATATACTGTTTTTCACTCTGAAATGATAGTTTCTTCTTAAGAAAAATGTAATTTCCTATGGATCAGAAATGTTGAATTTTGGCTTTGTCTCCACATGTTCCCTTTCAGTGGTGGCAGGCATTGGAACCTCTCTTTATTTTTGCTTGAACTTGTGAGGGATCTCATCCTTATCACATTACTTTATGGACACCAGTTAACCTATCCCTGTGACACAGGGAAATCACTGGCATGTTACTATACACTCCTCAAACTGCTCTGTCTTGCATTTACTTGTGTTTGTGTCGTCGTGCATTCATTTATTGTCCTTTACTCTTGGCTTTTCTGGGAATAGCTGCACCTTTGCACAGAAACTTTTTGGGTTTCCCAATCCATATTATGGACTTGTTGCTGCCGCTAAGTATAAATCTTTATTAGTTATAACAGCAGTAAAATCCTATGAGCAACTTACATTTTAGGTAATTAAAAACAGATGTAAACCACAATCACCTTGTACCAGATGAGGAAAGATGCTTTTGGGTAAGCATGGAATAAATGTGCAAATACAGCTCATAGAATAATAGAATCATTAAAGTTGGAAAAGACCTCTAAGATCACCAAGTCCAATGTTAAGATCAACTCCACTATATTTACGAAACCATGTCCTGAAGTGCCACAGCTGCACATTTTCTGAACACCTTCAGGGATGTTGGCTCCACCACCTCCCTGTGCAGCCTGTTCCAATTCTTCACCACTCTTTCAGTAAAGATATTTTTCCTAATATCCAATTTAAACCTCCCCTGGTGCAACTTGTGTTCACTAAGCTGACTACTAGCCAGTAAATAGGAGACAAAAATTTCCCTCTGTTTCTTTCAATTCACAGTATTTCCTGGAATGTTTGACAGGGTTTTCTTCTCTGCTGCTCAAGGAACTCTCAAGGGTCCATCAGCTTACAGCTCTTGGGATTCCTGCATTGATGGCTTCTCACAGCCATGATATTTCTTCTCCCACTGTAGAAAGATCACTCTAGAGTATGTGCCATAGTTTGTAGCCCACCTGACTAAAATTGGCCCCTCATTTATTTCCTTTACATCACAGTCTGTTACTTAGGGTGGCTCTGCATCGCACACAGAGCTAGGAAGAGATGTGACAGAGAAGTGACAGAGAGGACAAAAGCAAAGGCAAACAATGGCTGCTTGGAAAGTAGAGCCCTGAAGTGCTTAAATCCTATGATTAGACACTATAGAGCTCCTCAGCAACTCTGCTCTAAAATTCACCCAACTTCTTGCCAAGGTCATGAGCAAAACAACGTGAGCTGAGTCCACACTGCACAGGTCTGACTCTGCTGTCATGATCATTGCATGACTGGAACCGGTATGCCTGCCCACAAATCTCTTCATGTGGAAGGATCTGAACTTTGGCAGTTGCTATTGCCAGTATATCTTGTCTCATTTAAGTATGGCAGTTACTATGCAATAAAGAGGCAAAGAAAATGTCTGTTGATGCATGTTGTGTTTCTGAGAGAGGACAAATCACTATTCTGTTAATAACAGAAACCAGAGTGTAGCTGTTTCTCAGTGGGATTCCTCTTCCCTACATCAGGTATCTACAGAGCAGAGCTAGATCTTTTGGTTACTGTTACTGTCTCTTCTACTGCAGTGTGTAAGCTGGAAGAGTTCAGTCCATGAACCGTCTAATGAAACATGAGAACCTGCTCTGCTCTTCAGTCTAGCTCATTTCTAGACAGCTTTCCTGTTCTCTTTCACCCTAGACATTAGGTTCCTAAATCACTCTGGGTGATGACATATAACTGATGACATATTCTTGCCATGTGGAATGAAGATCCTGGGTTTACTCATAGAACTTCCCATGTGCAGCTCTTCATGCAGCTGTGAGCACTAATCTGCGAGAGTCTTGGGGATGGGGAAATACAGGGAAAGGAGCTACTGCAATATTTTGTCTACAAGTTCATAGGCGAACTGAGCTTTTTAACACTTCATTGAGCTCTTCAGTAGTAAATTAACATTGATGGTAATAATCTGGCCCCATGAACTGGCACACACAAGTCAAAAGGAATTTTTTTAAGCAGGACAGCAGGAGTGACTATCAGGAACAATGATTATGAAAACTTAGACCCTGACTCACCAAAACCTTCTTTGTTCCATGTCCTGTTCTCTCCTTGATTAGCCTGTGAACAAGGAAAGGCTTAAGCTAGTGCCTGTCCCTGTGAAGTCAGCCCTGACAGTAATTTCCCATTTCAGGCATTTTATAAATTTGAAGATTTCTAGCAGTAATTGCTTTTCTCATTAGGAAAAAAATAATTCTGAATCTCCTGCCGTTCCTTCTTTCTCCTCTTGTGTATAGTTGAGCTAAGCAGCAGTCTAATGATTTTACATTCGCACTCTGTAAGAATGTTATTAACTCCTCCTTATAGTTTTTTATTTCCAAGCTGTTATTGTATACATTGCAGCTAAGCCAAGGAGGTGATAAGACCCTTCCTAACTTGTCCTTGGAAACCTGCCAGTGAATGTGAAACGTGTGATAAGGGCAACAGCATCTTTCAGAACAGCATCTGCTTCTGAGAAGGGAGTAGTGCCGCTTGCAGACAGGCAGATAGCAGGGAAAAGAAGATGAAAGCATGGGGAGTCCTCTGTCTTGCTATTAGCATGATGGGAAACAAGGCTTTAAAGCATACCTGAAAGAAAGACTTCAAGGAGAAGAATTAGAAAGGGTGGATGAGATTGATTCAGGATGAAAGAATCATAGGCTGCAGTTGGTATAGCCATGCAAAGTCACAAGATGTTGACAGGGGGCCCTCAGTGCTTCATCTTCTCTCTTGCAGTTCTCTAATCTTGTAGCCTTGCAGAAAAATTGTTTTCACACTGCCAGGTGGAGTACGGACAGGTGGTTTGCAGCCCTATCGTCCTTGATTCACTATTCTGCTGTCCCGAGTCCAAATATCACCTCACTATAAGCATTGGGCTTCATGTACTAGAAAAACTTTGTCCTTTATTTCTATTGCTGTTGGTCATTAAGAGATCTCCTCTTCCATATTTGTGATGCATCCTTGCCCAGAGAAACTTTCACAGATCCAACTATTAGTGGAAGAAAACATTTGGAGACCTAATAGGCAACAGGATCGCTTGTGCTGGATCCTATCCCCCTCAAAGATCTTCCCACCCAGTGACACTCAGGAAGATGAGATGAACAAGGCACCATGATGGCGCAGACTATTAGGAAAATTGTAGAGATGGATAAGTGTTGTTTCAATGATATGAAGAGAAATCTGTGCTTCAGTTTCAAGCCCAGTTTCACCCTGCAGCACTTCATGCACATGTCTAAGGCACTTGAATGAAATATAGCTATTCCTAAAGTAGTTAAGGAGCTAAGCAGCTTCAGTGACTGATTTGGACCTTGGGAGACTGAGTAGCCCCTTGGATGGCCTCTTCTCTCAACTGTGCAAAGAAGGAATTTATGGTGAGCACAATCCTGACCTAGATGTTTGGATGTATACAGACAGATAAATGTTCAAGTCCACTTTTACTATCCAAAGTCCATGTGTGGTACATTATACAAGAAATTATATTGCTTCTTTCAGATGAATTCTGCTCTTCCTGTTGCATTGTGGATCTCAGGCATTGTAAAGAGCTCGTGGAAGTTTTTACGGGCAGTGGTTTTCCCCACGTCCCTTCCCTCATCTGTCCTGCCGTACTCCTCTATTGAAGAGAGTTCTCTCCAATTAAGATATAAAGATAAGGCATTGTGGCAGAATTATTATTATTACCAGCACAGTTTGTGCCTCATAAAATTACAACAACTGCTCTGTTTCATGTCATGGGGGGGTAATTAACCAAGATCATCTATAGCACCAGGTGGTGATTCATTCAAAACAGGAGCTAGTGTAGCAGAGTTGAAGTGCCCACTGGACAGTGTTGTATATTTCACAGGCCATGAAATACATCCAATGTTGGTTTTTATCCCCCAGCAAGCAAGTAAGCTGTTTTTAATGGGGCTTTAAATATTTTTTAATTGGTATTTTGTATTTCTCTAGGAAATATGCGATGAGGCCATGGCAAAATGGGACAAGATCACTTTTTACTGCAATTATCCCTCTCGTGGGATCGCAGGAAGAATACCAATCCCACCCTCATGTACAGAACAAAGGGAGCAGGAGGCACTGATGGCAGATAATCTGCACTAGATTTTAAGAAGCTGAGGTCCTGTCCTGAGCATGTGAGCTTGCTTTACCCATGCTCTGGGCGCAAATGAATGCAGCATGAAAACTAGGTAATTGAGTTAGTGTGTGGTTGGCTCTAGA
This sequence comes from Tapera naevia, assembly GCA_033556795.1. NCBI lineage: Eukaryota > Metazoa > Chordata > Aves > Cuculiformes > Neomorphidae > Tapera > Tapera naevia. The sequence continues at coordinate 765,176 of JAUMJJ010000063.1, forward strand.
TTCTCTCCTGGGAGATCAAAAAACTGTAGGAGAGGATCAGGTGTAAGACCATCTAAGGAACCTGAAGGTGCACAAGTCCACAGGACCTGATGAGATGCACCTGTAGGTTCTGAGGGAACTGGCGAATGAAGTTGCTGAGCCACTATTTGTCATATTTAAGAAGTTGTGGCAGTCTAGTGAAGTTCCCACTGTCTGGAAAACAAGAAACACAACCCCCATTTCTAAAAAAAGGAAGACTCGGTGAACTACAGGTCGGTCAGTCTCACCTCTGTGCCTGGAAAGATCATGGAGCAGATCCTTCTGGAAACTCTGCTGAGGCACATGGAAAATAAGGAAGAGATTGGTGACAACCAACAGGGCTACACTAAGGGGAAATAATGCCTGACAAATTTAGTGGCCTTCTATGGTGGGACTACAGCACTGGTAGGTAATGGTCGAGTAACTGGTATTGTCTGCATGGAATTGTGCAGAGCATTTGACACTGTCCCACACAACATTCTTGTGTCTAAACCGGAGAGACATGGATTTGATGGATAGACCACTTGATGGATAAGGCATTGGCTGGATGGATATACTCAAAGACTGTAGTCAACAGCTTAATGTCCAAGTGGTGAAGAATGGCATTTCATTAGAGGTTGGTATTGGGACAGGTGTGGTTTAACATCTTTGTGGTAGATAGGGACAATGAGATTAAGGACACCCTCGGCAAATTTGTTGAAGACATCAAGCTGTGTGGTGTGATTGACACGCTGGAGGAAAGAAATATAGGTTGGACTTGATGATCTCAGAGGTCCTTTCCAACCTTGTGATACTGTGATACTGTGTGATACTGTGTGAAATGCCATCCAGGGTGTCTTGGAAGGGTTTGAGAGGTAGGCCTGTGTGAATCTCATGAGGATCAACAAGAACAAGAGTAAACTCCTGTGTTTGGGTCAGGTCAATCCCTAACACAAATACAGGCTGGATAGAGATTGAGAGCAATCTTGAAGAGAAGGTTTGGGTGTGCTGGTGGAGGAGAAGTAAAACATGAACTGGCAATGTGAGCTTGCAGCCCTGAAAGCCAACCGTATTCTGGGCTGCATTAGAAGAAGTGTGACCAGCAGTGTGAAGGAGCGGATTCTGCCCCTCTACTCTGAATTTGTGAGAACTCACCTAGACTGGTGACTCCAATTCTGGAGTCCTCAGTGCAGGAAGGACATGGATATATTAGAGTGAGTCCAGAGGAGGGTCACAGAGATGATCCGAGGGCTGAAGTGCTCCCCTTCTGAGGATAAACTGAGAGATTTGGGGTTGTTCAGCCTGCAGAAGAGAAAGCTCTGGAGAGACCTTAGAGCAGCCTCCCAGTACTACAGGAGGCCTACAGGAAAGCTGGGGAAGGGCTCTTTATCAGGGAATGCAGGGGTAGAATGAGGGGTAATGACTTTATTCTGAAAAAGAGCAGATTTAGATGAAATATTAGGAAGAATTTTTTTCCTGTGAGGGTAGTGAGGCCCTGGCACAGGTTGCCCAGAGAAGTCATGGATGCCCCATCCCAGGATATGTTCAAGGTCAGTTTGGATAAAACTTGGAGCAACCTAATCCAGTGGGATGTACCCTGTGCCCATGGCAGGGGAGTTGAAGCTGGATGATCTTTAAGGTCCCTTCCAACACAAACCATTCAATTATTCTATGGTTCTATGACAGCGATTATCAGCAGTGCTCATGGCAGCAGATATCCTTGTAAACCCTTGACCTCTACTTCCAGCTGATAGTTTTCTAAAAGACAAATGCCAAGGTGAGCAGAGCGCAGAGACAACATGAATACAGGAGAGAGCAGCCAAAAATCATTTACCTGTTTATTATCCCTACAAGTTGATGAAAATGTTATAGTACTGTCTGTACTTTTAAAAGCCACTCTCCCAGCTGCCAAGCTATTAAATGAGGGTGAAGGTGGTGGGGTGAGGCTGCTGCACAGAGTTAAAACAAAATGCATTTAACACATGACATAAATCACCAGTGACAGCCTGCAGCCGGGTACCTCTTTTCATCATAGCTTTCAAAGCAATTAAAAACATGTGGTAGGTGAAAAGAAAAGTCAAAACCCAGGAGTAGTAATATGGTTGCATGGAAGTCACAGCTCAGTTCAAAGCATAGGTAGAAGTGCCAGCCACCTTTTCTGACTATTACTATGGATCTAGTGCAATTTTTCAACCTTTCCTAACCAACCATGGGGCCAAGGTCTACAAAACATTCTAGGGTTGCTTCAGGGGCAGCAATGATCTATAAGAACATGGTTATAAGGATGCAGTTGGTTTTCTGGGCTACAAATGCACATTGCTGCCTCCTTTTAAGCTTCTCATCCACCAACACTCCCAAATCATACTTTTCAGGGCTGCTCTCAATCCATTCTCCACACAGCCTGTATTTGTGCTTGGGATTGCCCTGACCCAGGTGAAGGACCTTGCACTCTGCCTTGTTGAACTTCGTGAGATTCACACAGACCTTTCTCTCAGGCCTGTTCAGGACACCCTGGAAGGCATCACTTCCCTCCAGTGCATTGGCTGCACCACACAGCTTGGTGTGGTTGACAAACTTGCTCAGGGTGCCCTCTATCCAACTATCCATGGCTCTGACAAAGATGTTAAGCAACACCAGTTCCAATACCAAACCTTTCATACAGGGGATGTTATCTCCCGCATCATACTAATATCCCTGTGGTATCACAGTATCACAGTATGATAAGGTTAGAAAGGACCTCTGAGATCATCGAGTCCAACCTATAACCCAACACTAACACCAACACCATCATCTAAACCATGGCACTCAGTGCCTCATCCAATCTCCCCTTAAACACTTCCAGGGTCTGCGACTCCACCACTTCCCTGGGCAGCGCATTCCAGGGGCCAATCACCCTTTCAGTGAAGAACTTTTTCCTGGTATCTCAGGACATTTTCTGTAGGGTATATTTCTTGGATTAAGCCAGGTCTGTTTCTTATTATATGACTCAGAAGAACAGGCATGTCAGGGATCTGATCTATGACTAGGAAAAGCACCGTATGTGATTTCATGTATTGGAAATCAAACGAGTTAAGCAGTCTGGAAGAGTCTAAATGAGCAGAACTCAGCCAGACCCCTGCAGGGAACTGATAGGCAAGGAATGACTGCTATGAAGCATATTTCATCTCACATTAAAAGAAATGAGGCACAGCTCTGCTGTGTAATCATTTGTACTTCCCTGGTACATCCAGCTTGATGGGTATCTCAATGATCAGTTTAGCTAGTGAGCAATTAAAGTCTAATTTGCATCTGCACATGAGATTAAAATGTTGGATGGATTAATTTTTAAAAGCTTCTACCTTTCATAGAAGGCAGCATTATCTGAGTGGTTATATACATAGTATAAGAAAGCAGTTCTCCTTACAAAGAGGGAGGATCTGCCATGAAATTTTTAAAAAAAAATCTTTGCTTTGCTCAGCACACTTATTGCAGGTGATAAATGTTTTCACCTGCTCTTCTAGGGAAAGATAAGGCTTATTGCATGGCTTCGTTCCAGTGAAACTAACTACAGCAATACAGAGAGTTTATCATCCACGTAAGTTGAAATGAAGCAATTTTCATGCTGACCTGTGTTAAATGTATCGATTTGAGTACATGTTGAAGCACAAGGAATAGAGTTTCTCTTCTAGTAACATTCATATCTACTTTGTTTCAAAGAGAGAATGCTCCTAGCAACCCTGGGATTGAGGTGGGTGAAATATCCCCAGGCAGAACCTGTTTGCACAGGAAAACATGTCGATCTGTCAGCAGTAAAATGGCAGGGGGGAAAGAGGTAGGTTTTTTCATTGCAAAAAAATATTGGGCAAGATTAGCTTTATATACTGCAACACTCAGTGGAGCTGTGTCCAGAGAAAGCATAAAACCTGCATTTTCAGTGGAGCAAGAAGTAGAAAAGTATACATGTAAAAGAGTGAAAAGCTTTTTAACAAGCTAAGATGAAAAAAAACCCACAAATTTCAAAACGACTGTCATTCACTTTTGAAGATCTGCAGGATTTCCGATTGACGGTAAGTTTCATTATTTTGTATTTTTGACTAGATTTAGGAAGGATTCAGCACAGGAAGGACATGGATCTGTTAGAGCAAGTCCAGAGCAGGCCATGAAAATTATCGGAGGGCTGGAGCACCTCTGCTATGAGAACAGGCTGAGAGATTTGGGGGTGTTAGCCTGGAGAAGAGAAGGCTCCAGGGAGACCTTACAGCAGCCCTCCAGCACTTAAGGAAGAGCTACAGAAAAGACAGGGAGGGGTTCTTTATCAGGGAGTGCAGAGATAGGATGAGAAAGAATGGCTTTAAGCTGAAAGCGGACAGTTGTTAATTAGATATTAGGGAGAGAGTTTTTACTGTGACGCAGTGGCACAGGTTGTGCAGGCAAATTGTGGGTTCCCCATGGATGTGTGGCTGAGGCTATGAGCAACTTGATCCATTGGAAAGTGTCCCTGCCCTGGAATTGGGTGATCTTTAAAATTCCTTATGATCCAAACTGATTCTATTAGAAAAATGTAAAATCCTCAAATTCATTTTCTGGTTGGGAGCCAGTTGTTTCCTAGCAGTAACTGGGATATTCATATGTATACATGCAAACAACCACACAAAGAGGACGCGTGGCATGCTCTCTCTCTCTCAGAAGTTCTGTATATAGCCCAGGATATTAAATATACTGTACTTTACATTTATATTTTTCTGAGGCTGCCAACACATCACAACTGCCACTCCATCAAGTGAAGTTATATCAGTTTTTGCATTGCAGGTTAAGCAGTTTCAGGCCACAAAGGTCCCTGAATGAAAGATGTTCTCTCTGAGTCAGCAGTGTGCTGCTGAAGCATTTAGCAAGGGGTTTTCTTCTGCTGGCAAAGACAGGTAAAATGTGGTCCTTGGTTTCTGAGGCTGAGTGCAGAGTAGAGGCAGCTGTCTTTGTTTGATGGATCTGGGAAGGATGCCTCTATGTATCAAGCTCTAGGTGTTTTAAACACTAACTTAGCACATGGTAGAGCCTGTAGCCATAGAATGGAAGGTAATTGTTTAAAACTAAAAGATGAGAGGTCTAGACTAGATATTAGGAAGAATTTTTTTTGTGCTGGGGGTGGTGAAACACTGGCACAGATTGCCCAGAGAGTGGTAGATGCCCCATTCCTGGAGATGGTCAAGATCAGGTTGGACAGGGCTCTGGGCAATCTGATATAGTTGAAGCTGTCCGTGCTCTCTGTAGGGGAGTTGAACTAAATGACATTCATGGTCTCTTCTAACCCAAACTGTTCTATAATTCTATCTTTCTATGATTGATCCTATGATTCTATGTGGAAGTAGAGGGACTTGCAAAATAAGGATGAACCTACTGTACTTGGGTTAATCCCAATCAAACATACCTACCAAGCTGGATAAAACTCTGATGCAATGAAGCCACTCTCGGCTTCTCTCCATCTGAACTTTGAATCTTAAGGGACCAGGTTTGGGATTCAGAGGATTTCAGCTGAGCACTTAGTTCCAAGTGGATGAGGTAAACCATTTAATCACAGCAATTGATGAGAGAGTGCATTTAAGGAGACATCACAGCAGCCTTCCAGTACTTACAAGGGGCTACAGGAAAGCTGGGAACGGGCTCTTTATCAGGGAGTGCAGGGACAGGATGAGGTTTTAAGCTGAAAGAGGGGAGATTTAGATCAGATATTAGGGAGAAGTTTTTGATGGTGAGGGTGCTGAGACACTGGCTGTCGTATCCCACTTGAAGTGATCTCTTTGGAATCACTGGCATGGTGTCAAAATGACATGAATTAGTCAGGAGGAGAGTATGAGCAATGTTTTACTAAGAAAGGTGCATACTCTGAAACATGAGATACAAAGAATTGATGACCTATACACAATAGATCACCGAAAAGAAACCACAATAGCTAATGTTACTGCAATAATCCATGACTTAGAAATACTGATAATACTGATAGCAATTTGCTTAACAGACTTGTAAAACACAAAGAGCCTGATGTTGTCTGAGTCAAAACTAAATACCAAAAATACCTGCCACATTCTGCTGCATCCACACTTGTTGAAAGTGAGGAAAAGTAAAAGAGGATGAGGAGAGAGAAAGAGAGAAAGAGAGAGAGAGTTTATAAAAGAGATGGAGAAGATGAAAGATACTCACCACCTTCAAGATCTTGAGCCTTGTAGCATCTGTTTCTTTGTCCTGAGGGTCCAAGAAGATGACAGGTGTCCATGAGGCCACAAGTGTACTGAGGGTTTTTAAACTCTGTCCCTGCCCCCCACCTGGGTCAGATGGCATATCAGGTAACATACCCTTCAGCATGTACCACCCTGTAAACCCACCCAATCTTCCCATGTTGTCCACTCTGGGGGTTGCAGGGTCACATACCAGAACTACTTGCTCTGAGACATTTTAACCCACGTCAGTCCACGTCCATACGCTGGCAGAGGGTGTCAAGAGAAGTTGTGGATGCTCCCTCCCTGGAGTTGTTCAAGGCCTGGTTGGAGGAGGCTTTGAACAACCTGATCCAGTGGAAGATGTCCCTGCCTGTGGCAGGGAGATGGAACTAGGTTATCTCTAGGGTCTTTTCCAACACAACCCATTCTGTGATTTTATGACCATAATATTGTAGACAATAAAGATTTGCTTTTGGTGTTAGAATTAGGAGTGTATTTCTTTCTGTTCATTCATGTGGATGTTTACACAAAAAGGTCAAGGTCAGCCAGTATGAATCCTTTAGTACAAAACTTGTGTAGCAGCTTGGTCTCCTTCTTCCCTTACAGGGTTTTCATGACGGACAGATAGCAGGAGGAAGATGAAAAAACCCAGCCAAACAGACCAACAAACCAAGCCTGAAATTCACAATGTACTTTAATTATGATATAACAATGTTAATGACTTCTTGGTAATAGTTTGAGAAATTAATTAGCATATCATTTGCAAAACGGAACACTGCTTTTCTTCCATTTTCACTTTTCTGGGGTTGTTAGGGTCTGTGATGCTATCAACACTCATGTCCAATCTTGTTAAAATTACAATAACTCTTGAGAAACAATGACTTAAACCCCCCTCTTTTATGTAAATTAAGAGAGGCTGATACCTCCCAAGGTCATGCAATTCTTCTGCAGATTATTTCTAATTTACCTGTTAAGAAAGTATATGTATAGATGAGACTTTCCTCACCTAAGAATATCTTCTTCATGACTTCTAATCATGAAAGAGGTTTATCAGATATGATTATAAATCATCAAGATTTTTAAGGGGTCAACACTTCATTTCACAATGGAAATTTCCTTCCAGACCACCTTGGTAAGTACTGGTAATAGGATATTTGATACCCTTTTTACTAGATTTTGAGTTGTTTCCGCATGCTATCAGGAAAGATCAGTTCCCAGGACTGTTTGGTTTGCTTGAAATAAACCAGTAGCCTGAATTCACACATATCCATACAGCAAATGTAATCTCAGATTCTGGTAATGTTTCTTTCAGTGATAGCCTTAGGAGGGAAGGGACGAAAAACTGGGTAGGAATATACTGCTTGGTTTTGTATGGACTTGCAAATACTGAACAACTCATAGAAACATATAGCCTGAAGTTGTGCCAGGAGAGGTTTTGACTGTATATTAGGAAATATTTCTTTACTGAAGTAGTGATGAAGCATTGGAAGAGGCTGCCCAGGGAAGTGGTGGAGTCACCATCCCTGGAGATGTTCAAAAGATGTGTAGATGTTGAGTTTCAGGACATGGTTTAGGCATGGTGGTGTTGTGTTGATGGTTGGACTTGATCTTAGGATTTTTTTCCAACCTTAATGATTTTATGATTCTGTTTCTGTAGTATATAGGGAACAATCAGCAGACGCCCTTCTTAAACAGTTCTAAAAAAACACAGCGTAGCAATGCAATTTGACCTTTACTCTGCTGACCAGCAAATGAGAAAAATGACACCAAATTCAGATCCCTTTCCTAAAGCAACCTTCAGTCTAAAACCTCTCTCTTCCCAGCAATTGCTCTCACCTGTTTTTGTATCCAGGCGTCATAAATTAGTACTTTCCATAGGGACCCACAAAGGAATTCTAACTGGGTAGCATAGCCAGGCACTTCCCTGTGCTGAGGAGTTTGCCTTTCTATTGGCACAGACATTAAAGCAAATGCAAGTCAGGTCCTCAAGGTTCAAGAGCATGTGGCACCAAACCAGGGTCCCAGAGCTCATCTCTTCAGGCTGTCTCCTGCTCCATCCATATTTCTCACTGCCAGATTGATGAGCAGTGATGCCTACACTTTGGCAGCTGAGATGAGGCTAAGAGGCGCCTCTCAAGATGAGGGATAAGCAGCTGGGAGGTGATACACTGTATTGAAGACTCCTCAAATCTAAGCCATCGAGCACGTTCTGATTTAAATCAATTTCTTACAGCTGTTCACACTCCCTCAAGCCCCTCAAAAACCCTGTACAGGAAGTTTTAGTAAGCATAAAACTTGCTGCAGCAGAGTAGGGGCAGCGCACTCTGTCCCCAAACACTTCTGCTGACTTGAGGCAGAGTTCAGAGGGTCATGGAAGTGTCTCCAGGTGCATTTCTTGAGGAACATATGGGCGAAATTGCAGCTCTGCACCTGCAGTTGTTTATTCTAAGTATGTTTAAATTTCCATTTAAAGGGGAATGAAACATCCTGCAACCACTCAAATTTGCCTTTGATTGCCTTTTTTCTTTACAAGTAAGTAGTAAATATAAGTACATGTTATCTAACATCCATATAGTGATAAAACTTCCTGAAAAGTTAAAATATCACTCCTGCATAGCTCTTGCTGTGGACATCAATTTTGATCTCAGCTTTGCAGGAGTGTAAGACAACTGATTTGATGCAGTCCAGGCACTTCTTTTCAGGCTGTAATTATATGTATTTTTATCAGTCATACATAGCTAAAAACTTGCAAAAAGTGTGAAAAAATTCAGAAACAAAACACTTGACAACCCTGGGGATAGGTTGCTCCTTCAACAGGAAAGGAAGGGGAGAAGCAGAGACAGAGGAAGGCTGTGAAGATACTGAGAGAGCCCAGCACAGTAAGAGTGGGAAAGCAATAGGGGTTCTCTCCACAGGGAACAGAATCTGAACTAATTAAAGCTACTGTTAGGGAGGGGTTTCAGGGTTACTGTAATGCTTTTAGATCCTGAAGTAGGATATCTGTCATATGGAATCACTGAATCATTAAGGTTGGAAAAGACCTCTAAGACAGTTGAGTCAAACCACCAGCCCAACACCACCATACCTGCTAAACCATGTCCCAAAGTGCCACAGGTACACATAATTTGAACACCTCCAGGGAAGGAGACTCCACCACTTTTCCTAGGTAGTCTCTTCCAATGCTTCACTACTCTTTCAGTAAAATTTTTTTCCTAATATCCAATTTATACCCCTATTAGTGCAACCTGAGGCCATTTTGTCTCTACCAATCACTTGTTTCCTGCAAGAAGAGACCAAAATCCACTTCAGCAGAATTCCCTTCAGGTAGTTGTAGAGGGTGATGAGAGCTTTTCTCAGCACCCTCTTTTTCAGCCTAAACAGCCCCAGTTCCCTCAGCCACTTGTACTCCCATGCCCTTTGGATCACTCTTAGCATGTCTGGTCTTTATCATCTTTCCTTGAGCATCTATCATGGATCACTCTCAGGGATGACATGCAGAGCCAGATGGACCTTTGCTTTGCCCGATCTGTTTGTCCCACTCTCCATCGTGCATTGTGCATTGATTGAGGATGGTTTAGACAGTCATTGCTATACTTTACAGCCCTGTTCCTTGGCTTGAATGGCATTTCTTGTTGGGGAAAGACTGTGGCAGTTCTACAGGAGTCCTCCTGCCACAAGAAGGAAAGGAGAAATGGCCCTTCATTGCTTTTGGGGATATGAAGTTCCTAGGTTGGTTTAACAAGAGTCTTTCTCAGTTTTGCAATAAAAGATAATAAATGTATTTTTGGAAGAGAGAAGTTCCTCTGAGCGCATCCAGCAGAACAAATTTTAACGATCACTTAACAAAATCTCCTAAATTAAATTTCAGATTAAAAACCTCATGGAAATTAAGCTGATAATCCATGCATTAAAATCAAAGTAAATCAGACTACTTGAGAAGCACATTCTAAATAGGAAATCACAGCCTCACATCTCTAATCTATGAGTTATTGATATGCTGGTGCAGTGGAGCTGGAACTTCTGATCACAAAGCCCTTTTCTCCAACTCTGTTTCATCCAGAGGTACCTTGACAGGCTTGAGAAGTAGGTCTGTGCAAACTTCATGAAGTTCAACAAGGCCAAAGGCCAGGCCCAGCACCTGGGTTGGAGTAATCTCAATAATAATTAAGAGGCTGTGTGGAGAATCAATTTAGAGTAGGTCTGAGGAGAACACTTGGGGGTCTTGGTGGCTAAGAAGCTCAACGTGAACTGGCAATGTGTGTGTTGACCAGAAAGCCAGCTGTGAGTGACATAGACACTCACTGTCCTTTCATTCATACTGTGTGCCAGCTCTTCCTTGTCACATGATTTTTTGGACAGCTGTCTCCCAGAATTACACACTGGGTGGATATTGCCAGGTTTTCCAGTACAGACGTTGTGGACACTTTGTCAGGGTCCCTATAACTTCTGGCAGTTACACCAACATTACAGTATTTTCTGTTTCAGTCTGAATTCAAATGAATTTTAAAACTGTCAGATTCACTTTGAACAGATAGATCTTTCTCTGCCCTACTCAACTTTCAAGCAATATCATTTGGAGCTATTACAGAGCCTGTATCACCCCTGCAGCCTATTGAAACCTGCGTCACCTCAGCCAGAACATATTTAAATTGAAGAAAATATTAACCTGTGCCCTGCAGGTGCTCAGACACTTTTGTAAGAGGGGCTTTAAACAACAAGGCATGTTTTCTACAGTGAATCCATTTCCAGTGGGCTTAATAGAAGAAACCTTAGACTGGAGGAGATACACAGAACACCGTGACCCATACAGACACATAGGTTCAGCCACAGCAAACTTGGGCCAGGCGGCAAAGTTTGCGACAGGAGGTAGTAAGTCTATTCTAACCTCTGTTGGCATGGATTTATTTTCTTCAACATCTCTATGTGGGCAGCCTGGAGGTGAAACTGCTATTCTATATGGTATAATAGTGGAATGGTTTACGTTGGAAGGGACCTTAAAACCCATCCAGTTCCAACCCCCTTGCCATGGGAAGGGACATCTCCCACTGGATCAGGTGGCTAAAAGCTTCATCCAACCTGGTATTGAACAATTCCACGGATGGGGCATCCAGAACTTCTCTGGACAACCTGCTCCAGTGCCTCACGTCCCTCAGAGTGAAGAATTTCTTCCCAAAATCTACCCTAATACTTCCTTCTTTCAACTTAAAAACATTGCCCTTTCCCCTATCCCTGCACTCCCTGATAAAGAAAGAGCCCCTCCCCAGCTTTTCTATAGGTCCTCTTTAATTACTAAATGGGTACTTTGCTCAGAAGGAAGACTCAGGCATCTTCTTCCAACATTCCCTCCAGAAGGGGCAGCATGACATTGTGGACCAATCCAATTCAGAACAAACAGCAGATAAATCTGAGTTAATAAATAAAGGCTCCTACATGTCCCAAATTTACCAGCACATTCCCAGACTTGTTGTGTCATATCATCATTTTTGCTTGTGACATTCTTTTTTCTTGAGTGTTCAACCAGGACATGGTATTTTCTCTGTCTTCTCCAAGCCCTGGAAACTTCACTATTCCCTCTTGTTTTGTTATAATATGAGGTGGGAACAATAATATGAGGAATCTACCTTGGCTAATTTGTGAGCTTGTAATTATGTGTGCTTTCAAAGATAACTTCTGCTCTCATAGGAACTTTACTTTTCCCTCCAACCTGCCCAGGACTGCTGTCTTCTACAGTCTGAGAAGGTTCATGCATTTCCTCATTTCAGAATTTCCTGGTGAGAAATGGCAGAGAAGTGGACTTGCTAGTTGAACTTCTCTATTTGATCACATCATACTTTGCATTGCTCACTAAATATGGTTCAGTGGTCTGTTAAAATTAATTTTGTATTAATTGTTTTAAGACTGACAACATCCTGTGCTGCTTTGGGTGAGCAATTGCCTTTCTCTGCTGGGAAATAATTTTGGCATTTCATTTGGAAAAAAGTAATTAACTGCTTGGGTATGCTTAGTTGAGTAAGTTATTACGAGCTCTGACTTATGCAAATGAGATAGTTGAAGTATAATTCCAACTAAGATAACTCCATACATACATAAACTTTTAACTTGCACAGTCCAGAAGAATATCTACGTGCAAATAAAAGCCATTCATGGGTTAATTTGTAAGTCTCAATTGCATAATCAATTTTCAAGGAGCACAAAGTTTGTCATGCAGTAGAGCTGTTCCATGAGTTCCCAAGGATATTTCTTGGCACATCACTCGATCATTAACATGATGTAACCACTGTTTCAGACATGCCTGTGCCCATTTTACAGCTGCTGTAATATGAAGCGTGCTTTCAGGGTCACCCTCCTTACATTCTGCCTTGCTTTAACAATAATGTTTATTATGGGTGTTACAAAGACAGGTGGTCATGCTCACGGATTTTAGCAGTTCATTACCTGATTCTAAGTAACTGCCCTGGACTTCTTGTTTCCAACAGGTTTAAACTTTTAAGTTTGTATTATTAATTTCTTTTTTTCTTTTTTTTTTACCATCTTCCTACAGTGCGTGGCTTTTTCTTTCCTGACATATAACATTTTTATATATGTTCACTTACATTCCCACGTGGGCATCTGGTGTGAGTTTGCTCTAGAGTTTAAATCTGATCTTTTATTAAGACATCTCTCAGGCATCAGATCCTGGATCTAGTTTCTGGATACCTAGTGTCAGTTCACTCTGGAGTTCACACTACAGATTTTGCAAAGCGGACTCTTAGGCACTGGATTTTATGAAATAAATAATTTAATAGAGATGTATAACAGCATGGTTAACTACAGGGAGAGAGGCTGATGTGAACCAAGAAACCACTGGGCAATTACAACCCTTACAGATGTTTACCCACCCCTCACATGGTGGTTTAGCTCAGTAGTAATTTTTAGGTCAGGGATCTTCTCATTCCTCAGTGGATTCTTTTGCTATTGTATATTGGTGAATCTGTCATTGATGATCTGTATCCTTGAAGCCTTTGCATTTTCTTGTTTGCCATTGGTTCTGGAGGCCATGTTTTGACCAAACAGGTTTATGTATGTTGGGAAAATTTTTAACTGGAAATTCCCTGCTTGTGGCCTCATACTTCAAGGCAAGTCTTGTTATTTGTGTTAAGCAAGATAAATAAACAGCTTATTAATTCACACAATGTTATAACTCTAAATGGTTTATTTTATTTAAGAGGTTAGTTGTTTTGGTCAAACAACTAATCGCTCTTAGAGAGGAGAGCTGCCTGATGTGGAGTTCAGATGCCATCCAGAAAGGATTCAGATGGGACTCATCAGAGATCTGTCGTCGGTAAATGCTCTCATTGCTACAAGGAGCACCCTTGAGAGGCATCCCAGTGCAAGGGGTGGTCATTGTCATGCAGTCACTCTACCCAACAGGAAAAGCTCAAAGGAAGCTCACTTATGCTGTCATATTTGAGCGGTTGGCTCATCATCAAATTACATATAATAGAGCTATGCACGAGGCTCCTTACTGGTGTTCACTGTGTCTCTCTACTCCTTGCGGGTTTCCTAGAGGAGTTCTTGGCCTGACTGCGGGAAGGCCTTACCTCCTCTGCAACCTAAACCAAACTGTTGACAGTTTGGTTAAATGTGGGAGGGAGGTGAAGTGCACCTGCTACATAAGACAAACGAGGGTTTCTGTAGGACAAAAGGGGGTTTCCGTAGTATTTCATAGATTGTCCTCTGGGGTGATGCTTTGATGAGACAGTAATTTTCTGCCTACAGTGTAATCAGGAGCTTGCATCCATCTTATCCTCTTGATTGATGAGCATAATTCTGAATACAAGAAGCGATGAGCCCTTGGATGAAGGGGGAGGAAAGATGGAGAGGGAGGGAATTGTGGATAGCAGTGACTGAAGCACAGACATCTCCCTGGGAGAGCCAGTCTCCTATGACAAGCCTGACTAAAGGAGAAATGGTTTTGGAAGCACAGGGTCAGTGGCTCTGACCAAACTGATACTACATTTAGAGAGCCGGCTGATATGTGTCTTGCATTGAGGCTCTCATAGCACTAGAGAGCTGTTAACAAGAGATGCTTAATCGTCTCTGGCTGACAGGGAGCTGCCAAGTGGTTGGCAGCTTGGAAATCCTTTCTGCACTCCCAGAAAGACAGGTCTTCGCAGATGCTGATGTTTCAAAAGGAGCCGCCATTCCCAACTGAGTAGACAGACTTGATTTTCCATTTGTGTTTCCTTTGAACATGGCAGGCCATCTGCCTTTTGTATATAGACCAAGTCTGTAAATTATTGGATTATAATTAATATGTGGGGTCATTCATATCTGTAATAGCTCTTACTTGCTTATGCTTAGACAAATGGAATAGTGAAAAATAACTACAGCACCAGCTGGGACTACTGAGTTGGGGGAGCCAAATTATACAGAAAGACTTAATGTTCAGAACCCATGCCTAGAGCTGGGTGCAAATCTTTCTCTGCAGCTGGAATCTACAACCTAGTTACTGAAGTGTCGTATGGAATCCCTTTATTTATTTATTTATTTAATTTTGGGGTAAACATTCACCTGAAGAGGGAGATATTTGAAGCCTGTGTCTCTGCTCCCAGGAGTGCTCTATATTTCATAAAAATCATAGAATCATTAAGGTTGAAAAAGATCTCTAAGATCATCAAGCCCAACCATCAACACAAAACCTACATGCCTTCTAAACCATGTCCCAGAGTACCCAACCTAAATGTTTTAGTAACAATTCCAGGAAATGGTGACTCCACCACTGCTCTGAGCAGCCTGTTCCAATGTCTCACCTCTCTTTTGGTAAAGAAGTTCTTCCTAACATCCAATTGATACCTCCCCTGGGACAACTTGATGCCATTTCCTCTCATTCTATCACCTGTTACTTGGCAGAAGAGACCAGCACCCACCTTTCTCTTGGTAAAGCCATCACAACTTAATGTCTTTTCACTATCAGAAAAATCAACCATGTCTTAGTAATGGTTGCAAATTATTTAGCAAAGAAGGAGAAACACAACGGTGTTTCTATGTGACCTTGGTTTTGCCACTTCTGTCTCTCTGAGGGTGTGAGGTTTGAGGAGGGAACCTAGCACAATAAGACCCCTTCTCAGCTCAGACATGGCCTGGGCAAGTGATTCCTGCAAGGTTTCCGTGTTCTTCTCTAAAACACAGAAAAAGCAAAAGAAAAAATATCAAGTCTGTTAAGCAGAATTTGTCACTGGTGATTCCTTGAAGTGCAGCAGCTGTTTTCACCTTTGTTAGTTCTTTAATGAAAGTTTTTCAACTCTGTGTTAGGTAAGGAAAAAAAAGAAAAAAGTTCTTTCTTTGAAGCAGAAATCTTGTTGCAAGGTCAAGCTGAGATTGTTGCTGCTTTAATAAACACCTCAAATTGTCTCTGATTAATTCTAAATAAATTTTGTGTGTGATAAGTGATTTTGAGCAAGTGCTGTTGACACATTGAGCTGATTGAGATTAAGGGGAGAAAGAAATGAACAATGAGGTGCGATTAGAAACTCTTTGTCACACAGATCAGGACCCTGCAGTGGAAGGATGACACAATCATTTGTCTTGTGCTGGAGGTGAAAGGAATGAACAAGGGTTTGCAGGAAGACAGTCAGAGACTTGGAGTATAGTGGTGTTCAAGAGACAAAATCAGTAAAAGACATAAGAAAAGCATCCAGTGGGGCAGCGTGAAGGTTCTTTGTGCTCACAGGAATGGGAAAAGCATAGCAAAGCAGCAGAAAGCAGTGGTCCAAGTGGGTCATGGGATGCCTGAAAGTGTACGGTAGGAAGGGGTGGAATTGTACGGTAGCCTGTGGTTTCAAATACAGGATGGGGAACAATGTGATTGGGAGCAGCCCTGCAGAGAAGGACTTGGGGGAGTTGATTGTTGAGAAGCTTGACATCAGCTGGCGGTGTGCGCTCAGCCAACCATATCCTAGGCTGCCATCAGGATGAGGGAGGTGATTCTCCCCCTCTGTTCTGCTCTCATGAGATCCTACCTGGAGTCCTGTGTCCAGTTCTGGAATCCTCCACAAGGGAAGGATATGGAACTGTTGGAATGGGTCCAGAGGAGGGCTACAAAGATGATCAGAGGGCTGGAACACCTCTGCTATGAGGACAGGCTGAGAGAGTTTGGCTTATTCAGCCTGGAGAAGAGAAGGCTCAGGGGAGACCTTAGAGCAGCTTCCAGTATCTAAAGAGGCTACAGGAAAGTTGGAGAGGGACATCTAAAAAGGGCTTGTAATGGTAGAACAAGGGGGAATGGCTTTAAATTGGAAGTGAGAAGGTTTAAATGAGACAGTAGGAAAAATTTCTTCATGGTGAGGGTGGTGAGGCACTGGTAGATGTTGCCCAGGGAAGTTGTGGGTACCCACTCCCTGGAGGTATTCAAGTTGAGGTTGGATGGGACATTGAGTAGCCTGGTCTAGTGGAAGGTGCCCCTGCCCATGGCAGAGTGATTGGAACTGAATGATCTTCATGGTCCCTTCCAACACAAACCATTCTATGATTCTAATATTTATTTTCCTAAGGGACAAATATCTTCAGGTGGGAGGCTGATATGCGGGACCCAGTGATGTAAGTTCTCCTTAGTTTAATACAGGGAGTTAGTGTTTCTCAGTCAAACAAATGTTTGGTTCTTGGAAGAGTCATGGAAACACAAGATAAACAGCTGTCATATCCAGAAGAATTTCAACGTTCTACATTTCTTGCCTAGTGCATGGTAACAAGGATTGCAACAAGACCTCGGCAATGAATCATGAGAAATGAGACCCCTCCAGCATCCCTGATAGTGGCAAGGGCCACTATGGGGAGAATTTCTCTCTCCGTTATGCAATGCTAAGTCAAGCACTCAGTAGAGCACAGACCTCTCTTTTGAGTTAAAAAGGTGTAGTTATTACCTGGCAGATTAAGCACAATACAATGAAGACCCACATAGTCAATATCCGCTAATATCCTTACAGACTTACTCATCAGAGAAAAGACATTATAGAGGAAGATGGAACTGGGGAACAGCTATTATGTGGCATAAAAGGCAAAGAGACAGATGGAGTCAGAGTAGAAATACCCCCAAGGCTGAGGAAAGGGAAGGATAAGGGGTGCTGTTGCTTAGAATATTTAAAGTAGTTCAGATATATACTGGGAAATGGCTGCAGGGAATGAATCTTTGCTGCCTTTCTGGTCTCAGTGTCCTAGAATTTCTTTCCAACTCAGATAGCAAGGATTTTTGCATATTCAGGACCTCTCCCTTCTGGGAGACAACAGAAACAGTTTTTTATTTTTCAAAGTCTACAGATTTATTTTAGTCTAATAAAATTATATAACGATGTATTCCCCTCCCCCATGAAATTAATTATGACAGCTAATTTTTATGAATGTCTTAATTATACCTTTGCCTATTAAGAGAAACACTACAGAAATTCAAATCATCCCCATTAACAGGTGAGAGATGTTTACTAATGACCCCCCCCCACTGGATATTATACGAAAAATTCTTATGAAAATTTATTACTCACTATAAAAGCAATGACTTATTCAAAAGAAGGAGATGATATTGCGAGCAGGCAGGGAGGGGGCCTGGATGAAGTTGGTGGGACTGCTACATTTTCAAATCGGCTCTTCAGGGCAACATAAATAAATATAGCAGAACTCTGAAGAAAATAAAATAGCATGAATCATAAATCAAAGCAATGTAGTGGAGCTGCAGAGGACACTGCAAATAGATAGGATAACAGAGGGAAATATTGGCTCAGGCATAAATAGCTCTTAATAAATCATCAGCCAACAGGAGCAGGGAAGCAGCATCTTAACTGAAGATAATGACAGCTGGATACATCTTGCTGGTCCTTGCTCATTCACTGAATAAACAGCCTGTAGATGCAGGAACATGCTGGAAAGGTCTCTGAGCCCTTCTGCGTTCATCAGGAATATCACTGGCCTGGGAGAAAAAGAAGGTTTCAGCTGAACTGAAGTCCCTCTCTGAGGTGACTGCTGACAACTTGATCTTTAGAAGATATTTAAAGCCTTCCGCCATGGGCTATGTCAACTCCTTAATATTACGCTCCAGCGATGGTATTTTAGGGCTCTATTTCTCAAGCTAGGTCCTCTTGCTATATTTGCTACATGGTATTTGCTATGTAGTGGTTGTGGGCCATAAGTTTTTGCATCAACTGAGTAGATGTCAAAGGTAATCTGAATATAGGCCTTAAATGTTGAAGGCATTCCTTTGCTTCTTTATTTCTTCAGGTGATATGATTTCCTAACACAAGCACAGATTGGATTAATTGCAGCTGCCAAACCAATGTTGCTATCTGAAAGAAAGGATTTCATGTTTCTTTTCTGAGGATGCTTCACCTGCATGTAGGATTCACAGCAAAGGAGTAGGTGGGAGCTTCCAGGTGATCCACCATCAGGAAGCACTGTCCTACTCTTAGAAGAAAATCAATCTAAGCCTCAAGGGGAAAGTCTCAAAGAGGCATAAAAATCAGGCAGTTTTTACAGAGCTACCTTAGTGATCCCATTTTTGTCACCATGCCTGTTTCCCCAGAGCTAAGAAACAGTCTGTGAAGACATAGACCATGACATCCTGGAGCAAGCTGAGAGAAGGAGATCATATGCCTAGACTTAGGCTGTGATGATTGCTAACCTCAAAGAGATTGGGAAAAACAAAGGATCTCAGCTTTCAGTTCCAGTTTCCTCAAGGGGATCCAAGCATGAAATATCCAAGAAAGGAAACAAGAGTGAGAAAGAAAACATAACATCTGGAACTTGTCTCAAGTTCTGCATTGTGGCTCTTTCTCACAGCGAGTTGCTAGTGGATGTCTGTTTAGTGAATAGTACAGGTGGTCATAGTAGTTGAGTGCATTCAGTCCTCTGTTCCAGAAGTCAATAAGGTGTCATTGTTGCTGTTGTGAAGATAAAACCTGTATGAGAGGGAAGGAAAGGAGGAAAAGATGTATGTTGTTTTGCAATCAGTTTAGTAGAAAAAAATGGAAATAGAGATTAAAACTCATATACTCTGAATTTTATCTGCCTTTTATAGAGCTGTCAGTTTTGTGCTTAAATGATAAGGTAAGACATGAATTTTAATAAAACAAACAACAGCACTAGGACTGATTGAATTGCTTTGATGCTTGCAAAAAGGAGGAAGGTCAAAGTAAGCATACCCCCTGCCTTCCCCCGAGGAGCAAAACTGGCAAACCAGTAGCAACAGATTGAGGAGCAGGCTGATGTACTCAACTCAACATTATTTTGCCTCAGTCTTTACTGGTAACACCTGCCCATGAGACTGGGAGAAGCAAGAAGGAGACTAGGGGAGAAAGGTCCTTCCCCTTGTAAGAGAAGATCTGTTTTGTGACCACCTGAGGAACCTGAACATACACAAATCTATGGGACCTGACAAGATGCATACCAGAGTCCTGAAGGTATTTGTTGATGGAGTTGCCAAGACACTCTCCATGATAGTTGAAAAATCACAGTAGTCAACATTCAAGGTCAGGTTGGATGAGGTTTTGAGCAACCTGATCTGGTTGAAGGTACTCATACCCACGGCAGAAGGATCAGACTAGACGGTCTTTGAAGGTCTCTTCCAATCCAAACAATTCTATGATTCTATCATGCTTCATTTTTTTCCGATAACCTTGAGAAAAACAAAATCAGCATTAACTTGTATATGCATTTTCTGCCCTGGCTATGAATACAGTGACATTATAATAGACAGCAATGCAAAAGTTACTGTTGATGAATAGCTTCGGTCATTCAGCTGGTAACCCTATTTAGTAACACATTAGCTTATGAATAGGGTACTTACTACCATGTTCACTGTATTTTATGACCCCAAACACAAATGCACATTTAAATGAGTATAGGCCATTCATCACTCACAGTAAATCCTAGTGCTTCTCTTGAGGATACCAAAGTTCCCAAAGACCATAAATAAAGGGGAGATAAGAAATGAATTGGGTCTGGCAATGTTAAAAAGGGTGTTAGGTCATTGCTGGTCTGCCTGAGAGATATACTTGTAGACTGTTAGGTACTAACTGACATTCATAGGGGTCCCTTGAAGCTGGCAGACTCCAGACTGGAGCAGCTGGAGGAGAGTCAATGGCTTTTTCTGAAGATATTCCTGAATATTCAACTCAAAGCTTTATAGGAACGACAAGGATGTATGTGAGCAAGGCATTGCGGTCCCTGGGATTGTGGAACAGCCATGACAGTGCACTCTGCCAACATTAACACCTAGGAAAGACCTGCTGGCCACCATCTGTGTAGGTAAGAGGGACTTTCCTGCTGTAAACCCTTTCAGTAACTTGGCAGTGTAAGGAGCTGACCACCCACATCCATGCCCTTGCAACGCGTGTCTTGTATTGGACTTTAATAATGGCATATCTGGTGTCCTGGTCTGTGAAGTTAGAGGTTATTTTGACCTGAAGCAGAAGACCAACCCACGATATAACTGCTTGCCTGGCCTTTGAAGCCATCATTTTTGTCTGTGAGTACAGATTACAGCTGACTTTGCATTACCTAGGGGCAGTAGATGAACTCCTGGGTTTTTTTTTTTTTGTGTTGGCTCATTTCTGGATGTCCTTGATAGTGAGGGAGCAAGCGAGAACTGGATGTCCTAGAAGGACACATTAATATTATGTGTACAAGTTGTATCAGAACCTCATGCCTGTACCTCCTTATAGCAATAACCAGTTGTCACATCTTTACAAGCTTGTCCACATTTTTGACTTATACATTCCAAATGATAGCACATCTGTCATTTCTGAGGTGTCAACTGTTCCCCAGTGATGGATTGCTCTTACTTCAAGAATACTTTCCAGTGTGAACATTCTATTAGAATTCTGGTCCCTTCAATTCCCTTTGGCAATGCTTCTCTCTTCTGGTCCTCAACAAATTTTGAAGCTGTAGGGTTCTGCAAAATAGCTGCTATGATCCTCCTCAGGTGTGCTTACAAAGAGTGTCATTGCCTTGCTGTATAAAGTCTGAATAATCGTGGTAGGCTGGAGGAATTGGGTTTATCAAGGTAATTCTGATAATTATCATAATGGGAATCAGCATTAGAAACAAGTGTTAAAATGTTACGGTGGAAACAGAAGATCATTGCCAGGTGGGAAGACAGGGTGCACCCCAGAACCATGTTTGTTAGGTAATAACTAGTTGAGGGATGTTACAGGCTTACAGCACATGTGGGAGACTCCAGTGCACCTAGAGGTTGGGGTGGGCTGTACGCCAGCTTGTGGCACTAAGCCACTGAGCAAACACTTCCTGAGCAAGGTGCTGTTGCTGGGATGTTGTAACAATAACACAGTCCTGTAATGCCAACATGGTCCTGCAGCAAGCCAGGAAGCTGGCCACCAGCTGGTCATTCTGTGGATAAATTTGGCCTTTTAATGACAACAAAATGGCTTGATCGTACTATTCGTTCTCTTTTGGTCAATTGTTGGGATTGCTTTCCAACTGCTGAATTTCTAGGAAGAATATCTGCTCTTCAGAGGAATACTCTAATTTCAGGATAGGCTTTAGGTTGATGAAAACCTTGTCAGAAGATTGAGATAGAAATTCAGAGATCATAATAGGTGAGAGGTTTGGCTCATTTGAGCAAATATCCACTTTGGTTTGATGAGGGTTTCTGTATTTGACTTATTCCTATGCATTGAATAGGTTGGTGAAAGGAAGAAACAGGTAATGACCCAGCTTTGGGTTGAGACAAGCAGATAGTAATACTGTAGTGATTAAAGTTCAACATTTTATACAAATGGCTCAGGCTCATGGCTATACACAACTTGTGTAAAGAAGGTCATAATGGGAGCTAGTAGACAGTGGTATTACAAGCACATGTATGCACCTTCCAGTTAAGCTCTGTACCCTTTTCTCACTTGAAATGTGTTTACAGATACACAGGAAGACAAGAGAAAAAGTAACATCTGTTGTTGTCTTTTCTTTTAGGTTAGAGACTCAGTCATGGCATTATGGAAATGGCTGCAGTGCCTCATATTATGTAAAACCATAGCCAGGCTCAGAGTACAAATTTCCTGTCTTTCTGTGCAACTTTATCATCATTACATGCAGCATCTCTTAGGCTGGGGAGGATGTGCAAACAGTGAGTGTAGAGTGTGTCTCTCCAAACTCCACACAGTCATTTTTGCCCTAATAAACTTGCAGCAAGGCAATGCTTTGTGTTCCCCAGGGTGAAAGTTTTGTGCACTGAAGGTAACAGCCAAATAACCCACTGTACCAGGACCCTATCAAGCAAATGTACCAAATTTTATCCTGAGAAGCCACAATGAATATCTATATGGAAAACAGGGTCCCATTTCAGGCCATCTAAGTCCTTGTATAGGAAATATATATCAGTCCTAGTTTCAGCCTGTTTGCCAGGGCAAGTGGGAATGTTTGCTACTTCTACTATCTACTATAAAAACCCAAGACACTGAGACGTGTTATGCTTGCTGATTTTCATAGGAGAGAATGAACATCAATACTAAATATTTCATATCTGTAAATTTACTTTTTGCCTCCCACTACCTTTTAGCGCTGTAGATAACTGTCTCCATCACCTACCATTACAAACCATTAAAAAATCCAAAATGCACATCTTCTTGTCAAGAATAGGTAATGGACAAAGGATTCTTTTTGGTGCATCCCTTTGCAGAATGACCTGGACAGATGGGATTGATAGGTCAAAGCCAGTTGTATGAGATTCAAAAACGTCAAGTGATGGGTTGTGTATCGGTCACAACAACCCCATGCAGTGCCCCAGGCTTGGGGAAGTGTGGCTGGAAAGCTGCCCAGTGGAAAAGGGCCTGGGGGTGCTGGTTGACAACTGACTGAATATGAGACAGCCGAGAAGTGGTGGCCAAGAAGGCCAAGAGCATCCTGGTTTGTATCAAAAATAGTGTGGCCAGCAGGAGTAGGGAAGTGATCCTTCCCCATACTTGGTGCTGATGAGGCCACACCTTGAATTCTGTGTGCAATTTTGGGCCGCTCAGTACAGGAAAGACATTGAGTGTGTCCAGAGGAGGCCAACAAAGTTGGTTAAGTATCTGAGAGCAGCTGAGGGAACTGAGGTTGTTCAGCCTGGAGAAAAGTAGGCTGAGGGTTGATCTTAGCTCTCTCTATGACTACCTGAATGAAGGCTGTAATGAGGTGGGTGCTGATCTCGTCTCCCAAGTAGTAACTGATAGGATGAGACAGAATGACCTCAAGTTGTACCAAGGGAGGTTTACACTGGATATTAGGAAAAAAAATCTTTATTTAGAGAACAGTGAAGCATTGGAAGAGGAAGTGGTGGAGTCTCCATCCATGGAGATGTGCAAAAATGTGTAGACGTAGTTCTTTGTGATACGATTTAATAAGCACGATGGAGTTGGGCTGACAGTTGGACTAGATGATTCTAGAGGTCTTTTCCAACCTGAATGATTCTATGATTCCATTACTTTATGATCCCATGGTGCAAGAGTCTTCAGCTCAGGATTCTTCATGAAAAAAAAAAGTACAATTGAAAAAGGGTATGAAAGTTTATAAAACTGTTTAGTGGCCGAGAGAAAACAGCTAGGGAAAAACTGCCCAGGGAGTTTCCCAGTTCAAAATCTGAGAGCTTGAAGGTGGCAAATTCAGAAGAAAGAAAACAGACTGGTTCTTCACAAAACTTTTTCAAGCTACGGAGCTCTTTGCTGCAGAGGGCCGTGAATGATGCACATTTAGAGAATTTCACAAAGCAATGGGGCATCCCTATGGAAGACGAAGAGATTAGATCTTTCAAGCACAAAGGTATGATGCTTGGCTCAGGATCTTCCCGTACAGAGGTCATTAGCAACTGGGAGAACACCTTAATGAGGAGTAGATACGGGGTTACATGGACCTGTGGGCTGAATTAATGTGGCCATTCTTGAGTTTCCATGCCGCATCACTGAATAAAGGATCAATTCTGGCATAATTTTGGTGAATTGGCACTAGGTGTACAGATGGTAACAGCAGGTCCAAAGCAGTATTTTTGTTTGTTGATCTATATTCATCACAGACAATGATACTTCCCAGGCTCATACCTGAAAGCAGAGTCTGATTTGTTTTGCTCTGGGTTGTAGATTTTAATTCTGAGTGTTGGTTTCACTTTGGATGTCTCATTAGTAGGGTGACAGTTTCCTATTCGATGAACATGTTCGACACAGATTTCCTTGTCTCCACATTGCTGTCATCTTGTGTTTTGTCATCCTGGCTGATGGATCAGCATGTTCTGGTGTTTTACCCTTCTACGTAATGCCATTATTACTGTTTTCTCTCTCTCTTTCTGTTTCTTTTTTTTTAAGCAGTAATAAAAAAATAAATAGAAATGAAATACACAAAGTATAAACTGCCTTTATGACTGAATGGTTTCCTTGCTGCATTAAGCAATTTCTTTTGTGCCAACAACTCTTGTGAAACCTCAGGTTGCTCTCCCAATGTAGTCATGAGAGCTGCTTTGCCGTGATCATTGCATGCATGGCTGCCTTTTTTGAAACGTGATCATGATTATTGATATCCAGGATTCTGCTTTTCAACTTAGTTGCCAGAAGGGGGTGTCCATGCCTTACAAATCAGCTCTCTGTCAAGGCTGGTAGTAAAATAACCTTAAGCAGTCACTGCGTTCTAAAATGTTTTATAATTGTGACCTGTGTAGAGGTGAAGGGAGCATCACCAACGTGACAGCAGAGATGGGAACTGCTTCGGTGCTGCGGAAGAATGAAGGGAGTTCCACCTTTCAAATGTCCTGGGCTGTGAGTAACATCACAGAGAGGCAAGAGGAAAAAAGAGAAGAAGAAAGGGATTCCCAGGATGCAATGGAGCATGTCAGATAGATTGCAGTCTTTGTGCTGCCCCTGATCCTGGCATCACATTTAGCCCAAAGATCATAGAATCATAAAAAGTTTGAGTTGGACGGGACCTTTAAAAGTCATCCAGTCCAACCTCCCTGCAGTGAGCAGGGGCATCTTCAACCAGGTCAGGTTGCTCTGAACCCCAGCCAATCTGACCTTGAATTTTTCCAGGGTTGAGGCATCTCATCCTCTCTGGGCTGTACAACTGGAATGCCTCAGCTCAGTTTTAATGCATGTGAGGTTTTGACTTTGAACTGTATTCAGCTATATTCAGCAAAAGAGTCAAGAAAGGTCTGTGTTCTCAGTTGTAACTACGGATGAGCACTCCACTATGTTGGTTGTGCCTACAGTGTCAGTGTCTCTTGTCTGACCTGGACAGCCAGGATCCAATCACAATCAAGAGCAAGTCAAAAGAGGCCAAGTAACTCAAGGTGTGGCTTGTCTGACTAGTATATGCATTATTAGCTGCTTACTAGAATCATAGCATCATTAAGGTTGGAAAAGACCTCTAAGATCAAGTCCAGCCATCAGCCCAATACTACCAAGCCTACTAAACCATGTCACGAAGTGCCAAGCCTACATATCTTTTTGAACACTTTCAGGGATGGTGATCCACCACTTCCCTGGGCAGCCTGTTCCAATGCTTTACCACAGGCATTGTCCTTGAAAAATTTGTCCTACAGACATTAGACCCCTATTGCTGGTGCTGTCCTTGAAGAAAGCAAAGTCGACTTGCTCACACAAAATCCCTAGACTATGCAAACAGCAGTCTTCAGACATCTGTCATGTAGATCCTTGTACAGTCCAGCTATGGTTAAAATCTGCAAAAGTTGTTCAGGAGTTATAAAAGTGAGTTCCAGTTTTGAAAATGGAGTATCTACTTCCTCCAACCTGGTCTTGAATGCTCTTTTCCTGCTTGTTCTTTTCCAATTTCCTACCTCAAGGCAGTTAATTTTCCAGAAAATGAGAAGAGGCTCTCTCTCTTTGGGGCTGGTGTCTCTGGCATACCCAAGACCTGGTCTGAGCCTTGTCCCACGTGCTATATTTTGCAAACAGACTACATAGGATAGGGGTGTAATACCATAGTAACCCTAGCAATACTTACTCAGAGACACAACTTTATTCCCTTGTGACACAAGATTCTGCTAGGAAAATCATCATGCCAGGTGGCTTTTCCATCCTTTTTGAATGCCACTTTTTTGCTGACTTCAGGGAAATGTCCATGCTTTTCTCATAGGAGATAAATCATCAGAGCTTCTAATCTCTTGTCTTCACTGACAATCCCTTGCAAACTCTTAGAATCATAGAGTTGTAGAATGGCTTGGGTTGGAATAAACCTTACAGATCATCCAGTTCCAAGCTCCCTGCCATGGGCTGGGACACCTTTCATCAGATCTAGTTGCTCATAGCCTCATTCCACCTGGCCTTGGACACCTCCAGGGATGGGAAATGCATGACTTTTCTGGGCAGCCTGGTCCAATGTCTCACCACCCTCACAGGGAAAAAAACTTCCTATTATCTAATCTAAATCAGTTTTCAGCTTAATACTCTTACCCCTACCCCTGCACTCCCTGATTAAGAGCCCCTCCCCAGATTTCCTGTAGGTGTCCTTTAAGTACTGGAAGGTTGCTCTAAGGTCTCCCTCGAGCCTTCTCTTCTCCAGACTGAACAACTCCAACTCTCTTAGCCAGTCCTTGTATGGGAGGCGCTCCAGCCCTCGGATTGTCATTGTGGCCTCCTCTGCAGTAACTGTAACAGATCCATGTCCTTTCTGTGCTGAGGACTCCAGAACCGAACACAGGACTCCAGGTGAGGTCTCACAAGAGCATAGTAGAGAGGAAGAATCCTCTCCCTCGACCTGCTGGTTACACTTCTTTTGATGGAGTTCAGGATACAGTTGGCCTTCAGGGCTGCAAGCACACATCTTCCTGATACGTTTCTTACTGTGCTCTCTGGTGGAGCTAAATTGGTATTAAAACATCATTCAAAGACATCAATCAATTCAATCAAGGCAGCAATATGTTAGACACTGAATATTCACCTGAGGGAAGATAGTCTTTGCTCTGAAGATCTGAAAATTTAGCGAGAGAGGACAGCCTCATTAGTCTCTTCATTGTTTTAGATAAATAACAGAGGTATTAAGCAGCCTGCTGGTAGCAGAGGCCATTTTCTACACCAAAACTGGGAAATGTCAGAAAAGGATGAAAATATCACACTGAAAGTGTTGTGCCATCTTGTGAAATATAGTTATCAACATGCAATAGAGGGTAACAGGGTGAGGGTGAACTGGTGCATTTGGGAAAATAATAAAAATAACTTGTCCTCTAATAATCACGGCTCATTCATTGGAACCGTCAGAGGAAATGAAATCTGAGCACAGACCCAGAGAAGGTTTAGTAAGGAGTTTACAGAAGTAATCAGGAGATATTGCTGCTTTTGTACTGATAAGATCCCACCTGCCCTAGCAATACTTCTGCTCAATAAAACAAGCTCAGCACTTCAGTGAGCAGAGCAAAACCAGCAGGGTTTTCTGACAAAGAGGCCTTGGTCTGGTTAGAAAAATGTACCTGAGAGGGTATTTTTTTCTTAAATAAAGTTTTAAAATAACTTTGAACCCCTTTTCAGTGCAGTTTTTCATCAGCCTGATCTAGTGGAAGGTGTCCCTGTTCCATGACACATGGATTGGATCTAGATGATCTTTGCAGTCCCTTCCAACACAAACCATTCTATGATTCTATGATTCTATGATTCTATGATTCTATGATTCTATGATTCTATGATTCTATGATTCTATGATTCTATGATTCTATGATTCTATGAACTGGCTTTCCTTAGGCACCACCTGCAGATTCCATAGGGAAAGAGGAAAGACTATGGGTTGAAAGTCACCAATGTAATAGCCAGCCAGTGTTTGCATAAAGGAAAAATCAAAAAAATACCCAAGAAGGATCAAGAATAAATTAAGAAATAGTAAGAACAGGAAAATCATAGAACAGCCACCCAGTCAGAGGCAAGGCAACCAGATCAACTAGAAGAAACAAGACTAGGTCCGATTTGATTTAATGGAAGACGTCCTTGCCCATGGTAAGTGGTTGCAACTGGATGGGCTTTAAGGGCCCTTGGAATCCAAATCTTTCTATGATTCTATGAGAGGAATGCCATATTCACTCATGAAGTAGTCATAAGCCACCGCGGTGTTAGATGGTAATCATGAGACAAGTGATTAAAAATGCAGTCAGGATTCAGCGTAGAGGAGTTCAGGTGGGAAACATTTGCTGACTATCGTGCAGGCATTTTCTTATTATATTTTAACTGTTTTTTTCGGTTTTGCTTTTTTTTCTCTACAGCCTTATAAAAAGCACTTTTACTGTCCCTAATGTTTGTTAGCTTATAGTCTGTTAGAGGTTGTTAAATCCAATAACCCAATATGTGAGAAGCTGTTGTAGCTCCATGTCCCCACATATAGCCGGCAGTAAAACTGAGCACATTTTCCAGATGGGTGCCCCCACTATGTTTTATTTCTATATATCTCTGTGTATGCATGCACACAGGAAAAAAGGAAGATCTGGGGAACTACAGACCGATCAGCCTCATCTCTCTGCTTGGTAAGATCCTGGAAAAGATCCTCCTGGAAACCCTGTTGAGGCACATGGAAAATAAGTCTGTGAATGACGACAGCCAACAAGGCTTCACTAAGGGCAAATTGTGTCTAATGTACTTGATCCAGTGGAAGGTGTCCCTGCCATGGCAGGATGGGTAGAACTGGATGGGCTTTAAGGTCCTTTTCAACCCAAACCATTCTACGATTCCATAAGTATATACATGGCCAACCACACAAATCAATACAGACAGAAAACATAAAAGGAGTCTCTACCAGTATGCATTTAAATACAGAACACTCCCAGAAATGTGAACAAAACTGATGGACTGACCCTGACCTCCTCTCCAGCTGACCAAGACTGAAGTTACTACATAAATACAGATGCAAACACACATAGCGTGGGTTTTTCCAGCAATTAGTCTTAGACAGCCTTTACAGTAGGCAGACCTCAAATCGTTCGGTCTCCCTCATTGCTGCCACCTGGACTTTTCATACAATCATAGAATCATAAAATGGTTTGGGACAGAATGGACCTTAAGAATCATCTAGTTCTGACACTCCTGCTATGAGAGATCTCCAGAGAGGCTTTAGAGCAGCCTTCCAGTGCTTAAAGCAGGCTACGGGAAAGCTTGGGAGGAGGTCTTCATCAGGAAGTGCAGGGATAGCATGAGGAGGAATGTTTTTACACTGAATGAAGAGAGATTTAGATGAAATATTAGGAAGAAATTCTTTCCTGAGAAGGCAGTAAGACACTGGCACAGGTTGCCCAAAGAGGTCATGTCCCCATCCCTGGAGCTGTTCAAGGCCAGGTTGGATGAGGCTAGAGTAACCTGATCCAGTGGAAGGTGAAATGGCAGGGGAATGGAACTGGGTGGACTTTGTGGTCCCTTCTGACCCAAGCCATCCTACGATTCTATGAAATAGAAATTGTGTATATTGAAATATTCATTGACATCATATACCTGTACAGGGGCACTTGTCTCCTCATAATATTTGCTTGAGAATGGAAGGTCATGAGAAAATGGTAATAAGAGTAGAAGCATCAATGATGGCAGGGTTTAAAATTTTCAGGTAAGCTCATCACCTGACTTCATGAAGCTGCTAGAGGCAGGTATCTGTAACTGTAATGAAGGATGGAGCAGTGAAATGCTGAGAACTTTTCACTCTCACCAACTCTAGGACCTTTAGGACCTGTTTTATATGTCTTACAGAGGCAAATTTATCCTTGTAAGTAGGATGGTAAAAGGTCACTGAGTCACTGTAACTCATGCCGGAGTAACCAGAGAAATCCCACATAGACTTGGAGGTCATTGTCATACATAGCAAGGGAAAGGTTAGGGTTGTGGGAAGAGCAAAAGCTGGAGCCAAAGAGTAAAGGAGAATAATAGTATTGTGCAAAAAGTCAGCTCATGTCCTCTACTCCACTAGAGAGCCAATGCCCTTGGGTCATTTTTCACCTCTAGTGAATAATCATCTTTTCTGCACGGCTGTGGTCTAGAACGGCTGTGACTAACCAAGCTTCCTGCAGTTAGCAGGCTTTACTTAGGAGTCATCTAGGGACAAATGCACAGGAGCTGGAAAATGTAATTATTAGAGAGATTTTTATTCCGGAGACTATGCAAAGTTAAATATGCCTTGCTGGGGAAAAAAAAAGGAAAAAAATAAAGGTCATTTAACAACCTGTCTGATAACAGTGAAATGTTCTCACTTCACATAGCATGTGGCCAGGCAAACTTTCCTGATTATATTTTTAATGCCAGGAGCTGTGAGAATCTAAAATTTTCCATACTTAGATGCCTCCATTTCCAGCTTTACAAGTAATCACACTGAAGCAATGCATATTTTCGCATCAAAAAAATGCAACAGATGATGCAACATGAAGGTAAGAGTTCACACAATGAAAGTTTAGCAGTCAGTCTGCAGAATATTTCACATAGCCAAAACCACTCTAAAAAGGTTGTTATTACATAAGGATGTAGATGTCAATATTAAGGGAGGAAAAAGGCCAGGATGAGTAGGATTCAGCTTACCTAGGTTTAGCTGTCTGAAAGAAAGACAGCCAGCCAAAGCTAGCAATCTAGGGAGGGGGTGCTATGATTAGACATATGGGCTTTATGCAGTTGACTGCATGTAGCCAGCTGGAGCCTGTGGAGATGCTCTATGGAATCTATGGATCTCTATGGCTTCTATCTGTGGGTTGAGAAAGGGCACCGGCTCCTGTGAATTCTGTGTCCTACTGGTCAGTCCTAAGTCTTGTGGATGCCTTAAACATCACGTAATGCCAAAGTGTGGGAAAGAGAATCAAGCCTTGAATTCACAGCACAGAGATGTGTTCATCTCAGCAACTTGTGCTGGGCACCTTGCTATAGGAAACAGAGCTCTGACTCGCTGTGAAAGAGGGATAGAATCATAGAATTAGAGAATGGTTTGAGTTGGAAGGGACCTTAAAGGTCATTCAGTTCCAACTTCCCTGCCACGACCAGGGACACCTTCCACTGGATCAGGCTGCTCAAAGCCTATTCCAGTGTCTCAGCACCATCACAGGAAAGAATTTCTGCCAAATATCTAATCTAAATCTCCTCTCTTTCAATTTAAACCCTCGCCCTATGCCTGAGCTTCCTGACAGAAAACCCTTCCCCAGCTTTCCTGAGGGCCTCATTTTAGTATTGCAAGGCTACTCTAAGGCCTCCCTGGAGCCTTCTCCAGGCTGAACAAGTCTCTCAGCCTGTCCTCCTGTGGGAGGTGGTACAACCCTCTGATGATGTTGGTCAGAATATCAGACATCTTATCCTAGGTAGGCATGTGCATTGAGTTGAACATAGATTTAAATCCCACCATCTCCTTTATCCCTCCTGTTAATTATCTCCTCTCTCTTTTTCTTTTCATTCAAGATATAGGTGTGTCCTTTCAGATGTCCTCATACTTCCAAACTGTTCTCTAGCTGCTGCTCTGGAAGCGTCTGCATAACTCCTAGCTACCAGCCCCATGTGGATGTCTCTAATTCCAAATTACGTGAAACATCTTGTTCAAGAAAGTGGGTGGAGCTCTCATTATGTGTTCATTGGCCACAAAATATGTTAAGTGTATGCATCACATTATGGAAAGGAACTGTAGAGTATAGGATTCCCCTCTGCACTCACAAAGTTGTGTTGGTGGAAAACTATTACTGAGGAAAAAGTGGCCTTGAATTCAATATATGCGTTTTTAAAAAACAATACCTATTTTGATTGATTTTTGGTTTTTGTCCTTCTACTTATAATTCAGCCATCAAAAAACCCAGTGTCCTTTTTCAACAGAAACTGCAAAACCTTGAAACTGAGATTTATTCATGATTTCAATTCATACTATCCATTGAAAACAAAACACATTTCCTGTGTAAGTTCAAGATTTGTTTGTTTGCTTGTTTGTTTTCTCTTTCTCAGGCTTTGTGCATTTTAATTTATCACTGCAGGGTCACATGAATGTCATCTTATTCTCTTTTTTTCTTTTCTCCCTTTCAAATAAATGATGGAAAGGTAGCCTATAAGGTACTGTGAATAAAGCACTCACTAATATCATTAAAATGTGAAAAGAAGTTGTCAAATACTAAGCAATGCCAGTTTTGCCACTATGACTGCAAATGGTTTCCTCTCTGTATGTCTTGCTTCTCAAGTATTCCTCTGCTGGGCTGATCTCCAGGCTATGCTGAAGCTTGCCATTTCAGACAAACAAGATGATTTATAGCTTGTGTATATATATATTGATTTGAATGTCAAACTGGACAAAGGCACATCTGAAAATATATGGCTAAAGAGCCAGAAAAGATGATATATGAAAAATCTCTAGAGCTATACTCTTCAGAAGTGTGCTGAGCACGTTTATAGGAGTGTGGACAAAGAGCAGGCTGGAGGCAACAGGGAGCGAAGATGGGCTGGACTCTCGCCTTTTTTAAAGAGTGAAATCCTTGATTCAGGTACTGTTGATCACCCAGAACCCCTCATTCTCTTCTTATCTGCAGCAAAATAGAATGACCATTAGAATAATGAGTCCCTGTGGAAAGTTCTGGAGGTTGAGAGAAGAGGCTGCAAAGTGGGAGGAGGAGGCTTAATGTCTCCTATGGGTGACACAACTACAACTCGTCATTAGAGGCACCAACGTGACCTTGCCAGCCTGATTCTTGTCTACAACCTCCAAGTCTCTTGGCAGAAATTTTTGTTTCCTGATAGAAAGGATTTTGGGGTCAATGTAAAGATGCTGGTGGACAGGACTTGGCTGAATTCACTTGTCTGCCCATGTCCTGCTTGTCTAACAGCCATCAGATTTAATTATTCTAATAATTCTACATCATTAGCAAAACCTGTCATAGAAAGGATAACCTGAACTCTGGTCTCTGCACAAAAGTTTTTTGATGTCTCTTCTGTTAATCAGAAATTGAAGAGGATACAGAAGCAGTCTCACACCTAAAATCCCATGCCCAAGCTTTGCTAAGTCTACTGTTTGCTTCTAAAATGAACCTCTGTCTTTCAAAAATGAAAAAAAGCACAAATAATTATGTACATTGAAGTTTCTGATCATAAAAATGGATGTCTTCAGGAGTCCCACTACGTCCTTGCCCCAGTGGAATGAGAGTAGTATCTGGGGCATGGGATCTGTGGGTTCTTCTAGCAGAGATATGAAAACCCAGTCTCAAGACAAGAACTGAGGCACTCTTGGAGCTCAGATACTTCCAGGGTTAGGGAAGAATTAAACTGAATTCTCAATTACCTGTCTGGGAGGAAACCACTCAAGTGTTGAGGTAAATTCCATCGTAGCTTTATAATCTTACTTTGTATAGTGCTTAGAAGTAATTCTCATCCTGTGGATCATGTACATCACTACTCACATCCTTGTCAAACACTGAGTACTCTTTCAGTGTACATTCATAAGTCCATTAGCTCTAGCGTAGACATCACTCGGAATGGTTCAGAGATGATACCATTCAACTGGGGCAACGCTATATTGATCTTGTATGATGCAGCTCATAAATGACCTGTGCTCCTCGCCACCGCATGCCTTCTAATTTCTCACTGAAATCACTGTCAGGTTCAGTTACAAGCTGTGTGTCTGATGGGTGCAACCTGTACAGGCTACGTCATTTTGTTCACACCTGTGGAAGAATTTCAGATGTCTCCAGTTGGAGACTCTTTATAAGCTGGGTTATTACATCATACAGAGAGTAGGGGAATGAAGAAGTGAATGGTTGGAAGAGAAGAACAGAAAGATACCTTCAGTGCTGCATTTAAGTGTCTTGGGAGTTGTGCAGGTATTACAGTAGCAAATGATGCGGCACTTGGAAAAAACAGATAAGTAGCTTGAGAATAACAGAATCACAGAATGACCTGATCTGGAAGGGACTCAATAAGGATCATCAAGTCCAGCTCCTGACCCTACAAAGAACAACCCCAACATTCACACCATGTGTCTGAGGGCATTGTCCAAATATTTCTTGAATATTGTCAGGCTTGGTGTGACTGCTTCCCTGGGGAGCAGTTCCAGTGCTCCACCACCCTCTGGGTGAAGAACCTTTTCCAAATATCCAACCTAAACCTACACTGGTATGTCTTCCAGCCATTCCCTCAGGTCCTGTCATTGGACACCAGAGAGAAGAGATCAGCACCTGCTCCTCCTCCTTCACTTGTGAGGAAGCAGTAAAAGGCTTTGAGGTCCCCCATCAGTCTCCTCTTCTCCAGGCTAAGCAGACCAAGTGACTTCAGCCACTTCTCATCTGACTTCCCCTTTAGGCCCTTCACCAGCCTTATGACCTTCTCTGGGCACTCTTCAGTAGTTTCATGTCTTTTTTATACTGTGGTGCCCCAGACTGCACCCAGTTCTCGAGGTGAGGCCTCAGCAGTGCAGAGTAGAGCAGGACAATCAACTTCTCCACCAGCTGGCAGTGCTTAGTTTGATGCACCCCAGGACAGGATTGGCCCACTTGGCTTCCAGGGCTCACTGTTGGCTGATGTTCAACTTGCCATCAGCCAGAATCCCAGATCCTTTTCCACAGGGCGGAGAATGATTTTGCCTTCTCATTTTCCCAGATAGATTGGAATCATATTATGCCACCTGATAACATCCTGAGTCCCAGGGGGCAGTTAATGAATCAAGGCACATTATATGCCTTTGAAATATGCGAGTATGATCACAAGGAGGGAAACTGAGGCACAGAGGAAAAGAGACTTGCTGCTGTGTCTTGGTAGGTCTGTGGATTAAAAGCGAGACTTTGAAGCCCTTTGTGCATTGTCTGAGAACCACCTGCTCCACTCCTTGTCTCAAAGTGAGAAGAAATAGCTTGAATTTCAGGTATTCTTCCTCTTTTAATATAAAAAAGAAAATTGATTCCTCAAAGCAACCAGCTGTCATCAATGAAAAATTAAAAATTAAGTCATGTTCAGGAAAAGATTACAGAGCTCTGGATTCCTGCGGAGAAATTCTCTATTCTTCATAAACCCCTTATGGATTTCAGGGAAGGAGATAATGGAGGGATTGTGTCAAGGCATGAAACTCTCTCTAGCTGGGATGTGAGGGAAAGGAAAAAAGAGTGATAAGAGTGGTTGCATTTCATGGTTTTATTAGTTATTACTGAAGGATTATACTTCGTAGCATCTTCCTATTGCAGATATGGAGTAGGTATTTGTCCTTTTGGAAGTGGACCATGATAAAAAGCCATTGAGTCATGTAAGAAATATTGTCTCTGTTCACCACTGAAGACTGGATGAATGCTAGGTCACCCCTTTGAGGACAAGTCTGAATACTGATTCCTAGCTTTTGTGGGAATTTTAAGTGGTATTGTCTTTCTAGCCCCTCCTCCATGGAGGCAAAGACAATTAGAAAGCATGAACTAATAATGTTAATCTGCAGAGAGTCCAACGACTGCTGGATCTGAGATGAGTTGTCCCAGCTTCACCTCAGAAAGGGACTCTGCATTTGAGATCATAGAATCAAACAATTGTTTGGCCTGGAAGGGACCTTCACAAGTCATCTAGTCCACAACTCCTGCAGAAGCTAGGATATCTTTAACTAGATCAGGTTTCTCAGAGTCCCATCCAACCCGACCTTGAATGTTTTCAGGGATGGGGTCTCCATTACCTCCCTGGGTAAAGGTCCACAGTCATTGTAAAAAATTCCTTCTTTATACCCAGTTGAAATTACCCTCCCTTCGATTAAAACTATGGACAATTTGGTGACATTGGTCCATTCTGGTGAGAATGGCAGCCTTCATGAAGAAGGTTTTGGGTGAACTAAGGAAAGCTAAACCATCAGAAATAGAGGCGATCCTCCTCAGGTGAACCCACTGAAGGAGGTCAACCTGCATCAGGAATACTGTGGCTAGCAGGACCAGAGAAATTATCGTCCCCCTGTACTCGGCACTGGTCAGGCCTCATCTTGAATATTGTGTACAGTTCTGGGCCCCCCAGTTTGCGAAAGATGTTAGGATACTGGAATGTGTTCAGAGGAGGGCAACGAAGATGGTGAGGGGGCTGGAGCACAAGTCCTATGAGGAGCGACTGAGGGAGTTGGGGCTGTTTAGTCTAGAGAAGAGGAGGCTCAGGGGAGACCTCATTGCTCTCTACAACTACTTAAAAGGAGGTTGTAGTCGAGCAGGGGTTGGTCTCTTCTCTCAGGTGACCAGTGACAGAACTAGAGGGCATGGACTCAAGCTTCGTCAGGGAAAGTTTAGACTTGATGTTAGGAAAAAGTTCTTCACTGAAAGGGTGATTGGTCATTGGAATGCGCTGCCCAGGGAGGTGGTGAGTCACCGACCCTGGAAATGTTTAAGGGGAGACTGGATGAGGCACTGAGTGCCATGGTTTAGATGATGGATTGGTGTTAGTGTTGGTGTTGGTGTTAGTGTTGGGTTATAGGTTGGACTTGATGATCTCAGAGATCCTTTCCAACCTTATGATACTGTGTTACTGTGATACTGTGATGAATGTGGGGCACCATTAATGATACATGAGAGTATCTGAAACTTCTGTACAAGGCTCCGAGAAGGACAGGGTCAACAGGAGACTCATGTCCTCAAGGCTGGCACCTGGATGCTGGGATAGCCCTAACAGTTCTAAATAGCCTTTGTGCCGACAGCTGAGTCAATAAAATTTTCAGTGTCATTGTCAATATGTAGTTTTTTGTGCCTCCATAAGAGACCTGAACCCATCTGACTTCCAAAAAGGGAAGAGACATTATTTTAGATGTTTGGTTAGGATCTTGTATGTTACCCATCAAAAGTACAATTTATTCCCTCAAATAACACCCAGGTCATGCGCATATTGAACACACTCTGCAAAAGCTGATGGCTCTGTAGACATTGTTTACAAATATGGATGCCTTGACTCAAAATGCTCTTCAACCATCTCCAGCTGGCGAGGCAACATCTACTTCTTGCCTGCAGGAAAGCAGCCCAGCTCAGCCTTTCGAGATGCTCTGTGGCAGGCAGTTGTCTCCTGCCCATTGATTATCAAAAGCAAACTGTACTTAGTACTGAAACCTGAACTGGAGACACAGTGTGACACCTCTTCTCCAGCCTCTGGTGTGTGGTGGGAAAATTTGTGGGAATCAAAGGGAAACAGATACGTCATGGCCCCCAGGAGTTTTCTACCCTGCTTTTCTTTTCTT
The DNA here is from genome assembly GCA_033556795.1 of Tapera naevia. Taxonomy (NCBI): domain Eukaryota; kingdom Metazoa; phylum Chordata; class Aves; order Cuculiformes; family Neomorphidae; genus Tapera; species Tapera naevia. The sequence continues at coordinate 802,453 of JAUMJJ010000063.1, forward strand.
TTTTTTCTTTCTTTCTTTTATTTACTTATTTAGCTACTGTCTTTTAGATGGAAATAGAAGCATCCATAACAACACCAAGCTAAAGTGCAGGGCACAGGCTCTCCACGTCTTCTTCAAAGAGCTCAGGACACTAGGGTTGGCTGTTCAGAAATGATATTTCCATGTTTAAATACAATCCTTTTTGTGTTTGAACCAGTTGCCAAGTTCAGTGAGAAGACATCTTTTCTTCCAGCTCAGACAACTGGGAATGTTGCATTCCTTCCTGTATTTTAAGCAAAGTCTTTTTCCTGGGATCACCAAGAATGAGACTTAACAAATCCTTTTAGTAAGCTCTAATGGTATTAGCAGTGACTTCCCTCCCTCTGCTCTTTTACTGTGACTCATTTTAGCTGTGATTTTATGTCTTTTAACATAAGCCTTGTAATTCTGGTAGTAACCTGTGATAGCTGAGGAGAGGAGATGGAGTTTTTGGACTTCCCTGGGCCAAAAGTCATTGCAGAGATGCACATTGCACAACAAGTTCTGTCCCACCTACCTGTCCTCTTTGAAACAAGGTACAAGACAACCTTCCTTTAGCTTCATGAGACACTTCTCAAAGTATCAGAACAACCAGGCATCAAGATTCCTTTCACTCTACCATGGCTCTTTTCATCCCAGGGAAGTTCAATTTGCGCTTTTTAAGTGGTGTGGGGTTTTTTTCCAATAGATGACTTTTCTGTTGTGTAGAATGAAGATAAATCACAGAAAAATAGAATCATAGAATTGTTTGGATGGGAAGAAATGTTAGAGATCACGCAGTTTCAACCACCCTTGCCATGGACAGGGACACCTCCCACTGGACCAGGCTGCTCAAAGCCTCATCAAACCTGCCCTTGAACACCTCCAGGGATGGGGCAGCAGCGACTTCTCTGGGCAACCTGTGCCAGTACCTTACCACCCTCTCAGGAAAGATTTTCCAATAGTTCATCTAAATCTCAGCTTAAAACCATTCCCTCTCGTGCTCTCCTTGCACTTCCTGATAAAGAGCACCTCCCCGTCTTTCCTGTCACCTCCATGAACATGCACTGAACAATACAAACACAGAGGAGCTGTCAGAGAGAGAAGCTGGTAAACATTTCACAAGAACCAGGTGAGAACCAGACAATGTCCTTACTGAGAACTCCTAATGTTAATAATTACTGTTTTTACCAGGCCTGAACCCTGGCACCCACTCAGAGGTTTTTAATTTCTTAAATTTTTTTCTTTAGATCAAGTAAAGTCCTGGTTTCCATGTCCTAACATCCAGAACCCTATGAAGCTTGCTGTGTCCTATTAATTTGCATTATAACTGCAGAGCAACATCTATATTTTGCACCACTCTTCTGTGCTGGAACCAATGGATTTTTCAAAAGTAAACAGCAAACCAGTGTAATTTTCTAGTTTTTCTTCCAAAACTGGCAGAAAGCAAGATGATGCCTTTCTTTGACTTGTAATGAGGGTGCAATCATACCAAAGAGACTAGCAGAGTTTAGATTACATCCTTAGTGAGCTGGTGTTACTCATGCAGAGAATTTGTAACACATTTAATAGCAATAAAAGGCATGATTCCTACAGCAATGGCGTATTACTAGGGACCTGAAACAAGATATTAATTATTTAGAGCTACATTTTGATAAATTGAGTCCTTTGCCCTCTGGGATACTCCTTTTCCCCCTCCCCTCAACTTCCCATCAATTCATTCCTGAGATTAATTCAGAGCATGCTTCTCCTTTCCTGACATTGCTTTAAACTGGTGAAAGGTACACTGCTGAAAACAGTGGAATTAAATTGGCAAAATAGGAATGTGACTAAAAGATGAAATAGACCTAGCAATGTCTATAACCTGACTGAAGATTGTAGATTTCTTTTTTTTGTCTGAATTTCTATTTTTCACTGGAAATCAGAATCACACTGAGAAGTGTGTATTTCATCTTTACACTAAGCTTCTATTCTTTTCCTTTTTTTCCGCTTTGTTTGTTTATTGCTCCCTTCCCTTCCCTTCCCTTCCCTTCCCTTCCCTTCCCTTCCCTTCCCTTCCCTTCCCTTCCCTTCCCTTCCCTTCCCTTCCCTTCCCTTCCCTTCCCTTCCCTTCCCTTCCCTTCCCTTCCCTTCCCTTCCCTTCCCTTCCCTTCCCTTCCCTTCCCTTCCCTTCCCTTCCCTTCCCTTCCCTTCCCTTCCCTTCCCTTCCCTTCCCTTCCCTTCCCTTCCCTTCCCTTCCCTTCCCTTCCCTTCCCTTCCCTTCCCTTCCCTTCCCTCTTTTTTTACTCTTGAAGAAAACTAAATTTCTTCCCTACTCAAATAAAAATCCATGAAATCTGATTCCTCTGACTGTAGTTGATAAAATGCATGTGGCATCCAACAGAGAACAAATTTTGGCATCTAGTAATATTTTTTAATGAAGGTTGCTGAATGTAACACATAGTGGTTTCATTTAATCACACAGACTGATGCGTAACTTTGATTTCCTTCCTGCCTTTACAATTACTAACACAGAGTTAACCAAAGCTGTAGGTGAGAGCAGCCTTGACAGTCACTCGTAGCTTCTGCTTGACATCAGGTAAACTCTCTCCTCTCCGTTTCTCCTGAAGGAAAATGATTTTTTCCATTTACCTGGCCTAACCTCCTTAGCTAGCAGCCACGTGGGTTAGAGATAATGTGGTCTCAGGGACTAAATTTTAGAATCATAGAATCATAGAATCATAAGGTTGGAAGAGACCTCTGAGATTATTGAGTCCAATCATGCCTGTCTCCCTACTAAACCATATCCCTAAGAAACTCATCTACCCGTCTTTTAAACACATCCAGGGATGGAGACTCCACCACCTCCCTGGGCAATCTGTTCCAATTCCTGACCACTCTCTCAGTGAAGAAATTCTTCCTAATGTCCAGTCTAAACCTGCCCTGGCACAACTTGTGGCCATTCCCTCTCATTCTATCGCTCATCGCTTGTGAGAAGTGACATGCCCACTGATTTCCAGCCTTCGCCTGGGTTTCATAGGTATGAACCTCTCATTCTTTTTGAGTATTGACAGATCAGTGGGGTGAAGTCAGCCAGGACAATTTCGAGAGCTAATATACCAGGTCCAACACACACAAAATAGTGAGACTAACACTATAGCTTGGAAACCAAGAATGGAATGGGAGAGACAAAAAGATGATTGTAGAACATGTTCTAAACTGTCAAAGTAACACAAGGCTCAACTCCGTAACTTCACTCAGTACCAATGGATGTGTATTTAAGTGCAGTAATTTTCTTATCTTTGAACAGAAAATGTCAGTGTTCAAGAGAAAACCTGAGAGACCATCAAGCTTCTTGTGAAACTGAAGAAATCCATGATGGAAACTTTTCAGTTCTTGACTGAGGCTTATGATGATGAGATCCCAAACATCCAGCTCCTGATCAAAGGAACCCTCTTTAAACTGATGAAGATGCTAAACAACCTTTCAGAAAATGATCAACAGAATTGCTTTGAACTTTGGCAGCATTGTATACAACTGTGGTTCATCTCAAAAGGGAACTCTTGTGAGGTGATCATAGTTTATTTTCTTAATTTGTTAATTGCACTACTTGCACCTTCCATGACTTGAGACATTTTACAGAACACACCATGTATCCTCTGCTGTCCAAAAAGTTCAGCATACAGAAATGAGAAGGAAAGAAAATGTGGCTTTTAGGTTATGGAATTCCCTTCTCAGGCTCAGATTTGGTGGATAGTATTTCACAGGTCTTCCTAAGGGATCCAGACAGAGAGTCTGGAGACAGAGTGATTTTTTGGGGGCTGTCCTGTGATAACTGATGACATTCTCTCATCTGTTTGCAGTGTGTGGGTTTTCACATATCTTTTCTATAATGGCAAGCAACATCCTTGGCTGAGGACATTGAGATCCCTAAAGTAATCTGAGGTACTGTTCAATGTTGCTTGACCCAAAGTAATGTTAATCCATAAATCAAGCAATCTGTTCAAGGATATCAGTGATTAAGAGCTGCATGAATTATTTGCCAGCAACTGGCAGATATTCTGACTTCTCAAAAATTTAAGCAGCAACACTTGCCTCCTAAATTGCTTACAACTCAACAGAGTAGAAAGGGGTTGTATATATCTGCCAGATTGTAAACACCTTTACAATATTGCTTTGACAAGATCCTTGGCTGCTAGGTACTGCAAATTGCTTGGAACATAGCACAGATGTAGAGGGGACTTGACACAACAGCTCAACTACTGACTTCCTCTCCAGGACACAGTATTTGTTTCCGGGTATGAAAGAATCACAGTGGAGATTAAATTCTGCAGCTTCTCAGTCACCGTTGCAGCTCAAGGGAGAGAGGTAGATAACCCTCAGGCTGCTGATGTTGAATCTGAGCTTCCTTCCTTTAGGATCACCTGTTAGGATTACACTTTACTAATACTACTTTTAAGGAATATAGCATTGTTTTACTGGTAGACTATTGGCAGAGTAAGTTGTTTAGGACAACACCTCATGAGCCTGGTGAGGTTGCACCTGGAATAGTGTGTTCAGTTTTGGGCTCCTCACTACAAGAAAGACATTGAGGGGCATGTCCGGAGAAGGAAACAAAGCTGAGAAAGGTTCTAGAGAACAAATTTTATGAGGTGTGGTTGAGGGTACTGGGATTGTCTAGCCTAGAGAAGAGGAGGCTGAGGGGAGACCTTATGGTTCTCTACAATTACCTAAAAGACTGTTGCAACAAGGGGAGTGCTGGTTTCTTCTCCCAAATAGCAAGAGATTGGACTAGGGGAAATATCCTCAAGTTTTGCAAGGGGATGTTTAGATTGGATATTAGGAAAAATATTTTTATTAAAAGAGTGGTGAAGCACTGGAAGAGGCTGCCCAGGGAAGCGGTGGAGGGTCTTTCCCTGAAGGTATTAAGAAACATGTAGATGCAGTATTTAGTAACATTTAGTAGGCACAGTGGAATTGGGCTGAAGATTGGACTGCATGATCCTAGAGTTCTTTTCCAGTCTTTATGAATCTATGAAACTTGCATAGGACCTGCATTCATTCACAAAATATTGCTTCACTGTGACAAACTATTGTTAATACACTTAACGGCTGCGTATCTCCAAACCTTGTTACCAGTATCTCCTGCGCTCTGTTATCTGCAGTTTACTAACAAAAAACCTGGGATTGTGGGAGCTGGTGACTGAGTTAGCTGATGGTTTCTTCAGTGTCCTCATCTGCAGAAGCATCTGGCAGTGATCTCTATTTGCACATGGCTTGCTGCCTGAATTAAGCTTATTGTGCTTTATGTAAACACAGCATTGAGACAGTTTGCCAGCTAACACAGGGAAATGGCTAATCAGTTTTGCTTCAGGAAAACAGACCCAGGGGAGGCCTGGAATCTGCTCACTTCCTCCCATCTTCAAGGTTTGCAAACAACTCAGTCCAGAGAGTGATTACATCTGCGCTAGATGACAACCAATTTAGCACAGTAACTCTGCTTGCCAGGGTGAGAGCCAGTCTCCTGAATGGAAAGTGGCCAACACACATTCATCTGGTGCAGGTGGGAAGGGTGGATTTTGAATTAATGAGCTGGGCTTGGATGCGCAAGCCTAGGTTCAGCCTAGAGAAGGATTAAGATTTAGCTAATCTCGCCTTGGATCAGCAAGATGTACTTGAGGCATCTTCCTCTGCGTTTTGGTGTTGTTTTTTTTCCCCCCCACAATTCTAAATTTATCCAAATTGTTTCATTACTGAGGGTCTCAGTTTGCCCATCAGTTTCACATTAAGAAATAATCGCTTGCTACTAAATCCAGGGAGATGTGAGATGCCCTGCACAGGGTTTCATGTGTTGAAATCCTTAGACAGAAATCCTTAGACAGAAAGGACTATTAGTTGGCAACATAATGCTTATAATTTTTAAATTGAGGTTGGTATTAAGAAGAAAATAAAGCAAAAAGAAAACCGAACTGGAGATGATACTGATCTTTTGTAAAGAGCTCCATGCGTCATCACTCCCTCCTCCTTCTCTCCCCCCCATTACAGCTGCAGCCATGGAGATTTATGGATGCATGCATTCTAATTTGCTTTATGTTTCGTCTGCAGAAAGACACAGCTGTACAGAGCTACTTTGTCAAGAAAATGTCACATTGCACTTAATTGCCCGATAAAGAATGGCAAGTCAAAAACAATACAGCTAACATGTTCAACTCCTTTTGTTTTTCAATATATAATTTAAATTTGTTGAAGCTTGGGTGTAAAGCGGAGAGAGTCATTGTGTGGTTCTCAGTAACAATTTTTCACCTGCAGAACTACCCAATGAAAGACTGCCTTCTCCTCACGCTTTCCCTTCACATCATATGATAATAATGCGAGTAGACTGCCTTTTCACTAAAACATCTGTTTTGTGTTTTGATGGGTAAGATGAAATATACATAAAAATTAATTTGGTTTGTAATCAGTTGATTAATGGGTTTAACAAATACACTGTGTTCTCTTCCACTTCACTCCAGGGCTGCAGTTCCACAGCAGTTGAAACGCTCTCTACAGTCTGGAAAAACAGGAGTTCATGTTTGTTTCCTGTTGAAGACAGTACTGAAGGTGACGCAGCTGGATAGCCATGACCTCCTGAATAACAAGTGATCTGTGGTCATGATAGGACACCTATGAAAGGGACTTCTGGAGGAATCACAGAATCATAAAATGGTTTGGGTCGAAAAGGACCTTAAAGATCATCCAGTTCCAACCCCCATGAGAGGCTTCTTCCCAATAGTAATCACAGATTCAAAGGAAAAGTATAAAAAATGACACACATAAAATGGCTCTTCCCTAGTATATTTCTCCCAATGTCTGCCAACCGAAGAGATTAAGATTGCCATATTTAATATCCTATAAGTTACAACATAGATTATAAGCAGACACCAAGAGAAGAAGAAGAAGTATGAACAGATTATTTTAAGTTCCCAGAATGTGATGTTGAAATATGCTTGCAGAGGATTTAAGATGTTTTTTTGATTCCAAAGATGCAGGTCTTAAGCCTTGTACTTTATTTAACCCAAAGAGAGCTTGTTCTAAATCCAAGTGGTTGGCCCATAGACCGAAGCATAAAGATGATCACAGGTGTAACACTGACCAGTTCTGACCTGAGAAGTTGGCAGGGGAAATAGCAACGTTCTACCTAGGCTAAGCAGGCTTGGACGAATCATGAAATCTGTGTTGTTTGCATATTTTAGTGGTAATATAGGTGCAAAAGGATGTGATTTCCTGAAAAACACAAATACAAATACAAATACATACTGGATGGAGAATGGATTGAAAGTAGCCCTGAGGAGAAGTACTTGATGGTGCTGGGGGATGAGAAGCTCAACATGAGCCAGCAATGTTTTCTCACAGCCCAGAAAGCCAACTGTATTCTGGGCTGCCTCAGAAGTGTGACCAGCAGGATGAGGGAGGGGATTCTCCCCCTCTACTCTGCTCTTGGGAGACCCCACCTGGAGTAGTGCATTATGTTCTGAAGTCCTCAGCACAGGATGGGCACGATCAGAGGCTGGAACACCTCCCATACAAGGACAGACTGAGAGAGTTGGAGTTGTTTATCCTGGAGAAGGCTTCAAGGAGACCTTAGAGCAGGTTTTCAGTACTTAAACAGAGTCTACAGGAAAACTGGGGGTAAGGGGCGCTCTTTATGAGGTAGTGAAGGGATAGGGTGAGTGGGAGCAGTTTTAAGCTGAAAGACGGGGGATTTGGATGGGATATTAGGAAGAAATCTTTTCCTGTGAGGATGGTGAGGCAATGGAGCAGGTTGCCCAGATGCAATGAATTCCCCATCCCTCTAGGTGTTCAAGACCAGGTAGGTTGAGCCTTTGAGCAACCTGACCCAGTGGAAGGTGTCCCTGTCCATGACAGGGGAGTTGGGACTGGATGATCTTTAAGGTCCCTTCCAACCTAAACCATTCTATGATTCTATGATACATGTCTGAATGCTTATCAGGTTCCCCCCATGCTTCTCTTATAACAAGGACTAAACTGCCTCTTCAGTCTTTCTACCATCCATACACTTTACCATCACTAAAATCTTACTTTCCTCTAGCAAGCTGCTGAACATAATATCGTGTTTGGAAGAAATTCTTGCAGAACCTACTGGGAGATTTTTTTGCCTTTTCCATTCATTAATGATTATCCATTGACAGTTACTTGGGATCAGTGTGTTAGGTGTTTTTAATCCATTTTATTGCTCCTATTATGGGTTAGTCACAACATGAGTGCAAGAAGCCACCTGTTCATAAAGGTTGGAAGAGATTGCTTACGAAAAATACTTAAGTAAAGTAGTGTGCATAATGGGTTGAAGCATTTTATTCAGCCATGGGAAATATCAGTCACAGGAAATGCCAGTGGGAGTAACAGTACATTGAATGCATAATAGCTGACATTTCAAATACTGCAAGAATTGTTTACATTGGTTTCTATGCAACTCCATTTGTTTTCCTAAGAAAGTTGTTCTTTCTTGAAGCTGGAGTTTAATACTTACATATCAGGGTTTTACAGATATATGCATCCGTAGAAGTTTGCTGCACATGATGCTTTGTCAGGAACCAAACCAAACTCTGATCTTTGCGTTTAGGTTTATTTCAGCAGAAGAGACTTGGAGACAGCCAAACTGGACTGTAAACTAGGTAGTAAGGGTCTTACTAATGATGCAGCTATGAAAATGTGATCTGAGATAATCTGTTTCATGACCTGCAGTGCTAAAATCACAGTATAAATATTATTAATGAAAAAGGGTATATATTGTTACCTCCCTTTCAGGACTTTGTTATAACAGCACTTTGTTGGACTTTGTTTCCTTGGCTGAAGGAATATGATGTTTCTCAGACTCAGTCTTTAGAAGAAAATATAAAGATAAACCTAAATTCCATTCAGTTTTTTAGTAATATATCATAGAACGATTAATCTTTGAAAAGACTTCTAACACCATCCATTCCAATGGAATGGAGTCTGTTTGGTCTCAAGTTGTGCCAGGGGGAGATTTAGATGGGATATTAGGAAAAAAAAATCTTTACTGAAAGATTTGGTGAAGCATTAGAACAGGCTGCCCAGGAAAGTGGCGGCATCATCATCCTTCGAGGTATTCAAAAAATGTGAAGTTGTGGTTCTTCAGGACATGGTTTAGCAGGCACAGTGGTGTTGTGTTGATGGTTGGACTTGATGATCTTAGAGGTCTTTTCTATTCTTAATGATTCTCTGATTCTAAACCTATTCTTTATAAAGCTAATGGTAGCAATCAACGAGCAAATGAAAATATTTCCTCAATCCAGATCTTGGTGGAATCCAAGGGACATTTCTCTATAATACAGACTAGCAGAATAAAAATGTTATTTGCCATTGAAAACAGAATACCAATATATGGAATGTACTCTCTCCTTTGAGGGGCTATATAATACCTTTGCATCCGTAGAAACACAGGCAGGTGTTCTCATAGAATCACAGAATGGTTTGGGTTGGAAGGTACCCTTAAAAATCATCCAGTTCTAAACTCTCTGCCATGGGCAGGGACACCCCCCATCAGACCAGACTGCTCAAGGCCTGGTCAAATCTGGCCTTGAACACCTCCAGGCATGGGGCATCCATAACTTAGGCAACCTGTGCCAGTGTCTCAACACACTCATCAAGGAGAATTCTTTTCTAATGTCTGATCTAAAACTTCCTTCTTCCAATTTAAAGCCACTCCCCCTTTCCTACCACCAAATACATTTGTAAAAAGACTCTCCACAGATTTCTTGCAGGCCCCCTTCAGGTATTGGAAGGCCACTCTAAGGTCTCCCCAGACCTTTCTCTTCTCCAGGCTGAACAATCCCACCTCTCTCAGCCCGTCAGTCTGCCTCCATGGGAAGATTCTGATCATCAGGTAAGTAACTGAAATCTAAAGGATGTCAGAGCTATTTTGTGGTTTGTTTTTTTTTTCTCCTTTGCTTTTCTCAGGAGTGGGAGGCATCTGGAGTGGGAGTGGGAGCCCTGGTAGCACCAAGGATTTATGGTGGTATTTGCTGATCTGGATAATGGACTTCGTGGCATTTTAGCACATTGTAACCTTGAGACCTCTGCCTCTTTCCTGTTTGATGGGCGTGGATAAACACAAGCAAATCCAGTCTAGAGAGTGGATTCTGTGAAACTTTCCATTAAGCATTAGTGATCCAGTTTTGTTGGATTAATTGGCCCAAGGACTTTAGTCTTCTACAGTCTAAACTTTGGACCATTTTGGTTTATCCTCTTGCCTGGAGCAGACTGCCATGGAGATCTCCTTTCTCTTGGCCTTGTGATATCAAAGGTGTGTAACACCAGTTTATCATAGAATAGAATTAAAGAATTATAGAATAATAGAATTGTTGTGGTTGAAAAAGACCTCTAAGGTCACCAAATCTAACCATCAGCACAATAACATACTAAACCATGTCTTGCAGCACCACATCTACATGTTTTTTGAACCCCTCCAGGGATGGCGACTCCACCACTTCCCTGGGCAGCCTGTTCCAATGCTTCACCAGTCTTTCAGTAAAGTTTTTTTCCTAACATCCAACTTAAACCTCCCCTGGCACAACTTGAATACATAGAAGGTGTTCTTCATTCTTTTGACTACTACTTAAATTGCGTCTCTCTTAGATATATTGAGCTTTGGAACCTGAGTGGAAAAAAGGTGCCTCTCTGACAGCCTTGACTCAGATATCCCCATCTGCTAATTCTCCATTCATTCTCCAAGTATTTTCTGTTGAACATTACTGGAGGTAGGCACTTCAGTACTATGTAGAAACAAGATGCTACCAACTGCATGATCAGCAATGGCTCTCCAGTGGGGGAAGTAAGGTGTTAGCTCCATCAAAGCTTTGAGTGAGCTTGTGCTGGAACCGGTGACTAGTGTTGGATATTGAGGGATGGGAGAAGAAAAGGTGATTAGTGGAGATATTTTAGAGGATCAAGATAAATAGAGGTCAATAGTTGAGGTTTTTTGACACTGCATTGTAATTTTCATGTGTGAAAGTTTCTTGCTGAGCTCACTTTCATCACTCTACCCTGCAGCACAATCAGATGCAGGCCACCTGATGTCATCTTTTCTTAAGTCCACAAGAGTCTTTCTCTAGATGCTTCCAGAACTGAAGTTAGAGCTGCACTGGGATGCAGGTAGATGTAAATATGACTGATCTCACTTTCTGACCTTTGAGAGGGAGAGGTGTTGTCTCCTTTGCAAAAAGTCAGCATTGCCTCCCAGGGCTTCTTAGTCAGGGCTGGCCTGATCCGTTTTCCCCTCAAACAACACTGCCATTTTGAAAGTTGCCTGAGCCCCCAGGCAGTTTTCAGAAACTCTTTATGACTAAGACGTACACATTAATGCAGTGTTACTGTGGTGTTTAGGAAAGCTTTTCCAGGGCTCTGTCAGTGCCTCTACTGAAAGCCTGGAGTGGTGGTGTTAAGCTGCTCCAACTCCAATTTGCTTTTTTCTCTTTGTTTTCCTGCTGCATTTTTGTGTTTTTGATTTTATTTTGACTTTTTTTTGGCAGTATCGCCTATGCCAAATCAATACTTATTTTTCTGTTGTTAATGCCCTAGTACTGTTCAATTGAGTTAAAGGATTGTAAGGACTTGTGCTCTTGTGCTCGCTTTTTTTTTTTTTATCAAATCTCTTTGTAAATATCATAGTGAAATCTACTATAGAATTATTTAATGGTTTGGGTTGGAAGGGACCTGAAAGATCATCAAGTTCCAACACACTTGGCCAGGGACACCTTCTACTGGATCAGGTTGCTCATGGCCTCATCCAACCTGGCCTTGAACAGCTCCAAGGAGGGAACATCCAAGACTTCTCTGGGCAACCTGTGCCAGTGCCTCACCACCCTCACAGGGAAGAATTTCTTCCTAACATCTAGTCTAAATCTCCCCACTTTCAGTTTAAGACCATTCCTCCTCATCCTATCTCTGCACTCCATGATACAGAGCCCCTCCCCAACTTTTCTGTAGCCCCCTTTCAGTACTGGAAGGCAGCTCTAGTATCTCCCTGGAGCCTTCTCTTCTTGAGGCTGAACAACCACAACTGTCTCAACCTGTTGTTACAGAGGATGTACTCCAGCTCTGTGATCATTTTTGTGGCTTTCTCTGGAACCATTCCAACAGTTCTATATATTTCTTATGCTGGGGATTCTAAGTATGGATATTAATTTTTCCAGAGCAGATGGGAGTTAAAGAATTCATGGACAGTAACAGACTTAATCTACTTTTTGTGATCTCCTTGTGGTGCCATAAATACACTCTGCAAGTAGGTAGGATCTTACAGGGTGAATGGTGTTGCAAGCATCAATGCCTTGCATTACAAGACTTCTCCAACAGAAGTGTATAACTTCAGATACATTCCATGGGCTGTGTGACAAAGGATGAACTTTACTGGTGTGCTTGAACACATCAGTCTGGGAGGAGGTAACAGCCACGATCAACGAGTCCTGTGCAGTGACATTAGCACTTGGTGAAGGTGCCACTTCTCAGCCAAGATATGGCACTGGTCTGCATACTGGTGTTTAGGACTGTCTGATTAAAATAAAGGGAGTCTGTTTAACCATTTTTGCAGTTCCACTTTTTCCCCTGGGGAAAGGGTAAAAAGGGTACTTATTTAACTTCACAGTCAGTTGGGATTCTGTTAGTCATTGTGTTGTCTAAGACATGGTAAGTTAAAATATTTGTGGCAGCTGCAGCCTAAAGTGAAGTGCCTTCAGGAGTGCTGAATTCCTGTAGGTCTTGTGTCATATGTGGTGGTCTCACATGGAAATCCTGGAACCCAGGCATCTCTCATAGGCCTGGACGTTAGCTGAACTTTGAGTAGCTGAATGATGCTGACAGTTGCTGCTCAGCTAAGTGCAGTTGTCTTACCCTACATGTTGAAATACAGATGGGGAGGGGCTCTTTATCAGGGTTTCCAGGGACAGAACAAGGGGTAAAGATTTTAAGCTGAAAGAGGGGAGATTTAGATTAGATATTAGGAAGAAATTCTTCCCCATGAGGGTAGTGAGGACCTGGCACAGGTTGCCCATCTTGGATGCCCCATCCCTGGAGGTGTTCAAGGCCTGGCTGTATGAGGCTTTAAGCAACCTGATCGAGTGGGAGGTGCCTCTGCCCATGGCAGGGGGGTTGAATTGGATGATCTTTAAGGTCCCTTTCAACACAAAGTATGATTCAATGAGTATCTGATCTTAATACTGCTCACACAAGGGCTTTCCTTGATTGACAAAAGCTGGTGTGTCTACTTGAGCTTCAAGAGTCTGACCCTGCCTGCAGAGGGCTGCAGATGGAATAGAAGAGTTGATTTATAGGGGAAAACAACTCTTTGTGGGTTTTCTACACCATACCTGAGAACGTTGGGGTTGTTTGGCTCCAGGCAAATTTCCACCAGTTTCTCCAGCACAGTAAATTTTGCTCCTCTTTAGACTGTCTTGGGGAAAGAGCCTTTCTCATAGACTGAAAGAGATTAGAGCACAACACCTGACCATGCTCTTCTCCCAGTGCCCTAGGTTTTCTAGAGGGAATCAGTCTACCATCAGCAATACAGCAAACCTCCGTGTTGCTGCATCAATAGCATTTTAAGAGCTTGTGGGTTTAATATTAATAGCAAAGTCTTTTTTTTTTTTAGGTAGGGGAAACTGAGGCACTGGGGTCCAGTCATTGACAAGTGCTGCTCAATGCAGTCTCTGCTGTTCCAGTCAAAAGCATCTCACAGCTCTGAGTTACACCAGTGCTCCACAGCTTTGATTCCTGGTTCCTTTCCTGTCCTTATACATCCCTCCTAATTCCTGCAGACACAGTGAGATGGAGCAAGATTTACCAAGAAGCCTGTGTCTTTGCCAAAGTGCTAATTTCTGGTGCTGGTAAACTGGGAATTATGCTATGTGGGCTTCATTTAATCTGCACATTGACTTGACTGTTTGGTCAGGTGAGGCCGTTACCAAACCTGACAGCTGGCAATTAGATTTAAATGAAGGTGAAAAAATAATAAGAATGGATAAAATGAGGCAAACATGGTGAGATGCACTGTGCTGGGAGGCTACTTGCCTGCAAGAGCTGATTTTGTTTCACTGAATTAAGCATCTCATTATGTCTCCAACTTTCATCTTGCTTTTAGTGCGACGATCTCATGTGAAAATGGGTCTGGAAAGTCAATTTATGACAAGCTTAAAGGAGTGAAATTCCAGGTTCATCATAGGTTGACATCATGTCTAGCTTCATTATCATGAGCTAAGAAATATGGACTAAATGTGAGTCTTTTGAGCTCATACAGACTGTATATTTTAAAAGAAATACTCTGTTCTGTTAATTTTTCCTTAATAGAGTAGAGCACAACCAGCTCTCATGATTTTAGTAAGAGCCTCCTGATGACTGGTACTTTCCTTAAACCTCTTGATCTTAGACTCGTGGTATTTTGTGATAATTACTACTTTCATGCATAAAACCCTCACATAATTGTCAAGATAGTTTTTCCAATGTGATCTGCCTGCATTCAACTGGGTCAAAAGTAAAAGACAAGAAAAGGACACAGATTTTCCAACCTTATGAATTCAGGTATGTGTAACCGTAACTAAGCAAGGCCTGTCTTAGTTGCTGTAATAGCCCTCTCAAACCTCAATAGCTCTCTCTCTTGACAGGGGTCCACAAACGGGTTCATGCAGCCAAAGACAGAGATTGCTCTCTCTCATGAAGCATTTAAATTTTTATTTTATTTTGGTTTCTGAACGTAGAACTGCATTTTAGTTGACTCGTGTAAATTCTGTTATTTAAAATGAAGATCTATTCAAAAGAAGATAAAAGATGTTGTGAGATATATCGCAGAAGCATAGAATTGTTTTGTTTAGAGGCGATATTAAGGATCATTCAGTTCCAAGACCTCTGCCATGGACAGAGACACCTTCCACTGGACCAGATTGCGCAAAGCCTCATCCATACTGGCCCTGAACGCCTCCAGGGATGGGGCAGCCATGACTTCTCTGGACAATTTCTTCCAGTTCCTCAGCACCCTCACAATAAAAAGTTTCTTCCTAATGTCTGATCTTTCAGTTTAAAACTGTCCCTGTCCCTGCACTCCCTGATGAAGAGCCCTCCCCCATCTTTCCTGTAGCTTCCTTTCAGTACTGGAAGCTTGTTCTAAGGTCTCCTTGGAGCTTTCTCTTCTCTAGGATGAACAAGCCTAGCTCAGCATGTCCTCAGACGGGAGGTACTCCAGCCCTTGGACCATCTTCG
Source organism: Tapera naevia (assembly GCA_033556795.1). Classification (NCBI taxonomy): domain Eukaryota; kingdom Metazoa; phylum Chordata; class Aves; order Cuculiformes; family Neomorphidae; genus Tapera; species Tapera naevia. The sequence continues at coordinate 817,693 of JAUMJJ010000063.1, forward strand.
TGGCATCTTCTGGACTCGCTCCAAGAGATCCGTGCCCTTCCTCTGCTGAGAACTCCAGAACTGAACACAGGGCTCCAGGTGAGATTTCACGAGAGCAGAGTAGAGGGGTAGAATCACCTCCCTCGACCTGATGGTTTGTAACTGCAACAAGCTTTACTGAATAACTGGAGAAGAGATATGAGACAAAGATACTAAGAACACATATCCCTTTTATGTAATATCATGCAAACATAATAAGAGTATGTGTTCAGACGGTGAAATAAGGGGACCATAAAGTGACAAGAAAGCCTTTATGAACCTGAGACTTTACATTTTATATGTAGGTTGCACTCCTGTCTAATGCATTTCGACTATGGGCAGGGGAAGAGGGACAACTCTTAAATCAAGTCTTAGCATTCTTGATTAGCACTTCTTTCTTTATTACAAAGGTAGGTTGGGAAAAGCAACTGGGAGGGAAGATGTGGATTGATTCTGAATTCTGGTGTCTCCAAGATTCAGTGAATTTATGTTACGACTTAATCTAAATGATAACTGAGCTCTTACCAGGTGACTTTTAGCTGGCATGCTAAGAAGTAGAGATTTCTCCAAAGGCTTGAAGCATTAGTGGAAAAAAACACAGCAAACTTGCCCACAAACTTGTTTCTCAGTCTAAAAGCTCCAGGGATGTAAATAATCTCTCAGCCACTGTTAATGTTTCCCTGAAAGAGAGAGGCATTTAGGAGCGAGCGAGGTTTGTAACAATGAAATGTCAGTGGTGACGTTAAAGAGGAAACGAATGTTCCCAGTCGATGCTCTGAGAAGAGAACTGCCGTAGATCTGAGCAGCTTGGCTCTCAGACTAAGTAGCTTGGCTCCCCTCCCCCCCTACATCTCCTTTGTTGTTCATCATATTTCATACCAGACGAATGTCTACAAAGGCAGCCAGCTAAAGACATAAAGACCTCATAGGCTTCCTTAAGTCCAATAATTACCATGCTCACAGTCAATTACAGGTTTTACAGCTACTCCGAGGCAAGACATTGGTTCCTACAAGAGTGCCAGGGGTGACAATTATCCTGCTTCAGATTCTCATATGTCAGCGGGCTGAGGGATAAACTGAAATAGGAAAACTAATTATCTCAACAAGTTTTTACCATAGGATGCTATTATTACTGCTGTAAAGGAAAAGCAGGAGGGATGGAGGAGCTCTAGACAACAGCTTTGAAACTGGAGCAGAATCTCTTGCACCTGAATCTCTTAGAACAGCAGAAATGCCTTGGTACATTTTCAGTTCCTTGATCCTCTTTCTCCTTGCTTACCTATAAACCCAGACTTTCTCAGTCTCCTGAAACCACCAGCACAGCCTGCTTAGAGACTTACAAGCTCTAATCCATGACTGGCATCTCAGTAAATTAGGTCCATTACAGAGCTGGGCAACAGTTTAACTACGTGGTAGCTCTTGATGTCTCACTTTCCTACATGTCTGCTGAGCATCTGCTGACCTCAGGCTTAGGGCTACCCTAAATCAGAGCCTATAAATTACTACTGCAATAGCTGCTCCATTGTGTCTGAGCAATTAAGTTTCATTAGTGAAAGGACCTAAACCTCCGTTCCAGTTGTGAGGTGAACTGTGGAGAGCACAGCTCAAGGAATGTTGATTTATTATTTATATTAAGTGGAAATACAAAGTAATTAGCAGTCTTGGAGGCTGTTTGTTCCCTGATCTTCTTCACTAAGTGTTGTTTCAGCTGTGAAAACAAATTCAATTTTCCCAGTATTTTTCCATTATGCACCTGAGAATTTTGAGTAGTCCTCCCCATGCCCTTAGTGTTGTGCACCTTCCACCCAACTGGCCAAAACACATAAGATACTGTGGCCAACAACGTACCAGGAATGATATTACCAGTACAGTACCAAAATAACCTCTGAGTCCCTGACTATCCTTGCAAAGTACCTGTAGTAGGGAAAAACCTTGATCACTTTTCATTAAAATCATTCGGAATTGAAGAAATTTGTTGATTTATTAGAAATATGAAATTAACTGGCAGTAAGAGAACTTCATTTTCAAGGTTTATATCAGCAATACAACACAGAACTGCAACATAAGACATACAAAAATGTTAATAAACACAGATTACTAAAGACCTTTTGTAACTTATCATAAAAGGTTCTCAGCACAAACACAGACACACTGAGTTATATGTGAATGCTTCTGACCCCCTCACAGGACCTGTGGGTTGCAGAGAGAGTGGGTTTCCTTACTTGCCTGTCATCCTGCAGAAGATCATGGAATCATAGACTTGCAGGACAGTTTGGATTGGAAGGGACCTAAAAGTATAATCTATTTCCAACCACCCTGCTGTTGAGAGGGACACTTCCCAGTGCATCAGGTTGTTCAAAACCTCATTCACAATTCAAGGGATGAGACACCCATGGCTTCTTGAGCAACTTGTACCAGTGCCTCATCACTCTTACAGCAAAAAATTTCTTCATAATGTATAATCTAAATCTCCACTCTTTCATCTTAAAACCATTCCCCTTTGTCCTGTCCTTGATAAAGAGCCCCTTCCCAGTTCTCCTGTAGCTGCCTTCAAGTACTGGATGGCTGTTCTGAGGTGTCCCCAGAGCCTTCTCTTCTCCAGGCTGAACAATCCCAATTGGCTTAGAAAAGTAAAGACAGAAACCTGGAAAGGAAGACGTTACAAGGATGTCCCAAGGGTACATCTGCCAAGAATCACATGGCCCATTGGGCTGGCTAAGGTGAGACAGACTTTTTGGTGAACAGCATGTGACAGAGTGACATTGCAAAACCATACTCCACCAACCAAAAATTCTCATGTATGTGCTTCCTCTGTGATCCACTAGAAGAGCCTTTGTTGTGAATTCAGGATATGGTTCAAATATGGAGCAGGAAGGACAAGACATGGCTGCTCCAGGCCTCCTGAGATCCACACTCACCCTGGCCGGTGCTGACATGCTAGTGATAATCTGTGAGGCCCACACTGCTCTAGCCTCACCTACATAAGTTTTGCAGACCCCACATTCTCCCAGGCTCACCAGGTCTAGCAGAGGGAGTTACCTTTGCTTGGAATGACCACAGCTCCAATGTATTCTTCCTCAGCCACCACTGTCTGAGGCTGCAGCAGAGCCAGCAGAGAACAATTCCTCCAACAAAGCCTTATTTTATGGGTGTGAAGCTTTGTCTCTACCCATTCCCCTTTGCACACTTTGTTAAAATCAGCCCATTAAAAAGTAAAATAAAAGAGATGACTTCTAAATTAGGTAATAAAGCTGGAGCCAATCAGGCTGTTAGTGGCTATGAATTTTTTATGCTTGTGCCACTGAGCAAGATGGGAAAGGAAGGGAAACAGAAACACATTGCTGGGGGTCTGATGTGTCTATTGGATTTAGTGCAAGGGTACAGGCAGTACAAGAAAATAAACATTCAGGGAGAGTTCAGATCCATGCTCTAGCCATCAGAAAAGAAACAAGGGTACAAGGAAGAGCTGTATACCTTTCAGTACACATACTGCTGCTTGCAGGTAAGACCTAAGGTAGAAGGGATCAAACTTCAGTGGTTTCCAGCTTGTACTTCAAATTAGAAGTCATATAAGAGGTGCATAATTTTTTTTCTTGCTTCTTCCTTTGTTTTTGTTCAGGTGATAAACTGGAATAATGGAGGTGGGATAAACACTCTCTTGGTTAAATGAACCCAAAACGATCAACTTCCTCTGTTGAAACAGAAGTTCAGCTGGAGTTGGCTGAAACAGCTACACAACTTGGATCGAAAGCTTTATGCCTTTTAATCGTTTGTTGTTTGGAGATATATTTCTAAATTAAATATTATCTCTAAGGAAAGACAAAATATCTCATTACTATTGAAGTTTTTCTTTCAGCAGCAGAGTTCAGCTGTTAAATGGATCCAAATTGTTGTGGTCCAAGGGTTCTGGAGAGCAAAAGTACTTAAGTGCAAATATTTTCTCTGCGAATTCACTGTCTTGGCTTGGGCTCATCCTACTCAGATGTTGTCTGTGGGGCTGCTTATAGCACAATTTTGCTGTGTAAATAAATGTAGCCTATAATCTACAGTAAAACCAGACAGGAGGTAAAATGCAGCAGTTCCTATACATACACTTTCACTTTGGAATCAGAAGGCTCTTTGTCCATCTCTGTCATTCAGCCACCTTTCCATTCCAGACCAAGTTTAGCTCAATACACAGGAGTAAACTGACCTGCTAAAAAGTCCTCTTATAAAATAAACTAAGAATGACTATGCAAGTTATTCAATTAGATGTGCACTTACTCGGCTAGGTGTGAGCCAGTGTTGAGCTGGAAGTGATGTGACTATGGTTTGCATGGTACTAAGTCTAAGAAGTCTTAAACGAAAACTGTCTATTCAACTCTTATTCCAGACCACAGCAGTCCATGGAGACTGGAGAGGGGAAATGAGCTTGCTCTGTTTTATTCCTGATATACTGGTTATGTTTTTTGACCTTGTTTTTCAATGAATCTGCTGTCTTAGGCTGCATTATCCTTTAATGACTTTCATACATCTACCAATGTTAGATACCTTCTACTTTTCTTATCATCACAGAGATGGATACTATCTTAGGCATGAGTCACAGCCGCTGTTCAACTGCAGCATTCAATACTGCACGCCAGGAGAAAACACAAAATCCACATACAAACAGAAATATGGAACTGGAGACAGGTGAGATTGTTTCCCTTCTATTTCAGTAACTGCTTTCATTAGATCAGGAGATATCTTCATAACATTTAAGCCTGCAGAAGTGAAATTGAGGATGTCTCATTCTGTACTTCTATTCACATCTTCAGAGGTGTTGACATTCTCTTTCATTTGCTAAGCAAACGAGCCATGAGCTATTTTGCAGCACGAAGACAGTATAAAAATGAACACTTAATATGAACTGAAATGTATACAGATGGATGAACGGGTGCAGACTTACCTAGGATTGCACACAGCCCTCAGCATGTATGAATGCTTATGCTTTACCTCCAAGTTGAAGCAAGTGAGACTTATTCAGGATGGGCAGGTTTAAAAAGCAAAAAGGTTCCGCAGAGGCTGAGAACCCCTAAGCTATTCTGATCTCTTGTTAACTCACTGTGTAGATCCTCTGCTATTCATTATCACAAAGATTTGAGGTAACTGTTAATTAAGCACAACTTCATCCTTTGTTTTTCTGGGGTGGGGGTGGAGGGACATACTCTTATCTACCTTAACAAGGATTCTGTGATGACTTAGATCATTAAGCAGAGACGGTTTATATATATTAAAAAAACACCTCTCACATCATTAGCATTTAAGTCACACTTCTGCATTTTATTTCCTTAAATAAAATTATCTGAAAACCCGCAACAATAGGGATCGGCTGCAGTGAAGCCTCACCAGACATGAATAAAGAGAATAAGATGAGACAGGAAAGATCAGAAAGGTTAGAAAGGATAGGAAGAGGAGATGAAATACACATGCTTTAGAAACCAATTACATAGCACTTTGATTTCTTCACTAAGCCACCAATATTTATTGTTCTCAACAAAGATTAAGCTCCACTAGGTCGAATTTAGTGGATACCCAGAAGCAGATGGAGGGACACAAAGCCTGTGGAGCACAGGCATTACTCATTCAAACTCGGTCAGACTCTGGTAAGTCTTTGTGGAACAATCATACAATTGTTTAGGTTAGGAGGGACTTTGGAGGTGTCTGGTCAACCTGTACTTAAAGAAGGGCTAAGTTCGAAGCTAGATCTAAATTCAGAATTACAGCAGGTTGCTCAGGGACTTGTAAAGTCAAATTTTTAATATATCCAAAGATAAAGTCCCTTATTTTTTATACTATTTCAGAAATGAGCCTCAACTTGAAAGTTTCCCATATTAGAGCCTATAATTTTGCCCCTTGTCCTATCAAATGGGAGAGACTGTGTTTGTCTTCTCTACACCTTCGTGTTAAGTAGCTACATACAGCAATAAGAGCACTCTTTCACTGCCTCTTCTATGGATGAACAGTCTCGGGGGCAGTGTTGCCCTGAGAATCTAATTGCTTTGGGAAGTACTTGATCACTGCAACAAAGGACTATAACGATAATGAGAATAGTTGTATGAGTAAATGAAAGAAGCCTGGGGAATTGGGATGATACAACCTGGTAGCCTCCAGTCCTAATACAGTTTTCATCTCCCAATCAACATTATTTAATTCTTCCCTCTTCTGCTCCAGCATTAACTAGTCAAAAAGCTGCAGCATGGTCTATAGAATAGAACAACTTGGATTTTGAGTATGCAGCATGACCAATTTAAACCTTCTAATATTTTCAGGTGAACTCTATGTCTTCAAGACCAATTGTAGAAGCTGTCTCTATTCAGCACGGCATCAATGGCCTTGAGGTTGGATTTGAGACCAAATTCACATCTTCTAGGTCCACTGATGCTGAAGTGTCCACGGCATTGTTTTCATAGCAATTTATCCATGATTATCCAAGGGTGAGCTGGATTGGGGTAATCTCCTCCTCTGAACTAGCAGCTGAAAGATGGAGGGATGTCCTCAGGTCTAGAAGCCTCTCATCAGGCAATCAAATTGATTCCCAAATGGAATTTCTATATTAATGTGATCATTTTTTGCAAGAGATGCAAGAAACAGTGGCTGGAAGCAGAAAAAAGAGGAGAAACACAGTTTAACTATTTTACAGATAATTTAATTAGCTGCCAGACCCACTTGCCACAGGACAAAAGAAACTTTCCATCCAGAAATCTCCTTAAGCATAAAAGGTTTTGAAAAGATCAACTTTTGTTCTTATATACTGTTCTAGAGATGAGACAGACAATATTTATTGAAATGTGATTTTAGGCAGAAAGATGACCCTGATCATCAATAGAGCCTTGCTGGACTTCAGCCACCACACGTGGATTATGCATGAAAACCATACCTGGATTATCATCAAATATCCACTGCTTACCAAGTTACTTCACTGTGAACCACCCAAAAGCAAAGCTTTCTTCACAATTTCATGGAATCATAGAATGGTTTGGGTTGGAAAATACCTTTGAGATCATCCAGTTCCAAACTCCCTGACATGGGCAGAGACATGTTTCTCATAGTCTCATGCAACCTGGTCTTGAACACCTCCTGTGATGGGGCATACATGAGTTATTTGGACAACCTGTGCCAGTGTCTCGCAAGCCTCACAGGAAAAAATTTCTTCCTAGTATTTCATCTAAATTGCCCCTCTTTCAGTTTAAAATCAATACCCTTCATCCTGTCACTACACTCTCTGATAAAGAACCTCTCCCCATCTTTTTTTATAGGCCCCTTTTAAGTACTGGAAGGCTGGTCTCCAAGGTCCTTTCTCTCTATGGGCTGAACAAACCCAATATGAGACCAGAATTCAATGGGAGATACAGCCCTGCAGCAGATCCCCATAGGCTTTCTCACAACATCCATTTCATCTTACAATTCACTTTGCAGCTAAAGATGTTTTGGTAAACTGAAAACTGTGTTTATCTGTGGGCAGAATAGATTATCCAGCCTATCTGAAATACGAAATGTGAAAATGGAAACAAGAGCAAAGGAGATAGGCTCTTTTACACATGTTTGTTCTTCTCTGCATAATGTAACTTTCCCAGACTATACTCCAGGCAAGTTACTTTACAGTTTCAAAAGCACGAAAGATGCTACTTTGCAATTAATAACCAAATTGCATTGACATTCCAGTGCCAACATTTAAGTAATTACAGGGTAGCAGAACATCATGAAAATTAACTGCAGTTCCTAAGGTAGCTGAGGCTCTGAAGACTAATACTGTGCAATTATTGGAAGGTAAATATTCACTCAAACTTATCCTCTGCTCACAGTGAAAACAGAAAGGCCATTAGACCTGCAAAGCATTTGGGATGACAAGAAGGCCTGATGATTAGTTAGCATCAAGGATTGATTTACTGGGGAGCTGAAGAAGTTGTAATCCACCTCCCATTTCATATCATGACAAGCCAGTGGACATGTACTTTTGGTTATGGGCCAGAGAATTTCTTTTAGCAACATGACAGAATCATAGAATCATACACTCATAGCATCATGGAATGGTTTGGGTTGAAATGAATCGTAAAGATGATCCAGTTTCAACCCTTCTGCCATAGACAGGGAGCTCTTCCACTGGATAAAGTTACTCAAAGTCTCATCTAACACAGCGCTGAACACCTCCAGGGATGGGGCAACCATGACTTCTGTAGGCAACCTGTGCCAGTTTCTTCTGGATCTCCTTTCCTTCAGCTTAAAACTGTTCCCCCTCATCCTATCCCTGCAGTCCCTGACAAAGAGCCCGTTGCCAGCTTTCCTGTAGGCCCCCCTTAAGTACTGAAAGGACAGATACACTTATCTAAATGGAACAGATTTCAGGAGAGCATCCTGCCATGGCTGAATGAATTTTAACTCATGTTGAAAAGAAGTGGCTTCATAAATTCTGTATAGCCCTCAGATCCCACGGGTTCATGGGCAATTGACATTGTCCCCATTTCTGCTCTCTTTCATGTCCTTTTCTCAAATGTTATTTGCTTTTCCATAAGCAGAATTTGATAGTTACAGTGATTTCTGGCCTTGTAACGCACAGACTCATCTATCTTCATCTTAGTATGTAATATGCAATATATTCTCAAAGGTTAATATTCACATCTATTTTTGATGCTCATAAATTATCATAGTTGCAGATATTACAGCCTACAAATTCTTTTTACTAAATAACATCGATACTGCACTTAGCTCTCCCAAAACTGTCTTAAGATCTCAATGATATCATTAATGTTTAAAAAAACACCCTCTTTTTTCCTGGGAATAATTTTCCTTATCTAAGGATATATATTCAATATCAATTGACTTAACGTGTTAGCTACCCTGTCAAGCTTTATATCTGAAGCTTATTACTTAGTCAGTAAGTACCTGCAACACAGAGTTTCAGGCAGTTCTCTGTCCTGGTACACAAATGAGTCAGAAGTGGGTTGGAAGCAACACAGAAGGGAGTTTTCTCAGATCTGTGGTTGGCATTTTTTCATGTAATAGCTCCTGTTTTAGCAAGACCTTTCCTGTTGTGATCTAGCTCATCACCACAGAATCAGCAAACACATTCACTTTTGTTAATTACTTTATTTTCTTTTCCAAAATCAACAGGAATAAAAACAACATTTCACATTCCTTCATGGAAAAATTCTTTTCCAGTTTACCTCAGATCTAACTATCCTCCTATTCTACAGAGAAATATCTGTTTATGTGTATATTAGGGTATCAAATCCAGTGGCTACTTTGGAAATGTGGTCCAAGGATCAAATAAATTTATTGGCTTAGAAGAGTTTAAAGGTTAAAAATCCAGATCATCTTATTTCATCCTCTAATTAGAGATAAAAATCTTCAGGAGAAGTGATGCCCCTGTGAATCAAAGAGCATATTTCCATAGTTTTTAATGTCTCTTCTCTTTAAGGGCAACATTATAGGTTGCTTAATGCTATTTTTAGGAACACAAGCCAAAATCTGTGATTCTGTTTCCAGAATAAAAACAAGTCAAATAGTTACAGTGAATGAAATGCAAAATATTTCAGCCTTGACCTACCTGTGCACTAAAACTTCCATGTACCTATTTGGCACAAACACACAAATAGGAGAAAGCTATCCATATACTTGAAATACCAAAAAGATGTTGCTAATGGCCATCTCCTGGATCCAAAATTTATTTACAACCTAAATGACTCAAACAAGTTCTATGTACTCCAGAAATATCCCAGAAGCTGAATGATAAGGACTCAGGAAACATCTTGGTTTTGCCCATTAGAGGAGTCTTTTATTGATAAAAGACTTTGTTCCTGACTCCCCCATATGCCTTGGTATTGGATGGTGACGGTAGAATAACCTTGGTCTGCATGTTAAAGGACAGAGAGGCAGGCTTAAGAAGGCATAAAAAATGAAGAAATGCAATTTTAAGTTCTATAGAGAGCATCACTCTAACAGCTTATAGCATATTTTCTAACTAAGGTTGTTTTCCAGTGAATTTACCCTTGTTAGTCAGGCTCCATTTCTGTCTTCGTGGTTAAAAGGAAACAAAACTTAATACCTGTGAGCTGTTGAGCCTTTAAATGCTTTTAAATTCAAACAACTGGCCATCCAGGCACGCAGAGTAGGATATGTACTTTTTACTTTGAGAAAAAAATTGACTGGGAAAGGAAAAGGGTATCTTGCTACCTTCCTGGTATCCCTCACTCTGAGTGTTTGATTGTGTTCTGTTGTTCTTCATCTCAGGGGTAAGGAAATAATAAAAAAAAAAAAAAAAAGGAAAAACATGAAGAGAAAAAGTCAAAAAAGGAGAATAAAGAAGGAAAAAACTCCTGAAAAATGTAATGCCTTCTCCTGACTCCTAGAGAAATTCATATGTGAATTCTGATCTATGGGAGCCCATTAATCATTTTCCCTTGGACAATTACTGCAAAGAACACGACACTGGAGCTCCACAGCTGCTAGTTAAGACATATTCAGTTTTATGATAGGGTTTTCCAAAAGAAATCCAAGTAGTGGTTCTTAAAAGACACAGAAAAATAAGATAGGAGCACAGACCAGCCTATTTAGCATCTGTGTGTGCAGGGAATTATTCAGACATTTGGTAATGTTCCTTCTCTGTGAGATATTTTTTCTCAGGGAGATGAAACCCATTGACAGATGGGAGTAAATCCCGTGGAAGCCATCAGGCTGGTCAGGGGACTGAAACACAAGCAAGTAAAAGGGATCTTCTTCCAGAGCTAAATTTTGTGTAGCAGGATTTGTGTCTGAAGTGTCCTGCGTGTCCCCAGACAGTCCTGCATTCTGCAAGGCAGTAGAGGAACTGAGTATGGATTAATATGTATGATGCAAATACAAATTGAAACAGCAGAGTTCTCCACATGGAGATAGAGGACTTCTCAATGAAAGTAAAAAATCCTCAAATTGAGTCTGGAGAACAAAAATTCTAACTGGGAAAAAAATTATAAGTTTGTGGAATTTTTGATAAATAACAGCTCAGTTAAAACTAATTCAGTTAGTACTTGTCTTAAGGAAATGACAGTGTTAGTTGTTATTTGATTTTCCTGTCTGCTCTCTCAAGACCTCACCTGGAGTTCTCTGTTCTGTTCTGGAGTCCTCAGCATAGGAAGGACATGTATCTGTTAGAATGAGTCCAGAGGACAGCCTTGAAGGTGATCTGAGGGCTGGAGCACCTCCTATATTAGGACAGGCTGAGAGAGAAGGGTTGTTCAGTCTGGATAAGAGAAAGCTCCAGGGAGACATTAGAGCTGCCTTCCAGTACTGATAGGGGCTCCAGGAAAGCTGTGGAGGGGCTCTTTATCAAGGACTGCAGGGATAGGATGAGGGGTAATGGATTTAAGCTTGGAGATCAGAGATTTAGATGGGATCTTAGGAAGAAAATCTTTACTGTGAGGGTGCTGAGGCACTGGCACAGGTTGCCCAGGGAAGTCATGGCTGCCCAATCCCTGGAGGTGTTCAAGGCCAAGTTGGATGAGGATTTTAGCAACTTCATCCAGAGGAAGGCATTCCAGCCCAAGGCAGGAGGGTTGGAACTGGATGGATTTTAAGGTCCCTTCCAACCCAACCCATTCTATGATTCTATGATTCTATGACTATTAACATTAGTTGATGTTAGATGTTAGCTGATAAATACTAACCTGTAATGGTGCAGAAACCTGTCTAAGCTCCACAGCGCTCAGGAAATTGAACCACAGATGCAACACCAGCCAAGACTTCCCCTTAAGAGAGTATTGATAAATTATCTGACCCACCAAGAATTGACTCAATTCCTGAACTGTCCAGAAAATAGCAAAATGCTGACTGATTTGTTGTTTGTTTCCTTCAGTGGAAGAAGATTCTGCTTTCCATTGCAATTTTACCTCCTCTTGCTTTCAGGATGGTTTCAAGAGGTTAAAATAAAGACAAACCAAGCCAGGAGAAGAAGACAGAAGTATTTTCAGGTTGGTCTGTCCACTCTCTCTGGTAAACAGCGTCGTTTTGTAATTTTTGTCGAAAAAATTTTGTTATGGTGGATTTGGAGTTGAGTATATAAAGTTTGCCACACTTTGAAGACCTTAAATGAGCAGAGAAATTCTGCTTTGTTATAGATGTAGAATCACAGAATCATAACATGGTTTGGGTTGGAACGGACCTTAAAGGTCGTCCAGTTCAACACCTCCCTGCCCCGCCATGGGCAGGGACATCTTACTAAAGGTTGCTTGTCCAGGTCCCTCTGGATGACATCCCGTCCTTCTGGTGTGACAACTGCCCCACTCAGCTTGGTGTCATCTGTAGATTTGCTGAGGGTGCACTCGGTCTCACTGTCTATATCATCAATGAAAATATTAAACAGCACTGGTCACAGTACGGACCCCTGAAGGGCACCACTTGTCACAGATCTCCATCTGGACATTGAGCCATTGACCATTACTCTCCAAATGCAACTGTCCAATCAATTCCTTATCCACTGGAGAGTCCACTCATCAAATCCACATCTTTCCAATTTAGAGAGAAAAATGTTGTAGGAGACGGTGTCAAAGGCTTTATAGAAGTTCAGATAGATTACATCCCTTGCTTTTCCTGTAGCTACTGGAACCCATCATAGAAACCCCATCATAGAAAGCCACCAGGCTAGTCAGGCAGGACTTGTCCTTGGGGTAACCATTCTGTCTTCTGTTACGTTTAAATTGTTTGTATGTGGGACATGATTCTTCATTTTTACCTGCTTTGTGCTGTGGAATATACCAGAGCTCGTGAACCAAGCTGAAATTTCGTAACGGCAATAAAAAAAATATGTGCTGTTTCAAATTATAAAAGAATTAAATACGGTTAAATTTGAAGTCGTTCTGGCAAAGTGCAATAGTAAAAGGCCATTAAGTGAGCTGTCCATTTATAGAAAACATAAGATATAAAATTCAGTTTTAATGGACTGTTTCCATGGAAATGTTCTTTAGTAGAGACATTTTATAGCGTATTAAGCAGCACAAGGAGTTAAGCTGACTGTAGTGGTGACTGTAATGCAGGGTCTATGGTTTGTAAAAAATTGAAACCGTTAAAAGGTTTATAGCCAAGAGAGTGAGGAATATTTCAAAGCCGTTTATCACTCACCCGGCAAAATTGAGTGCTAAAACTCAGCACACCTATCGAAGTGGAATCCCCTCATTAGCTCATTACCCAAATGTCTCAGAAAGAGAGAGAAAATGTGTTCCTTGATTATGGAAGTAATAATAATTATAGATAATTTGTACATCCTCATTTCATTAATTGATGGAATCTTGAAGCATTTTGCAAGTATTAATTAAATAACTCCCTCTACACCGTAAAACCACTCTGCACAATAAAATCCTGCTTTTATTTGCAACTTGCTCCTTATGCCCATGTCTAATGGTTGCCATTTAATGCTGGAATTTCACTAACTTGCTGCTGAGACCGTGGTCTGGGCAAAGGATCTTAACTGAGGTCCAGAGACAGTCTGATGTGGGTCCCAGAAACTGTAAAAATCAGATAAGAATGAAAAAGACTAGGAGTAAAAACAGAGACTGAGAAGACAAAATGATTGCTGGAGCACCTCCCATATAAGGACAGGCTGAGAGAGTTGAGTTTGTTTAGCCTAGAGAAGAGAAGACTCTGGCGAAACCTTATAGCAGCCTTCCAGTACTTCAAAGGGTCTACATGAAAGTTGGGGATGTACTTTTTATCAGGCAGTGCGGGATGAGGGGGAATGGTTTTAAGCTGAAAGAGGGGAGCTTAGGAAGACATTTTTACCTGTAAGGGTGGTGAGGCACTGGCATAGGTTGCCCAGAGAAGTCATGGATGCTGCATCCCTGGAGGTTTTCAAGGCCAGGTTGGATGAACTCTGAGCAACTTCATCCAGTGGAATGTGTCCTTGCCTAAGTCAGGGGAGTTGGAACTGGATGATCCTTAAGGTTCCTCCCAACCCAAACCATTCTGTGATTCTATGAGTCTATGATTTGCCTATTATTTTGAGACGTTGCGCTTCCAGACAAAGAAGAAACCCCAGATGTGCTCAGTCAGTGTTCCTTTGACAGGGTCTGAGGGATCTAAGACAACATGGTCAGGCTCTTCCAGTGACTTAAACGGCTTCAGTTTTCTGCAGACTTCAATAGCATCAAGCTTTGATGGAGTGATGGACATTCCTCTTTTAGCATGCATGAAAACCTCAGCCAGTGCTCTCCATGCAGTATGACCTGAAGTACTGGCTGCACTCTCATTCATGAACACTCAGGTTCATGAGAGTCGTGTCGGTTGAAGCTTCCCTGATCTTAGCTGTCCTGCACTGTCCAGTATATGTGTGCACTGGGCAAATCCTCATTTCAAAGTAAGCTGGAATTATGTAGCTATAACTAATCCATGGGTGCCTAGCCTGAGCCAGGAATTTTCTTTGAAATGAATCACAAAAACATAGACTGCTTTGTATTGGAAGGGACTTCTACAGGTCATCTAGTTCAACCCCGCTTGCAGGAGTAGGGTCATCTTTAACCAGATCAGGTTACTCAGAGTCCCATCCAACCTGACCTTGAATGTTTACAGGGATGGGGCCCCCACTACCTGTCTGGGCAATCTGGGCCAATGTTTCACCACCCTTACTGTAAAAAAAATATTCCTTATATCCACTCTAAATCTTCTTTCCCTTAGTTTAAAAACGCTACCCTCCGTCCTGATTAAGTGTCCCCCTGCACGCCCTGGTTAAGAGCCCCACCCTAGCTTTCCTGTAGGCCCCCTTTAAGTACTGGAAGGTTACTATAAGGTCTCGCTGAAGCCTTCTCTTCTCTAGGCTAAACAACCCCAATTCTCTCAGCCTGTCCTTTTAGGTAGAGTGCTCCAGCCCATGGATGATTTTCATGGTTTTCTCTGGACCCTCTCTAACAGGTCTATATCCTTCCTGTGCTGCATGGTCCAAAGTTAGATGCAATACTCCAAGTGAGGTCTCATAGGAGCCAAGTAGAGATAGAATCCCCTCCATCAACCTGCCAGCCATGCTTCTTTTGATGCAGCCCAGGATGTGGCTCAGCTTCTTGGGCAGTGAGTGCACATTATTGGCTCATGTCTAGCTTTCGTCCATCAGCACCTCTAAGTCATTCTCCAAAGGTCTGCTTTCAATCATATCATCCCCAAGACTGTACTGAAACCAACCATTGCCATGACCCAACTGTAGGACTTTGCGCTTGGTCTTGTTGAACTTCATGAGGTTCACATGGGCCCACTTCTCCAGCTTGTCCAGGTCCTTCTAGATGACCTCCCAGCCTTCTGGTGTGCCAACTGCACCGCTCAGCTTATTATCATCTGTAAACTTGCTGAGGGTGCACTCAATCTCACTGTCTATGTGGTTGATGAAAATATTAAACAGCACCGGTCCCACTACAGATCCTTATGAGACACCACTTGTCACTGATCTCTTGGACATTGAGCTGCTGGCCACTGCCCTCTGTATGAGTCTATACGATCAATTCCTTACCCACTGAACAGTTTATCCATCAAATTAATGTTTCTCCAGTTTAGAGAGAAGGATGTTGTGCAGGACAAGACAAGTTAAATTCTGCCTCCACTTTGACATAGAAGGCCTGGTGCTGGATAGAATACATAAGGTATTGAAATGCAGTTAAAGTTCAGCCTGGCTACATCTGGGTCTGTGTATATAGACGTGAGTCAAATTAGGCGAAGCTTTTCATTTATAAGTTGATGCTACGTTAAAGACCAGATGTAGTAGTGTGTTTGAAATACTCCAAAGCACTCTTAATACCAACACAGCAGGAGCATCCCCTCCTGTTCAATGTGATTGAATAGCTGAATAAGGATGAGGCCAACTTCAGCTGATGGTTTGTAGCTCATTTCAACCTTCACACACATGGGTGAGAGTGCTTGTTTCCTCCATGCCTACCAGCCTCGTCCTCTGAGACTGCTGTCCGCGCACAGCACAGCAGGAGTTTAAGCTAGATGTCAAACTGCCGTGAGTTTTGCAAACTGAATGTCTATTGGAAATCCACAGGGAGGCTGCATCAAAACACATCAATCCAGCACCTTCCTGAGCACTGTATTGGAAAGAGCGGTAACAAATGACCCTGCTCTTTCCTCCAGATAGTAATGGGAAGGCCTTGATTTGCTAGCCAGCTGGCCCTTGTTAATGAAAGGTTGTTACAATGACCCAGAGGCATTTTTAGTCGATTCTCTGAAGTTTTTTTTGTTGTTTCTTTCTCTGGTACTCAGAGAAGCGGAAGGAAGTTGCTTTAATGTGAAGTGACAATTCACAACTGAGACCATTTCTTTCTGTCAAGGAGGCTAAATGGTCAGAAAGAGCCTTCAGGTCTGCAGATGCCCAGCCACAGAGGGAGTTAGCTCTAATGACACTTCTTGTCCCCTCTCTAAGTACCACTTGGCTGGATCCATTTACGAAGCCCAAGTGATGTCCAGGCAAACCTAGCCTCCTAAAGGTAGTCCTACATGGCCAGTTGGGTCCTGATGCATTTCTCACTCCAAACATTTTAAACACTTCTTCAATGATTTTGATTAGTGCAACCATGCAACCATGGAAACTCTGACCTGGGCTGTTTCCTCTCAACTCTGCCAACTTGCACTGGTCCTTTCCTGTCAGAAAAGTATCCTGGGGGTGTTGGTTGGTTAGATGGCTGAATATGAGTTAGCACTGTACTCAGGTGGCCAAGAAGGCCAGCAGCATCCTGGCTTGTATCAGCAGTAGTGTGACAAGCAGGAATAGGGCAGGACATTCCCGTGTACTCGGCACTGGTAAGGCTGCAACTTGAATGCTATTTTGAGTTTTAGGGCTCTCAGTACAGGAAAGAAATTGAGGGACTGAATTGCCCTCTCCAGAGGAGGGCAACGAAGCTGGTGAAGGGTCTGGAGAACAAGTCTTATGAGGAGCAGCTGAGGGAACTGGGATTGTTTAGTCTGGAGAAGAGGAGGCTAAGGAAAAATCTTATTGCTCTCTACAGTTCCCTGAAAGGAGGTTGTAGTGAGGTGGCTGTTTGTTTCTTCTCCCAAGTGACCAGTGATAGGATGAGAGGTATTGACCTCAAGTTGTGTCAGCGGAGATTTAGATTAGATATTAGGAAAAATTTATTTACTGAAAGAGTGTTGAGCATTGGAACAGGCTGCCCAGGGAAGTGATGGAGTCACCAACTCTGGAGGGGTTCAAAAAACTTTTACAATGTGGTGCATTGTGACATGGCTTAGTAGGCTCGGTGGGGCTGGATTGACAATTGGACTTGATTATCTTAGAGGTCTTTTCCAACCTTAATGATTCTATGATTCTACAACCTATATTACGTTCTCCTACTCTAGACACCAGCCTTGCTGGGGTAGAGACTTATGTCTGTATGAGCTGATAGAAAATAGAACATAGCATACATCTCAACATGGTCATATTAATTTAGAAAGCTTTTCTTGTTTACATTTTCTCAAAATGAGTGGTTTAGACATCTCTGACTCAAAAGACCATGCTCCGATTTAGTACACAAACACAAAAGGTTTTCTTTCAAAGGGTTTAAAAGAGCTTACATAATCTGTTTAATTTCCCCTTCCATTTAAAATAGTACAAAATGAATCTAGTGGTGGTTTTTGTGTCTGCCCAGCAACATCCAATTAATCTTTTGGTTAATTGTGAATAAAATGTTTTGGAGAAAACAATGTAGTCATTTTTGTGAGGACTTGAAAACACAAATGTGGACCAATCTCTTTTAGACACATCTTTCTTCAACAAATAATAAGTCACCTGAGTACTAAAACTTCATGGAACTGGTAGCTGAAAAAAATATGAAAAATAACAAAAAACACATTGCAACAACTCTCTTCACTCCCTCTGTACTGCTGAGTCTTCTTACAGTATCTGTTGAAGAACAGGCTCAAGGTGGAATGAGGTAAACCAAGCTGTACGGTTTATATGTTTTCCATGCATATATCTCGAGTGTCTGTACTTCATGCTCAAAGTGTCGACACAGTGCTCAACATGCGCCTTGGAAAGGCTGAGATTTGTTGGTTGACTGGGCCAAATCTGGCCCTGATTTATGCACAGAGGTTCAATGAGAACTTAACCTGTGAGAGCAGTTGAGCGTGCTCGGACTTCCCACCTTCAAAGAGCCCTAGAGTTCTGTCTGCAACATTATCTGACCATAAGCTTCTGCATACAAATGCAAGCACAGGCAGAAATGGACTGAAGAATGGGCTGATACCCAAATTTAATTAGCAGTGTCAATGCCCTCTTGTGTATTCATGAGGCTGATGGCTTAACGACATCTCTTGCCAAGGTGTACACTTCTGCTCAAAGTGACCCAGATTCATGGGATGCTGACTCGCAGAAATGACTTTGACTGTTAACTCCATTATATTAATTATATTTTAACATTTGTTCTTTCTATGGACAAAAGGCTTTGGTTAATGGTTTAATCTTTTCTTCAGTAGGAGACTGGTGATGTAGTTTGGCCAGTGACATGAAGTCAAATACACTTGCCTCCTTTCATTGTTCGAACGTTATCCCTGGTTGTGGTGCCAGGCAGGATGCATAGTGCCTCCAGCCATAAAAAAGAAAAGCCATTTTACTAATCAGATTACCTCAGAACAAAAAGAATAAAAAAAAGGAAGTGAGATGGGATTTTGAATGAACTTGGATAGTACAGGAACATGGCATCCTGGCTTGGTTTCTAGGTATTTAATTTGTTCAATGGGGATATCTTTGAAAGAAACAGAAGTAAAGCATTAGGAAGGGAAGAAAATGGCTTCAGAGAATTTACATCTCATGGGAATCATCAAGAGAGAGCCAAAACTTGGGAATCAAAATAAGAGTTGGAGGGCTAGAAAGGTCTTTCTTCTCCACAGAGAGACAAACACCCAGGGGACCAGAATAAATCATATAGACCCACCAGGACCATCTACAGAAGTGAAGCTCATGCCTGGTAATTGCTCTAACATAAGCAGTAGAATTTTTGGAAGTGAGGGAGGGTGTGGGTTTTTTTTTTAATTCCTCTCATATATGCGCTGCATTTTTTCTCATAGAACAAAAATGAACATAAAAAAAAAATTCCAAAAGAGGACAAAATTTAGCTTATAAGAACTACCCACTCAACTTACCATTGGCCACAGGTTCCCAAAAGGCAGATTTACATCAGCTGAATGAAGTCACCCAAGTCACAAATTGCACCATCTAAAGCCAATAGGAGAGAGAAGGGATTGTGCAATTCTGCCTCTGCAAGGCGGGGACGGGAAGGTCAGGCTTCTGTACAGGGGCCATGATGCAGAGATATCATCCTATAGCCCTACTTTTTCCTCTATCTGTGTGGGTTGTCTTGGACGAAAGAGTGACAAAAGGGAAATCCAGCAAGGAAAGAGTGAGGCAGAATCGTTCCTTGGTTTATAAAAGGTATGGCTTTGTTCCAAAGTGAGACACAATGTTGATCAGGTATTTAACACCCAGTAAATCTTAACCTGCAGTAGGAAAAACTCAAGGCTTGAAACTTCTCCTTGCTAATTTCACTAAGTGTTGCAGTGACCAGGCTTGGAAATGCCTCAGGGCTTGCCAAGCCATTTGGCATGATCTGCTGTCCTCTCTTTTATCTCAAGTGCAGCCTTTTTATTAATAGACGCTATAAAATATTCCTTTATTTTATGGCTGCACAAATATTCTTACAGGCTCAGCTATCAAAAAAAAAAATAAAAGAAGAAAAGCTCACAAAGCCAGGGCTTATGTGGGTGGCTTGAAACCCCATTCTGCAAGAGATGATACAGCCTTGACAGATAGCATGATAGCAGCAGCATTAAGAAAACTTCTCTCCTTGGGCTACCCATACACTTAATGAGGCTTTTCGGTTTGGCTCCTCCATTTCATATCTACTGTGCCATTAATGGCCCCACTTCTCCTGGTGGCTGCTCCTCACATACCTCCTATTAAGGAGAGATTAACCAGTGATAAATGGCAGCCTGGTTCCCTGAAAGCACTGCTGACATTCAGACGTATAGCACAGGAACTCATTAGGAGCAAGACTGGTTTCAATGATAATAAACACTTCAGCAAAGTGCTTAGCAAGTTGCCTGTCTGAATTTTCACTCTCCAATCAGCTCTGCAAATATCTCTTCAAGACAGAGACACAGAGAACTTCTATTTCTGCCCATGGCAGAGGGGTTGGAAGTAGGTCATCTTTAAGGTCCCTTTCAACCCAAACCATCCTATTTTTTTTAAAAAAAAGAGGAGGAAAAGGGAAAAATATAGGATGAAAACAACATATGTAATGGGCATGGATGCTATAAGACCTTGAGAGGCACTATGAGGGAAAATATTGCAGTATCCTGTCTACACACGTGTAGATATCAGGGCCGTGTGACAAGAAGAAGGACTTAGGGGTACTGATGGATGAAAAGCTGGACATTAGCTAATGATGTGCACTCAAGGCCCACAAAGCCAACCATGTCCTGGGCTGCATCAGAAGAAGAATAGCCAGAAAGTCAAGGGAGGTGATTCTGACCTTCTGCTCTGATCCTATGAGACTCCACATGAAGTCCTGGGTCCAATTCTGGAATCCCCACCATATGAAGGATATAGAACTGTTGGAAGGGTCCAGAGGAGGCCACAGAGATGATCCAAGGGCTGGAGCACCTCTGCTATGAGGACAGGCTGAGAGAGTTGGGGTGGTTCAGCCTGGAGAAGAGAAGGCTCTGGGGAGACTTCATAGTGACCTACTTAAAGGGGCCTACAGGAAACATTGGGGACAGACTTTTTAGCAAGGCCTGTTGTGACAAGACAAGGAGATTTAGGCTGTAAATAAGGAAAACATTTTTTTGCAATGAGAGTGGTGAAATGCTGGAACAGGTTGCCCAGGGAGTGGAGGTCCCATCCCTGGAAACATTCATGTCAGGTTGGATGGGGCTTTGAACAATCTGATCTAGCTAAAGATGTTGCTGCTCCTGCAGGGGTGGTTGGAGTAGATGTCCTGTAACTGTCCCTTCCAACCCAAAGCATTCTGTGATTCTATGAATCAGAACTATCTGTAAGGTTTGGGAACTTTCACGGGAAATGCACACAAGCACACACCTCCCACCCCCCGTCACTGAGTGACAGAGCTTACCTAAGGTAAAGATATCATCATCATTCCCATCATGACTGAGTTCCTCTCCAGATTTCCCAGAACGTGTGCGGGCAAGAGAAGGGATTTGAAGTTCTACATTCAATCCCCTTATTCCATCTTCTAAATCACAGTGTCTCTTCCACTCATGCAGTTACATGGTCCCATCCTCCACTGAGTCCTGCTGACTTATCATATGCTGACCCTTTACCCTTCACTATGGATAATGCTGGGCATGATAAAACCTTCAGCACCCTCTTTAATCCGTTCTGGAATATAGCAGGGATGTTATTGCTCACTGAAATATCTAAAATGGTGTTACAACTATACTAAGAAATAAGGGCAAATTATAAAAAGGATATAAAGCTACTGGAGTGTCCAGAGGAGGCCACAAAGTTGGTGAAGAATTTACAGGGGAAGTCATATAAAGAGTGGCTGCAGTCACTTGAACTTTTCAGCCTTTGGGCAACACCTTCAGACACACAGAGTGAAATTTGGGTTGTCCTATGCAGGGACAGGAGTTGGACTTGATGATCCTTATGTATCCCTTTCAACTCAGGATGTTCTATGATCCTGTGATTCTGTGTTCACACCTACATGTACTGCTGGTACTAAGAAGAGAGTGCAACTATGTGGAATGCATGTACTGGTTCTTAGGTAGTGGAAGCTGCTTTATTTTAGCCTTAGTTTGGGCTGAAAATGCAGATTGTAAGGGGAGGCCATATTGTGATGTTTTATTGTGTTGAAAATATAAGTTCAAGTGTTCTTGTTCTTGCATATAGATCCCTCCCCTGAAGTGGCTGACCTGCCCAAACAGTTAATCCTTTAAGATCTCATAAGATAGAAAATAAAGTTTTGAAAAGACAGATTGGAAGATACCTGGATAATTTTAGGTTAGGGATAAGGGAGAAAAATAGTCCTTCTAAAGACTTTTTGGACCTGTTGGTTTCTGTCTTGGGAAAAGAGAAGGAAATGGAGCAGGGGGGGAATTGAGAACACATGAAATGCTCTGAAGAGGAGGGCTTGTTGCTTCTCCTGCTGTAGGAAGAGGGGATGATAGGAGAAATCTTGGTCAGAGAGGACATCCCACCAAATGCCAACCCTTTTACTCAGCTACTCCCTCAGCAGTAGTAGCAAACTTCAGTGGACAAGAGGACCTTTCAGTACTTAAAGGGGGCTTGTAAGAAAGATGGGGAAAAGCTTTTTAGTAGGGAAAGTGGCAACAGGACAAAGGGTAATTTTTTAAAAAACTAAATTGGAGAGGTTTAGGCCAGATATTAGGAAGAATTTTTTTTTTCGCAAAAGATGGTGAAACACTGGCACAGGTTACCCAGAGAGGTTGCAGATGCCTCACTCCTGGAAATATTCAAAAGCGTGTTGGATGGGGCTCTGAGCAACCTGTTCTGGTTGAAGATGTCCCTGGTCACTGCAGGGGCCTTGGACTATATGACCTTTATGGTCTCTTCCAATCCAAACCGTTCTATGATTCTATGAAATCATGCAGCAGACAATGATCATGTTATTTTCTTAGACTGTTTCTTCTGCTGCTTAAGTCTAGAGCTGACTTTGAAAAGTCTCTGTCCAAGGAACAACCCCATCAATTCGAAGCAGGACTGCTCTAGGAAACTGTTTGCTGCACTGGGAACCAAAATGCCTTTAATTCACTCAAGAAACAGTTTGTTTTCCTGGTGCTGAAGAAGAAAATTGGAAAAGTGGAAGGGGATGCAATACTAATTAACCCTGTCTGTGATGGAGAATTACTGCAATTATTTCACAACACGGCTCCAAAGAGTAGAACACTGGCTTTGTACATAATGCGTCACCGTTATTATGAACTGTAGGAGCCCCGGCATTGTGTGACATTATTCCTCTATGTGGTGAGTGTAATGTACTGAGAGGGAAAACCAGCCAGTTACACAGAGAGGGCACAGAGCGTTGCAGCAGGGTTAGCAGAATACAAATTGTCTCTGCAAACTGCATTTATTTTTAGCCAGGAGCTCCAAAGAGCAGCTACAAGTCATTCGCCAGGAAAGACTCTTGCAGGAAAAAAAAGCAACAAGCTGTTACATTCACCCCCTGGCAAAAGCTGAAATCTTGAGCAACGCGAAGCAGCTTCCATTGGAAGTTGGGGACTTGCTCCATTCCAAAGGCTATGCTTGTTTCTCTTCCTTCTTTTCTGCCACTGAAAAATGCCAGAGGGCAAGTGGCAGCCAAGAGCTCCTTGCTTTATTGTACACAAAGTAGTTTCTCCAGTAGGGGTACTCTCTGATTTATCATTGGAAAAAAACAAGTCATAACAACCTTGGGATAGTAATGCATGCCAGATAACTAGGAAGGGAGGGAACATTTCCAACTCAAAGGACAAAGCTTGTACATTTGCTCAAAGCAAAGCCATCATCAGAAAGAAATCAAATGTTTTTGAGTTGGGAATAAAAAGTTTTGAAATGGTTTAATAGACCAAAACTCTGGGGGTAGTTGCATGTACATCCTTTCTTCTCCTTGTTTTGAAACCCTTATATGCTGAAGAATCAAAGACCACACACAGGATAAAGTTACTACACACAACTACTTGCTGTGCATCATCTGAGCTTTGGCAACTTCCCATGTAGGCACTCTCAGCTTAGAGCAAAAGCATAATGCTTAAGTTCTCTTTGCCTCTTAAAATGGCAAACAGCCCCATGTGAATCTACATTAGCCTAGCTGTGTATCTGAGCCCTTAAAAATCATAAAATCATAGAATCATTAAGATCAGAAAAGACATCTAACATCATCAAGTCCAACCAACAACACAACGTCACCATGGCTACTAAATCATGTCCTGAAGTGTCCCATCTACACACTTTTTGAACCAGATGGTGACTCCACCACTCTCCTGGGTGCCTTTTCCAATGTTTCAACCCTCTTTCAGTAAAGAAATTATCATAATATCCAATCTAAACATCCTCTTGTGCAACTAGAGGCCATTTCCTCTCATCCTATCACTTGTTACTTGGGAGAAGAGAACAGCATCCACCTCACTACAACCTCCTTTCAGGTAGTTTTAGAGAGCAATAAGGTCTCCCTGCAGCCTCCTTTTCTCTAGGCTGAACAATCCTAGTTCCCTCAGCCACTCCTCATAAGACTTCTTCTCCAGACCTTTCATGAGATTCAATGCCTTTCTCTGGATGTACCTCAAAGTTTTTCTTGCAGTGAGAGGCCCAAAACTGAACACAGGATTTGAGTTGTGGCCTCACCATGCTGGGTATAGGGGTACTATCACTTCCCTGCTCCTCCTAGCCACACCATTTTTGATAGAAGCCTGGATGCTGTTAACCACCTTGGCCACCTATGCTGCTGTAAAGAGAAGTTGTTTTCCTAGGAAATGCAATTACAAATATTACCTTGAATTTTCCCAAGCCAAGTGGATATTCTATCACCTTAAGTTTTCCTACTGCCTGTGTTTCATCTCACCTTTTTGGGGTTTTGGTTACCCTCTTCATTTGCCTTACTTTGATATAATGACCAGCCTGACGATTTTCTAAGTGCTAACTGTCATTTTCATTGCTGGGCCTACTCACACCCTCTAAATTCTTGATGCTACCTTAGAAAACAGACAAGTGAGCAGGCAACATGATGCTAGAGAAACTACCCTGCAGCACCTGAATAGAAGACTGCTTTAAGAAGGTTGACAGAGGTCTCTACAGAGCTGTATTGTCTCTCATTATCTGTGAGGGTTTTTTTCTGTCCCCCCTGTCCTTTGCCAAAAGAATACTGCTCATTTTCTACACTGTATCTTGGAAGACTTATTCTGTCTTTTCATCCCTGATAAGCAATGAGCAATCTTTCTGACCCATGACATGTCAGTCATTTGAGGGACTAAGGAGCAAGCATAAAATGCAAGACAACAGACTTAATTCCTTTATTTGTAAGGGAGTCTACTTCCTTCTATTGTAAAATGAGGCTGAAGCTGGTACAGGCATTTCAAAATCAATGTGTTTTGTGCTTGGTGGCACATGACATGGAGAAGTCCATGCACAGAACTATAGCTGTGAGGAATTTGAGCAAAAGGGGGTCAGCTTGTGAATATAGTAAAGGGACATCAGAAAACCACTCATATACATATATATATAACACATATTTTCAGTAATCTGGATGAGAAGAACAAGGCATCCGTTACCTCTTTACGAAATATGAAAGTCATTCTAAGCTCAAGCTCTAGTGCTCTGAAATAGGTCAGATCATTTTTATGAGTCCTGTAAGAGGTGCATGATCTCTGATGGTATCCAAGAGCTAAGCAAAGAAATTTCTTTCTTTCTAAAATACACATGCCTGCTCTTTCCAGCAAGAATTCCAAGGCATAGAGAGAATTTATATACAGGCTTTATTGCCCAACTATAATATTGAGGAGCCATACTGTTGAAGAACACATTTTGTCCAACTCACTCCCTTATGATGTGCTTTCCAGACACACACACTGTCTGCTCTATTATCTCCTAACTTGTCTTACCTTGTACCGGAAATTCCAGTTGTGCTCATATTTAGCAAATGTTGGCAGCAAATACTTTTCCTCTCAACTTTGAAGAGAAGAGAAGAGAAAAAAGAGGAAAAGAAAGAGTCTCACAATCCTATCACTGACAAACCCAAAAGCTTTGGAGTGAGGACATCTATCATGCAGGATAAAACATAAAGACAACACTGTGATTAGCAGTGATTTTTGTGACTATTATCCTCTGAACTCATCAGAGTTTAGAATTCTTCTGTTTTATTGTACAGTTTAATATATAATATTGCACAAATACAATTATTGATTTGTTAATAATTTGATTATTTATTTTTCACTGGGTGGGAAGATAAAAGCCTCATTTTGTACAGGTTGATTACCTCTATGCAGAGGAAAAGACGTACAAAGATGAGATATACCTACAGTATGAAAGTATTATTCATCCTTGAAGGCTCTGTTTTCTCAAAATACTAGCCAGATATCTGAATTACTGTTGTCTGTATTGTAATAGAGATTACTCTTATCAATTTAAATAACCAGATGCCACCTGGTCTTGCTCAAATCTTGAATTACTTCGTCATCTGAGAATTTACCACAGGAAGGACATGGTTGGTGTGAGTCCAGATGAGGGCTACAAGGATGATCTGAGCAATGGAGAACCTTCCCTACCAGTCAGGACAGGCAGAGAGAGTTGGGGTTGTTCAGCCTAAAGCAGAGAATGCTCCAAGGAGACGTTAAAGCAGCTTCCAGTACTCAAAGGGGGCCTGCTGGAAAACTGAGGAGGGGGCTCTTTATCAGGGAGTACAGGGATAGGACAAAAGGGAACATCTTTAAGCTGGAAGAGGGGAGAGTTTAGATATTAGGAAGAAATTACTCAATGTGATGTTGGTAAGGCACTGGAATAGGTTTCCCAGAGAAGTCATGAATGCCCCGTCTCTGGAGGTGTCGAGGGCCAGGTTGTATGAGGCTTTGAGCAGCCTGGCTTAGTGGAGGATGTCCCTGTCAATGGCAGGGGTGTTGAGACTGGATGATCTTTAAGGTCTGTTCCATCCCCAAGCATTTTATGATTGCACGAATTCATAATATGTGCAAGAGAAGGGATTTGAAGTTCTTGGTTAAACCCCCTGATTTCATCCTCCGTTAACACTGGCAGAGAAGGGTTTTGGTGGAGTGAGTACCAAAAGCTTTTAACCTCTGCATCTTTGATCCATTGTCTTTTCTTTTGATTCCCAGTGGAAAGCTCCTTAATAAAATGAGCATTTTTCATGAGTCTGTTGACCGACCTCATATGTTTTCAAAGGCCAGAATGCCACTGTCTGACAGATCAGTAATGCAATAGAAAAAAGATGACACACAAAAAAAAAACAAAACAAAGGTAAAATAAAAAAAGAAAAACACAAATGAGGGTTCAGTCCCTGATAGAATCCACCAAGCTCCAGGCAGTTAATGATTTGAATCATAGAATCATAGAATTACTAGGTTGGAAAAGACCTTTGAGATTGAGTTCAACCATACCTTTCCACTATTAAACCAGATCCCTGAGCACTTCATCTACCCGTTTTTAAACACCTCCTGGGATGGTGGCTCAACAGTCTCCCTGGGCAGCCTCTGCCAGTGCCCAATAATCCTTTCAGTGAAGAATTTTTCCTAATATCTAATCTGAACCGCCCCTAGCACAACCTGAGGCCATTGACATGAGCTGTGTCCGGTATAGGGTCGTAATTCCCTATATAGGGAATATAGACAGAATTCCCTATATAGACAGAATGTCTGGAAATGCTAAGAGAAAAAGTCAGCATCAGTGAGTTTTGCAGTTACACTGATGGTGGAGAAAGAGCTAAAGAAATAAACCATTGGGTAGCGTGAAAGTCTCAGATACGTTTATACCTCTCCTTCCCAAATACCTTTATGCCTCTTCTTCCCCTTTCTCTGTGTCTCCTAGATTAGACTAATCTCTTCTGCATTAACATTAGGAACAGCTTGGGCATACTTTATATTTGCTGTCATTGAAGTAATTGGTCTGTCATCTAAACTCAAAAATGGATTGGGAGAGGAGGGGCAAGGAGGGCACATGACTGGAAAATTAATTTTCTCAAGGTTCTGAGCAACAAGAAAAGTTGCCTTGAAGCTGCTCATTAGCCAAGTTGATGACAAAGCAAAAATAAAAGGAAGGTAAGTTTTAAGGCAGCTTTCTAACCAAGGTACTCAAACATCCATTTCCATCTGCCCAGGATGAGCAACTTTGCATGAATTAGGCTCATGTGCACCATATGTCTACTTATTTCTGTCTTTATCCTCTTTGCAAAGCTGTTGGAAGACAGCATGCCAAGTTAGTGTTTTAGAGGTTCAGCAAGATCGTTGCCTGAAACAAAAAAGCAACAAACCCAAACACCCCCCCAACAATCCTCCTGAAACAAAGTAAAAATAAAACAAAACCCCTGCCTAATCACTTTCACAAAAGAAATAGCATAATTTGTCTCTACTTTAGACACTTCTACTGGTAAATAGAATAGCTGCAGCAAAGCGAGAGGTAATAAATAGCTAATTTGAACTTAAATTGAGTTTAAATTACAGTTAAAAATGCATCAGTTATCACCAGACATAGGGATGTAAAACATAAAAGAAACTGCTGGGTAAACCAGGTCACTTAGTCCTAAGCGTGCAGACCTGAAGGCAAGAACAGCTGTTTCCAAGCTATTCACAACAGTATTTGTCTTGAAAATTTCTATCGCTTGCTGGCTTTTGGCATAGGGACTACAGAGTACTCCTGTAATCAGGACAGTTTTTAAGGGGAAGGGTTTAGGTATCTAACTGAAAGTTAGCAAAAAAAACCCCTTGGTAGGTAATTTATGTCCATTTAAGTTCTGAAGATATGTCACACCTGCACAGTCTGAGAAGTAACAACTTCAGTTACTAATGAAATGGAAGAATCAACACTGGAAAGGCTCCTGAGCGTCTGCGTGGGGGAGCTTGTGGATCAAAAAGAGAAAGCAAGATGATGGCAATGATTTCAAAGTGAAATGTCCTCAGGGAGTTGAGATCTACTGCCTTACAAGTTTAAATTTGAGTTTTGAGACACAAGAAGAAGCAAACTGGAAGAAGAGGTCTCCTAGTTACATAAAAAGCAGGTATCCATAGGCAATATAGACTGGGGAGTGAGAGGCTGGAGAGCAGTCCTGTGGAAAGGGATCTGGGGTCATTGTCAAGTTGAACATGAGCCAACAGCGTGCGCTGCCAGCCTAGAGGGCCAACCATGTCCTGGAGTGCATCCAGCACGGCATTGCCAACCGGTAGAGGGAGGGGATTGTCCCACTCTACTCTGCATTGATACAGCCCCACCCTGAATATTGTGTGCTGTTTCGGGCACCACAGTATAAAAAAGGATATCAAACTACTGAAGAGTATCCAGAGGGGGTCACAAAGCTGGTGAAGGGTCTAGAGGGGAAGCTGCATGAGGAGATGCTGAAGTTACTTGGTCTGCTCAGCCTGGAGAAGAGGAGACTGAGGGGGTCCTCGCAGTAGTTTACTGCTTCCTCACAGGGGAAGGAGGAGGAGCAGGCGTTGATCTCTTCTTGCTGGTCACCAATGGTAGGACTCAAGGGAATGGCAGGATGATGTGCCAGGGGAGGTTTAGATTGAATGTTAGGAAAAGGTTCTTCACCCAGAGGGTGGTGGAGCCCTGGAACAGCTCCCCAGGAAAGCAGTCATGACACCAAGCCTGACAATATTTAAGAAGTATTTGGACAACACCCTCAAACACAGTGTGAATGTTGAGGTTGTCCTATGCAGGGACTGAAATAGAACTTGATGATCCTTGTGGGTTCCTTCCAACACCAGATATTCTATGATTCTATGAATATTTAGACTCTGCATTTTATTGTCTTATCTTCATGAACACTACCCTAATACATTTTAGTTTTGGGAGAAAAGCATTAATAATCAATTTCATTCACTTCTGAAGCATAGAATTATGTGACTAAAAGTATACAAAAAGTTCTCAATCTCTGAATTCTGATGCATATATTTCACTCAATATTTGTTTGCATGACTTTTTCTGTTCTATGGAATTTGCTCTACATCTTTGTGATAACTGTGAAATACAGCAGCTGATTAAAATGCCTTTGCCAGCTAACAGAGGGAACTGCTTCAAATGATCCACGTAACTGATTAACATGATGGGTTACAATAATCAGATTTCTTCAGTGATTGCCTTGAAGGGCTCAGGTTTCTTCTCAATGCTGTAAGAAATGGCTGCATATCACAACCTACATTTATAGTAGACAAGGTCAAACTTAGTCAGTCATTTGGCAACAAACAAAGACTTAATTAATAGTCACTGTCTGTATTAGGATAACTGACATGGGGCTTACATAGGTGATAGTTTGCTGCAGAACAGGAGACAGGTACTGGAAAACTGATCAGAACCAGATACCATGAGACAATGCTTTACATCCCTATTTCCATTCTACTTGAGCCAAACATGAAGACCACTCTGATGGTTGCTCTTAAGCAATATTATTTTCTTGATCTGTGATGAAGCATTGGAACAAGCTGCTCAGGAAAGTGTTGAAGTCTCCATCGCAGAAAGTGTGCAAAACCCATGTAGATGTAGCACCGCAGGACATGGTTAAATAGGAAAGGTGTTTTTGGGCTGATGGTTCAGCTGAATGACCTTAGAGGTCTTTTCCAACCTTAAGGATTCTGTGATTGGGGAAGGACTCCATAGATACAAACCCAGCTTCTCCCAGTTTTTAAGAAATCTTAAAATAAAAGGAGATACATGCTACGAAAGAGGTTGGCACTAGCTCCACATTATCAAAATGAGATTCATCAACAGAGTGTCTGTGCAGACCACGGATGGTTGATTCAAGAGCAGCAGAAAACCAGATAATTCACTGCAGTGAATGCACTTCTAGAGTTAAGCCTGTCATTAAAAATCAAGAAGAACAAGGTATTTCATTTCAATAACTGATATGCAATGGCATGGGGTATCTCAGCTAACATTCGTATGGTTGCACTCTACTCTGTAAAGACTATCTTCATCTGCACCACATTTGGAAACACCCGTGGCCTTTGAGATCCTCCACTCTATGTCCTGTCTCTTCCCAGAAGAGTGTGAGTTGGCTTGGACCAAAACTGTGCAAGGAGTGTACTAATAATTAGATGGTTTGGACTATAAAAATACAGTGCTTCAATTTGTAGTCTGGCCCTGTTTGTTTTACCTTACCAGAGCTTACAAATATCTAAAGGACAGGTTTCAAAAGGATGGTGCCAGATATTTTCCATGGTGCCCAGTGACAGGACAAGAGGCAATGGACACAAACTGGAGCACAGGAAGTTCCACCTGAACATGAAGAACAACTTCTTTCCTGTAAGAGTGAGAGAGAACTGGAACAGGCTGCCCAGGGAGGTAATGGAGTCTCCTTCTCTGGAGATATTCAAAACCTACCTGGATGCATTCCTGTGCAACCTGCTGGAGGTGACCCTGCTCCAGCAGAAGTCTAGGACTGGGTGGTCTCTAGAGGGCCCTTCTGACCCAGACTATCCTGTCACTCTCTGATTCTGTGCTTAGAAAAGAAAAAACACCAGGGTTTGTTCTCTCCTGCTGCTGAGGTCAGCGTCTGCTGTGTGAATGCAGATCGCTTGATGAGAGTGTACCAGATGAAAAACACGATGTGAATCCTTGGAGTAGAAAGATGCATATCTAGCTAATTCATCTACACAAACCCTTAGATTGTGAGGCATTAAGTCCAGCCACTGATTTTTTTTTCTGATGTTTGTCTCATCTTACTTTTCTTAACAAACTCAGGGTCTTAGTTTTGCTCGGCAAAGTGATAGAGGCACTTCTTAATCTTCCATTTATCAAACAGATTCTGAAAACATTGTGCCAGTTAACATATATTTTGTTTACTTCTTTTTTGCCTTTCTTCTTTGGATCTCTTGCAGCCTTTTAAACACACTATTCCAGTACCATTTTCATGTGCATTTTAAGTACACACCAAAATAACTTCATTAATTGTGCGATAATCATAGAATCATAAAGCCATAGATTGGTTTGGGTTGGAAGGGACCTTCAAGATCATCCAGTTCCAACCCTCCTGCCATGGACAGGGACATCTCCAACTAGACCAGGCTGCTCAAGACCCCATCCAACCTGGCCTTGAACACTTCCAGGGAGGGGGATCCGCAGCTTCCCGTGCCAGTGTCTCACCACCCTCATCATGAAGAATTCCTTTCTAATGTTTTACCTAAATGTTCCCCTTTATAATTTAAAGCTGTTCCCCCTCATTCTATCACTTCATGCCCTTGTAAAAAGTTCCTCTTCAGCTTTCCGCCCCCTTCAGGTACTGGAAGGCCACTGCCACTGTAAGGTCTGCCTGGAGCCTTCTCCCATCTGAGCAACCCTAACTCTTTCAGTCTGTCCTCACAGTCTAGGTTCTCCAGCCCTCTGATCATCTTCATAGACCTCCTCTGGACCCCTTCCAACAGTTCCATATCCTTCTTATGTTGGGGATTCCATATTTATTGTTACACATTTACTCTGGGAAAGCAGTTCATGTTGAACAGTTTGTACTGCTCACGCTGGAGGTTAAATCTTTCTCAATTTCTCATTATGTGAATGGAAGTCCTACTTGGATTAGTCAGTCTGCATTGCTTATTTCTGGTTATAAAAATATGCATTCAGATGGGCTAACCTGACTTATCTTTGTACTGCCCAGGTTTCCCAAGCAGTTCAGAACTCTCTGTATAATCACTCTGCCCTTCTGAGAGGCAATCATTGTCTTTTAGATATGCTGTCAGCAGTGATTTTATTCTTACTCCCAAATCATTGATAACTGTTGAATAGTTCTTGAAGAATCTACTTCAGTGATGATTTGCCACTGATAAGTTATTTTTGAGATTAGTCATTTTACCAGCTCTTAATTGATTTGGTATTTATATTGCTCATTTAAAAAAAAAAAAAAATCACACTGTTGGAAATTAATCAAACTCTTTATAAGAAGTCTTACACTGATGAGGCTACCAGTATCACAGATCTTATTATCTCATCACAAACATAATCAGGCTGGCTTGACAAAGACCTCTTCCATAAAGCACATTGACTGACTTTAATTGTATTCTGACCCTCTGGTTCTTTATTGATTGCATCTTGTAACATTGTTTTCACTAGTTTGTATGGAATTGATGTTCAGGCTTACTAGCTGATAATTACTATCACTGGCTGATAATTGTCAGCTCATTTTTCCTGTCTCACATGGCAGCAATTTTGGACTTAATAGATCCTATTGCCTGAACTTTGGTACTCTGATGAGCTTTAGGAACTCCATGAACACTTGGGAAACCATTACAAACTTTTACTGATGCCTATGAGGATTATTATTTTATTGATTGGAACATCATCTTCCTGTGTTCCCCGGAACACACTCTGTCGCATGGCCACTGTGACTGTCAGAAACTTCACAACCACTTTGTGGAAAACTGGAGATGAGAACCTTAAGGAAACAGCTACCAAAAATTTGGGGAGAATGGGAAGAGGAACATTTCATAGAATCATAGAATCGTGGAATGGTTAGGGTTGGAAGGGACTTTAAAGCCCATTCAGTTCCAACTCCCCTGTCATGGACAGGGACAACTCCCAGTGGATCAGTTTTCTCAAAGCTTCATCCAACCTAGCCTTGAACACCTCCAGGGATGAGGTATCCACAACTTCTCTGGGTAACCTGTGCCAGTGCCTCACATTCCTCACAGCAGAAAATTTCTTCCTCGTATCTCATCTCCCCTCTTTAATTTAAAACTGTTATCACTCATCCTATCCCTGCACTCCCTGATAAAAAAACCCTCCCAGTTTTCCTGCAGGTTCCCTGGAGCCTTCTGTTCTCTAGGCTGAACAACCCCAGCTCCCCCAGGCTCACCTCATAAGGAAGATGCTTCAGTCCACGTATAATCTTTGTGGTCTTGTCTGGACACACTTTAATTTATCCCTGTCCTTCCTGTGCTGAAAACTCTAGAACTGAACTCAATATTCCAGGTGAGGTCAGTTTGACTTGTAAATAGTCCAAGAAAGATGATATTTAGCCTGACTTAAGTTTTTCTTTTCTTGCCTACACATATGAAAAAACCTTTCTTTGGGAATCTCTGCATAATTCTCAAAAGATAAAGCTTAGGTGTCCTGGACTCTTAGGGGTTCACAGCAACCACAGTGTTTGCACTCTGTGAGAGAATTGGAGTTGTTCAGCCTGGGGCTCCTGGGAGACCTTGTAGCAGCCTTCCACTATTTAGAGGAGACTACAGGAAAGCTGGGGAGGGGCTCTTTATCAGGAAATGCAATGACAGGATGAAAGGTAATGGTTTTAAGCAGGAAGAGGGGAGATTTAGGTGAGGTATTAGGAAGAAATTTTTTACTGTGATGGTGGTGAGGCACTGGAACAGATTGCACAGTGAAGTTGTGGCTGCCCCATCCCTGGAGGTGTTCAAGTAACCTGATCCAGTGGAAGATGTTCCTGCCCATGGCAAGCGGTTTGGAACTGAATGATCTTTAAGATGCCTTACAACCCAAATCATTCTATGATTCTTGTACAAAATGTGCTTCTCATCTCCTGTTTACTCATCAGATCAACTGTTATACATAGACCGGTAGACCAAGGGATGACTAATCCTTACTCCATCCAGGACTTGAACAAACTACCCCAAACTTCTGCGGTTTCTGTGGTTTAATAACAGTTGAGTGCAGAAGGATGGTAGAGAACATATATCAGATGCTGAAACATGCTGCCTGGGCTTGTTATGAGAACAGCTGGTCCATGAATGGGCATCAGCCATCCCAGGACATGCCCACTGACTTATTTTCTACTTAATAAAGCAAGACCAATTTTTATTTCAAGGACATCTGAGATGAGGTTTGATGTCAGGAGTGGCACAACCCTGTAACAATGAACCACTTGTGTGCGAAAGCATTGCAAAGAGATCAGTAGCCGCAGGAATATGCAGTCAAGAATGTGGAGAGACCGTAATAGCAGACTTGATGGAGGTTTATTTTATTTTGTTTTCTTCTGATTCATCTGTTTAACCACTAACTCAGAATTGATTCCAATGCATCCCTAATAGCTGGGTGCATTTGCAGCCTAGTTTCTTGATGAAATGAAAAATGTGAGTTGCACCTAGAAAGCTGTTTGTCTCAGTATGTGTTCATCATCTCTGCTTATTAACTACATTTGAAAATGGTTTGAGGCCCTTAATGTCTGAGTTGCTTGGTGAAACACCAGACTGAGCACAGGAGAGCCCTCATCTGCATTGCAGGGAGGCAGAGGAGGTAGCTGTGGGATGGCGAATGCAGATAGCACAGAGAGCAAGAAGGTCATTGCAAGATGGAGAAAGTTGGAGGGAAGCAGATAAGGGGAAATGTTAAATCATACTAGACTGGGGCAAGTAGGAGATGGCATTGGACACAACTATACCACTAACAAATTTATTTTCCCAACTCTTCATTGGATCCCAGTCTCTGATCTTTCACATGTCATTAATCTGTTCACTTTCAGGATGTGTTTTGGGCTAAGGATCTGATGGTCCCTACAACATTTTATCAGCTGCAGTGCACTGCTGACTGCTGCTGTTTCCTACTTACCTGAAATTTTCCTTTTAATTTTCTGATTTTTTTTCCTTCTCCAGTAGTGCACACAGGCCAAACTGGGAACTGCTCATTATCATAAATAGTCTTGAGATGGAGCAAATCATAGAATTCTAAAATCACTTTGTTGGGAAATACCTTTGAGATCATTGACTCCAACCATACCTGTTCACTACTAAACCATATCCCTGAGCACTTCATCTACCCATCTTTTAAACACCTCTAGGAGTGGTTACTCAATCACCTCCCCGGGCAGCCTCTGCCGGTGCCTGAAGGTCAGAAGTCTCCCCGTCTCCCCTCTATTACATCCTCTGGTGAGGACATCAATACACACATACACAAGTTTATGCACAAACAGCCTGTTCTGGTTATTTATGCACCTGCAGCATACCCAGACATCAATGAGAAACCCTGTTTACTGTACACACTCATCACTTACTGTACACCAACATGCTGCTTATAGCATAGATACAGATGCCTGAATCATACCCATGGGCACACGTGAGCAAACCCACCTGCTGCCTACTCCACTTGTGCATGAAGTGGTCTAGGTGGGCACAGCCACCCATGTGTCTGCTGCTTGCCACACACACACATGGACCACAGTCTCTACACACATGCAGGCTGGCACCTCGCCTCCACAGGCGGAAAAAGTCATCTTGGCTTACTGCACTCACGTGTACACAGACACTCGGTGCTTACAGCATGCTCACAGCCTCTTACACACAGAAATATCCCTGTTTCCTCAAAACATCTACATCTTTTGTTAAAGCCACATACACTGGATTTAGACATCTGCTTATGCACACTCGTTTTCAGTGTATTTATATGCATGTCAACAGTATTGTGTCCAGTTCTGAAATCCCCAGCCTAAGAAGGATGTGGAACTGTTGGAATGGGTCCAGAGGAGGTTTGCGAAGATGATCAAAGGGCTGGAGCACCTCTCATATGAGGACCGGCTGAGAGCTGGGGCTGTTCAGTTTGGAGAAGAGAAGGCTCTGGGGTGACCTCATAGCAGCCTTCCAGTACCTGAAGGGGGCTACAAGAAAGCTGGGGAGGGACTGTTTACAAGGGAATTTAGTGATAGGATGAGGAGGAACAGCTTTAAATTGGAAGGAGAAAGACTTAAGTTGGACATTAGGAAGAAATCCTTTACTATGAGGGTGGTGAGGCACTGGCACAGGTTGCTCAGGGAAGCCATGGATACCCCATCCCTGGGGGTGTTCAAGGCCAGGTTGGATGGGGCCTTGAGCAGCCTATTCTAGTAGCAGATATGCCTGGCCACAACAGGTGATTGGAACTGGATGATCTTGAAGGTCTTTTCCAACCCAAACCATTCCATCATTCTGTGATTCTACATTCATACACGTGCTATATCCATACCTCTGGAATATACACGCAACCACCACTTTACATCCTTAGGTTTCAGACCCTATAGTGATTTCTTTATTCCAAAAGCTTATTTTCCTTTTCTTTTTTGTTTGTAACATATTTTCAATACAGGCATTGCATTAATTTTTGAAGTAGCATTAACTCTTCCCAGAAAACTGGCCTGGTTTTATGTAAAAAAACAAACACACCCCACACATGCAGATCCCCCAAAGTATGCTATCTAGACATCCACGTACAATGTTGCACATATCTTGATGTATATGTAGGTGCATATGTAAGGAGAAGTAAATTTTCTGGTGATTTCCTGTGGTGCATCTCACACCTCAGCTTAATTAAACAAGAAAAATCTGTGCTTCATGTTTTATCTATCAGTCTAAAGGCAGAGACACTGAACTGTCACTCCTCACGCCTCCGTTCTTTGTGTCAGAGAGGGCTGGAGGATGGTGACATCCTCATTCACATGCACGTGGCCCCTCCACACCCAGATGAACAATATTGCCTGTTCCTCTCTAGATGCCTATAATTCCTTTCCTTTTTCTCTGGGATTATATTTGCTCCTCTCTGTGTTTCTTAAACTGATTGCTTTTTCCTCTCTCACATTTTCGGTACAGATACAAGTTGCTTGTCATATGACCCGCTGCATCCTTTCTGGGTGTCCAGCATCCCTAGCATATGCTAGTATCAAGGATGTCAGCAAGTGTGGAAAGGTCAGAAAACCCTCTTCTTGCCATAGTATTCATGTTAGTTTTCTGACTTCACAGATTGAAAAGCAGCAACAACAAAAGGCCTTTTCAACTGCAGCTGTAACAGAAGTATGGAAATCTCTTTTTCTGTTGGCTTACAATGCAGGGGAGGGAGGAAGAAGCCAGGCAGGTTGTGAGGGAGAAAGAGGGTCTTCCAGGGGCAAAATACTGTGATCCAGGAGAGTGAAACACCTCACCTTGCTAAGCACTGAGTTCTGTGATTATGTTTAAATCCAGACTTGTGTGGAGGAGTGCTGAGTACAGCGTACGAATCAACACTCATCCAAGCCCTGGGCTATGCTATACCTAAGGTCTGCCCGTGTAATAGTGGAGAGAACTCCATCCTCACCTCCAGGCAAATGTGTTTCACTTGTCTCTTCCTGTGCAGTATAAAAGCATTTGCTGTCTCCAGGCATGTAAATAGAATCAAGAAATCATAGAGTGGTTTGGATTGGAAAGGACATTAAAGATCATCCAGTTCTAAACCCCTGCCATGGACAGGGACAGCATCACTGAATTAGGTTCCTCAAAGCCTCATCCAAACTGGCCTTGATCACCTGCAGGAAGGGGGCTTTCATGACTTTTCTGGTCAACCTGTACCAGCACCAGAGCCCCTTGTCTGCCTTGAAGATTAGTGAGACATCGTTGTTTCATCCACGTGAGTAAACTACTCAACCTCCTCACATGACATATAAGGTGACTTTTCCCATTCTGTTTATTTTCTGGACCACAATTGCCTATAATTAGGTGTTGTCTGCAGAAGTGCTTGTGGGTAGAGGCCAGAATTGTGCAAAGGAGCAAGATGACATTTTATGAGTGTGATTGCAGGACTGTGTGTGAGGCTTTTATCTGTACATTTCAGCATGCTACAAAAGAATGAACCTTTCGACATGTAGCAAGTCAATAATATGGATAGAAAATATGTGAGTCATAACACTCAGAGATGTAAGATCATTTAAAGCCTCTCCTTTGTCTTTCAGGAGAGGATCAGATAGAATAGGCTTCTTGGGCAACCACAGACAAAGTAATTGTACGTGGAATTATATGCAGGGTGCTGGCATGCCTTGGCATATGTTGGATATTAGGAAAAAGATCTTCACTCAGAGGGTGCTGGAGCACTGGAACAGCTCCCCAGTAGTCATGGAACCAAGCCTGGTAATATTCAAGAAGCATCTGAACAACATCTTCAGACACATGATGTGAATGTTGAGGTTGTCCTATGCAGGGACAGGAGCTGGACTCGATGATCCTCGTGGG
Source organism: Tapera naevia (assembly GCA_033556795.1). Taxonomy (NCBI): domain Eukaryota; kingdom Metazoa; phylum Chordata; class Aves; order Cuculiformes; family Neomorphidae; genus Tapera; species Tapera naevia. Next base: position 856,294 of record JAUMJJ010000063.1, read on the forward strand.
TCCCTTCCAACTCAGGACATTCTATGATTCTGTGTTGACGATCTCACCAAGCGGCAGCTAGTGGAGAAGGTTGGTAGTGGGGTCCCCATTAGGTACATCCCTCTCCTTCTCTCCTGTGTCACTGACACACCCCACTATGCTGATGCCTCCAGATCTCATGCAAGAGGCATGCTGTCCAGCTCACATGCTATGCTGGATGTGGCTGTGACAGTTTTTGACAGTGGGGGTAAGGAGGGTGCATGGTTGGTACAGTATATGGAAAGCTTGTCAAGCCTACTTTAGCCTGTACAGGAAATATCTTTTGAGACACAACAGTCTAGTTTTCATGGGTCATTCTTTTGCTGCCCACCAGAGGTGGTTAAAGGTATTCTGACCTTCTGGCTGGCATCTCTGCTGAAAAATTCCTCTCCAAGTGTCACCAAGTGATAACACATGCCAGTGCTCAGCAATCAAGGACAATCATCAGTCTGGGTAAATTGCAATTAGAAGGGAGAGACTGTTTACACCTGGCCTAGACAGCTCCAGTAGGAGAAAAGCTGGATTGCTTGCGCCAAAATGCATCACACAATAACAAGGGAAGAGCCAAACAAGCAGGCAACATAAGGCCAAAATGTGCAATCAGATGGTAGGACAATGCAGCAGGGAACGGGAGAGAGGAGGAGTGAAGGATCTGAGACTTTTTGGAGAGACAGGAAAAGCAAGAGAAGGGCTGTAAAGAAAACCTTATCTCATTTCTGCCTGTTCTACCACTGCCTTCGGGATTATGCAAATTAATCATTCAAATAGATTTCCCTGGTAATTAAAAACTCTGCTCTTTTTAATTAAACTTTCCCTCCAGACTCAGGGTATTTTGTTTTTTGGTCCCCCTCGAGAAACTAATCTTTACAAGGCTTTTTTTTTTTTTAGTTCTCCCCACCCCCCTTCTCTTTTTCTTTCTTTTCTCCTTCAAAATTGTCAAGACCTGTCATGAAATTACTTGCACATTGAGTTAAATGAGAACTTGCTGGAGAAAGCAAGAGAGGAAAAACTTTGATTCTTGGCTGAAGCAGGAGGTGGGAGTTGGATCTCAGAACCTGGGAACAAGTTTAAGAGCTTGTGCACAGGAGCAAAAAGAAAATATGAGAGGAAAACCAAAGAAAGGTAAGATAAAAAAAAATATATAAGTTTGAGTACTTCTGTCTCTTGAGATTTAGGTGGCAGAATGTTTGCAAGGAGATATAATTCTTTGCATATCTGTAATGCACTCAAGGAGCTTAAATATTTAACTGTGGGTCACAAGAGATTGTCAGGATTAACCTGAATGAACAACTACTACTTACCATTCCTTCATAGTCTTTCTTAGATGCATTCATTCCTGGCAGTTGATGGAGACAGATTCCTGTCTAATGTTGTTTGCGTATTCTTCTTTATCAGTGTTCTTAGGGTTACGGGTGGTGTTTCAATGTAAGACATTCGCTCCTGTGCTGTTGCTGCTATCATTGACATGTCCCATCCCTCCTGAGGGACTTTTTCTCCTTACCTTCCCTGGAGCAGCCTCTCAGAATCTGGAAGGGTGAAGAAAGAGAACAGGATAAGAAAAGCAAAAAAGATCCATGCTACTGCATTCTGATTTTCTGCCTACAGGAAAGATGAAGAGGGGCTCTTTATCAGGGAGTATAGGGATAGGATGAGGGAGAATGGTTTTAAACTGAAAAAGGTGAGATTTAGATTGGATATTAGGAAGAAATTTTTTGCTATGAGGATAGTTGAGGCACTGGCATAGATTGTCCAGATGGATTCCAGTCCCTGGAGGTGTTGAAGGCCAGGTTGGATGAGGCTTTGAGCAGCCTGATCCAGTGGGAGATGTCCATGGCCATGGTAGGGGAGTTGGAACTGGATGATCTTTATTGTCCCTTCCAACCCAAACCATTTTATGATTCTATAATTTCTGGAAATTTGCCAAATACTGGTCAAAGGAATAATGATTACCCACGTGTGTCTTGCACACGCACAGGTTCAGAACAGACATCCTCTCAGCTTTACTTGCTGCTTGAAGAACTGCTGATCCACTTTTCTTCTCTCACGTGGTTTTGATATCCTGACTGTCTATAGAAACTCAGAGGAGAGTCTCTGTGGCCCCATCAGTAGAGGTCTTGAGTATGCAACCTTTTCTTCAGCTTGGTACTAAGGCTGGCCATACTCTATAGCTCCAGGTAGGAGGCCCACCCTAGGCAATCTCAGCCCCTTCTCTGTGCTTCTTGCCTGAATCAGTAATGGGCAAGCTTGGACTCCACACAAAGTTGAGATCATTGTTTAGGGAATAAACTCAGACTTTGTAAAAAAGACCTAATTTGTATTTGCTACCAGGAGACATCTGAGGCATCCAAGCCTTATGTGGATCTGATGGATTATGCAAGCCCTGATATAATTTTTTGAGACCCTGGTCCTGTAGAAAAAGCTTCCTTTGCAGCCTATGGCTTTGCAGTTCAGAGCAATGTTTTGCCCCTGGCTCCTTGTACCTCTGTGAGCACTTTAGATATAGGGCAAGAGGGGAGTCATCTAATTTAGGTGTCCTCATGTGAGCAAGCCATGTGTACAGATAATGAAGAGGAATTCAATGGTCAGTGGTGTTTAAAGCTTGGTAAATCTCATCTGGAATTAGATTCCTGCCTTTAGTAGAGGGATTGTATGCTAAATTTTATTGACACATACTAGCAAACCCTCAGCCTGTAAGCTGAAAGCTGGTTTTAGTAGAAACATGGACTTTGTGCATGCTTTAGCTGAGGTGAGATAAATTCAGTTCTTAATTAAACCAGGTGAGCTGTTTGCTTTTCTGTGCATGGAGAAATAAATGTGCCTCCAGAAGGAGGGAAGGGAAAAAAAATTCTTTACCAAAAGAGTGGTCAAACATTGGAACAACCTGTTTAGGGAAGTGGTGGAGCCTCCATCTGTAGAGGTGTTCAAAATGTGTTGACGTTACAATTTGGGACATGATTTAATAGGTATGGTGATGTTGGGCTGACGGTTGGACTTGATGATCTTGGAGGTATTTTCCAGCCTTAATGATTCTATGACTCTGTGATAAGAGTAACCCTCCAGCCTCAGGACATGGAGATGCTTGCTCCTTTCCTCTCATCACAGAAGGCATAGGTGATAACTTTACGTGGACTCCTGTTTCCTTTTTCAGCTGCAATAGAGACAAATTCCACTTGAAAGTGAACATCCCAGCATGCTTCATCTTGCTATGGATTGCTGGTTGTCCTCATGGCTGCAAAACAGCATTCAGGGAGTTGGGTAACTAAACTGCTGACTAACCAAGACTAAGTCCTGTACTGCCACAACTCAGCTTGGTGTATAACCACTCTCCACACACAAGTGACCTCATCAATCCTCTCTTCACCCCTTGTAGGGAGAATACAGGGTGAGTTATGGTCCTGGATGGGTACAGACTCAAGGCAAGACCCTGAACATAGTACAACCTTCTTACAAATGTATTGAGCTCTGCTCTCCTCTTGGGAATTACAGCCTCTCACCAGAGGAGTAGGAAGATCTGTTGGTGACTGATGACAGCCAAGTAGCCCCTAAGGAAAATACAGAGCTTCCATCTACTGCCTCTTTAAATCTGCATCCTCTTCCCATCACAAGGAAGTATTTTTAGCCTTGAAGCTTTATCTTCACAACACAGAGGCTCCTGGTTTTAAGTGCTACACATTCCTCAAAGTAATTTTTTTTTTGGTAGAGAATTTTCTTTTTTTAATTATTTTTTCTTAAGAAATGCCTCACATGTGCAGATCACTTACATTGGTGCTTGTGTAAACGTGCACAGGTGTGATGTGAAGTGGCAGTCACAATAAGTCCAGAGCAGATGAAGTGTCAGAAAGCTGATGATGATTTACTTGGCCAGCATTAGGCACAGTTATTAAACACACGTAGAACACATCACATGCAAGAAATCAGAAGCAGTGCTCTATGAATAAAACATTCTTGAGGATCACTATATAATTGTTCAGACTTTTTTTCACTGCTTATTTTTCTCCAGTCCTATTTAAGGCATATGGAATAACCACGTAGAGCAAACACATCTTTTTGTCTTATGCTTGCCTGGCTTCTTATCTCCTTTGGATTTTTTTCTGCAGATTATGTCAATAGTATGATTCTTCCAGGAGGCGATATTAACAGAGATTTTATTATGCTTACAACATCTTCAGTCTCCAAGCACGTCAGGTTTGGTGCAGCACAGTGTTCATCACAGGTACATAGATGATCTTGTACAGATCTGATCTGAGGTGTCCCAGGTGTGTTGGGCAGCACAGCTGTAGGATCATAGAATCATAAAACTGCTTGATTGGAAAAGACCTTTGAGACCGTCGATTCCAACCATACCGGTCCATTAATAAACCAGATCCCTGAGCACCTCGTCCACCTATCATTAAATACCTCCAGGGACGGGGACTCTACCACTTCCCTGGGCAGCCTTTGCGGTGTCTGAAAACCCTATCAGTAAAGAAATTTTTCCTGATATCCAGTCTGAACTTCCCCTGGTGCAACTTGAGGTCATTTCCTCTCCTCCTGTCACTTGTTACTTGGGGGAAGAGACCAACACCCACCTCGTTACAATGTCCTTTCAGACTGTTGTAGACAGTGATGAGGTCTCCCCTCAGCCTTCTTTTCTCCAGGTTTAATAACTTCAGTTCTTTCAGCCTCTACTCATACCACTTGTTCTTCAGCCCCTTCACCATCTTCACCACCCTTCTCTGAATGTTCTCCAGCCCCAAAATGTCCTTCTTGTAGTGAAAGGCCAAAAACTGAACACAGTATTCAAGTTGCAAGTTAAGGATGCCTCAAACAGTAGCATAGGGTGTATAATCAACCAGTTTCTACAGGTTTGGGGTTTCCAAATGTAAGAAGCCAAAGAGAAGATGTGGGAGGTTAGAGTGAGATTATCTTTTTTTTAGTGTCGTGCAGAAATTCTTCAGCAAACTTCAGGGTGAAGAGAAACTCTGCTTTAGCTTAAGTCAAATAATTGAAAGAACACCATTTTCAGCAATAAATGTCAGGTATTCAGAAAAGTCTTTACAATGCTGAAAAGGACAGAGTGTTTCAGTACTTCATCTGAAATTGCCTATTTGAAATGGATCCTTTTCTTTTATCTGAAAAATATATTTTAGGAATTGTAAAAAGCCAACAACAACAAAAAAAGCAAAACAGTGTGTTCTGGTGTCACTAAAACAAACCTTTCCTTTCAGCCAAAGCTTTCTTTTCTAACATCTTTGTTTGAAGTTATCAACATTTCAGGGGATATTCAGTTCCAGAATTGAAAATCCAATAAGTGCTGGAATTTCCCATGAATCAGAAGTCTGGTCCATTTCTAACTAAATCACTTCCCAGCCGCTAGTTTTACTTCCACCTGTATCAGTGTTGAAATGGATTTTTTTTTTCCCAGAAGGTTTCCTTGGGGTAATCTCTCTGGTGATCTCATGTTGTCTCTTTGAGCCTGGACTCTAATAAAAATACTTCTTTTTTTCCTGGTCTTCTCTCCTGTCCTAATTACATCTTACACTTTCAGTTCTCTGATATGTGCCTACTACATTCATAAGAAATTAAGCAGTATAATTCATTCACCCATTTACATTCATCCACTCTATGGACAGGAGAGCCTGACAGATTGGTTCACAATGGTGGGTGTTGGTGTCTTCTTCCAAGTAAGAAGTGATAAGACAAAAGCAAATGACCTCACATTAAACTAAGGAGGGTTTAGGTTGGATATTCAAAAATATTACTTCAATGAAAGAGTTGTGAAGCATTGGAAGAAGTTGCCCAGGGAAGTGATCTGAGTCACCATCCCTGGAGGTATTTAAAAGATGCGTAGATCTGGTGCTTAGGGACGTGGTTTAGTGGTGGACTTGGCAGTGTTAGGTTTGTGGTTGTACTCAATGATCTGAAAGGTCTTTTCCAAGATAAATGATTCTCTGATTCTGTTAAATGTGGCACAGCAATAAGCAAAGCTCAGTTAAGGTTGTTTTGCCATGGGATGAGAAATGATGGACTCAAAGGGAGGATCCTCCTTCAAAAAGAGCAGAACTCCTATTCAAGTTTCTGGCTATGTCTATAAATGACAAAATAAATTATTCTTAATGCAAAGGAGGTAGAAATTAGTTTTTCCTTCACTTTTTTACCAATAATGAATCCTGTTTTTTCCCTGTAAGAACAGCTGATGGCACTGACACTTAGGAAGAGCTGAATGCAATTATGTTCTCTATAATAAGGTCACTGCCTGTTTCTGAAGACCGTGGCACACTACTATCAGATTTGATGATGGCCGTAGAGGTGGTATTTATTAGCATTAGAGTGTGAGATCTTTCACTTGCAAACGTGTAGCTCTGCCTTTCTGTTCTATAAATGATTTAGTATTCTTGGATTTTAATTTTACTTTTTTTCTTCCTAGTTTAAAGATTCAGGACCCATGGCAGATATTAATAATCCGTTGATTAATTTCATAGAAAATCAAAATATTTCTATTTTCTCTTATGGCCAAATTACTAAAGAAAGTGCTTGAGCAATATTCCAAAATCTAGCAAGGCAGCAGCTTGGAAGCATAGAAAAAAAAAAGGGGGGGGGTGATTTCTGGTGTGGTCTCTAGGATCTGGGTCCCTGAAGAATACGCTGACTCCTGAACTGTAGCTTTAGCAATTTTTGCCGCTGCCCTCTGATCCGATGAGGCTTGGGCACTCTTGTGGAGGCAAGAAGACATCTGGGGTCAGATCTCACAATGACTGCATGTCTGTATCAGCATATTGGATGATGAAAAAGGTTCAGCTTTTTCTAAATTTGGCAAAAAAAACATCATCAGGGGACTGGAGCACTCCTCTGAGAACAAGCTGAGAAAGTTTGGGGTTGTTTAGCCTAGAGAAGAGAAGGCTCCAGGGAGACCCTATAGCAGCCTTCCAGTTCTTAAAGAGGGGCTACAGGAAAGATGGGGAGGGGCTCTTTATCAAGCAGGGATAGGATGAGGGACAGTGATTTTAAGATGAAAGAGGGGATATTTAGATTAGATATTAGGAAGAAATTCTTTACTGTGAAGGTGATGAGGCACTGGCACAAGGTGACCATCCTTGGAGGTGTTCAAGGCCAGGTTGGATGACAAACCTGATTTAGAGGAAGGTATCCCTGCCTATGTCAAGGGGGGTGGAACTGGATGATGAAGTTCCTTCCAACCAAAGCCATTCTATGATTCTTCGAATCTGTGATTACCAGCATAACTCTATTTTGTCATAGATTACAAGAAAGCTACCATCTTAGATCACTTGGCTGAATCTCAAATGTAATACAGAGTTTTTCTACATATTGCAATTCTCAGTTCCTCTCCTTGAAGCTTCTCCACTTGTTCCACTTGCTTGGGTGTCTGTCTGTTGGCATATGGGTTGTGGGCATCTGAATCCACTTCTTGTAGCTATGACTTCTGAGAATAAAGATGTTTGGTCCTCTTATGCTGCTTTCTCACACCTTCAACCATGGGATTCCCACTGGCATAATAAAACTCTAAGTTAGCATACTACGATTTTTTTTATGCTGTTCTGCTGAATTTCTGAATTTTTATCATCTTTAATTTCATGTGGTTACCCCTGGTTACATCAACAAATATATTTTTTCAAATAGAAATGCCAAGTGTTTCTATTAATAAATCTTTTCCTCTTCCTCTTGGGGAAAAACAAACAGATGGAATTTATTTTTAAATGATTAAAATGTTATCAAATTTTCACTACAAATAATTGCTTTGTATTTAAACAGTGGCAAAGCAAAAAGCAGGTACTCAAAAGTTACGTCCCCCAAACAGAACAACAGGGTATTAAGTCCTGATCTACATACAGGGTCACACTACAGACACACATTACTTAAATGAGTGGGTCCTGAGGGTACTTTCAAGGCTCTGCTCTAGCAGCATTTGAGCTTGGAAAATGAGAATAAGAAGCCTGACTGTATTCCATGCTGAATAGTGACTCTGCATTTTTCTTCTCTGAAAGCATACTAGAGAAATCGATGAGCTTAAATGCCCAGCTAAGAGCATCTATGAGATGGAAAAAAAAAAATATAACCACAGAGCCCAGCTTTTCCCAGGAACTGAAAAAAGCTGAAAGCTGAGAACGTGCCCCCATTATCAAGTGCCCTTGATAATGACTGGGACCAGTCTCTGGTGGAATGGAATGAAAGAAGGATAACCTTTCTCTTGAAGGACCTTTATGGAGGAAGGGAAGAGGACTCAAATCCTTGTCTTTCACAAGAAGATCATAACCTCATACAATTGCTAAGGCCGGAAAAGACCTCTAAGACCATAAAGTCCAATCATCAATTAAAGACTAACATTCTTACTAAGCTGTCTCCTGAAGTGCCACATCTATCTGGGTTTTGAACATCTCCAGGGATGGTGACAGCTTCCCTGGGCAACCTGTTTGATGTGTTGCAATATGAAGCATAACCCTGTCACTTGTGCAAGCCTCCTCTGCCTCTCCAGTCTTGAGAGGTACTTAGCTGTTGGAGTTTCTAACAGGATAGTGGCACATCTTGGGACAAAAGTGAAATATCTGGGTTAGTTCATGGGAATTACTTAATTTATGTTACTCAAAGAGATGTTGGGATAATTAAGATTCTTTGGCCTTTTGAAAGTAAGCCCAGTCAAAATGGTACTTGGAGTGGAGGATGCACATGGGACTCCTCTCAGTGAGTGCAATGAAGATGTTACCAGTTGCTGAGCATCCCTGACTGTAAGCTGTGTTGGGTTATACAGCTGTTAGCAGGATCTCAAAATGTGTCCATCATTTGCAAGTGAAATTCATCCCATTTGGAAATAGCATCTATGTTATTTCAACTGTGCTGATGCAAGTAATCGTTGACATATACAATGCAGATTGCTCCAGGAACTGTACCACAGAGACACATTTGGGTTAGGATTTTATATATGTAAAAATAATCCTTCGCCTTCGCCTTCCTTGGCTTCCTGTACCAGCAGGAGCTTAGAGGAGACTTGACCACAGGTTGTTTTTGTGTCTTGTTTTGTTTAGAAATAAAGGATTTCTCTAGGATTTATATTTACCCCTAAACCTTTCTTCAGCAAAAGCTAGGAGAGGATGACAACTGCTTCAGTACAGACTGAAACCACAGCTGTGCTATACAGTGAGATGTTTCAAAGGGGTATATAAACCTTACTAAATTTTTGGATGAATTCAGGTTTTAGATTGAATTACTGGGGAGGAACAGATTCAGTAAAGGGAGATCCTGTGGTTTTCAGCTGTTTCCTACCCGTGTCTGGCTCTGCATTTCTTTTGGACACCTTTACCTTAGTTCTTCTGAAGTCACAGTCTGAACTCAGCAGCTACTTTAAATCTGGGTTTCTCAAGGCCTGCTCTCATCTTCTCTCCCCCGAAAAAGCATTTCTACCTGCCTCTGTGGAAGTGTGATGGTTTCTGTGCTTCATATGTGTTTTGCTTGGCATCAAGTCTGATGTTAATAACTCAGAGCTGGACTCTTCTCCTTGAGTTCAAAGAACCACGTTTGAAAGATGGCTGTCCTTAGCTCTGATACGATGTGTCCTAGATGTAAAATACGGATAAAAAAACAGTGGTTTTGCATGAATCACTGTCTTTCATTGAGGAAACCAGTAGAAGGGAGATGGGAGATGCCTTTCTTTGCTACTGGCAGCAAACTTCATTCATTGAACATCTTCTGCCTGAACTAATGAATGAAACAGCTAAGGGTCAACCAAGCCACAGCCAAAAGCCCTGCCATGATTTTTTCTTACACTAAGTTTGACTTTGGCTGCCTCTGGGATGTTCTGAAAAGCCACATGACTTTGTCAGAGAAAAACACAGTCATGTTGCAGAATGATTCTGATGGCAGTCAGTAAATCTGGTCCATAGGGATATTAGAAGTCTGCTCGTGTTCGCACATGAAAGGATCCTCCCAGATAAATCTCTCAGACTTTGTTCCCATCTGTGTCCTGCCAATCAGTGGAGGGGGCACTACCCAAAACAGATGCTGCTGGGCACTGAGGTGACTGTCCTCTGTGGAATTAGTAACAGTGCGTTCCTAGAAAGCTAATATATCAATAACATGTTCTTTAGCAGAAGGGAGAACAATTTGAAAAGGAATTAGGGTTGTGCTGTCAAAAGCAGGATGCAGGATCAGCATAGCACAGAAGATGGCAGCAAAGTATAAACCTAAGACAGCTGGGAAAACAGAAGTTACATTTAATAAGGAGCAGAGAAACTTATAAATATGTTTCTGGGAAGCTGATCTTTGGGGGTCTCTGATGACAAAGCATTATCAATACACCTTCGTGCAGGGCAACAACAGTCCCCTTCATTACAACAGCACCTGGTAGAACAATATTTGCTGTAACAGTGGCTCTTGGTGGATACAGCAGACAGAGGTGTAATTGTTGCCATGCTCATTAACAGAGTTACAATACAGTCTCTGTGGAACTCATTGCTAAATCTTTTCTGCTGTTTGAAACTTGTGGCTTTCAAAGCCATCTTCCTATCAGAGGAGTTACAGCAGAGGAGTTACAACTTTGGGAATACATCTGACATCACTGAATACATTTATTCCTGGACAATGGAGTGCATTGGTGTGATTTCTTGCTCGGGTAATTTTCCCCTAGTTCCCCTGCACTGGTAATGCATTTTTTTGATTGTGGTCACTGCTTGCTTAAGAGATGGGTGTGTAACCCTGCATGTATTTGTGTGTATGCTCAAGCACCTGAGCAGTTAAGTCTGGCAAAAATGGTTGTTCGCACATAGTAGCTTTCTTCTTCTGCATCCACTGACAGGCAGATTCTGATATATCCCATTTGCATTACTTAGAAGAGCTACTGAAGGATCTTATGTGCTGCCTTTTCCATTATAGTTGTGCTGGATATTGGTCTGTGCTGTGGTTGAATGTCCTATATTTCCACGGTCTGTACTTAGTAGGTGGACAGAGCACTTCCTTTCCCCTCTAAGACCTTATCACATCTTTTCGATTGTGGAGTGGTTAAGCAGCCCATGGCTGGACCTCTTACTCATGCTAGAATGGAGAGAGTGCTCTTATTGGCAGAGAGACCTAAATTAACTCTGTTCCTCCAGCTGCACAGCCTGGCCATGGAGACAGGTTTCCAGACACTCAGATTCTTTTAGAGCATTTGTTCCTTGGTGGAAATGGCTTTAAATTGAAAGGGGGAAGATTTAGATTAGATATAAGGAAGAATTCATTCACGTTGAAGATGGTGAGGCACTGGTACAGGTTGCCCAGGGAAGCTGTGGATTCCCCCTCCCTGGAAGTGTTCAAGGCCAGTTTGGATGGGGTCTTGAGCAGCCTGGTTTGTGCAAGTGCCCCTGCCCATGGCAGGGTGGTAGTGCCTGGATGGTCTTTAAGGTCCCTTCCAACTCAATCCGGTCCATGGTTCCATGATTCTATGAAATATAGTCCTGTGGCTCAGCATTCAGCACCAGCTTCCCCACTTCCACTAACAAATGTAATAAGCAGCCCTGGAGCCATCAAGTCCCTTTGCATCTAGATGGTATGGTATCATCCGAAATCCTTCTCACTGCCTGGCAACCATAATAGGTGTTAAGAGTTGCAGTGAAAGGGCTGCTTAACCTGACAGGTAACAACACATCCCAGCCTTTCTGCATCTGTCACTGTCTGTATAATACATTTTGTCAAGGGCATAATTTGTGGACAAGTCTATTGTATCACTTGTTTGGAGGTATAGCCAGGGAAAAGGCCAAGAACCAGTGAAACTCCTGCCAGAACAGGGACTGAATCAGACTTGATTTTGCTGAGATAGGGAAAGGTCTGAATCATCCCAGGAAGGAGACGGTGAACAGACCAGTAAAAGCCTTGACAAAACATGAGAGTTGTGCTTATATGAGAGGGACAGTAAAAGGTACATTCTGGTCTGAGGAGACGGGCAAATGTCCCCACTTTTCATAAGAATGAATGGGTCTCGTCAATTACTGTTATGCAGTGGTGGGACTGGAAGCAGGATGCTCAGCCCACCCCGTCTTCCCGCATGTTATTACTCATGGAGTAACTCAGCTCTGAGTTGACAAGCTCATTGGCTACTGCAGTGCAGCTATGGGCTGCTCCAAGGGCCTCAGGGATTGCCACATAGCAGTCCAAGTTTGATGGCTCAACTTACCAGGGGCTTGACTTTGTGATAAAAACAGTGCATGGTTCTTATATCTGTTGACACCAGAAAAGAAAACAGAGCTGAAGTCCACTCTTCAACCTCACTGTTAGATGAAAGTAGCCCTGGGCTTCAAGCTAGTTTTGAGTACCAAGAAGAAATGGTCTCAATTCGCACCAGAGGAGCGTTTTAGGAAAAATTTCTTCATCAGAAGGGTTGCCAGGCACTGGAAAAGGCTGCCCAGGAAACTGATTGACTCACCATCCCTGAAGGTATTTAGAAGACAAGTAGATGTGGTACTTACGGGCATGGTTTAAGGACACGGAGTTGGCAGTGTTAGGTTTACAGTTGGACTTGGTCATCTTAAATGTCTTTTCCATCCTAAATGACCATATGATTCTAAGAGTCTATGATTCTACCTCTGTTATCTCAAGAATCAAATGAGGAATGAGTCAAAGCAACTTTCCAACAGCTCTGTGGGTTCCTCATGGAGGAGAAAACCAGAGTGCCTTATGGCACGATTGCACGCTGGTGGAGACTATGCCAGCTGCCCAACATGTTCCCAGTAAATGGCTGAGGTGTGGAATATGCTGGGTTGACTTTCACTCCAGGAGTCTCTGGGCTGATTCAGGACATGTCCAGCTTTTCTGTCTTCATTCCTCATCTGGAAAGCAATGATACTAACCCTCCTCAGTCGTGTTTACTTTGTAATCATTCTAAGACACAGGGTTTTTCTTACTGAGAGCTCCTTGCCTCAATCTTAGTTGAAGCCTGTGGGTGCCTCTGTCATACAAATACTTGTCAAGAAGTGTTAGTTCAAGGTGGAGACATGTTTATGATTTAAAGTTTGCATGGAGTCATAAGAAATAGTCAAGGCTGAAGCCTCTAAAAATATTGCATTCACACGTTCAGAATTGCTAATGCTTCTCAGCTATTACGAAATCTCTCTATCTGTGCAAAGCCCCCTGATTTCCATGTTACTAGAGGAGATAAGTGAAGTACATCTGAAGAGATTTTATCCATGCCCTTAGCAGAAGATAGGAAAAAGGACTCATCCCCTTCTCATTTTCATGATGCTGAGAAAGCTAATCTGTGGCAGATGTATAGGGAAACCACACTTGCTAAAAAGATTCCTTTCTGCTGGGGGAGATGGCCTTTGTCCCAAAGGTCTTACTTACAAGAACAATACTTATTTCTTCTCACTTAGGGAGAGTTAGTTCAGAGGAACAAAAAAGAAAAAAAAAAAAAGAAAAAAGAATGTTACCATCCAAATTGTAAGGGATCACTCTCTTCTTGGTTTAGGTAGCCACAGTGTGACTGGTTCCAGCTGAGCTGGCTGGGATTGCAGGTTGGGAGGAACTGTTAGAGTTGCCCATGGATGTCCATGGAGGAGAAATCAGGGTTGTGAGAGAGTGTGAGCTATAGATGAGAACGATGCTGAGAAATTTTAGAAGAAAGCAAGAAGAACTCAAGCCTGTTGAGTTCAGGTACAAACCCATATAATCAGCTCCTGTATCTTCTTCACCAAAGCCAAGCTGGTTCTCACAGCATCAGGATCTCTTTTCTACTTCGAGACCCAAAATGACAGGTGCAGCTCATCTGTAGATCCAGCACTGGAATCTTGGGTAGGAATAGGAACCATAGTGCTGCATGCAGCTGGATCATGGTTGTAGGCTCTCCTCTTCTTGCACAGACTAGATATGCAATCCTTTCCCTGTCACATGTCTTACCATATGCCACTCTCTCACATGTCACTGTGGAAGATATTTTCATGGTTTGAGATGTGGGAAAGCACAAAGCTAGACTGGTTGATGAAGCTGTGCACATGTTTTTACCATCTGAGGTGGATATTCCTGATTATGAGAGATGGAGACACCATCAGTCACCCTGGAAACATATTTGTTGACTGATATTTAGGCCCTAGTGTTGTTAGAAGAGGTTTAACTCTGAACAGATCTCAAGTATCTCAGTAAATATAGCAGGAATTTCCAAGGCACCATACCCCTACATTTCCTACAGTCAGGAATCACTCACAGGTATTCAAATCACTACAAATACTTATTTCTTTCATTATTTTTCATAAAAAAAAAAAAAAGAAAAAGCCTAAGCTGAGAAACCAATACCTTACAGGGATCTGATGGATTGGTGAGTGTTTATGTAATGTCACCAGAAATAATTCACAACAAATAGGTGTTTGCCTGTTTGTGTGATGCAGTAGAAATTACTTACACGTTATTGCACTGTTATAGGATACAAATGGCAATCATTTAAAACAAATAAAAGTTTTAAATCAGTTAGCACACTTTCTTTCACCTCTTCACACTATTTTTTTTAAAGGGTAAGGTATATAAAACAACCAAACCGGATGGTTTATTCATTGTTTCTGAGGGTGAGAAATTACTTTTCAAGAGGAAGTGAAGGAAATTTTTTCCTGGATCAGTATTAGGTGAGATGGACACATATGCCTCTATCTTGTGGTAGAGGCTATAGGTTTAATCACTAAAACTGAAATTGCAGCTTGATAGCTTTAAGGCTCAAATTTGTTTAAAGTGCTGTGGAAAGGATACATTTAGTATTAAGTACGTAGAATCTTCCCTCAGCATTTCTGTAAATTTATACACACACAGAAGGGGGGGAAAAAAAGAATAGTTTGGAGAGAGCAATTGGGGATTTTAGTTAGAATTTGCAATTCTAGAAATGTCAAATGATATAAAAGGAGAAGCCTGGGAAAGCCAGATTTCATGTAAGGAAATCATAGAATCACAGAACCATTAAGGTTGGAAAAGACCTCTAAGATCAAGTAAGTCCAACTGTCAGCCCAACACCCCCATGCTTATTCAAACATGTCCTGAAGTGCCACGTTTACTCTTTTTCGGAACACCTCCAGGGATGGTGACTCCACCACTGCCCTGGACAGCTTGTTGTCGTATTTCACCTCTCCTTCTGTAAAGAAATTTTTCCTAATATCCAGCTTAAACCTCACCTAGCACAACCTGAGGCCATTTCCTCTTGTCCTATCACTTGTTACCTGGGAGAAGAGACCAACACCCACCTCACTACAACCTCCTTTCAGGGAACTGTAGAGAGCAATGCAGTCTCCCTTCAGCCTCCTCTGCTGTAGGCCAAACAATTCCAATTACCTCAGCTTCTCCTCATAACACTTTTGTTCCTGCCCGTTCATCAGTTTCATTGCCTTTCTCTGGATGTGCTCAAGCCCCTCAATGTCCTTCTTGTAGTGATTGGCCCAAAATTGAACCAGAAAGAAGGTCTAGTCAGAGCATGAAGGGCTTTACCTTTACAGCTTCACTCACCTTCAAATCATCTTGCCCCTTTTTTTTCCCATCCATCCTGCCTATCCACCCTAACAAGCTTCCTTAAGGCCAAAGTCTTTTTATACCTCCTTGTCTTCAGGTAGTAGTTAGATTAAGGTTTGGACTTGATGACTTTAAAGGTCTTTTCCAACCTAAATGCTTTTGTGATTCTGTGAGTTACCAGGGCAGCTACACAGACATAAGGAAAGTTTTCCAAGACTTTGCTGAGCCAGGCTGGTCTTTGTGGGCTTTGTTTGCATTGCACCGAGCATGTAGGTGGAACAGGCAGGTCTTTATACAAGTAGAAATAAAGCAAAAGGCACAATGGCAAGAGAATTATTAAGTGCAGAGGGAGATTTAGTCTCCAACCTCTTACTTAATTTAGTAGTGATATTTAACTGTACTTATATAAAAATTCTCTCTCTCTCTCTCTCTCTATATATATATATATATATATAAATCTCTACAAAGCTCCTTCTTTTAAACCACTGAGTTTGAATCACAAGGTAGTTCATTTTTAGATCGCCCAGGTTCTTAGCCTGGAGTGCTTCTGGCTCCTCACAAAACAGAGTTTACTGCATCTGTGACAGGATAATTTTGCACACCCAGAGAGGTGCTATGATGAGTATCAGAGCAGTGTTCTTTTACATGGTGCCAGCAACAGATGGGATCTCCTAGTAAAAGACTAAAAACCCGTATGATCTCCATAGATGTTAAGCTGTTAGCACCATGTTCTGCAGAAGGGGCTTTGCTACGTTGGCAGCATCATTGGTTCTGTTGGGATAGTATGATTAAATTATTCCGGGAGTGGACCAGGTAGTGGTAGCCACAGTACAAACACAGAGTGAATATTTTACATCTCTCAACATGCAGGTGCAAGACAAGAGAGAAGGGTTGGCAACAGAAAAAAGTGAAAAGACACAGGGACACAACAGGGGATCCCCGTTACGGCTCTGTTAAACATCAGGGGGTCACTGCAGAGGTCTCATTTGTTTCACCTTTAGGGATTTGGGTTTGAAAGTAATACAGAGCTAAGATGACATTGATGATCTCAATGACAGGTTGATTTCTTGCACATGGAGGTAATTAGAAAGTGGAATTGCCAATCTTGTGGAAACTCCTGGTAGTTGTTTTCAGACCAAACTGAGGAAAAATATGGGATTCTGAAAGATATTTTTTGGAACAAAATTGTTCTCACACTGGCAGTAATTGATTTGGGAGTGCCAAAACACCTGCCTAAGCATTTTGAAAGGGAAAAATATAGGGGCCAAAAAGCCATTTCAGTCATTCTAAGATTGAAATCTTTGATTTTACATCTCTGTAGATCCAGGATGAAACATTTCTGTTTTAAGTGGAAGTGAATTGAGCATCATACTGAGTTATCTCAGAGAAATTTTATTTTCAGGTCCCATTGCCTCTAATATGTCTTGTACTCTACTCAGTGCTATCCATGATGGTCTCTTCCAGGGTCACTGCAGGGTGATCCATGAGATGTACAGGTCCACATGTGAACTTTCAAAATGGCAAACAGTGCAGAAGTGAGCCATTCACTGCAAGAAGGACATTGAGAGGCAGAAACATGTCCAGAGAAGGGCAAGGAAGACACTGAAGTAGAGACCTCATCGCTGTCAACAACTCCTTGGAAGGAGGTTGTAGCGAGGTGGCTGTTAGTCTCTTCTCCCAGGTGACAGGATGAGAAGAAATGGCGTAAAGTTGTGCCAGGGGAGGCTCAGATTAGACATCAGGGAAAATTTCTTTACTGAAAGTGTTATCAGGCACTGGCATAGGCTGCCCAAGAAAGTGGTTGAGTCACCATCCCTGGAGGTATTTAAAAGATGGGTGGATAAGGTGCTCAGAGATATGGTTTAGTAAGGGACAGGTACAATTGAACTTGATGATCCCAGAGGTCTTTTCCAACCTAACAATTCTATGAATCTGCCTCTGAGGTTTGTAACAGAGATATTCCCTCTCCTAGTGTTTCCACACTATCCACGCCTCCAAGGTTTGGGCTGAAGATGGGGTTTACTTCATTGGGAATTTTCTGTTCATAATGAAGTGAGTTTTCTGTTCAGGCTTGTCTGTTAAAATCCATGCTAATAATGGGTTTCATTTTGGAAAACCAACACAGCTGTGTGTTCAAGTTATCTGAGAGAGTAGAGAGTCCATTCCAACTC
The DNA here is from genome assembly GCA_033556795.1 of Tapera naevia. Lineage (NCBI taxonomy): Eukaryota > Metazoa > Chordata > Aves > Cuculiformes > Neomorphidae > Tapera > Tapera naevia. Next base: position 873,921 of record JAUMJJ010000063.1, read on the forward strand.
CTATTCCTGGCAGATTTCACAAACCATTTATGAAAACTACACTTCATCTTCCATCCCCTTCGTGTTTTAGGCTTATGGAACCACCCAAAGGGACTCCTCTTAACAGACCTAATGATTAGGGCAAGACCAAACGCAAGAGGATTTGTCAAATTCTCTGACATCAAAACACTGAGATATCAAAGGGACAAAAGTACTCACAGACACAAAGACAACTTCCAAAGAGGCCTCCAGGGGTTACATACTTATCTTTGTCTCTTCACTTCGTAACAAAGAAAATCCATATGTGTTGTGAACCTGCTAACCCAGAGCTATTCTTCAGAATGTGAGTACAAGAGATTACTAGTGTCTCCGAAGAGGAGACGAAAGTCATGTTCTGGATGGCAAGATAATCCCAAGAGTGCAGTTTCCAGAGAGGTAGGAGGCAGGAAAATCTGACTGTTAGTCTGATTTGTTGGACTGCAGTATTGCTTTCTGGAGACCTCAGCAAACGAAGGACATGGATCTGTTAGAGCAAGTCAAGAGGAAGCCATGAAGATGACAAGAGGGCTGGAACACATCCCATATGAGGAGAGGCTGAAAGAGTTGGGCTTGTTCAGCCTGGAGAAGAAAAGTCTCTGGAGAGACTTTTTAGCAGCCTTCCAGTTCTTAAAGGTAGATACAGGAAAGATGGGGAGGGATTCTTTTTCAGGGAGTGTAGCGATAGGAGGAGGAGGAATGGTTTTAAGTTGAAAGATGGGAGATTTAGATGAGATATTAGGAAGAAATTTTTCATTGGAAAGGTTTTGAGGAACTGGAAGCAGCTGCTTAGAGAATTCATAGATGCCCCATCCCTGGAGGTATTCAAGACTGGGTTAGTTGAGGTTTTGAGCAACCAGTATAAAGCATTCAGTATGAAGTCCCCTTAAATTCTTATTCAATATCCCCAAGAGTTAAGAGCATATGCTAAGGAAAAACTATAACAACAGGGTGTGTCTGTAGTGATGTACTCTCCTAGAGTATTTTTGCAGTGTCAGGAGATTTGTGGTCCAGGGTCTTTTGACACAGATGTGAGAATTTTGTGTTTTATAGTCCTGTATTCATAACTCCTTCATTCCTCCCCCCCAGGAATTTATCCAATTACTTTTTTAAACACTTTAAATGTATGCAGTATCCTGTGGCAAGAATTTCACAGTTTCACTGTGCACTGTGTGAAGAAATGGACAACTCGAGCCAGGGGCGATGTCTTTGTGTAATAACTCTGGATGTAATTTTTAGGTCATAGGGGGTCACCTACGATTTCTCATATAAAGGGAGTATAAGCAGTGCTTGGATACTCCTCCTTATCTATTCCTGTCTTTGTGCCAGAGCCTGGATGCTTAACCATGGATCAAAGCCCTGTTGTGCTAAGCACTGTGCAAACACAAAAGGTTTCTCCTGTAGCAGAATGCACCAGCATGTCTACAGGGCTTCCTGTTGGCACTTCTCCAAAGGATGAACAAAGGAGCTCTACAGCAAAGAAGGCTTTGCAGACAATGGGGGAATCAACTGTTCAAGGTCACCCAGTAGAGTCAGGAATAAACTTGAGGAGTTTTCTCCCCACCAGGCTTTGCTCTTCCCACAAAGAGACTACACCTATTTTGAATAACCCTTATGAGTAAGGAAGCATCAAGGCTGAGAGCCCTCCAATCTCACCTTGTCCCAGCAGTTCTTACACTTTCAGACCTTTTGGCATTCCCCAGAGCTAGCAGTTCCTCAGTCTGGTGTGAGTTATTAATATTGACATCCCAATTAATAAATAACACCCAGCAATAAAAAAATAAATGAAAAAATATCAGGAAGAAATTACTATTTGTTTATGTGCATTAAATCAGATACTTGAAATTGAAGATGCACACATATTACTAGTATATGTCAAATGAACCAGCACTAGAAAAGGTCTACAAGGGAACTAAAGAAATATACTATTTAATACGAATGTTGCCATTTTTGCAGATCAGCTTCAGGGACAGAGAACAGCCCCTGCACTGATTTATTTAATAGCACAGACATAGGCAAGTTGAAGAAATAGGCGGTAACAAATTGTTGGACTTAACTGGAAAATATTATTACAAGTTATTTACTTATAATATCCTGAGTCCCTGCTTCCCTGAAATGTCTTTATGTCTTGCTCAAAATCACAGAATAATTGAATAACTGCAGTGAGAGGCTGATGCTTCACTCAGGAATTATCCTTTCTGACAATTACTGAGCTCTCTAAATCCAGTCTTCCTGAAATGGTTTTGAAATCAACAGCCATCTCCTGTATTCATGCTCTATGTCAATAGGCGGATAAATTCATCACACCACTAACAGTCTTTGTTCCTGAATTTTCCTCCCTATTCCAAAGCAGAGTCCCAATATTAGGGCTGCTTTTTTTGTTATTGAACCCAACAATCCAGGGACCATTCCCAGCAGGCAGTCTAGAGGGTGCTTTGGAGGTAAAAAGAGTTGAGTTACATAGAGACTACCTTAGCTTCGGGGACTGAGAACAAACGCTGATCTATTTTGTTCGGTTTGTATGTATTGCTTGATGTAATATTGTCCTATCAAGTGTAACATCTCACGGTGAGTCCCTGTAAAAGTCAAGAGACACCAGGATTCTCCAGCAGTGAGGTGAATTCACAGAGGGAACAACTTGGGGAGACTGAAAGACTCTCTGTGATCTCCACATTCAGGAAAGTTCTGACCTATGAGTGCTCTTTGGGCATACAATTGCCAGTAAATCCTAGGGGGGCTCATCAGAAGGAGGACTGGCTTGGAGCACCACATCCCAAACTCAAGGAGAGGAGTGCGTTAGCTAAGTTCAGTGAAAAGAGGAAGAACACTTTGCTTTTTGCTCTGTTTTTTTTAAGTTCCCTTCCATTTATCACTAGCTATGATATTTTTAAAATGATCCTCTGAAACCATAAATCATTCTGCACATGTTATGCAAGGTCCAATATTAAAAACCCTGAGACTAATGCTACAGGTCGGGAACCAAGAGAGAGGGAAGAGGCAAAGTTATAGAACGTGTTTTATATATATATATGGCTATAGAACATGTTCTACTCTGGCACAGTGAGGAAAGGATCAACTCAACCGCTTCGGTCAGTATGAGTGGATGTGTACTCAAAATTTCTTACGCTTGGTCAGAAAATGTCGATGTGTGCCAGCTCACAATGCTTTGTCTGAGGCATGTCTTAGCTAATAACATCTTTGTGCTTAAGGACCCACTCTGCTCACGAGACCTGACTCCCTCTTCCCAAAGATCAAGTCAGTGCTCAAAGAAACCCATTTTTGTTGCTAGAAGATGTGAAAGCAAAACTGATCCTGAAGAACCTTTCACAAAATGAACTGCAGAATTGCTTTGAACATTAGCAGCATTATATGCAGCTGTGTGTCAGCTCAGAAGGGGACTGCTTTGAAGGTGATCACAGATGACTTTCTTTATTTGTTAAATAAAAAAATTACAGGCACACTTTCCTGGGGTGTATTTTTTTGTTGGACCTTGTGGTTTCTCTAGGACAAAGGACTCAGTCCTACTTTTCAGAATACTCCAGAAAGTTCAAACCCTTATTTTGGTGCATCTTAAAATAGTATCATAGAATCATAGAATGGTTTGGGTTGGAAATGACTTTAAAGATCATCCAGGTCCACATCCCTACCATGGGCAGGGACACCTTCTACTGAATCAGGTTGCTCAAAGCCTCATGCAACTTGGCCTTGAACACCTCCAAGGACGGGGTTTCCATTATCTCTCTGGGCTGCCTGTATTTGATGATCAGGAATTTTCATTATATCTAAACTTTATTTACTCAAGAGGAACTTCATCTCCATCTTGAAAGTGTAATGCATTTGTCAGACCCTTTCATCCTATGGAGTAGAAGGCCAAAGATTTATGCAACTAGACTTTTTTTTCTTGTTTCCCTCAAAAAAAAGATATTGAGTATCATTGCAACTATAGGGAGTGTAAAGCCATGTGTGCACGTTCTGGTTTCTCCTGTGGATATATGGCAGCATTTATGACAAAAGCTGACTCACATCTGTCTGTATCTGATGACTGGTGATAGGTTACTCATTTGAGTACAGCAGTCCTTTATCACTGCAGGACACCTTTCTATGTTATCCAGACAGAAATACTTTCAAACAGTATAAGCCAAACTGGAGCAGGGAAACTCTCTGTCTGGTTTTGGATGATTTGCCACCAAAATGAAATGCATTGTTGACTTGGTTGCCTACAGTGCAGAATTAGTGAGAAATACATGTAAAATGGGACTGAATTGTGTATTATAAAATTATACACTGTGGGCTCAGCTTAGTTTTCCTGCAGAGTTTATTCACAAAGAGAAAGTGCAGAGCAGACAGTTTCTGATATTTCTAATAGGGAAGAGTCGTTAGAGTTTTCTCCTTTGGTGGACAATTAACCTCTTACTTTATGGCAGGTGAAAACGGCCATTATTGATCTGAACCAGAAAACTTGCCTACCATTAAAACAGAAAAAAGTCCTGGAGGGTGCAGAACAAAATAATCAGGATGAATGAAGATCTGACAGGAATTTCTCTGCTTAACAATGATGGGCCTCAAATAGAGAAGACATGATCATTTTAAAAAGAAAATCTGGGCTTCTTCCTTTCCCCATTCTCAACCTTGTTTGAGGAATTGGCTAGTTCTGAAAACTCACAGGTAAATCTCCAGCTCTCTGCAGCCCGAGCAGAAGCAGAGGCTACAGGATCTTGTTCTAATACTTGGATCCCCTTTAAGACCAGAGGGACCAGAGTGGTAATCTTGTGTCAGGTAGTGGCAAGGATCATTCTGAAGCAGAGAAAGATGGCTATATCATGCTAGACAATAGGCACATTAGCATATGTTATTTATCAAAGAGGTAAGAAAAGCACTGAGCTCACCCCCTTCGCCATACTTTACACTCATTCATGACTGGATGAATCTAACCCTTCAATTTCACAGTCCTCAAGTAGAGAACAGATGATGACCACAAATTTTCCCCTCAACTACAAATTTCAACGGCACCACCTGCATTATCACTGTCTGATGGCATTCAGGATATTTGCTGCCAGCCTGAAAGTTTAAGACCACTACAGTTGTGATAGATACCAATATAATGTTGACCTACGCTCTGCATTCAGGTACTTATCCCTTCCCACACTTAGTTGTTACCTAATTTTTGGTAGATGCCACGTGGCAAATTGCAGAGCCAGTATAAGTAAAGAATTTTTTTACTGTGAGGATGGTGAGGTACTGGACCAGAGAAGCTGTGGATGCCCCATCCCTGGAGGTGTTCAAGGCCAGGTTGGAGGCTTTGAGCAATGTGATCCAGTGGAAGATGTCCCTCGCTGTGTCAGGGGACTTGGAACTGGATAAACTCCGAGGTCCTTTCCAGTCCACATGATCCTATGGTTCTACAATCTGTGACTTGAAAACAGCAGTAGATAATGGGTGTCACTGAGAACAGAGCTGGTATGGAAACATAACTTGCAACCCTCTCCTGAAAAACTGAGTAGCTCAAATTCATTGTGATGCTCTAAACACCAAGATCTGGACTTCCATTCAGACACAGACAGGCAGGTCTGATGAGGAAGAAAGCTTTGAAAGTGCTCTTTGGCCAGTTTCTGTGGAAGGCTAAAAATGATGTGATGGCTGATCTTCTCCAGAGATTCCCTTTCTCTTATCAGGAACTAGTTTGTTATCAGTTCTGTACAGGGACATCAGTAAGGAGGGGTGGGAGAACTTAAAGCCTCAAACAATAAAAGCTTGAAATGCGTCCAGTCCACAAAGAGCTTTGCAGTCTACTGTATCACTTAGAGACCAACCCGCACCTTTCTCCAAGCTCCTCTTAAGCTCTCTTTGGCCCTTGCTTTCCTTCTCCAAGTAGAACAGGGCTTGTAGCATGGCAACAATATTTCTTCTGTAATTTCTTTCATAGAGGGACTCTCCATTCTCACTTCTATCCATTTAGACCATCTAAGGAAATTCCTTGAAACTGCTACTCAGTAGCCTTTGGGGTGCAGCCCCCTCAAAGCCTTGGTTACCATTGTTTAAGACAGGAACTTCAGCCTAGTATGGAGCTGAAATACCAGGGAACCTTCTCTTTCAGACTACTGTAAATGCTGAGCTCAGTATTTGTCCAGAAAACCAGCTCTGAGATTGCTGTGTCATTTTACTGGCCACACATGCTTGTCTTCTAGCCTAGAGAAGAGAAGGCTCTGGGGAGATCTTATAGCAACCTTCTGGTACTTAAAGGGTGCTTACTCCTATTCAGGTTAAAGACAGTATTGGGGAAAAAAATCAGACCTTTTATTCAGTCTCACTCAAATGGAATACTCTGCTTTCATTACAAGTCTTTTTTTGTTTTTTAAATTTAGCACTCCCTAATTCTTTGTGCAAGGAATGAAATTGCAATCCTGTTAAATCCTCCAGTGCTTCTACACCCTCCTTTTGCAGCCGCTTAAGAGCAGGTGACTAGGAAGAAACAGAACTTGCTCAAACTTGGCTCTCTTGTACATCATACCCTGGGAGAGGTCCCCACAAACACACAACACTTCTCTCTGTCTAAACTGCTGTCCTATAGTTTAGGAAGATGAAAGCTCTTCCCATGGCCAGAAATCTTCAGAAAGATTTCTCAGCAGAAGTGTGGCTTTCATTTGGGAAGTCTGCTTTGTGAATCCTCAAAACCAACAAGACTTCACACAATGAATTGAGTAAATAATGGACAAGTAAATGCCCTTGAAGACACTCTCATCTGAGTCTGTGGTTTTAATTAACACCTTTCTCAATGCGAAATTATCACATTGTTTTCGAACATTGAATGACATTCAGATGAGAGTTTCCAGATTTTGTTGCGTTTTCAGAGCCTTGGCTAATCCAGGGTTTCTTCCATTTACTTGAACAGCAGGCTGTTAATACTATACCACTCACTCAGAGCAGAATGCCTGGCAGCAGCCCTTATCACACCAGTGCTTCCCAGATGTGCCTTGAGTATCGAGCATCCCAGGAGATGACCATACTTGTAAACAGTGTCCAGTTGGTTTACTGGATCTGTGCCTCCTCCTAAAGTGCCAGCAGCACAGGAGAGAGTTTCTCCTCTGGATGACCTAGCAAAATTTTAATGGCAGAAAAGAGCAAAATGCTTGCAACAGACGGAAGGAATTAGAGCCTTTTTGGAAAGCAAGGGTACAGATAGAGATGTTGGGGCATCCTCAGTTAAACACTGAGGGCTTTCCCTTTGAACAAATCCTCTTTTTATTTGCCATCTTCTTGCTAGGTCAGTAAAGGGATTAGACTCTTTGATGTTGGCCCTGCTATCACCTGGGAGCTGACTTACCCCCTATCCATTCTGATCCATGCTGTGGCTTTGCTTGCAGAATTCATCCCCCGATTCCCTGCCCTGCTTTGTGGTGTGGTGGGAAGGGTTCTAGCCACAGAATGGTCCTTTCTGCCCTTGCACAGGATTTTAAACGTAATTCACACCTGCAGTCCCCCAGATCCAGGCTGGATTTTTTATCTCTGAACAGGACAAGCCAAATGATTTTCAGACCTTGCAGGAATTAGTCCTCCATCACAATTTCCATAAGAAACAAATTCAGATTGTGGCTTTCTATCCTGATAGCAAGAGTAATTTTATTTTTTAAGGCAAAACACTTGCATTTTTAAGGACATTGTGTGTTTTATAATTAATTTTCAGTACATATGGGATTTCACCAACCGATTTCATCTTATGGTACACTAAATTATCTCTCCAAGGCAATCTTAGAGATTATAATTTCTGAAAGTTGAAGAACTGATATAAACAGGGTCTCATGGAAGCCAGAGATGATATGGCAACTGTGGAATTAAACCAGAGCAATCACTTGAACTCTGACCCTTCCTGTTTAACTCTAGCTTTTATGTTCAAGAACCATAGTATAGGATGTCTTTTTTGGTGTGGATGATTGCCAGTCCAAGTGTGCTGTGTTATTTTTATTGCATTCTTAGTATAATAATATATTCTGTTCAAAAGTAGTGGAATATGAACATAAATACACCTTGTTTGCCTATTCACATTAGACAGGAAAAGACATTCTTTGTGCAACACCTGTAATATAGTCATTTAAATTTTATTTTCTCCTTTCAGACGCATGTGCAGTAAACCTTGAAAGGCATTATTTATGGAATTTGGTGCAATAGCATTACCATTATTGTAAAATCACAGTTCTTCTATGCATTCAAAGAAGTTCTAAATTTTTTTCTCTAGGTTTCCCTCTAGGATTTTGAAATACAGTTGCTGTGGTGTGTTTCAGTGATCATAGATAAAACTTACTGCAAGAGAAAGATAATTTCCGTGCTTTTGGGTTACATTTTTGAATGAATGGGCACCACAGATGTGAACTTCATCAACAGAAACTAACACTGTTCCACCAGGCAGTAGACTTGTCCTTGTCAGAGACAGTAGAAAATCCAGCCCTAACAATACACACACTGCATTTGTATGAGTAAATAAAACAGTGTATGGATGATTTTTCTGGCTTCTGGACCAAATGATGCAGCATGACTCACATACAGAGATGTGACCTCTCATCCCTATCCTTATGAAAGAGGGAACACTGGTCACAGTACCTCTTGGGAAGAGACGGCTTGTCCTATCCTCAGATCATGATAAAGAACCCATGGACTATTAAACAGCGTGAAGGATCATCACATATGTTTTCGATATTGTTTTATGCTCTGGCTTTTTTTCTCTAGTAGTAGGGGCTGAATTGATAGTACAGAGATTTCTTCATGGTCAGTTTTTCTGCGTTGGAGGTCTGGCATAATTTGCCCCCAGTAGGTTTGGTCTTTTAATCGTTAACACACAGGTCAGCTGCAAAGGCTGTGCTAACCCCATGTGAAGGTACCTACCTATTATTCACTCTTCTGCACAAAAGACGTGCTGCACAGCCCAGTCATTAAAAAAATCAATGTTTAATTGGAAGCGAATATAAAAATGATTTTTACTGTAATGCAAGGAATAAAAGACAGAGGAGGAATGTCTTTTCTAGTGATGATATGTGAGTACATCACTATGGCTTATTTTGATATCACTGACATTTTTCATAAAGACTTTCTCCTAGGAGCCAAGGAGATCTGTCAGCACAGAGTGAAGTGTGTGCAAATGAAGCCTAAATCTACACTCCTGAGGAATGACAGAAGTGTCGATAATTTCGGTGCCTGGTGGGGGGGACGATTCTGATGCAAAACCTGGAGGAGTGAATGCCAAGTTGCACCGATCTTTTAGCTCAAAATATGATCACAGTGATGCAATCATGAAGTAACATCAGCACGCACAAGGCAAGCTGAAACACTTGAAAAAGCATGAGATGTGTAGAAAAGAGAGGAGAATACTCGACAATGGCAATGTGCCTGGATTCAACTATGTTTCTAAAAATACGGCTTGCAGACTTTTTTGGGAAGAATACTAATAAAAATGAACTTGTGTTTTGAAGACAGTTTCAGTAAAGCTGCAGATAGTACCTTAGTACTGATGTAGTGAAAGATAATGGAGCGATAAGATAACAAGTCAAAGGGAATCAAATCTCAGGATTTATCCATATGAAGTTAGAATCATAGAATCATAGAATTGTTTAGGTTGGAAAAGATCTTTAAGATCATTGAATCCAATTGTAAACTTAACACTGCCAAATCCACCACTAAACCATGTCTGATAGTTCTGTCTTTCTCTCCAGACACCAATCCATGGAGTCATAGAGTGGTTTGAGTTGGAAAGGACCTTAAGGCTCATCCAGTTCCAATTCCCCTGCCATGGGCAGGGACACCTTCCACTGGATCAGGATGCTCAAGGCCTCAACCTGCCTGGCCCTGAACACCTCCCGGGATGGGGCATCCACGATTTCTCTGGGTAATATGTTCCAAATTCTAAAACGTTGTGAACCTTGTTGTTCAGTTTCTCTGACATTTATTTTTTTTTCTCTTATTTCTACTTAGACACCTAAAGAACTTTTAAATTAACTTAAATGTCTTTATGAACCTGCCTTTCCCCCTGGTACCTTACAACAATGATTTTTAGCATTTGTCCATATAGTTCCCTTAAGCAGATATTTGAAGGTAACCCAGAAAACGAAGCTTCAGGGGAGTACCTTTTATTGCATATATCATCTGCTTTCTATTGCAAAATATTTAGGGGCTTGTTTACTGGAAAATATGAAACTGCCCTAAGGCAGCGTTAAAGGTGAGCACTCCTCTGCATAGCCTTGCATTAACCTGAAAAACAGTGGATAATCTTGCTTTGAGGACTCCAAAACCCAAGTTATCTCTAGCTCATTCTATATGAGAAGATACTTTGGAGTTTTCACATCTTTCAGTGCAAATAACCCTGGCTTCAAGGCTGCCATCACATTCCTTGGGAGATGTTGCTGTGGTCTAGTGTGATGGGTGTGTTCCACCCCCCTCCTTTAATCAAACCAACAGCAGGTTCAGGCTGCAGAGATAAAGGGCTGCCTGCAGCCAGCCAAAGATCTCCTCTAGGAAAGCCACAAGGAGCAGAGCAGCACAGTGAACACCATTAAAGACCCTTGTGCATAGCTGTGTTATAAGTAATTTCATTTTGATTCAACCACTTTTATCCCATAAATACAACAGCTTAAGTGAGCCTCCTTTAAGTTCTCCCTACTGGGCAGTGTGGACGTGTGGCGATGAACTCCTCTTTTGTAGGGATGCCTCTCAAGGGTCCTTCTTGGAGCAATGAGATCATTTATCAATGACAGATCTCTGATGAGTCCCATCTGAATCCTTCCTGAGTGGCATCTGGAGTGCACAACCCAGCAAATATCCTCTCTAAAAGGGATTAGTTGTTTAACCTAAATAAATAGCAGTCTGGAGAAAAGAAGGCTGAGAGGAGACCTTATCACTTTCTACAACTACCTGAAAGGTTGTATCAAGGTAGGTGTTGGTCTCTGTTCTCAAGTTACAAGTAATAGGATGAGAGGAAATGGCCTTAAGTTGCACCAGGAGAGGTTCAAGTCGGATATTAGGAAAAATTTCTTTACTGAAGGGGTTCTCAGGCACTAGAACGGGCTACCCTGGGAGGTGGTTGAGTCACCGTTCCTGGAAGTATCAAAAAGATGAGTAGACAAGGTGCTCAGAAGTACGGTTTAACAGAGGACAGATATGGTTGGACTCGATGATCTCAAAGGTCTTTTCCAACCAAATGATTCTATACTTCTATGATTCTACTGCTGTGCTGCCCAACGCACCTGGGACACCTCAGGTCAAATGGGCACAAGAAACATCCATATATCTGTGATGAACACTATGTTGCTCCAAACCTGACCTGCTTTGAGATTGAACATGTTGTAAGCATAATAAAATAGTTGCTAATATCGTCTCCTAGAAGAATCATCCTATTGATTTAATTCAGATTAGATATCAGGAATTGTTTCTTCAGTGGAAGGGTTGTCATGCACTGGAACAGGTTGCCCAGGAACTAGGTTGAGCCTCCATTCCTTAAGGTGTTTAAGAGATGGTTAGACAAGGTGCTCAGGCATATGGCTTAGTAGTGGACAGGTATAGTTGGACTCAATGATCTCAGAGGTCTTTTCCAACCAAACAATTCTATGATTCTATGATTTTAAATAGAATAAATCATTTAGAGTTATAATATTGTGTAATTTAGTATGCTACTTGTTTAGCTTTCTTAGCATGAGCAGTGAGACTTTCTCTGAAGCATTAGGTCAAAAGATATGAGTTTCCAGTTAAAACTTTGCCAGCATGCACAACTTGTTCAGTCAAAATATGGCATCCAGAATCAATGGAATCTGGGAAATACAGAAACTTCAAGTATACAGATCATCAACACCGGCTGCACTAAGACAAAGTAATAACCTGTTTGAAAGAGAGTGGAGGAATACAATGAGGAGCAAGAAGACCCCGGACTCAAATGCTACTGCTGGAATGAACCATCATGTGAGGAGTTAGTAAATAGTCTGTAAGGGTGTGATTGACCAGGGATTTCTTGGTTCATGCTGGCACCTCTCCATGCTGCTCTATTCTTCTACTCAATTATTTGTTTTATAAAATCCAGTGCCTGAGTATCTACTTATCGAATCTGGAGATTTGAATTCGAGGGAACTCATGCTGGAAACACACATAGGAATGTAAGTGAATTGGGGATAAGCACTATGAAACTTAGAAATCTTAGCTAAGGGGGGATCAAGTGTGTACATATAATCTTTCGGCTGTAAGTACATATAATTCTTTGGCTATAAACACATGTAACCTCATTTTCTCTCATATATTCCCTCCATGCTCTAAGTAATATTGTGACCTCATCATCAAAATCTATTGAGACAAATTTTTATTTAAATATGAGTTTTATCTAAAAAACTCATTCGCAACATCTAGAAGAGCCTTAGTCCTTCTGGTATGCCAGAGCTTGCTCATTCAAGTGTGTCTGGGGCATTTAGTCACTTACTTTTGCAGTACTTCTCCTGCAAGGAAGAGCATCTCCCAAGGAAGAGCATCCATTCTGGGCTTATGACTCAGAGCAGTGAGCAGTTGTGGTGTTAAGTCATAAAAATTGCTCCTGTGCTTTCCCAGGTTGAAGGACGATTTGACTGGGTATGTTTAGAAGGGAGGTGAGATCTCCCTGCTAGTGTTGGTCTCCCAGCTCATCCCCTTTGGACATAGTTCAGTTTTATTTTAAGGGATTAACCACCAATCTGTCATCTCGGAATACTGGCAGACTGCTGGCTTCTTTTAAAGAGGAGATGTGAAGCTTTTTTATTGCCATCATAATCTGCATCCAGTAAATGGAAGATATTGAGGTAATTGGGAGCAGTTAACCAATTTCCCAGCTTGTCCCGCAGGCGCCAACTCTAACAAAGAAAAGCACATGAGAGTAACCCCAGGGCTAGTACTATGTTTTTCTCTGACTCTTCCTTATCATATTATTTCCCTCTTCTTGCCTTTAAGATCAGCCCCACCCTGGTATACAATGGGTAATTTCCTGTTAATTCATCTCTTTATAGAGAATCTACAGCAAAGACTGGCAATGAGATCTTAAGACAGACGATCCTTTTAACTCTGATTGCACATAAGCATCTAGCATAGTGCTGCAAAAGGAGCCCCTGTGGACACAAATCTATACTCTATGCCCTTCGAAAAGCCTGAAATTATGTAAATAGCGGGTGAGCAATCATTCACAAGGGAAGCCACAAGGATTCAGAAACGTTTTGCATTTCTAAGGGTGACCTTTGCAAGGCCCCCTCAAATGTAATGAAACCTGGACAAAAAAGAAGAGTCAAATGTTTGTCAGTTTGGCTGTTGAGGTTTTATTTTTTTCATTTTTTTTTTTTATTAAATGAAAATAACTTCTGCTAAGGTATGTAAGGATGTGTTGGAGCCTTGGCCTGCAGTTTAGCTTAGTAAACACGCCATAAGAAACTGCTCTATATGGCATGAGAATTTGCTGATCATAACAAATGAACAGAGTGAGAAGCTCACAAAAGCTGCAGACAATGCCTCAAGGAATGGACAGATTTCACAGATGTTTAAGGAGGAATTATGCGAGAAACAGCCAAACTTCACAGTTAATTAAAGAGAGAATTGGAGACCTTTAGGGAAGTTGAATTTTGCAAGGCCAACAGTGCCTCAAAAACTGCTTAAGAAACAGCAAATATTGGTATGGATGTAGAAGAACTGGGGTTGACAGGGTAAAAAAGTATTTGGGGAAGGTATTTATTTGAGAGAAAAGAAGGGCAGAGAAAGGAGGAGATCAAAGGGAGAGATAGAAGAAAAAGAAAAGGGAAATAGAAAGAAAGTGATAGCAAGGGCTGATCAAGTCAAACAAAGTGTTGGTCAGTGCAATCGTCTGATAGCCCTGCTCTTGACCACTGCAGTTCAACCTTCCTATTAAATTCCATTCCTGATTATTTTCTGGCTGCATGTGGGGTCTGCTCTGTGTGAAGGGGCAAGATTCGCTAGGAAACCTCAATCTGTACTTGCTGATGAACTTGTATGAGAAATCTGGATGCCAGGAACTGGAGAAAGTCTTAAGACCTATGTCTCCTGTGTAGATCAGAGAGGCTGTGGAGAGTGGATGTCTGTCTGAACTGGATGCCCTAGACCCTTGTGTAGTACATAGATAGACAACATGTGGAGTCAGTGGTGCACAGAGATGATTATTCTGGCTAAATGTTGGAATCTGCTTTAGGATGCAATGAATTCATTGTATGGAGATATGATTGTACCATCAGATGCACACACTTGTATCTTATGTTCTGCAGGCACTATTGAATTGCTTTCCACAGATAAGAAGGAATTCTGGAGCGAACTTGCTCAATGAGCAGACCTTCATCACCCAAAGCAATTCCAGGGAATATGTGAGTTTAAGAGCATTGTCTCAGGCAGTGACAGGAGATTTACCTACCTCCTTGCCATTATACCATAGATACATAGAAACAGAATTGTTTGTTTCAGAAAGGACCTTAAAATCATCTAGTTCTGGCCACTCTGACGTAAACAAAGACATCTTCCCCTAGATCAGGCTGCTCAGAGCTCCACGCAACTTGGACTTGAATACCTCCAGGAACTAGGGATCCAAGATGTCTCTGGGCAACCTTTTCTCACCACCCTCATAAGAAAAAGTATCTTCCTAATATCCAACCTAAATCTTCCCTCTTTCAGCTTACAACTGCTACCCTTCGTCCTATCCCTGCACTCCCTGATAAAGAGCTCCTCCCCAGCTTTTCCGTAGGCTCACTTTAAGTATTGGAAGGCTGCTAGAAGGTCTCCCTGGAGCCTTCTCTTCCCTAGGTTAAGCAAGCCCAACTCCCTCAGCCTGTCCTCATATGGGAGTTGTTCTGATCATCTTCATGGCCCTCCTGTGGACTCACTCTGACGAGTCCCTATCCTTCCTGTGCTGAGACCTCCAGGACTGAACTCAGGGCTCCAGGTGAGAGCTCACAAGAGCAGAGTAAGAGAGAATTACTTCCCTCAGCCTGCTGGCCATGTTGCTTTGGATACAGCGCAGGATGCGGTTGGCTTTCTGGGCTGCAAGTAAAAGGAGTTTTATCTTCCTCCTTGTGATCTCATCCCTCAGAAAGAATCACTGCTTTGTCATCTCCTTTCCCACTCTGCATCCAACGTGTGCTACAGTGGAGGTATCTCTTCTTGCAGTAGATTCCAGGTGATCCACCAAGTGCAAAGTAATTTCAGGTGGGATTTTCAGTTCCATTTTGTAATGCAGCTTTACTGAATAGAAACATGTAGTAGTAGGATGAGGGAGAATGTCTTTAAATTGGAAGGGGGAAGATTCAAGTTAGACATTAGGAAGAAATTCTTCACGTTGAGGGTGGTAAGACACTGTCAGAGGTTGCCCAGGGCAGTTGTGGATGCCCTATCCCTGGAGGTGTTCAAGCTCAGGTTGAATGGGGCCTTGAGCTACCTGGTCCAGTGGGAGGTGTCTCTGCCCATAGATGGGGATTTGGAACTGGATGATCTTGAAGGTACCTTCCAACCCAAACCAATCAATGATTCTATAATTCTACGATTCTGTTATTCTATAATTCTAGACTGCTACCAGATTGGAGCTGGCCGGCCAAATTCTGTCATAGAATCACAGAATGTCCTCAACCTGATGTCCATCTAGGCATGGGCAGTTTTTGGAAAATGTCCTGTCAGGACCAGCTCTCCCCATTAACTGCAGGCTGATGGAAGTTCTGAGCACCCTGATGTCCATCCTTTGGAAAATTCTCCAGTTTTAGGAAAGGAAGATGGATTTCTTGGGTGGTTCTTTCATCACTGTGCCTACACAGTTAAAAGGTTCTCATATTTTTAAGCAGAACTTGGCTCACTTCTACTCAGGAGTTTGCATAATAATGCAATTGTTAGTTATTTTCTCAAGTCTTCCTGTACTTAGATGAACCTCAGACAGAGACACTTAGGAAAGAATGGTTAATTAGCCAAACTAATGAGACTAGAGATCTGCAATTTCAGTGCAGAGCTAAAGAAGGATCATTAAAGCAAAAAGCTCATGGAATGAGCCAACACTAGCAAAAAAAGGAACAACAAGGAAGAGTGTCAACCCTTAAAGAGTCTTTGCTGTTCCATCCAAAGACGGAAACAGACCCACTTTCTGAAAGAGAGCATTAGCACAGGGGATGATTATATCCATGCTAGAATATTTTTAACAAGGGCTGCTGGGATCCTGTATGGGCAGGAAAATAAAACATCATTGTTTCTATAGTTCAAATTTTCCCATGGGAAAGGAGAGAGAGGAATAGGCTGCAGGATGCTGGGTGACAATGCATCAGTTTCTCGTAGAAGTACACAGAAGGCAACACATACCATATCAAACGCCAACAGAAAGGAAAAAAAAAAAGAGGTTTTCCTTTCTCTGTGAAATTCAGGGAGTCAAGAAAGTCATTTCTAGTCAGCTGGAGATAAAGTCTCCATTGCTCACCCAAATACATAATGAGACACAACTCAGTGGTGCCAGGTTGCTCCCAGCTCTCCCCTTTGCCTCCTTGGTCATTGCAGCCTTTGTCGCACAGAGGAATCACATTTGTTGTCTGCACTTCTGCTGGTATCTTTCCTTTTTGCTGACACACAACCCCCACTCAAAGTTAATGGCTTTGCATGACACTGGGCAGCAGGCATAGATATGTTTTTTAAAAACTCTGCTCTGCATTGAAGTGCCAAGGGAACGATATATTGTTTACACAAAACCCAGTAATTCACAGAAAAAACCAAACAGACTGAACCTTTGCCTTGCACTTATGGTTGTTACACTGGTATTTTCTTTCTGCTTCTGTGTGTTAAGCCCTTACAGAAGAGGTAAGAAGAAGAAAACAGTGGTCCAGAGATTAATGATGTGCTTTGTTGTGCTGCTATCACATCCTTTTTCTCATCTGTTTCCAAAAGGAAAGGTAAAATACAGTGAAAGGACTGGTCTTTGTATAAGACCTTATACCTTGGAAAAACCCAATTAGCTATGTGCAAAGCCAAGCTAAGCTTAATTCTTGATTCTACCATTGCTTACAGAGACACACATCTCACTGACGTAGGTAATGACTGAGTAGAATTTTGTCTTTTCTCTGGGGGCCTTGTAAGATTGAATCCAACTCTGCGCATGTGGGTGGAAGCTGCTTGGATGAGTGCAGCAACAAAACCTTAGTGCCAAAAGGATGTAAAAATGTTCAGAGGCAAAACTGTAGGAGGGAAACTGGGGCTTTGTAGAATTACTGGAACTACAGCGGACAGGGTTGGATGTGGTAGTAAATTGCTCTGTTTGTGTTAAATGTGTTCATAAAGGCCACAAATTATGGCTTTTTCTACTTTGTATCACTGGAGGAGAAAGTAGCAATTGCCTTCTCAGTTGTATTAATTGCAGTGCAAGTTAATAACACCCTACCTGTGTAGATCACCTCACAGTGCCTTCTGGTAGAAAGGATCTTGGCCATTTCTTCCTCTTAATAGATGTAAAATATTGATCTGTGACTTAAAACAACCAACACCTGGGCATTGCTCCACTCAACTGACTGGGTTTTCATGATAGATGGGACAGCAGCTTTATTGATGAGGCTATTGTAAAGGACAACACTTATCTACTGAGCGCAAATACACAGTTTGTGAAGCAACAGTGATGAACCAGAAAGCAACTGCAGTGCAAGATACTTGAAACCATCAGGCATCTTACACTGAGGGATACTCATGCATGTCCTTTTCAAATGTTAATGAGTCAAACCTCAAAATGAGATATGTAAGTCATGTTATGCTACATTAACAGTAGGAAAACTGAGGTAAGGTGCCAAATGGCTTATCTGGCACTTGATTCCTCTGTTTGGAAGGGAAAAACACTGATGGATATGACTATGAATAAAATACATCTTGGTTTACATGAAATAGATAATGTGTTTTGAAATCTTGCAAATTAGAAAAACTCAAACCCTCAAAAAGTAATGAAGAAACAGAGAGATCTTATAATGTTGGCATTATGCTAGACCTACCCTCTCTCACTGCTTTATGTATGGTCAACTCATGTTAGATAACAATTTTCTTTAGAACAAACCAAAAGCATCAAGTCCACTGTTTCCCTTCTTTCAGTTCTGAACTGCAATTTAAATCCTACTAAAATATTCAAACGAGTAAACATTTTCCAAGAACAGAGAATCAGTGGGCATCATAATTAAACTCTTCTATTTTTTTATATATTTTGCATTTATTTTTAGATTTTGTCTTCAATCAACTTTTAGACAATGGATATTTGTTGTATGTTCCTTTGTAAAACTCAAGCACCCTTTACGTTCCCATTAACTCTCATCTTTCCTGTGAGATAAATACTGGAGAATGCAAGCAGTTGGCCTCATAGGGAAGTACTTTAAGTACTGGCCTTCCAGTACATAAAAGGGGCTACAGGAAATCTGGGGAGGAGGTGCAGGAATAGAATGTGAAGTAATGGTTTTAGGCTGAAAGAGAGGGGAATGAGATGAGATATTAGGAAGAATTTATTTCCTGTGAGGGTGGTGAGGTACAGACAGAAGTTTCTCAGAGAAGTCATAGCTGCCACATCCCTGGAGGTGTTCAAGGCCATGACGGATGAGGCTTTGAGCAACCTGATCCAGTGCAAGGTATCCCAGTGGTGTTGGATCTGGATTATCTTGAAGGTCCCTTCCAACCTGACTCATTCTATGATTCTATGATTCTATGAATCTATTCCACTATTTTATGAAATGTTTATAGGTCAGCTTGACTCTATTGGAACATTTCTTATCATGATGGGACATGGTAATATGGGTGGATTATAATTCTATGAGTATATGACAGGAGTTGATTGCGATGAAGTACAAGTGTACAGTTTTGAGGGCAAACACCCACCTATATTTTCCCTGATTCCTTCCAGCAAATACTGCTAATTCATTGCTAATAGGAGGATGCATTTATCTCTTAATGTTTTATAGAAAATGAACTGCAAACCAATATTAAACAAATATAAGCCCATTTCTGCCTAGTTTTAAGTGGTGCTGAGCTAGCATATAAATGACTCACTAAAATCAACAGGAAATTACAGTTTTGGAGAAAAGCATGGCTCCAACTGAATGATGTCAGAGAAAAATGAAGTTGCTGGAGGTAGACACTCAGAGCCATCATTTTCTTTTGGATATACACAACCTGGGTACAAATTGTATTACAACACGCATAAATGGTATTTTGCATGCTTTTCCTGGGAAAAATGGAGAAAGCAGTGGAGATATAGGCTAAATAGTAATGGTGCTGCCTCCCAACCAGGCCAAAATCCATATATAGTAGCTTAATATTGCTTCTCTTCCTTGACTGAGGAAGTGTCCTTCTATATGTAATAAGATCTTCATTTCGTAATTCAGGATTGTCAATGCCTCATGTCAAGATTGCTGCAACACTTTTTGAAACATCGACTTGCAGATGAGGTAGTAAATGAGCTAGTACACTAGAAAATTTGCTGTACTTTTAGGGAAAGGGGTGAAACAAGATGAAAATTAATCCTTTTCATTCCAAAGCTTGATGATTCCTCAGGAGTAACAAAATTGAACAAACAAATAATAAGCAGGCAATTTGGAGAGAAATTATTCAGTTTACATCCTACTTCTTTTCAAGGGAAAAAGAGAAAAAATGTTTTTGCAGTCTAAATAAACTGTTATTTTGATGGGAAAAACATTTAGAACAAATTAAACACATTATCTCTAATATTAAAGACAAGCTTAATCTATCTATCTCTGAAGGTAGTAATCATCCTTTTTCATCCTGGCAGGAGGGTCAAGATGATAACAGTCCACTGTGAGACTTAGCCACAACTTATTGCCTGCTTTAAATTTATTTACTTTTGTTGTTGAGCCCCAGAATTATTTTTTTTTTGCAGCTGGATTAGCATCTGCTATTCTTATTTGCACGGAAGTAGAAAGGAGAAAAAAGTCCAGTTCCCTAAAGCTTGGAGAGATGCAATGGAGTATGAATGGCGTGCTGGAAGGAAGGTATGAAGGAGAAGCTTGCATGAATTGTATTATCTTTTCCAGCAGAAATCATAGAATCATTGAATGAGCAGGGATGCAGTCCATTGGATCAGGTTGCTCATAGCGTCTTCCAGTCTGGCCTTGAACACCTCCAGGGATGGGGCATCCACAACTTCTCTGGGCAACCTGTGACAGTGCCTCACCATTCTTACAGGAAAGAGCTTCTTCCTAATATCTAATCTGTATCTCCCCTCTTTCAACTTAAAACTGTTACCCCTCGTCCTGTCCCTGCACTCCCTGACAAAGAGCTCCTCTCCAGCTTTCCTGTAGGCAAAAGTGCTCATGAAACAGATTCCAAAACTGTGTTTATGGAAATGTGACTTTTTTCTTACTGTATTTGATGTTTTTTTTTTCCTTGACAAGACTTAGTAAGTTTACTTCCAAAGGCAAATGAACGAAGAATAGGCAGAATGCTATATGCTGTTTTAACGTCTGTTGATCTGACATCAAAAAGCATCATTCAGCTCTTTGTCTAGTCAAAGTTTTCTGATCTGGTAGGTTTGGGCTCCCAATTCACAGCACATTGTTCTTTCTCCTAGAATGGATGACAATTGCACAAAAACTCAGTAGCAAAAAGCTGGATGCAGAGTATTGCGTGGAAGGTAATGAAGCCACATCTGGGCAAATTAACTTGGTTAAACAGACAAGGATATTCATTTGAAGATGAGATGGTTGGTTTGTAGAGCATTGCAGTAAGGCATTCTCACTATCTCTTTCAATGCTGCTTTAAGTGTTTTGACATGGTAATTCAGCATGGTGAACTGCTATGCTTGAAAACACGGGTCAACCAAGCAAACAACTGGAAAATGAAACAATTCCACATACTGAAAATCATCTGTAAGAAGTAAGCAAATAAATTTCCAAAGAAACATGATCAGACAACAAGTTAATATTTATATTGCATCAGAGTTCCAGCTGAACAAATCATAATCGTCAATGGTTATCAATAATAGCAGTGTTAGTACAGAAAGAGATATGATACATGGCATAACTTCAGGACTTTGGAATAACCTATCCTGGCATGATAAAACATTTGAGGAGTCTACTGTGGGTTTGTTTTAACTTTTCAGCATGTCATAGTATTAGTTCCTCCCTTCACCTTACCAGTGAACGAAAGGAAGACTACTAACCAAAATCATGTCTTTTACCACAAGGTCTGATTCTGGTCTGATTCTGATTGGATTCCAGAAGAAAATTTTTCACCATGAGAACAGTTAAACACTGGAATAATCTCCCCAGGCAAATGGCAGATTCCTCTGCATTGGACACTTCTAAGGCTCAGCTGGATGCTGGGCCATCTCATTTAAACTATATATCACCTAAAAAGGTTGGACTAGATAATACTTGAAGTTCCTTCCAATCTGGCATTCTATGATTCTATGAATCTTCATTAAGACACCCTAAGCAAAATAAAATAATTCATTTATACAACTAAAAAGAGAAAAAAGGCCCCCCCAATGACAATAAAACTTTTAAGATCATTGTTCTACATTGGCACCACAGCTTGGTTTGTGCCAGACATGAGCAACATAGAGAAGATGTTTAGAATTTGAAAATGACATTGACTTTTACAGCACAAGCAGAGCAGCTTCACTGTTCCTTAATCCAGCTGAAAAGAATTAAAGGGTGAATAAACTTTTTCTTTCCAAAGGGGAGTGAGGTGGACAAGAAGAACCTTGGGATTTGGAAGAAAATATTTTTCCTCTTTTTTTAAATTTCACTCTCCTACTTAAGGTCTTTTCTCTTCTTGCACCGTGAGGGAGTTGAAAAGTTATTTGATATAGCACCAAGGGAAAATAGTATATATATAAACTGAGAATCATAGAAATATAGAATAACCAAGGCTGGAAAAGACCTCTAAGTTCATCCAGTCCAACCATCAGACCAGCAACACCGTGCTTACTAAACTCTGTCCTGAACTGCCACATCTACACATTTTTGAACATCTCCAGGGAAGGAAGCCCCACCTCTTCCCTGGGCAGCCTGTTGCAGTGCTTCACCACTCTTTCAGTAAAGAAATCTTTATTAACATCCAATCTAAACCTCCTGTGGTGCAACTTGAAGCCATTTCCTCTCTTCTTATTGCTTGTTACTCGGGAGAAGAGGCCAGCACCCTCCTCACTACAACCTTCTTTTAGGTAGTTGTAAAGAGTAATAAGGTACCCACTCAACCTCCTCAAGGCTTCCCTTGTATAATGCACAGTCATATCAGCATATCCTTCTTTTTTTTTGCCCCATGAGAAAAGATGTAATACAAGAAAGCATGTGGGGATATCATTTTGGGGAAAAGAAAGAAATTTTAGGAATAAAAAAAGATTCTCCCTAGAAGTGTTTAAGGCCAGGCTGGATGGGGCCTTGAGCAGCCTGGTCTATTGGGAGGCATCCCTGCACATGGCAGGATGGTTGGAAATGGATGATCTTTAAGGTCCCTTCCAGCCTAAACCATTCTATAATTCATTCTAAGATTCAAGATAAATATTTAGGATAAACTGCACAGGACTTGGGGAAGAGTATTCAGACATTTTAAAGATGAAAGAATGAATGAAATAGATCAGTGGAGAAGTTCACAGGGGTAAGTGATGTGAGCTAACAGTCATAGAATCATAGAGTGCTTTGGGATGAAAGGGACCTTTACAGGTCATGTAGTCCAACTCCCCTGCAGGAACCAGGACATTTTAACTAGGTAAGCTTGCTGATGGATCAAGAGCGTTATTACAACAAACCTTTCCTGATGAATTAAATGGAGAGAGCTGGATTTGAAGATCTGAGTTATATATTTTGTGGATTCATCAGTATTAATTACACACAGGAAGAACTTCTGTCATTTGGATGCTCACTTAAACAATCACATTCAGAAAATTTCGTATGTTGATGTGCAGAGACAGGACATTTGCAACGAGTAACAGTGGTTCCCTTTATTAAAAAATCCAGAATGAGATTCTGTTTGAAACAAAGATATCAAAGTTTTAGTGCCTAATGCTGGTGTCTATGATTGGATTTTGTGTCAAGATTCCATTGCAGATAGTGAACATCCAACAGATACATGCAATGGTACCTCAGAGAGGGATTTATTCAACAACTATGACATGGCTGCCCATATCCAGGTGTCTAGTGATGTTTGATGTACAGTTGGGTATCAAGCATTTTCTCTGTGATTGGCAGTCCCTCCTACATGAGATATTGCCCTTCTGAAGTGGGAACTGGGATATAAAATGACATTAGGTGTTTATGTTTAGGCAACTCTATTGCACAGCATATATTTAGGTTCAGCTGAATTAATCCCTACACACCACTGAGTTCACCCATCAGCGACAGGAGTTTGGGTACCTAGTGACTAGGGACACATCAACACATCTATATTTTAATCTGCAACTAAATCTCCCCCTTAAATTTCTATTGAAAGGTTTCTGTCAATGGATATTTATCACTTTCTTAGCTTCCTTACACTTTTAAATTTATGTACCACCATTTTCGATATACAAATGCAATACTGCTGATAAATCATCCAACTGTATATTCTGCAATTCTACTTTATCATATTTGCAGATGCTTTATTCAATTTACAGTGTTCACCTAGTGAATGTAATGCCTGACTGTGGTCCTGAAATGCTGGCTTGCGGTCATCATGAGAACAATTTTTTAAATTATTACTTAAGTTGTATTTTTTTTCTGGTAATATAGAATGTTTCTGTCAGAATTTTTCTCATACAGAGTTCTCACTGCGTTCAGTTCTGGAATCCTCAGAAAAGGAAAGACATGGACCTGTTAGAGTGAATCCAGAGGAGGGCTGCAAAGATAATCTGAAGGCTGGAGCACGTTCCATACAAAGACATGCTTCCATACAGGAAAGCTGACGAGGCGCTGTTTATCAGGGAGTGCAGGGATAGGATAAAGTGTAGCAGTTTTAAACTGAAAGAGGGGAGATCTAGATTAGGTATCAGGAAGAAATATTTTCCTATGAGGGTGGGGAGGCCCTGGCACAGGTAGCCCAGGAAGACGTGGCTGCCCCGTGCCTGGAGGTGTTGAAGGCCTGGTTAACTGGGACTTTGAGCAACCTGATCCAGCGGAAGGTGACCCTGCCCATGGCAGGGTGGTTGGAACTGGATGATCTTTAAGGTCACCTTCCAACCTAAACCATTCTATGATTCTATGTTGGAGTATTATTTTTAGCAAGATGGAATTATTAAAAAAACTGAAGTTTTTCCCAGGTAATGAGGGTACCAGTTTAGTTGGAAATTGTGGTAGGAACAAATTTGTAAGGTGAACAGCCTTTAGGATATAAATTGTCTTTTCCAACAGAAATTCTAGAAGATTCCAAGCGAACCATGACATACCTTTGCCTATTTTTCTCCATTAACTACAAAGAAAGCCAAGGGATGAGGTGATAAGCATCTGAAGTGCTATGAACTCAGAATTTTTCTCCAGTTCAGAAATCTCTTTTTATCTGTTTCAATTTGCAAAGTGAATGTAAGATTTATGGCAAAGCGCTAAGTGCTGCACCCCAGGGAGCATTGTCCTCTGCCTGGGCAGAGGTTAACGTATGCAGTGGCAAGTCTTGCTTTGTGCACAACTTCATAATGATTTCCACTGTCAGGGGAAGCGTGGAGTTAAGTCACTTACTCCTGTGTCTGATAGTGTCAGTCAAGGAAGATAGCTGGTCTGGAATGTGATAGTTATGTGGGAGGTAGACCTGAGTCCAATACTAAGTGAGCTTTGCAGACGATGCTCCTTTTAAGGAGGACTATCTGAGCAGCTACAGTGTTGTGGGAAGCTGACATTGTCTCATAAGTGCTATTTTATAGATACACATATTAGCACTGTGCATTTAATATCAGATATTTAAAAGATTGATGTTTAAGGTAGACTTAGGATGCGTCAATAGACAGTGAAGATAGCTAAGCATTTTGTTAGTTACATGTCACACAGATCTTGGAGAAGATCTGAATGGTCTGTTCTTGATATATTGGATGTTCTGTAAATATATAATGTTTTCAGTTTTTAGCTTTTTCCAGTCTGGATCCCAGTGTACTGCTGAATTAGTGACTTCAGTGCTGCGACTATACCTTGTTTTTGGTGTAAAATTGGATTGCAATTCTTGCTGTGATAGAAACCTGAAACTCTTGAATCTTGAGTTTTAAAATCATAGAATGGTTTGGGTTGGAAGGGACCTTAAAAATCTACCGTTTCCATCTGCCCTGCCACGGATAAAGGCACCTCATGTTGCTCAAAGCCTCATCCAACCTGGCCTTGAACACCTCCAGGGATGAAGTAGCCATGACTTCTCTGGACAACTTGTTCCCATGTCTCACCATGCTCACAGGAAAGCCTGTCTTCATAATATCTAACTAGAATCTACCGTCTTTCAGCTTAAAAATGCTATATCTCATCCTATCCCTGCACATCCTGGTAAAGAGCCCCTCCTCACCTTTCTTTTTTAAGTACTGGAAAGCTGCTAGAAGGTCTCTGCAGAGCCTTCTCTTCTTCAGGTTGAGCAAGCCCAACTCTCTCAACGTGTTCTTGTATGGGAGGTCCTCCAGCACTCTGGGTCATATTTATGGCCCTTCTATGGACTCACAAACAGATCATGTCAGTCCTGTGCTGAGGACTACAGAACTGGATGCTGTACTCCAGGCGAGGTGTGTGCAAACACACCTTGCTGTCTCATGTTGAGTTCCTCACCACCAAGTCCACCCTTTCAAGTCCTTCTCCTCAGGGCTGTTTTCATTCCATTCTCTGCCCAGCCTGTAATTGTTCTTGGGATTGCCCTGACATAGGTGCAAGACCTTACACTTGGCCTTGTAGAACTTCATGAGGTTAACACAGACCCACCTCTCCAGTCTGTCCAGGTCTCTCTGGGTGGCATCCCTTCCTTCCAGTATGTTGACAGCACAACACAACTTGGTGTCATTGGCAAACTTGCTGAGGGTGTCCTCAATCCCATAGTCCATGTCTATGGCCAAGATTTAAATAGCGTCTATAAGCGTTCTCTTGCACTACTTGCTGTACAAGGCATATACATGGTCTCTTTCTTTCTAATGGAACTTTAGAAATAAAAAGGACAGAATATCCATTGATGAAAAAATGAATGGAGGTTGTGCTGCTTGATATAATGATGCAATTATCAAAAGAGCACATTAATCCTGAGTTTAAGCTGCAGCACATGGTGTGTTGTATACAACTCATTCAGAATAACCTCTGAGCTCACAGTTTAAGCAACCAGCCTCTAGCTGGAAGGCTACAAGTTCTGTTAATAGTTGTCTTCTGCTCACGGGTCTCATTCCTTTTTCTTAGTTGAATAAAAAAATGCAAATACAAAAATTAAAAGCTGATATTCCTCCAAAACCAACATAGGCTTTCCTTATGAGCGACACTTGCTGCTCTGGTGGGTGGAAAAGAGGTCTTAAAAGCAGCTGAATGTTGATTGATCCCTGCTGATCAGCTCTATAGATTGCTCATGATCTGGTATCCAGGATCTCAGAGAATAAAACGCAGCTATAGTTTGACAAAATACAATCTCCTGGTACAAATATATGACTATTTCATTTTAAGTATGTTTTAGCATTCTAACTGCTTGGTCCCATAAGCTTTAGAGAAGTTATAGCTACTTGGGATTCTATAGCAATACTCACAGACTTAATAAAACTGTCTTGAGGACTAATGAATTATTTAAAGACTGCATAAAGAAAATGTAACCTATGCATTTAAAGTAGGAAAAAACCACTTTAAACTCATCATTCTGCCGTCTTTATCAATCTTAAAAGGTTTTTTCTTCTTATATCAGTATTTTGTTTGTCTAGGCTGAATGAATTCAGAATGGAAAATATTGTCATTTAATTTAGGCCAATATTTTGGTCTGCATAAATTTAGAGTGATAATATATATATTCTCTTTTATTCTATGTATCCATTTGCTGTATGAAACTATGAAATGCTTGATACAAAATTGGAAAGAATGATATATAGAAACCACACACCCAGGTGTATCTTGCTCAGAGGTGTAAATGGTTCTTTTTCTGAAGCTAACCTTGACCATGAGTATTGAAGATCTTTTACTTTTTTGCATAATGATAGGTTTGAATTTAGAGTGGTAAGAAATCACGTTGCATGGATAGAAAATGAACCAGCTCAATAGCACCTTGAGAGGTCAGAAGCTTCTAGTGAGTTCAATATCTAGGACTCAATGGGGAAAAGGGGAAAAAAAAAAGAGAGAGAAGGAAAACCCTCTGAATAATGTGTTGTCTGTTGAATACCTGGGCCCTAATGCATGCAGATGCAGGACCTGTCCAAAGAAGCACTTACTCCCAGAATTGAAGAGAAAATGTTGCAAATGAAAGGGAAAATAAGAAATTCTATATTGTGATCTGACAGTAAATCACCAGAGGCACTCATGCACAAACAGGCAATGGCATCAATTTGTTTTGCACCTTGCAAGGTGCTGCTATAGGTAAAACCTTTGCAGAATTAAACACAATCTGCTATGACTGTTCTGAGCACATGGAGGAACTGAAGGTGGTGACAATAGTCCTCATGCTAGAGATGATTGTCATTCTTACATCTCCTTTTGATTCTCTTCACTGGAGGCACAACAGTGCACACATCAAATTATAATAGAATCATGGAATTGTAGAATGGTTTGGTTTGGAAGGGACCTTTATATCACCCAGTTTCAACCCCTCTGCCATAGGAAAGGACATCTTCCACTGGATCAGGCTGTTCGGAGCATGTCCATCCTAATCTTGAACACCTTCACGGACAGAGCATCCACGACTTCTCTTGACAAGATATTCCAGTTCCTCACCACCCTCATAGTCAAAAATTTTTTCCCAATATGTCATCTAAATCTCCCCTCTGTCATCTTAAAACTGTTGTCCCTCGTCCTGTCATTGCGCTCCCTGATGAAGTGCCCTGATATCATGTCTGTCCATTGAGTGATCCATGACAGTGCCACGATGGATGAAAAGAGAGTGTGCTGGCTTAGGAGAGAGAAGGAGAGATGGGTGAAGACAAAAATATATATGCAGATCAAAGTACTGAAAAAAAGATTAGTTCCTAAAATATATGTTTTTTTCCTCTCTCTCTAAGCCATGAGAGTCTCACAGAAAGTAAATAATCAGTAAATAAAAAAAATTATTATTTTCTGGATATTGGGCATGGAAAAAGAGACAAAGCAACGAGACAAGTAAGGTATGAAGTTTAGAAAGTAGGTAAGGTTGGCTGTTATGAAACAGGAGAAAAGGAGTAGGAGCATGGGGCAAAAAGAAGATAATACAGATAGGCTGTGAAGATAATTTGCTACAGGCATGTGAAAGATTTGGGAGAGAAGAATTAGGGAGAACAAACCAGATGAATGACAGACTTATTAATGGCTTGTCTGGTTCCTGTTTAGGGTAGAAAATGAGTCAATCACAAGAGTGAGCTTTCAGCACATGCTGTTGGTGAGCAGCCAAGGGACCAAACCTGTGGAAAGGAAAAAGCTCAAGACTTTGTGCTTAAAATTAACTAGGAAATTGGAAATGGCTTTTCATTATACTCTCCTTCTGAGATTTCAGTTTGAATCTTTCGTAGAATCATAGAATGGTTTGTGTTGGAAGGGACCTTAAAGATCATCCAGTTCCAATCCCCCTCCCATGGGCAGGGACACCTTCCACTGGAACAGGTTGTTCAAAGCCCAATCCAGCCTAGCCTTAAACGCTTGCAGGGATGGGGCACCCATCACTTCTCTGGGAAACTTGTTCCAAGGGCTTCACCACCCTCATAGCTCATCTAAATCCCCTCTTTCATCTTAAAACCATTCCCCCTCACCCTATATCTGCACTCCCTGCTAAAGAACCCCTCTCCAGCTTTCCTGTAGCTTCCTTTAAGTAGTGGAAGGCTGCTATAAGGTCACACTGGAACCTTCTCTTCTCCAGACTGAACAACTCCAACTCTCTCAGCCTGTCCTCATACTGGAAGTGCTCCAGCTCTCTGATCATCCCTGTGGCCTCCCTCTGGACTCACTCTGACAGATCCGTGTCCTTTCTGTGCTGAAGACTTTCCTTCTCAGCCTGTCCCAGGTGAGGAATTCATTTAGCTAAATCCTTCTCTACCTCCCCATTTCTGCATAAACTTGTCACTAAATGCAATTAAGATCTGTTCAGTCAACACCCTGAGTGAATGTAACCACCAACCTGTGCACAGAAGCTATGGCTTGCCTAAGATGACTTCGAAAAACTACTAAGTAGGTGCCTTTGCATTCCCTGGTAGATTGTCCCGTGTCTCACAGAATTTTGAGAGATGGACATCATGAAAGAAAGCATTAAATGTTTTTTTTCCTTTCAGACTTG
This sequence comes from Tapera naevia, assembly GCA_033556795.1. Taxonomy (NCBI): domain Eukaryota; kingdom Metazoa; phylum Chordata; class Aves; order Cuculiformes; family Neomorphidae; genus Tapera; species Tapera naevia. Next base: position 903,273 of record JAUMJJ010000063.1, read on the forward strand.
AAGAAGACCTCTCTGTCTGCCATGATGACTCTCATCTAGAGTAAGTTCTTTAGCAGCCATGCATCAAGCACTGTCAGCTGAAATCACTGCCATACTCCCATCAACAGCAGTCAGTACAGATCCAGTGGAAATACACTACGGGTTACAATTGAGGCAGATTCATGAGAACTGTGAAGGTCAATGGAAACCCTCAGATTATTCCAGATGTCCTATAGCTTTAATGCCTTCAGTGAGCGAAAGCCTATCTGGACGAGCATAATCTAAACCCATCAAAATGGCTAAAAAGCAAATAGAAATAATAGAACAGCCTCCATTATATGACAAATCTTTAGGAACACTCTAATTATTAAGAACATTTGCTAGTGATAGTGTATTTTAACTCCTTCCATGTTTGCATTATGTCCTAAAAACTCTATATGACAGCGTGGTAACAGCAATATCTTTTTTTACCCTTCTTTGATGAGACTTTCTTTTATATATCTTTCAAATCATAGCTAGGAGCTAATATCCTGCAGTCCTTCGGATGGCATTGAGGTAACGAGACGTCTTTTTCTCGTGCTTCACTTTTACTGGCTTTTTTTTTAATCTTCTCTCATAAGAAGATGAGAAGTGAATAACAAATAAAAGGCAGGCTAGGATTCAATGGACTGGTTTCTAATGCTTAGGAAAACTGAGCCTACCATATCCATATATTGGGTGCTGTGTGAAGAGTGGGATACTTCCCCAATGTAACACCTTCCTCCAACATTCTGATCCTGAACGGGTCATCTGCTCATCTTACTCTTTGCTCTGAAGTTCCACCACAAGCAGGACTGCAAGACCCAACAGTCTGGATCTTCATGACACATGTATAAAGTGTCTTGAGCTATGACATTTGTTGGTCATGAATTTGTTGAACTATGAAGTTATTGGTGTGATGGATTTGTAGCAGATCTTGCCTCCTCCCTACGCGAGTCAAAGCTGCAGCACATCACTTGTCTGGGATCACAGTGGGAAAAAGAAGTCCTATAACAGAAGCAGACTGCAGTGGACTATATGGCAAGAGCGAGAAGAGTGTAAGTGGCAGAGGGTGGGAAATCTGCCTTTTCAGCAAAGTTTTGCCTCTCCATGTCCAGGTCACACATGTCAGATGGTGCAAGAATCAAGGACATGCTCTGAATCACATTTGGCACTTCAGATCATGCAGCTCAAGAGAGGCTGTGCTCTGTATGTCCCTGCTTCTTGTGCAAGGTACCTTCCATTCAGACATGCCTTTCCCTTTTGCCTTCCCAGAGAAAATGTCATCCAGGCTGTTCCGCAGCTTGGAAGCAGAAGCAAAGTCTCAGAAGGCTCCTTGCATTGTTCGGATCCTGTACTGTGAAGTCTCTCTCTGTGAGGTTGTCCTCAGTTTCTGCAACCCTATGGCAACAGAAGAGAATATCGTCTGCGGTCTTCTTGGCTTCAGATTGATTTTACAAATAAGGGAGAATGAAATCTCTCCCTGAGTGGATCTACTGATGTCAGTGGGACACTACAAAAGGCCCTCTGGGAATCATAGAGATGTTGGACTAAGTGTCACACTGCTCTGAGGGTAAAATACAGGCATAACTCTTTCCCGCTGTGAAGTGTTCCTTTCTCTCTTTTTTTTTTTGGGGGGGGTGTGTGTGTGTGGGGGGGCTACTGGGCATGCCAAATTATTCATCCTTTTCTCTCCAACGACTGTTCACTGTCTCATAAGAGAAAATGTTGATGGAAATTCTGTGTCATTACCATTTGAGTGAATAATATCTATCCTCGCTGGTCTGGGAAATCCTCACCTGCTTAACTTCTGTTGCTGGAATAAACCATAGATTGCTCAAGATAATGCATATCAAAAATACAAAGTCAGGAATTTACTGTGGTTGAGGATTGCTACAGTAATAGGGAAATTAGAAGGACTGCTGAACACATTAGTCTGGCTCTAGTCTCCAAATACAGCAATACAAATGCTGCTTATTTCCATAAAAATGGAGAGTATAACAGGGAAAGGACTACCCTAGAGATGTCCTACTTTTTGATTCTCTTGCAGTTACTCTGGATGGCCACTGGCAGAAGGTCGGGAATTACTTAGACCTTACATCTCAAAAAATACAACTGCAATACCTTTAAAACTTAGTGTTAAGTTTTAAATCCCTAAGATAGCTATATTTCTCTTTTATCACAAAAAGCACTAGATATTTTTGCATTGGGCTAACAGTTATGGTCTGTGAATTCTTCATATCAAAACCCATCTGGACAGTTTTGCAAGTCTAGAGAATACAAACCTTTCATATTTGGGTCATTTGTTGTAGGGTTTTTAATCTGGTTCCTGCCCAATTAACAGTACTGGCTAGGTGTCTCCTGGGAGAAGTTTCTTGTGGATACTGTCTTGAAGCGGTGTCAAATATCCAGAAAAACATATTAATTATTTTCTGCCCAGTGGAAAGTTTTTATTAATGGAAAGATCTTGTGATATTCAGGCAATGCAAACGAGCCCTGCTACCACCAGGTAGCAGAATTTGTTTGCAGGTCTCTGAATAGAGGTACACTGAGACAAATAAATGTATTGGAGAGTCAGTGGCTTGTTTTAAAGGAAACTTTTTGGAGAAGCAGCTATATCTTCGGCTGTCTCTTCTTGCCAACCGTATCCTGGACTGCATCAGAAGTGCAATAAGCAGGGCAAGGGAGCGGATTCTGCTGATCTACACCACTCTCATAAGTCCTCACCTGAGGAGCCCTGCATTCAGTTCTGGGTTCCTCAGCACTGGAAGGACATGGATCTGTTGGAAGGAGTCTAAAGAAGGCCACAAAGATGATCAGACAGCTGGAGCTCCTCCCATAACAATGAAAGGGTGAGAGAGCTGGGCTTATTTAGCCTGGAAAACAGAAGGTTCCAGGGAGACCTTAGAGCAGCCTTCCAGTAGTGAAAGGGAACCTACGCAATAGCTGGGGAGGGGCTCTTTATCAGGCAATGCAGAGATAGAATGAGGGGTAATGGTTTTAAGCTGAAAGAGGGCAGATTTTAGAAGAAATTTTTTCTTCAGAGGTGAGGCGCTGGTGCAGGTTGCCCAGAGAAGTCATGGACGCCCCATCCCTGGAGGTGTTCAAGGCCAGGTTGGATGAGGCTTTGAGCAACCTGATCCAGTGGGAGATGTCCCTGTCCATGGCAGGGGGTAGAACTGGATTATTTTTAAGGCCCCTTCTGACCCAAAAAATTCTATGATTCTATGAATCTTAACATGGGCTAGAGACAAGCAAAATTTGCTTTTTCCTTGTTTCTTATACCACCTTTGGATGCACAGCCAGCTGTGCCAGGGATAGGAACAACAACTGCTGTAACCAGACCCACTCAGTGCAAACAGATCGCAGAAAGTTTGGGGCAAGAGTCACTTAGAGGAGCCTGGGTGGTTTTGAGCTGTGAGTCCTACCAAAGGAGGATTACAGGGTCTATCGAGATTCTTGGTTCTTGTGATGGAGGCTGCCACGTCCCTTATGAACAGCTTTGGTCCTCTGGGAAGCATTTATGAGGAAGTCCCCAGGAAGTGGCTTAAATATGAGGTGTATTGGGAATAGCAAGTATTGTGTTTCCTCTTCAGGCAAAGGCTTGTCTTTCCAGACTTTCCAGTGCTGGATTGAAACAAGCTGTGCCATAACCAAACAGCTTTCTCAAGCAAGTGCATTGATCTCATGTGCTTAAAATCTGCAGAAACCATTTCCACAGTAGCCCTGGGACAACTTTGCCTTTGCTGAGCAAGGCATCACTGTATCAGTACACGAGATGCAACTCCTTCAGCTGACATCCTGCTGACCAAGTAAAATTCCAGACTTGTGAAGCTGGGATGCCTGGGACTGGGTTATGAGCCCTTCTGTCATTTTAAATCCAGCCAGCTGATGGCTGTGTCGTGTAGGAAATGAGCTCTCAGTGTTATGAAAAGAGGTATTGCTGGTGGAAGCTGCAGCTCCGTCTCTGCTGGGGAAGCCAAGAGGGTGTCCTGCTCTCCAGAAACTCAAATCACACTTGAGAGCCTATGGCTTGGCTTCAAGAGAGATGCAGGATGAAACTTGTTCGCTATTGGGAAAAGGAAAGGGGAAGAGAGGACCAACGGGAGCATTTAGGAGAAGGAATGGTCCCCCAGGATACGAAGAGAATTGGGAAGTGCAGTTGGGATCAGTATCAAAAGGAGAGGTGTCAGAAGTCCCTGGCCATATTCACAGAAGAAAAAGACTTGCTCATATTTATATTCTTCTGACCCAGAATAGGACGATACATACCACCAGCCCCTCTGTCTCCCACACCTGCTCCCCGACATCTGCTCGGGAAGTTTTGAAGGAACATTTTTTTTTTTATCCTGTCATAACGCATTAAAAGGTGTCAGTTTTACTGAAAAATATGTGTTCAGACACAGTACTCCTCTTCCCTGAAAGACAGTATTCTGATGATGCTGCCAACAAGTTTTTTGAGCTGCTGCAATTGGATTTTGGCATCATTTTTTTTTTTCTGAGAGAAACCAATGCTTATTTTCAGTGGTTTTAAGAGGTAAAATAGAGAAGGAAACAATTTGTATACAATCAATTTGTTTTGTTAACCTAATTTTTAACTTTGGCTTTTATTTTATGAAATATATAAGTCTCAGTTCCTTCTGTATCCTGTCTTCCTTCTTAAAATTGGAATTGAAATAATTTTCTAACTCCAAATTTTCACACAATCTGGAAAGCCTTTGATCCACCCAGCTGCAGTTTGTCGTGAAGGACCTGTATTCACGGATACCAGATTTCTCTTATGTGGTCTCCAGGAATAACTCCATAACCTTTCTCTGCACCACTACTTACAGATAGAACATTACTGTGGAATGTTTCTTAGTTACTGCCCAACTTGTTCCACAGGCAGTCTGGACTTCTCCAGAGAATGCAGCATGTCATGTACTGAGCACTCATTTCATTTGGATTTCATAGAACCATAAAATGTTTGAGTTCAAAAGTACCTTAAAGATCATGTAGTTCTAAGCCCCCTGCCATGGACAGGAACACCTTTCACTGGATCAGGTTGCTTGAAGTCCCATCCGACCTGGTCTTGAACACCTCCATGCATGGTATTTCCTCTCTTTATATCTCAGCAGCCCACACGTGGATATCCTGCACGAGACAGGTCATTAGAGGTGGTAAAAAGCCTAATTTCTTATTCCTATCCCATAGATCTGGAAACCTAAAATGTTTTTGATCTTGGTTTTGTTTCTTTTAAAAATTTCTCTGGTTTTGGAAGTGTGCTTTTAGATCTCTTTATATTACAGCTCCTGGACCTCAACAAATGTGGATCATCTTGCCCAGTTTTTGGCACCTAGATGCCAGGTGTGTGGTTGAAACCATCATCTATTTGACCTTATTAACCAATGACAAGAGGTGATTATCTTTGGGAGATGACTAACTCTCTCCCTAAGTCCAGTATCTAAGGCAGGGAGATGAATCAATTTTGAAATACAAGGAGGGAAATTGCCTCCTGGAGATGCCAATGGCTAAAAAAACGGGCCACAAAAATTAACTTAGATCAAATTTACCTTTTAAAATTCCATATATAAACTCAATATAGGCAAAAATAAGGATATAGCTATATTCATCTAAGTTGTTGCTGCCATTTAAGAGCTGGATCCAATTTTTTTAGGGTATTCAGGTAGGACAGCATCTTTTCAAAGCCCCGTGATATCTTTAGTGTGTAAGATGGTAATTTCCCAATGCATTTAATGCAATGCACTCATGACCAACAACACTTCCAAGGAGGAACGTGCCAAGGATTTGTTCTATTACCAGCTTGCTTCTTTCCTTCCCCACTGCCACAGAGAAGATACGGAATCTTTGGGGATTTCAGTCTATAAATGTCTCCTCCAGATAATAATTAAAATCTTGCTGCACATTTTCTATCAGTTTTTCTGGCACATTTCAACAACCATCAAAATAGGAAGATACAACTTCTGTGGATATATATCACTACATATCAACATATTATTGATATATTCATATATACACATATATATGACTGAACATATATGCCTATTTATATAATGATTCTTCAATAAATTTTTCTTTATATGGAAAATTTCAATTTTGCAATAAAAATGCAATGATATGATGGATGTGGGTCTCTTCCTGTCCAAAAGCTCAATATATATCTCTCAGTATCAATAATATCAGCCATAAAATAAATCTCTATAAAATACAGTCAGTACTTACGACTAGATTAAGTTAGTGAAATGGATTCAGCTGCCTATGAAAAGAAGTTAAAAAGAGTTAACTGTGTATTTGGCTCCTTTTTTTTTCCTTTCTCATTGCCCTGGCAAAGACATACACATTTCATTTCTCATTGATATATATATATATGAGCTAGCAGTAACTGGTCTGTAATTTGTTGTGAATAGAAGAAGGACGACAGAAGAAAGGCATTGCAGGGGAGAACTGCCCTTTGTGGAAAAGCCTGGTTTGCTGAGAAGCATCCTTGCTTAGCTGTAATTATTTCACCTCCTCTAGGGACTTTGAGAATGTAGGAATACAGAAACCCCTCACCAAAGCCCTGCAATGGGTCACTGTCCAAGTAAAGTGAAACCATGTCATCTCTGTGAGAGTGGATAGATGACTTTAAAGGAATGAGTTATTTTCACTTACTGTTGCTCAACGTGTGCGTGCATGCCTGGCCCACTGAAAAGGCATAGCAAAACATTCAGCTCTTAGTGCCTTCGTGTTGGAGGACAGGGCAGTAAAACCAAGGACACTAAACCATAACTGAAGTGCTGAAATTTGCTTATACATGGCCTCTCTTTTTCTGCCTATGTCTTTGTGTTTTGCAAACATCTTCATCAGGCTAAGTCTGAAATGTGAGAGAACACAACAACGCCAATGGGAAGGGATCTAGTTAAGCCTGGTGAAAATTCAGGAAGCAGAAAAAATTGACTTATTCTACCAATTCCATCTCTTGAAATGGAAAACCTTTAGTCTAAGGAGGCAAGGTAATTTGGGGAGCTGTACCTCCTACAGTCATCATGGCCTGCACCAGACACATGGATAGGAATATCTGCTGGGGAAACCAAGAGGGTATTTGGCCCTCCAGAAACTCATAGTCAAGCTCCAAAGAATCATAGAACCATAGAACCATAGAACTTAGCTCCAACCCTGCAAGAGACTAAGGCTCAACTCTGAGGAGGAGACAACATGAAACCTGGTGGCTATGGGGAGAGCGGAATGAAAAGAGGAGACCAACAGGAACATTTGGGAGAATAAACAGTCCTCCAGGTGGAAAAAGATGTAGAGAGCATCTGCGTCACCACTGTTCACACCTGGAGCTATTTGTACTCTGGATACAAGAAAGTCGCAGTCCCCAGGGCAAGCCTGTTTCTTGTGCCTGGAAAGTTAATACCTGAGAAATATGAATAAATGACACTGCCTAATGGACCACAATATTGCTTTCCAGAGCAGGAGCAGGTGATGTGAAAGTAACTCTACAGGATAATCCTAGCACAGAAGGGCAGATGGACTTTCTCCACACAAGATGGGTATTAGATTCAATTTCTTAGGTGTGTTAAAGTGCTAATGACAGAAGACCAAGCTGCGGAGTCTGAATCCAACATTTTGATATCCTGGAAGTCTGTCCCATGCTCTTCAGGGGTCCTGATCCACATCCGTGTTCAAGTTCCTCTCTCAGCTCTGTCACCCTGTAAACCTTCAAGTTGTGATACCTCATTACACCAAGATCATGGATAGGATCTATCCAGGATTCAACAGCTGCTCTCTCTTATTGAGCCCTGTATTTCCTTTCATGGCTCATTACAATAGGTTAGATTAGAACTATTGCTAATTGCTATTGCCATGGTAATTTACAGTAGACGCTGTTACTGTTTGTACATCATGGAGATGGCATAATGACATGTTGTCTTTCCTAATTATATCAGCCAAATAATTCCCACTAAGCACTGTAATAGTATTTTAATTAATATTATTATCCCTGTATTTGCCACAAAGCTTCAAACTCTGGAACTGGAAAGCTACTTCTATCGTTTCCTTTTGTACCTTCAGAAAAGTTGAGCTTGATGGATATCTGAAGGTCTTGGGTTGTCTAATGCTATTAACTGAGATGGAGGAAGAGAGCTGCCTTTGATTCTCACCTTTGCCAAGGGCATAACCACAGGCAAGTGAGTCTGTCATTGCCTTTACGAAAAGGGGAGAGTATATTTAGATTTAGGTTTTTTTTCCTTCTGTGGATAAAGAACACCTAAATTAATGAGGCTTTAGTGAATAGGAATTAGCCTGCAAATTCCCTTTAGTGCTTCAGGCCTAGGTACACCACCACTTAGGTGTTTAAATTAAGAATTAGCTATTAGTGATTTGTTAAATTAGGATTCAGTTACCCAGGCTATGTTTGCAGGCAAAGGGAAAGAGGAAAATATTTCTGGGGGTGACCTTGATCTTTAGTTTCCTGTTTTTCCTTTACTTGAACAGGCTTTAAATTAATTCAACGAAGTTGAGCTTATTGACTGTGGTACAGGACCCATTCACATATGTATTTTCAGCCCTATAATGAGTGTTTTTCTGTGCCGGGGATCCCACTAGTGTCCACACCAACCCAGCTGCCTTTCTAGGCAGCTACTGTGTGATTAGACTATCTTAGACTTCCTCTTCTAATCAGAATCATAGAATCATAGAATTATAGAATGGTTTGTTTTGGAAGGGACCTTAAGGCCCATCCAATTCCAACCCCTCTGCCCTGGGCAGGGACACCTCCCACTAGACCAGGCTGCTCAAAGCCTCACCCAGCCTGATCTTGAACACCTCCAGGGAGGGGACGTCCATGACTTCTCTGGGCAACCTGTGCCAGTGTCTCACCACCCTCATAGTGAAGAATTTCTTCCTAATGTCTATTCTAAATCTTCCCCCTTTCAATTTAAAGTCTTTCTCCTTCATCCTATCACTCCATGACCTTATAAAAAGTTCCTCCCCAGCTTTCCTGGAGCCCCTTCAGGTACTGGAAGACCTCTCTAAGATCTCGTCTGGAGCCTTCTTTTCTCCAGGCTGATCAACCCCAAGACTCTGAGCCTGTCCTCATCACAGAGGTGCTCCAGTCTTCTGATCACCTTCATAGCCCTCCTTTGTACCTGCTCCAACAGCTCCATATTCTTCTTATGCTGGGGATTCCAGAAATGGACACAAGACTCCAGGGGGGTCTCTAGAGAGAGGAGTAGAGGGGTGTCGACTTATTGGTATAAGTCAGAAGTGCCAGCACTGACGTGAAAAGCAGAAGGCAACACAAATCTGAACATGGTACCGCTCCCAGTATATTGAGTATTGAATCTGTTGTGACTCACATTGTGGTAATGTATTCATGGAGTTGTGGTGAACAGCAAGCTTCAAGAGTTTGTTTTTTCACAATTTCTCAAGTGTCTTCTTCATAAAAAGGTGGCAATACTTTTGTCATGTTGTGAGCACTGCAAGATGTGCAGGGGACAGTTTGCATTCAAGGACCTTGTATTCTGGGTATGAAGTCCCCTATGCTTGATTAAGGGGTGTCTCAGAGCCAGTTGGCTTCCTCTGGTTTTTCATGTGTAAGATTCTATGATGAAAGCGCCTTGTTATCTCTGCAAGATAAGGCAATGCATACACTGAGAAAGAGAGGCAGAGCTGAAGCAAGGATGAACTGAGGTGGAAGCTGATGGGTAGGGGAATGACAGAAACACATTTAGGATAATGCCATGGCTTCATGCCTTTACAATCACAAACACAACGCTGGGGATCACCCCAAGGTTCGACATATGGTGGACCACAGACAAGGTCACAGAACTGTGTACAATGTATAGAACCATAGAATCACAGAATCATAAAATCACTAATATTGGAAAGACCTCTAAGATCATCAAGTCCAACTGTAAGACCAACACCACCGTGCCTACTAAACCATGTCACTAAGTGCCATGTCTACCTTTTTTTGACACCTCCAGGGATCGTGACTCCACCGCTTCCCCGGGCAGCCTCTTCCAATGCTCCACTGCTCTTTCAGTAAATAAATTTTTCCTAATATCAAATCTAAACTTCCCCTGGAACAGCCTGAGGCCATTTCCTCTCAAGCTATCACTTGTTACTTGTGAGAGGGGACAGACACCTGCCTCCCTACAACCTCTTCTCACGTATTTGTAGACAACGATGAGGTCTCAGCCTCCTCTTCTCCAGACTAAATAACCCCAGTTCCCTCAGCTGCTTTTCTTAATCCCTGTGCTTTGGACCATTCCCCAGCTCCATTGCCCTTCTTTGCACATGTTCCAGAAATTCAATGTCTCTCTTGTAGTGGGGTGCCCAAAACTGAACACAGGAGTCGAGGTGTCGCCTCATCAGCACCAAGTACAGAGAAACAATCTCTTCCTCACCCCTGCTGGCTACACCATTGCTGATACAAGCCAGGGTGCTGTTGGCCTTCTTGGCCACCTGAGCACACTGCTGGCTCGTATTCTGACAGTTGTTGACCAACACCCCCAGGTCATTTTCTGCTGTTCCCCAATCCTGTAACATTGCATGTGGTAGAGAACCGCAGAGCATGCAGAAGCTCAAAATGCATAAGTCATGGCCAATGCGTGAGGAGCTCAGGGGCATCTCATGATTGATGTGGATCACAGCAAGACTGATGTTCTGTGGAGCTTCTTTGCATTCCTGTGAACTGAGGTGAACAGAATGAACACATCACACTAAAATCTGGTCAGATACTAAACACATCAATGCTGTCATTTGTGACAGAGCAAAGGCACTGTTGGCTTACCTTGGAAAAACTGAGTTGGACACCAGCAGCTCTTCCTAACCCTGGCAGCCCAGAACCAGCACAGGCTATACATATTTTTGTATATAATTTAGTTTGCCCTGTAACTAAGCTAGCTTGGATAGTCCGGCTCTGTGCTGGTGTCCTCACAGTGGGCGTAATTTCATTCCCATGGGCAACATTTTGCCAGGAGAAAGTAATTAAGCCAAATTCCTGTAAATTATTCAAAATCTGTCACCCATGGGTGCCAGAACAACACTGAAATTTTAGGGTGAAGTCCTCAGAGCAAGCATCCGTTCTCTAAACTGAACAGGGATGGGCAAAACATACGGTTCATCTTGGAAACTGCATAAGATAATGATACCAGAAAGGAAGAATTTCAAGAACTGGTTGCCTGATTATATATCCAATAAGACATTGGGAACTCCCAGTTTTTGCTGTCTTTCTGGTGTTCTGTACAATGATGCTTTTGCAATAGCTGAATATCCAACATTTAAATAAGTTTTTCACAACCTGTTTCAGAACCTTTTTGTTTTAAGATCAGATTAAAACAGAATTGGACCCTTTAGAGTGAGGGATCTTGTGAAATTTATTCTCGTTCTCTCAAAAATGCTGCTTCCATTACATTATTTCTAGGAATACTGGAAGGGTGTCCTAGGGTGATAACACTGAAGAGGTACACATCCCACATTAAAATAAGTCTCTTGCCACCCAGGAATTTGACTTTTCTGGGAATATAAGTCTTCTTCTGTGACTAATTTTCTCTCCCTAGCATAACCAGCCAGTCAGTATTTTCTGTTTGTCTAGAATTCTTCTTTTTTTCTTTTTCATTTTCAAACTGCCTGGAAGTACACCAGGTAGTGGCAAGGCATCCTACAATCTTTTGAGGCCAAAAGCTTGAGTTATAATAATTGAAACATTTAATTTAACTAAAGCAGAAATGTTCTTGTCTGATTTTTACTTTTTAGTTTCATTCTATATGATATAACAAAATATACAGTCAGAGGAAGGAGAAAAATAAGAACAAAAGACATTTGCAAATGAAGAATAAAAATGTTATCTGCTGGAAAGGTCAGAGAGGAAATTTCTTCTATATGGGAACATTGTGCTATTTTTTTTTCTGTTTCCCAAGAGATATTTAATCAAAATCCACAAAATATTCCATCATCAATGAATCAGCAGGCCATTTCTAACCAATCTACTTAACAAGTTCCCCTTTCACACATCAACACCTGCATTATAATCATGTCGCAGGAGGAGACAACCACTCGTTTCTGACTGGGAGGGCAGAGCCTAAGTTAAGCCAGGACAATAAAATAACTGATTTAGCGAGTTATAGGATAGAAATACAAAATCATAGAATTGTTAAGGTTGGAAAATATCTCTAAGATTAGTGAGTTCAACTTTCAGGCCAATACTACTAAACCGTATCCTGACGTGCCACATCTACAAGTTTTTTTGAATACCTCCAGGGAATGAGACTCTACCACTTAAACCTGTTCTAGTGCTTGATAATCCTTTCGATGAGAAATTTTTCCTATTATCCAGTCTAAAGCTCCCCTGGCTCAATTTGAGGCAATTTATTCTTGTGCTATCAGTTGCTATTTGGGAGAAGAGAGCAACATCTGTCTCACTACAACTTCCTTTCAAGAAGCTGTAGAGCATGACAAGGTCTTCTTTCAGCCTCCTCTTCTCCAGATTGAAGAACCTCAGATCCCTCAGCCAGTTTTTAAAAAACTTTTGTCTGCTCCAGATCCTTCACCAGCTTTGCTGCCCTTCTCTGGACATGCTCCAGCCCCTCAATGCCCTTTTTGTGCTGTAGGGCCCAAAACTAAAGACAGTATTGGATTTTCTAGGTAGGTTTTATCCTAAACTGACAGACTCCTTACGTTGTCCAGATTTGCTCTTCAGAGGTTCGTGTGACATGAAGTTAGAAAGTATCTCCCAGGTTGTTACTGATTCAGACAGCAGCAACAGTGGGGAAGTTTTGCACAATTTCTTTGTGCACAAGGATTTTGATTGCAGTGTGTGACTTCCATTCTAATTTGGTGTTAACCGACAAAGTGTAATGTGGTAAGTAATCTGCAGTAGGATGAAATTACTGAGACTGGTATTTACCCAGTAAGACTCACAGAGCTAGCAAACCCATCACAGTGAGAAGGGATTGGCACCTGCTGTGGTTTCCATCTGCAACCAGTCGTTCAAAGAGCTGGACAGAAAAAGTGGGTTCTTCTCCATGAAGAGAAACACAAAAGACTGATTTTTAACATGCTCCCTTATATCTCCACTTGGCTGTTGGACATAAGCTTCACCAATAAATGACAGTATGTCATTGAAGAACTTCCCAAGACATTAACTCCCTCAACAACCTGCAAAGATCTTGCTGCTGCTGAGATTTATAAAGTAAAAATAAATCATTTCAGCTCTTTAACACCCCAAAATCTCCAACACTTTTTTTTCTGTGGGCCACAGGGTGCTTTCAATCATGCAGAATTCTTACAGCTCATCAAAAATATCATGAGTTGTCACATGTTATAGTTGAAAAATACTTATCTAAAAGCCTTGCATATTGCTAACAAGATAATTGCTTTCCTTTTGCCTTTAGATCACAGAATTCAGGGTGTTTCCAGAATAACTTCAATCTCATTAGTTTTCTGGCTAAGGAGCTAGCAAAAAAATCTGGGCTGAGGTTTCACTTTCTGTAAAGCTGATAACACACCTCAAAGGTGAACAGTGGGACCTAACTTCAGAAAAGGAAAGGAACAATTGAATGGTCACTGCTTGCAGGGATTACAAATTTCAAATGAACTGAATAATGCTCAGTTCAGCCTTGGGAAACTCCAGACAGAACTACAGTGTGAAGAAAATACTTCTTGGCTCTTCAATGGATAAGCAGGGTTGAGAGAATTTCAGAAAGCACCTCTGGATATATCAAGCTTTACTTACAGATTTAAATGTGTACAAGTACATATTCTATTTTAAACAAACACACAAATATATTTTGGGACTCCAATATCATATTAGGTAGTACAGTAGTAGTAATGTACATTTCTTTAGCCTTGGCTGGCATCAGACAGTGTCAAGAAAATAGTCTTCCATGGAATTGTGTTGCTCAGATGGCTAAGCCATTCCCAGTAGTGGGAACATGATTGATTTGTGATGTTTTCTAATGGCTGTTACAATAGACAGATTCAGAAGATCTGTATCTTATTCTTACACCTCCTTTTGCTGTTTGGCGAAGCTCTGGACAAACCATTTCCCCTCAGTTTGCCCAGTCATCAGCTAAAGAAGATGACACTTTCCCTCCCTGGTACACTCAGGGTCAAGCTGGATGGGGCTCTGAGCAACATGATCTAATTAAAGATGTCCCTGCTTATGCAGAAGAGTTGGACTAGATGACCTGTAAAGGTTCCTTCCAACTCAAAGCATTCTATGGTCCTATGAATCTATAACTTTCATTTGGCTACCTAAAACCAGCTGTCAGGTGAGCCTTACAGCTTGCAACCTCCCGTGCTGTAATAACTGCATTGAGAAATAACAGCACCTGCCTCATCATCCTAAAACAGGCTGAAAAGTGTTTACACCAGTGGCTGAGCCAGGAGACCAAACAGGAGTTAGATCCTAGGAGGCTGCCCTGAGCAGGGAAGTATAAGGATCTGCCTCCAGTATGGGAAAGTCCCAGAGAAGATACCTGATTACATCTTTTCATGAGATGATGCCTCCTTCATTCTCATATCAGCTCTCCCCATGTCAGCTCAGTCCTCTGGTGTTTCCATCTGAGCCCATGGGTCAGTGTCACAGCACCTGAAAGATGCAGACTATTTATTTGTCCATGTTGGCAAATGACTCCATCTCACTCAATGCTATTAGGAGTAGTTTGTGAATGAAAGGTTATGCTGACTGCAAAAGGGCTGGAGAGACAATGAATTGGGTGGGATGTGCAAAGACAAGAAAGAAAAGCTGCAGTGGGAATAAGAAAGAATGAGAAAATAACAGTGAAGGAAAGAGCTGGGGGCAAAAAGGACTTGCAAAGCAAAAAGGAAGAGAGCAAAATTAAAAAAAGGAGTTGAATGGGGATGAGAGGAAGGTGGAGAGCAATTGATACAGGTAAAAGCGAACCAAAATCAAACACAGCAATCTTGGTCAAACAAGATAAAAAATCGTGTCAGTCTGAAATGTTTTATTTTATCCCCAAATTATTGCTGTTTCACAGCAAGGCTTTTTACACTCCTCTAACTTCACCAGTTTTTCTTCACAGTAACATCTAAAGGACTAGTATAATTTGAAATCAAAAAGCCCTGAAAGTTCAAATATGTTGGAAGTATCCAAGTGAAACGTTTCACCACTGCTGAACCAAAAGTTTTCATCTGCGGTATATTGTAATACATTGAGACACTGGGACACGTATCAGTTGCCCTGGACTTACACCCATCTTCATTTTCTTACATTGCTTCATGAAGAAAACTATTCATCCATATAGACTTAATTACTCGCTTAATTGAGGCCATCCTGAGCATCTTCTTTTAAAATAAGTTTTTATTAAGTTATTATCAAATAGAAATATTAATGTCTCTACAGACACGCCTCTATTTGAAGGGCTAAGAGGAGAGACAGAGGTAGTTCTATTTTAACAGGGAGCAATGGAAGGTTTGCCAAACTGCTCTGCCAGGACAGTGTCATCTGATGCAGGGATGGACATCACACTGGCTGGTGTAATTGCAGGGCAGAGTAAAATCCATGCTTGGTAAAACACTCTGAACAGATATTATAGTGTGATAAATGGGGTGTAACTGGACTAAACGGCTGCATTTACACTAGCTAAGTAAAGAAGGTATTGGCATGGGATATAGCAATGATCCATATTCCTCCACATATTTTAACTATCAAGATGCTTCCTGGTACAGGTTTTGGTCCTAGTCTAATAGCTTTCTGTTAAAAATAAAACTCAATTGTAGTTTACAAACTAAAACAAGTTTGAAACCTTTCCTGAAAGGCAGTTGGGGTCAATCCACTCTGTTTTATGGGGAAGAGTTTAGAGCATCAAACCAGGCTGTGCCATCCTGATTGGAGTAAGGCCAGAGAAGAGCTCCAGGTCTTTTAATTTGCTTGTACTGAATAACCAATAGGATACAGTTGAAAATAGGCATCTTTCAGGGTAGGGATGCACTTTCTTTGCCTGAGGAATGTTTCTTCTGACTGTACTGCAGTCCTAGGTCAGAGTGTGCTTTTTGACCACATTCTGACTCTGTGTCTGAAATAAGGGGAGGACACCTCCTTCCCTCCACCTCATGCCTTGCTTTCTTTAGGGAAGGAGAGACTTTATGAGTGTCTTGGTACAGGAAACATCAAGTGAAAACGGACTGCTCTGTGGCATAACCTCAGGAGGATGCTGTTGAAACATAATCCCTGGAAATGCTTTCAATGTGCGAACAGCAAAATACTTAGGTAAGAAACCTTGGTGGAAAACCAGTACACTCCGTACTCCAAGTGTTGCCGTTGCAAGAGGAGATGAACAACAAAATGTCTGCTTTAAAAAACTGCCATATGCTTCCTAGTGCACTCCTCTTGAGCTTTACTTTCAATCCTCTCCTGTTCAAGCAAGTGATGTTTTTGCTATCTCTGGACTTGCTGTGGAAGATGAGTTGCACCAGGACTACTTTTTCAGTCTCTTCAGGGAGCACGGGCACAAACCAGCACATGGTAGGCTGAATCCCTGGTGGGAGTGAAGCAGTGACCTCAATTATGTCAATTTATAGTCTTTGAAGAGCTGCTTCAGGATCTTTGGCACCATCTGGGCTGTGCAAAGTTTGCAGAGTTAGCAGGCTGCACAGCTGATGGTTTTCCATCCAAATCCATACATTTCATATGTCTCCTCAGGCACAGTACAGTCAAAATGTTCATGTACTTCTTCACTTGATCACCACCCTTTAATTGCTTTTTAGCTACTTCATTGCACTCTCATAGTAACAACTGACTTCTCCAGGAGGAGTATTGGGCAAAAACGTGAATGCTATTCCAGTCTTTTGTTTCACCTGAACATTGGCCCCTTTGTCAAGTTATTTTCTTGTTGACAAACACAGATGGCTCAGTCACGCCCAGACATATCAGAAGAATATACAGTCTTCCCATCTATCTCTGTTCATAACATCCAGGGCTGAGGAGATTTGTGATGTGTCACCTCTCCCAGTGTGAGGCAGTGCCAAATGCCTGCTTCTGTCAACGTGGAGGTATTGGAAATGTTGCTGTCACTGTCATATTTGGACGCGTGACCCAGGTGAGCCCGTACCATCTGGAAGTACGTCTGTCTCAGGACATAAGTTAGATGAAGAGTGAGACACACAGTGAAAAAAACTTTATCCAAATGAAGAAGGAAAAATCCCATGCCTGCTGTTGATGAAATTGCCATAAGGAATCTGCACAAGCTTCAGCAAGATATAATTATGTGCAAGAGCCTGCATAGGATGCACCATTTGCAACTTAATTCATGTGAAAGTGAGATTTGGAAGTTTTTAAACATATTGAACAAGCAAATGGACATACCTTTATTCAGAGTGAAACACAACCAGATTTATTTTAATTTAATTCTCTTTCAGATTGAACTGAGAAGACTTGAGTTGAGTCCACTACATTTGTCAATGTGAGCTGGAGGATGCATACAATGATTAAGTCAGTTGTAGGTTCCAACATCAGATCCATCTGAGCTGGGTCCTAACTGAAATCCAGACCACACAGAGCCAAAGAAGCACCTGTGCTAGGTGTTCCTGAATTCTAGACTCCCATGGTAGCAATCAGACTTGAGCAGAATTTCTTGGCTGTTAGAGGAAATGTGTCATCATCGCTTGGAAATGGACAGAGTGACTTGGTTAACTGGATTACCTTCACAGAGTTGGTGAGGAAAGTGCCACACAGTGGGTTTGTGTGTATTTATTAGCCCACCTGGAAAGTTCAATTGAATTTTCTTAAACTTCCATGTGTGCTTTTTATAAGTAAAAAAAAAAAAAAAAGAGATAAAGAGATGTGAGATTAACTGTTAAGGAATTTTTCTGCAAAATTCAAGCCCCAAAATTATAAAGCAATGACAGTGAAGTTTTGCAGAGTGTTTCCATGACAGAGAATACAGTTCAAGGAGATCCACATGAACTTTTCAAGTGAGTTAGTGAATCCATTGTTGCCCACATTTAAGCAGAATAGAATAAATGCAGAACCACTGAAATCTAGGTCACCCATTCTAATATTTGTAAAATATTTACCTAGAAGTAATAATGATTAATAGATGGCTTAACACATATTTAGCCAGCTGTTCCTGAGTCAAATTGGTTTCTAAGAACCATGGAGAATAATTGAATACACTTGTTACTCATGTGTTTAAAACATTTCCATTGTTGTAATTAGGTCACTACAGTGCTCAGATGAAATCATGCTTTCAAAATAAGTTGCATTCACATTGGTAAAAAGGAAGCCTTGTCATCCAGCCTCAACAGAATGTGCTTAATAATTAAATAAACAATCTGTATGCCATGTTGTGCCCAGTTTTGCATAAGGATGTAAAAACTACTTATTTGCTCTGATCTCTAGACCTTCTGGCATAGGATTCCCTTTCTAGCAATGGAATTTAGGATTAGGGGTTAGAAAGTGTCATGTTGAGGTGTGAAAAAACTTGTTCACTTTTTGCAGTCTATTGGACTTGTTACTCCCCATGCATCCACAGCTTTTGTGTTAGAGAAGGTAGAGGGGACATCTCTGCCAATTCCATTTTGTGTCTTTTTTGAGAAACTATTGCCCTTGAATTTTCCTGCCTGACTCCACTGCCTTGTGCAGCAGTGAGTTCCATATTCTGCCTGATGGATTAAGAAGAAATGTGACCCATTTTCTGATCTTCTTGAAAAACAGTTCCCTATTTGTTTTACCAGCCATCTTCATGATTTTATAGCCGGCCTTATCCTCTATGTCCCTGGATTTCTCTCTCCAGACTGAAGAGTCTCTGTAGCATTTTATTCTCCCCTCTAAAGGCAGCTACTTCACTCTCTTGATTATCTTACTTACTTTTATCTGGATGTTCTCTTGCCTCTGCTGGGGCTTGTGTGGAATACTACACAGAATACTCAGTATGAGAGGGCATAAAAATTCTGTGTTACAACAAAATATCTTCCTTTGTCTTGTTTTCAAAAACATTCTTGGTGACGATCAGTGTTTTGTTAGCATCTTCGGCTGTTGTAGCACACAAAGCCTGTGATTTCAGAGAACTCACAGTGAGGACTCCAGAATATCATCACTGAGTTTTAACTGACAGTTTTGAGTCCAGCAGCATTCAGATATTGTTTAGATTGTTTTTCACTAGGAACATAAATAATTGTCCTGCTGCTCACCTGCCATCTTGGCGCTCACTCATGCAGTCATGTGAAGTCCTTCTAGAGCTCATCATCGTGGCATTTCTCACCCCTCTTCTCTATATAGAATCATAGAATCATAGAATGGTTTGGGTTGGTATGGACATTTACAGGTCATCTAGTCCACCCCCCTGCAGTGAGCAGGGATGCCTTCAACTAGATCAGGTTGTTTAGAGATCCACTCAACCTGGCGCTGAATTTTGCCAGGGATGAGGCCTCCACTACCTCCCTGGACAACCCATTCCAATGTTCCACTACTCTCATTGTAAAAATTCCTTCCTTACATCCAGTCTAAATCTACCCTCCCTTAGTTTTAAACCGTTACTCCTGCATCCTGCAAAATGACTGTTCAGTCCTTCTTTATTCCTTTTAAACACGTATCAGTCCATGAAAGGATCTAGTCTCCATTTCTGTGGTGTATTGCATTTTTATTAAGACTTCGTGTGGAGGTTTTTTGGAAGTTCAAACATAGTTTTTCTATTGGATTTCCAGTGACCTATTGCCCTTCCTGGGCTGCAATGGATATCACTTTATGAATTCATGCTGACTCTTTCCTAGACACTCAGTTCTCTCATTCATTACTGTAGACTTCACTGACTTGCCCAGGAACCACAACCTGTAATCTCCAAACCTGTCTATAGAGATTTTACTGCTATTTATCCCATCTTTTGTAGAAGAGATTTAGATTAGGTATTTCAGTTTTTGGGAAGAGTGGCCATTTGTAATGAAAGGAAAAATGTCATTCACGATTTTCTTCAAGCTTAGGCAATATTTTGGCATTGAATGGCTGTGTTTTAGTGCATGTAAATCAGAAGGTAACAGGTAGTCACAGATGAGAAAATTGGACCGATCTGGATCTTTTTCACTGCGGGCTGCATAAATTCTGGGTTGGTCAGCAAACTTGAAGGAAACCAGTCGCCTTGGCCTTAACTGAATGCCTGTACATCAAATCATTGGTAAACACTCATAAAAGTGGTTCTAAATTCATCCAGAGTGAGGCATTTATTTTTTTCATTCCATACATAATAGTTACAAATAAAAATAAATTTTAGAGGGGTGAAAATCTTTACAGAATTAGGTTGAATTTAGCAGATGTTTTAGCCAAAAATTGCAAAACAGTAATGTGGGAATAGTTTTTAAATGTCAGTATATTTCAGTTTAACATTTTCTAAACGAAATATTTAATTTGGGAAATGCCAGATCCCTTTATTTTGACATTTTTCTCAGTTAAACCTTTTCACCCTTAATTTCAAAATAGCATTTTTTTAATTTGAAAAATTGACCTCCATATAAAATAGATGGTCATTCTTTTAATACTGTAATACTTTTTTAATACTTGAAGACAAGAAAAGGACTTTATTCTGAGTCAAAAGAAATAGTTTATATGTTCCTGGTCTGCTCTTCTTCTTTCCCTCCCACCTGCCCTTTGGAGGGAGCAATGGTAATGGAGGGTTTTTTTTTCTATTACACATTAACTTTTGTTTCAGTTTTCAGGTGCATTAATCGCTCTACAATACACAGGTAGTAAAATTTAAGAGAATTCCCTCTGGGAATCTCAAGGGATGTAAGGTGACATAACACTGCTGAGACTGCCAGGAGAAGAATGATATACAAAAGCCTAATTAAGGGGTCATTACAATACCAGGTATCTGTACATCATTTACAGCAGAACCAGGGCTGGCTTCAGGAGCTGTCAGGATCTTCAGTCCTCACCTACATAATTTTCTGGACCTGTATCATTGCAGAAGAACATCTGACACTGGAAGTCTTTTCCATTGTGAAGCCAACTCACACCCATAATTTTCTCTTTCTGTGTCATTCATATGATAATACCACATAGGCAGAACTGTGGGCTTAATTAATTAGCTGTTGAAGTGCACAGGTAATAACCAGTCCTGCTACATCATCTCTCTGACACAGTTTCCTGTTCCTCTGTTCCTGTTGCAGCTGATTGCAGAGTGGGCTATCTACTAATTGGGAGAGTGTCTCTTATTATATTTTAACAATCACATTCCACCTACTCCCACCTGACTCACATCGAAAGGCAGCCCACACCTGCGACAGTGCTCCATTGCCAAGGAATGGACTCTGACGCCAAAACCTCTCCGTTGTCGTGAGTCAGAGAAGAGGAAGGATTGGGAGAGGAAGGGGTTGAATTGTTTCTTTTTAACTTCAGTTTCGGGATGAAACAGTAAAGGAATTGCTGAAAGATGTAGGATGTAGTTACAGAAATGCGTTGATCATAGAGAGGTGGTTTGTTTACATGTTTTGCTAGAAAGTGTGTGCTTTTGAAGCATTCCTCTAGGAAGCCTAAAGAAATTAGCTTCCTGCAATGTCTCGAAAAGGAGAGCAATAAAACAGTTGCAAAGACAACCAAACCAACCGAAGGTTGGGTTTCTATCATCACCCAATTTCAGATCTTCAGCACTGAGCTCCCTGTTTGAATAACTTCCAGAGAGCAAGTCAGCAGAAACAGGACATTTTTAGTCTCAGCACATATGTTGAGCAGAGATTATGTCCTGAGTTTCACTGACCCCATTGCCTTGCTCTCTAGAGAAAGAGCCTAGAGAGAAAGTGAGTTTCTCAGTTGGAAACACATTCATCAGAAACAAGCACTCAAATCACACAAGCCTAAAATGGGTTTTCTACCAATATCTGCATTGGGGTTTAACACTGATATGGATACTCTGATAACAAAGCAGAGTTGTGAATCATAGAATCGTTAAGATTGGAAAAGATCTCCAAAATCATCAAGTCCAATCATCAGCACAATACCAACATGCCTACTAAATGATATCCTGAAGCGTGACGTCTACAGGTTTTTTTGAACACCTCCAGGCAATGGTTTCTCCACCACTTTTCTGGGCAATCTCTTCCAATGTTTCACCCCTCTTTCAGTAAAGAAATTATAATATCTAATCTAAAACTCCCCTGGTGCAACTTGACACCATTTCCTCTCATCCTATCACTTGTTACTTGTTTGAAGACGCCAGCACTCACCTCACTACAACCTCCTTTAGGTAGCTGTAGAGAGCAATAAAGTTGCCCCTCAACCTCTTCTCCTCCAGGTGAAACAATCCCAGTCCCCCCAGCTGCTGCTCATAACACTCATGCTCCAGAAAGTATGATTCATCTTACACACCACTCTTTTCTCCTTTCTTCAAGCCACATGTTTCACTGAAAGTCAGGCTTACTTTCAGAATTCTCCCTCCTGACAAATGGGGTTGAAATGGTCTGCTGGCTGTATAACTTATTAAGGAAGAAGAAATGAAGAAAAAATGGAATACACAAAAGTAAACACATACCAGGTGATCATGAGTAGTTCAAGTTTAGTTTCCTTAAGATTTCAGGTAAGAACAAGCAGAGGAAGGCTTCCTTTAAAGCCACTGGTATATCAGCTTTTCCAGGGAGGGGGGGAGGGAGAAGTATTTAATTCATAAGTATTATTTTTTTCTTAATTTTTTAATGAATACTTTTCATTTCCCTTGAAAAATTAATGGAAATGAAAGAAGTAGCATTTGCAAAATGTAACAAAAAAACACTTTAATTTCACTTCTATTTTTTTTAAATATCCATGTCAAAAAGACAGGAGGCATGAAGTTAAAAAGTGAGAAAAATCAGCCTCTCAAAGAGAAGCGAAAATGTGCAGCTTTTTTAAAGTAAAAAGAAGCTGAAAAAATCTTCATTAAATTGCTACTTGAAATGTTTTTTTGTAACAAAATGGAAAATGTCACTGAAATGAGTGTGATTTATCTAAATGTTTACATTTCCATGGAACTTGCTTTTTTCAATGATCAGAAAATCCATTCTACTGTTTTCTGTTAGCAAGTGTAATAATAAGACGAAACCCTCTTGAAATCCAAGAGTGGGAGTGGGACAGTCTGCTTCAGAGAAGATCTTACACACTGAAGGAGGAACTGAAAGGCATTCCTCAAATTACACCATCTGCAAAATGTGCTGGCTTCTTATACTTTGCTGACAAAATAAGACTTGTTATAAATCTAGAAGAAGATAATATGGTACAAAAAATTGCCCTTTATTATTTTTTTTCTCTGCAGGATATTGGAAAGAAGTGAAACAGCCAAAACCAGATGTCTGTCCTGTTAGATGTAAAATAGAAATTTCAATCAAAGGATCTTGGGAAAAATGGACAAATAAGCATGGTTATGTCACCTCAGTATCATGTAACAGCAACTTTACCTGGATTTAAGCAAACACATTTTCTCAATGAGGTCATTCTACCCTGGAAGATCCTAGAAAAAGTTGTTACTGTTGTTGGCATTATTATTAATGACTTTCATCTTTATTATTTCATTTGATTATTTATAGCTTTCATTTCACTCTACTCTGCTCTCATGACACCTCACCTGGAGCCCTGCATTCAATTCTAGAATCCTCAGCAAAGGAAAGACATGGATCTGTCCCATAAGAGGACAGGCTGAGAAAGCTGGGCTTTTTCAGCCTAGAGAAGGGAAAGCTTCAAAGAGACCTTGTAGCAGCCTTCCAGTGTTTAAAGGGGAGCTACAGAAAAGCTGGGGAGGGGCTCTTTACCAGGGATTACAGGGAAAGGATGAGGGATAATGTTTTTAAGCTGAAAGGGAGTAGAATTAGATTAGATACTAGGAAGAAATGTTTTGCTGCGAGTGTGGTGAGGCACTGGAAGAGGTTGTTTAAAGAAGTCATAGAAGCCCCATCCCTGGAAGCGTTCAAGGCCAGGCTGGATGAGACTTTGAGCAACCTGATACACTGGGAGTTGTTCCTGTCCTGGCAGGGGGTTGGTACCGGGTGGTCTTTAAGGTTCCTTCCCACCCAAACCATTCCATGATTCTGTGATTTTGTTGTTGAGAGAGCAATGGAGATGCAATGAAGAGAGTAATAGCATTCAGGTTACTCAAGCAAGTTTCATTTTACTGTAACTGAAAAAAAATCCAGATTAACTAATGAGAGAGGTTTTAGCAGAGAGGTTGATTCAGCTGAGGAGACAGTTTATTATTAAATGCATCACTAATAACATGTTTTGGTGTTCTAAATTTTTTGTAACACATTCCCATGCTGCAACTCTATTGAGTGACTGAGCAACAACTGTTAGACTTCAATCTCCTCAGTGATAAAGCAGGTCTGAACCACTCGACACACAACAAGGCATCCCTCACCCAAGTGTGTGGGCGATCATAAAACACAATACAGAGATGCTGCGTTTCTCCTCTTAAGAAAATAGTCTTCAAGGTCTCCATCTTTGGTTATCAGTCTGAAAAAACAAAAAGAGAAGCACTTTCGCCTGCTCTGGGCAAATTTTACCTTGCTCTATTCTGCTGCAGCATCGCTACTCCAGTGCTAATGCTGAAAAGAACAGTGATCTTCATATTTGGCATTTCAAGTTGGTAACAGCTTAGCTGACAGAGCCTTTTAGGTAAAATATTTATCAGCTGCACCAGCCTAGGAATCTGCACACAGCAGTACAAGGTATTCATGACTGTTGCATTCTCCCTTCCCTGCTCCCTTAATATTGATTACATCGTAGATTTCCTGCATCCACCTTTACCTCTGGTGAGCAAAAACCCTGCTACTATTCCTTTGGTTATTAGGTAGTGTCAAGTAGAGTTGTGGATACTTCTCTGTTTGCAGGTGTCAGCCAGTCATATTGCATACTCTATGCATGGACTGCCCATGCCACAGATTATCAACTGTCTGTAGCTCAGATTCAGTACAATAAGAAAGGCAGCAGAGCAAAGGACTTTTGGTAAGATGTATCAGGTTAGATCTCAACCCATCCAAACCAAGGCATTATCGGAAGCCACTGCTGTTTTAAACATCTTTTCTTTACAAAAGCTAAATTGGGAAAATGCTAGATTTAAGTGCCTACTAGCTGAAGACAAGAAGATTCTGCTGTTATTCTGTGCTTTGCTTTCCTTCTTGGCAAACATAGGCATTAAGTTCTCGGAGTCTTTGCTCAGACCCTTGAAGAATTGGAAATGAGGAAGAGGGAAGATTTTTCTTTTTTCTTCTCTCTCATCTCTCAGAAGAGGTGTACAAGCTGTGAAAGGAACCTACTTCTTCAAAATGTAGAAGCAGATTTAGGAGTTATATGGCAACATGCTTGCTAGGTCTGTAATTCATTCAGATAAACCACTTGGAACGGAAAACTAGATCCATAAGTGAGAAAAAAAGGCTCCTACTTTATACTGGTTGTTATGAAATTTTAGGATGGTTGCCACTTCCTTTTTTTCATGCACTTTATCTGTGCTCTCTTCCTCATTTGCAAATGCTTGGGTGTACTGGCAGTCTTCGACATTGCGTATGCAAAATGTTTACCGTCAGTCCCTTTATTATTTTCCTTGATATGTTCTAGATGCTATTTCATTTTATGATGATTAACAATCAGCACTGCACTGATTTCAGTTCTAAGTCACCACAAAGGAATGTGATATCCAGCAACAGTTGTGCTCACTCAAAACCAGTTTTTACAGTGGAAGAAATTAATATGACTTGGAAATGGATGCTTACAGGAAATCTGGGAAGGGGTTCTTTATCAGGGAGTGCAGGGTTAGGACGAGGGATAACAGTTTTAAGCTGAAAGAGGGGAGATTTAAATTAGGTATTAAGGAGGAATTCTTTACTGTGAGGATGGTGAGGCATTGGAACAGGTTGCCCAGAGAAGTTGTGGATGTCCCATCCCTGGAGGTGTTCAAGGCCAGGTTGGATGAGGTTTTGAGCAACCTGATCCAGTGGAAGGTGTCCCTGCCCCTGGTAGCGGGGTTGGGACTAGATGATCTTTAAGGTCCTTTCCAAGCCAAACAGTTCTATGATTCTGTAATTCTATGAAATTCTGCCTCCTTATCAAGCACAGGTGACCGTTGGGCAGATGGTTATTTTTATGGTTGCACACACGTGCAAAGTAATTGCCTGTTTGTTTCCTGAGGGAACCAGATTAGAAAAGCACCTACTGATGTGTCACATAGCCTTTAGCCATTGACTTTAAAACTTCAGAAGACAGAACTTTCACTAGAGAATCACTGAGATTCTTTAATGCTGCCTAAAGTTCATTATTGAGGATTTTTTTTCATTGACCTGTTTGTAGAAAGAGCTCATATATATATACTGGCATTGATGGTGAAGATTAAATATAAGCTAAAGATAAAAGAAGAAAAGAGTGGGTTGAAAGAAACCTGTGCTGGAAATTAAATATCCTATCATGTCTGTAAATGATATCCATTAAATCTCTGGGCAAGATAGTGGACAAAACAATAAAACCACCAATCTTTACATTCTTGGGGGCTCAGTGCAATCAGGAAAACCATCAGAGGAGATGCTTTCTCATCTCTTGCTGTCTTTTCACACATAAAAGCTCATATTTCTCCTGGCTGGTGTTATATCATGCCCAGCATCCCTGTGCCTGACGATCAGCAAATGAAACTCGGAGTGTTTTTCTTCCTCTCTAGCTAATGCATTGCAGTTTTGCTAATTGGTCTTGTTTGTTGGGTAGTAGGCTGGTTTGTTTAAAGGTTTTGTCGGACGTGTTCTTTTAAGTAATTAATTGCCAGGTTTTTGGAAGAGATTAAATGTTTGGTTGATTTTTTTCTTGTTTTTGTTTTCCAGGCTGCTATATTTCCTTCTCACGTGGCCTTACTGTCTGTCATCAATAACAGAACTTTCTCTTAAGATATTTTTCAGTAAAACTGTTTAGGAAGGCTAGAACTAGGGGATGAGAAATCACGAAAACACAAAAAACCTTCGAGTTTGACATGAATAAACATAACTCAGCAGCTACACTAGTTAAGAGAAATAAATTACGAGCGCATCTGCCACCTCGATTGAGATGCAGGAGAAATTTCACACTATGACTAAGGAAAGCCACAAAGAAGTTGCAAAGAGGTTGATTTGATATCTGCTCTGGAAGATCACCAACCTGTCAGTGAACGAAACAAGGTATTTGGTTAAAAGGGCTGATTATCTGCTCCATGGTAGGAACACCCTCTCCTTCCTGGCCATTCTGTTTTGAAAGGACAATATTCAAGTAATCAAGCGATCTAGTAAATAAGTAAGCAGCTTTCCCAGGCAAATTGCTGGAATCCAGACAGAAGGCAGTGCATTACTTGTTTCTCTTGTTAGATGATTTCTTGTTGTTTGTTCTTACAAGGGTGATTCTCTGCTGGCACAGAGTAAACCAGAGAGTCTTCCCTTTCTGGAAGGAATAATGAAGGAAAGAAAAGGTTATGCATTATATTATAGAATCATAGAATTATTTGGCTTGGAATGGAGGATCATCCAGTTCCAACCCCCGTTCTACTGGATCAGGTTGCTCAAAGCCCCATCCAGTCTGGCCCTGAACCCCTCTAGGGATGGGGCAGCCACCACTTCCCTGACCACCCTCACAGAAAAAAATTTCTTTGTAATGTCTAATCTAAATCCGCCTTCTTTCTTTTTCTTCATCTGTTCTATTTTTTCTTTTTATTGTGGATTAAAGAAGACATTAGAGAGAGGGAGGACTAGTACCTCAAGCCCTGGTTGCATTTGATTCTCTGAGGAGCCACTAGATTCCTCTCTCGTGTCCTCTGAATATGCCCTAACAACTCTTTGAGCTGACCATGGGAGAAACAGCAAGCCAGCTCACACAGAAGTGCTCCCAAGTGTAAGTCAACCTTTGGATGCCCAGAAAAAGTGAGCAAACTGACAGTGTCATAGATACCCCTATCATTTGGCCCTGATCTTTGGTAGAAATCCACAAGGGCAGTCACATCTAATCACTTTACTCTTCAGATGTATGTGAGCTACACAGCGCTGCACCACGCAAACACTGTGTGGTGAGTCTTATTCTGTAAAAACTGAGGGTTTGAATGCTTCATTACACTGTGATTGATTCTGTCTTCAGCAGTATGGGCAAACCTCACAAGTCTGGATGCTTCATTGACTTTGCTTAAACTATCTGGACATCTCAGGGCTATCAAGCTGGTGTTCACATACAGAGAGGATGCAGCATCCAAGGCTTATTTTTGCTCCTGCTACTGAAAAAAACATCAGAATGCAAGATTTACCATGCTACTTTGGCTACCATAGAGGTAAGGTCAAGAAATAAATATTACAAGGGTGAAAAATTGCATAGCACTCCTACATAAAAGTGGAAAGAGGAGATTGTAGACATGTAGGTATCTTAATTATGAACAAAATCCCATCTTTACTCTGGAATATCCAGTGGTCTGTGAGTTTAGAGAGAGTAAATTACCATCATCATTACTTTTCATCTATGCCATTCCCTTGTAGGTAGCCAAAACCAGGACATGAAAGGTCTGAATGGGCCATGAAAACCACAGTATGGTCTCATACTGAGGCAAAACATAACCATCAAGGGAAGGGAGCAGAGAAGAGTGCTCAATTCTGTTTTAACTTGCTGCTCTTCATCTTGAGTCAGGACAAACTCATTCTCCAGCCTTTCCAGACCAGCATTTTAAGTATATATGCTTTCAAAAGGACTGTGCATTTTTTGCCCCTTGACATAATTGTTGCTTCCTGACATAACACCAAGCCTGATGTGATCCATGGAAATGTTCTATCAGAGACATCCTTTCACAAGGCTGCTATTTCTAGAGGACTTTTTTTCCCTGCAGTGCTGTTATTCTTCATTCTAATCCAGTGTCAGAGTTGCTTTAGCTCTGCCAGGCATCTTAACAATATCTCAGAACAGCTGATCACTGATAAAATAAAGTTTCTCTGTGAGGTCTGTCACAGCTTGTTCTTTTCTTGGGAGCACTCTGAAAAGCAGTTGGTTGCCCACAGTTACAAAACAAACAAGCAAACAACAACAGAAAACCCTCCACCAAAAAGCCACAAATGAGTGAAAAACCTGAGCCTGTTTTCCAGGAGCCGATAAAATCATAGAACTGTTAAGTTTGGAAAAGACCTCTAAGATCATCAAGTCCAACCAGCAACACAATAACAACATACCTACTAGACCGTGTCCTGAAGCACCACATCTACAAGTTTTTGAACTCCTCCAGAGATGGTGACTCCACTTCTTCCCTACTCAGCCTGTTACAATGCTTCATCACTCTTTCAGAAAATATTTTTTTTCTAATATCCAGTCTAAACCACCTGTGGTGCACCTTGGGCCCATTTCCTCTTATCCTATCACTTGTTATTTGTTTGAAGAGACCAGCACCCCCTTCACTATCTCCTTTTAAGTAGTTGTAGAGAGCGATAAGGTCTCTGCTCAGCCTCTTCCAGGCTAAACAATGTAATTTCACTCAGCCACTCTTCATAAGACTTAATATTTTTCTCTGTTTTTGAAGGAGCTGATATCGTCCCCAGGAGTATTTTCTCATGTTGTCCTCAGGCTCAGGATATATACATATTAGGGAAAACATGGTACAAAACGATCTCAACGTGCTTTGAAATCAAGCTTCATCAGCTCACAAAATAGGACCTGATTCTGGATGCAGTTGGACTTGTATTGATGACTGAGAGATTCTTTCCCATTTCTTTTTCCTACTTAAGTAAAGGTGTGAATCTAATGTGAACTCATTTAACAAATTGAACCTCTTCTTATACACAGACATTGGATATTAATGCCCCTTAGCTTTTTTTCAATTTAATTCCCTTCAAATTACACCAATAGTTTGGCAATGAGTTCGGGATTCAATGAGAAGAATCCATCTATCATCCCTCCATAATGTCTCTTCTTCATGGGCCTGCAGGAACGTTGACCTTCACAGGATGCTAAAAAAGGCAACAATGAAATCCTGGAGAAATCATTCAATATTGTTAGCAAGAGCACAACACTATGGCATGACTCACATGGTTAAAAGATCCAATAATGACCAAATCTGAAAGAAGCCATCCAGCTTTCTTGAACTCAGTGTCTTTAGTTATTTTTATTTCCCATTACCTGTTCACAGATGTTTTTAGGTAACAAGCTTAATGGAAGAACATAGATATTTAAATCTTGTTTTTAAATGCCTGTTCGGGTCATTCGCAGTTCAGCAACCTAGAAACCCATCTTCATTTGTCCATTAGCTAGTGAGATTACTAGCACAGACTAAATGTGCCATCATTGTAAGGAGCAGGCTATAGGAGAGTGATTAAATGTAACTGCTTTATTATTTCTTCAGCTCCTTCATACAGCTTTCTATTCCTTGCAAAGCTTTTCCATATGTCATGAATGCTCCATAGCAATGCCTCTAAAGTCTCTCATGTTCCTCTCTTACATAGAAACATGGTTTAATATACTTATAGCCATTCAATACTCTGTGTGCCACCAGCCAACAGCGTAAAATGCTGCCAGTGCTGCAGCTAGTCAGCTCTCTGCTGTGTTTAATTTCCAGTGAAGCGCCCTCTTCTGCTCATGAATCATGCCAGTAGTATCCACTGTCTCATAGTATCAAGTGTAAAAAGCAAAAAGCCTTTGAAGGCCTCCAGAATCAGTCTATTGTAGGATTTAAATTCTTTTAAGTCTTCTACCATTCTATTAAATTTAGTTGTACTTGGCAAATGAATGCAAAGCTCTTTGGGGAATGAAGGGTGATGCAGCTGATAGATGTACAGCAAGATGGTACCACATCAGGGTATCAAATTAAAGACTCAGAGATAAAGGAATTAGAAAGAACACAAATCTTCATGCTGTGAGATATAAAGCTATAACTATTGGCCTTCCAGAAAACACTATCATTAGGAGAGGATACATTATTTAAGAACTATTTCCATTCAGACCTTTCATTTTCATCTCAGAAATCTGGACCCAGACATCACAGAGACAAAGAGAAAGAGCATGTCTGGATGAAATAAATTCATTAATTCTTGGGCTCCTATTTCTTGACAATTTTTTGTTTTATTGTCAGCCCAGGCAGGGTGTGAATTGATGCAAGAAGAAACTGTTTCTGTTTGCCACGTCTTGAAACCAAAATGGGATGCTCATAATAAGAATCGTCATTTGATGGTGCTGAGTATCTGTCAGCTACTTTCTTTCAAGGAAGAAGAGCAGATTGAGACATACCATGAGTTTCAAACCATTGTCCTCACACTGATATTTAGCGTGGCACAGACCACTGCAGGGGCAAAGAGTCTGCTTGCTGATGATGCAATGTTGCCACTCACCATGAACTCCAGCTGTGTAAAAGGGTGACATTTTCTTTCTCTGGCTCACCCCACTTCCTCTTACTCCTGATGTGTTTGCAATCAGCTTTAAAAACTCCTACAATTCATCAAAATACAACTGCCTCTGATGGATTCTCCAGTAAAAGTAACTCCCAGATGGTTATTTGAGAGAAGAAACAGCCTCTCAGCACCCCACCCATGGTGCCTCTGTTCACATTTGAACATTCCCAGGAGTGGATGCACTTGTAGGAATCATTTTCACAGGAGGGATCAAGGCCTGTTGCTGTAGCCCTCAGCCATGCTGAGCAGGGTGACCAAATGTGCTTTGCCTGGAGATGTAGAGGCTGAGTGGAAGATTTTTGTCTAGAAATTGTTCTGCACCAGGAGGTATGAATCGTTCTGTAAAGATAAAAAAGACTTGTTAGATCTTTGTATTCGCTTCCAGATGACTACTTACCTCATCAGAGCATTTCAAACTTTCCTCAGACTGGCATCAAAATATATCTGGTGACATTTTTTCATCACCTCTCCAGAGAGCATACTTTTAGCTGTCAGTAAAAAGGTTCTTGATACTGTCTGGGTATGGGAATTTTGCATGGATAAAACCAGCCCAGTTCAGTCATTATTAGAGAGTCTGAGAGATAAGTTTTGTAATAGCTGTGTGATGGACTATACTTCTTATTCATATCAATATGTGCTACCAGTGCAAATAATTCCTGCTGCCTGTTTGGCAAACGCAAACATCATCATCTTTGTCTCCCATATTACAAGAAAATCCCAGTTCTGCCCAGTGTACATGCACTTGGGAAACAACCATAAAGAAGAGAAAGGGATAGCTTAATGTGAAAAAGAGTTGTCCAAAGCCTAAGGAAATAGCCTGAGCTTTAAACCAGCCAAGCACTACTTCTTGCCAGAAGCAATTTGTATAAGTCAAAGTCAAGTGTCCATTAATTTGAGGTTCGCCATAAAATTCCAATCTATTGATCAGGCACCTTTTTGCAACTACAAGGAGCGAAAGTGGTTGGCATGGGTCCTAAGCAAGGCTTGACTTCACATCTTGGTCAACATGGAGCTGACCTTCTTATCTGCTTCTTACAACCTTACCTTGTCTTTACTCAGCTACATAGGGTAAAACTTCTTTTGAACATGCTTGGGGCAACAGATTAGTTAATTCTGCACTTGAAGCTAGAAATAAAATATTGGAAAGGGTTTGGAGATTTTTCAGCCGATGACAAACTACAAACATGGTGACTGTCACTTGAAATCCTATCTGGAATGACAAGAAGGTCAGCTGATCAGCTTTATAAATTAACCTATTCACCTAACTCATTACTTGAACAACCTCGCTCTTGAAAAAAACTCGATGAGAGTCTTAAAAACTGTTGGCAAGTCTCTGTCAAAAATTGATTCAAAAACATTTCTGCAGAAGGCACTTAAGTCTTCCAAAAGTCCATATTTTCACTATCAGATTTTATCCCATAGCTCTATTAGACTGCTGGCAGACTTCTAGTGACCGAGATGGGAACAAGTTAAATATGCAGAGTTAAATACACTAATATCAACCTAAAGCCTAAACCAACAGTGTTCCTACCTTGCTACAGCATCCTTACCAAGTCATTTCGTAGCCTACTGCCACCATATGACAACCAAAACAAAGGTCAATAAGGAATGGACTGGGTGTAATAAAATGTGTGACTGATACTGAAAAGGTTTACAGGCTTAGTTATATTTTCCCTTAGCCCCTGAAAAATGGGAAAACACAAGCAGATAACCATCTAGCAGTTAGTGAACTTTTCTTCCTAGAAGGAAGACCAGGGATGGAGATAGAGTAATGAGTAGGATTAACCTTAAGGACCAATGGGTTATGGCCCCATCTCTTGATAGGATGTAAGTTCGGTTCCCTTGCAGAGTAAATAGGGTATCGGGTGTACCAATGGTGTATGAAAAGCCTACAGGGCGGTTTTCTGATCAGGAACTGGCATTCAGCATATACATCTGTTTTGTTAGTCTCACTATTAATTTTGCTTAACACTGGTGCAATAACATGTCATTTAGGTTTAATAGATATGCCTCATTATTTTTGCATTGTGAGCTGTCATGATGTGGAACTGCTTTGAGAAATTCCAGGTTTCATCTTGAAAAGAACTGCTGTCTCAAAATAATGACGCTCCACAGGGCTCTGGTTTATCCCTGCTCTTGGATTCTTCACAAATTACTTTCTCAATTCTTGCTTTCTTGAGCATAAGTCCACTATTGGCAATGGACATAATGACAAAGTGCTTGCTTTACTAAATAATGCAGGTTGGCAATGATGTTCGTTAGCATAGGACTCGTCATTCAGTCTTCAGAAAGAAAGGAGATGAAGAAATATAACATTGAATTCTCAATCTTTTTTAATATTTGACCCCTGATCCCAAAAGAGTTGTCTGAGGATGTTCTTAGGGTGGACTAGCTGTTCACAAACAAATGTTGTCAATTACTTGATCTTCTGAAAGGTATTGCAGGTACACAAGCACACACATCTTTTTTGTTGGTCTGACTCCCTCAAGACTGCTTTGCTTAGAAAAGTCCTATGCAATCTAGGTGTTGAAGGATAGTTTTAATCTGGAGAGTCTTTACAGGAGCTACACATTTTCCTCAGGCTATCTTAGGTGACAATCCAGTGCAATTTCATTAGTATTTCTATGTATGAAAGAGAACAAGAGTAGGAGATTCCAGGGGAAGCCTTTTCAAGTAAACATGTGTAATGGTACAATGACTGTATCTCACCATAGCTGATTGCGTGACCGTGATAGGACCTGTTGGATCGGGTCCAGAGGAGGGCCACAAACATTATCAAAGGCCTGGAACAACTCCGTGTGAAGAGCGGCCGAGAGAGTTCCAGTTGTTCACACTGGAGAGGAGAAGACTCTGAGAAGACCTTATTGTTGCCTTTCAATAATTAAAGGGCGCCTATAAGAAAGATGCGGAAAAATTTTTAGCAGGGTCAAGGTGTAAAGTTTTTAAACTAAAACAAGATAAGTTTATGCTAGGTAGTAGGAAGAAATTCTTTCAGATGTGTGCATATACATAAAATCTGGAAGGATCATACCATGCAATGTAACATACAGTAAGATGCAGTGGAGTGAAAGAAAACAGCCTGAAATTAAAAACATGCTCATTTGACTCATTTTCTATCAGACTACTTATGATGTTAAGTCCTCATGCAATCAATACATTACTTGACTTCACTTTAAATGATGACACCTTTTCTTTTTCCCTGTGTTGTTAAGTCTAATTAAAAGGAATTAATCATGAGAGTGACAAATTCTAAGCTATCTATAGTATTACTTTGGGTGGTATTTATTAGATAACTCAAATATGGCAAGAATTTTAACCAAGCTGGCAAATTCAGCGGAAGTAATGTCTTGGCTTCAGACTTCTTTCCTAAAATTAAATCATTTGTTATCAGGGGCATTCTTTTCTTTTTCTCAAATATCTTCTTTTTTTTGTACTTTCTTTTTGTTAGGACTGGAGAATAAAGATATTGTATAATAGTGAGTAATAAAATCTGTCATTCTTGTGAGTAATGCATTGTAATTAGAAGAAATAAAAGTAAAGTAAGTACAATGGTGTGTGGTGTGCAGGGCTGGGGGTGTATTGTTGCGTTCAAAGGGTTTTTTTTTATTAATAATGATGCTGAACTTTGAACTCTTGAAGTTTCTGCTTGAATTAGCATCAAAAGGTGCAGAG
The DNA here is from genome assembly GCA_033556795.1 of Tapera naevia. Lineage (NCBI taxonomy): Eukaryota > Metazoa > Chordata > Aves > Cuculiformes > Neomorphidae > Tapera > Tapera naevia. The sequence continues at coordinate 938,250 of JAUMJJ010000063.1, forward strand.
GTTTATCTGTACTTTCAATTCCACACACTGCCACAACTGTATAAATCCTTCACACAGGGAGAGCTGCGATGCGCCTAAATCTTTCATCACTAACGCTACAAGCTGCAAGCATGAGAGCTTTGGGAAGAAAACTCTATCAGCTGCTCAAACTCTGACTGCCTTTGCAATCCAGACGCTAGATGGCTGAGTTCCCCTCTCAAACACTTGTGTACACCGGGTCACACTCTGCAACAGACACCAGTGGGATTTACTGTTTCCCTCTTGAATACTGATTTCCCTGGAATCGACTTTGCTGTTTCTATTGTGCTTCTTTTGCTGCAGAAACACATGAAAATACCAGCCCATTGGTCTGGAGAGGTTTTGTTTGAAATAATTCAAGTTCCATGAACTTTGATCAAATCCAAGGCTATGTTTCAGCGGGTGGTTGGCAGCGTGTCCTCAGAGCCAGGAACACTGTTTCTTTTTCATTATGGTTCTTTACTGGGTTTATCCAAAACCAGGCATTTTAGCTTTTGTACCCTCTCCGGCTCTGAAGCAGATGGCTCTGATGGGGCTGCCTCAGAGCTGGGGATTTGGGAAGATGGATATTTCCTAGCCTTGGGCAGTGAGCTGGAGGATCTGTCCCAGAGCTGGGTGTGCTGGGAGCCACCTGCAGCTGCTCACTGAAATTAACATTCTCATTAACTAGCATTTAATGGGCTTACTAATTGCCAGCTAGTAATGAAATGCACAAGAGCGTCAGATTTTCTGAGCCGCTTCTGGCATATGGGAACTTCCAGTTCTGTGGTAATGTAGATGATTTTCACTTTCTTCCTCATTTAGACTAAGAATATCTCTTTCAAAAAGACCAACAAATCATAAATCCTGATTTTTGGTTAACTCTCCTGTTTATTCCTGCTTTACAGATTCCGAGGAACATTGTATTTACCATCTCCACTTATAAATTACCCTGAAACGTAGTTATTGCCACTTTTTGGAAATTCTGTCGACTAAATTCAACTAACCTCAATTTCCAATTGTTTGATTCAGGAATACTTCTCTCTTGCAACACTCTAAACTACTAAAGTTGCTGTTATAGTGAAAAGGTGAAAGTTAAGGGGTTTAAGCTGAAAGAGGGGAGATTTAGATTAGGAACAAATTTTTTACCGTGAGGGTGGTGAGACATTGGCACAGATAACTCAAGAGAACTCTTGGATGCCCCATCCCAAGGCCAGATAGGATGAGGCTTTGAGCAACCGGATCCAGTGGAGGATATACCTGCCCATAGCAAAGGGTTGGAACTGTATGATTTTTAAGATTACTTCAAATCCAAACCATGCTATGATTCTATGATATCTTACATATTCTGATATAAACTATAAAAGCTACACAATAAATCAAATTCTTACCCACTTTAATTGACTGATGTGATTTTGCACCCTAAAAATCATATAAAGTAGCCCTTTCTTTGAAAACCGTAGGTTGCACTGTTGTAACATTTCTCTTCAGGTTACAGCAGGATATTGTATTTCAGTAGCAGCCTTCATTATACAGCATGCAGAGAGCTGATTTCAATAAATAATAAATCAAATAAATAAGTTTGGTGTCTTAGTGTTTTTATTAGAGGATTTCTCTAATCTGTCTTGATGATTTCTAAGACCTATTCAGCTTCCTAATCCCTTCATTTTCTCTGTTTCCAGAGGTAAAAAATTTTCACTTAGCTGTCTTCAGTGCATTTTGACTACTCACTTGTGGTGTTTGATACTTTTGTAATAGTAACCCTTTATTATCTATTCCATAATCATTCTTACGCTGTATGCCAACTTTCACTAAACAAACAAATCAACAAAAAGTAGCTGTTATTTATCAGTGAAGCATAGTATTGAATAATGTTTACTCAAAATATTTTTATATAGTGATTGCAGCAAAGAGATATAATTCACTGGAAATCCTTCCCTCCACATTGGAAATAATGTACCGAGACAAGTTTTTAATTGATGTAGGATGTGTCTTTTTGTTTCTTTATTTGGCAGCAGCTTCAGTGCAGAGGGCACATGGTTACAATCTAGTGAAACCAAAGTTGGTTATATCATCATGACTTTCTTTTTCAACCAGACATAAAATCTCCTCATAAAGATAACAGTTCTCTTTGACAAGACCTACTTTCCAGGGAACAATGTCATCTGGTGCTGTAGTGATATTTTTAACTTACAATTTTCTTTTCTGATGAAATTCTGAGTTAACAGGAATTTTGCTTGCTGAGGATCAGTCTTCACAGTCCAGCATTTAACTCCATTCAGTGACCACAAGCACTCCAGTCCCTTGAAAGGCCTCCAGTTTTCCAAGATGTGTTGTAATTAAGGCAATCCCGAAACAGTTTCTGACACTCACTAGATTTTCTGAGAAGCTGAAGTATCAACTTAGATGCTGCAGAAACTCTCAAACATTTCATTGCAATGCCTGTGGCCTCAGTTCACAGTATCACAGTATCATAAGTCTAGAAAGGACCTCTGAGATCATCAAGTCCAATCTATGATCAGTTGATAGAATGGTCAGTGGGAATGAGGGCACCCTCAGTAAGTTTGCCAATGACACCCAGTTGTCCGGTGTAGTCAACACGCTGGAGGGAGGGAGTGTCATGCAGAGGGATCTTGACAGTCTTGAGACGTGGGCCTATGTGAACCTCATAGAGTTCAACAAGGCCAAGTGCAAGGTCCTGCACTTGGATCAGGGCAATACAAAGCACAAATACAGGCTGGGTGGCGAATGGATTGAGAGCAGCCCTGAAGAGAAGGACTTGGTGTTTCTGATAGATGAGAAGCTCAACATGAGCCAGCAATGTGTGATTGCAGCCCAGAAAGCCAATCACATCTTGGGCTGCATCAGAAGAATGAGGCGGTGATTCTTCCCCTCTACTTTGCATTTGTCAAACCTCAGCTGGAGTACTACATTCAGTTCTGAAGGACTCAGCACAGAAAGGACATGCATCTATTTGAGAAAGTCCAGAGGAGGCCACAAAGATGATCAGAGGGCTGGAGCAGCTCCCATGTGAGGACAGGCTGAGAGAGTTAGAGGTGTTTAGTCTAGAGACGAGAAGGCTCTAGGGAGACCTTAGAGCAGCTTCCAATACTTAAACGGGGCCTACAGGAAAGATGGAATACAGGGATAGGATGAGGGGAAATGGTTTTAAGATGAAAGAAGGGAAGTTTAGATTAGATATTAGAAAGTCCGAGGGTGGTGAGGCCCTGGAACAAGTTTCCCAGAGAAGTCGTGGATGTCCCATCTCCAGAAGTGTTCAAAGCCAGGTTGGATGAGGCTTTGAGCAACATAATCCAGTGGAAGGAGTCATTACCTATGGCAGGGGGGTTGGAACTGGGTGGTCTTTAAGGTCCCTTCTATCCCAAACCATTTTATAATCCTATGATTCTATGATTTTGCAACACTCGCTGTGTGCATAGCTGATGTGTTGTAGTTGTAGGCCTGGGGATCACAAATGATGGGAAAATTTTGCTGCATCCAGGTGTTGTAGCCCTTCTTCTACATAAAGGAATTCACATCTACATCTTGTCAGACCAAATGTGTGTCTAGTCAGAATTCTGTCTCAAATCATGGCCCACACATCATGCCTAGTAAAATGCAAAACATAAAAATGCTGTTATTTCCATAATGTGCTCTCTAGAGAGGCTGAAGAAACGCTGCAGCCAGAATTCTTGAATGTACTCTGCAAAATCAGAACACTGTGCTTATTTTCTGCTCCAATGTGCCCATGATCCAGAAGATGGAGAAGCTTTTTCCCCTTTCACTCCTGTTTCTTTGGCATGTGCAGAGAGAGATGCAATTTTCTTATTGGCACACCGGAGCTCTGAATTCCTTAATTTGTTTGCCTGTTCTGCAACACTACCTCCATTTGGTAAATAACCTGGAGAGGGAAGAAATGAAAGTAGTGAGGCAAAGTGAAGTTATTATGAACCTGTTGAAATACATGAAGGAACTAAAACATGAGATGAGAGGAAAAAACATGTTCTGGGGCACATTTTGTGGGCATCTGGTTGAGCAAGTTACAAATAAACTGTCATCTTAAGAACTTCCAGACATTGACTCAAAAAGAAACTTAAAAAGCAGCAGCAGCAGCAGCTTTTGGTGCTTTACTGCATCTGCAGTCCTGAAAATTGAGTTGAGTCTGTGCATCGGCAGTGACTTCATGCTTGCTAGATGTTTAATATTTTGTTTCTTTTTCATTATAATTTGTAGACCTTGGTGCTCTCTGTTCTGACTGTGTTAGGATAGGCTCACTTCGACAGATTTCCACACAACTTGCTGATAGGCTTGGGGCCTAGGAAGGTCATAGAATCATAGAATCATAGAGTCTTCCGGTTGGAAAACACCTTTGAGATCATCGAGTCCAACCACATCCATCCTCTGCTAAACCACGCCCCTCAAAAATACATCTATCCTTTTTCTAAACACCTCCAGGGATGGTGACTCAAACGCCTCCCTGGGCAGCCTCTGCCAGTGCCTGACCACACTTCCAGTAAAGAAATTCTTCCCAATATCCAGTCTGAACCTCCCCTGGAGCAACTTATGGCCATTTCCCCTAGTCCCACCACCTGTCACTTGAGAGAAGAGATCAACACTCATTCTCCCACAGCCCCCTTTCACGCAGCCGTAGGCAGCAATGAGGTCTCCTCTCAGCCCCCTCTTCTCCAAACTAAACAATCCCAGTTCCCTCAGCCGTTCCTTGTAGGACTTATTCTCCAGCCCCTTCACCAGCCTTATATGAAAGAGGGGCGAAAATTTGTTGGCAGGGTCTATAACAATAGAACAAGGGGTAAGGATTTTAAACTAAAAACCAAGAGATTTAGACTAGATATTAGGAAGAAATTCTTTATGTTGGGGTTGGTGAAACACCAGAACTTGTTGCTCAGGGAGGGTGTAGGTGTCCCAACTCTGGAAACATTCAAGGTCAGGGTGGACGGGGCTCTGAGCAGCCTGATCTGGTTGAAGATGTGCCTGCTCACTGTGGGATGGTTGGACAAGGTGACCTTCATGGTCCCTTCCAATCCAAACCATTCTGTGATTCTGTGAGTGCAGGAGTATGTGTCATTCCATGAGCCTTGTTTTACACTTTTCCCTAAATGCCCACTACTGGCTGCTACGATGACATTTTCTTCTCCAGTGATATCATTTTCTACACTGGTGACAGATTTCCAGCCTTCAGCAAATGTTTCTTCTAAGTACGAATGCGAGCACAGACACAGACATAAATCAGATTTAACCTTAAGCTTTTAAATGCAGTCCTTTCTCTGCTGCATTCAGTATTTGGCCAAGGGCTGAACTTAATTTTGACTTCCCCATGAAAGCAGATCTCATTACACTCCAAAACCTTATACACTAATACCTAGCAATAGAAAGTTCGGCTGTTTAGGAGAACCCTTGCTGAAGTTTGGGACCAAGATTTGACAATCTGAAGTTAGATGTAGAGGGCTTGTGACATTTATGGTCCCAAGGTCCTTTTCGTTGAACACAGAATTATTAAACCCTAGAGTGGGGAAAACAGAACAGATAGGCTTATTTCCAGATATATAATACCATGGTTCATGCTGCATATTTCATCTAGGTCTCCAGAGTGGTTATATTTGCTAATAAAAAGTAGGTTTGTGTGGATGAAGAACAGCTTATACATTCACTAGCACAAAGGAACAGATTATTCTTTTTGACTGTGGTAGGTAGCACAAGAAGCCACAGGTCTTTCTTGCAGCAAGAATGACATTTGAGAAAAAGATTCCTAATGCTAAGTGAAATAGTGAAGCAGATTTCCCAGGAACTGCAGACTCTGTCTGTCTCAGTCACTGTTGAGGTCTGGTTAGACTGACATCTTCCAGGAATGAGGAAGGCCATGTAAACAAGTAAGAAGAGACAAATACCTTCATAATTTTTGGCTCTTGGTTTTAGCCTACCTTGAGATGAAAACTGCTCTCCAAAACAGAGTTGTGTCTCACTTGTTATTTATTGAGGTGGAACAAAAAGACTAGATCATCATCAAATAAAACCTTCAAGGTTAAATTGAATGTGTGAGGGACTGCTGAGTACAAGAAGATTTTGACTTTTCAATCATTTTGTAGTATACTAGAGGCACAAATGTGATTTTCTGATCTGCAGCACAGAAGAATGGCTATAAAATCCCCCTACCCAAGTTAGGTGAAGAAAAAAGATTCTTCCCCCCACCAAAACATACTCGCAGGCTCCTAAAGACCAAACAACCCCATCCAAACAGCCCTCAAGAATCTACTTGCCATTAAGTAAGTAGATACCTATTCTTGGCTATATTCAAATATATTTTAATATGTAAACAAACCCCTTCCCACCTCCTCAGAGGTGGGAAATGCGGATAAGTTTTTCTCCCTTGTGTGGTGTATTTGCAGAGGGTGCTCTACTTAGAAGGGAAGCAAAAATAGAGGTGTGCGTGCATGCCTGTAAATCTGCTTTTAGAAGGCAGAAATCCCAGTTCCTTTAAGCGCCTCCAAGTCCACTCCATAAATCTCTGCTGGGAATTTTATCTCTGCAGAACACAACTTTTGAAATTATGCACATATTGAAGAACTTGCTGAAAAAGTGGGGCAACCCTGCGTTATTTTAAAATGTCTTCTTCGTACCTTTCTGGCTTGCCATCATATTTTCTGCAGCTTTCACATCATGCTAGCTGACCAGACAATTTATTATGGACTGTGTGGAGAATACTGAAATGAACCTCTAACCACTCTGAATATTGATGTTTGAGGGAGTGATAGGCTTCTGAATCTTTTCAGGAGTGGGAAACTTTATCAGAGTGTATATAAAACATGAACTACATTCTGATCTTGTGTCTCCCTTTTTGATAAACATATTTTGCAACACAGATATTAAACTCCTTAATACGAGGGCTGTGTGGAAAATTGATTTCTTCTTTTTCTTGAGGTCTGTAGCATTTGTGGGAAAGCAAAATACCCAACAGCATATTTTTATAGAGTCTGAGCAAGCATTGGTTTTCTCTGGTAAACTGAAAAGTAGGTAATGCTTTCACTTAAAGGGAACATTCTAATTCAATGCTCAGTTTTTTATTTCTTTTAAAAAAATTCTTCCGATGGAAAAAATTCTAATCAGAAAATCAAAATATTTTAATTTTAAATGAGATGTGTTACCTCTTACAGATTTTGTATTTCCAACTAAGCATTTTTGTTCATCTTTCTGAGACCTAATAACTTGTGAAAATAACAAAAACCTAGAAATAATTTTGTATTTACCAATAGGCATTTTTCATCTGTTCTCCACCCAAGAATTTAGTTTTAGTGGAATCTCTTAGCAATAAGAGTGCTGCTGGCTTGGACCGTTACACTTAAGTTCTCTTTAGAGCTGTGACCTTCACATCAGTTTGTCTGTCATATAGTATAGGAACTTTATGAGCTACCACATAATTAATACTACTACTACTACTAATAATAATAATCATAATCATAATAAATTTCTGTTAATTGCCATTAAAGTATGCCTTAGTCAGATTTCTTTCCATGCTAAATTGAATTGAGGAATGAAGATTACTTTAGATACTAGGAAGAATTTTTTTATTGTGCAGTTAGTGAGGCACTGGAAGATGTTGCCCAGAGAAGTCATGAATGCCCCAATCTCGGAAGTGTTCAGGGCCAGGCTGGATGAGGCTTTGAGAGACTTGATCCAGTGGAAGGTGTCTCGGCCCATGGCAGGGGGGTTGGAACTGGGTGGGCTTTAAGGTTCCTTCCAACACAAATTATTCTACGATTGTAAAGTCTGCAATCTATGCTCTGCCCTTAGTAAGCTCTAGTAGGTCCCTGACACCTACATAAGAAGTCATGCTGCAACATATCCTACATCCAGTTATTTCTCCACTGAATTTGATTTTTAATTATTAATCTCTTCATCTGGGGAAGTGTAAACAGACGCTGTTATTGCTCTGCAAGAACAGAAGGGAGAAGATATGGAAAAAAAACCTAGCTAGGACTGCATTTTGTGAATAGAAGATGTCCCAAGGAGCATATATGCTCAAACTATAGTCCAGAGGTACAATGTGGCTCTTTGAGGTCTCTCTGATTCAGAGTTAAGCCAAGAGGTTCAATCCACAGTAGCAGGAAGGCTACATTGTTAAGAACTCCCACATTAGCACCATGAATAAACAGTCGGTACTCCAAGTCACTGCAGCTAAAATCTGCAGTAAAACCTAGTTCTTGGAGTTACTTGTTTTTCATATATAGCTTTTTCAGTTAAATGTGCCCTTAGCTCTATCTGTGTCAAATGTGCTAATGCCAAATAAGGGTTGCTTGGATTTTCTTCTAAATGCAAATTATCTTCTGTTCCGGCTTTAATAGAGACCCTGTAATCTGAATTAGCAGCTGATTGAATCAAACCATCAAAACAAGCAGAAAGGACATATCAAGTTGAAGAAACAGCCTTCAAGTTGCCTTGTTGAAACCCTTGGATCTCTCCCTTTTTAAATGCCAGGAGAAATATACTCATGGGAGAAATAATGACTATTGATATTTCTTGGTACATTTGTAGTGCCTCATCTGGACAAAGAGGACTTTTCCTGAAGCAGAAATGTCCTCTATGATTTTAGTGTCCTGAAACGTACCTGGACTTTAACAAGTAAGCTCATATCACATGATTTCTGTCCTGTAACAGGGAAGGAAGGCAGTTATGGCAATTATTTGCTGGCACCTGCCTGGCAGAAGCTGTACATGCTGAGCAACTGTAAGTGAAGGTGGTGGTGAAGGTGTCTCCAGATCACTAACCCCTAGGAGGGGAGGTACATTGAAAACACTCTTCAATGAGGAGGAATTAACTGTTTACGTTAAATCATCCTTTTACATAGTGTTTATCCTGTGCTGATCATAAAATCATAGGATTGTTAAGGTTGGAAGAGACCTCCAAGACCATCCAATGCAACCATCAGCCCAACATCACCATCCTTACTAAACCACATCCTGAAGCGCCACGCCTACATGCTTTCTGAATACTTCAAGGGATGGAGACTCCACCACTTCTCTGGGCAGCCTCTTCCGATGTTTTACCACTCCTTCAGTACAGAAATTTTTTCTAATATCCAATCTAAATCTCCCTGGTGCAACTTGAAGAGATTTTCTCTTATTCTGTCACTTGTTACACAGGGAAAGAGACCAGAATCCACCTTGCTACAAGGTCACCCAGTTCAATACCATGCAATAAGCAGAGACACTACAGTACCTGAAAGGGACCTACAAGAAAGCTGAGAAGGGACTTTTTACTATGGCCCATAGTGATAGGATGAGGGGAAATAGCTATAAATTCGAAGCGGGAAGGTTTAGATTAGTCAGTAGGAAGAAATTCTTCATGATGAGCGTGGTGATACACTGGCACAGGTTGCCCAGGGAAGCTGTGGATGCCCCCTCCCTGGAAGTGTTCGAGGCCAGGATGGATGGGGCCTCGACTAGCCTGGTCTGATGGGAGGTGTCCCTGCCCATGGCAGGGGTGTTGGAACTGGATGATCTTTAAGGTCCCCTCCAACCCACACCATTCTTCAAATACATCAGGTTTCTCAAAATCCCCATCCAATCTGGCCTGGAATTTTTCCAGGACGGTAGGGATGGTGCACTTACAACTTCTCTGGGAAACCTGTTCTAGTGTTTTACTACCCTTATTGAAAAAAATGTCTTCCTTATAGCTGTTCTGAATCTTCCCTCTTTTAGTTTAAAACCATTACTCCCTATCCTATTACTACAGGCACTACTAAATAGTCCATCCTCATCTTTCTCATCAGCCCCATTTTAGTACTGAAAGGCTGCAATAAGGTGTCCCCAGGCTAAACAGTCCCAACTCTCAGAGGTGCTCCATGCCTCTGAAGAAATCAGAAGAGATCAATTTTTAGGGTGTGATTCCTCTAACCCGCATTAGACATCTGCTACAGGAAGAGATAAATTGTGCCCTCAGCCTTGTGGCACCTCTCCCCTCCAACTGTGCAGGGACCTGAGAGTAACTAATTCAGATGGAGAAATCCATTTTGGGCAAAAGCAAACTTGGGATTCCTCTGCCTGCAGGTATCCTAAAATTAGGGATGTGGGAGAGTATGGTCCAGAATTATTTAAGAGTGATGCACCTGGTGTAGCTTGGTCAAAGTTACAGTCAAACTATGGCTAGTAACTGCTTTAGGAGAGTTAAATATCTTGAAGATGCCAGCTAATGCACTTACAGCCTTGGGGAGTTGTACTGCCCGAGATGAACTTACCAGCACATGTCTCCAGACCCGGACATCTTCTACAAGTGCTCCATTTCACCACTAGGGTATAACCAAAGCCTGTCTGTAAGTTTCTTGTTGCATTAGTACCTTTATAAATGCACCAGTAAAAATGTTAAACTAAGGAAAAGATCTCCCCAGTGGTGATTCAGGCTGTTGGCATGCTGGGGATTATAGAATCACAGAAACAAAGAATGGTTTGGGTTTAAAGATCATCTAATTCTAACCCCCCGCACTCTTCTCTGTATTTTGACCCTGCAATGTTCTTGCCCCAGAATGAGCTGAAAAAAAACTGTTTAGGTGAGACCTGGAAGGGTTTCTCACCCAGCTCTGAGTTTTACAGACTCATCTCTTGTTTCTTGTCCTAACACGGGGTATAATTAGACAACCCCAGAGCTAACAGTGTCTGCTAGACTCGCAGAAGATGCAGAGGGAATCACTTGTCAGTCACCCACCAGGAGGGCCGCCCTTGAAAAGCCGAGTGGTGTGCCGTGACCTACATCGTATGCACCCACCCACACCATGTGTGGGCTGCGTCTTCTCCTGAGGGAAGCCCAGCAGCTGTGTGTGGGTATTATTCCAATTAGTTTTCACGTTGTCAGTGTGAGTGCAATAAGCAGACATGCTGGCATGTCCTGCATGACAGCATTCTGCCAATAAAAGAGACTCCCCCTGCTATGTGGAAAATATCATCTATCTGCAAATCTGTCCACAGCTTTAAAGATATTTGTGCCGTTCCATGAAAAGAGTAATTTTTATTTTAGAAATATATATCTGCTTCTAAACACGTGTATCTATATCCTTCTTTACATACAATACTTGGCTGGCATTTTTCAAACTCAGCCACTTAAGCAACAGAAGGGTTGTTTTTTTAATCCCTATGTGTCATTAGCTAACAGACTGTATCCTTCCATCTTAGGGAGGAAAAGCTCAGATGAAACCCTATTCCATTTCTTGCAGGCTGAGTCAGCAGGAGGTTGTTATTTTTGTTTTGCTGGAAGGCAAGCAAAAGGAGAGAGTGGACTCTCACTGTCCACCTCACCCAGAAGGAATGTTGAGGGCTCCACAGATTCCACAGTACCCTCCCTAGATAGGGTGGTTCATACCCAGAGCTCTAGGACCAGAGCCCTTGTTGAGGATGTGGCCTGAAATCCCAAAGTTAGAATCACAGAATTATAAAATGGCTTGAGTTGGAAAGGACCTTAAATATCACACAGTTCCAGCCCCCTGCCATTGGCAGGGACATCTCCCACCAAACCAGGCTGCTCAAGACCCCCTCCAATCTGGCTTTGAATACTTCCAGTGAGAGGGCATCCACAGCTCCCCTGGGCAACCTGTGCCAGGGTCTCACCAGCCTCACTGTGAAGAAATTCTTCCTAATGTCTAATCTAAATGTTCCCCCTTCCAATTTAAAGCCATGCTCCTTCATCCTATCACTACCTGCCCTTGTAAAAAGTCCCTCCTCAGCTTTCCTGGAACACCTTCAGGTACTGGAAGGCTGCTCTAAGTTCTCCTTGGAAACTTCTCCAGGCTAACAACCACAACTCTCTCAGTCCGTCCTCATAGTAGAGGTGCTCCAGACTTCTGATCATCTTCCTGGCCTCCTCCGGACCTTTTCCAATACTCTCATATCCCTCTTATGTTTAGGATTCCAGAACTGGACACAGGACTTCAGGTGGGTTCTCACAAGAGCAGAGTAGAGGGAAAGAATCCCCTCCTTCCTCCTGCTGGCCATGTTACTTTTGATGCAGCCCAGCATTTGGTTGGCCTTCTGGGCTGTGAGTGCACGTTGCTGGAGCTTCTCACCAGTCATCAATCAGATTTTCAGGGTTTGTGGATTACTCTCAAGTTTCATCATCCAGGGGAGATGCAGGCTTCTGTCCATGTGATCTGACAAATCTTCTGGTGCTTAGTGCCTTAACGTACACTACAGCAATCCCCTGCCACTCACTTTTCCTTGCATTAGGTTTGTGGGAATATTAGGGGCTTTCTACATCCTGGAGAGACATTTAAAAAAAAGAAAAGACTGTCTAAAACCAACCAGGCTGTATAATTTCAGGCAACACTCTACAATTAGATGGGGTCTGTTAGGTAAGACTGTGAGAGCAGAGTGAAATACAGCAGCAAATGTAGTTATTGCTAAGGAGAGGAGCAGATGGGGGAAGACTCAGCAAACACATAGTTTGCTTGTTTTCCAAACTTTTCAACTTCAACAATGCTTTTTATCTTTTTTTCTTTCCCCTTTACCTGTTTCTAGATTATTGATAGTTACATGTCTGGAGTAACTTTAATACCTAACAAACACACAGCTTTGTGGCTAGTGAATTTTAGGAGGTGGCCATTCTTCCCTCTGTCCTGTTAGACATCAGGAGGAACTTCATTGGGGGTTATAACTGAAGCTCACCCTTTCATCTAGGTCAAATTACTTTGTGAACAGAAATATAGAGATTTGTCCTGGAATAATATGCAAATTCAAACTGAGGGCCAAACTTCCCTCCCTCCACCCTATTTTCATATATATTAAATGTCCCATTCCTGGAGGTGTTTAAGACCAGGTTGGATGAGGCTACAAGTAATCTAGTGGAAAGCATCCCTAGCCATGTCAGAGTGGTTGAATATGGATGATCTTTAAGGTTTCTTCTGACCCACACTATGATTCTATGAAATAACAAAAAAAAACCCTTTGTTTCATAGCCTTTTATTTAGACTTCTCTTCTTGGATGTGAGTATCCTCAGTTCAAGCATTTCCCTATTTTTTAGGGAAGGAGTGAAGCTCTGAATTCCAATGAGATACAAAAGCACCCTCTACCACCAGCTCTAGAGCATTTAAATGAGGACAACTCTCAGTCAGAGCCATGGGTATTAAAGCAGGCATAAGATAATTCAGGGAGAAATGGCAAAAGAGAAACAGTATTCACAGACTTAGTTATGTCTCTTTGTTTAGTAATTTTGAGAGATACTGGTCTGTAGTTAAAACACTGATATCTCCCCCTCACATTGCTCTTGGGTTGACCATTGATCCTGAAATAATCTCTTTACAGGGAAGAGCTGTTGATGTATCAGGAGGTCTGACCACCCTCCTGCAAACCTCAGGTAGCTCAGTTATTCGACATCCTCCAAAGGACTCAAGATTACAGACTTCCCAGAGCCACAGGGAAGCTGATGGGACTTCTCCCCCACATTTCACCTCTCTAAAACTGCTGTAACTTACTAGGATAAAATATCTTTTGAATGTCACATGAGTAGATGCTGGCAGGTGGCTTTACCTCACTTCTCTGGGACATTTCTGAGTCCTCAGGGTCTCCTGACTCACAGGCAGTGCCTGGGGGACTACACCACCCACTTCCTCAGCGGGGGAAGGCAGGTGGGCCAGGCAGAGACCCAGCCCTGCGGGGGGGGGGGAGAGATGCTTTTTGCTGTGACTCATCTGTGTGCCGCCTTTGGAAGGAGAGGCAGCAGCTTCAGTGAGTGGGAGTAGCTCTGCTATTTCTGTTTACAGGTTTTTCTCGCTGTCTTTTCCCACCTAGGGGACAACGGGTTTGAAAGCCAGAGTGCAGTCATTTTGTGCCTGGAACTTTTTTTTTTGTGCTTCCTTTCCTGATGAAGATTGAAAGTTTAGTGCCTGCAGGGTAAATTGGAAAATGGAGAAGGGGAAAAATGGCATTGAAAGACTTATTTTGGACAGGGACTGGCTATGCATAGGATACTTTATTTTACATCCTAGCATCCAATCTGTGGTTTCAATGAAGGATGGGAGGTGATGTGATTGAGAGTAGCCTTATGGAGAAGGAGATGGGGGTGCTGATTGGTAAGATCAACGTGAGCTGCCAATGTGCGATCACAGCCCGGAAGGTCAACCGTGTCCTGGGCTGCATCCAAAGAAGAGAGGCCAGCAGGTCAAGGGAGGTGATTATCCCCCTCTACTCTGCTCCCGTAAGACCCCACCTGGTGTCCTGTGTCCAGTTCTGGAATCCCTAACATAAGAAGGACATGGAACTGCTGGAACAGGTCCAGAGGAGGGCTCTGAAGATGATCAGAGGGCTGGAGCACCTCCCGTATGAGGACAGGCTGAGAGAGATGGGGTTGTTCAGCCTGGAGAAGAGAAGGTTCTGGGGAAAACTTTGAACAATATTTCAGTACCAGAAGGGGGTCCATAAAAGCTGTGGAGGGACTTTTCAAAAGGGTAAGTAGTGATAGAATGAGGGGGAATGGCTTTGAATTGGAAGGGGGAAGATTTAGATTAGACATTAGGAAGAAATTCTTCAATATGAGGGTGCTGAGACACTGGCACACGCTGCCCAGTGAAATTTCCTGGGGAAGTTGTTGATGTCCCATTCCTGGAGGTTTTCAAAGCCAGGTTGGGTGGGACTTTGAGGAACCTGGTTTAGTGGCAGGTGTCCTTAGATAATATTTAAGATCCCTTCCACCCAAAACATTCTATGATTCTATGATCCAGGCTGTCCAGGTGATTTATTGGCACTTGAGGAACATTGGGTGAAGGGGAAGAATGAGGCTTTTTTGCCTCTGGATCTTGGATGGATGTTTCATCCCAGGCACCACAGCCAATGTCAGTCCTGCCACGCAGGTCACAGATAACCTATTATGAGTCCCTTTGGGTCAATGTTTCTCGCTCCGAAACCTGTCAATCTTTTCATCAAACTCTTGCTGTCACTCAGGTCCATTTCATGCTGGATACATTAACTATGGTGAATCAATTGCATGGTCTGGGCTATGTTATTAGTGCCATCATCTTGTTTACTGCTTGTGAATTTTCTTAGCTTTAAAGCAATGCCCTTCTAACACCCTAGTAAAAGAGAAGTTTATTTAATCCCATGTCTCGTGTCAAAATGATGATGGGGAGATGGATCCACCAAGGATCTTCCTTCTGCCAGATTACGTTGTCCATGGGGCTTCATCCTGTTTGTATTCTTGGGTAATGCTCTCCAGTCTGGGCTTCTCATTGCACACAACTGCAAGAGGAAGGGTCTGACTCTGGCATACAGCAGCCCAAAGTCAGTATCACTCACAACTTCCCAGGCTGAAAACCTTGCCCAGAAAGCTAGATCACTTGTTAGAAACCACTTACCACTTAAAGGAGTCACCTAAGCAAAGGTAGAGAATATACTGCACCCTCTCCAGTGCTCAGAGAGAGGAGTGCAACCTTCAGGGTTGGGTCGGTGTTGTGATACCCACGAAGATGCAGAACCTCCCATCATCCAGATCGCATATTTCACTGCCACATGCTATGGAAATGATAGTGCCCCTGTATTTTGTTCTCATCATCCCAGGGAGCCATGTCTTTCAGCTAACTGAAGAGGGACTCCCCTGTACTCAGCACTGGTGAGGCTGCATCTCAGATCCTACGTCCAGTTTTGGTCCTCTTAGTACAAGAAGAACATTGAGTTGCTGGAGTGTGTCCAGAGGAGTGCAAGGAAACTGGTGAAGGGTCTGAAACACAAGTGCTACGAAGAGCAGCTGAGGGAACTGGGATTGTTTAGCCTGTAGAAGAGGAGGCCTCTCCCTGTACAATTACCTCAAAGGAGGTTGTAGTGAGGTGGGTGTTGGTCTCTTCACCCAAGTAACAAGTGATGGGATGACAGGAAATGCCCTCAGACTGTGCCAGGGGAGGCTTAGATCAGATATTAGCAAAAGTTTCTTCATCAAAAGAGTGGTCAAGCATTGGAAGAAGCTGCCCATGGAAGTGGTGGAGTCACCATCCCTTGAGGTGTTAAAAAAACCCAGGTATCTGTGGCACTTTGTGACTTCTGTTAGTGGGTATGGTGGTATTGGTGTGAAGGTTGGACTTGATTGCCTTAGTGGTCTTTCCAAACAATGATTCTGTGATGCTATCTTGGTGACATCCATTGCCTACATTCTTAGATCCAACTCCTCTCTACCTGCATCACATAACTTTTGTCAGTGCTTTGGATCAGGGCTGTCTCCATGTACCGCCTGAAACAGTCCCTGCACAAGAGCTGCTCATGAAGATGGAGCTGGTTTATTGAGCAGTAGCACAACTCAATAACATACACCTTGCTCTTTCCAGTTTGGGGGACTGTGATTAAAAGTTAAGTTGTTAAACAATAATATTTAGATTTGGGAATTGACATTTTTTGGTCCCAAACCCTTCATATTTTTGCACAAACATATCCTCCAATCATTTCAAACTACCTTTCTACTTAAAACAATTGAAGACAGAGAAAATTATGTGTGACTAGGTACATACTGTGAAGCATAGGTCTTTTATTTATTTAAGAGGCAGTGATCAGCTACATATGTTATACAATTATATGGAGGATAGAAAGATTGCTGTGCTTTGGAATAAAAAAGTGTCAGCATTTGGAGAGAAGAGGGATTATTGGAGATAATTTTTGTAGTTCAGAGTGATTTAAGTCTACTTAAAGAATTGTACATCTAGGTGCAATATATGACATAATAGGCCAAGAAAACTGAAAAGTTTTCAAGTCTGTTTTCAATTCCACCTTCCCAGCTGGTTCACCACGAGAGCAACCCAGTGGAGTTCTGTTATTTGTGGGGAGAGGTTGCTCCTGGGCTGAGTTTTCCTGATGTCTGTTCTGTCTTTCTTTATTGTGTGGTCAGTCCCTCACATCATGATGTTTCCTCAGGGGGTTTGAGTGGGCTTTGCACCATTAGATGAGACATTAGACCAGATGATTTCAATAGCCATCCCAGCTCAGCTCCTTCATGTGTCTGGCCAGCAGCTTTTCTATTTCTGTTTCTTCACTGTTCAAAGTTGTTCTGTGAGTAGAAGTCAGGGCAGACTGCAGTTAACAGGCCAGAGGTAAGGGGAGCTGGAAAGGGATGTTCAGGAGGACACATTGGTGTTTCAAGATATCAGTGTCTAGGCTGATCGAACTCTTTGATGTGCTTTGGAAGATGAAGAATAGCAGAAGAGATACTTATTACTCAGACTGAGGGCTCACAGTGTTTCTCAGATCTGAGTGCATTCTAAACTCAAAAACTTGAGAGCTTTTACCTGCTAGAGCAGAGAGAGACAGTTCTTTTACTGATGGGGGAACTGAGGCACAGGGGAAATGATGGATTTTATTTTTCTTTTACTAGTTTTACTGAGCTGCTGCTCAGCACCTCTGGGAAAAACACAGCAAATAACAAACTAGCTCCATACAACATATTTGCTTAGTTTAAACATCTGAATATCACAGACTTCTATGAAAGGGGCAGATATTTCCTCCCAAAAGTCTGCATTTAGAAAAAGAGAGTTTGTTGCACTAAAGTTTTGACTTTGAAACAGTTCCTTCTCTGCAGCAATGCAAGTCTGAGATGGAAATAGGTACCTGTTTGGCTTGCATGATCTCCACATGGAAGCAGAGTAGAAAAGGTAAAATAAGGAGTGGAAAAGGTGAAATAAGGCTGTGAGCCAGAGTCTCAAAACATGCAAGTGCAAGCAAGCCACAGGAATGTTAGTAGGATGTACCCACGGGATGAGGAGTGGGCTGATCAGCTTCAGGTTGAGGGAGAGGGTTGCAGAGAAATCAGATTCTGTAATCGCCTTGCTGCAAGTGACTAATATTGCAGTTGAAGCAGAAGCAGGTGACACCTGGTAGTGCCATCCTGCCTGAAGTAGCAGTGAGGCTGTAGGGGAATACAAAGGTGATATTGGCTTAAAAAATTGTGTCTCTGACACAAACTCCTCCTTTCTTCTAGCAGAGGTTCTTGAAGGAACTTAACTTCAGACACGGTTGCCGTTTGTTGTGGTGGGAGTTTTTGGAGAGACAGAGTTAAACATAACTTTTGGGGCAGATACAAGAGCATATTTCCCCTGCTTCAAACTGCAGTTAATGATCCCAGCATCTCATGAAAAAAACAACAAACCAGCTCTTCAGGCCACACTTGTATTGGCTTGTGGAGTCCCATCTGCCACACTACATACTCACTCTCTCCCCCCAAGCCAGCTCATACAGTAAGGTCTGTGGAGTTTAGATAAAAAGTGCTCAGTTCACCTTCCCCAGCACCACACAGCTCCCAGACTGGAGGAAAGAGCTGGAGGAAAGAGCCTGAGGAAAGTACTCATTGAAATAAATCCTGACTGCAGGCTACCCATGTGACAGTTAAGCCTTGAACTTGTCCTCTCTAGTCTTTCCCATATCCCCATCCTGCACTCTTCACTCCCATGCCTTAGCTCAATATGCCTCAGGGGGGTTGGTTTTAGGGGTTTAAATACTCCTGGATTTACTATATAGGGAAGCATTAAGAAAGAAAAAAAGAGCCTAGCAAGCTAAAGTGAGAGCTGGACCTACCTTCCCATGACTCACACACTTCCGTGACGTGCCAGGGCTCAGACTTTTATTGCCTAACTCCTTGTGGTTCTTCTCCAAAGCCCTGAGCATCATGCCTTGGATCCACAGTATTGTGACTCCCCAGCCACAATACTGCTACAGATGAAATCCTTTCTGTTTGCTGGAACTTTTGGGTTCAATGAAAGGGATGTGAAAAATAAAAATCACTGGAAATCCCCTGAGCTCTGAGGACAATTTAGTGGTGCCTGGCCACTCCTACAAGCTGCATTCAAAGTTTTCAGTAGGACCAGCCACAACTGCAGGGCCATTATTACCAGCAGATATTAGCTCCTTGCTAGAATTAATGATTCAAGCCTGCATAATTGCAAGTTTATCCTCTTTGCCCTAAATGTTAATCCCTTCTTCAACCATGAAATTGCACAGTGTTTTTGTGAGTTGCCATCTTGCCTGTAACACTGACTCTTCAGCTCAGGGAGGCACTGAAAGCGGGACTAGATCCCTCCATGTCTTCACTTTGCCCTCTCCCTAAGCAGAAATAATGCTTCAACACTGCATAACTTAATTTTCTTTGGTGCTTTTGGATACCAATAAAAAGTGCAAGCCCTTGCAAACATCTTCATAGAATCATAGAATGCTTTGGATTGGAAGTGACCTTAAAGATGACCCAGTTCCGTCCCTTCTGCCATGGGTAGAGACACCTTCCACTAAGTCGGGTTGCTCAAAGACTCATCCAGACTGCCCTTGAAGACCTTCAGGGACGGGACATCCACAACATCTCTGGGCAACCTGTTCCAGTGCCTTGCCACCCACACAGGAAAGAGTTTCTTCCTAATGTCTAAATTAAATCTCTCCTTTCAGTTTAGAACTGTTCCCTCTCCTCCTATCCCTGCACTCCATGATAAAGAGCCCCTTCACAGCTTTCCTCTAGGCCCCCATTCAGTTTTAGAAGGCTGCTCTAATATCTGCCCAGAGACTTCTCCAGGCTGAACAACTCTCAGCCCATCCTCATATAGGAGGTGCTTCAGCCCTCTGACCATGTTCAAGGTCCTCCTCTGGACTCACTCTTATAGATCCATGTTAGAGAGAATTTTCATCCTAGGAAGAAATGAAAAAGAATCTTGGAAATATCTTTTCAATATCAGAGAAATTGAAATAAAGAAAGCCTCTTGAGACAGCTTAAAACCTATTATTAAGTGGTGACAGAGCAGAGATGAGACCTGAGAAAGATCAAGACCCTGCTCTAACCGCTGTAACACAGCTGCAAACTACTGGCAGCAGGGGTGCCGTGGTGAGCTAGATTGTTATGAGGTGTAGGTGCTGACAAAACAATTCAGCCAGGGAATAAAATATTCCCTTGAGGCCTGGATAGGCTTCACAGCACATTCCTGCCTACTCTCATGTTTATTTATGATACAAGGTGGCTACAAGGTGTTGCCATGTGGGAACTTTCATCAGGCGCTGCTTTTGAAACATCATTGCTTCTTTTGTAGAGCCACAATCTGACTCCAGATGCTGCTGAGCTCCACTCGAGTGTGGAGGTCGTAATGCAGAGAGCCTGTCTCACCTCTCATTTGCAAAATACATAAGAAGGAGAAAACCCACCGACTCTTGATCCGTCCCTGACAGCCCCTCATTCCCTCTTATTTTATGCCTGGCTCTCCGTAATCCAAAAATCTGGGATAATTTCCTGTTCAGACAGACTCTGAGCATCAAGAAGGTCAAAAATGCTTCAGCAGCTTCAGGGATTGTTGAAAGTGGATTTAAGCAGGAAGTGGAATAAATTTCTCTTGGTGGTCTGATGCGTGTGGCTCAGACACTGGGGAAAAGGGAATAGACTGACGGAGGGATGGTCGTAAAGCAGCAGAAAAGAGAGACTTACATCAGAGCTACTGATTTCCATTTCTACGTCACCTAGCAACACTCCAGTTAAGGACTTAACTTCCGAGAAATTGATTCCCTGGGAATTTTCCCATTAGGTGGCACCACTGGCCTTGAGAAGGCTTTCCTGCACTCTGACTCCTTCGCGCCACATAGGCGGAAATCCCAATGCATAGGCGGAAATCCCAATGCATAACCCCCTGCCAAAAAAAAAAAACCAAACAACCTAAACCTCTCAGGAAAAGCTGAAAGACGAATGGGGTTTGTGCAGATCCAGAAGTGACCTAAGCTATCCATTCCAATTAAATTTGGAAACAGACTTTTTAGAAGACTCAGCTTATCTTTGCAAAGGGTGTAACACATATTTTGGAAAACCCCATAATGTGTCTCCAAAATCTGGCTTCTCTGGGCAAAAGAGTGTTACGACTTCTTTAAAACTGTCCAAAAGCTGCTGAGCTGGTCCCTGAGCCACACAGTGTACTCCAGGATAGCTCATGCAGACAATGTCTTTCCTGCAACTGGTGAACAGCAAAACAAAATGCTCATGTGGTGACACAGCCACACTTCCAGTGACACAGCCACACAGTGTAGCAGACAATGCATACACAACAGCAATTTCTAGGAAAGCAATACTTCTGCTGAACTCAGCAGTGGACATACTTTTTATCACTGAGTAATGCCATTTCTGGCGTGGCTGCAGGGAGCTGAGTTGTAACTCAGAAAAGTGCTGTTCGTGATGCACATAGGAATTGCTGTGAGAAAAGGGAGACTCAGTTTACCAGCCTCACATGATGACAACACTGAAGGTGTTATGTTGAGATAACATTCAAAGTCTTTTCTTAGGCCAAAATGATCTGAGGGCAGGAGCACCTCCCATATGAGGACAGGCTGAGAGAGTTGAGGTTATTCAGCCTCGAGAAGACTCTGGTAAGACCTTATAGCAGCCTTCCAGTACTTAAAAGGGGCTACAGGAAAGGGGCTCTTTATCAGGGAGTGCAGAGATGGGATGAGAGGGAATGATTTTAAGCTGAAAGAGGGCAGATCTAGGCTAGGTATAAGGAAGGAATTTTTTACTGTGAGGGTGGTGAGGCACTGGTACAGGTTGCCCAGAGAAGTCGTGGATGTCCCATGCCTGGAAGTGTTCAAGGCCTGTCTGGAAGTGGCTTTGAGCAACCTGAAGTAGTTGAAGGTGTCCCTGCCTATGGCAGACGGGTTGGAACTGGATGATCTTTAAGGTCCAACCCAAACCATTCTATGATTCTGTGATTCTACATCCTCATCTGGCTTTCTAGGAATTTGGAAATCATCATCAATACTTGTGATGCTAAATAGAAGAATGCTCTTTCAACAGAATTAGTGGAAGTGATGTTTCTAAATAGACAGTTTTAGAGAAAAAATAAACCTAGAGCAGGTCCCTACTCTACTTATTATCAACCCTTCAAAACAAAGTTTTACGTACAAGTAAATACTTATGATGGAACCTGCAATAATATCTAAAAATCATCTGACTATGTAATGCCTTTTCTCACTTTCTTCAGCATACAAATGAGGAAAAACACACCAGAAAGAGTTTTCTGTTCATGCAGGCTGATCCAAGCTGTATCTGTAGCATCGTTAGTCACTGAGCTCAAGAAATTGCTCCTGTAAGCATCCTCTGTAGATAAACATAACCAGACCTGCTCTGAATATACAGCCTTGGTTTGTGGATGATTATGGGGGGTGAGGGGAAGATTTTTGTCAGCTAAAAGTTTTCTTCCTCACCCTCTTTCATGAGCAATTGGAAAGACACACTGAAGCTACCTTGTCCCTATTTTTGATCCTGAGGTCCAGATGGAGGTTAGAGAGACGATCAAAAGCATAGATAATAAGGATTGTTCATTTCCACTTTAGGGCTGAGACCTAATTACCCTTCTGTGGCTCCAAATCCTTGACCAATATGTAGGTTCTTCCCATATCAGTAACTCTACCAGACACAAAATGTGACAGAGGAATCATTTTTTAAGTTGGGTTGTTTGCTGGCAGTGGTCTTCAGTGATGCAATGGTTTTGTTGCATGAACCTACTCTCAGGACCATAGTGATTTTAAGGACTGGATCTGGCATGTTTCTAAGCCACATATAGGAGACAATTTACAAGTGGACAGGGACAAGAAGCAAAAACTCTGTAGCAGTGCTCAGCTGTCCAAAAGTTCTCCACTTCATTAGCACAGAGATGCTTAGACCCTCAGCCATGCATATGTGGTCAGCTCCTCAGTGGTCATGGGTAGCATCACCATTGGGAGCCAGGATGTGAAGTGTTTTGGCAGAAATGAAACCTACTTAGGATATGATCTTTATAGCTGGATATAGCTTAGTTTGTGGCATCAGGAACTGTTATCTAATAAACCTTTGTGAGGAAATATCAGCTGCTGTTCAGCTGAACATTCAACACAGATTAAATATATTTTTGACATGTTTCACTACCGGTTTTTAACAGTCATTGAAAACTTACTGTGCTTTTCACATATGTATTTTGGGAAGATGTGAATTTGGAGCTGGTGTAAGATGGTAGATGTTCTGTACTGGGAAAGAAAGTCCTCTATTTGCAGAATAAGTTGGTGGGCCGGGTGAACATCTTCCATATCACTGCATGAATATGCCTGGCTCCCATTCCCTAACTGGAAGGAAACAGATTGATGTGAAAGGAGTAGCCAAGCTCCACAAATAACTCCAGATTCTGCAGTGGGCTCCATGGAAAGATATTTGTTCTGTGTTAAAGATCTTGGCTGATTCTCAAATCAAAGTTGCTGTTTAACTCCAGATTTTAGCTATGTTTTGTGATATGGACCTCGGTCTTTAGGTACAGCAAGGAGCCCCACTTTCTTATTTCTTAACAACACATCCAAACCTCTCCCTACAGAGAATGGGCTAAGACATTACAGTTCTTGTTTTGGTATTTTGGATATGTCCAGACCAGTTTGGAAATGCAACCACCACATTCTCTCTGATATTATTGTTTGATTTATTGATAGGGGAGCAAAAATCCACTTAGAATCATAAAATCAGTTTGGGTTAGAAAGGATCTTAAAGATCATCCTATTCCACCCCCCCTGCTATGGGCAGGGCCACTTCTGATCTCTATAATTAGCAGCATGGGCCATGGACCAAGGAACAGCTATGACATCACTGACAAATCTAACTCTGTATGTGAAAGAAAATAGCATTAGACAACATCCAAGATATGTCAAAAAGAGAATTTGACGAATGAGACAAGATGGCCTCTTCAACACCAGAAGCACAGAGAGAGCAGTGTGTGTTTAATTGTCCCTTTTACTCCTTTTCCATTCACAGCCATCTCATGGCATCAATCTGTCTTCCTCTTCACCCTCGATCACCCTTGTCACTTCACGTTCAGCTTCCTCATCAGTAGCTTTATATCCATAGTGGTCTAACTCCATCTCCTAATTTTCATTGCAAGGATTTATGAGCAACAGATCGATTCTCTAATCTTAGGGCAACAGTACACCTCTCTCAGCCCTTCAGGAACACTTGTCTTATTTCCCTGCTCTGCTTCTCTATATCCTCCAGAGTCATGTTATTGTTAAAGTCACGCATATACCAGCAAGGAGCCTGTGTTGGTGCAGATGGCTGGACCATTGCTTTTGAGCTAGACCATCTGTATCCTGTTACTGGAAACAACTTCTTTGACTCACAAACTAATGTCAACTGGCCTTGTCTGAAAAGTCTGAAGGGTAATCATGTTCCAACAGGCTTTGTGCAAATCAACACCACAACAGGGCTGAAGTAGCTCAGCTGGGAGAGCGTTAGACTGAAGATCTAAAGGTCCCTGGTTCAATCCCGGGCTTCAGCAGTGTTTTCCTTGGTTCTTTTGTGCCCGGTGTTGGGTTGAGAGATGTGGAGGTACTGAAGAGAGTTCAGGTAAAGACTGGGAAAATGAGGAAAGGACTAGAAAACCTGTTATAGCAGGAGAGCATGAGAGACCTAGGACTGATATCCCTGAGAGGTTGTGGGGCCTCCATTGTTAGAAATATTCAAACAAACATCTGGATGTGGTCCAGTGCAACTGGCTGTAGATGGACCTACTAGAAGAGTGGCTGGACCAGATAACCTCCAGATGTACCTCCAGCCATTCTGTGTGTAGAAGAGAAGGACACAGGTTTATGTCTACAGCAGGGAAAGCAAGGCTAATGTCATCCTCATTCCATTAGCAGTGGCCACCTGACTGATTGGCACTACCATACAGGCTGACCAACCAGTCAACAGTGAGCTGTTATTAAGATTAGGGCATCAGAAAAAACAGACTTACATAGAAATAAAAGCAGGTTTCTGCATTCCTATTTTACAGAACTGTTAATTGAGTTGAACTTCATATTTTTTTATTTTCCTTCAGACAAGCTAATAGCTCTGTGGACAGAGACTGCTTCAAAATTATCTCATCACCTGCTCTGAAATCCTAGTGTCTATCTTCAGTTGCAAGATCTGCAATGCTACGTCACGCGCAGAGCCCCCAAATAAACTTCCGTTCTCATTTAAGACACCATCTGTGTCCCATTTCTGCAGTGCTTGGCAGAGATTGCTTCCCTTCTATGGTATGTTTTCTCCCCTCGCTGAGCTGCAGCTTTCTTTGGAGGTGGGAAAGTCAGCGGGTGGAATGGATGCCAGTTCTGTGCAAACAGAGATCACTTTGCTGCAACAATGCCCTTGGATTGCAAGGTGCTCTTGGTGTTCAGCCTTGGTCAGGTGGTCCTGGAACAAGCTTGAGGGCAACCCAACAGAAGAGCTAGAGCCAACACTAGGTCATGGTTGGCTACAAGACAGGGAAGAAGCTTTGTTGGGATGTTGCCTATTAATGATAGCAAGAGCAGTGAGGTGAGGAAGAGTCAAGTTGGAGACATCATCAACAAGTATAAAAACGATATAAAACTGATGAGTGTGCAGAGGGGCCACAAAGTCAGTGAAGTGTTTAGAGGGGAAGCCATATGAGGGGCAGCTAAAGTCACTTGGTCTGTTCAGCCTGGAGAAGAGGAGACTGAGGGGAGACCTCACTGCTGTTTACTGCTTCCTCACACGGGGAGGAGGAGGAGGAGCAGGTGCTGCTCTCTTCTCTATAGTGACCAACGATAGGACCTGAGGGAATGGCAGGAAGATGTACCAGGGTAGGTTTAGGTTGGATATTAGGAAAAGATTCTTCACCCAGAGGGTGGTGGAGCACTGGAACTGCTCCCCAGGGAAGCAGTCACACCAAGCCTGACAATATTCCAGAAGCATTTGGACAATGCCTCCAGACGCATGGTGTGAATGTTGGGGTTGTCCTGTGCAGGGACAGGAGTTGGACTTCATGATCCTTGTGGGTCCATTACAGTTTAGGACATTGTATGATTCTAAGTTCAAATGTACTGGAAAACCTAATTGTTCTGGGTCATTTTACCACGTAAGAAATAGAGTTCATAGTCTTGTCTTCCTCTTATGCAATTAAATCAAGCTTTATTGCATAATTCAGACAGGTGCAAACTACAACAAAACCTTAGGCTTTGCCAGCTTCCATAAACTAATTAATGATATGTGAAGCCTGTCATATCATCAAAAGACTTAGACTCAGTGGAATGATCTGTGCAAACTGCACCACTGAGCCTCAGTTTCCTTAGCTGTACCAGTGAAACCTTCCTGCTCTTACCTTCCTGAAGTATACTGAGAGTTAACTTGCAGGTGACAGTACTCTGTGTTCTCAGCTTGTTTTTCTGTACTATCCCAGCACGTGTCCCTGTGGATGATGCTGTATTACTCATGTACCTCTCAAGTCCTCTTTTTCTCTAATTCCTTTTATCTGCAAGAACTACAAACAGTCATGCTATCCAGGAAAACACAGCTTTCGTAATGCTAGCATCAGCGTCACTGAGCTGTACTCTGGAGACTGTTCCTTAGGAACTCCTGTGACTTTCAGGTGAATTTACCTCAGGTTTGATCAGAAATGAGGAGGGAGGGGAGAGACAGGGAAGAAGAGGACAGCTCATCTCAGAACAGTGAAAGATGAGGTAGGTAATCAGGAAAAAGTGGATGTAATTAGGAAAAAAAAGGATGATGGAAAGAGATGATGTAAGAGATTACAGAAGCCTAGGTCACCATTGATGGGTCACCATTCCTCGGGGCCTACAACAAAGCTGGGAAAGGACTTTTTACAAGGGCATGTAGTGAAAGGATGTTGGGGAATGACTTTAAATTGCAAGGGAGAAGATTTACATTGGGCATTAGGAAGAAATTCTTAATGATGAGGGTGGTGAGACATCAGAACAGGTTGCCCAGAGAAGTTGTGGATGTCCCCTCCCTTGAAGTGTTCAAGGTCAGGTTGGATGGGGTCTCAAGCCACCTGGTCTAGTGGGAGGTGACCCTGCCCTTGGCAGGGGTTTGGAACTGGATGATCTTTAAGGTCCCTTCCAACCCAAACCATTCTACGATTCTATGATTGATACAGACCATTTTAAATAGACAAGAAGTATTTTGGGTTTCATCTAGAAAGGGAGAGTCTATCACATAAATGGAGATGATAAGAACTCGGAAGATTTTGTCTGTGGTGGCAAAGGCTAGGAGAGGTTGAGTGTTGTCTGCATGTGTCTTGAGGAGATAAACATGAAGGATGAAGCATTTGTGGTCAAGCTAGAAGACAATATCATATGGAATGTGTCTAAACATGTTAGGAACATGTGTTAACTGTAGTTGCGAAGGTTTCTTGCAGTCAATATACAGCAGCTCTGAGTGAACTCTTTCCTGTCCTTCAGGAGGAACAAAGTATTGTAGTGGGTCTCCAAGGAAAGAGGCTGTACATGTGGCAACTGGAAATTATTTTCTCCTCACTACTTTTCATCTTGCTACACAACCCTCTTTTGCGACAGTGGCTGATCACATTGAGGCTATTCAGGTTTTATTAGACATAACAAAGTGGATGAAGAAGGCATGATGAATCAAAAACTTCGCTTGCTCATCCTGCTTCCCCTGAGTAACTTTTTTTTTTTTAAGAAAACTGAATGATTGTATAAGTCACACAAACCAGGAAAATACCTAGGTTTTCACCTACTTCTGGAGTTATATTAGTCCTCTTTGCTTATGAGATTGGAGACCAAAACTCTCTTTGGGAACTGCTTACTTACCTATAAAGCAACCAGCATTACCAGCTTCCATAAACCAATTAAAATCATGTTATGGGTGTTATGTCATCACCCCTCCTTGGAAGAAATGAAGGATCTGGGGCACAACAGCAGGCCAGAGGATATAGAAATGTAAGATCAAAATGGGGTATTATTGTCTATAAACATTTCATTGTAGACGAGACTATCTTGCCTCACTCTCACTGGCATCAACCCTTGACCACGTCAGGCAGTGATTTGGGATAGAGAAGTGAGTTACATTAAGGGATATGCTGTGGCCAGCAGGAGTAGGGAAGTGATTGTGCCCTTGTACTCGGTGCTGATAAGGCTGCACCCTGAATACTGTGTTCAGCTTTGGGCCCCTCAGTAACAAGAAGGACACTAAGCTGCTGGAGTGTGTCCACAGGAAGGAAAAGAAGGTGGTAAAGGGTCTGGAGAATGAGTGTTACGAGGAGCAGCTGAGGGAACTGAGACTAGTTAGTCTGGAGAAGAGAAGGCTGAGCGGAGACTTTATCCCTCTCTATAACTACCTGAAAGTAGGTTGTAGCAAAGTGGGTGCCGATCTCTTCTCCCAAGTAACAAGTGATAGGATGACAGGGAATGGCCTCAAGTTGTGCCAGAGGAGGTTTAGATTGAATATTAGGAAAAATTTCTTTACCAAAAGAGTGGTCAAGCATTAGAATAGGATGCCCACCAAAGTGGTGGAGTCTCCATCCCTGGAGGCGTTTAAAAAATTGTAGATGTGGCACATCAGGACATAATTCAGTAGGCACGGTGGTGCTGGGCCGATGGTTGGACTGGATGATCTTAAAGGTCTTTTCCAACCTTAATGATTCTATCATATACTTATATAAATAAGTATACTTCTTACTAAAACCGGCTGTCAGGAGGAAGTCAAATCCCATGAGCAAGTGGAATAGGGAAGGAGACAATTCTGACCTTGCTCTTCTCCTACAGATAATTATTTTTATGGAGGGCAAAATAAGAAATAACACTTTCTTCCACCTTGGCCACATTGTTCACTAGGTAACAGGTTTTCAGTTTTGTTCTCCATCCATTCCAGCTCTCCAACTGGTAACACAGCATTGGCAGAGATAATTTTGACTCTGCAGCCTGAGTCCAGAGGTGATTTCATCTAGATCACAAGAAGAGAAGGCTGGCAGTACTTGGGAAGGCCACAGGTCCATCCAACCTTGGGTTGGTCAGTAGAGGGTGGTTTGAGAAAAGTTCTCACATAAGGAACTATGAAACAACCTTTCCTTTGGTTATCCTAGCTCCCATTGTTAGAGGTGCTGTAACTTCTTCAGCTGCCAGTTGCCTGGTGCATAACAAGCTTGAATCATCTGGATGAGGATTTTGTGTAAAGCAGTCAAAACTCTATTGTGATAATTTTGTTAATGTTGGTTGATGGGGTCTGCTACTGCTTGCAGGTATTTCTGGTGCCCTTGGTCATTTCGGTGAGAGAAGTGGCCATCATACAGAAGCAAGGAGAAGATAGAGGCACCCTCAAACAAATCTCCAGCAAGTTGAATTGATTCAAGGCCCACTTTTTTTCCCTTTCTCTGTCCACATAGAAGCTTGCATTCACCTGAATCCCAGTTACGTGCGTGGTCACTGGATAAGTTGTGTGTGTGCAGCTACTCCTGGTCAGGTTCATTAAAAGGTGAGAAGTTTCATGAAAAGACATGGCAGGAAGAAAAAAAGTTCAGTAATCTATTTTTTCAGCTTTTCTTCAACTCTGAATTGGATTGTTGTCCATCCCTTCCCAATTCTTCTTCTCTTGTCCCTCACAGCAATAAGATGGGCTGGCAAAGGTGGCTGCCACAAAGCAGGTGGACATGGGAGAGAAGTGGTGGTCCACAGAAGTGACTGCAGAAACCCTCCAGCAAGGAACAGGAATAACTAATAACACATTTCCAGAGCATTGACTTGCTCTCTGCCTGCGCCGTCCACCCCCTCAGCCAGCTTTTCTGGCTCCACCAGCTCCAAGGCTGAGTGCACCCACCTGTGAACATGAGCCAGCCTGAAAGGCAGCAAGGGAAAAGTTCACCTGGTGGGGAAAGCAAGCTCTCCCCGAAGTTGATGAGAGGAGGTTGGGAGATCCTGTGACACGCTATGGCTGCATTTTGAGAGGGACTTTCTGGACTGAATGTGGTCTGGGAGGACATCAGATTGAAGGGGCAAGGAGGGGTCAAAGAGGTGTGTTAGCATCCTTACCAATGTGGTATAAAGAGGAACAGATCATCCAGGAAGTTTAGCTCATCTAATTAATGAATCTATTGCACATTCCTCAGGAAATCTCTCTTCTACATTTGCAAACACTGCTTGACTTGGCTACAGTGTAAGACCACATTTAAACTATTTATTTAAACAGCTGCCAGCACTGGAATGGGATAAATCCTCAGCACTGCCAGGGGATTAACACTACAGATGGCTATAGGCATATTTGCAGGTGTTGAGATGTTTGCAGTGTTTTGCCTCCTTCTCCTGACATCTCCTGTCTCACATTTTTGCCTTGTTTATATTCTATCTCCTCCAAGAGGACATGTTTGACCCACCTGGGGAAGTCACGGTTCACTTGGCACCATTCATGGCTAAGGCTCTCACAGACCATGCCAGGGATGCTGGCACCTGATTCCTACATGTGTCAATTGGATTCCTTATAAGCACGTGCACAAGCTGGTTCTGGAGGGACAGTGCCTTGATGCTGGGTCCTGCCTCCCAGAAAAAACATCTTTGGGAAGGTCCTAGCTTGAGCTCTAGGCTCCTGCTCTACTATGTCAGCATTTCTCTTGTTGCTCATCAATGCAGGAACATTTACACGGCTGCCAAGAAAAGAAATTTTCTATATTGCCACTTCTCAGCCAGCCAAAACTGAGAAGACTTGAGGAAAAAAAAGCTCCCTCATCTTCTTGGGTGACCATGTGTTGGTAAGGACTTAGTCCCGGGCTAGAAGCAAATGCTTGCTCTGTCCGTTTGCAAACTCAGTGCTGGTGCTGGCCATGATCAAGATAGCTGAAAGCCTGCTTTTAGAAGATCATCCCCTGCAGTGATTTCAGTTCCAGAGAGCTATCAGAGGTTCAGGATTTATATTTCCTAGGTGCCAAGACTCTTCCCTAAGGGTAGTGTAGGTACAGTTTGCAAACTTTACAAGCCAACCACTTAGACTTCTGAGCTGAGCTGCAAGACCTATGTGCCTGTGAATTGTAGTCTGTAATAACTACAAGGTAATTTGTGCTGTCTAAGCGCATGGTAGGGATAAGGTTGTGTGTGAGTACCTCACATATGCTCCAGAAATACCAAGCAGCTGAGAAGCGTTAATCTATTTGGTGAAGAAAGCCAACTGTCTCTCCAAACCCTAAGCTAACAGATATTTTCCCAGGGAAGCACTGAATTTGCAAAGGAGTTGATTTTTACATCTACTGACTATACCAAGATGCTGGGGAAAAAGGAGAGCTCTTAAATTAGAAACTTCAGTTAAATGTTTAAAGCTAGAGGTGATGATCTGAGACCCTAAGGCCTAAAAACACTTGGGCTGAAAAAAACCTGGTTTTATTTGCATACAGGTTTTGTTTGTGTTTGTTTTCTCATTAGCTCCAACCCTAGGGAGCTTGTGTGGAAAACCTGTAGCCAAGATGAAGTCTGAACTCTTCTTTTGCAGGTTTTCAGATTTGTCCTGTGGCTGCAAAACTAGCTTCCCTCAAGCAACAGGCAATCCAGCACATCTGTGGCCACCCATCAGGATCTTTGATAGGGTGGCTTTAAAATCAGCAGGCAACCATGCTGCCTCTCACTCAGTCCGAGTAAAGAAAAGCTGCCGCCGCTTTCTATGCTAATTTTGTGGGTTTCAAAAGCTCATTTCACTTCTCGTCCTCCTCCATATACTTCTATCTCTCTCTTTCTTTCTCTCTTGCTTCTCCTGTGGAGGTGCCAAAGCCTCCTCTGTCAATTTGTGAGAACTTCTGCTTGAAAACTAGAGCAGAGAATCACCCACGTAACGAGGCTGGCATGAAAATACCGGAGGCTGAGACACTGATTCAAAATGACTCAAGGAGTTTCCCCGTGTCAGGGTGAAAGAAATGGAAGCCAGGAATTGACTCCAACATCCTCAGGAGATGAAAGACCTGTCCAACATCTTCTGACCATGGCCAGTGACATTTCTGGTTAGTAAGACATTTTTACATCTGTTCCTACTGTCAGTTCATTTTCAATTTTATCTGGTTTTCGCTTGCCTGCAAGGTTCTCAGCTCTGCTTTTTTTTTTTTTTTTCTTCCTTGAAAAATCCTCAGCAGAGCAGGCTTTCTTCTAGACATTTCCAATTGCTTGTAGAGAGGGATTATAGGGCATAGTTGAATTTCTGCAGACCAAAGCTATAGAGAGGTGAGCACAAGTCAAGTAGCTTAAAAAAGATGATCTAAGTGTAGTTTAAAGACTTACATTCTATCTAGTAATTAAAATCACTCCTGTGCTGGATTCTCATCCTTTTTACATTAACTGCATTCCTGAATTTGAAGAGATTTGCCGAGGATGTTTTCAGTGCTACAGATGTTTGTTGGGAATCAAACTGAATACACCCATCCTCCTGCATGGACTACACAACTCTCCCCAGTCTGTCACATTCTGCGTGTTCCCAAAGGCTGACAGAAGACTATGCACTCTTGCCCAAATTGAATCAAAATGTCGTGCCCAGCAGGAACAGGGAAGTGACTGTACACCTATACTCGGAGCTGGCGAGGACATACCTTGAATCCTCTGTTCGGTTTGGAGCCCCTCAATACAAGAAAGACATTGAGCTCCTGGAGCGTGTCCAGAGGAGGCCAATGAGGCTGGTGAAGGGACTGGAGAACAAGTCTTATGAGGAGCAGCTGAAGGAACTGGGATTGTTTAGCCTGAAGAGTAGGAGGCTGAGGGGCAACCTTATTGCTCTCTACATTTACCTGAAAGGAGGTTGTAGCAAGGTGGATGTTGGTCTTTTCAATCAGGTAACAAGTGATAAAATGAGAAGAAATGTCCTGAAGTTGTGCCAGGGGAGGTTTAGATTGGATATTAGGAAAAAATTCTTTGCTGAAAGAGTGGTGGTGTGCTGGAAGAGGCTGCCCAGGGAAGCGGTGGAGTCACCACCCCTGAGATGTCCAAAAATTGTTTAGATGTGGCACTTCAGGACATGGTTTAGTAGGCGTGGTGGTGTTGTGTTGATGGTTGGACTTGATGATCATAGAGGTCTTTTCCAACCTTAACAATTCTACGATTCTGTGAATCCCACCTTCGGCAGGGTAATGAAATCTCTGTATCTCATAAAAGATAGCAGGAGCACCACATTCCTTTTTATCTAGGCTTTTTTAAACATAATTTGCATTTTTAAATAGCCTCCTTCCGCTTGGAATGAGCAGTGCTTCATGTTCTCTCCTTTTCCTCCACTAGCACCCTGCAGACACAAATAAAATCAGTCTTTGCTATTCAGACTGAAGATAAAGGATAGCCTGTTGCCCCAAAAGCTAATGGCCCAAATAACGATCTAAGTTGTAATTAATTAATCCGCTGTAGATACTAAAGCCAAGACCCTTCAAAGGTATTTTGCTTCTCTATTGACTTCAGTATCTCTGAGGAACTGAGTTGAATCCAAAAAGTATTTTGTTATTCACCAGTTTGAACGTTCAGTATTCAGTGCAGGTCCTGCGTAACCGCTGCATTTGAAAGAGGAATTTTTGTCTTCTTTTTCCTTTTTTTTTTTGTTTAATCTTTTGTATGTCACATGACCAAACCCTATTTTAGGATACCTTTTAGACAGTAAGAAAAGTTCTTAACTCAGAATTTTCCAGAGGCTTGTTGGATGGTCTAAATAGGAGAACTGCCCTCATCTGCTGTCGTTTAATATCTTTGTTACAGACATGGCCAGTGGGATCGAGTGCATCTTCAGCAAGTTTGTTGATGACACCAAGCTGTGCAGCATGTTTACCATGCTGGAGGGAAGGAATCCCATCCAGAGGGACCTTGAGAGGTGGGAATGTGTGAACCTCATGAAGTTCAAAAAGAACAAGCTCAGGGTCCCGCATCTGGGTGAGGACAATCCCAACCACAACTACATACTGGGCAGAGAATGGATAGAGAATAGCCCTGAAGAGAAAGACTTGATGATTCTGGTGGATAAGAAGCTCAACATGGGCTGGCAATGTGCACTTGCAGCCCAGAAAGCCTTCTGTATCCTGGGCTGTATCCAAAGAATTGTAACCAGAAGGTCAAGGAAGTGATTCTATCCCTCTTCCGTGCTCCTGTGACACCTCACCTGGAGTCCTGCATTCAGTTCCAGAATCTTCAGCATAGGAAGGACATGGTCCTGTTGGATCAAGTCCAGAGGAGGCCACAAAGATGATCTGAGGGCTGGAACACCTCTCCTACGAGGACAAGCTGGGACAATTTGGGTTGTTTAGTCTAGAGAAGAGAAGACTCTGGCGAGACCTTCTAGCAGTATTCCAGTACTTAAAGGGGGCCTGCACAAAAGCTGGGGAGGGGTTCTTCATACAGGGAGAGCAGGGATAGAACAAGGGGTAAAGGTTTTAAGCTCCAAGAGGGGAGATTTACATGAGCTATTAGGAAGAGGTTTTTTTCCTGTGAGAGTGGTGAGGCACTGGACAAAGTTGCCCAGATAAGTTGTAGAAGCCCAATCACTGGAAATGTTCAAAGCCAGGCTGGATGAGGTCTCGAGCCACCTGATCCGGTGGGACGTGTCCCTGCCTATGGCAGGTGGATTGGAGCTAGATGATCTTTAAAGTCCCTTCCAACCCAAACTATTCTATGATTTTATGATCGTCGTATCAACCATCTAAAGACTGTGTAAGTCATATGCATCATCATGTTTAGCAGGTAAAATAAGACCCTGTGGCTTTCAAAATTGGGTTGGTGTTAGTGTTGGTGTTAGTGTTGGATTATAGATTGGACTCGATGATCTTGGAGGTCCTTTCCAACCTTATGATACTGTGAAACTGTGAAACTGTGAAAATCCAGGCAACTCCCCGTACAACAGGTAGGCAGGGATGGACTTGCAGATTTAAGCTCAGTTTTTGTAAAAACTGCCTCTTCAGCTGAGCTCTTAGGAACAGCTGGACTTCTCTATGGATGTCCCATGTCATAGACTGTTGCCCAAGGCTCCTTGGGACAGAACTTATCCTCAGCAGTAAAGACCTTGTTTACCTCAGGCTCCCTCTGAAGTCAATGGAGGCAGCTGGTGCTTCAGAGCATGATTCAGACTTCAGTTGCCACAGTGTTAGAGGCCAACCTCATTGGCTCAGATGCTATGAGAAATCGTAGGACTGAACGTATACAAACCTAATCCGCTGTCAAAATGGGTGACTGGATGGCAGCTCCAGTCACCCACTGATGCAAGGACTGCAGGATGCATTTCTTAATGCAAGCAGGGGCGGTTTTCATCACAGTCAGGACTCTACACAGGTGTATAAAAGTGTGTGTCAGCTTTACAACCTCACACAAACTGTCTATTCATGTCATGCTGCTGCTACACCTCCAAGAGTTCTGCACTGCAGCACAAACCAAGCCTTAATGTCTTTATGCCTGGAGTAGAAATCACAGGATTATTGCTCCCATGGCATGCAAATAATAATACTCCTTTCTTTTCTTCATCTTGTAGCTGCCATGTAATTTAGAAAATTAATCTTCAGGGCTGGCAATGTCTTTTACTGTCTGTGTGTGCTGTTTGCCTCTATCTCCCTCATGGCCAGCTCTGTCTGTCAGATTACAGACCACTTCCCAAAGGACTCTGGTGTATGTAGCCTTATTTTCTGATGAGTGAAACTAAGGCATGAATAAAAGAACTGCCCTCTCCTCAAGCTAGCCATTGGTAGAGCAAGGGACAAAGCAGACATGCTGTCTAATGACCTATATATTACGCTAGTTCCTTCAAGAACATTAAATGAAAGCAATACTCCATGGGGATGCAAACTGCCACAAGAACAACCCACAAAGTAGAGAAGGTGATGCTGGGAACGTGCATGCCTCACGACCTTTGAATCAGGACATGGTGTTGACACTGCAACAGTGATTCACAGTGACTGCTAATTAGAGGTCTGAGAGTCTCCTGTCTGACCTCATAAAACAAAACCAAGCAAGAACTGCATTTGCAGGAAGCCCTTAAGTGATTGCATTCAGTAGTTTCAGTGGGAACTTTCCAGGTGTAGGAACAGCCATAGTCAATCTCCTAAGGTGTCCACACGCCTTTGCAGGGTTCTTGTCCCTGTTTACCTTTTTTTTCCCCACCTAAGTAAAGGGTTTCAAGCTTCTGCTGAGGATTTCCCATACTTATCTGACTGCTTCTTCATCGCAGTGTTCCCACATCTCAGCAGCAGTGAGATATAGCTCTGGTGCCGTGCAGTCAGGATGGATGTGTGTGGACCAATCCATGTCAGTGCTCTTAGTGGGAAAGATGGAGATGATGTCACAAGAATGGGGGAGAAGGACAGCAGCAGTAAATCAGGACTGAAGGTATTAAGTGGCAGAAATAACTAGAAAAAAACCCAGAAAATCAGAGCTGAAGGGCACTGACTGAGCTGTGAGCATTTGTAGGGAGAGCTGTGGGCTGGAACAGTGCTGTGCTCAGGAAGAGCTGACTGATCAATGTGGGGGCCCCAGTGCCGGAGGGACACGAACTGTGGTGAGAGGAGGGAGCTGCATGTGTGTGGGCTGGGTGAAGGTGCTAGCAGGGTAGCCACCCCCGCGCTGCCTGCCGCCCACCACCGTTATTCATCTGCTCCTTCCCTCGATGCCTCCCCTGAGCAAGCACCACCAAGCACGGGGCTGCTTTTAACCCTTCTTTGAGCCAAACACAGGGGAACTTGGAAACTTTGGGCTCTGAGGATTGAATCAAAGCTGTTTCAGTCAGGAGGGGACCTGGTTGACAGGAGAAGGAGCAGACAAATAAGCTGCTCTCATCAATTCTGGCAAGACTGTGTGATGGTCTCTAGGGATTTCTTGATGTCCTGCAGTGTGAACATGCGGAGCTCACTGTTAGCATCAGTGCAAGGCTTTCCTTTGCCTTCCCACAGCTGTGGAACAGGCTTCAAAGCAATTTGATTGCAGCTACCTTCTTGTGTCAGACTGCGGTTATGTTAAGCGTGAGCAAGCCCAGTAGCCACTGGCACCTCAGTGAGAACAGTGATGCTGGCTCAGACCGCACATCCTCCTATACCATCCATGAGGAGATACCCAATGAGGAGTAACAACAGCAAAAATGCACATCATTACAGAATCATAAAACCATAAAATGGTTTGGGTTGGAAGGGACAGTAAAGATCACTCTGTTCCAACCCCTCTGCCATGGGTAAGGACACCTTCCACTGGATCAGGTTTTTCGAAGCCTGGCCCAACCTGACATTGAATGTTTCCAGGAATGGGTTGTCCATGACTTCTCAGGGCAACATGGTCTAGTGCCCCACCACTGTCACAGTAAAACATTCCTTCTTAATATTTAATCTAAATCTCCCCTCTTTCAGCTTAAAATTTCTACTCCTCGTCCTATGCCTGCACTCTTCGACAAAGAGACCTTCTTCAACTTTCTTGTAGGCCCCCTTTCAGTACTGGAAGGCTGCTATATGGTCTCCCCAGAGCCTTCTCTTCTCTAGTCTGAAAAAACCCAAGTCTCTCAAACTGGAGAGGTGCTCCAGCCCTCTGATCATCTTTGTGGTCCTCCTCTGGACTTGTTGTAAAACATCCGTGTACTTCCTGTGCTGAGGACTCTGGAACTGAATGCAGGAGTCCAGGTAGGAGAGCAGAGCAGATGGGGAGAACCCCCTCCCTCTCCCTGCTGGTCACGTTTCATTTGACGCAGCCCAGGATATGGTTACCTTTCTGGGCTGCAAGCACACATTGCAGGCTCATGTTGAGCTTCTCATCCCCCAGCACTCTGAAGTTCTCCTCTTCAGGATTACTCTAAATCCATTCTCCACCCAGCGTGTAATTGCGCTTGGGATTGGTATCCACTCCCATGTGTCTTCCATGCCTAAAAATCTCTCTTACCTTTTGACTGCTTTAAGTTTAGGGGATTTCCTCAGCAGGCTATGGTTTATCTGTTCAGCAACCCCTAATAAAACTCTTCTTCAAATGTTGTTTTCCTTGTGGCAAGCCCTTCTGGACTGCCTGAGATAAGGATGGTGGCGGTCCACTAATAAAAGGGGTGGTGGGAAATAGCAGATGCTCTACAGAGAGATTTACATTGCCAAAAGCAAATACAACTGATCTGCTCTGCTCAGTAGGACTAAGATTGCCTGGTAGGGCACATCTGACACGGTGCTAAAGCATCTTCCCACTACCATCCCAGCAGAAATAGATTTATTATGTCCAAACCTCCTATTGGGAATGGTTCCTGACCCCTCCTAATCCATGAGCTCTGACTTGGCATTGCCTGATAGGATATGAGTTGGCACATTTAAGCAACATGGAGGGGCACTGGGCAGTGCTCAAGCCCTAGAAGCGACCGTATTTAGACTTCCCACACACTTAGTAAACAACAAATCTAGCACCAGGTCAAAATATGGTTTATCAGGATCGCTTGAAAGGTAAGTCTGTGCCATCCCACTGCTTTTGACTCACGATCTGTGCATCTAGTATCTGATTTTTTTCTGCCTTCAGGGCTAAAGGCTGAATTTATTTGGTGTGGTGGATGAGGTCAGAGCAGTTCAGCCTAGCACAGGGTGTAAGCTGTTCTTAAATCTGAGGGCAACACCTGGGATGTATGTACATAATACTAGAGACCTGTTTTCATAATAATATAAGGTCCAAGACATATACCAGATTCGATATAATTTAATTCTGCACATGGACCATGCAGGGGGCTCTAACCTACTCTCATCCAGTTTCAGGACCAGGAATCTCATGCCTAATTCAAATGCAGGTGTAGAAAGTAGGAGTTAAGGGTCTTTCTCTACCTGGTGCTTCCTTGAGCCAGAGGATCTTGTGTGCGTGCATCAGGTCTGCCAAGGTCTATACTGAACCAGAGGCTGTTAGATTTGTTGAGCCAAGCAGGAAGACAATGTATGTTCTGGCCCTATCTGCTAGTGAGATTGATAGAGGTATTTGCCCAGAAGGACCTGTGATATCTCTTCAAGGCTTATCTAGATCATGATGTCACTGATTTATGTACAAGCTGTTATTCCTATTCTGATCAAGGAAGTCATCTTCTGGAAGTGCTGTACGATTTGATAGGGTTATGTCCAGAGCTTAAAGAGCACCACCAGAATGAAAGGGAGGAAGAAGAGGTCTCTGCCTTATTATGGAGGAGAGATTGGATGGGTCTTGGGGTTGATTTTTGAAATATAAACAGTTAGAAGTTCACTGCTTCTCACTTCATTTCTTGAACAACTGGTAACTCAGGTCTTGCCTCTGCTGTTTTGCCTGAAGGTCCACAGACCAGAAATTAGTCAGAGAGGGATGAAGGACAGAACAGAAAGCACAGTTATTCAGTTGTAAAACTCTTTGGGGTGCCTGTTCATTGAGTACTATTGTCTTAAAAAGGCCAGTGTAGGAGTAGAAAAGTTCAGGAAAGAACAGAAAAGTTCGTCAAAGATATGGAGCTGTGTCCCTATGGGCAACAAGTAGGAACACTGGAACTTTTCAGCCTGGAAAATTACAAATTTTAAGGAGAGGGTTTGCGTCAAGGTCAGTTGTGATTCACAATGAAATTACTCTTTCTGATAGCGTATTTCTCTCCTTTTCAAATCACAGTTTTAATTTTCTGCATGGCCTCATATACCAGTGGGTCAACACTACTACTTTTTTTATAGGGCAGTCCATGACATAGGAGTAGGAAAAGGCAGCTCAAGATTGAGGCGGCAAAAATCCCCCTTTTATCACTGTTTCTGCTGCAGCTCTTGAATAATAAATTTCTGTCCCTGTTTAATAGACTCAGAATGGTTGAGGTTGGAACGGATCCCTGGAAGTGGTCTGGTCCAACCCCCTGCTCCAGCAGGGTGACCAACAGCCAGTTGCCCAGTGACAGAACTAGAGAGCATGGACTCAAGCTTCGTCAGGGAAAGTTTAGACTTGATGTTAGGAAAAGGTTCTTCACTGAAAGGGTGATTGGTCATTGGAATGTACTGCCCAGGGAGGTGGTGGAGTCGCCGACCCTGGAAGTGTTTAAGGGGAGATTGGATGAGTCACTGAGTGTCATGGTTTAGATGATGGGTTGGTGTTAGTGTTGGGTTATAGGTTGATGATCTCAGAGGTCCTTTCCAACCTTATGATACTGTGATACTGTGACAGTATCCAGTATCTGCAAGGATGAAGATACCACAACCTCTCTGGTCAGCCTGTGACAGTACTCAGACACTTGCACAGTAAAACACATTTCTTGAAGTTCAAAGGGAACCTCCTGTATTGCATTTTGTGCCCATTACCTCTTGTCCTATCACTGGGGACCACTGAAAAGAGCCTGGCTACTTCCTCTTTGCTCCCTTCCTTTAGGCATTCAGTCACATTGATAGGATACCCCTTGATACTTCTACAGGCTAAGCGTGCTCTCAACCTTTCCTCATACTGTACATGATCCAGTCCCTTCACCATCTTCAGAGACCCTTGCTGGACTCTCTTCTGCGTGTCCAGGTCTCTCTTGTACTGAGAAACCAGTAGTGGGCACAGAAAACTCCAGGAAAACACTGCTGAAGCCCGGGATTGAACCAGGGACCTTTAGATCTTCAGTCTAACGCTCTCCCAGCTGAGCTACTTCAGCTCTGCTGAAGCACTTATTTCCACAAAACCTTTTGGAACATAATTATCTTTCAGACTTCTGCTATTCAAACTGTGGACATTAGTGGACACTTGACTTTTGT
Organism: Tapera naevia; assembly: GCA_033556795.1. Classification (NCBI taxonomy): domain Eukaryota; kingdom Metazoa; phylum Chordata; class Aves; order Cuculiformes; family Neomorphidae; genus Tapera; species Tapera naevia. The sequence continues at coordinate 978,629 of JAUMJJ010000063.1, forward strand.
GCAGTCACTAGGCACTACTGATAAGACCCTAACTCCATCTTCTTTACACCCTTCCTTCAGATACTTATATATATTGATGAGAACACCCTGAGCCTTCTCCTCTCCAGGTGTTCCATGGAACATAGTGTTTCGCTGAACTACTAAGGGTTTCAGAAGCAATGAAAGGAAAGCAAAGAGTTTTTTTCAGAAAGTATAACACACAAGATTGCCCTAAATGCTTTATTCTTCCCTAGTTTGAGAAGTCTTTAATCAGCAGGAGCTGGGTGAAAATAGCAAAGAAAATTCTGTGATTTTCTTCTTGGCACTGTATTTGTTTCCCTTGAGTTCACTACTGTCACATCTTCCCTTCTTAGTCTGTTATGCAGAAGCAGTGTCCCTTCAAATAAAGCAGCCAGGGACTAGTGACACCCAAAGCCGGAAAACCCCTAAAGCTTTTGGGATTTGAGTGGGGTTTGACCTAATATCGTCCTGCAGGAAGTTGAACCATGCCTTTTATCTCAAATACAGTCCCACAAGAACTCCACTCTCATTGCCTAAATACATGCATTCAGTACGATTCTTGATCATAGAATCACAGAATCATTGAATGGTTTGGGTTGGAAGGGAACTTAAAGATCATCCAGTTCTGACTCCCCTGACATGGGCAGGAACACCTTCCACTGCATCAGGTTTCTCAAAGCTTCATCTAACCAGGCCCTGAACACTTCCAGGGACAGGACATCCATGGGTTCTCTGAGACCCCTTAGGCTATCCCAAATTTCCCACAGCTCCAACTCCAGAGGACTGCAGACTCTCTTCATGACCCATCTCATATCTTTCAACCCTGTGACAATGGCATCAGTGTTCTTGGGTCTCTTAAAAAATACCAGGTATCTAGGAAAACAAAATGTGCTTTCATAGGTCAGAACAATGGCTCATCAAATCCAGTTCTCTGTCTCTGAAAATGGCACAGGGAGTTGCACCATAGATTATGTGAGTGTGGCTGCAGTTCATTCCCTTTGTGCCATATTCAAGAAGTTGGAAGGAACATCTCCACCTGGTCATTCACCATCTGTGTCTGGATTTATCACGACTGCTTAACATTATGTTTAAACACCTGGCACAAACATCAACAATCAAAGACTAATAAGGTCAGCAGTTATCAGAGATCTTCAAAGGAGAATGACTGTGCTGGATAAATACAGAAGACAGGAATAATTTTTACAGCCACATTTTCACTGCTGACACCCATCAGAACAGGTTTTGTCAGAGGCTGGACTAAGCTGTCGCTCCATAGATCCCACATCATCTATGCTCTGTTGGCTCTCAGTGAATAAGTGACAAGAAGTCATCTACAGGTTTCTCCCTGGGAAAGGGAAATCTGCCAGGTCAGCTGGTGTGGAAGCTTGGCTTACTTGTGGCTTAGCTCTGCCCTTCCAACTGTGCCATTTTTGCTTCACCATCTTTTTCCTTATCAAGGAAAGTGACTGCAGAAATCAAAGCAGTTCAGTTTCTCACCAGCTTTCCTCAGACAGGAAGAAATGATCCCCACATGAGAACTGCAGTATTTTACAACCCACTCTGTCTTGCTGGAAATACTCAAGCTTCAGCTGGGTACAAAATTCCTACTGAAAGATGAGCTACGCAACCGCTTTGCAAATGCTAGCAGGACCAGTAGAAATGGTGAAGCAAAGTATCTGATAAAGAACAAACCTTGAAGGAACTGCTACATTGAGGTTAAATTAGAAATCTGAGAAGCAGACTTGCTGGGAAGTTGGCAAAACATCACCACTGAAAGTCTATGAGCAAAGTCATGAGAAGGAAAATTTGTGTTGCCATTTTAGCAAGTCATATGGAAGAAGTTGGAAGCTTAGACTTACCTCATTGCAGAGAAAGAAATTTAATCTGTCCTTCTGTCTCAATTTAGACCTACAGGCTGGAGATCCCCAGGCAGCTTTGCTATGGGGAGGGAATGAAGTGAGAGGAAGAGTGAATTTGGGATGACTCCTCTGGCTGCCCTTTGGACAGTTCAAAAATGCAGCTCTTAGCAGATGCTGCTTTTTGGCCAGAGGCGTGGACACCTCTCCCTACCACATACATCCAGCTCAGTGCTGGAGATTTGGGAACAGCAAATCTCTGACAGCCTATCCACTGTCATGAAAGAGAGACAGATAACCACTATAACCTCCTTCTGGAAAAATATCATCCTCATGACACTTGTTTCCTTCAATGAGACTGTCCTCATTTCCATTGCTGTTTCCACTTTGCCCCCTCATGTAAGAAACTTTGTAATGTGTAGCCTTGTACTTCAGCTTTGATTTCCTTCTGTTGGTTTCATCAGATCACTTGTGTGTCCTTTGCATCAAGACAGTCCATAGAGTCAGGGCTCCCCATATTCCAGATTCCCTGCTGTCCTCTCTCACTTGTTCTCATTCCCACTGCAAAAACTCCTGCTTCATTCACATCTTGAACACTGTCTGTTTTGTTTTGGTGGCCCTGTCCCACAAAGGATGTGGAAAAAACCAAACCAGTCGAAAGTAGCAATAAAGTCATCTCTGCAAAGGGAATGGCTGTGTAAATTGTGTTTATTCAGTCTGGAAAAAAATGAAGGGTGAAAGAAACATATTACAGAATCTAGTGAGAAATTATTAGGGGCTGATGTGTTGTTGTGTCTTCTGATGCAGGACTTAAGTGTTATCAGTTGAAATGAGCAAGAACCAAGCTCAGAACAATGAAAAAAAGACAGGTTCCTTCACACAATATCTGGTTATTTGTGCACCTTCCTGATGTAGGATATTATAGATCTCCAAAATATGCAGGCATTCAAAAGGTGACTGAGTAGATTAATGGAAGGAAAAAAAAACTCCATGAAGAGTGTGTATGTATGAAAATAAGGGCTTTTGTTCATGCAGTGCCTGAGCCCCAGATCTCTGGAGATTAGGGGAGTATCTGGTGATATAACCAGATATAACCTACATTCATTTGTCTGTTATTATGCTCTTCTATCAGCATTAAATCATGGAGAACATTGCAGACTGGCTTTTGAGCTAAGTGCTCTTCTGTACATCTTCTCTGGCACCTGCGTATACTCTTGCCCAGGCTTCTTGAAACATCAGGAAAGTATCAGCCCATGAAACACTGCTGGCACAGTGGGCAGAGATGTGCTGGAGGTGTCATTTAGTGTCATCAACCAACTGTTTGATCTACCACTCCCACACAGGTGTTTGAAGATTTGGCCGTGTCAAGGAGACAACAGAAAATCCCTACGTCCACATTATCCCTCTTCCTGTTCTTCCAGTTTTCCTGTCACTCAAGTCTGATCTGCTTGTGCTTTTTAAAATATACATCTGACATTAGCCAGATTCAGCTTCCGAAAGTTGTTGCATTACATCCATCCAGAAAGCTACCACTGAATGATTACCCAAACAGTTGATGTGCCTGGCCATGTCAAGAGGCATGAAGCTGGCCTTTGTGGGCCAGCGTGGGCTCATCACCTCTTACTGAGTACATTCTTTTTTTTTAACAGAGGTTCATGCATCAATCAGATGGAGGTGCAGAGAGGTGACCTCTTCTACACAACTCAGCATGTCAGACTTGTCATAAATCTTAGTCTTCATTGCAAACTTCCTGGCACCAAACTATGCCACTGATGGGATTTTGTCCTATTTCTTAATTCCTAATCCAGCTATCTGCACCTGGGGGGTGACAGACACCTGCAGGGTCAAGATGCTATTTCTTGTCACGTAATGACTTGGCTTTGATGTGTCAAATAAAGCACGTATTCCTCTTCTCAGTTTCTTGAAATTTTTCTGTCTCATTACACTGAGTGGGCTTCTGGTTTACTTGAGAAGCATTTTTAGTGATTATCTCTATTTTGCTGTCGTTATTTTATCTTCTTTCTGTTTTTTTTTTTGTTGTTTTTTTCCCCAGACTTTTCTGAAAATTATCTCATTAAGAACACGGAACTCCTGTTTCTGAAAAAGGTTCCTTGAGGTTTGAAAAGGTCTCTCAGCAGGAAGATTGCTTGTCTCCATTTTCCCTGCAGTTCAACAGACCCCCAAGTGAGCCCATTAGCAAAAATAGGCTGCTTTAAAAAAATTCTACAAAATATGCAAGAGTAGCAACTATATCTCTGAAATGTAAGGCTCCAGTAGGCAACAAATATGTTTGCAATCTCATTTTTGATGGCAGTTTAATGTGTTAGGGGAAGAAGGAGGTAATCGTGCAAAAGGGACTGTGGGTGCTTGCTACCTACAGCAATAGCTGTGAGGGGACCTACTAAAGAGGATGGAATATGGGACCTGAGATAACTCAATTGTTATGCTGGAGAAATGAATGCATCTTTGAAAAACAGAGTTAATGAAGCTTGGCTGCTAAACTATGCCTGTTATATAGCCCTTTCCTTCCCCCTATTTAAGTCTGATGTCTAAAAGATGCTGAGATTGTTAGCCCATTCTTTGCGGGGGGGGTCCTAGGGCTGGAGCATCTTTCATAAGGGAAGAGACTGAAAGATTTGGGCCTTTTCAGCCTAGAGAAGAGAAGACTCTCAGGAGACCTTATAGCAGCCTTCCAGTTAGGCCCCATTCCTTAAAAGGGGGCCTACAGGAAAGTTGGGGAGGCACCTTGACCAGGGACTGCTGGGATAGGATGAGGGGTAACAATTTTAAGCTGAAAAAGGGGAGATTTTCATTAGCTATTAGGAAGCAATTTTTGACTGTGAGAATGGTGAGCCTCTGGCACAGGTTCCCTGGGGAAGTCGTGGATATCTCATCCCTAGAAGTGTTCAAGGCCAGGCTGGATGAGGCTTTGAGCAACCTGATCCAGTGGAAAGTGTTCCTGTCCATGGCAGAGAGGTCAGAACTGGATGATCTATAAGGTCCTTTCCAACTCAAACCATTCTATAATTATGTAACTCTTTAACATTTTGATTTATGGTTCATCTCTTAGGAATCCAGTCTGTGAATAACAGCTGTGCTCTCTTTATGTACAGTATCCCCACACCTGAAGGTGATGCAGGCTGTTTTCCTGCTGCTACCTAAATAAATTATGTGGATATGGGTGAAGATTTGCAATTTTCCCTATAGTGAAACATCCACACACTTATTAGTAGGGAGACACAGCAAGAACAAACCCCAGACTTAGAATTTAAGTTTTCTCCAAGATTGTATCAATCTTTTCTGGGGAAATTGTTTTAGTGTTTGCTCTAGATACTCTCTTATACAAAGAGAGAAATCTGTGAGATATTTAATGTATTACATAGAGAGTGATAGGGAAATTTGGAAAAGCAGAGGTCTGTGTTTGTTAAATTCTTGTTTCCAATCAGACAAAAGAAGGTATTTGAGGCAGAATTTCCTGAGCTTTATGAGGGCAGCTCAGCTGCAGAGCAGAAAAGAGAGGCAATGACTGTATCCTTTGTTGCGTCCTGCATGGACTCAGGCTGAATAGATGCCAGGAGAACACCTAGACCGAGAGATTTTTTTCTTGGATGTAAGCACTAGGAGACACAAGTCTTCACCTACATTTGTTTTGTGCCAATTACTGAATACTGCAATCCTGCAGTTACACTCAGCCTAAAAGTCCTGTTGCTTTTCCCAGGCTTAATGACATTTGCAGATCCTGCTCTGCCTCCACAAACTCACAGTGCACTATGCTTTCCTCAGATCTTTCTTTCAAGAGGGATCGCCCACTGCCACTTCAACCCACCAAAATTTCATTTTCAGAATGGTAAACTAAATGCATTCAGGAGTCACTTCTTCAAGAATTGTCAATAGATCAGAGCAATAGAATGGGTACTAAAAAGGCAGGAAAACAGCACCAAGAAAACCCTTGTAAATTTGACAGGTGTGTTAAACCATGTGGGTGTGTGTGGGTATATTTGTAAGACAATAACACACAAACCAGGTACCATAGAACCTTATTAGGAATCCACCTGCTCTTGGCAAAGAGGATTTGGTGATATTCCCTGAGAGGTTTCCCAGAAACTCATAAAATTAGTAGTAAACAACCCTTCATGGGGATTGGGAAATATTTTCTAATGCTGCCTCTCATCCCAGTCCTCTTCTGAACTTTTTCTCTTTTGAAAATCATAGAATCATAGAGTCGTTTGGCTGGAAAAGACCTTTGAGATCGTTGTCCACTACTAAACCATATTCCTGAGCACCTTATCTGCCCATCTTGTACACAGTTGACTCAATCACTTCCCTGGGTAGCCTGTTCCAATGCTTACCAACCCTTTCAGTGAAGAAATTTTCCCTAATATCTAATCTAAACCTCCCCAGGTGCAACTTTAGGTCATTTCTTCTTATCCCATCACTTGTTACTTGGGAGAAGAGATTAATACCCAATACCCTCCTAGCTACAACCTCTTTGAGGGAGCTGTAGACAGTGATAATATATCCCCTCAGCCTCCTTTCTTCCAGGCTAAACAACCCCAGTTCCCTCAACTGCTCCTCATAAGATGTGCTCCAGGAAAAACATCCAGAGGTTATCGGGAGAAAATTTAGGGAACAACAGAGCAGGAATAAAATGAGCATAGGCAGAATCCACAATAATTGGCTTCATACTGAAAAACATAAGAATGATTGCTTGGACAGTGATGGCATCTTGATGTATAAATGGGCTTGTTACTTAACGCTGGTGATTCATGCTGTCAGGCAAAGGGATGAGGCAGCTGCCAAATTTGATGCTGGGAAGGAATTTTCTCTCCCAGAACAGACTTTCAGGGAATTTACAAAGCTGAAGGGTCAATAAAAAGGGCCAGTTATGGTTCTGATGAACATATGGACAGGCAGGAGGAACATCCCAGGGCACAGCAGCACTGTCATTTTCCTACCTCATGGTACCAAGCATGCTCCAAATAGCAGTGTTAACTAATCCTTTAGTTATCGCTTTATCACACAGCTCCTATAGACTCGTAATCCACAAAGAGATGACCTTGATGGACCAAGTAAGACTACCCTCCTGTTTCCTATGGACAAAGACTGGGGCAATGGATCTTCCCATAATTTTCATATCATCTTAATTACAGTCTGGACAGAGAATGGATTGAGAGTAGCCCTGAAGAGAAGAACTTGGGAGTGCTGGTGGAGAGAAGCCCAACATGAGCTGGTAACATGTGCTTGCAGTCTGGAAAGTCTACTGTATCCTGAGTTGCATCAAAAGAAGTGTGACTAGGAGGGCAAGGGAGGGGGTTCTGCTCTTCTACTCTGCTCTCATAAGATCACACATGGAGCCCTCAGTCCAGTTCTAGAGTTCTCAGCACAGGAAGGACATGGATCTGTTGGAACGAGTCCAGAGGAGGCCATGAAGACGCTCAGAGGGCTGGAGTAGCTCCCATACAAAATCAGGCTGAGAGAGTTGGGGTTGTTCAGCCAAGAAAAGAGAAGTCTGAAGTGAGACCTTATAGAAGCCTTCCAGTACTGAAAAGGGCTACAGAAAAACTGAGGGGAGGTGCTCTTTACCAGGGAGTGCAGGAATAGGATGAGGGGTAATGGTTTTAAGTTGAAAGAAGGGAAACTTAGACTAGAAATTAGGAAGAAATGTTTTTCTGTGAAGGTGACAAGGCACTGGCCCAGGTTGCCCAGAGAAGCTGTGGATGCCCCATTCCTGGAGGCATTGAAGGCCAGGTTGGATGAGGCTGTGAGCAACCTGATCCAGTGGAAGGTGTCCTTGCCCATGGCAGGTGGGTTGGAACAATATGATCTTTAATGTCCCTTCCAACCCAAATCATTCTATGGTTCTACAGTTCTATGATCTATTTTACCCATGTTTCTAAATAAAACCTCACTGAAGCTGCAAGACTCTTAGCTGTTTGGGTGGTTTTCGGGGTAGAGAATTATTTTTCTTTTGTTTTTAAAGAATGTCTAAAGAACATGTTCCAGCTGCCTGGAAGGAAAGAGGCAGAAAGAAAAAGAGAACAAAGGAGAACAGTGGAGATATTTAATGGAGATAATTTTAGCTGTTCTAAATGCCACAGGCAATCTGCACAGATATTCGGAGAGAGGAGATGAGGAAAGAAGAAGGAAAAAGTTCTGTGATGGTTGTTTATTCCCCAAATTAAGGGGAGGAAGATGTCTTTTCAGAGGTCAAGCAGCCCCATACCTGGTACCTCTTGGGTCTCTGGCAGCCTTCTAAATTCTCCTCTGCACTCTACCAGAACACAATGCAAAGTCATTCAGACCTAATAGAGCCTGATGGGGAAACCCTCTGTTTATGGGGTTGAGCAAAGAGATAGGGCATTCTCAGAGTGAGTGAACAGCGATGTCCAGCCTGGATGGTGTGAATTCAGATTCCTTCTTCCTCTGGATCTTTGTGTCCCAGGTGAACAGCTGAGGAAGCACTTCTTCTTCGGGAGAAAGCTCAGTCACCCCTTTAGGGATCCTTATGCTTTGTGTGTGGCTGAAGCAAGATGATGGTGTTACCTTTCCTATGAGATATGGGGTGCATGGCCTGGGGTATATATTCTGAACTATACCTTGTATGGATGTTTGATCAGTTGGCCAAAATGGTAAAGCTCCTGCAGAAGATGCTGGAATAGTTAGCTGTGTGGAGGATGGAACTCTTAAGATGTGAACTCACAATTCACATTCTAGTTAAAAGATGTTATGAACATGATTTTCCATTGGAGAGCACCCTACCCCATGACTATCACAGACAAGGACAGCTTCCTTGTTAACAATGCAGTGATAAACATGTTTTTAGTTCCCCGTGTGTTGGGAACTAAAGCTTTGGGTGGAGGCATGTGTTCAGTCAGCTTCCTGCACGATTTCTGGCAGAAACATGGGTGAAATTGAGTTGCGCTCACAGGATTTGACAGGGCAGAGAATGGAGGCACACTCATCACGTGTAAAATTTGGTGAGGGAGTTGGAGGATACTGGAGAGCAACTGGTGGGTGAGAAGGAGGGGTCTGCATATGTGTATTGTGTGGGTCACAAAACTCTAAATCTCAGGTCTTCCACCTGCTTCACAAACTCCCTGAGAACTAGAATTACAGAATCATAGAACATTTTGGGTTGGAAGAGACCTTAAAAATCATGCTCTTCTAGCCCCTTTGACATGGGCAGGGACACCTCCTACTGGATCAGGTTGCTCAAAGCCTCATCCAACCTGACCTTGAACACCTCCAGGGATGGGGCTTCCATGACTTATCTGGGCAACCTGTGCCAGTGCCTCACCAATCTCATAGTAAAATATTTCTTCCTAATATATAAATCTCCTTTTTTTCAGTTTAAAACCATTGCCCATCATCCTGTTCCTGCACTCCCTGATAAAAAGCCCCTCCCCAGCTTTCCTGTAGCCCCCTTTAAGTACCGGAAGGCTTCTCTAAGGTCTCCTCGGAGCCTTCTCTACTCTAGCCTAAACAATTCTAACTCTCTAGCATCACTTCAGAGAGCATTCCAGGCTCTGAGCTAAACAGCACTGCAGAGCCTGGGGAACAGGAAAGATGGCTGTGACAACGCCCTCCAGGGCCAGACACTGCATTTGGGGAGCCGTGCCTACAGCATCTCTATTTTAGCCTTTTCACCCCCTACAAAGCCCACCCGTTAGGCTCCCTCTTCCCTGCTTGCAGGCAGGTGAGGGAAAGGCAGCAGCGTGCGGCAGCTCTGATCTCTGGCACACACACTGCTCATCCCTTTTGTCTTCCCCTCTCCCTGCTCCCACTCACTCTTGCTCCCCCACACAGCCACCCACGTTGGTGTCTCATGCTGGGATGGCTCAGGGCGCTTCAGATAGCCGTGGGGATGGATACTAACCTCTGCCGGGCTTCTAGTTAAGGAACCCATTAACATGGAGCTGCTGCCTTCCCTCTCCCTCCTCCCCGCAGCCAACCCCGACTGCTGCAAAGCAGAAAATAGGGGTGTGAGGTGGCAAATCCAGGACACCGCATCCTCCCTAGCAGTGGGGGCTGGGGTTTCTTTGAGAAGGTCAATGGAGCTGCCACCGTCTGTATCAAGTAGAGCGAAGCGGTAGCGACAGGCAGAGAACCGTTGACTCATTTGGCTGGATGCACCTGCATCTCCCCTCAGATCCTTCCCTCTCTGTTGCAACATTCCTGTGAGGACCCATAGAAAGCTAAAGCTTATTGTACTGGGAGTGAGCTGCCAGCGCCTCCCCAACATCCTCCACTCTGCAATTAGGAGCCCAGCAACAGGGCAGAGCTGCCTATCCCATCCCCATCGCCCTATAGCAGGACTGTCTCTCCCCACGTTGTGTCTGGTGGAAATTTAAGCAACATTCTTCAGTCCTTAGGGACTTTCCACTAAAATGAGGCATAAATAGCCCTGGCTACAATTGCAGTCTCAAATTGTTTTTCCCTTTTTTTTTACTTTTTTCCTCTTTCCCTCACTTTCTTCCCTCCAGCCCTAGTTTCAACCTTCCTGAAGTTGAACAGATTTGTGATGAAAACTCTTCCCTTCTCAGCAGTCCTCTATCCAAATAGGAACAGCTCTACTAAGAGACAACCTCCACAAGGAAAAGGAAATTGAGTAAACTCCCACAATTATGTGAGGAGTCACTAACAAGGAAAAAACTGGTGTCAGAAATATGCCTCTTTTTCCTCTGTCCTTTTCATTCCTTGTCCTCCTCATTCTGTTTCAGAGGAGACTGCATCTCATGCGGGACCTACATCCTCTGTCCCACGGACCTTCCACATCTCAAATTCTAAGTAGGATTTACAGAGGTACCTTCTCCTAACCCCGATTTCTTGCATGCTTCCAAATACACATCTTTATCTATGTGGAGAAGTAAAGCCTTTGTGGCTTTGCTGCTATGCAGCTGGTGATCTCCAGCCTGAGACCACCAAGCAGTTGTTTTCAGTATGGGAGTGGCACTGTGCCAAAATTATTTTTGGGAAGGGAAAGGTCCTGGACACCTTTACACAGCAGCTCACTCCCCAGCTCCTGAGAAACCTGATCTAATGTGGCTTTCAGTGATGTTTGGGACCTCATATATTTGGAAAGAAGAACTCAGCACAGTCTGCTGTTTGCTTCTCACATTCCTCTGTTTCCCCTGAGCTTCATTACACTTCCTAATTATCCATCTCTCATTTAGAGGGACTTAAATAATAGACATGGAAAAGCTAGCTGAATTAGACTGGGATGAGGATGCACTGAATGAGCTCTCTTCACTTCAGAAGTGACCTAACATTACCATTTCTGTTATTAGTGATGCAGACTCCCTGCTACCATGTGAGGCAGCTGCTCTGTTGTTATCTTGAGCTGGACACAAGTCCTGCACTGACTCAAGCTGTGGCTCCCTGCAGCTAGGAGAGATTGGCAATAGAAAACAAGGATGCTTAGGGGAAATCCTTTGTTAACAGCAATGCCTAGAGGAGAAGAAAATAAGATAAGTATCTTGGAAGAAATAGAAGAAAAAGGAAAAAGTAGGGAAAAGGTAAATTGAGTAACAACTGAACAAAGCAAATGCTAAAAAAATATGGTGGCCTAGCTTATGGCTCCATGGTGATGGTGGCTGTGAGAGCAGCTAGCTGAGAAGGGACAGACATCAGCACAGAAAGGTCTAGAGACATGGATGCGGCTGGCAGCATCAGCCTCCTGTCCCACTGCAACCATGGAAAGGCCCTGTGTCAATTTGGTGCCCTCTGCAATGCCTTAATGGAGCCCACTGCAAAAAGCCAGATACACATTCCTATTAAGAGAGAGGTAGAACATCCTGCACCCCACCACCAAAGGAGGATGCTCGTGGTCCATTGGCGAGGAAACCACTAGCAAGCATTACAAGAAACAAGCAAGTAAAAAAAATGGCAAAAAAATGGGTTATAATAATGCATTTAGTGTTTCTTCTGCGTTAGAGAATGTCCCAGCGCTGAGGATGCCTGAGTTGAAACCCCAGTACCAAATTAAGCAGAGCATGGCTTCATACTTTCCTGGGGTGCTGTTGTCCAAAAACCCCTCTATGGCCAAATCCTAGCCAGGGTGGGCTAGGCAAGTTTGAAAATGCTTTGGGATTTCAATCTGAATGTGGACAAAAAAAGTATTTAGGTGGGGTTTCTTTGCACTTGAAGAGAGAAAAACTACCCATATATGGTAGCCTGGAAAAGAGAAGGCTCTGAGGAGACCTTACAGCAGCCTTCCAGTACTTCACAGTGGCCTACAGGAAAGCTGAGGAGATCTTTATCAGAGAGAGAAGTGATAGGACAAGGGTTAATGGCTTTAAGATGGAAGAGATTTAGATTGGAGTGTGGTGAAGCATTGGACCAGGTTGGCCAGAGAAGTCATAGATTCCCCATCCCTGGAGTCTTTCAAGACCAGGCTGGATGTAATGAGGAACCTGATCCAGTGGAAGGTGTCCCTGCCCATAGCAGGGAGACTGGAACTAGATTATATTTAAGGTCCCTTCTAACTCAAACCAATCTATGATTATGAATCTGGAGTACTTTAACCCACGTTAGGGATATCAGCTGACTGAAGTTAATATGGAATTCAAGAGGTTAACATGAAGATGTCTAAACAAAGATGGCGTTTGTTACTGTTGCACATCTTGGAGGATACCCACAACACCATGCGCTAAGAGGCTTCTGTAAACCCTCCAAATCTGGACCTGCTTCCTCTGAGGAAGGCAATAAAGCTGTTGCCACTCATAGAATTGATGGGACTACGTAATTTGATTTGGAAAAGTGTCTGTGGTAGACTCTGCATGGGACTGGGTCCGGCTGCTAAGAACCGCATCAAGGCAATATTTTCTGTTATGGTCAAAGGAGTCTTCTATTGCTTCTTCCTACCCACAGCCCATAGAAGGGAATCTGCAGCTTAGAAATCTTTCCATGAGCCAGTCTAACTTCACTGATGGAAAACCAGGTTCCCACCATCCCTAACACTCTTCCCACGTGCCCTAGTCCAGAAGGAAAAGAATCCATGTAGGTGATGAGAAAGTGAAGGGGAGCCTTAACACAGACTCATCCATGGGAACATGATGTCTCTGAGAAGCAGGAGCAGATAAGCTATGGGGCAGTCTGAGCCACTCTCTCCTCATCATGTGAGTAACTGGTACTGCCAAAGATATGTGGTTGCACAGCTTCCCCTGGCTCAATGAATGGTCAAGGGTATGGTTTGATGCCCTGCCAATCCACCACAAAAAAGGACAGTGTCTCATTTTCCCTGTGAGGTTGTGATCTCCCAGTGCTCTTCTGCTGTCACCACTCAATCTCATCTCACACTGACATGAGGGTATTAATATGAAACCCAGACAGAAATGGTAGAGCAAAGCCAGGGCTGCCAGAGAGGGTGGGAATGGCTCTGTGGACAACAGATAAACTTTAGATCAGCACGGACACATCATCCTGGGAAGCAGTGAAGAGCACAGCTCTGCTGGACTAGTGGGTCTCTGTGAGCCAAACCACACCAGGCAAGGAACCAGGACTGTGCACTTCACAGCCACTCCACCGCTTTTCCTTATTTAACAGACCTGTGATTTTCAGTGTCTACTGCTGAGTTTAAAAAGCACTAAATTCAGAAACTTGTACTAGAATGCTTAAAGGGGAACCCTAAATGGAGGCAGATGGGAGAAGAGTCAAGTGTGCGGCCAAATATGGGCCAAATTCAGCTCTCAGCCATGTCTGGTGTAAAGGCAGAGGAAATTTCATAAGCCAGGTATGAATCAGATCCTCCGACACAGGGTTTGCTTGTTTTGATAACAATAAATACACTTTACCAGTTTATCAGTGATGTGTGCAGAAAGAAAATTAACTTCATTTAGAGATGTCTTTCTGTTTGTGTGGACCTCATGAGGATCATAACAGCCAACGCCAGAGTTGAGGTTATTGCAGTGAAAAATACTGACACTTCCTTTGACTTTTTGATTTAGCCTCAGGCAGGCTTGAGGAGGCAAGTGCAGCACAAGAAGGCATTCATTAACATTTCCTCTGCCCAATGAGGAAGAGAAAATAACAAACATCCCATTAAATAAAGGGAGAAAAAAAAACCTATTAAGTAGAGAAGATATTTTTAGTCTGAAAACAAAGCACTCTATCTTCCCCGCAAAGTAGGGCTTTTCAGATGAAAAGAGGAGAAAACTTGCAGTCTCCTCCGCACAAGAAGGAGTGACACTAATAATAATAATTATAGTTATTATTATTAGGATTATTGTTAATATTGATAGCAAGCTGCCCTCAATGTCCTGCTTATTTCCCCACCCTCCCAGCACGTGACGTGTGGGCCCCAGGCATGGAGGACAATGGGTGGCCAGGAACAATGCAGCCACTGACGTTGAACCATGTTTTGAATGTGAAACTCTGCATTTTGAGTGCCAGATTCAACGCAGTAAAGTGTTCCGGTGGTGGAGATGGATGAATAGAGACGTACGGTGTAAATTAAATGTGCTATTCTTTTTCTCCCCCATGTTTTTTTTTTTTTTTTAAATATAATAAAAAGCCCAACACCTTGGTTTCTCTTAATTTTATTCTCTTCTTGAGGATTTTGTTAACAACCAAATGACTGGTCAGCTTTGTCTGGTAACTTATAGGAGAACTGATTGAGAATGAAAGGGTGTGGAGGTGGAGGGGAGTAATTGTGGTTTCTTTTTTTTTTCTTATAGAAGGAGGAAGCAATTCTAGAATTAAAAGGGAAAATTCTAGCACAGCAGATATAGGATAAAAGAGAAAATCCCTTGTTCACCAGTAAAAAAAAATTAGTTCCTGCAAGAGTATGGGATTAATTGGACACTGGCCCTCTGACTCCTAACAGACTTGTAACTTCAAGCACTTCATACAGTCCATGGTGAAAGATAGGATCCTCCAGGCAGTGATTCAGAGAAGGAACACAATGCACATCACGATGCATAATTGTGGAGGGACCCTGGTGTTTCAGTAGAGCGATACAGTGTCTAGCAGAGCTCTTCTGAACATAAGACACTAAAAGACAGCACAACTAAGTGGCACCATAAACTTTCCCAAACCCTAGGATCTCCTCCTTCTGGCTCACCCACCAGGTTCATCTGGCTCACAACTTGGGCTCATCTCTGAGAAGTAGCATGGCTTGCCATAAGGTAGATCTCAGTAAAACACTCAGCCAGATGAGGTGGCAAAGGGGTGTCAACCAAAAAAAAAAAACAAACGAAAAACCATCAAGTTTTCTCTAAGGCGAAGTATAGCAAAAGCCTTCATCCTGAATGGCTGCGAGGGGTGGATGCCACC
The DNA here is from genome assembly GCA_033556795.1 of Tapera naevia. Lineage (NCBI taxonomy): Eukaryota > Metazoa > Chordata > Aves > Cuculiformes > Neomorphidae > Tapera > Tapera naevia. Next base: position 993,757 of record JAUMJJ010000063.1, read on the forward strand.
GGGCTCTGGGTACATCGTGTCTTCAGCAAAGCACTGTTGTGACAGCACTGGGGAAGGTGCCAGTGCTTGGCTACAACTCAGTATCCCTTTCATCTGATCCTTCTCCCAATAATGGGGTTTTCTGTTGCTACTCACTGCCGTGCACTCCTTTTGCCTGCCTGTAATTAGTCTGTTGGCTTTTCTCTTTCTCTCCTCTCATTTCTTTTTAGTCTCATTCTGACCTACTGTGGTTTAAAAATGTTCAGGAAGCTTTAGAGGGACAACCCACCTTGACACCATCCCTACTCAGCTATTGGGTGTGGCTTTTGCTGTTTTCTCTTCCATCCTTGTTTCTGCTCAGCTGCATTGGAGGAAACTAGCCCGGTACTGCTCACCCTTTTTCTTCCTCTCTCTTCCCACCTCCCTTCCTGCTCTTCTTTCCCCCTTCTTGTCTTGGACCTCCTGTGGCCACCTAGAGGACCACACACCCTGCAGTCTCCTCTGTCCATCCCATTGCTCTATCCCCCCAAGGCCAATCAGATAATTTCAACAGGACTCTCTCTGTCTGCCTTTTTGTGAAGCCCTGGGGTAAAGCTGCCGTAGCAATGAGAACCTCCTCCACAGCTTGCCCCAATCCATGGCTCCTGTCCTTCCATGCCTGTCTGTCTCTCTGTGCCCGGAAATTTTCTGTCTGCCTCAAATTGCCTCTCCCTGCCAGCTCCCAGCACTCTGTCTCCCTCCTTCCTTTGCTTCCGGCTCCCCTCTCTCCTCCTCCTCTACCCACGCACCTTACTTTAATTAGAAATACAATGAAAATGCTTATCACTATGTCTTAATCAGCAAGTCATTCCCCAGCAAGTCCAGAAGGAAAACCCCCCTTTCCTCCTCACCTCTCCTGTCTCCCCCACCACCTCCACAGAAGAATGGCACACAGATTAGAAGAGGAACTCTGGGGAAGTGTTGCTGAATGAGGTGAACCTAGAGATCTGAACAGGCTGGAGGAAAGGGTCTGTAGAAAGCCTGTGATATTCAACAGGGATAGTGCCTGGGAAGAAAGAGCAGCAGCTGACTGGACAGGGCTGAGAAATGGTCCTGGTGTTGGTCGCAGAGAGCAGGGTGAGCAAGATCCACCAGTGTATCCTGGCAGCAAAACAGATATTCTGGACTGTAGGAGCATGAGCACAGTCAGGAGCTCAATAGAAGCGATTATACCCCTCTACTCAGGACATATCAGACCCTACCTACCTTCTGTGACCAGGTTTGCACCCCTCAGAAAAAGGGATTGATGAACTAGAATGAGCTCAGCACAGGACACTGAGATGGTCAGGGCTACAGCACTTTACTAGTGCCTGGTGTGGCACCAGGGCTTGTCCACCAGGGAGAATCAATGGCTTTGAGGGGTCCTAACAGAAATCACCTGTACCTGTGGAGGTTACCAAGAAGACAGTGCCAGGCTCCAGGCTCTTCGCAGAGCTGGATGGTGAGAGGACAAGAGGCCAGTCATAAATTAAAATAAGATTCTAAGTCCAGGTATAAAGAAAAGGATTTTCCCTCTAAGAACAACCATATCGTGGAGCAGGTTGCCCAAAGAGGGTTTTGAAATCCCCATCTGTGGGGTTTTCAATATCTGAAACCTAACCCACCTCATCTGACCCAGTAGCTGACCCAATTTATAGTAGGTGGTTGAGCTAGAAACCTCCTGAGGTCCTTTCCAGCCTTAATAATCCTGACATTCTATGACCAGACCTTACTCTGATGAATACACACACTCTGAAAATTAATGGAGAAGGAAAGAGGTAGCAGGGGCTGGAAATAGACAGATTTGGTGGTGAAGGTTTTACAGACAGTTTATCCTAGACTCTGGCATTGGATAGGACAAGGTGAGGTTGCAATCAGATCACATACAAAATTAAATCCAGTCTGTAACCTGTCCCTATCTCTTATGGCAATACCTTTACGCTGATCCAGAGATACACAGATTGCACATTCTCTCCCAGTTAATGAGGTCTCTTACTGGTGATGTAGGTTTAAGGTGAACACTCTGAGGTACAAAGACTACAGCATGAAAGACTCCAAATCTGTCCCAAACCCTCAGATGGCTGAGAGCTGATGCTTTCACACAAACACAGATACATAAAAATCTTATGCTCAGGAAAGCTGGGTGAAAGTGGAAAAGTAAGCAAGGCAGAGAGCATCACTCTCTGCCAAACATACCACTATCATGATAAGTGTAGGGGATAAAGTGGCATTGGGAGGGTCTGCTGTATTAGGAAGCCTGCATTTACACTGTCAGGCTTTTGTCCCCTTCCCCACTCACTGGAACTCCCCACCTTCAAACAAACCATGCAGCCCTTCTATACCAGTTTGCTTCTGCCCTAAATCACCCTCCTGTTTCCCTGGAGAGCCATATGGCAGAAGTATTTGCCCACATTCCATCTCTGGTAGGGAACATATGTGTGCCCTCCTGCAGCACATGGAAATGGGGTTGAAATGGAGACCTGACCCCTGTCCCTCATGCCCTTCAGCTCAACCACTGCTCTCTTGCTCCACAGGGACTCTGTTTTAACTAAATGCATGAGGTAACTGAGACCTCTTTTCAGCAGCACCTGCTGACTACTCTGGATTTTACTCTTACCAGGCTGGCTCCAGTCCCACCAGAAAACATATAGCCAGGAGCTATGAGAGCAGGAATCTATCCTAAGCCTCCCTGGCACACTGCCCACCACCTCAAGCGGAGGCAAGGCACCTCCCCACTGGCAACAGGCTTTGAACCCTCTTTTTAGGTGGTATTAATGAATCAGCATCCCACTGCCTCTGGATGCTGTCATTGGGAGGGGATGAGAAGCCCCGGATGTCCTCAGCACCTCTCTGAGGGTGTTCCGGCAGGGAACTCTCTAGGATTAGGGAATCCTTTATCTCTGGCTTATATAAGACCCGGGGACTCCTTTTATGGTTGGCTTTTCCTGCTTTGTCAAGAGCAAAGAACAAATGCAGCTTCATCTGCGCTTGTGGGTTGGCTTAAACTGATTAAGCATCTGATTCAAGCTCAGTACGGAACAGGCTTTTGATGGGCGGACTTAATTTGGTGTAAAAACCAGGATGCTGACCCCCTCCGTTTCCAAATATTCCGGAGATAGTGGTTGGTCCGGTGTAATTAAGCAGTGGGAATGACTCCCACCTACCAATGTTTTAGAATGTCCAGAGTGCTCCAGTTTGTACCAAAGTGCCCCCTTAGAGTGTTTCCCCCTCTCCTTCCCCCCTCCTCTTTTCTTTTCTTTCCTCTCTCTTCTTTTTCCCTGCTAATTTACCACCATTTCCAAGCATTTGCATTAAGAGTGAGCTCACTCTGTGTGTGAGTGTACGCATGTGAGGGTGTGTGCGGGGGGCCCGTGGGTGTCTCTCTCGGTGTGACACACTGAATTCTTCCTCATCTCCCCCTCTGTGAGTCCTGCCTGGGGAAGCATGCTAATGATGACCTTGCTGAGTAAATAGTTGTGGAACGAATAAGTGTTTTTCCTGCAATCCGAAAGGCGGAAGGTGCGATTACTCATCCATCTATCCAACTGTCTCCAGCACCTTTCAAGTGCTTCTCGCGTCGAGTCTGGGGGCGTACGCGAGGGGGTGGGAAGCGAGGGGAGGCTGCCAAGATCTGGGTTGCCACAGACACCGGCCTCGCTTTTCCTCCAATGAGCGCTGTGCTGAGAGTGTGAGAGGAGGCAGGGCACCACCCACATGTTGAGCTGTGCAGAGTATAAGTAGATGGAAGAGCCTGGACTAGTGGCAGTTCAGACAGGGAAGAGAAGCAGCTCTTTGCATCTCTAGTGAAAGCGCTTTTGGCTTGCCAAGTTTGCAAGAGGAGAAATCACCGGAATTTTTACAGCAGCTTCCAGCTTCTGTGTGCATCTCTGTGTGTTTTTCTTCAGTTGGAGACTCTCTGCCGTTCAAGATTCTCAGCTCCGGACAAGCAAGTAGCGGGCACGTGTGCGGGGCTGGACATCTCCACCAACTCCTTCTCCTTGCTCCTGGAGAATCCTGACTCTCTCTGGGACACTGTGAGCACCTGAGACCGGCATTTCCAGCTGGGCACCAGGAGAAATTTGCCTACAACTCTCTCTGGGATCCACAGGGACGGAACAGCTCGCTCTGCGGTGATATCTGATTTGGTTGTGTTTGTGTTCAAAAGTCTTTTGAGGGGGGTTTAGAAGTCTCTGTGTGTCTTTTGGGAAGTGTTGTCGTGGGATTTTTGAGAGTCAGCACTAGCACCAGGGCTTACAACTCAGTTCTTTCTGTGGTTGACACTTGCACGGTCGGAGTCATGCAGTTGGATAATGTCACCAACGCAGGCATCCACTCTTTCCAGGGGCACCGTGGAGTTGCCAACAAGCCCAATGTGATCTTGCAGATAGGGAAATGTAGGGCAGAAATGTTGGAGCATGTCAGGAGGACCCACCGGCACCTCCTGTCTGAGGTCTCTAAGCAGGTGGAGCGTGAGCTGAAAGGCTTGCAGAAATCAGTGGGGAAGTTAGAGAATAACTTAGAGGACCATGTCCCAACTGAAAACCAAAGATGGAAGAAGTCCATCAAGGCCTGCCTGGCCAGGTGCCAGGAAACTATTGCCCATCTGGAAAGATGGGTCAAGAGAGAGATGAATGTTTGGAAAGAGGTCTTTTTCCGTCTGGAGAAGTGGGCAGACCGTTTAGAGTCCATGGGAGGCAAATATTGCCCTGGGGACCATGGCAAGCAGACTGTGTCCGTTGGGGTGGGAGGCCCAGAGATAAGGCCTAGTGAGGGGGAGATTTATGACTATGCCCTTGATATGAGCCAAATGTATGCGCTGACCCCTCCTCCTGGGGAGGTGCCCAGCATTCCCCAGGCACATGATTCCTATCAATGGGTCTCTGTGTCAGAGGATGCTCCAGCATCTCCGGTAGAGACCCAAGTCTTTGAGGATCCCCGGGAGTTCCTGAGCCACTTGGAGGAATACTTAAAGCAGGTGGGTGGAACAGAGGAGTACTGGCTGTCTCAGATCCAAAACCACATGAACGGCCCAGCTAAAAAGTGGTGGGAATACAAGCAAGACTCTGTCAAGAACTGGGTTGAATTCAAAAAGGAGTTCCTGCAGTACAGTGAGGGAACTCTGACTAGGGATGCTATCAAAAGGGAGCTGGATTTGCCCCAGAAAGAGGGGGAGCCCCTGGACCAGTTCCTTTGGCGCAAGAGAGACTTGTACCAAACTCTCTACGTTGATGCAGATGAGGAGGAAATTATCCAGTATGTGGTAGGCACCCTCCAGCCCAAACTGAAGCGCTTCTTGAGTTATCCCTTGCCCAAGACCTTAGAGCAGCTGATCCAAAGAGGGAAGGAAGTCCAAGGCAACATGGACCACTCTGAGGAGCCCAGTCCACAGAGGACCCCTGAGATTCAGTCAGGAGATTCTGTGGAGACTGTGCCTCCCTCAAGCACTGCCAGTCCCGTGCCGAGCAATGGGACTCAACCTGAGCCCCCCAGCCCACCAGCTACTGTCATATGAGACAAGCTAAGGGGGGTAGCAATCTGGGTTACATGAAAGGCAGAGGGGGCATATTTAGGAAGCTTCTCCTTGGAGAGAGGTTCTGACTGAGACGAGACATGAGGTGTGCTGAGCCCAACAGCCCATAGCAGAGGAATTAACTTTGCCTGTGGGGGGAGGGAGGCGGTCAGGGAGAGGCACCTTAAGATGTTGTTGCCCACCTCACCTGAGCCATGCAATACAGTGGTGCTGGAGATACTGCTTGCATCACTGTGGGGAATGGACAATTCTACAAGATTCCCAACAAGAATCTAGAGACAATTTTCAACTTCAGAGACAGCCGCTTAGCGCTGGCGGCTTTCAAGGACTTCATAAAAGTGCAGCATCAGCTGAGGGTTCTTACCCATCTGGATCTCTCCTTCTCTATTCCCTCATCTGAACAGATGTCTCTGTCCTGAGGAGGCATCTTTCTTTTGATCCTTTACCCATTTCTGATTTACCACTGGGCTTCTGTTCTCTCGGCAATCTCCTCTTCTTACTTGTTCCAAAGTATTAAATATTTTTTGTATTTTTTTTAGAAGAAATCCTATGAAATCAGGAACTGAAAACTTTGAGAAAGTGGATTATTTTTAGTGGTTTTCATTTTACTGCACCTAAGACCTGCTTTAATGTTTTTCCTCCTAAGAGGCTTTTACAGGTTTATTTCTTGTCTTAGTTTCTGCTCGATATAATGAAGGCCACTGCAGTGCAGAGGCAAACTTCACCCTTTTTATGCACATTATGTTGTGCATTCACCAGGAAACAGAGTTTCAAATTAAATTCTGAGCTTATTTATTGAAGGGGCACTCTGTTTCCTTTCAAAGAGGAGTGAGTGTCAAGGTGGAGAGAGAAGGCACCAGAGCTATTTTGAGAGGGTGGAGGGAGGTAAGGGATATAAATCCTTGTACTTTGAATGAAACAAACAAACACAGCCTAAATCCAGAGTAAAATAACCCCAGAGCAGCAAATTAAGTCCATGCTGATGTGTGGAGACCACAGAAGCTTTTGCCATGTAAAAGCAAAAAGAAGTGAAGAGAGGAGCTGTGTGCCCCAGCACAGTTTTAGCCTGTGCAACACAACAACGAGTTTCTACTCATGCAGACAGACTCAAAATGCTCCTGTAAAGCCTGGCACCCTGTCCTGCAGCATCCGAGGACAGAGTGCTCTCTATTCACAAAGAACTTTCTCCTTATCGTGGATGGAGATGGACTTGAACTCTGTGACATTTTCCATGTTAAGACAGTAATGCTCAGCACTCACCTTGCTGTGGCTGGCACCTGATGATAGGACTTGGAGATGAAAGTGCTGGAAGACATATTCGGGGTGTTTGGCTCTTCAAAGCTTCTTGAGGCTGAACACATCTTGAGCATCATCTGCATTCACCACCAGACCAAATAAGTATCACCTCTGCAAGAGATGCAGCAACAGGAAAGCCCCTGAGATGCTCCTGACACTACCACAGCAGTGACAGTTGGCACCGGTGGCTTGGAAGGCCTTTGGTGTTCCTCCTTCCAAGAAGCTGAAGGTAAGGCAACTGTCTGATATTGTCCTATCTACACTCCTCAGGCCTGAGTTAGCCATAGCCCAATAGTAAAAAAAAATCTGAAAAATGACATGAAGCATTTTAAGAAAAGGGAAGGGAGGGTCAGACAAAGGGAAATAAAGGACAGTAAGTGGGAAAAGCTTCCAAACAGGACAGTATCTTGCAGTTACTCATTAATATAAGAAGGAAATGGGAAACTTCTTCATTAGCCCAGCCCAAAGACCTGCCCTGTGAACCTCTGGGCTTGTGTCTTCTGCTGTGACAACACATCACAAGACCATGCATAACCCAAGGAGATGCATACCTTCTCTGCACCCTAGCTAGGTGTGAGTCAGTCTCAGGAGTGGTGGGGGCTCTCCTGTCACTTGTTCAGAGTGAGTTAGTTTGGCAGTGGTTGTAGAGAGAAAGGAGCATTTCTCACTAATGACCTGGAATGAGTGGTGGGGGAGTGGGTGTCATTGCTGAGGATGAGCTGGCCGTGCATTACGAGCATTATCTTCTCTTGCTTACAGTGACTCACTCAGATTCTCCTCTGAGAAGGAATCACTAGACTGTGCTCAGGATTTGGAAGGGAAACCAAAGGGAAAAATCTTCAAAACCAAGCAATCAAAATCATACCTACTGTCAGAATCCGCGGCCACCAAAAGCTGAATCCACTGTCTGAAGGAAAGACTGGCACAGGTAATTACCTCTCATCTTGCCCTAGTAGGCTTTTCTTAGCCTCTCCCCTGCCCTGACCCAAGATATTGAATAGTAGCCCAGGTGCAAATATTTCTGCTGGTCTTGAGACCTCAGCCCCAAAGGTTGCAAGATGGTGGCACCACCAGTTAGGTGGGATTTCAGCTTCTTGCTGTAGGAACCTAAGCAGGGGACAGTGTGCATCATACCTTGCTTTCTGCAAGGCAAATATGTAGACAGCAAAACTCAGTATGATCTGCAGACTGCAGACACCTAGTGGGCAGTGAATATAACCCTCCTGAGAATATGGATCTCCTGAGAAATGCCCTGGATTCTCCACTTTGAATATAGCATCATAGAATGGTTTGGGTCAGAACGGACCTTAAAGATCACCCAGTTCAAACCCCTCTGCCATGGGCAGGGACACCTTCCACTGGATCACGTTGCCCAAAGCCCCATCCAACCTGGCCTTGAACACCCCCAGGGATCAGGCTGCCACAGCTTCTCTGGGAAACCAGTTTCAGTGCCTAATCACTCTCACAGTAAAAATTTCTTCCTAATACCTAATCTAAATCTCCCCCTTTTCAGCTTAAAATCATTATCATATGTCTAGTCACTGCGCTCCCTGATAAAGAGTCCCTCCTCATCTTTCCTGTAGGCCCCTTTAAGTACTGTAAGATACTATATCTAACCTGAGCTGTTGCATTTATTTCTTTTACAGAGATCCTTGCTGCTGTTGCTGAGTTTCCTTCTTTGTGTCCAAGAGTCCTGCTTTCCTAGGGTAAAAGCAGGTGCTGCAGGAAGACAGAGGGCAAATCGTGCACCAAAGAGTCTCCTACACAGTGCAATGCCATGCTCAAGGTGCTGAGAACCAGAATGAAATGAGGAAGATACTTCCAACAGGATGAAGAAGAGGCTGAGCTGATCCAGGTACTCAAAGCATAGAAGAAAGTATTAACAATGAAAACAGAAACCAAGAAGCAGAACAGAAGAACGAAGATCGGGCTTTGGGGATGGCAAGGATGCTGGGCTTGTACTGACTGTCTGTTGAGATGATACCATACCTCTGCAGTTTGGGGCCACTGGGACTCACCTAAAAAAATCTTCACTAGATTATCAATTAAAAAACTTTCCTGATTAACTTTTCCAAATGACTGACCCTACCTAGGCTACGAACCCTCCATGCTGTTAATGCTGTAACTCATTTTTCCTGAGTTGGGGGTAGCTTCATTTTCATGCGGGTATCAGTTTTCAAACCTCAAAGGGCTCTGGAGGTTTAGAGAAGCATCCCAAAGTCCAGATGCTTGTCTGAACTGCTTGAGCCTGCACAACTGGGCTGGCTGTCTTACCAGAAAGGAGTCTTATGAGACAGCAGGTGCTTCCTGGATCTGCATGGGCCAGAGTTACTGCAAGAACTGTGGTTCTTGTTCTGGCTTTGGCAGAACTGTTTCCATCCAGACCCAGGATGCACAAGAAACAAAAAGACAAGAACTCAAGTGAGTTGAACAAGACAGTTTTGGTTCACATCTCAGCTGAAGAGGTCCATTTAGGACCTCTCTCTTCCAGAGCCAGCTGTCCCGGGTATGCGAGTGTGTGTGTCAGCATGGGTGTATGTATGTTGAGCAATCAAATCCACCTAACTAAATTCTGTGCTGTTTCGTTGCATTTCAACTAAGCTAATGGGGCCTAATGTGCATTCCAACAATGCTCAGTAAAAATGTCCAGGTCTGGAAAATTATCTAAAAACTATGTAAAGGCAGACTTCACTGGCATCATCTCATGATCAAAATGATGTTTGATTTTGTGGTGCTTAATTTCCACAGTTCCTTTCAAGAGACTGGACTGCCTCAATGGGCGTTTCGTTTGCCATAGATTTTCCTGACTTTTAATGAATTAGCCAGTCTGTCGTACATGATAATTTGGTCCTGAGATTTGTACATTTTCAGCTGACTTTTTGGAGTGTGCAGAACTGAATCTCTTGGATTTATTTTATTTCAATTATTGCTCCTAGCAGAGTGGAGCTTTACTTGTAGCACCCTGGTTTATATTACCAGCCTCTCCAGGAAGGACTGGTACTTTATTTTCCTGGGGCAGAGTCACATGAATGAAGAAGTGTGTATGTGCAGTGCCTGTGAAATTTTAGCTAATATCAACCACTGGATTTTTTTTTCCTTAGGTAATTTTACATTTGACTCTGACAAAACTACTTTAGAGTTTTTATTTTTACTAGAGATATAATTAATTCAAACAAACTTGTACAAAAGGCAAACATGTTGAATCACTACAGGCTATAGGGGCTGAAGCCAAAAGGTCTTTGTAAACCGACATCACTTGCCCTAGTCCTGACTGTATCAGGCAGTTTATTCCTCACGTATCATGTTGGAATTACAAGATCACACCAAGCCACTAGAACCTGTCAATAGAATAGTGCTACATTCTATTTGCTATTGTAGCAAAGTCTTTTGTAGATTTATATAATAAAACTTTGACATTTCTGCTTCAATTACTTTTTGCCTTGCTTTCTGGTCTTTCTTCCTTGGTTCTTGGGAGACTCAAGTAGCTATTGCCCTTTGAAGATCTGGTCTTGTGAGCCATTTGGGTTTATTTCACTCATGAAATTTACCTTCTCAGAAAAAGCAGATGTTTGGCATGAAAATAAAATATGCTGGGCCTTTGGAGGGGGCTGGGGTAGTGGCGATATAGAAAATATGGATATGCTTTAAGGGGGCTATTTAGCATCTCAGATGATTGAATGAAAAGAAGTCCACGAGGCTGGGAGAATTTGTCCCTTGCAAGACTGTGTGTTGTGCAGGGCACTTGGTGGTACGGATGAGAAAAATTCTGTTGAAACAGAAAGTGATCACATTCGTACCCATGCTTGAGGGGCAATATGCCTTGAAGGTCTGAGGCAAGTTGAGGCAAGGTGAAGAAGTGGATGAACCTCCATCTGCTCTACCTGACATCCAAATTGTCTGCAGCAGTTATAATCACAGAATCATAGGATCATTAAGGTTGGAAAAGGCTTCTAAGATCGTCAAGTCCAACCATCAGCCCAACTCCACTGTGTCCACTAAACCATGTCCTGAAATGCCACATCTACGCATGATGAAAAGCCAGCACTCAGAAGCACAGAAACCCAGGAGATATCATCAGGCTGGTGCTTTGCTATGCAATACATTCCTCTACAGAAGTGTTGTTCTTAATTCCTTGGTTGCATTACCTATAAAACACTTCTGAGTCACCAAGGCTGGAGGAAAGAAACATATCAAGGGACATAGCTCAGTGTTTTAAATTAAAATGAGTGTATTTGCAATGGGCTGGGCTCAAAGATTTGGCCTCAAAGACCTTCAGTCCATGCAGATAGAGAGCTCTTCTCTGGCTCTACAAATTCTTACTCTTCTGAAAAATTTTGCTTTCAGGTAAGTTTAGTCCCCATTTACTGCTCTGTCCCTGGTGTCTCCCCAGCAAGGAAGGTATTCGAAGTAATAATCTGGGCGTGATTCAACTGGTAATGTGCACTTGGGTTGTTCACTGGGAGAAAGAAACAGACTCATTTCTTTCAAAATAGACACTAAGTGTGCATTGCCAAATGCACTTCCTTTCGGGCTCAGGTTGCCAAGGCAAAACATGGTCTGATGGTCAAAGATGCCTAAGGGACAGCTGTTAACCCTTGTGTCTTCAGCTCTTTACATCTCCTTAAACTACAAACTCTTATAAAGGGTGTGAAAGAAACCTTGAAGATGTCATTTGGGTCCCCAGCTGAACTCTGCCTTTGTGTCCTCAAAGTCTTTGTGTCCTTCTGCCTTTATTCATCAGTAAAGACATGAAAAACAAGAATTAAGAGTCCAGAGTGGCAAAAATGGGTGAGGCCAGTGTCACCCCATCCTGGGACAGTATAAGAAAAAATGTATAGGAGAGCCGTATTAGACTTTACATGGTCTATGGACATGGCCAAAGGGCAGGGTCTCCTTCAAGGACCAAACCTGTGCCTTGCAGAGCAAAAAGAAAGAGCTGCTCAGCTGGAGGTGCTGAGCTCTTCCAGCAGAGGGGGGCAGAACTCCACTGTATACTGTGGAAATTAAAATTAATATATGCTCTAAAGAAAAAAAAATCTGTCTTCATCATCATCTGTGCCCACACCCCCAGTCCCACATCTTCTGTGATACAAGATCAGTGGTTGCTTCAACGGAGGAGGTCTGAGGGCAAGGAGAAAAAGGGCAAATGAGAGGTCAGTGTGTAGAGGTGAGAAGGACTGATGGTCAGGTTATGGTAGAGGAAGGTGGACAGGATGGGGATGCCCTGCTGAGGGAAGTGGGAAATGTAGATGAGACCAGAAAATGCCTGACTACAATGGATAAACCCAGAAGGTTTCCAATTTTGTTTCACAGCCTTCCGGATTATAATCTAATAATTGCCTTATTACTCTTCCTGGCCCTATCAGTAGGGAGTCACTTGGGATAGATAGAAACCATAGCCCAGCAATGGATTAACTACCTCTAACTAGTTGAAACATCCTACAAAATCAAAGTGGGAATCACCTCTGTCCTTGCTGGGGCAAGATTCTGAATGTGGAGATATTCACAAGCATCCTTCTGCTGGTGGAGAAGGCAGTGAATTTACAAAATTAAGAAATCATTAATTCAAGCTTAACTTCACAATTTTCTGGGCTTTTTTTTCTGCCTTTATCATGGTTACACAGATGATCTTCTTCATTTGCTCATTCAGGGCATCTTAAAGGAAGCGCTAAAATGGTAAGATGGACCTTCTCAGAGTATTGCACTCATGTACAAAATAGTTGTTCTCTTTTTTGCCACCCTCCTTCCTATCTCCTCCTTTTTTTAATAAAAGTGATTGCAACGGTCAGTCATGTAAATCATATTTATTGACTTCTCAGGCAAACATATGTTTGTGCACAGCCTGACTGCTCCCCTGGAGCCACTTCTTCCAGCAAAGGAATGTGTAATTAGGGAGGTTGTGGAACTTTCATTATTGACACAATCGACTGTAATGGTTCCACTTATCCCATCAATATGATGCTCTGGTGAGCTCTGGGTGCTCACTCTGCTCATGGAGCATGATGTTATCTTAGAGCTGTTCCCACAGATACTAATTCTCGCTAAGCATGAATTGCAGGCAACTGACATGCTTTTTACAGCTAATATCTAATCATTAAAAATTGAAAGGAGGATTACTATGTGCAAAATTACCCTCAATTCAACAAAGAGCTTTAGGAAAAGAAAACGTAAGTTATAATTACCAAAGGGACAACCATTTTCATTACATTTTAGGCTCTATTTAGTACTAGTAGGATCATATTTCTGAAAGTTAATGTAATCATAGAATCATAGGATAGTTTGAGTTGGAAGGGATCTTAAAGCCCGTTCAGTTCCAATGCCCCTGCCATGGGCAGGGACATTTCCCACCAGACCAGGCTCTTCAAGACCCCATCCAGCTTGGCCTTGAACAATTCCGGGGACGGGGCATCCACAACTTCTCTGGACTACCTCTGCCAGTATCACATGACCCTCATTGTGAAGAATTTCTTTCTAATGCCTAATTTAAATCCTCCCCTTTCAAATTTATGCCCATTCCTCCTCATCCTATCAATATATGCCCTTGCAAAAAGTCTCGGATGAACAATACCAACACTCTCAGCCTGTCCTCACAGCAAAGTCCAGCACTCTGATCATGCATTGTCAGTGTGTTTATGAACTTTCAACCTGTTAACTTGAGTCATGCAAAACCAGAGACTCTGGAGAGTCTGATAGGGAGTGGCTGAATAGAGGACAGTTGTTTCATCGTTTGCACATAGGCTAAGACTGAATGTGCCTAGCCAATATTAGATAAATGAACTGAAACACAAGCCATAAGTACCTAGAAAATCAGATTTCATTTAGTCCTGAGGCTCACAGAAACATTTACTGCATAAAGTTTCTTTTTCTTCTAAAGGAATAGAATCCTGACATTTTCAAAATGAACTTTTTTGACTTTTTGTTCCTAAAAAGCATCCCATAAAAACTGACTTCCACTTGAAAAATCACAAAAGAAAGGAGAAAAAAAAAAAAAGGAAAAGAAGAGAAGAGAAAGGTTAGAAAACTCAAAAAAGAAACTGAATGAACTGGGTTTGGTACTAAGAGGCATATGTTGAGTTAGTGCAAAAAGAAACCCTCTTTTCATTTCAATTTAATCCATTGAGATAGTAGAACAGCTTCCCTTCTGGCTTGATCTTGTCCCATTTTGCCCTCTCCTGGTTTTAATATTTAACTAAAAAGGCTCCATCATTTCCCTTGTTGCAAAAAAATACACCCTTTAGAGATTTAGAGGGATATTTTTGCTAAATCTACCACCAGTAAATTCTGCTTCCTCGCATAATGGACATTCTCCTGGGAACCATATTAAGATAGTGAGAGGGTAGGCATCTTCTCTTCCTCTTTTGCACGGAATATCAGACCCATGAGTGCTTCTCCATGACAAGATCAATCCAACCTTCCCAGGTTCTTCTTTGCACAGGGTGTCTACTGCATCACAGTCATTGCAAATGAAATACAAATTCAACCTTAGATCAGCAAGTACCCACAGACTGCTGCAGAATGTACATACAACCCAAGCATCTGGAATTGCAAACAAATGCCATAATAATCCAGGAGATGTTTCCTGTAGGCTTTTCATACATGAGATTTGAACAGCTGGCAAATGTTTTTTAGAATATGTCATGTATAATCTAGCAAGATCATGCAATATCCACATATTTTCCTGACAATTTTTCACTATTTTTTTATTGCTTTCAGTTTAAATCAAACTAGATAAAGAGACTGGGCACTTTAAACATTCCTACCAGACATTACCTCCTGTATCAAGCTGGATTACCCATAAGGAGGCCACCAAGGGTCTCTGCAAAACAGAGGAACCATAGTATAGTTGATTTTTCATGGAACCACGACAAGAAAACTAGGACATTTGTCACCTCTATAAGCAGAATTCGCTGTCTGGCAACACTTCTAGCAAGAGAGTGGAGCTTGCTGGCTAAAAACACGCAGAGTGAAATAGGACCTAGGAGCAATTAAAAGAATCATGAAGAGTTTGCCTGTTAATATTATTCTTTATTCTTTTTACCCAGACAGCTCACCTAGAGATGTCTCTTCAAGGACGGGACACACTTAGTGCCTAATGTCCAAACCCAGCATCACAGAGAAGTCATGAGACTAGAATTCAGGCCCATTCCCTGTTCAAGAAGGAAGTGACTCCTGTCAATGGGTCTGATTCATCCCCAACACAGCAATGTATTCAGGGCACAGAAAAAAATCAAATTGTCTATCCCTTTCCACAATACCATGGCTTTAGATGACCACTCTTTTCTTCTTTTATGGAAGATCTTTCCAAAACTTCCCATAGCTCATGATGTCATTGCTTATGCAAGGTTCCCTCCCAATTCTGATTATCAGAAGCAATTGAACACTTCCGGGTTTCCTTCCTACTAAGCTTTTTCTCTAACGATCAGAGTGCAAACTAGTTATTTGTCTGGAATTTTACCTGGTTGCTGAAATCAAGGTGTGATCACAGACTCCAAAGCTGTCAAGCCAGCACCATTGCAAAGGCATGAGAAAAGCTTTGGAAAAAAAAAAAAAAAGAATAAGAGTATTTTTTTAAATAAATAAATAAATAAATTAAGAAAACCCTGAAAAACTCAGCCCCCTGCCACGAGGGACTTTAATAAACATTCAGACCTTGTTTCTATGACGCTGAGGCTCCACAGCTCAGAAGGTACAAACCGTCAATCAGGATTTTCACTGCTGGATGCAGGGATCCAAGTCTCTATGGAAACGAGACGGAGGTGATGGTGCCTATGAAGAGGTTTTCTGCATATATTCCTGTCCTGACAGTTTACATTTGCTGAAAATATTAATACTACTGTAGTTCTGGAAGAGATAAAAAATGTTTTAATTTCCTTGGACTGCAGACCCCAGCACTGTTGTCTCTTCTCCCTCCTTCTTGCTCCTCTAGTCTCAGTCAATGAACTACACCCTTTGCTTAGTTTTACTTCTTTACCACTGTATTATAAATGATTAAATTATTGATGCAGGCAACAAATTAATCTAATGAGTTACCCTCCACAGAGGATGTCAGGATATAACAAGGATTTGCAGCCTTTCAGGATGGATTTTAAAAGGGAGGTACAAGCAGAGGAGATGCTTTGGGTGTAGACAGGGTTTCCCAGGGGAGCATACATGCTTGTCGGGGAACAGGATAAAGAAATCTCCCCACTTCAAGGAATATCATATCCTGACTACACCCAACCCTGATTGCTCTGAAACAAAGCTCCAAATATGCCTGTTAGACAAGGGATCTCAGGACCTTCCAGTATCTCCTCTTGAGCATCCTCCAGACCATTTCTCTTACAGCTCATTTGCTTCTGCTTTGCTTTTCTTGCTGCTAGCCAGCCAGGAAACAAAGCCACCAGAGCTGCTCTGTGGGTGGGTGGTTTCCCTTTCTCTTTTGTTGCTCAGTTGCTTGTTCTTGGACTAGAGAAAAATAGAAATGGATAGCTTATTCAACATCTTGACTGGATCTGAGGAGCTAAAGAGAATTTTCCACTGGAAGAAGTTCATGAGGTTTTTTCTGCGCTTGTAGAGTCTGGGATCTGAAATGGAGTGTGGCTGTGCATGGAATAGAAGATTAGAGACAAATCTTCAAATTAAAAAGCTCTTACGCAGTAAATATGTTGAGGGCAGGACTGTGGAGTGCCACGGGAGCACAAACAGGAGATAGTGAAGGGTCAAGCGTCAGACTTGACAAGCTTGATAGGTAAAAAAAGCATAGTGACGTGCCTGTGACTACCATGCAGTGAAGGTGGAGATGACTGTCCGCCAGGACCTTGGCTCTGGTCCTCACAGATGCAGTAAGTCCTTACCTAAACTGATTGCAAGTCAAGCAGGAACTATCAGTCCTGGGGTAGTTGTTCAATAAATGTCACTACAGGAGAGGTTGAGGACAGTGTCAACGACGAATCCTGCTGCTTTTTTATCCTGAAACACAATGAGTCATAACCTGTCTCCTGCTAAAACCTGGCAAAGACTTATTCCATGCTATGAGAGAGGAAGTGGCTGCTTACGCATTTACTGTTATCTTCTGTAAGATTGCCAGATGTTTTACACTACCACGTCCACTGTCATTGCATAGGGAATTCTGGGAAACTCTGATTCACTTGGGGGATCACATGACCACAGAGAGCTGCTGGATTATCTTGTCTTCCTACTTCGTAGAATCACAGAGTTGTTTGGGTTGGAAGGGACCTTAAAGGTCATCTGGTTCCAACCCCCCTGTTGTGGGTAGAGGCATGTTCCATTAGATCAGGTTGCTCAAAGCCAAATCCAACCCAGCCTTTCTTGCCATGCAGCAATTCACAGATCATATTCTGTTTTAAGCTCTTTGAGTAGTAGAGAACTCACAGTTTCTCCAATAAATCTAGCTCAAGGCTTTTTTACTGAGGGTAGGGAGAGCAAGACAGACCCTTCCTACTTGCAGAAGCCTTTTCTGTACTGTTAAAATATAGGGTCATAGAGCAGAGAAATTTGGGGTTGTTCAGCATGGAGAAGACAAAGCTTTAGGGAGAACTTACTGAGGCCTTTCAATACTTAAATGGGAATGATGAAAAATATGGGAAGTGATTTTTTGGTAGGGTCAGTTCTAGTAGACTGATTCTCTCTTATACAATTGTCCATGGGATCACGCTTTAAATAATGTTTGTACTGTGAGTTACCAGGGAAGTGATGGCACCCCTGTACTTGGTGTTGGTGAGGCCAGACCTTGAATGCTCTGTTTAGTTTTGGGGCCCTCACTACAAGAAAGACATTGAGGTGCTGGAGCGCGTCCAGAGAACAGGAATGAAGCTAGTGAAGGGTCTGGAAAACAAGTCTTATGAGAGACAGTTGAGGGAACTGGGCTTGTTTAGCCTGGAGAAGAGGAGCACGAGGGGAGATTTATTGCTGTCTACAATTGCCTGAAAGGAGATTGTAACAAGGTGGGTGTTGGTCTCTTTTCCAAGTGATAGGACAAGAGGAAATGGCCTCAAGTTGTGTCAGGGTACATTCAGATTAGACATCAGGAAAAAAGTTCTTCATTGAAAGGTCTGTCAGGCATTGAAACAGGCTGCCCAGGGAGGTGGTTGAGCCACCATCCCTGGAGTTATTTAAAAGACGGGTAGATGTTCTCAGTGATATGGTTTAATAGTGGACAGGTATGGTTGGACTAGATCACAAAGGTCCTTTACACCCAAGTGATTCTATGATTCTATGAAACATTTTCTTTGCACGGATTTTATTAATTCATTAAACATACTTTCTGCACCAGAACTTTCTTATTGCACAGCCTTTTCTTGTCTATTCTGTCCTCCCACTCATCAGGCTTACTTCAAACCCAGTAATGCCCTCCTTTGAATTACATAAATATCTCAACTCCACTGAGACCTGCTCCAATCTCTTCAACAGGTCAGTAGCCAGAGACAGCAGCTGCCATGGGGCTGTAGCTTGCTGCCAGAATATCTGTCAGCATCAGATATGGTGTTGAGGAGTATTTATCTGTACTCTACAAGCAGATCCCCCTGTTGCAGTAGTTAGCACCTCTGTTGAAGAAAAATGGACCTCAGAGAGTAAGCTTCTCTCTTTCTAAGGCTGAATTTCACAGAGTGAATTACACCATTGCAGAGGATCACAATAGAAGAAACTTTCCCAGCTTCCATCTGTATATTTTCTCTGCATAATTCAAGAATATTCTTCTTTCCATATCTTTATGGGGAGTCTTTTTCTGAACACTGCAACTGAGTTTTCAACAAGTACATTTTTTAATAATAGAGCTGGAAGATTTCTCATAGGGGTGAGCTCAAATGTACACTAGGGAATTATCTGTACCCCAGGGCATTTAAAATAATATAGAGGCCAACTTACCCCTCAGGCAGGACACTGCTGGAAGTGCAAGGGACATGAATGGGTTGAAGAGCTAATCAGTTCTGAGTGCTTCTATAGCTGCTGTTGCTAAGGAGACTGCATCCTTAGCATCTGCATGATGAGTACTCCCCTACCATTAACTTCTTTAGAAATCAGGCTCCCAGGTACTAAGTGATGAGAAGAAAGAAAGACAGAACTAGGATTCTAAAAGGGGAAATACCCTTATAGACTCCAACAAGTAAACAAACCCAAATCTCTTTTGACATGTTTTTGATCAAGCAGTGCTTTCCACACCAGTGTGGTTGCCATGCGATGGAATCTCTGAGTCACAATACGGAGCGAGGATGATGAAGAGAAATTCTGAACCACTTTCTTCTGTATGCAACAAATATATAGGACAGTAGTTGCTTATCATCATCCAGGCAGAGTTCATGCCTTTTCTACTCTTCTCAGCAACTGATCTTAGCCCTTATCTATTCAGTGAGCTAAGGAGGAGGGAAGGTCTCTATGCATTTACCCTCCACCCTAGAGCCTCACACATATCAATAGGAAGATTCCCAGTGTTTGAAATAGGCTTTGGGTCAAGTCTCTGCTCCTTTCCTTTACACTTTTAATGAAGACATGGTTACACATGTGCTATAGGTGTGGCCTTGACTGTACCAGCTTATAGGACTCAGTAGAGACATAGGACAGCTGTAGGAGATGAAGCAGCATGACTGCAGGGAAGTTACTTAGGAATTTAAACCTGAAATGGCACCTTAAGGAGTGTTCAGACCTTGGAGAACCTATTTCTGAAACAGTTCTTCGCAGAAGGATCCTGGCCCTGGAGTCCATCAGGTTGTCTTTTTCTCAGCTCTACTGCTGTTACTAACCTATATGTCAGCTCAGGAGTCTTCTAGAAAAGCAGCTATCTTGGTTAACAGTTTATTCCCCAGATTTTTCCACTTAGCTGGAATGACGTGCTGAGCATTTTAAAATTTCTCTTAATAAGTGAGTCCAAAGCCACCTCTGAAAAAGAGCACTTTGGAGTCTAATATATGTATTTATCTTTTCTTTGGTTTGGGATTTTTCAAAGGAAAACAATACATTATTCTGCAGCTTCAGCCTGCCTGGGTTCCCAGTTTTAATCAAATACTTCCATTCTTTCACCTCTAACTCTCAGCAATAGTGGTGTAATTTGCATTTTGCCATTTTTTTTCTGTAATGACAGAATAAAAACATTTTCTCCTTATTTCCCTTACTTTATCCTTATTATTGAAGCTGTTATGATGACTCAGTTCTAGTCAAGGATTTTTGTCTGAGAACCCCAGGTTCCCTGCCAGTCCCTGAACTGCTGAGCTGCCTATTTGACTGGTGTGGGATGCTGTTTTGTTGACCTGTTAATCACTCTTTTTCCAGTGTATATCCACTGGGATGATTTTTGAACTGGGAAAATAATACTGAGAAGGCTACACACACACACTGACTGCTCATGAACTATTCACAGTTTTGCTGAAAATGTTGTTTGTGTTCAAATCACAAGCACCTAGGCTGGAAATCTTGTGTCTCCTTCAAAGACTTCTCAACCTCAACCCGCTCTTTTCTAAGTCAGGTGCTCTGGAAAGTTAGGATACCCTAAAAGTGACTTGTTTATGCTTGGTAACCTCATCACAAGATTGAAATCAACCTACTTGATTTTCACCGTGGTAGCAGCCAAGAAAAGCAAAGAGTCAAATACGTTGGTAGGATGGGTTGAGATTTTCTGTTTGCTGGCTATGATGACAATTTGCCATGTCTGGATTTGTTTGGATTGCCTGTGGGTAACCAGGGCATACCCCTCAATGTTATTTCACACTAGCACAGCTTAATCCTGTGTAGGACACTGGGATACTGTTATCTCCTCAGATAAATGCATCCTCAGCAGCATGCATGGAGACTGGGTGTCAGACAACATCTCCCAGTAGGTGACATCCTTAATATATTGACTGCAAGCACCTGGTGGAAGGAGAATTTTCATGCATTGGTTATGGATAGAAGAATGCAACACTCCTAGCAGTAGGCAAGGAGTAAGGTAGGCAGGCTGCTGGGTACTCTATGGATGCTCAGAAACTTCTGGTGGATCACTTCATCCCATTACTGAATATTTCAATTATTCATCAGCCCCATGTCAACTCAGCTTTATTGTTCATGTGGAGACATAAAGCTAATACCAATGGGCTTGCATTGCAGCCATACTTGAACAATTTATGAGGAAGTGCATGTAGCCAGTGCACCACTGTTTTCCCCCCTCACCCTAAAGGGAAAAGAGTAGTTTGAAAATTCATAGATGCTGGGTTTTTTCCTAGAAGTTAACCTCTTAATGCAAATTAAACATCTTGGTTTTCTCTCTGGACAACACAGAGAGAAAGACATCTCCCAAAGGCTTTTTGTTTGACTTCATTATTTTGTGTAAGGATGCAATGAGTTTTGAAAGGCATAAAGTTGTCAGTTTTTTCAGTAGCTAAAACTGAGAGAAACCCCATTCCTAGAGTCAATTCCTATTGAGACAAACTCCACTTTTTTCTACTCCTACAATGCTCCATTCAGACTGTGGGTTCATATACATATAAAAATATACACACACATTTACGTATAGAGCCTAGAATTTCATAGCTTTCCTGTAACAAATGGTATCTTATTTCGTGTACTTTCAAAGGTTACAGGGTCTAATTAGAAGGTTGACTCCTCAGCATCTGGTGAAGTCAGGGAAACCTCTGGAACATGGGCACCCAAAACAGGAGAGGGTCTGTGATGTTGCACCACAAGTGCCTAATAACCAGTCCTGACTATGTAGGACTGTGAAATGGAAGGTGACTGCAAATATCTCATCCTCACTCTGTAAGATTGCTTCTCTAGTGTGCATGAATGTGTACCTTGCCAGACAAAATCTATACAGTTGAAGGTGCAACACGACAATAGCCTGGGAAAGAGAAGGCTCTGGGGAGACCTTATAGAAGTCTTCTAGTACTTAACAGGACCTACAGAAAAAGTGGGGAAGGGCTCTTTATCAGGAAGTGCAGGGATAGGATGAGGGGGAAGGGTTTTAAGCCGAAAGAGAGGGGATATAGATGAGATATTACGAAGAAATCTTTCCTGTAGGGGTGGTGCAGCACTGGAACAGGTTACCTAGAGAAATGCTGGCTGTTCCATCCCTGGAGGTGTTCAAAGCCAGGTTGGATGGGGCTTTGAGCAACCTGATCCAGTCGAAGGTGTCCCTGCGCACGGCAGGGGGTTTGGAACTGGATGATCTTTAAAGTCCCATCCAACCCAAACCATCCTATGATTCTGTGAAAAACACCTCATTTTGGCAGTGACTAAGAAATTAATTGCCTAGCAAAATCTAAAACTCTCCTCCTCGTGCTTTTAAAACAGCCCAACCCAACTCTCCTGCCTAAAGTTTTATTGCCTACTGATAAAATATTTCTGAATAAAAATGCAGGCCGTAGGCTTCCTGGTTTGTCTCTGAGGCATTCTTTGCTGCAGGGGGCTTTTATTTGTCTGTTCCTCTGAAGCTCACCGTCTGCTCCCTGTTCCAATCTCACTCTACTTTCTCTGCCTGACATATGTGAATTTTGAATACTTTTCCTCACAGAAACTGCCTGTTTACTGGAGTCTTTAAAAATAAATCCAACCAGGCAATAGTCATGATTAATGGCCTCATGCAAAGAGAAAGCACCAGTCAGTAATCTGTTACCCAGCTTGTCTCCTTCTTACAGTTCTTTTCCGCTTTTTTGTTAGAGTTTGCATTGCCTTTTTCTGTTTTTCTTTCTCAGATGGCTCCAGCAGTCCACTATTATACTCTGAAACTCTTCCTGCCCTCCCCCTGGGACAGATAGAGCTTATCAAAATGATAAAGAGGAAAACAGGTGACATCAGTTCAGCTCTGTTAATGAAAAAATCTTCTCTGGACTTAATTGGATATGTGCATGTGGAACAGAGCCAGCGGGAGAGAAATGGGGAAACCAAATCAGGATGCTCTTTTCAGGGAGAGGAAGAGTGTGTTACCCCAGTCCCAGAAACTATAACTACTGCCTCTGTTCCCTTTAGAGCTGTTCACTTAAAAGGGCAGAGTCCAAAACCAAGCCCTATGGATGCCCTCAAGGTAGACCTACCCTAGCAAAATTGTGTCAGAGCAGCAACAACAGATCATAGAATCATAGGATGGTTTGTGTTGGAAGGGACCATCTAGTCCAAGCCCTCATCAGTGAGCAGGGACATCTCCAAACAGATCAGGTTGCTCAGAGCCCCATCTAACCTGACCTTGAATGTTTCTAGGGATGGGGCATCCACCACATCTCTGGGTGACTTGTTCCAGTGTTTCACCACCCTCAGCCAAAAAAAAACGCCTTCTTCTTAATATCTAGTCTAAAATTCTCCTCTTTTAGTTTAAAACCATTACCACTTGTCCTATTGCTACAGATCCTGCTAATTTATTTCCCCCTCTCTTTCTTATAAACCACCTTGAAGTATTGTAAAAGCGACAGCAGGGTCTCCTTAGAGCCTTCTCTTCTCCAAGCTGAAGAACTCCAACTCTCTCACTCTCTTCACAGCGGAGGTGTTCCAGGCCTCTGATCGTTTTGATAGCTCTCCTCTGGATCCACTCCAACAAGTCCATATTATTCCTGTGCTGAGAGCTCCAGAGCTGGATGCAGTATTCCGGGTGTGGTCTCACCAGAGCAGAGTAGAGGGATGGAATTACCTCCCCTGACCATGCTGGCAATGCTTCATTTAATGCAGCCCAGGATATGGCTGACCACCTGGGCTGCAAGAACACATTGCCAGCTCCTGTTGATCTTCTCACCTAACACAACCTCCAGGTCCTTCTCTGCAGGTGATAAATTATGTCATCTGACAGCCTTCGACATCACTGGACCAATGGCCAAACCCAACATTTGTTGTTTGTCTCCCAGCTTTGTTTATCCTCGGCTGGGCAAGAGAAAGAGCAGTGTCGGAGCAGATTGATCTGCAGAGGGAACAGGCAAATGTTTCCTGAGTGTGAGGCCACATATGGGCCGCCACAGTGAGAGATCACAGTGCCTGGAAGATTTGCCTCCTTCACTAGCTCTGCTGCCATTCTGTTCTGAGACCTTGGGAAAGTTGCTCTTCTCCCCAGGTCTCCATCTGCTTCCTTCATCTTGTCTATTCAATGGTTCTGTAGGGCAAAGAGGGTCTTCACTTACTATCCAATCCAGCAGAGTCTTGATTTTGTACTGGGTTATGGGATAGTCCTGCAACACCAAAAGCAGCAATGCTATTCCTGTCCCTAAGTCACAGACAGCAGAGATGGTTAACTTTTATGAGAAGGGCAATTAAAGAAAATCCCTGGTGTAAAATGTAACAAAAAGAAGTAGGTTTACTGTCCTTGAGAGTGACCTAGAACTATTCAGCTTCACAACTAACTCTGGCTTTGTTTTAGTTCAGACTTATCCACTAGCACTCCGTCCAAAGAAATAATTGCCATCTGGGGCTCATCAGGGAAAACAGGTCCTTTGGTGCTTCTCACCAACAAAGCAAGCTGGTGTGAAAAGGCAAAAAGGCAAAGGAAAAAATAACCCAATACAAATAGACTGAGACTTTGTTAGAGATGACAGGTAGAAGCAGAAAAGTGACTTTCCAATGAGTGGACAGCTTGTGAGCTAGCAGAAAACAATCAGAGCTCAGTACAGCACTTGAAGAGCTCTCGTGGTTTTTAAGGTGATATTGGTGGAAAGGAGAAGAAAGTTAAGGAAAAGCTCCTATCTTGTCTTCCTTTCTTACTCATCTCCTCTGGAGAAAAGAAAAGTCAACACAAGTGCATGCCACAGCCTAGATGCATCCAGGCATGCTTTATTCTGACTGCAGACACTTATTAAATCTGAAAGCAATTTATATATATATATATACACACACGTATGTACTTTGCCTTGTTCAGCTATGGTTCAGCTGGATATTGATATAGTTAATACAACATCAAAGGGACACTGTTTTGAAAACACATTTCAGTGTAATGGTGGGAAAAGAAGAACAGGGGAGTTCTGAAATGAAGCAGTGGCCAAGAGGTGCAAACTCATAGAATCATAGAATAATGAAATAGTTTGGGTTGGAAGGACCATAAAGATCATCCAGTTTCAACCCCCCTTCAAGTGGATCAGGTTGCTCAAAGCCTCATCCAGCCTGGTTTTGAACAACTCCAGGGATGGGGCATCTGCCACTTCTATGGACAACCTGTGTCAATGTCTAATGACCCTCACAATAAAAAATTTCTTCCTAATATTTCATGCATATCTCCCCTCTTTCAGTTTAAACCCATTCCCCTTCATCCTGTCCATGCACTTCTCGATGAAGAGCCCCTTCCCATCTTTTCTGTAGGCCCCCTTTAAGTACTGGAAGGCTGCTAGAATGTCTCCCTGGTGACTTTTCTTCTCCAGGCTCACCTGTTGTTAGTCAGAATGCACTTTCTGGGCTGAATCTTAAATCAAAATTTGGTCTAGCTGTTGTTGCTTTCTGAGTTTTCCATAATATTATATATATATTCAGTTTTCACTCCATTCAGGGAAGTCATTCACAGTGAATAGCGAAAAGGCAGTTATCATTGAATTGAAATGTTTTGAAGGCAATTGATATTCATATTTTTAAAACTGTTTTCAGTTTTTGTAAATGGTAGAAAAATATGCTTAAGGGTAAGGTTTGTGTTCAAGGAAATGAAGAGCGAGAATCTGGCCGTGGAATTCTGTATTGCAAGGTTTTCTTGAGGAGCAAGCACAGTGAACATTTAAGTGAACTGATGAGATAAATGCGAACAGGAATAGCACACTCTGTTCCAGGCTGGATATAGACATTCTTGAGGAAAGAAAAATACATGTTGTGCTAATAATTTGTATGTCAGTACCGAACACACACTTCCAGCTGGCATCTTATACATATGGAGAGACAGAGACCGTTTGGTAGCAGGAAAGCTGGTAAAGCAAATTATTATTATTGTAGCCATATTAAATTTACCAGATCTCAGAAGAAAAGATTTATAAAACAATTCACACAATATTTCCAGCCTGAACATTAGATTTCCTTCCTAAAAAATGTGTCTGATTGTTTTTCTCTGCTGTGTGATACTCCATCATTTTATGCCTATTCTAAGTAGTGAGCTTTCTATAAATTTGGCTATAAAACCAGATATGATCTTACACAGATGACGCTATGTCCTCATCATTAGCTCTTGACATGACATTTTTTGCTTCAAACGGAGCAATAAATGTGAGTTCAGCTGGCACTTAACACAGAAGATTCATTGATCCATGGCTTTCCTTGCAGAATGTCTCCTTTGCTGACTCTAGTGACTTAATTCAGTTGCCACCCATAACCTCCTTGACTGGTAAATGCAGAACAACACTATATCCTTGGTATTTTAAATGGTATTCGACAGGTGAATCCACTGTTTGTGCTCTACTGACTGTAACAGAGTATTTGTGAAAATATGCACCCAAAGTTTACTACAGCTGTAGAATTCAATAAAGGTAAATTCATCTTCTGTAGGGCTGAATTGAGGTGTTATGTTAACATTATAAAAAAACAAAACAAAACAAAACAAACTACACCAAACCAAACCAAAACAAAACCCAAACCAACAGCAAAAAAAAAAAACCAAAAACTAATAAAACCAAATAAATAAACCTACAAACCCAAACAAAACAAAGTGGATTTGACTTTCATTTTAAAATCATAGAATCACAGAATATTTTGGGTTGGAAGGGACCTTAAAGATCACCCAGTTCCAATAACCCTGACAAGGGCAGGGAGACCTCCCACTGCTGCATCAGGTTGCTTGAAACCTCATCCAGCCTGGCTTTGAACCTTCCAGGCATGGGGCCTCCACAACTTCTCAGGGCAGTCTGTGGCAGTGTCTCACCACTCATAGTAAAAAATTTCTTCCTAATATCTAATTTAAATCTCCCCTCTTTCTTCTTAAAACAATTAAGCTCCCTTCCTCACCTTTCCTGTAGCCCCTTAAGTGCTGGAAATCTCCCTGGAGCTTTCTGTTCTCCAGGCAGAACAAGCCCAACTCTCTGAGCCTGTCCTGGTATGGGAGGTTCTCCAATCCTCTGATCATCTTCGTGGCCTTCTCTGGACTTGTTCTAACACATCCATGGTTTTCATATGTTGAGAACTTCAGAACTGAATGTAGGACTCCAGATGAGGTTCAGTGTTATGAACAAATAGGTGGATTTGACTCACCTGCATTAGCAGAAGTCTTGGCAAAATGCAGGGTCATTTTGTAGTGGTTCATTCAAAAGACGATTACAGATCATGGGTTTCATATACGAACCATTTTTATCCATCTTGAGGTAAGTACAAAGCTATTAAAAACTTTCTGACTCCACATCAATCTCTTCTAACTTT
Source organism: Tapera naevia (assembly GCA_033556795.1). Lineage (NCBI taxonomy): Eukaryota > Metazoa > Chordata > Aves > Cuculiformes > Neomorphidae > Tapera > Tapera naevia. Next base: position 1,020,836 of record JAUMJJ010000063.1, read on the forward strand.
TACAAACTTTGGCTTGACCTACTTCATGATACAGATTATTAAATCCTCCCAACAATTCCTATATCTATCCAACAGAGAGTGCTTCTATAGTAATTATCTTTGGAAATACTCCCAGCCTTTTCAGAAAGATCTGGCTCATTGAAAAGATGTTCTATTCCCATGGTTATTTATCCTAATAACCTATGTTTGTACCGTATTTTTAGTCTGCTTGTTTCTGTGCTTGGTTTTCAGGCTCTGGATTTGGATCCAGCTTCATGCAACAAATTAAAGATTTCCCTCCTCATTGAGGTCTACAAGCGCCCTCTGTTCCTCATGGAACCTGTTTATTTAAGGCCAGTTTAACATTAAATTTTTGACCGTTACCCCACCTCTCAACACCAAAGGCAAGCTAGAGTGAAAAGTTACTGGGAAAACCTACTGGTTACATATAGGATTTAAACCTCATTGAAAGCATTTAACAGGAGTTGTACTTGGTTAGATTTGCCTTCAATTTGTGCATCCTGTTTCTAATGAGGGAATGCAGATGAATGAAAACGGATGTCACTGATGAGCCTTATCCCTCCCATAATAAATGAGATGTGAAGGAAGCTCTCCTAGATGCTTCACAGACCAAGCACTGCGTGGCTTGACTCTTCCTGAACTTTGCTGTTTAATTGCATTATGTGATCACTGCCAACTCTGGGCATCCCAGGTGTGCTCAGCTGAAACACAGCTCTTCCCCAGATCTGCGGGCCTCTGTAATAGCCATGCCACCTCTCATTAGCACCTTCCCAAAGGTAATAGAAACAGACACCACTGCCCTGGTGCAGCCAAACAAGGGTCATTTCCATGAAACAGCAGAATTCATTATGAATGAGCACTGGAGAAATCCACAGCAGGCAGAAGATAGAGAAGTAAATGGGGAGAGACTTTAAAGCACACCACATGCATCTATAATACAATTGCTTGCCAAGGGGAATGACAGCTTTGATGTGATTTTTTTTTTTCCCTGGTACTGTAGGTCCCAGTCTCTAAGCCTTGCACAGCACCTTCTACAGGCTCTGAAATGAACATGAAAGCAAATAGTTATTCAGTCACAGGTATGCAAAGAGGTCCCATGCTTTGACATTCCTCTGCACTTTCCAGACTGAAAACATGTTTTTTAACAGGGCAGGAAGAGACAGTGAGCCATTGCTGTTTGTGGAGGAGATAATACTCTTTCCAGCTGTAGCCAAGTCTGAGTACAAATTGCCTGTGATGGTATTAATAAGTGATAAGAAAAGAGAAAATTATATATTTATATAATCTAAGAGAACCTGGGGGTAGTTCTGTATTCTTTAAACTTACATATTAGATAATTCCAAGGAAACCTCTCCTAATCTGGAGAGGCAAACACCCAAAACTAGCCACACTAATCAGGTTAACCCAATAACTAAAGACATGCAAAAGTTTTAAGTTCTGCCTCTCTATTTCGGTAGGCTCACATTGTGTCACAGGGTCCTTGGACAAAGACTTACCCCCAGGTGAGGTTCTCTTGCACTACTGTGGATAATGTTTTGACTATTTTACTATGTAACTGGACTCTGGGTTGCAGTGATAAATGTGGAGAGAGTGTAGGCTTTCTTTAGCATGCAGCTGTGGTAGTGGATTTTTTCTTATGCAGCAAGTGAGTGTCTGGGGCTATTTTAAAGTGTCTGTGTGGCCTGAAAATGGACCCATTTACCAAGCAGATCTGAAAGGGACTTATCAGGAAGGAACATCCCAAGCAATTAACACAGTTATTTCTCATTAAAATGTGCCACTTGAACACAATAAAAGAGAGCATCAGCCCTACAAGCACGGCAAAGGGATTGGTCAGGTGCTAGCAGTACTTACTGCCCACACCAAGTTCTTGTTCAAAGCACCAGCAAGCATTATACAATTCTCTCCCCCAGTCATCCTGCCAAAGTCCACTGCCTGTTTTATTCCTGATTTGTCCACTGGGTAGCAAACGTTCAGGGTTGTTTCTTTGTCTTTGCCTTCAAGGACACCATGCCTAAATTCCTTACCTCCAGTACCCAACACTGTCTCCTTTCAAAACAACACCAAACTGCATTGTTGACCCACCAGCAAGTCAGGATCTTGCAGCTTTTTGAATACCTGAGGGTGCAGAGAGACCACACTTGTAGAGTTTGCTTTTTCTAGTGCTAGCATAGAGAGATTTAGACTCTAAGAAATGACCATTTCTGCCCACTCTCTCCAAGCATGGGTAGAGCCAAAATCTCCTTATGGGTCTGTGCCAAGTGCTTACCTCAAAGGAATAGGGCATGCTTTTTCATGTTCAAAGACTGCTTTGAGTTGCCTGTATGGAAAATATTTGTTGGGAAGAAGAGAGGCAGCCTTAGATGAATTCAAGATCTTAGAAATAGGCAGGAAAACTCTCATCTGTCACTTGCTCACTGTGTGGCCTATAGCAAATGCTGTCGCACTGAGGTTCAGCACCTGTGAAAGGAGAACAACATGTGGTTCATCTCCAATACATGTAAAGAAATGTGTTGTAGACCTCTACTGCTCAGCTAGCCCCCTTAATAGAGGCATTTGAAAACATGATTCATCTCTCATTGTTTAGCTGGCTACTTTAGGACAAGAGGAATTACCTTCTGGAAGTGCCTGTTGATTGCAAAGCGAGTGCAGGGTGACTGTCACAGATGGCTCCGTTTGTCTGACGAATCTCTCCTAAACTGCCTCATTGCATGTGTACACAGAGCCCAGCTCAACAGGGGCCCAGTCAGAGCTAAATGTTACTGTAATATCTGTAATAATAAAGAGAAGCTGCTGCTGGTTGCAAGCTGCGTATTTGGCTTCACTGTGTCTCTGTTATCTCAGTGCTGTGGCTGTTCTGTTTGCATTCCCGTTGTTTATCACCGAAGCAGCCTTCACAGAAAGCTTGGGAGAATGCACAGCATGATCTGCACACTAAATACAGGCATGGTTTAGAGCCTGCGTTGGACAAGCTCATTAGGGCTTTGTAGGACTTCTCCAGGGCACATAAGCACCACCACATCTCCTCTTCAAAAGTTTTTTGTCTCTCTATAGCAGACATTAGCAGACAACATGTTACAAGCTACAAGGATCTTATCCATAGATAACAAATAGGATTCACTGCTCACTGCTACCATGGAGCCAAGTTTGTCAGAAGTATCTGGAGTGCTACATTCAGTTCTGGAGTCCTCAAAGTAGGAAGGACATGAATCTGTGACACTGAGTCCAGAGCAGGCCCTTGAAGATGATCCGAGGGCTGGAGCACCTACCACAGGAGGACAGGCTCAGAGAGTTAGCCTTGTTTGACCTAGAGAAGAGAAACCTTCAGGGAGACTATGTAGTAGCCTTCCAGTGCTTAAAGAGGATCTAAAGCAAAGCTGGGGAGGCACTCTTCATCAGAGAGTGAAGGTACATGACAAGGGGAAATGATTTTAAGCTGAAAGAGGGGAGATAATCAGGGAGAAATTCTTTACTGTGAGGGTGGTGAGACACTGGACTAGGTTACCCAGAGAAACTGTGGAAGTCCCATCCCTGGAGGTGTTCATGGCCAGGTTGAAAGGGGCTTTGAGAACCTTGATCCGGTGGAAGGTGTCCCTGCCCTTGGCACGGTGGTTGGAATTGAATGCACTTTAAGATCCCTTCCAAACCAAACCATTCTATGATTCCATGATAAGTCTTTTCACCTTGGTTTTGAATGATTAAAAGAATTCTTGATGTCTCTGTCCTAAATCTTTGTGCTGAATTGCTGTGATACATCTGTCTGCAGGGTCCTTTTTGCAAGACATCAGTTTAAAGGGCAGCCCTGACCAAGTACTTGTGCCTAGGGCATACCAACAACAGATATTGCCAGATCAAAACTGTTTATTTACATGCAATTGTGCAGTTTAAATGCTGCACTGCCATTACCTCTCCTCTGTGCTCTGGGATTCACCTCGTGACATGAAGTAGGTTCTCTGTGCCAAGTCACCTCATTTCAGCTCTCCCTCTGCTCCCCCATCGTGTGTGTGATCTGAACTTTATTGAACAAGTCCTTCTGCACCTATTATCACTATTCCCAACACACTGCTTATGAATATGCATATGCTCAGTGACTGCTCACAAACTATAAAGTTAGACTACAGTGCCAGTCAGCAGCTGCTACTGAGCTGGATTGCAGCCCTCATCTATAATTACACCTAGAGATGGGCTGTGTTAGAAACAAACTTCACTCAAATTATGACATTTGTGATTTTTCACTTGCAAAAACAGATTTTATTTATCAACGCAGCAAGAATATTGCAGGCTTAATATTACTTCCCTTAAAAAAGTGATGAAAAACAAGGTGCCTGCTGCATCCTGTGCATCACAGCAATAATGACCCAAAATATGAACAGTGCAGCAAGGGATGGGGCAGCTGTCTGCAATGAAATGATGTGATAAGTGTTGAGTTGCACTAATGCTGAGCTTGATCAGTCATTAATAAGTTTTTATTCCCCTCAACCCACAAATGATAAGATTAGAAAGCAAATGAAAGAAATATTGACTTTACCCTTCATTTATTAAGACTGGAGGATTCAAAATATGGTCTGTATTCCAAGCCTAGAGCGCCTCCTCAAAATCACAGATTCATAGAATCATAGAATCTTCCGGCTGGAAAACACCCTTGAGATCATTGAGTCAAACCTCTCCCATTATCTGCTAAACCATGTCTCTCATAAACTCATCTATCCTTTTTTTAAACACCTCCAGGGATGGTGACTCAACCACCCCCCTGGCCAGCCTCTGCCAGTACCTGACCACAGTTTCGGTAAGGAAATTCGTCCTAATATCCAGTCTGAACCTTCCCTGGTGCAACTTATGGCCATTTCCCCTTGTCCTATCACCTGTCAGAGAAGGTGAGAAGAGATCAACACTCACTCTGCTACAGCCTCCTTTCAGGCAGCCGTAGACAGCAATGAGGTCTCCTTTCAGCCCCCTCTTCTCCAAACAAAACAACCCCAGTTTCCTCAGCCGTTCCTTGTAGGACTTATTCTCCAGCCCCTTCACCAGCCTTGTCGCCCTTATCTGGGCATTCTCTAACACCTCAATGACCTTCTTGTAGCGAGGGGCCCAGAACTGAACACAGCACTCGAGGTGCAGCCTCACCAGTGCCGAGTACAGGGGCACAATTACCTCCCTTGTCCTGCTGTCTACACTGTTTCTGATACAGGACAAGATGCCATTGGCCTTCTTGGCCACCTGGGCACACTGCTGGCTCATATTCAGACAGCTGTCAACCAACACCACCAGATCCTTCTCCACCAGGCAGCTCTCCAGTCATTCTTCCCCAAGCCTGTAACGCTGCCTGGGGTTGTTGTGCCCCAAGAGCAAGATTCTGCCTTTGGTCTTATTAAATCTCATCCTGTTGGTCTCAGCCCATCGATCCAGCCTGTCCAGATCTCTTTGCAGGGCCTCCTTTCCTCCAGGGATGAGGTATCCAGAAGTTCTCCAGGCAACCTGTGCAAATGCCTCACCACTCTCACAGTAAAAAATTTCTTCCTCATATGTAATCTGAATCTCCCCTCTTTCAGCTTAAAAACATTCCCCTGTGTCCCATCACTGCAATCCCTAATAAAAATCCCTTCCCATCTTCCCTGCAGGTTCCCTTTAAGGCAGCTCTAAGGTCTCTCAGGAATTTTCTCTTTTCCAGGCTGAACAAGCTCAACCCTCTCAGCCTGTCCTTGTATGGGAGGTGTTCCCGCCCTCGGATCATTTTCGAGGCCCTCCTATAGACTTCCTTACTGTGCTGAGAACTTCAGAACTGAACACTGCACTCCAGGTGAGGTCTCAGAAGAGCAGAGAGAGGGGCAGAATTCTCTCCCTTGCCCTGCTGGTGACACTTCTTTTGATGCAGCTCAGGATGTGGTTGGCTTTCAGGGCTGCAAGTGCACGTTGTTGGTACACATTGAGCTTCTCATCTCTCAGCACCCTCAATTCCTTCTCTTCAGGGCTACGCTCAATCGGTCTGTTATTAGTCACTGACTATGCGAAATAGCATCTTAGGAAAGGACACAGACAGCATTGTATCAGCTATTTTGGATATTACAGTGTAAAGAATAGCTATGAGAGCAGCTATCTGACTGGGAATTAGCTTGTTCTGTTTATTTGCTTTCTGTGAGAAAAGGAGCTGAATCTTCCTCTTTTTTTTTTCCTGCCCTCTGAATTTTCAAGCTATAAGAAAGGCTTTTAAAATAAACGGAAAATGTACAAGACTTAAGATTAAATGAAAAATGAATCAATGCCAAACTTGTGTCTGTCTTTGGAATTTGATACCCCTCTGTCCTACCAGCTCTCTTCTGCTCTGCTTCACAGATGAATCGTTATTAACACTGCAATCCTAATCGGGAGAACATTGGACCTCAAAAAAAAAAACCCTCTATTTTCAGACACTGGAGTGACGAACAGCAGACTTTTCATTCAGGTGTTTTGCTGTTCAAGTTCTGACTTCTCTCTATAGAGAACTCATTCATCAGTCTCACACTTCACACACACATCTTGCACATCTACTAGCCATTTGCTTTAAGTGGTCTGAGTATGGTCTAATATAAAGTGATTAAATTCTGGTGGGGAACATATGGATAGTAAAGCTGTGTATCTAGAAGCAGAATTTACAACATGGATAGATAGAACTGAGGTCAGACCTAGTCTGGTGTATTCTCAGTGCCCATTTTGGGCTATGGACAATGATATAATGCCACCCGTCTATGAGGGATTTACACCTTTTTACAAATGACTGAATCAAAATGTTTGGCAATAATAAAGAGCTGGAAATGACTTGGTAATGAGTGAAATGGCTGAGGTAATTTCATGCCTGGTTCAACTGTGGGTCATCAGTTGCTCCATTGTGATCATTTCACCATAGTTTAACAGCCCAAATTTGACTGAGTTCAGGAACTCAACTCTATTTGTACTTTGAATCAGACCCAAGAATGGAGTAAAATAAAATAGCATAAACCATCTTCAAGGTGTTTCAGTTGAAGTGAATCTCACAAAGCCATCCATGCCAGCCCAGCTGACAGATGGCAACTCAGACCACTACATTGGATGACATGCCACTACTATTGATTTTGATGACTGGGGGGCAGAGAATGATGTGCATTATTCCAGTGAACTTCTCTTGATGTCCTGTTCTTTTATGGATCCTCTATCACAGAAATCCACCTTTGATATTATCCACCTTTCTGATATTATCTGTTCAGTCTGGCACAGAGCCATTTGATTTTATATTTTCTAGTAAACAAGTAGAGACAAGATTTTCAGACAATACTGTCTGCCATTGTTTAAATTTTTCAGAACTGCCTTTGATCTCTTTGTCTTTTGCTCCTAAAGATCTGATCAGTGTTTCATTTAATATTTAACAAAGATTCACCCAGGTTCATGCTACCCACTGTCAGAACTTTCTGGAGTGTGTCAAATAATGAACAGTATGTATGTTATCACGCACTGAAGAGCATCTTTCAATGAAACAAACTCCTCAGATCACAACATTCACTTCCACAGAGCAGAAACCTGTTCCTGACGCAAGAAGATAATGTACAGTGTCAAAACAAACCTGATCATGAGGTCTGCAGGGTGAATGTGCTCCTCCAGGTACCACCAGGGCTATCCCATCTGCTAATCTCTGCTTTGTGTCCAAGTTGGAAGAGGACAGTTGGAAATGAAGTTTATAATTGTGACTTCCCATAGCCATTATCCACTAAAGGACCTATTTTCCTGAAGGTTGTCTTTCCAAAAACAAGTTGGAGAGGGCCATTTGCACAATTTTGTCAGTCCCCCACGCTGAGGCTTATATATCAGCTTTAAAATGTTTCCATGGCATTCACAGACATGAGGGAACACCATCAGGGCATGAGGACTTTTCTGTTCTTTCTGGGGACACTGTGCTTAAACCAGAAGGAGGGGGAATAGATATTATTCTTCCTCCAATTATCCTCCACTTTCCTTACCCCTTCACTTTTCAATAAATGGGACATGATCCCTGCTGGTTCCATGGCTCTACTGCTAACACTACCTTCTCCTTTATCCACTTGCAGTTAGAGTCTTCATTCAGTTACAGTTACAGTCCTCATCTACCCTCCTAGCCTTCGACTCCCATTAGCCTAAGAATTCACATCAGCATATTTCTTTGAGTTTCTTCTGTTCTCCCAGTCCGCATCTTCAAAAAACAAGAGACAGGGAAGAAAAAAAAAGGTTTTTCAAATGGGAATTGATTTCAGTGTGGGCTGAGTTCTGTTACTTCAAACATCCAAGATTAATTTACTTCCTAATGAGATACCTAATGAAGAGTAGACTAATTTTTAACTCTTTGAATCTCTTATTTGGTTTCTTTTCCCTTTTCTTCTTTCGCTTTTTTTGATCATAAATGCAGCAATGGATATATAAAATACAGTGGGAAGGGACATTTGTGTTCATCGCCTTTACTCTGAGGGGATTTAATGTTGTTATAAATACTATAGACTCTCTCTGTCATCCATGCAGAGAAGGCAGCAGCTCTCTCCTTCTAAGCTGGGTCCTCCTGAAAGTGGGTTGAACTGCTCTCTCAAAGTACATCCCTGTAAACAATGATGATAGAAAAACCATGGATGATTTCTGCAGACTAGACACTGAATTCGTAGGTTAAGAAAATAACTTAGAGTAGCTAAAAGTAAATTAGATTTACTTGTTCCCACAGACATGGATGTCTCAACATGAGCTATCACTAAAAGAAAACCCCATGAGATGGCATAGATATTCCTGTTGGAACACTGTGTTTATAAACAGGCAATACTACCATACACAAGAAGATTATTTTCTAGGCTTTCACTTCCTAAAGCAATCTATAACACCTAAGAAAACTTCCTCGAGCATGTTGCTACCCTTGGTGGCTCAAGGCAGCATTTTATCTTCCAGCCTACCTGTCACTGCTTCTGAAAGAGGCAAATCACAGCTCCAGCCTCCCATGATAGCTCTTGTGGTCCTACAGCCCTGGCTTAACCAGGAGATTTAACAAAAGTCCTTGGCCACTCTACTGTTTACTGAGAACAGAGGGTGTGTGGAGTCTCATGCTGCACATGGTGAAAGGTTCTTCTTGCCTTTTGCCCACGCAAATGCTTTCCCCTCTCCATCCACTGGATGTAGTAGAGGATGCAGCTTGTGAAGCATCTCCCAGACCTGGCTTGTTTCCCTCACTATTTACAGCCCCTTCCAGTCTTTACTGCACTCCCCCAGAGGATCTCTCCTTTCTGGTTATGAAATAACTGCTATTGTCTCTTTTCCCCTGAAAAACAATCCAAGCCCAGAGAACTCTCTTAGCACCCAGTGCTGTTAAAAAAGCATTTCTAATTACAAATTTTGACCAATCTCAATTCTCTTCCTGCTGGGAAAAGCAGACAGATCTCACTTTTCTCCTTCTCTCCTTTACAAAGCCCTGGGCGTTTCTCACATGTCTTCAATGTCTGAGAACGAGAGATAGGAATAGGGGATGTGGATAAGATTTTCCTGTCAGTTTTATTTATGAACTGGCAAACTTTCTGTCTCACTGGCAGGAAGATATGCAACTGGGAGTAATGTACCTCTTGGAGGGCTGAGTCTCATCATGACTTTTCCCATCCTGGATTTGCTCTTGCTTCATCTTCCTTTGCTTTCCCAGCTCCTCCCACTTTTTCTAAGGGTCACACTTGGTCTTTCTCTGCTTGCTGAGGGGGCACTGGTGCAAAGCAGGAAGGAGCTGTGTGTTTTTCTCTCAGCTTTTCCTGGGAAGAGCATGCAACTATTGAGTTTCAAATCGGCACTGATGTTTACACTTTCACCTTTCACGATGTTACCATGATGGAAGGTTGGAGTCTCTAGACTGTGCTCAAAAGCAAGAAGTTTTTTCTCTTTGGCTGAAGAATCACATAGAACAAAGACCTCATCTTGGGACAAGCTTTCTTAATCATGATAATATGGATAAAATGAAAATTTTCATCTTTCTGGACCTCAGAGCATTTTGAGGAGATCAAATTATCTTTTTCCCTCACTTCTTCATTCCTCATCTGAGATGATGACCTTTTTAATCCTCATTTAACTTCAGAGAAATTAGAGGTAATAATTAAGTAATGGACAAATGAAAAATAACAGGTATCTCTTTAAAGAGCCAAATAAACAGAATTTAGACATCTATATTCAAGAATATTTTTTTTTTAAAAAAGGCTTGTTTGACTTGCTTATAAGCTTGAAATGTTTTGGTACTTTGGCACTGGTGTCTACAGTTCATTATTCACCTAATCCTGAGCTAATGAGAACTGAAAGCACCAACCGTATTAGATGGGACCCAGAAGAAATGGTCCTGTACTGCTAATAAATTTAAGTTTTATGAGGCATTTTAGCCTTCTGAGGGATGACACTGAGGGACAACAGTGACTGCACAGTCATATCTCTTGTGGCCAGCTGATAAAAGACAAAAATTAATGATTTTCCTTTTTCTTTTTCCTAAGACCTTTGTTTGTACTGTATAGTGGGAAAAAAATCCCCTCTTCCAGGATCATTTCTACACGAAGGTTATTCAAAACAACAAACTTTAGTCTCAAATTGGAATGCTGATTATATTTATCTTACTTGCAAAAGACAAAATTAAAAGAAAATGCCATTTTTGAGTGAAAGATTTCTTTTCCTCTCATGGCATTAAAAAGTCATAACCTAACTCAGCCTTATACAAACCAACTTGGTAAAAATGCTTGCCTGATTAAAAAGGGAGTTTTCAAATGAGTTAGAGTCATAGATTCATCTGCTTGGAGACAGAAAGTCCCAGTGCCCTGCTGCCAAGCAAGAAGTCTTGGGGAGAGGTCTCTGCCTTGCTGCCTTAGGAAGTGTTGGGGTGTCTGACACACATTAGTCTGTTGGCAACTCTTCCATTTCTCCTTTTTCCACATATTTTCAGTGTCCACTGCATAGAGACCTCCACACAAAAGAGATTGACAGATAAGTGATGGTTAACAGCAAGAACTAGTTTTCATTATGCTGTAAGCAAGGAACCAGGAGGACTTGCAGGCTGTCTCATACACCTGCTGGAGGGGGAAAACATGGGACCTTGAGCCTCAGGTGAGATGATCATGTAGCTTCATGTCCTGAGATCCTCTACTCTCACTGAAATAGCATGTGCCAGCTAGCTGCAGCAGTATTACACAATCACTGAATCGTTTCAGTTGGAAAAGACCTTTAAGTTCATCAAGACCAGCCGTCAAGCTAGCACCAAATTCGCCTCTAAATCAGGTCCCTAAGTAAGTGCCAGATCTACACATCTTTTAAATAATTGTTTTAAATATCACCTATATGCGGCACTGGTGGGGCAGCACCTTGAACACTGTGTTCAGTTTTGTGCCCCCTCAATTCAAGACAGGCATTCAGGTGCTGGAGCAAGTCCAGAGAAGGGCAACAGAGCTGGTGAAGGGACAGGAGCATAAGTCTTATGAGGAGCGGCTGAGGGCCTTTAATTGTTTAACCTGGAGAAGAAAAGGTTGAGGGGAGACCTTATCACTTCCTGCAACTGCTTGAAAGGAGGTTGTAGTGAGGTGAGTGTTGATCTCTTCTCTCAAGGAACAAGTGATAGGATGAGAGGAAATGGCCTCAGGTTGCACCAGGGGCGGTTTAGATGGGATATTAGGAAAAAATTCTTTATTGAAAGAGTGTTGAAGCATTGGAACAGGTTCCCTAGGGAAGCAATAGGGTCTCCTTCCCTGGAATTGTTAAAAAATATGTAGACATAGCATTTTGTGACATGGTTTAGTAGCCACTGTGGTGTTGGGCTGACAGTTGGACTTGATGATCTTAGAGGTCTTTTCCAACATTAATGATTCTATGGTTCTATGATGTCCAGGGATGGTGACTGTTCCCTGGGTAGCCCGTTAAAAGAGAAAGGAGTCACTAATGGCTGACAAACTGTTTGCATCATCAAACACAGTTTGAAAATATTCTGCAACTCCCATTAACATTACTCAATCTTCTTTTAAGTAGACATTTAACAAAGGGTTATAGTTTGTTACTCGAAAACATGAAGGCATATGTATAGACACGTAAAAGCACAAAAAAAGAAATATTTCTGTAATTCATAGGTAGGAGTTAAGGTGATGATAGAACACAAACGAAAGAGCCCCGAAACAGTGCTACATGGACCATCTCTTGGGCAAGTAACACAGATTGATCCTTTCTATTGTTTCTCTGTCCATTTCCAGATCATAACTTTATCATTGTCTTGAAATGGCTTCACAAAAAAAAGCTCTGTATTAATTACATTGCCATCCACATGGCTACCATCTAATTGCTGCCTCTAAGAGTGTCGAAGGGATGGGTGCACAAACATTGCACAAGTGCCCCATGACAGGGTGAGAAGTCATGAGTCACAGTTGCAATAAGGGATGTCTAGACATGAGGAGAAACACCTCACAAGACAATCACTGCTTAGATGGGGAAGGTGATGAATTTCCATGACTAGAGAAGTTTAGGGAAAGGCTGAGCTAAAAGGTCTCACTCTGGAGCGGGAAGACATGATCATCTATGAAATGCAAGAATGTCCCTTGAAATTTTAGTTTGGTTTTAAAAGAAAAGCTTTGCAGTGAAATCAGGAATTGGCCTGTAAGACTGACTTATTTTACTGTCAAGTAGATTAGTCTTAAGATTGGTGGCCACTTGTTTTTCTTTTCTTCTATCTATGTATTTGTGTATTATTGTGAATGCACTCTATGTGTGCATGAGTGTGAGCGTGACAGGGTGAGAGGAAGAAGTCAAACGGTTTCTCTCCTGCAGTCATTTTGCAGATCCCTTTCTGAACCTTATGAATCTATTCAAGATGCAGGTTAGACCACTCCTCTGGGTTCTTCTGTGCTTTAAGTCTGTGACTTGCAAGTTGAAAAGAAGCAGAAGACAAATAACCTGGATTTACAAGTTAATAAGCGGGCAGTTAGAAAGAATAACCATGTTGAAGGCATGAGAAGGTAAATCACAGTATCACAGTATCACAGTATCATAAGGTTGGAAAGGACCTCTGAGATCATAAAGTCCAACCTATAACCTAACACTAACACCAACCATCATCTAGACCATGGCACTCAGTGCCTCATCCAGTCTCCCTTTAAACACCTCCAGGGTAGGTGACTCCACCACCTTCCTGGGCAGCCCATTCCAATGGCCAATCACCCTTTCAGTGAAGAATTTTTTCCTCACATCAAGTCTAAAAAAATGTGATGCTAGTTTGTATCAAAAAGAGAAAATTGTTGTAGAGAGAGAAAAGGGTTTGTATTTGTGTAAACTGAGAGGTTACTGGGGTTGTTGCAAACCAGTCCATTCACCTTCATGCAGGCAAGATGAGTATAACATGAAGTTCATGCAGGAAAAGCCTGCAAGAACTGTCAGAGCTAAGTGTTTCGTTTAATAGAAAAGACTAGAAGAGCCTGGCTTGAACTGAAAGCTGAGTAGGAGTATGCCTGGTCTACAGACTCTTCCTCTAGACAAGCAGCAGGGAGGAGGAAGAGTTATTTTAGCTGCAGGATAAAGCTGGCATCGAGACAAAAGAGCTAAAAACTCATCTCAAATGAATGTTGACTGAAAATGCAAACATTTCTAAGCATCAAAGCCAAAGGAGGTTTTGGACAGTCTGCCAAAGCATCCAGGAGGTTTGGAGTGGTATGTGATCCACTTGTGAGCAGGACTAAGGAAAGTCCATGGAGTTCATGGAGCAGAAGACTGTGCCTAGTAATACTTGAGTCTGAGAGAGGTATCTAATCCAAATCTCTCTGGAAATGCATAGGAGAAATGCTCAAGTACTTGGGAATTTTCTATATGTTTCCTGCTCTTTTCCTTTCCAGTCATTGTGGGTCCTGTTCCGTAATGACATGAATCCTTCTGCAGAGCTGCCTGCATTTCAGTGTTGGGAAGGGTATATACAAATAGGGATTTATTTACAATACCAAAACATTGGAAATCCACAGTTTCCCCATTTACCATCTTGCCTCTTTTTACAGGAAAAAAATATTGCAACAGTGTTTTCATCATTTCTTATTAGGATTTTTATCATGTTGCTTTTTCATCTTTTTTTTTAAAAAATACAATCTTAAGTCCATTTATAAATTTCAAGAATGTTATTAACCATGACAGCAAAGAAACCCTCTTATTTGTGTAAGGCCTGGGTAAACACTTTCCTGCTGTTCAGAAGCACAGCGGGTATGTCTCTTTGGGGAGTATCCTGTAAGCCTCAGCACAATCTCTAATCTAACTAGCAAACTTGAACAAATTCTGCAAACTGAACAATTTTAAATTTCCTCCAAGAATGATTACAGTAAAAGGAGGTTGTAGCAAGGTGGGTACTAGTCTCTTCAAACAAGTAACAAGTGATAGGATAGGAGGAAATGGCCTCAAGTTGCACTGGGGGAGGTTTAAATTGGATATCAAGAAAAATTTCGCTACTGAAAGAGTGTTGAAGCACTGGAAGAAGCTACCAAGGGCAGTGGAAGAGTCAGCATCCCTGGAGGTATTAAAAAAACCCATGTATATGTGGTATTTTGGGACATATTTTAGTAACCATATTGGTATTGTATTGATGCTTGGACTTGATGATAGAGTTCTTTTCCAACCTTCATGATTCTATGATTCTAAAAGTGACGTCCATTTAGGGTGACTCTGCAGGCTGGACCTGCATCACCCAAGGAATAGTCCAGTCTGGGGAAGATGGAGAAGGTCTATACACTCGACTGCTTCCAGTGGTAAATTGTCTTTTCAATCACAGTTCTTACAGAAGGACAAGAAGTCTTTTGCAATTGATCGGATTGGCTGGGTAAGGTTCTGAAAGAGCTAAAAAAGCAAAATTTGGGTAGTTAAAAGATAGGGTGGAAGGAAGAAGAGTCATTGTGTGAAAAATCTGAGTAATTTGGTTGTCATGGTCTCTTGTGCAAAGTCTGCAACTACTATTGTTATTCAAAAAGATGTCGAGAGGGAGAGGAAGAAAATTTATATTCCTAAATCTACTTGCTGTTTACTGAGATGAAAAATGAAAAGTTATGGATAAAGTCTTTCATCACCCAAAGTTTCTTGTTCATTATCATGAAATAGGGGAAGAAGAACAGCAAAGAGATGCTTGTTTTGTTCTTTCCGTTCACCCAAAGAGGTGGTAGGTGCTACTTTTCTGGAAACATTCAAAGTCAGATTGGATGGGGCTCTGAGTAAACTGAAAGATAAAGATGTCCCAGCTCACTGCAGGGGGATTGGACTAGGCCTGTAAATGTCCCTTCCAATCCAAACCATTCTATGATTCTATTTAGGGTGTACACTTGAGGGGTGCATGAAAAATTCTTGTGACATGACATAAAACATCTAGTCCTTTGTTACTATACATACTGCAGGAATTCATTTCCTATTTACAAACAAGAAATAACAACTTGACCAAACTCTCTAGAAAAGATCTCTGCATTTGCACAACACAGAGTAAGAGGCAGCTTGCCCCACCTAAAACTCTGAAGCACTGCTACAAGAAATAAAACATTCAGGGATGAAAAATACCCTTTTTGGGTGCAAACAGCTCATATCTGTCAGAACTCTACAAGTCAATTCAAAAATGGGAAGCCTAAGGACTGGATTTAAAAGATTTTGAAAGGGGCAATTTTCAAGTTTAAAAGGTGAGCAACTTTTATTTTTGGGAGCCCTATCAAAAAAATTACTTTGTTTTTCTAATGTCTGAAGGTATTCTAAATGGAAAAAGAAAAGAGTTATGGAAGGAGGGGGTGTTTTTTTTGATGGAAAACCTATAAGTCTATGTAAAAAGATACTGAAGTATAATTGAGTTCCTTCCAAATCAAATTCATTCACCATTTGTCTCTTGTTTTTTTTTTTTTTTTTTTTTTTAACTCTGAATCCTTTTGATACGGGGAAACCTCCAGAATTTTAAGCTGGATTTGCATAGTCTTTCTTTTGGTGTATTTATAAAAACAAAATCTAGCTGACAAGCATTAATAGCAACAAATTAGCAAAGACAACAAATCAGTGTTCTTTCCACTCTCTCTATATATAAATCCCTGAGATATGGCATGGAAATCTCTGTTAACAGTCCCTGAAAATGTAAGTACAGGGAGGTGAACATAAATGAAGACTTAGGTATAAGCTACTATACACGCAATGGAAGGTCTCCTTGGTAAGCTACTAAGCAAAACCAGTGTACACCGTAACTCACTACAAATGCCATGACAACCTAACATGTTAAAATGCTTTGTAAGATGATGTAGCATAAATACAGAGACACACTGAATAGCCATGACACCAGATTTTGCAAAAAACTTCTTCTCTTGGTGGATTAATCTATTAATTCTGTAATGAGGAGCGCAGTAGCAGTGAACAATGTTTAGACACTGACGTGAGCACCGCTATAACATGTCAAATCATGACCTGTGCTGTCTTTCTCCAGTGTAATAGAATCCTAGAACAGAATCATAGAATCGTTAAAGTTGGAAAAGGCCTCTAAGATCAAGTCCAATCATCAGCCCAACACAACATAGTACCTACTAAACCATGTCCCAAAGTGCCACATCTACACATTTTTTGAACAGCCCCTGGGATAGGGACTCCAGTACTTTCCTGTGCAGCCTCTTGACCACTCTTTCAGTAAAGAAATTTTTCCTACTATCCAATCTAAACCTCCCTTGATGCAACTTGAGGCCATTTCTTCTTGTCTTATCACTTGTTACTTGATTGATGAGACCAGCACCAATCTAGCTACAATGTCCTTTTAGGTAGTCGTAGAAAGCAATAAGATCTCCCCTCAGCCTCCTCCTCGGGCTAAACAGCCCCAGTTGCCTTAGCTGTTCCTCATAAGATTTGTACTAATTGCTAATTCAACAGGATTTCTAGAAGAAGGTTGAGTTCAGAGGTCTCATCAGTTTTCAAAAAGATGTCTATCATCTCTGACAAGGTTGGAGTGCATAAATCATACAGTAGGTCAGCCTTTCCACATGGAAGATTTAAACGTTTAGTTTTCCAACATAGAAACACACAGACTAGACAGTGCATGTGCACATGGCAGAAGATTTCTAGTGGAAGGTGTCCCTGCCCATAATATGATTCTATGATCTCTAACCTTCCAAAATTACATTTCATAGAATCATAGAATGGTTTGGGTTGGAAAGAACCTTAAAGATCATCCAGTTACAACTCCCCTGCCATGGACAGGGAGACCTTCCACCAGACTAGGTTGCTCAAGTCCCCGTCTAACCCGGCCTTGAACACATTCAGGGATGGGGCAGCCACAACTTCCCTGGGCCACCTGTTACATCGTCTCACCACCTTCATTGTGAAGAATTTCTTCCTTATGTCTAATTTGGGGCGATTGTTATATTCACAAGGACTCAGACACTCATCCCTTCATGCAGATATAAACATACCTGGAGCTGTGTGAAAGCACCATGATCGCTGATGTGCACAAAAACACACGTTTGCATGAAATCACAGGCAAGAGAAAGCGTAAGTACATCGACACACAAGCAAACATGTTAACAACTGTGCAGACCCCCATACAGACACTTTATTCCACGCCACTCCAACAATAGGATGATACACAAAACCCCAGGGCTACATTTTCTCTCAGTGGTGCAAGTGAGGAACAACACTGGAAGAGCAAATGTAGCAACATGGAGAATTGTTTAACAAATTTGAGTAGGAAGTAGGTGAAGACAATCATTAAAAGTCCCTTGAACCATCACAGATTAAAAATCATGTATTTTGTTCTAACAGAGCCTACAGGAAAAAGGAAAGCTACATGGAAAATGGCTGCAGAATTTCTTTATTTATCTCATAGAACTTTTCAGTGTTTCTTCACAACTGGAACCTTTTCTAGATGAAATGTAAAACTTTGAGGACTTCCGTAAAAGAATGAAATATGTCAAGTCATGGTTTGGGATTGGCGTGAAGGGGAAGGAGGGCTGTTTTTTTTGTTCATTAAAAAAGACAAATCCCCTGAAAGGAGACATTTCTCATAAAATATCACTTCCTCAAAAAGAACCAAAGGAGTCATTTTTTATCTGAGATAAATTATGTGATCAGCTCAAAACTGGGTTTGAATGCAACTGCAAAACCTACCTGAGCCTTTGGAAATCTATTGACTGACCTAAGAGAAACCATTTGACACCATAGGCTGAAATTATACTTTGCTTAGTCTGTTGACTTTTATACAACTCACACTGACTTGTGCCTCAGCATCTCTGCAGTCATGCTTGGACCTTCCACCTCTCTGCAGTCCAGTTGTGCAAGTGGTCTCCTGCTGCAGACCCCATGTACCCCATACAATTGAATACTAGAGGAGAGACTGCAACATGAATGGCCAATTTCTGATGTGTCAGTTGCCACATCATACCAACCTGATGCTGCAACACACGGGCTCTACTTATGATTTTGAAAAAGGGCATTATGGTTTCATACTTGAAACTTCATCTTGCTTCTGGAAATGGGGAAACTTCTCTCCCTCCTGGACACTGTCCCCATCTCCTTATCTTCTGTGTCTCCATACCTTCTCCATGTTTATTTCCTTTTAGAGGATGAGTGCATAGAAGTACGTGCTTAACACTGACCTGATAATGTCTGGCATCCAGGGCCACTTTACTGGATATTGCACAGTCTCTGTTATTAGAGAGCCATTTACTATTCAAACCCTGCTCCCTAGAGACCCTACTCAACCTTCTCCTCAGAGCAGAAAGCAGCCTGAACTGCCTTGAGATGTTTATTTCACAGAATCGCAAAATCAAAAAATCATTTAGGTGACAAAAAACCTTTAAGATCATCAAGTCTGATTTGTAAGACATGAGGCTGAGGTTAGGAGCCAGTGCAGCGTATCTATTTCTGATGTGATCAATGTGGAGTTTACCCAGTTTTGCTAGCCTGGAACATACTCTCTTTCATCACAGAAAATACCATTTTTCTAGATAGCTGCACTATCCTTTCTGATTGTCTTTGAACTCCTGAGTGCCTTGCCAGAAACCGCCATAGCAACTGTGGTTGTGATCTCACCCGAATGACACAGAGAAGTCAGAGCACAAAATTTTGTCTTCTCATCCTTCCCTGAACCTGGCAATGAGACAAATGAGTCCAGATTTTGCTCACAAATTAATAATGCTTTCTAACATAAGGCTATGAGGACTGTCTGGTTAATCAGTTCAGCCAGGGTAGAATACAGTCTGGTATCTAAGATTAAATGAGAGTACATTATGGTACAAAATATTGCTACAGAATAGACTGCACTGCAGTCCTGGTCACAACATTGCAGTGCAAGGACACAAAAAAAAACCCAAGACTAAAATGATAGGTCAGGACCCAAGTGTGGGAGAGGAGAGAAAAAGACATGATTACAGAACATGTTCTAATCTGCAACAGTGAGGCAAGGCTCAACTTGATTGCTTCACTCAGTACAAAGGTATGCGTGTTCAGATAGATGTTTTCTTAACCTCGGTCAGAAAATGTTGGTGTCCAAGAGTGGACAGCAAGTTAACATGAAGACAATGCGCCAGCCCACAATGCTGTGAAACAATTTTTAGCTGATAAATACCTCTTCCCAAAAATTAAGTCGGTGCTCAAAGGAGCTAATTTTTTTTTGTTAGTAGAAGATGTGAAAGCAAAACTGATGGAGATCCTCAACAGCCTTGCAGAACATAAACTGTTGAATTGCTTTGAATGCTGGCAGCATCTTATACAGCTGAGTGTCAGCTCAGAAGGGAATGATTTTGAACATGACTGTAGTTGATTTTCTTGCTTCATTAAATAAAAAGGGTTACAGGCACAGTCTTTTTTTTTTGTGTGCTGGAACTTGTACAGTTCACTACGACACTACTGGATGCGATGCAGTTTGTTACAAAGCAATACAGAATTATAGAATGTCCTGAGTTGGAAGGTACCCACAAGAATCATCAAGTCCAGCTCCTGTCCCTGCATAAGACAACTCCAACATTCATGCCAGATGTCTGAGGACCTTGGCCAAATACTTCTTGAATATTGTCAGGCTTGACGCCATGATTACTTTTGTAGGAAACTTGTTCCAGTGATCGACCACACTTCATGTAAAGAACCTTTCCCTAATATCCAATCTAAACCTCTTCTGGCACATTTTTCTGCCATTCCCTTGAGTTCTACAATTGGTCACTAGAGAGAAGAGATCAGCGCCTTATGAAGAAGCAGTATACTGCTATGAGGTCTCCCCTCAGTCTCCTCTTCTCCAGATTAAACTGGCATATTAATGTAAGATGCAATACACAATATATGTTTATATTTAAGCTTGAGGAAAATGGTAGGCTTCCCAGTTCCATTTCTTAAAATGAGTTGCTGGAATTTCCCCTTCTTTTATAAGAAGAAATAGCCAAGTTTAAAAGACTATGGAAAATAGCTCATGGGAACTTATGAAACTGATGGTACATAGCAAAATGCGGTGCAATGTGCAGTTCTGGACCTCACTGTCATCCAAGGATCACACTGATTGCTTGACCTGCTGTCAGCACCTTTCACTTCTTGATCATATGAAAGATGATGCCCCATAAACTTTGAAAATGCGAAGGATGTCCAGAAAAGCTGACACGGTGTACACGCGTAGGATAAAATGGCACAGGAAAAGGTATTAAAAAATAATAACAGAAGTTTTGGGGGAAGGGAGGTCTTGTAAGGACTGCAATGGATTCCTCTTCTGGCCCCTAATTAGTATTTGAAAAATCTCTGTGTGTTAATGAAGAGCAGTCATGTTGAAATGTCGCTTGTGCATGTTTCCATTTAAAAGACTATCTTTCTGGTGAGAATTAATATGGGATATTAATATGAAGTGTCTGAAAATCAAAATGGAAGAGAAATCTCATGGAAACTAAAGAGCGAGAAGTATTCTGAATAGTGAAAGTATCAAAAATATGTTGAATATCCAAACAAGATACAAGGAGAAAAATTAAGGAAGAAGCAATTAAAATTGAGCTTATACTTAACAGGTAATATGAACCATCATTCCAGAAATCATCAGAACACCTGATTCCTTAGGAACATAGTCATTTTCTTTAATGATTTTTCTCCAACACCTGCTTCTTTTATTTTCATGTAAAAAAAAGATCAGTTAAGTGAACTTGGACACTAGTGGTGTTGGCTTTGACCCTTTATTTGCCTCCCTCCATGTCCCGAAAGTTAACTCTGCTGTCTGCAAAGATCTTGAATACTGTGTTCATTTTTGGGCCAGTCACTACATGAAAACCACTGAGGGGCTGTATTGTATCCAGAGGAACGTAACAAAGCTGGTGAAGGGTCTGGAGAACAGGGGTTATGGGGAGCTGCTGAGGGAACTGGGAGAATGGAGGCTGAGGGCAGAGCTTATCGATCTCTGCAACTACCTGAAAGGAGGTTGTTAGTGAGGTGGCTGTTGGTCTCGTCTCTCAAGTAACAAGTGATAGGACAAGAGGAAATGGCCTCAAATTGTGCCAGGGGAGGTATAAATTGGATATTAGGAAAATTTATTTCCTAAAAGAGTGGTGAATCATTGGAACAGGCTTCCCGAGGAAGTGATGGAGTGTTCTTCACTGGAGTGCTCAAAAATTGTGTAGACCTGCGCTTTGTGACTTGGTTTAGAAGACATAGTGGTGTTGGGCTGGTGGTTGGGCTGGATGGCCTTGGAGGTGTTTTCCAACCTTAATAATTCTATCATGCTATGAGTCTATGATCTCCCTTCAAAATATTGCATTTAAGGCCGGTTCTATATACCAATATTAATGGGTTTGTAATAGGGAAGTGTCATTCCGAAATGCTCTGGGCTAATCAGATTGGAGTTTTGGATCATATCTTTAATTTGACCTGAGACAGGTGCCAAGAGTCTGCCAGAGATTTCGGTATTAATGGCCCAAAATTTTTCTTTTATGCCACCAAAGGCTACCAAAAAATGTCTGAATTCCTTTAAAAGCTCAGTCCATATTACCAGAAATTATTTGGAGTTGAGACACAAGAGCAAATTTCCAGGCTCTGCTAAGTGGTCACCCACCAACATTTGCCATTCAAAACATCCCAAAAATCCCAGCCAGAGGGAGAACACTCAAATATGTCATCAGTGGTGAGACTTACTAAATGTAGGAGTTGATAACACAGTCATCAAGTATGTAAAAGCCTTTTTCCTGGCACCAGGTTAACAGTCCAGAGGCAGGTCCTGTAGGAGACAGCTCAGGTAATGAGATTCTTTACATTCAAGCACAGGAGATAAGTTTGGAAGTTATCACAATCCTTTCATCAGGAAGGTTAATGAAACACAGGAATTGATTGCTGAAAGGGTGGGAAGGGCTTAGTTCTGGAAGAATAAAGCACATCCTGCACAAGCTAATCAGGGTGAGCCCAGATGGAGATGACCATGCCTCATGGCAGTCTGGAGCAACTGACCTCAGGAAATCCTTTCCACCTCTGCGAATTTTATTATCAAATTCTAGCTTTGATTTTCCCAGGGCTTTGATAACTCTCAGTCTTCTGAAATACTTTTCCATACAGTGCCCCTGTGAAAGCTGAGAAACTGCATTCCCTCCTTCTCAGTGAAGAGATGATAGATGCAGAAGGTCATACTCAGAAAGCTCATTTTCCTCATCAAAATTAATGGTGTTTTTTTTTTTATTGAATCATCCACCATCAGCAAGATATTTATTGCCTGCTCTCTTTCACTCTCAAGAGTGTTAGCTTTTCCTAAGTATTTTTACTAAACAATTTTTGGCAGTTGGGTTTAACTGGCTTCAGTTCACCCTGAAATTCTCCTTCATTGGTAACTACAAAAATCGTAATATTTGTAAACAACAATTATTTTGCATTTCTCATTTTCTTGAAATCTGGCAGTGGGAAAGCAACATTCCTCCCATATCTCTTTATAACATGTTAAGAATAAATTCTTTTATGTTTTGGTGTTCTTTCTTTAATAAGAGTAGAAAAAACATCATAGTTCTGGGAATGTAATTTCTTGTATGCTGAGTTTGTTCCAAAGATTCATTTAACCTGATTTTCTCAGCTTGTATGTACATCTATTCGTATCCTTCTGTTCCATTTTGAACTCCACTGGGAAAAATATGTGCTAATACTGATTGCACCATTGCAATTTTCTACTTTGGGAATTCATTGAAATGACTTCTAATGGTATAATAGCACTAAACACATTGCTCTTGCCCCACAAAACAAGAGAGACACCTGCAAGCAGGTAAGGTTCCCTGTTTACCATAGAATTTATTAGCTGGCACATTTCCTAGACTGTCTGTGTTTAATTCAAGCTGTTCTGCTTCAATTTGCTGGCATAGAAGGAATGACCATAAAACATCAAGCCACTAAGAGAAATATTGGTGTTCATTTTCCATAAGCCATCACTCCGGCACGTGCATCTTTGGGTGCATTGAGTGTTGAAAGCAACAGAATACATGCAGAGCTGGTAAACCAAGACATCTCGAGGTACAGCAGTTACCATGGGCATATGTTTTAAGCTGCTGTGCAGACAGACAGAATTGCTGCTCGATGATAGCACCCCACCAATGTCAATGGCATACAAAGAAGAGGAAACAGAACCGGAATCACTAAAAATAGAAATCTCCTGTAAACACTGGATTTCTTTTCTTTGCAGGAAGGACACAGCGAGTCTCTGAAGGTATCATCCTTCTTAGCCTTTTGTGAAAAACAACTAGCTGGATATTTTTGTTTGTTTTGATACATCAATGAAAGAGAAAAAAGAAGCTGGAGTAGAAGCCCCGCTGGTTGTTTTCACAGAGGCCGCAGTTAGAGATGCAGCAGTATGAGAGCATAAGAAACAGATGCTCTATTGGGCATGCTATACCTTGTTCCCTGTTGTGTGAATTATATTTGTGTATGGCCTTTGTTTCTCAAAATAAAGTAGTCAGACTTCAAAAAGTATAATTTTTCTTTCTTGTATTTAGAAGATACTACAACATCAGCTCAGGAAAAGTAATTCTTTGTATACTTTCTACAGATCCATAGAGCAGTTTGTATGAGTTTAGTATAGGGAGGAGCATAAGAAGGAAAATGCTGGCCTTTGATGATCCATCTTGTTTCATTCTGGGATGCTTCGGTCTGTGCTAACTAGAGTTTGCTCAGGACAAACCCAAGACATGGTGTGGGGAACAGCACACATTAAGGACTACGATCAGTAGATGTTTTGGATATGGTCCCCTTCTTTTGTGAGAAACAATGTTTGGGAATATACATAAGAGCTGATTGTCCTTTAGCGACTGAGACAGAATCCTGGTATATACAACCTTGTCTTCAGAAGGACAGGTAGTCTCTCTTTTTCCATATGTTTTCATATATACAGTCTTCCAGCAGGTGATTTGGTTATTTACCATGGACTGCATATGGTCTATATCCACCAGTTAAAAAACTTTTCTTTAGCCAGATTTTTTTGCCTACTGAAGGGATGCTGTCACCATTTCGGAAAAACATGCTGTTTTACAAGAAGTGCCATTTAAGAGAATGCAGGTGGTGGATAATCTTAACTCTGTTATTAACACTTCCTAAGACTGTACAGTCTTTTTCAGTTCCCATAACCCTGATACAAACTATGATTTTCATTTATTTGCTTGGCTTTTCTGTAGAGGGGATACTGAAGATTCAGTGGTAGCTTCTCCAAGCCAGCAATCAAGAGGCAGTCTCTCAGAATGAAAGGATTCACCTCACTGATCTCCGTGCTGTTATGCTCAGTTGCACTGGTGGATGACTTGGTCTTGTAGTCACATGCTCAGCCAGATACTACTTTTTAAAGATTTCCATTTGGAAATCAAAAATGTATGAAAACTTAATTGAAATCTGAGAAGAAAACTCAATCTGCATGAGTCAGCAAAGATAGGCTCTGAAAAATCTCAGAGAGAGAGGAAGGGAAGAGAGGGACAGAGAGAGAAAAGGATGGAGGGAGGGTGGGAGGGATGGAAGGAAGGTGAGGAGAGGCGAGAAGAGAAGAGAAGAGAAGAGAAGAGAAGAGAAGAGAAGAGAAGAGAAGAGAAGAGAAGAGAAGAGAAGAGAAGAGAAGAGAAGAGAAGAGAGAAGAAGAATGTATAGGTGAAATGAAAGGTTGTCTCTATCGTAATGCAGAAACCAAAGCAATTTCGCCAGTGAATCATTATTTTTGCATTAGACCAAAGGTCAGATTTCTCCTGCTGGTGTCTCACAGGGGCTGGAGCATGTAACAGATGAGTCTCTACTACAACACAAGTTAAGTTAAAAAAGGCAAAAACAAACCTCACAAAATCTACCAATTAAGACTTAAGACAAATGTATCAAGTTATTTGAATGATTAGGGATCCACGGAGATATTTATATAGATAAACTCATAAACATACGCCTTTTTTCAAAAGCTTTTAGACACAGTCTAGAACCTTTATCAGCTCACAGCAGTTTCCCCTCAGATCTGGTTTTCTACCAATTGGAAATCATGATCATTAAGTTCCCACACCGAAATTCAAGTAATTCCAGGTCCTTAACAAGAAGGTGCAAGCATTCTTCTGAATGATAGATGTGGGATAACACTTCAACTCTAAAATGCTCATATGAGTCTGAAATATATTTGTGACAAGGAAAGAGGTTTAATAGCATTTCCTAAAGCCATGTTAGACTTCTTAATTTTAAATTTAGAATTAACAATTGTTGGTATCTGCAGCCAGAAGATCATAGCTTTGGTGAGATCTTGGCCATAGACATCTCGTGGTGGGAAGATTCACAACCTGGTTACTGAGGATGCGAAAGAGCAATTTTTTGTTATAACATCCCGAAAAAATAGGTGATTGCCAAGATCACCTAACTCCTCTCTTGTAATTCCACTTTGCAGTTGAATCTTCTAATGACTTTTGAGTGTTCTGCAGTTTATTTGATGTGGAGAGAAGGGAAAAGACACTTTCGACCTGATCCAGTGAAAGGGATCCTGCCCATGACAGGGTGGCTGGAACTGAATGATCTTTAAGGTCCCTTCCAACCTAGCCCATTCTATGATCCTATGACATGCAAAGGCAGCATGGTGCAATCTCCTAAAATACAAAATGCTTCCACAAAAAGGAAAATATTTTCTATTCTATCATGGAGAGGAGAGGACATATTGAATTTAAATTTAGGCTAGTGAAGTTCAATATGATGAAAACACTACTCACACAGGGGACTGTGATGTGCTAGAGCTGTTGCATGAGCACTGGACACAGTCTCCATCATTAGGGAACTTTAGAAGCGTTTTGGTTGAAAGTCTGTCAGGAGAGCAGTAAAGAGAATTGACTCTGCCTTGGAGAAGAGCAGGGACTAAAGAACCTTCTAAAGTTGCCTGGTAGCTTTATTCTGCATAGGATTGCTAAGTAATTCAGGCTGATATGAACCTCTGGAAACTACTGCATCTCTGTATTTCCCTTCCAGTCTATTGCTTTCACTGCATTCAGTAGTTCTTTTTTTAATTGATTTTTTTTTTCTGTAGAGAGAGCTACATGGAGATCTCCAACACAGGGGAACGCCACTCCAGTACCAGAAATCACATTTGATAGCCCCGCTCGCTAGCTCTTCTGCAGCTATGCCAGCTTACACCACATATGGACTCTTCTTCCATGTGAAAACACAGAAATGTTTTGTTCAAATAAACCTCACTGAATGGAGCTGGGAGGCAGACTTGTTTTTGTTGTATCCCACCAAGAGGTCATGGACTTAAATAAAAAAGGAAAGACAAGATAAGGGCTGAAATTAATATTTCACTATGGGATGGGATAGCAAGAGCAATTGGTACTATGTCAGTGTTTGTATAAAAGACCTACAGAGGTTTATGACACTTCATATACAACAAGAAATATACATGTGCCATCCCGCACCCCCAGAAACGAGGGTCTCAGACAGAGGAAGAGCTGGGAAATTGAAGGGTCTTGATGTTTACCTTGGTTTTCTTTTGAGTTTCTGGTTGAAGAGAAAGTTCTGGTTCACATTCTTTGTTGGGGGGAAAGATTTCTGTATCAGGACTTAACCATGCTTTATTGTTGTCCCAAATCTTTTCCTGGCCAAAAGCATCATCACTGTAATTTCTCTTCCAGTGTCATCATCTTGTCCTCTCACCTTCCACTGTATTGCAACATTTTCCATGATGTAACTCTTTATGCCAATGTTCTGAGGCATCAGAATGTCAGCAAAGGATGCTGGAGTGCAGATGTTAAAGTCTGCCAGCCAAATCTAGAGCTGTAGTTTACTTGGGCTATCTCTGTCTCCATGGTCTCCAGGGCATCAGGCCTGTGTTGTCAAGGGCACTCATATCTCAGCAAAGTGTTTAGGGTATTTAAGCACTAATTTGCCAATACACTGAGATACCTAAGAGAGCCACTGCAGATCTACCCTTCTGGGTTTATTAAAGTGTTCTTCAACACTACAAGATTCAGTCATATGAGGCTTCTGAGATTCCATCTGACGGATTGGCCTGGCAACAGCTTTCCCTTCAGCACTGATACCGAGATGCCCACAAGGCTATGGGGCCAGAAGGTATACACCCAAAGGTATTAAGAGAGCTGGCAGAGGTCCTTGCCAAACCCCTTTCCCTCATTTATCAACAGTCCTGGTTGACTGGGGAAGTGTCGTCTGACTGGACAGTCCAAATGTAACTCCTATATACAAGAAGGGTTGGAGGGAGGATCTGGGGAATTATAGGCCTGTCAGCTTGACCTTGGTACCGGTAAAGGTCATGGAGTAGATCATATTGAGTGCTATCATACAGCACATGCAGGACATCCAGGTGATCAGACCCAGTCAACATGGGTTTATGATCAACCTGATCTCCTTCTATGACAAGGTTACCCAGCTAATGGATGAGGGAAAGGCTGTGGATATGGTGTACCTGGACTTTTGTAAAGCCTTTGACACTGTTTCTCACAGCATTCTGCTTGAGAAACTGGCTGCTAATGGCCTGGGTGGGCCCACTCTCTTCTGGGTAAAAACCTGGCTGGATGGCCGGCCCCAGAGGGTGGTGACAAAGAGAGTTACATCCAGTTGAACGCCAGTCATGAGTGGTGTTCCCCAGGGTTCAGTGCTGAGTCCAGTCCTGTTCATTATCTTTATTAATGATCTGGACGAAGGGATCGAGTGCACCCTTAGCGAGTTTGCGGATGCCGCCAAGTTGGGTGGCAGTGTTGATCTGCTTGAAGGAAGGGAGGTGCTGCAAAGAGATCTGGACAGGCTGGATCAATGGGCTGAGACCAACAGGATTAGGTTTAACAAGACCAAAGGCAGAGTCCTTCTCTTGGGGCACAACAACCCCAGGCAGCGTTAAAGGCTTGGGGAAGAATGGCTGGAGAGCTGCCTGATGGAGAAGGACCTGGTGGTGTTGGTTGACAGCTGTCTGAATATGAGTCAACAGTGTGCCCAGGTGGCCAAGAAGGCCAATGGCATCTTGTCCTGTATCAAAAACAGTGTGGGCAGCAGGACAAGGGAGGTGTTTGTACCCCTGTACTCGGCACTGGTGAGTACTGTGCACAGTTCTGGGCTCCCCACTAGAAGAAGGTAATTGAGGTGTTGGAGCGCATCCAGAGAAGGGCGACAAGGCTGGTGAAGGGGCTGGAGAACAAATCCTATGAAGAATGGCTGAGGGAACTCGGGTTGTTTAGTTTGGAGAAGTGGCTGAGGGGAGACCTCATCGCTGTCTATGGCTGCCTTGAAAGGAGGCTGTAGCAGAGTGAGTGTTGATCTCTTCTCTCAAGTGACAGGTGATGGGACAAGGGGAAATGGCCATAAGTTGCTCAGGGGCAGTTCAGACTAGATATTAGGAAGAATTTCTTTACCAAAATAATGGTCAGGCACTGGAACAGGCTGGCCAGGGAGGTAGTTGAGTCACCGTCCCTGGAATTGTTTAAAAAAATGGGTGGATGAGTTTTTGAAGGATATAGTTTAGCGGAAGATGGGTGCGGTTGTACTCGATCATCTCAAAGGTCTTTTCCAACAGGAAGGTTCTATGAGTCCATGATTCTATGATTCTAGTTGTGGGGCCCTTTCATATATAATAATTACAATTTCTGATGCACTGTCCTTTAGCCTTTCCAAGACTTAGTTCTCTATCTCCATGGGGAGAGAGAAAAGGGTCTCTCCTTTGTTTCTTCCATTAACATTGGTTGTAGATTTTCTGTTTCCACAAGATATCTTTGCCCAGTTACTGTAGCCATAGGCCTTCTAGCAAGGATCATTAACACCTTTGGCTTGGAAAGTCTCTGAACCTAAGGTTGCTGGACACTGGTGGTATGTTATTTCTGGTTTCACCCAGTGCTTATATTTCTGCCTGGAAATCTGCTGTTGCTCACTGGATCCTGGAGACAGGATACTGCCCCCGGATTAACCCAGTATCATGAATTTTATGTTCTATAGTACCCAGGCCGTGGATGGCATTCTTGAGAGAGATCTTTACTACTATGATAATAATGCTACAAGGTGCATATATAATATTCACATGCACACATACAGGCAAATTCACATTCAGCTCTGAGATATTTCCCAATGGGCAGTAAAAGACAACTTAGTATCTCATGCTCTGATTTACACTGATGCCTTATTCCTTTTCATTGCCATTCATCAAAGCTGAATGGGATACCAGCTTTAATAGATGCTAATTAGCAATATAAACCACCCACTATGCAAATCAATAGCAGAATAAAACTGCAAAAAACCCTGTCATAATAACAGTTGGGTCCAATGATTGAAAGTGGGGAAATGCGGTTGGGTTCTTAATACTTGAGTGCAATTAAGAAAGAAAGGAGGAATGATTATTTTCCTCATGTGAATTATAAGCAATTATCAGGGCATACAATAAATCTTGGAACTGAAATCACTTTGGCTTTCTTGTGTCAGCTCCTTTGCTCCACACTGTGTTTCAGGGGGCTGCATTAGCTGGAATACAATTGGATGTTTTTATTGTCAGTCCTTGTTTGATTATGTGCTTGAATAGGAAAACCCAGCTCTGACCAGCACAGATTTACTACAAGAAGAACTGGATACAGGAGACACATTCTGTATTCAACTCATGGCCATCATTTCATTGGGTGCAGATCTTTTGTTTTTTCTTGAAGGATTAATATGTGTTAATTGGGCAAAGAACAGTAATTAAGATGCGTGGGAGGTGATTAGTCTGGACACCAGCACAGATTGCCAAGGGAAAATGTGTCATAAGGCAGAGAGGTTTGAGCAGACCATGTGGATTGGTTGGAAAATTGATTCAAACAGCACCGTAAACACCTAAAATGTAGTACCTTCTACTCGCCCCAGATCCTTCCTTCTCAAGTGACTGGAAGGAATGTCATCCATTTGAAATATAGGCCTCTCCCAAGTAAAAAGTGATAGGACAAGAGGACCTAAAGTACCAGAACAGTTTTAGATTTGATACTAGGAAATATTTCTTTACTGAAAGAGTGGTCAAGCATTGGAACACGCTGCCCAGGGATGTGGTAGAGTCCACTTCCCCGGAGGTGTTCGAACAACTTGTAGACATGACGCTTCATGACATGGTTTGTCACAGTGGTGTTGGGTTGATGGTTGGACTTGATCTTAGAGGCCTTTTCCAAACTTAATGATTCTATGATTTTCCCGGAAGAAAACGATTCCTGATGAACATCCTATGAGATTACACATGCATATGACCATATGATGCAATTGCACATGTATTGCCTCTCCTGTGACTCCATATACACGCATAGTGTGAGGAAAACAGCTATTTTTGTTGTGAGGTGATATCTGTACATTTTGTGGTGGTGGGATGATGAAATATTTTGGGTTGCTCCTACCACAGGCTGATGCAGAGAGTGATGTAAATCAAATCTGGCCTCAATCTAAGTCCCATCACATGCCTGTGATATCTTTTTTCCTGGGAAAATGGCAAGAAGCATGCTATGGCAGAGATCATTTTTTTCTACAGTTGGACTGGGCTTACAGGGGAGAGGTTATCAAAGCCTGTCTCAGAGCAGAGAACTGAGAAAACAGAGGAATCTGCTGTCCTAAGACTTTCTGTAGACTCAACAGGAGAAGAACTGAAGAGCTGGAGAGACCATTTTGTAGGAGCCAGGTTTACCTTGCAGAGTTTTCACAAGAGATTTGTTTGTGGATAGGAGTGATTATCTCCCTTCAACATAATCTGTAGCGAACTGCCTACTGGATGACCATTACCTGGGAAGAGTACTGTTAACTTCTCTGTGATTTAAAGAGGTTTACAGAGTCATCAGGGGAGCAGGACCAGACTTGTTTACCACTACAAGGATCTGACTGTCTGGGAAATATTACATCAATCATAGAATGGTTGGGGTTGGAAGGAACCTTAGAATCATAGAATCTTCCATTTAGAAAAAACCTTTGAGATCATTGACTCCAACCGTACCCATCTTCTGTTAAACCATGTCCTTAAAGATCATCCAGTTCCAACCCTCCCATGAGTAGGGGCACCTTCCACTGTATCGGTTTGCTCATAGTCTCATCCAGCCTGGTCTTCAACATTTCCAGGGATGAGGCATACATGACTTTTCCAGGCAATCTGTTCCAATGTTTTAAGATGAGCATGTTCATGCAATACAATAACTGCATCATTTTAAGTGAGAAAACTAGACCATTGATTGAACTTCACTTGGACACAAGACTGTCCTGAAGTCTTTTTGTCAAGAGGGGATACCTATTCCAGTGTAGTATTACTTCAATCAAATTGCTGGCCGTGTTGCATCAATCAGCTGCAGACTTCATTCAGACTTCAGGAAAACCCCAGAATTCCTGTGAATCCAAATGTTAAAGCTGATCAGAAAATTAATAACTTTCTCTGTGAAGCATTTCAAGGGGATGTCCTTTTAAAAGATGTTGGAACAAGCACAGTCCATGTGTCTGTCTATCTGCATAATGATCTACTTATTTATGCATCTATTTTTCATCAAGAAATTCAGAAAGCCTTCTGGAGCACTTTGCATCAGAATGAGAAGGGGGAGCCTCACACTTCATACCACCAGAAAAAAAATCACCCCTCTTATATAGCCTCCTGCAACCCAGAGGACACTGATTTGCTCTGAAACTCCCAGCCCAGTTCCCTATAAATCTGTGTGTGACTGTGAATATGAATATAAATATGTGTGTCTGTATGTGTGCGTATATACATACACATACACACACATACAGACACACACACACACACATATATATATATAAAGTCAGTAAGGCACTGAATAAAGCTTCTGGGAGGACGGCTTTCTCCTATAGTGAATGTTGTTCTGGGGAGTTCAACAAATTTTCTTCTCTGCCATCAACTCCGTGACACTTATCATTCATCATCCTATATCTGAGGCATCTCTAAAATGCATGTCCAAAGAAGCTCTTGGAACCCTCCTGCCTTTCCAGGAACTCAGGCATCAGAGTAGGTTCCAATCATATAATCCTTTTTATTAAAAACAAGACTACAGATGGCATTGCTTTCCAAGGCAGCCACTGAAAGTTAGAACTAGGGTTTTTTTATCGTTTATATTTTTTTAAAAAAAGATGATGAATTATGATCAGATATTCTGAAAAAAATAGATATTTCTGGAAAAGGTCAGGATTCTCCACAAAAAGAGAAAGTGCTTAAAAAGACCATTATATAAGATGAATGTCTACAGCGGAATACATTAAACTCTTAAGCAATTCAAGCCATACTTTCTTTCACTTCCTACTGTTCCTAATAATACTCTTTGTTCCACTCTAAACCAATTTTTCCTATTCTTTGTTGTTTTTACATTCTGAAAATACTTGTAGACTGTTCTGGTCCCGTTAGTCATAGATTAGACAAATTATGCATGTTGTTTCCTTCTAATCTTGTCTCCCTCCAGACTTTTTAAATACTTGTAGTTGTTCTACATCATCCCCTGCAGTTTACCAATACTTCCCTGATATTTTGACATGCAGAATTAGCACAATTCCACAGTGGGAGTCAGATGACACCGGTACACTCAACCCTTTCTGTTCAGTAGAAGTTTTGGGAGAAGAATGCGATTGCTGTTTGCACCAGAGATTTTTAAAAAACTGTTGAAAAGAGATCTCTACTCAGAGACAAGGTTTGGGACATAAGTGATTCCTGCCAAAAAAAATGGTATTTGATTGAAGACGTCTGCAAGGAGATCAGTGGATGGATCTGGCCTCTTTCTTTGTAACTAGCTAGGCACGAACTGTCTAGAATTGTCATCAGATAAGAAGGCAGGGACAACCACAGTGTTACCAAGATAGCCTAACCATGACATTGAGCTAGCATTCACTTTTTTTTTTAATCAGCAATTGAACTTGGGCTCTTGCAAGTAGCCAATAGCCAAGTACCAGAGGAGGTTCAGGTTGGATATCAGGAAAATGTCCTTCACCCAGAGAGTGGTGGAGCACTGGAACAGTTCCCCAGGGATGCAGTCATGGTGCTAAGCTGAAAATACTTAGGAAGCATCTGGACAACTCTCAGACACATGGTGTGAATATTGGGGTTGTCCTACACAGGGACAGGAGTTAGATGCAAGAATCCTTCCAGCTCAGGTCATTTTATGATTCTATAGTCTTTCCTTCCACAAAGTAATGTCTTTGGCTCAAAGGAAGACTGTATTTATTTGTTTTTTTAAAAACTCAAATATTCAAATTCATCACTCATATTAAATCTGGACTCTTTTTTTCCCCTTCCTCTTGGCAGAAAAGATCTTTTGGTAATGATATCCAGTGGGATGTACACATCAGAGACTGCACAAAGTGCTGCTGTGTTGTATTTGTTAAGAAAGTACAGATGGGATGATTCATCTGGTCCAATTTCCTTGCTTTTCTAGACAAATTGGTTTTCCTGCTCCTTTTATACAGCAGTGAGCACCTTTCTTTGCTGTGCTCCTCTCTGTCTGGAAGGCACAAATGTCTCAAGAGCTTGCCACTTGTTTTTACAACGAATGGTGAAAGTAATCCAGGTCCAGGGATTTGATTGCAATGATGGTAATTTATGGTCAAAAAAGGAGCTTGTGACTCTCAGAACTAGCTAAAAACCATCACTTCTCAGCTGGTTACCACTTTTCACCTGAGACACAGCAGCTGGCTGAGTGAACACTGGTTGTCCTTTAAATGGGAAAGAAACCTTCACTGTCGTTTAAATTACCTACTTATGCTTCTCTTCCCAACAGACTGAGTGTACACGTGGCCACCTTTCACATCTTAGCTAAGCCCGATAAGTGTGTGGTCCAGTGTGCAATGTACCAATAACTACATCACCAGTTTATTCAGTTTGTGCAAATCCAGAGTGTTTTGAGATTTTCCTGAAATCAAGCACACACTAATGGTTCTGTCCCATTCATTTACCATGTGATCACATATTTACATGCAATTATAATAAATGCCAGCTCATTCCTTGCATTTTCTGCACATATTCCAAGGGCGTCTTTAGGTGTGTCTGGTGGCCAGTACCACAAAAATTACCTGCCAACTCCTCCAAATCTCCTCCCAAATTTTGCCTTGGTCGTTTTAAATCACTGGCTTCAAACTTAGTTTATTGAAGTCCCCAGTACCCCATTTAAAATCCATGCTGATAAATTGCATTATTATTTCCAAAATCCTAGTTCCCTTACAGCTAAAAAAACTTTTAGTAAAAGTACATTGTTTCACCACACAAAAATTCCAAAAAATAATCGTTAACTGAGACCCATCTTCTGTAAGTTTTCTTCCTATCTGATGATCCTAAGATACTTTTAGGATACTTAAAACCACCATGAGCTTTAACCAACTGAAGTGTTTAATGTTTCAAGTCACTGTAACATTGTTCTGATTGTACATAGACAAAGTGAAATGACTCAGCTCACTTATCTGGCAGAAAAACATTTGATTGTTTTAATAATCTCTTTTTTTTTTTTCTGGCAGTTAGGTGAGTTAAATCAGATCACCAAGGAGACTAGAGAGCACCATTGCTGGTTCAAAGGAGCCTGAAAGAGCAATGGGAGGAAGAGAATTACAGAAGGTTACAGGACCTTTTTTGGTTCTCATGAATAGTCTCAGATCATCTCATCCAAAGAGCTCAAAGGGAAATGAAGAAGTTACCACTGATAGTTACTGCTCTGAGAGATGAGGATAACATTTCCACTACCAGCAACTCAGTAACACCATGGTGCTATATGAAAGGATATCAATAAAAGACATAATCACAAAGAAACTGCAGCATAATTGTTATGAAATCACAGATACATTAAAAATAATTTAAAAAAATATTTTTTCTTAATTGTTAGAGCTGCTCCATTTTTGCCTTGTTGTCTTGTTTAGATTTGAAGGGGACTTTTCCCTGGGTACTTCATTCTCCTACGCATCATAAAATCATAGAATGGTGTGGGTTGGAAGTTACCTTAAAGATTGTCCAGTTCTAACCCCCTGCCATGGGAAGGGACACCTCCCACTGGATCAGGTTGCTGATAGCCTCATCCAGCCTTTCCAGGGATCCATGGGGCATCCATGACTTCTCTCAGCAATTTGAGTCTGTGCCTCAGCACCCTCACAGGAATTTCTTCCTAGTGTCTAATCCAAATCTCATCTCTTTCAGTTTAAAAGCATTACCCCTCATCCTATTCCTCCGCTCCCTGATAAAAAGCCCCTCCCCAGCTCTCCTGCAGGCCCTCATTAAGTACTTCAAGGCTGCTATTAGCTTTCCTTGGAGACTTCTCTCTCTAGGCTACACTCTCTCTCAGTTTGTGGTGAGAGCTTTGCAAGGTAGTTCTCTGCTCATTTACCAGTCAGTAAGTGGTACAATACATTAACCACTAGGTTAGCACAGGTTTAACCAGTATAATACCACAAACCAAGAGAATGAAGGGAAAAAAAAATCACTGACAAAAAGAGAGACAACAATTTATGGAATTTTCCCCTACCTTTTCACCTCCTTTTTTCTACTTTTCTTTATTTTTTTCCTCCATTCGCCAAGTACAGGAATTTTTCAACAGTCTCTGGATGAATATGAGGTAAGCAAGAGCTGATGTCCGTACAAACCTACACGGCTTTCCTCTCATCTAAACCTCAGTGCAGGAGAGAGCAATTCCCCAGAATGCTCTGCGAAAGGTCAGCAGTTGGTTTTGGGAGAGGCACTGTGGCCCCCAAAGTAAAGAATCACTAGTACCTGGATAACAAAGGCGTGAACTAAGGCCATTAAGCATGGATCACCTCCTAACCAGGGGGATGGGAAAGGGGAAGTGAGGTTGCCTGAGAGCAACCTAAAGTAACCTGAAACTAATTAGTAAGCTAAAAAAACACCTCTGGGTGGAGACCTTACATGCTAATGTCACATCGCCTCTGTATAATGAATGAGTGTTGTGCAACTCCTTCTTAGCTACTAATCAGAGTATGTGCAGAAGGACATCACTTATATAGAATCATAGAATGGTTTGAGTTGGAAGGGATCTTGAAGGTCATCCAGTTCCACTCGTCTATCATATAATTGAAAGGTAACTAATGAAGGAGGGGTGTGTAACATTTTCATTGTTGTAACCTGTATAAAACCTGCAACCCCTCTGGAGGGGTGTGGTGGCTTTGCAAGCTATCACCTAGCACCTCCTCTCTGTGCAGAAATAGATGAAAAGGTTGGAAGGTGGATATCAACTCTGTGTGCTCATTGGGCGCAAACCTGAATTTCAATAGAGGATAGACAGGAGCAGAGGAATAATAGGGCTTAGCTGGGTCCAGAAATGAGGCTGAGGAAACTCCATTTCAAACAAAGTGGGAGATTTTATTCCCAGAGAAAGTAAAATTGGGTTGAAAGATAAAGCTATGAGAGGAACAAGACTGACTTACAAAATATATCTAAGCGAGAAAAAGTCTTGCAAAATACATTTTCCCCTTTATGCAACATATTTCAAGAGTATTCAGCCATAACAAGCTACGGAGTGGTCATGGTCACTGATGAGGGTCTTCACAGGCTGGGGCAATGAGAGGTAGTATTTTAGAGAATTGAACTCAAGGAAGAGGATAAGAGGGCTGCTAGGTAAGGACAGCCAAACTAAGCATCTCAGCCAAAATGCAGAGCTGAAAAGAGAGGAGATGAGAGGCAGAAAAAGGATTATTTTTCTAAGGAGCCCTAGGGGCATGGCTGAAGGTTTGGAGGTAGACCTGGTGGCCTGATATAGCCTGGGGCCTGTCCCATCCCTCACCTGATTAGTTTCATACACATATATTTTATGTATATACACCCCCCCCCCCCATTTTAGAGTAATTGTACCTATAATACTATAAATATGCAATTACAGAGGAACATTTCCGCATCCTTAACAACTTTATGCTACTAAAGAGTTTCTCTCTTCCCTCCAAACTAGAGAGGAAATAAATTCAGGGTGTCACAGAAGCAAAGAATTGCTTAAGTTGGAAAAAGATCCTTGAGACCATCGAATACAACTGAAAACCCAATGCTGCCAAGCTTCTGCGCACGCTCCTGGCTGATGAAAAGCCATTACATGTTTGTGATTAATGATATGGGCCATTTTCATGGGAGACAACAGGGCCTGAGAAGGGAATCAAACACCAAGGAACTGTGTACCAACTTACAACAAAACCAATGTTCCTCCTGCCTTTTATTAGCTAAAAGATGGAGAGTAAGAGCAAGAGGGTAAGTCAGGAGCCCTAGACACTTACTTTTAAAGGTGTGTTGATCAATCCTTACTCCTCAAGCTCTTTGAGGACTTGTGGCATCTGGATGTGGGTGGACATTGCTGACTAAGAAAGGTGTTTTGCAGAGCTCCAGATGGTGAGGAATGAGCTGCACGAGTCTCACAGTAGCAGATACAATGCCAAGGAGTTTCCATTGGGTAATCTCTCTACATTTGGATTGCTTTGTGCGAGAATAAACAGCCGGCACAAAACAACCTGCCAATTCCCATCAATGCTGCGTCCTTTTAGAGCATTACTTTTTTTTTGGGTTTTTTTAGCAGCTTCACATGCTCTCAGGCAGGATCGTGTAGCAGGTTTGAAATCAATAAGTCATTTGCCATTTCCCTCTTACCTTGCCCGCCTTTGGATTGGCACAGCTCCATAGCTCAGGTTTTATGCCTACGGATTTCTCTTGCTCAGTCACAAAAAGTAAATGCCACTTTGGCTCATCCTTGCTGGAAAAAGGAGAGGGGGCAGAGAACTCTCCAATGCCCATCCTGTCAGATGAGTCATGAATACAGAAGGAGACTTTAGAGGACAGGGGATGCCACCACATACTAAGACACAGGGCAGAGCCACAGTCAAAGATCAGGCACTGTGGAGGAGAGATACTTCACAAAAGAACATTCACTCAGAAGAGCATCTCCAGGGTCCTACATACCACACCAATCAGCATAAAAATCAGCATATGTGCTCATCCTATGTCCAGCAAGTGGGATTTTAAAGCACGAGAGGCCATAGACCTCATCTCCCATATGAGACCCATGGTGACTGGAGCTCATCAGGAGGCAGCATCTGCCTGGGGTTCTCTTTCAGTGACTGGGTCTTTGCAAATCTAAGGGTCTCCTGGTACATCTTATACCTGTTGTCCCTTTTCTTCTTCATGTGACTCTTTGTGAAGAGAGTGCCTTCAGCCTCTTTGTAGCCTTCAGCCTCTTTGTAGCCACTCTTTAAGTACTGGAATACTGTGAACAGGTCCTCCCTGAGCCTTCTCCAGGGTCCTAAGACCTAACTCCTTCAGTCTTTCCTTATAAGGCAGGTTCTTCAGTGCTTTGATCATCTTCATGGACTTCCTTTGGACCCTCTCCGGACTTTCCATGTTTTTCTTGAATTGTAGTGACCAGAACTGGACACAGTACTCCAGGTTCAGCCTGAAAAGAGCTGAGTAGAGAGAGGTGACCAAATCTCTGTCTCTGCACCTGCAGATGCAGCCTTCATTGCTGCAGCATCTTGCTGCTGACTACTGCTCAGCTTGTTGTTCACCAGGACCTCCAGACCCCCTTTAACAAGGGGGTGCTCTCCAGCCACACAGATCCCAGTCTGTAGTGGGATTTTTGGTTATGTCAACCCAGGTATAGGACCTTGCCCTTGTCTGTTAAACTTCACAAAGTTCTAGCTTGCCCACTCTTGTAACTTCTCCAGGTCTCTGTAAGCTGTCTCTCCCTTCTGATACATCCATTCAACTAATACTCCAACTGCTAAGCAGAGACACGTGACTCTAATTAGTGAATTCTTATTAAGAGAGGGGCATTATTTCAGAATATTCCCTTATTTTTTCATTCATTTTTTTGGTATGGATAAGTAGGAGGTTTATTTATTTAACTTTTAAAAGCATGGAGGGCTTGAAGTATTCATTAGGAGGTGCAATTAAGTTAAAGGCACTTCCTTACAGGTCTCCAGAGCCTCTTCTGTGGAGGAGGACAGGTGAGAAGTTGCTTGGGCACAGCCTGTAATGTTCGACAGAACCTTTAAATCACAGCCATGTGCAAACAACAGTGGAAGAGAAGTTTCCCTTTGCAATAAAGAGCTTTTTTTTTACTACACTGCTCCACCTGAGCTAGAAGCACCAGTGGTACCTGTCTACACTGCAGCCCATCTGGACATGACCAGGGTGCTAGGATGCCACTGCCAGACACCCAGAGGAAAAGCAGGTGACAGCATTATGACTGGCTTGTCTGTCTATGAGCGTTGCTGCCCTCTCCTGGCTTCAAAGCAGATAAAACCAGAGAAAATCAGATCAGGAAGGACGAGGGTGGCAGCAGGGCGTGCAGGGATTCAGGGCAGATGGGAGATGCTGCTTTTTGGAGAAATGGGCTCGTCTACGCTGCCTGCAGATACTCACCCAAAATCACTAAAGCCACTGGCTTCCGACCCACCAAGCTCGTGCATCTCCCTGTGTTTTTTTTTTTTTGTCACTCCGCAGGGATGGTAAGATCTCTGAGTCAGGGTCTCCCAGGTTCCTTGAGATGGGGGAAGAGGAGCCGCTGATAATTCCTCATGAAGGCAGGACTTTTGCCCTGGAGAGTTTTGCACAGCTGTCAAGCAGTGAGCCTTCATCATGAACTCACAAGCATTCAGCAAGGCATTTAGAGACTTTGTTTTCATAGGCAACCACTCTTTGTCCTAGGACTTTTCTGTCCTCCTCTCTGGTTTTCTCTTCCTCTGTTGCAAAATCTCTTAACAAAAATTTGATCCATAAGAGCAAATTCTCACCCTTCTTTCTACTCTCAAACCAGAGGTTCACATCCCTAGCACCTCCTGATACTTGTTTCTGGCCTAAGCTAACTCACAAATTAGGACAGAACATTAACAGAGAGAGGCTGGCAATGAAAAGCCTTTGCAAAACATCCTGAGGAATTTGCTTCCAATGACAGAAGAGGAAATGTAGAAGTCTTATTTGAGTTTGACAAGTTGTTGGCTCAGATAAATCATCCATTTTCTGAACTGTTAACATGAGTCTCCAGGAAGATATGTATGCTCTCCAACTCACATGGCATCACGTCTGGAAGAGGATCTTTCCAGCCAGGTGACCT
The DNA here is from genome assembly GCA_033556795.1 of Tapera naevia. Taxonomy (NCBI): domain Eukaryota; kingdom Metazoa; phylum Chordata; class Aves; order Cuculiformes; family Neomorphidae; genus Tapera; species Tapera naevia. The sequence goes on from JAUMJJ010000063.1 coordinate 1,061,245, forward strand.
TGCCTAAGGAAACAAAGTTACCTGGTGCATTTTTGTGTGATAGCTAATTGCACAATAAATGTCAGAAAAAATAAAAAGACAGTTCTGAAAAATAAGGAAAGCATTGAAAACATATTAAGGAACTCTTAAATTCTGAAGACCTTTTATATGAAACTGTACAGAGCCTACAACTCTTGATCTGAGTATGAGTCACATCCACAGCCTGTAAACTTAATAAATTTTCTTTCACAGTCAAGTGTGCCTTTCCAGCAAGGTTTCTTCACCAATTCCAACTTTTTTTCTTCCATCACACTGCCTTCTTCAAGGAGTTCGGAAATGAGGGGAGCAAATTTCTTCCTGCAGCAGATAGGAAGAGTTAGAAGTGATGTAGAGTCATCCTTATTTAACAGTTGGTCAGCTGAAGTCAAACCCAGCTCTCTTGGGGTTTGCTCCTTCACCCACCAACACAGAGAAAATGCCAAATTCTTCAGTTCCTGGCAACACAGCCAACAATCGTGATTCCTCAGAGCTGAAAATAGGCCTATTCTGGCAGCAGCTGATGCTTTTGCTCACAGTTCCCAACTGAGTGGGCTACCTACAGAAAGCAGATGGCCAGGGAGGAACTCCAGCAATTCTCTGCTAAAGAGCTAGAAGTCCCCTTCACCCAATTGCTCTGAGAGCTCGAGATTTCATGACACCTAGTGGTCAAGTGAGGCACAGTGATTTGTGTGGAAAGCAATCCTTCGAAACATCCCAAATACATTGGGCCAGGAGAAAGGCAGACATGGGTTCAAATGGACATTTCCATATGGATGCCCCACTCCCAAATAAACTCAGGTTTTGCTCCTTTGGAAAAGTTACAATTTCATTAGTCACCCCAGGTGGAGAAAGAGAAAGAATGCAATAATTATGGAAAGGGCAGGTCATCTGAGAAAGATCATGCATCTAACAATACCTCCAATGATACTCGGCCTGAGCTTTTTCAAACGTCTCCCCTGTCTCTCAGTTTGGAAAAAAACCGAGGGGCATCACCTAAAAAGGCCAAAGAAAAGAGAAACTTTCCTAAGAGGGATTTAGCGACACATTTTACCTAGTCAGAGAGACAAACTAGTACTGCTACCTTACAGGCAAAGTAAGACACTGGAATATGCACCAAAGTGTACAATGTTCCTACATATGGCTTTAGAGATAGACAGTGAAGAACTAAATTCATTTTCGACTGATATTTAATCTTTTAGATTCATCTGTCCTAGTTTAGAGGATTTCCTCAGGATGAGGCTCCTCATTTCCTAAAAGTGCCTAATTGTATAGATTTCCTTAAAAAAGACATCAGCCTCTGGTCATTCAAGGCTAGGTTGCATGGAGTAATCTGATCCAGTGGAAGGTGTTCCTGCCCACAGCAGAGGGGTTGGAACTGGATGATCTTTAAAGGTCCCTTCCAACTCAAACCATTCTGTGAGCCTATGATTTATTTGGTTGGATATGTCGATATCTGGCAAGATGAAAACCATATCAATGGACCAGAGCATCTCTACAAGCTTTAAAGTAGAGTTATTCTATATTTTACTGAACTGTTTATGGAACTCAATAGATGTTAAGAAAATGGCAGGATGCAAGATAGATCTTAGTGGGCTGTGGTCCTCGAGTGTTTTTGCAGTGGAGTAGCGGGAGAAAGCCTAACCTTGATGTATCTGGTTAAGTCTTATTCTCAGCAGAGTTTTACAGATTTCTGAAGATGTGAAGGATGAAAGCAGTAATAAGGTAATGCAATGACACAAGAAAGACCCAGATGCATTCTTCAAGGGCCCCAGCCGGTCTTTCTTTTTTTCCTGTCTTTTTTATCTCTGTATCTCTGAATACCCCCTCTCCCTTTCCAGTGGCTTTAATATACATACACCCTCTTTGCTTTCCTGTTCAGAGAATTACTTACTCCAGTCTTCATCCTCCTGTAAGGAGCAAAGGGAATATATTTAAGTTGCAAAAGACAACGTTTTTTACCTATACTCAAAGATTTTTACAAATCACTAATTGAAAGAGTCTCAGGAGTTCCTGTTTGCTCTTAGAGATCACCTCACTGATTGCTTCTGTATTGCCTTGCCTTGCTTTCTGAACCTGGTTTTGCTTTCCCAGATCTGCTTGTGTTCCAGGCTTCCTGAGTCATAGAGGAAAAGAAAAAGAATTAAAAAATAACTTTCTCTTTTGAACCAAATACAAATTAGGCAACTGAGCAAACAGAAATGCTCACTGGTCCAGGAGAGAGTAGATTTGTAACCTAAATTATTGTGGAATAAAAATATCATCCCCAGTCTGTTCTCTAATTTAAACACTGTCTCCTGTTCTTCCTCCTTTTTTGTTTGACTAATTCAGCTGCCTTTGGTCTAAGGGCAAGGAAAGCTCATTTGCATATTTTAGAGGACATTGATTACAAGTCCTTTCACTTCAAGCCCTGATACTCCTGCACTGAGTAGGAACTTCCCTCTGACTGCAGTCTTGGTTCCTCAGAGGGTCGTTAATTATTGAGCCTATTGAACTATACCTGAACATAACGAGCTTGGGAATGAGCAATACTTCCCTGGAGGTACAGTTGGGAGGACAAGAGGGGTAGTGGGAAGGGGACAAGCCACACAGCAGCAATCCTAGTTAAGGAGATGTGACTATGAAAGGGATAGAACAATTGTCCTAGGGGATTATTAGAGCCTATTGAAGTTCTATAATATTGTCCCACATTACCTCTCCCACAAAGCCCAGCTGCTGGATTCAAGGCTTCAGTTCACATCTCTTTTTGGCTTTTTGCACAATCCTCATGGCAGAAGGCTGATAAACCCCAGCACAAAGTGGCCTTGAGCAGCCCTTTTATCACCCAGGCCTTAAGACAGAAAAGGCATAGATCTGTTGGAGTGAGTCCTGAGGAGGGACATGAAAATGATCAAAGGGCTGGAGCACCTCCCATATGAGGACAGGCTGAGAGTGTAGACCTTGTTCAGCCTGGAGAAGAGAATGCTACAGAGAAAACTTCCAGCAGCCTTCCAGTACTTAAACGGAACCTAAAGGAAAGCTTGGGAGGGGCTCTTTATCAGGGAATGTAGAGATAGCATAAAGAAGGGAGATTTGGATCAGATATTAGGAAGAAATTCTTTACTGTGCGGGTGGTGAGGTGCTGGCACAGATTGCCTGGAGAAGTCGTGGATGCCTCATTCCTGGACGTGTTCAAGGCCAGGTTGGATCAGGCTTTGAGCAACCTGATCCAGTGAAAAGTGTCCCTGTCCATGGCTGGGGGAATTGTAACTGAATGATCTCTAAGGGCACTTCCATATCAAACCATTCTATGATTCTATATTTCTACAGCACTGATAGGTGAAATGCAGAGTGTTATTTGTCCTGTAAATTGGACCGTGGTAATTATTTTGAGTCTTTGTAGTGCAGGCGATGTAAGGTTCCTCAGTTACTGCATCTGTGCTGTTGGTGGCCTTATGCCCTTTTTCAGATGTGGAGTTCTACAGTCTAGTCCTTATGAACATTTGCAGACCTGTTGTATCATATTCTCCCAAGTAACAAGTGACAGGACAAGAAGAAATACACTTAAGTTGTGGTGGAGGAGATTTGGATTGGATACTAGGGAAAAATTCTTTACTGAAAGAGTGGTGAAGCATTGGGAGAGGCTGCCCAGGGAAGTGGTGGAGTTACCATCCTCAACGTGTAGATGTGGTACTTCAGGACATGGTCTAGTAGTCACAGTGGTGTTGTGATGATGGTTGGCCTTGATGATCTTAGAGGCCTTTTCCAGCTTCAACAATCCCATGGTTCTATGATTCTATATTATGTCAGCAGCCACCTCTTGTGTAAGAGTTATATGTGTCCAAAACTTCCTGAAGAATTCGTCCAGTGAGGAACAAACTGTCTTGCTCTTTTTCCTGTGGAGCAGGTCACACCCCTTAGGTTTATATTTTCAAATTCCACAGTAGAGTGAGGAATAGTCTTGAGAGTAGGTTTAAACCTCACTATAAAGTTTCTATTTTTTTACTCACATGTCTGAGTGTTCACCCTGGAGTTGCTCAGGTTCAGAAGTTACATCTGGACTGATTTATTGCAAATTACCATCTCTGTTCCCCAGCTATAAGAACCACTGGCATAGAATGACCTTATGTTAAACCTCTTTTTCCTGAAAAACAGGGTGATGAAGTAAAAATTTCATTTACCCCTATCATACTTTGGAAAGATCTTGGGAAAACATTAGCTTAGCAAGGCAAAAAACCTGTTATGAAATGGCTACCACAACAACATAATAGGGAAAAAAAATGAATTCTGCACTTTGGGAATATCACCTAAACTCTTATGAAGCATAGCTTGAGATGAACTAGTTTGCAGCCTGTTTGGATCTGCTTGGTTCACACAGGCCATATGAAAGAACTTGGGGGATTTTAAATGCTGCAGTCAATGCTGGTGCAGAGTGGATGGTTCTAGACTTCAGTCTGGACCTGACCCAATATGTTGACATAGATTTTGTGAGAGATTTCAGCTCCTTAGGAAACCAAACCATCTGAAAGATTCATTTTCAGAGCTTTGCTCAATGCCATTTGGAAGATAGAGCAAGATAGATGGACAGTGTTTTAAGAGGTCATCTGGTCAATCCCCCAAGCAGTTTAGGATCTACTTTTTCCATAGCCCACGCTCCTCATTATTAGAAAGCTTTTTCTGGAGGTGCAGATTTGGGGGTTTCGTGTCAGTGACTTTTGCCAAGTCTTCTCTAGAAAACAGCAGGAGGCAGGACTTGCTCTGCAGTGCATCTGCCCTTTGACACTGACAGTAAGGTCTGGATGTTATTTATGGAGGTTAGCTGTGGCAGTGCAGGGAAAGCAGAGGGACATTTGTATGGCTGTCTGTGGGTAGCAGTTAAATTTAAGGCTCTGCTGTGTTTTATTTACGGCATGTTTCCAGATGCCATGCATAGAAATTATTTGCTTAATAAATAATACAAAATAAACAGACATCTAAGTGCCTTGTGCTAGCAGCCTAGACAAGCACACAGTGAGTGACAGCCTGCCAGAAAGCTGGAGGCTTTTTGAGAGGCTTGGTTCCTGGGACCTTCCTCAAGCCAGAGCAATGTGTGACTAAGGGATGGACAATTCTTTTTTCAGATGTAAATCTCTCTTTTCAGAGACTCTTGAAGTATCACAGAGGCTGGTGAACGGCACATTATTCTCAGTGCTAGAAGACGTGATTTCAGTCTCTTTTGCTACTGGAGTTAACCTTGGGAAATTTATTCAAGTTATGAAAATTTCGGAGATTTAATATATATCTCAACTGACCTCTCAGGGCTCATTGCAGAAGGGGTCTATTGACTCAGTTCCTTGACCTGATCATAGGTTTCTAACACTATTTTAGGTGTCTCAAAGTGTCCAGCATGGACTGTAGGAGGGAATGAGACCTCTCTTTGTTGTCTGTCCTATTGACTAGCATGTAAATGCGAATAAAACTTCCATAATGTTGGTGTCTAGACAAATGAATCACACTTAGTGGATAGTAGATGTTTATCTCATCCTAAACTAGACTTGTGCTTTGTCCAGTGATTTACACTCTATATTACATTCAGTTTGTTGATTGAATTTTTTAACTATGATGAGAATGAGAATAATTACCCAAATAGGGACAACTAAGTTACAGAAACCAAAAGTTATACAGATGAATCTCACTCTTCATCTGCACCTCAGTTTCTTATCAGTAAGAAGAGATTAATAACACTTTCTCATCTTGTAAAATACCAAGGTATTGAAAGACATTGAGAATGAGAACTACACGTGATAGTGTCATGGCTCCATGGACTGAAATGACTAATTTGGACAATATAATAAAATCATGGAATGGTGTGTGTTGGAAGGGACTTTAAAGATTATCCCATTCCAAACCCCCATCCACGGAGGGGTCCAATATCCTGGGTCTGGTTACGATTCAACAAGCATGTATTTCTTCTACTTTACATACTTTGGGTGGCATTTCAGAGGAGAATTTTTCTTTTCCTTTCTTTTCAAAGAGGACATTGTTTCTTCATCCACACGGGTTAAAAAAGAGTCATAGTCTTAGAATCACAGAATCATAGAATGGGTTGGAAGGGAACTTAGGTATTAGAAGCAGAGTGACAATAATATATGAATAAGAAATATTTTTACATAAACTGTTCCAGCTATTGCTGCAGGGAAATCATCCCAGGAGACAGCAGTAACACGAGCAAACTTACTCTATAATTTTCATAAAGGCATGTCATAGATCCCCAAATCAAAACACATGTTAACACCAGGACAAGAAGAGTTTAAACACTTCCATGGAGTGGGGAAGAAGTACAGGACAGAATAAGAAGAGATGTTTCTGAGACATCCCCAGAAAAATGAAGGATGGCAGAGAGAGAGAAGTAGGGAGCAACGGGAAAATAGAGTACGGGGTTTTTCTTTAACATTTGATGTCTACTGTGTAACCTTTCTGCCTTCAGTTGAGCTAAACACCTGGAGTTCCAAAATTGGAGGGCTCTTCAGTGGAACCAGTGGATTTTACGTCCAGAATTCAATATTCACTGGCTCTAAAGGAAACTTTTAGTGACTAGTTCAGACAGAGACTTCTACATAAATCTTCAGAATGATTTAGGTTCAGCATCACTTTTTCAGGTATCCAGTCTGAATCCCAGTTCCAAGCAGGACAAAGCAGTTCAGGTTGCCCAATTACTTTTCCTGTCAAATTCTGAATACCTCCAATTATGAAGACTCTATGGTCTCTCTGGACAATCTGTTCCAGTGTTTAACCACCCACAATGTGAAGTGGATTTTTTCATTCCCAAATTACCCGATCTGAGTCTCCCTTGCCACAGTTTCAGTCTACTGCCTCCTGTTCATTTGCTGTGTGTGGGAAGACTGAGATCCCTCTTCTCTACATCTTCCCAATGGTTAGTTTCAGACGGTAATAGGATCTTCTCTTTTGTCTGCACAAGCATGACCTCCAAGTTTGCTCTTATATATCCTGTGGTTCAGCTCCCCAGACATCCTGGTTGGTCCGCTCCAGTGTGCCAGTGTCTTCTCTTGAGCTAGAGAGCACCAAATAGGACACACTAGCTGTATTTCTCTTTTGATCTATAAGCAGCTGTAGATCTCTAATCTACAGGAGCCTTTTCAAGGTTATTCATATTGACCAACTAAGGACTGCAACAACAGAAAATATGACCAATTGCCAATGTCTCCCCTGCCCTTCTCTAATGCTTGGCAATGAATGTCAGCTTCTGTTGATAGTGTCATCAGAAAGGCCAAATACCTTTTTAAACCTGTTTACAATAATTAATTTGATTGTGATATTGCTACTGACTTTAATACAAGATCATTATCATTTGGCCCCTCTGATATAGGTCAAAACCTGGATGAATTGAAATTAATGTATGGTGCAAGTACAATTCATCACCAATCAGCAGAAGCCTCAGGATGTGCAGAAGCAGATTTCTTCACACCAAGAAAGAGACAGAAGAGAAAGTTCATGCTTTAAACTTCTGCTTCAATATACTTAAAAGACAAATTAGAAAGGAAGAAATAGGTAGTTTCATTCTCAGCTTGAAACTTGAATGCAGAACAAAATAATTTGTTTTGAAAGTATAGCCTTCAAGCTATTCAGTAACCAAGACACATTTGCTGATTTTGCTTCACTTTCGTGTATACAAGTTATATACACACAACTGCACTTATAAACTTGTATACACGAAAGTGAAGCAAAATCAGCAAATGTGTCTTGGTTACTGAATCCTTAAATCAATCTAGTGCTTAAAGGAGTTGCCAAAGCTTTGACTGTGCTCAGTTCGTGAGCTACCATATGCGAGAAGTGAGAGACTGACTCCACTCATATCAATCAACGCTTTTGCAGCGGCTTCAAAGGAGCAGGCATCTGCTTGAGCATGCACTCAGGGAAGAAGAAATACTTGTCTATTCCCTAGTGGGACAGAAGAAGACACAATCATATCACTCTTTCAACCACTCTGAGGTATCCAGGCTGCTTGTTTATCCCAAGCTCGGCTAAATCCCATCCGCAACAACTGGTCTGCGAGAACTCACAGTGTTTTTCAGACAGTCCCTCTGCCAAACTCCCCTTTTCCAGCCAATGAAGGGTGAATGTCTTCCTCTCTGGGTGATTAAAAACAAAAGAGAGTCAAGAAAAAACAGTGACATGAGGAAAGCTGAAGATGAAGGAAGAAGTTCCTATTGCTGAAATGTTTCTGTTATTAACTGTTTGCATGCTACCGACTTTTGTCTTGAGGGTGAAAATTTTCCCTGGGTTTTTCCTGCCTTGATACTGACATCAGACCATCTCACCTTCTCCTGTTTACTCTGGCAGTAACTCCAGGGGAGAAGGGAAGAGTGCTTTCCCTAATTCAGAGACACATTGTCCGTCAGCCAAGAACACTTCAACAGTTACCCTTCTGCTAAGGCACTAACTGCATGGCCAAGGTGTCCATGCCTGCCTTCATGTACTCCTGACTCTGTTTTAGGCATACTGCAATTTAAGATGAGAAGCTCCACAAGAGATGGCAATGTGTGCTTGCAGCCGAGGAGCGCAATCCTGGGCTGTATCAAAAGAAGTGTGGCCAACAGGGCAAGGAAAAGGGCCCCTCTGCTCTGCTCTGGTGAAATGTGACCTGAAGTCCTGCATTCAGGACATGGATGTATTATAGAAAGTCCAGAGAAGGTCAGAGCAATGATCCGAAGCTGGAGAACCTCCCATACAAGGATGGGCTGAGAGAGTTGGGGCTATTCAGTCTGGAGAAGAGAATAGTCCAGGAAACCCCACAGCAGCCTTCCGTTACTGAAAGGGGGCCTGCAGGAAAGATGGGGAGGGACTCACAGGAAGTGCAGGGATAAGATGAAGGGTAAATATTTTCAGCTGAAATAAGTCAGGTTTAGTTCTAACATTAGGAAGAGATTTCTTACTGTGAGATTGGTGAGGCACTGGCACAGGTTGGCCAGAGAAGTCGTGGCTGCCCCATCCCTGAAGGTGTTCAAGGCCAAGTTGGATGACGCTTTGAGAAACCTGATCGAGTGGAAGATGTCCCTTCCTATGGCAGGGGGGTTGGAACTGGATAATCTTTATGATTCCTTTCAACCCAAACCATTCTATGATTCTATGATTTTATGAAGATCAGTAGGAAACTGTTCTCGGATCATCCATTGAAGCCTAAACAAGCTGATAAGATCATCTAGGGCTCTGAGAAATGTGTCTCAAGGATGTTGATGACATCAGGCCTGCATCCCCAGCAGAGATGTGCCAAGGTAAAAAGTCTGGTCACTTTGAATACAAATCCAGTCTGACAGGGCTGAGCAGCTTTCAGCATGAGATCAGTAGCAAACATGGAGATCTCTGCTCAGCACTGCACTGATGTACATATTCCTTGCAGAGAAAACACTGCATTTTCACTTTTTATTTTCCTTCCTAGGAAGACCAGTGTATCTTCTGTGAGTAGTTTTAAGAATGTTTTAGGAAAAACTCCAAGTGTGGGTTTTGAGTGAGAAAGATTATCTAATAAGATGAAAGGTCCTGTGTACAGAGGAAGTGGTCATCTTGCTCTGATGAACAGGAAATAACTTCTTTCTTGATGCTGTATGCATTGGCCACCAAGCAGAAAGGCTGGAAATACAGGCTGGAATTTCTTGTGCTTGTATAATCAAGCTGCCCCTATGAAAAATTACTTCTTAGTGACTCATCAAACTGCACTGTTTGTCTTCTCCTGCAGCCCAGCTGACTGAGAGCAGTTGTTAGACCTCAGATTCCTCCCAGGCAGCCTCTATAAACATTTTAGTTTTATTAGCTGTTTATAAATTGTACCAAAATGCATCAGGCACCTGCGGTGGTGAAATACCAGCAATTGCTACATGTAATAAATAACTGAGTATGGGCTGAAAACATATATACATTTTAAAGTGCACCTGAGGCATATTATAGTCATTGCATAATATGTTCTGACTTAATAAGAAGATGCATTTTGTGTAAAGACAGTGCTTGAACTGGTTTCACTGACTGATTTATTAAATGTAAATATTTACACATCCAGTTTATAGCCTGTGGCTACTATGAATAAAGTCAAAACAACTTTCTGGGGGGAATGCATTTCACTGGGTGATGTGAAATCCTCCTCACACATACAGCAATGTAAAGCATTTCTCCTGACCATGGTAAAGTTGCAGTGAGGTGGTGACTGAGAAATATGACATAAGGCAGCAATATGAGCTTGCATCCCAGAAAGCCAACTACATTCTGGATTGCATTAAAAGAATTGTGACCAGCAGGGCAAGAGAGGTGATTCTTCCTCTCTACTCTGCTCTGGTGAAACGTTACCTGGAGTCCTGTGTCCAGTTCTGAAATCCCCAATATAAGAAGGTATGGGACTGTTGGAATGGGTCCAGAGGAGGGTTATGAAGATGATCAGAGGACTGGAACACCTCTGCTATGAGGACAGACTCAGAAAGTTGGGGTTGTTCAGCCTGGGAAAGAGAAAGCTCCAGGGAGACCTTGGAACAGCCTTCCAGGAACCGAAGGGGCTACAGGAAAGCTCGGGAGAGATTTTTACAAGGACATGTAGTTATAAGATGAGGGAGAAAGGCTTTAAATTGGAACAGGGAAGATTCATATTAGATATTAGAAAGAAATTCTTCACTGTGTGGGTCGTGAGGCACTGGCACAGGTTACCCAGGGAAGCTGTGGATGCCCCATCCCTGAAAGTGTACAAGGCCAGGTAGGATGGGTCTTGAGCAGCCTGGTCTAGAGGGAGGTGTCCCTGCCCATGGCAGGGGGGTTGAAATTAGATGATCCTTTCCAACCTAAACCGTTATATGATTCTATGATATCAGAATGGTGCTTAACGCAGACAAAATAGATGTGCACAAGCTAAAAATGTGTATTTCTTTTAATTTTATAGACAAAATAGGTGGTTTGAACAGCTACACAGGGAAGTGACAGATTCCCTCCCATTCAATTCAGTCAAGATGTAATGACGTAAATCCCTCAAAAAATGAAAGAAAAAGAAATGCTTTGTGGCTGTAAAATCAGATATGATGGGTATGATGATACATCTACATTATAAAGATATATAAATACATAGAGACATGTATATAGAGAGAGCAAGACAAAGACACAATTCTCAGAGTCAAATGAGATTAAATTAATCATTCTGTCTAACCTCAAAATCTTTGACTCTAGACTGGACAACAGGCGTAACACTGCCCTGTTTTCATGGAAAAGACTTACTCTAGGTTAAGTTCTTCTACGGAATTGTGAATGGATGGAGTTCCAAAGCCCTCTGGAGTGATTCCCACTGATTTTGGCATGATTTAGATTCAATTCAGTATCACTAAGTGGGAATTCATAAAATCATAGAATCATAGAACTGTTTGGTTGGAAAAGACCTTTGAGATAATGGAGTCCAACCATACCTGTCCACTACTAAACCCTATCCCTGAGCAACTCATTTACCTGTCTTTTAAATCCCTACAGGGATGGTGACTCAACCACATCCCTGAGCAGCTTCTACCAGTGCCTGAGAATCCTTTCAGTGAAGAAATTTTTCCAAATATTTAATCTGAACCTCCCCTGGTGCAACTCGAGGCCATTTCCTCTCCTCCTGTCACTTGTTACTTGGGAGATGAGACCAACACCCACCTCATCACAACCTCCTTTCAAAGAGTTGTACATAGTGATAAGTTCCTCCTCAGCCCCCTTTTCTCAAGGCTAAACAATCCCAGTTCCCTCAGCCTCTCCTCATCATAGACTTACGCTCCATACATTTCACCAGCTTCGTTGCCATTCCCTGTACGTGCTCCAATGCCTCAATATCCTCCTTTTAGTGAGGGGGCAACAACTGAACACAGGATTCGAAGTACGACCTCACCAGTGCTGAGTACAGGGGAAGGATGACTTCCCCGGTCCTGCTGGCCACACTGTTTCTGATACAGGCTAGAGATTCAGAAAAGGTTGACTTTGTTTACTACTGATCTTTTCAAATTTATGTGCTTGTTTACAGATTTGGAACATATGCTAGTACTTATATGCTTATATAACCACTTCTGGGTTTCAGATTACTATACAGTTGTGAATCAATGTCTCCTCTGAGGTATCATTAACTGTGCAGCATTCCTCATCTTTATGTGTTAACTTGGTACAAATCTTTTTTTCTCCAGTGCTTAACGAAATCTGAGGTTAAAGACATAATGGAGGGTATCAATTAGAATACATATGACTCCAAATTCATTGACCCTTATCCCAACATTTTTATTTCTTTTAATGACAACAATTTAACAATAATTGCTTTAAATTGACTGGCACCTCCACCAAATTTTAAATTTCACAGTTTCTTGGGGTTTTCACAGAATCATAGAATTGCTAAGGTTCAAAAAGACCTCTGAGATCACCGAGTCCAACCATCAAGGCAATATCAACATGCCTACTAAACCATGACCTGAACTACATCTATGCATTTTTTTTAACATCTCCAGGGAAGTAGACTCCACCACTTCCTTGGGCAGCTTCTTCCAATGATTCACCATGCTTTCAGTAAAGAGTTTTTCCCTAATATCCAATCTAAACCTCCACTGCTGCAACTTGAGGCCATTTCCTTTTGGCCCTATCACTGGTTACTTGGTTGAAGAGACCAGCACTCATCTCACTACAATCTCCTTTTAAGTAGTTGTAGACAGCAACAAGGTCTCCCCCAACCTCCTCTTCTCCAGACTGAAGAACCCCAGCTCCCTCTGCCATTTCTCATAACACTTGTGCTCCAAATCCTTCATCAGCTTCATTACCCTCCTCTGGACATGCTCCAGCACCTCAATGCCCTTCTTGTCATCAAGGGGCCCAAAATTGAAAACAATATTCAAGGTGTGGCCTCACCAGCACTGAATAGAGGAGATGACAAATTAATTCTGCTATTGTCGTTCTTTCTCTGAATACTCAATTAATTTAAAACTCCTCACTTTGTCACATTTTTCTAAAAAAATCTAGCAAAGTTGCATTGTGAGAATTATGAGCTGGCTAAACAACCATTTACACACCCACTCCCCTTTGTGCATGAGTCCTATTCTTATCCTGCATATTGTCACATATCTCATTGTGTTTTACCATTACTCTACCTTTTTACTGATTTCTTTTTAAAAAAACTCTGATTCCTCAGAATTATGAGGGCTATTCAGCAGAAACAGGGATAGCTATTCTTAAGAAATGTCAGGAAAGATCCTAAATAGAATGAATTTCTTGTTGCATAGGTCTCCAAGGTCACAGCCTTGCCTTGAAGAAGAGAGAGACGAGCACTGGATGGAGCAATAGATAAAAGCTGCAGAACTGTCACGGTGCAGAAAGATATCAGAGGTAGCTTAAACCAGCCATGCAGCACAAAGCTAACAGTATCAGCAAAATCCCACAAGAAGGATAAATTAGCTCATGCTTCATTCCATCCTGGTTCAGTTAATACTCTGATACTTGACGTAATGAATTTAAAATAAACTTGAATACATCTGGAATGCTCTGGGATTTGTGGACCTGGTTCCACTTTTTAACTCTCTGAAAGACAGCCTGTGTAACCAAGCACCTATCTGTGTTTCAATTTTCCCCCTGTAAATGGGTATACTGGCACTTTTTTCAATAAAGCACTGTGAGAATAAAGTGTATATTGGCAAGATGCTTGGGTACTCAATAAAAAGTAGATAATGCCTCAAGATAAACAGCAAAGCAACTGGTTTCATAACTGAAGCAGAGAAATAGATCAACCAAGCCATAGCAGAGAACTAGTGTTGTGGTCACAGTAGTTAGCCAATTCATAAAATTGATATTTACTTGGCATTCTTATAAGTTTTCTTAAGCCTTCAGCAATTCCCAAACATTTTGGAAATATATACGCAGTCTGAAAGTGTACAGACACCTTGCTGTATTCATCTCCTGCCGTTCCAGTGACTATACAGGAATTAGAGGAGTTGAATGGTGCTCCCAAGTATGGGTCATTAGATTACAACTGTTAAAAACCTTAAGGTGAGACTATGTAGTAGAGGAGAGGTGAAGAAAAAAACAAGAAACCTTTGCCCTATAAACTGTCCAGCATGTAAGACAGAAAGAAGTTTGCATCCAATTGGTCTGCTCATGACAATAAGAAGCTTGAGGGACATCAGTCTTACTACATAACTCTCACCTCCTGGGTCCTTCTTAGGTAGATGACCACATGTTGCTTTAGATACGTGTTCTTGCCTCCTGCAGAATGTGAAAGGCATCAGGATCCAAGTTATCAGGATTTACTCACTCTTCATCTGTATAAGTAGGTCTCCAGAGAAGCTTCATGTTTAAAGTTGGGGTCTAAATGACGTGGTAACCTAGTTGTCACCAACACTTGTCACCCTTACTGCCCTTTTCCTGGCTTTTGTTCCTTCTGTTGCTTCCACACCTGATGTTTCCAACCATTCTCCATTCAGATCACTGTCAGCATTTCTGTCACAGCTCTCTATGACAAGACAACAAGTAAATTTTCTTTTGCTAAAGTCCAGTTTGTCCTATGAGAGATACAGGACTGGAGGAAGAAAGAGGCACATTACTTCTCTTTCTAAGTTCTTTTACGTCCTTTCTGAGATGGGACATCAACTAAACGTGGCAGAAAGACCGTAACTTCTCCAGGACTCAAGCTGCACATTCTCCTTTCCCAAACCAACTTCTCCCTTCTGGGTTGAGAATGGGTAGCCTTGCTGAATGCACCCTTCTAACCCCATTCCTTTATCCACTACTAAATTGAGCCTGTCCAAGTATGGTTTCCAGATGGGTAAGAGAAGGAAAGGGGCAGCAACCCTTGCATCACTGTGCTGTTGAAGAAGAGATAAAGCTGTGGCATCAGCAGCTGTCACGGACTTAGAGAATGGCTGAGGCTGGCAGGGACCTCTGGAGGTTATCTTGCACAACCACCCTGCTCAGACAGGGCCATCAAGGCAGGTTGCCCAGGAAAATGTGCAGACAACTGTTGAATATCTCCAACATCAGAGTGCTGTACCCAGTCTTGGTGAGGACAGGACTACCAGGGAGAGAAGGAAGGAAACGCACAGCTTCTAAGTTTTACTAAATTACCTGTTGGAGATTACTCCTTGACCTCATGTTTCCCTGCTATACTATAGTCTGAGCTGTCTAAACCATAGAGAGCCATTTTGTCCAATCTCTTTGGTGGAAACACGGACTATGAATCAGCTGCTGCCTTTGCACTAGTCTTCATCTTTAAACGAAGGGTTGTGATTTGGAGCACTGAAATTGGAATTAAACTCCTAGTCCAGGAGCCTTGGCACAGAAGCACAAAACATCAACATCTTATTTAAAGACAAGCTGTGGTGGAAAGAGCAGAAGTTCCATAGGAAAAGGGTTCAAATTAAAAACAAAGAAAGTGCATGTAACACCAATAGAACAAAGAAAAACAGAGAGAGTGTCTGATAACGGAAAAATAAATGAACTTGGAAACAAACCAAAATAAAGCACAGAAAAAACACCTAAGGCATCTTCACTCTTGCTCTGAGCTGGTATCAAAATATGTTTCAAGCCTTATTAGGCTCTTGACAGACTCCGTGCTGGCTTGCTGGGATAGATCAGTGTTTGAGTTCACAGTGCCAATTAGCTACTGTTTACAGCTTGGCTGGACACAGATCTGCCTGGAAGGAAAACAGACCTGGTGGGTGCTGGTGACATAAAGTGTCCTGGTTTCTAAATGCCTGGCAGTTGCACAGAAGGAAGCTATCATCTCAGTTGTTTTCATTTGTCCTGAGACTGCTGTCAATTTACAATTAAAAAGATTTCATTGAGTTTGCAGTAATTCTAAGTTCTGCAGGCAAGACAGCCAAGGAGCCTGAACTATGGACAGTTTTTTTTCCTTAGACAACAGGAAAATTCACAGGTGTTTTTTAGTGTGTACACGTGTGTAGAAACAGCTGACATCATCCTTCTCTGCATAACTCCCACCTTTACACTGTCAACTAGATCAGGTTGCTTAGAGCCCCATCCAACCTGATCTTGAATGTTTTCAGGGAGGGGCATCTACCACCTCTCTGGGCAACATATGCCAGTGTTTCATTGTCCTCAGCATGCAAAATTTCTTCCTATTATGTAGTCTAAACCTCCTCTATTTTATCCCTGAAGCTGAACAATCCCATCTCTCCCAGCCTCTTTTCACAGGGAAGGTGTTCCCTGTCTTTGATTGTTTTTGTGGCCTCCTCTAGACTCGTTCCAGCAGGTCCATGTTTTTCTTGTGCTGCGTGCTCCAGAGCTGGACAGAGTATTCAAGAAGATGGTTGCTATCTCAGCTCCCTGGGTTGCCTGCATGGTACCACGCAGTCGCTGGTGTGTCTGAAGTGCCACAGGAAGAGAAAGCTGAAGCAAGAGACCTCAGTAGAATGTATTAGGATCCCCACACCTTTCCCAGAGCCTTCCCTGCCGAGTACCTAGCCATAATTTGCCAAGCAACCTCATATCATTCCACACCATCATCATCAACACATTCAAGTTCCCTATATTTCATCTCTTGCTTCCATTACAGCAACCAGGGATTCTACAGGACCATTCTGAGTGTGTCAGGACTCCCTCCTTCTCCTCCTCTTTCCTCACATGTCACATGGGATCCTCTACCCACACTGTATCAGGAAATTCTGCCCATGCCATGTGAGTCTGAGTTCACCACGAGAGCTTGAATGCACTCCAACACTTCCCTGGGGGCTGGAGTCAAGCCTAAGGCCTGAAAAGAGCACCTTGGTTCAATGGGTTATGGATGTCTAATACAATTCACCTTGATCCCAGAGGCCTGTGATGGACATCCTGAAGGGACTTCTTGTTCCCCAGCTACAATGCAAGCAAAGGAATAGTCTGTGAGAAAAGTTCTCAGGAAGAAAAGGTCTCGTTCCAGCCTCTCAGAGGCTTTATAACACTGTAACTGATTTTTTTTTACCGTTATTAGTTACACACATTTTTCACCAATAGTGAGAACAAAGACCTGGTCCTGACTTCCAAAGTGATTTTCACAGTATCACAGTATCATAAGGTTGGAAACGACCTCCGAGATCGAGTCCAACCTATAACCCAACACTAACACCAACACTAACACCATCATCTAAACCATGGCACTCAGTGCCTCATCCAGTCTCCCCTTAAACACCTCCAGGGTCGGCGACTCCACCACCTCCCTGGGCAGCGCATTCCAATGACCAATCACCCTTTCAGTGAAGAACTTTTTCCTAATATCAAGTCTAAACTTTCCCTGACGAAGCTTGAGTCCATGCCCTCTAGTTCTGTCACTGGCCACCTGAGAGAAGAGACCAGCCCCTGCCCGACTACAACCTCCTTTTAGGTAGTTGTAGAGAGCAATGAGGTCTCCTCTGAGCCTCCTCTTCTTCAGACTAAACAGCCCCAACTCCCTCAGTCGCTCCTCGTAGGGCTTGTGCTCCAGCCCCTTCACCATCTTCATTGCTCTCCTCTGGACTCACTCCAGCATCCTGACATCTTTCCCAAACTGGGGGGCCCAGAACTGTACACAGTATTCAAGGTGAGGCCTGACCAGTACCAAGTATAAGGGGGACAAGAACTTCTCTGGTCCTGCTCGCCACACTATTCCTGATGCAGGCCAGAATGCCATTGGCCTTCTTGGCCAACTGGGCACATTGCTGGCTCATGTTGAGCTTCCTGTCAACCAGCACTGCCAGGTCCCTTTCTGCCGGACTACTCTCCAGCCACTCTGTCCCCAGTCTAGCATTTTCTAGCACTTTCTTTCAGACTGCAGAAGTGACCTTCTGCTTCTGTAATCTTCCTGCATTTTATGGGAATAAGCTGCAAGCCCTTCAGGTTTTGAATTCACGGATCCATGCCTGTTCACACTCCTGAGACTGTCATCTCCTAGAAGGAGGGGCAACAATCAATATCACCTGCTGCCACTGTCACGCATAGATAGACAACATCCACTGAGCTGTGGATCTGTAACTTACTGCTGAACCTCCATCATTCCCCTGCCCTTGCTCTTTCTCTCTCAGGCTTGAACAAATTGTGACTGATTTCGTTTTCACCCACTTCTACTTGCTTATCTGTAAAGCTGTTCAGTGAAACTGCTCAAAGACAAAAATCTAGAGGTTGCGTGCAAAGTGAACTGCGCTTTTTCAAGAAATAGAGAGATAACTTAGAAGCAGGGAAAAGCAAATTCTTAGCATTTCAGTATTTCAAAGTTTATAAGAAAAAAAATGCAACTTGATTTTCTGATATGTCTGCTATACGGGACTATTCATATGCTGTTAGTGAACAATAAGGGGAGGAAATAAAGTGAGGCGGATTTAACCTAAACACAATAACTAATAATAATAAATAAATTAATTAATTAATAATAATTACCTCACCTGGAATACTGCATTCAATTCTGGAGTCCTCAGCACAGGAAAGACATGGATTTGTTAGAGCGAGACCAAGAGGAGGACACAAAGTCTGTGTGAGGGCTGGAGCACCTTCCCTGTGAGGACTGACTGAGAGAGCTGGGGTTCTTTAACCTGGAGAAGAGAAGACTCTGGGGAGACCTTCAAGCAGCCTTCTAGTACTTAAAGGGGGCTACAGGAAAGATGGGGTGGGGCTTTTTATCAGGAAATGCAGGGATAGGATGAGGAGAAATGATTTTAACCTAAAAGAGAGGAGATTTAGATTAGATATTAGGAAGAAAGTTTTGACTGTGAGGGTGGTGAGGCACTGGAACAGATTTCCCAGAGGAGTGGTGGCTGTTCCATCCCTGGAGGTGTTGAAGGCCAGGCTGGATGAGGCTTTGAGCAACCTGATCCAGTGGAAAGTGTCTCTGTCCATGGCAGGGGGGTTCAAAATGGAAGGTCTTTAGGGTCCTTTCCAACCAAAACCGTTCAATTGATTCTATGAATTTTCCATGAGCTCAGAGTTTATCAGGAACTATTTGAGGCCAGAAGAGATTTCTGCATATATTCCCTGCACACAAAGCCACCAAATATCCCATGATTTCTGCCCTCATGTAATCAACTTCAGCCCAAGCTTGAGGAAAAACAAGATAGCCAGTGAATAATGTGGAAGGAGAGGGTGCTGGCAGGCTTAGGTGATGCTTATGATCATATCACAATGATCAAACTGAAGTATGATTGCCTGAGGACAATTGCATCTGCCAGTAAAATCAATTCTTGGCTTCCATTCCCATTCAGAGACTCCTCCTTTCCTGTTCTCCTGATAATTATGCCCTGCACAAGTATCCCAAAGTCAATTTGTTATATGTTCATTTTACATTGTCTGCCTCTCTCCTTTTGTTTTCCTTCCACAGTTTCCACTGTATCTCTTCCCCTTGTTTGTCCTCAGCAGCTTGTGTTTGAATTAAATCTCTTTTATTTGCTCTCTGGAGGAGGGAAGCTGTTCAAGCTCCATTTGCCTTACAGCAGAGGCATAACAAGATGGGATGTTTTGGGCCAGTGGTATTTCATCCATCAGCACTATTAACTTAGAAGCAGAATCTTTTGATTTTCATTCTTTCCATGTTTCCCCCTCATCGTATAACTAATTCTTTGATTTTCCCTATATCAATAACTCAATTTTTACATAATGCCCCTCCTCCCACCAATATTTTGCAGCCTCTATAAAAGATATTTATATTCTAATTATTACTGGGGCCCTAGCATAACTTGTAAGAAGATTAAATATCAAAATTATTTTACATAGTGCTGCTTCTGTGAGCAGCTGCTAGTGAAGGTCTATAGGAAACTTCTAGGGGCTTTGCTTAATCCCAAATTGTACAGCCTTTCACAAGGACTCAGTTGCAGGGGCCCACCTGCCAACACAGCCATGTGTTGTCATGCACGTGGATTCAGAAGGCACGTGCCTTCTTGTGATGCACGTGCAGAAGGAAATGAGAATGTGCGACTCACTGGCACAAAAAGCCAAGACCTATTTGTGAAGTTTTCTGGCACAACTGCGGAGGTGAGAAGTGGGAAGGAGTGGCAATGTTTGCATAAAATGCAGGGAGATCCTATCAAATACTGTTTGTACCAGAACGAGAGACCTTTCGTCCTACTAGCTGCAATTCCACTAGAGGGCTGGAAAAGCAAACCTTGTGCAATGTGCAACTACCTTCATATAGAAACCTTATCTATTTCTTGTGCTCCTGCAGTTATGTAAACAAACTCTTTTTTAATTTAAAAAAAATACTGTTCTAATTATTTCCTTACTTTATTTCTTAAAATGTCAGCCAGAAACCTTTGCTATGTGTGTCCAAGATGGCATTGTAGGCAGAATTTATGTGACATCAAGCAGAAGCTCTGGCATATTAAAAAAAAAAATCATGAGGCACTGTCTCATGGGCCAGAAACAAGGTAATGTCTTCCTTATTTTAGACACATCTGTCATTCCTGTCCATCCATGCAGCCATCCATTCATCTGTCCATGTCCTCCAATGCTCTTATTCTATCAATTTACCTATTAATATTCTTAATTATTTAAACAAAATTAGTTCCTACCATCTGTTTGCCTGCCTGCTTGTTCCACTGGGATTTGACTCCAAAGCTGGTGTTGCAGTTGTTCTCCGACTGAGCTTTCTGCATAAAGAAGAGCTTTTAGGTACTGAAGCTTTTTTTTTTTTTAGGATGCTGCAGAAAAACAAGTCTTTCTGAGTAGCTTTGACCACCTCTTTGAATGTAAATGGATTTGAAGTGATGTTTTGGCTTCAGGCAGGTGCTATGTCTAATGTTAACTTTGAGGACAAGGAATGCTGTTTATCCCCTAGGGGCTTTGGAGAAGATACTACCGGGAGCTATTCAGAGACTGTGTTTCTGAGGGGCCAAAGGTAAATGAGAGCAAAGAGTGCTCTCATACCGTATTTCCTAATTTTCAGGGTTAAAAGAGTATCTTTATGAGGGCCACTCTCTTCCCATTAAACTGAGCTGTACAGAGAGAAACCCTGTTTACCAGCAAGAAATAAAGAAGCATTGCTAATGAATTGCTCCTCTATGATTCCTATTCCCTTAAGGATTGCACTTAATTATGATATTAACTGTTACTGTTATATTATGCTGACATTTAGAGTATTCCAAAATTGGCACAATGAGAAAAATGGGAGAATTAAACACAGGGAAGCAAATTGAGTGACGCTTGGGCAAGGAGGAGGGATCACGCTTTGCTGACAAGAGAGCCTGGCTGAAGGTTTTCTCTATTTGCCTGTGATCTACAGCATGTCAGAACTGACAGGTTTTAAGCAGAAATGTTCTCGTAGTGGAAGAAAAGGATACAGAAGGAGGAGGTGCCATTTACATTAAAAATGTACTTTTAACTGAATAAAGCACTCAATGTTCCTATTTAGGAATCACACAGCTCAAACTGACCCATAAGAAATGACGACTATTTTGGCATTTTCCACTGCTTTCAAAGCAATTAATTTGATAAACTGGAACAAAGTGGCAAAGAAAAAACACAAACACAGACAATAATAATAAAATTCCTCCTGAAGCATTTGAAACGTTATGACATAGATTTCAATTTAGATGCTCACTTGCAAACTCTCTGCTGGTGAAATGTGTCTGCAAACCCTGGCAGATCTGCCTGGTTCTCACCTGGTACTGGCAGACTGCAGAGGAACACAGTCTGCCAATTTTGTATGTCAAGGTAGTGTAATCACTCCTCTTCTTCACCAACTATGACACATGATCTGTTGGGGAAACTTGGTACTGTTCAGATGATGGAAGCAGGAAGCAACTTCAAAACCAACATCCATGTCCAAAATTTGCTCAGCATGTAGTTCAAGATTCCCTTGCAACTGATCCCTTCTGCAACGTTACACAATTTTCTTCTGGCTATTGGCAAACAGAGCCATTTCTCCAGTTGACAGGAAGGGGGTTCTACCATAATTTGAAAGGTCCTGTTCTCGAACACAAGGGATTGCATCTGAGTCACGGCAATCCTAAGCACGATTACAGGCTGTGCAGAGAATGGGTTATGAGCAGCCCTCTTTGAAGAGAAGGACTGGGGTGCTTATGGATAAGCTCATGTTGAGCTTGGCAATGTGCACTTGCAGCCCAGGAAACCAACCGTATCCTGCTCTGTATCTAAACAATTGTGACTAGGAGGGCTAGGGAGGGTATTCTGCCCCTCTACTCATCTCTCATTAGTCCTCAACTTAAGTCCTGCATTCAGTTCTCGAGTCCTCAGCAAAGGAAGGACATGGATCTGTTGCAGAGAGTCCAGAGGAGGACACGAAGATGATCAGAGGGCTGGAAAACCTTCCTTATGAGGACAGATTGAGAGAGTTGGGCTGGCTCAGCCTAGAGATGAGAAGGCTATGGGGACACGTTAGAGCAGACTCCCGGTACTTAAAGGGGGCCTAAAGGAAAGATGGGGAGGAGATCTCTGTTCAGGGATTGCAGTGATAGGATAAGGGGGAATGGTTTTAAGCTGGAAGAAGGGAGATTTAGATTAGATATGAGGAAGAAATTCTTTCCTGTGAGGGCGATGAGGTCCTGGCACAGGTTGCTCAGAGAAGTCATGGATATCTCATCTCTGGAGGTGTTCAAGGCTAGGTTGGATGACGTTATGAACAACGCGATCCAGTGGAATGTGTTCCTGCCCGTGGCAGGGACATTGGAACTGGATGGGCTTTAAGGTCCCTTCTAAACCACACCATTATATGCTTTTGCTTATAAATGGTTTTCTGTTTCATATGTCACAGAAGAATATCTTTCCAGAGAGACTCACAACCACAAATTCATCTTCCTAAGGAAGAGTTCAGAACTCTGTTTCCTGAGTCATGCAAACTTTAAGTTAGCAAAGGTTGGGTTATGATATAAGTAGTGACCAGTCTTAAATCTGGTGGATAGAAAATACTATCTCTACAAGAAAGCATGAATATAGAAGGTAGATAGAATTCTTTGTTGAAGTAAGCGATCTGGAAGAGTTAAATTAATTCATAAATTAACTAAATAATTAACAAAACAGTTAATTAGCTGGCATATAAAAGCAGTCTCATGTGCAGGCAGTACATCATCTGTCTAGCTGCTCTCTGAATTAGAGTTGGAGACTTCTCCATCACTTGCTGGAAAAGGGTTTCTCCAGAGCTTTCAAAGCCTTCCCCACTGCCAGCACAGGGACACCCAGCCCCAGAATGCAGACACGAGGTCATTGATGATAGAGATATTCCCTAAACATCATTATCCTTGTTCCCAAGACAGGTAAACAGGTGAAGAAAGCAATATAGTCTTGGAAATGAAAAGGCAAAGCTGTACCTCTGCATCTCTCGTGCCTTCTTGCCTTTTCTTTGCCTCTTGGTTTTGCCTTCTGTGCCCAGAAAGAAAGAAAGGAGTTCCATACTTTGCAGTTTCACCCCTAGTTCTCGTATGACATTGGACTACCCACTTTCCTTTGCCAGATTTTCTTCTTATGTGAAAAGAAATCTTTATATTTCCATCCCATCATTAACCCTTCCCTCATGGACATGTCACAGGTGAAAAGTCTGATTCATTATCATTGTTTCCAATGAATTTCTAAGCGACATTGAAACCTTGCAAGAACAGATTCTGAATGGGGGGACGCTTCTGAGAAATACATCTCATCTTTCATCCAGCTGCCTGAAGTACAGTTAAGGATAGTGCTTTTGTGTTCATCATGAGGTATTACGCAGCCCTGCACGGCTACTTCCTGAAAGGTCCACTAAAGACAGTGAATGGAGTTGGATTCAGCCTACTGAGGACAGCCAGGGAAGTATTTATATGGGTTAAGTGTAGTAATGCGTGATATATATCTTTATGCTCCAGCACTTCTGTAGTGCTGTTGACTTCAGCTTCTCATTCATCATAGAATCATTGTATAATCATCAATAAAATAGTTTTGGTTGGAGGAGACCTTAAAGAACACCTATTTCCAGCCCCCCTGCCATGCACAGGGACACCTCCTAGTAGATCAGGTTTCTCGAAGCCTTGTCCAACTCCACCCTCTAGGGGATGGAGTATCCACGACTTCTCAGGACAAAGTGTTCCAGTACCTCACCACCCCCACAGGAAAAAATTTCTTCCCAATATCTAATCTAAATCTTCCTCTTTCAGCTTAAAACAATTCCCCTGTTGTCCAGCTACTTCTAGATTGCTATCTTCTCTGATGACCTCCCTTCAGATTTTCTTTTGCTTTTCTTGCCTCCCTGTCCTTGCTTCAATGGAAATACAATTCATTGTACCATTAAATTTAACAAAATTCAATGCAACTTAATCCAGGTCTGTTTTCAGTTTATTTTTTTTCGTTCAGCTTGCCCTAATTCAATCTATTTAGAGTAACTGCAACATAGTTAAATGCAGTTCCAGGAATTTCATTAAAAATAATTTTCTTCAGAGAAAATAAATATTATTTGCTCAACACAAATAACAATCGATGTAATGTGATTTGGTTAAATGCAATTGCATTCAATGGAAGGAAATTAAATCAAAGCTGTGTAGTGTATTGCAATTAAAATTCATCCCTGAAAATCAGGTCAAAGTTTAATTACTGCCAGAGAGGTTTTATTTAGCTTTCTTGACTATATTTCTGTCTAGGACAAATTAGTAGCCCTCGGTCTATTTCTCTATAACACTGCCGTTAATTTATCATTTTCCTCCCACAAATTGCTGTTGAGAGAGTCATTTTACACATGTTGATCCATGATGTCACTTCCAGCCCCATGTTCTTATGTTTTATGGGGCTTTCTTTTTTGACAGCCTTTTGCCTGAATGTGTTTTCCTGAGCCACTTTGTACAGTGCAGGGCGAAATCAGATTCAGCTATGATTAGGATTTGCCAAATCCAACTTGAATGTTCAGGTCTGTGAAGAGTTTCTTGATGTTGCCAGTTTGGCTGGCCAGATATTCAGAGCTGCACTCCACCACCTCTCTCTGCTCCCTCCTCTTGAAGAACAGGGGCAAGGATAAAAGTACAGTTATTTGAGCATTTTCAAAATGAGTCTGGGTTGATATTGCTCCCCTGTCAGTAGAGCATCCTGCCTCAGAGAATTTCAGCTCAATCACTGCTAACCCAGAGAAATGTCTTTCCTTCTACTTTTGCGTGTGAATTCATTTATAAAAAGCAATACTTGTGGCCTTGCTTGCTAGGGAAAATAACAGGTCTGATGAGTATTTGCACCATTTGAGATCCCAGGTGGTGCAGCTCTGGAGATATTAGCCTAGAGTCCAATCCTCAGCAATTTTAAGAAAGAGACTCATCTCATTTAACTTACACAGAAGTTTCCTTGTGAGCAATTTGCCTTATCTTAAATTACATACAGAAAATAATACAATGTGAATGGCCTAGAAAAGCTTGTTTCTTTCCACTGACTCAGAGGACTAGTTGAGATGTTAAATTAAAGTTACTCCAAATGAGTTGTATTCTGGATTCATGTTTTTCTTTATGTTTTCATTTGCTGTTGATTGAAAGGTGAAATTTCTATGCTCTCCAAAATTTATATATATAAATTTTATTTTCTTTTCTAACTGGACCAGACTTTGAAAACTTAATTCAGAAACATAATAATGTCCTGAAAAAACACTACAATTCTATAATAACTGTATTATGATTTGATTAATATAATGTAATGAAGTGCTAAACCAAAATGGGAACATCTGAATGCACCAAAGGAACAATAATTCCATCTGAAATTGTTTCTTCATGAAATCGCTAAAAATCATTGAAAATAAAGTTGTGCTGCAAAACACTTCAATATTGATGAAAGAACAATTTCAGACAGCAATTGCTCAAATTAATTTTTCTTCAAGTAGCTCCACTTACAGCGTGCTGGTGGAGCAACAAGACAAAAGGCATCTTTAGTGAGTGTTATAAGATAGACTGTTCTTTTAGAGAGAGATCTGCCTCACACCATGGCAACAGGGGAGAAAGGAATCAAACAAGTTCTGATAGTACTGTACAAACAACTTTTTAGTTTTCCAGAATTCAAAGGATCTAAAAAGAAAAGACACCATAGAATCATAGAATTATTTGGTTGGAAAAGAGCTTTGAGATAATGGAGTCTGACTGGAATGTGCTGCCCAGGGAGGTGGTGGAGTCGCAGACCCTGGAAATGTTTAAGGGGAGACTGGATGAGGCACTGAGTGCCATGGTTTAGATGATGGGTTGGTGTTAGTGTTGGTGTTGGTGTTAGTGTGGGGTTATAGGTTGGACTTGATGATCTCAGAGGTCCTTTCCAATCTTATGATACTGTGATACTGTGATATTGTGACTGTACCTGTCCACTACTAAAGCATGTCCTTGAGCACCTCCTCTACCCATCTTTTAAGTCTGTCCAGGGGTGGTGACTCGATCACTTCGCTGGGCAACCTCTTCCACATCCAATCAACCCTTTCGATGAAGAATTTTTTCCTAATATCTAATCTGAACCTTCCCTGACCCATCTTGAGGCCATTTGCTCTCATCCTATCACTTGTTACTTGGGAGAAGTGGCCAACATCCACCTCACCACAACCTCCTTTCAGGGAGTTGTAGATAATGATAAGGTCTCCTCTCAGACGCCTTTTCTCTAGGCTAAACAATCCCAGTTCCCTCAACCACTCTTCATAGACTTGTGGTCCAGACCTTTATCAGTTTCATTGTCCTTCTCTGGACTCCAGTGCCTCAGTTTTCTTTGACACTCTTTGTCTTGTATTTTTTGAAGCTTATATAGAATAAAACAGAACAGTGGAATTGGTGAGGTTTCATTTCTCTCTGGATTCTATGATACTTACAAACCAGTTGTACTCCCTTCTACTAGCTAAAGAGATTGTTCATCTGCTTAGAATAATAGGAGGGAATAGGGTGATGTAACTCAGCTACTTTGTGGTATGCCCAATGGCATCTTGGCCTGTATCAAAAACAGTGTGGCCAGTAGGACCAAGGAAGTGATTGTGCCCCTGTACTCGGCATTGGTGAGGCTGCACCTCGAGTACTGTGTTCAGTTCTGGGCTCCTCACTACAAGGACATTGAGGTGTTGGAGCATGTCCAGAGAAGAACAACAAGGCTGGTGAAGTGGCTGGAGAACAAGTCCTACGAGGAATGCCTGAGGGAATTGGGGTTGTTTAGTTTGGAGAAGAAGAGGCTGAGGGAAGATCTCATCACTGTCTACGGCTACCTGAAAGGGGGCTGTGGCAGAGCGAGTGTTGATCTCTTCTCTCAAGTGACAGGTGATAGGACAAGGGGAAATGACCATAAGTTGCACCAGGGGAGGTTTAGACTGGATATTGGGAAGAATTTCTTTACTGGAAGTGTGGTCAGGCACTGGCAGATGTTGCCCAGGGAGGTGGTTGAGTCACCACTCCTGGAGGTGCTTAAAAAACAGGTAGATGAGTTTTTGAGGGACATGGTTTAGTGGATGATGGGTGCGGTTTGACTCAATGATCTCAAAGGTCTTTTCCAACTGGAAGACTCAATGATTCTATGAATTTCACAACCGTGCATTAAAAATGCAAACAATAATTGCAAGGACTGATACTTCTGGAAATACATTACTGTTTTCTTGCAGTCTCTCCCTTTCTGCTGGAGAGATTGTTTTACGGTCAGATGATGCAAGATGTCAAACAAGACAACAATGATCCATTGGAAATATTCCTGAAAGAATCAAGCTTTTGTAACAAGAAGGTTTCGAGCTGGTCATGAGAAAAAGCTATGGGGAGATAAACCTACTAGACTGCCAGAGCATCAATGTGGTGGAGTCCTCAGCACAGGAAGAACATGGGTCTGTTAGAGTGAGTCCAGAAGAGTCCACAAAGATGATCTGACAGCTACAG
This sequence comes from Tapera naevia, assembly GCA_033556795.1. Taxonomy (NCBI): domain Eukaryota; kingdom Metazoa; phylum Chordata; class Aves; order Cuculiformes; family Neomorphidae; genus Tapera; species Tapera naevia. Next base: position 1,088,991 of record JAUMJJ010000063.1, read on the forward strand.
CACCTCCCATACGAGAACAAGATGAGAATTTGGCTTGCTCAGCCTGGAGAAGAGAAGGTCCTGGAGAGACCTTAGAGCAGCCTCCCAGTACTTAAAGGGGGCCTGCAGGAAAACTGGGGTGAGGTTTCTTATCAGGGAGTGCGGGGATAGGATGAGGGGGAATGATTTTAATCTGAAAGAGGAGAGATTTAGATTATATATTAGGAAGATATTTTTTACTGTGAGGGTGGTGAGGCACTGGCGCAGGTTACCCAGAAAAGTCATGGATGCCCCATGGAGGTGTGCAAGGCCAGGTCAGATGGTACTTTGAGCAATCTGATCCAATGGAAGGTGTTGGAACTGGATGGACTTCAAGGTCTCTTGTGTCCCAGACTATTCTGTGATTCTACGATTAAGTTATTCTGCCTGTGGCAGACATGACCTTGCTCCCTCAACTCCTGGCATATAAAAATGGGACAACTGGAGAAAATAACTTCAGGCAAAAGCAAGCAAAGTGAACACTGGAAGTTGCAAAGGGGTGGACATCCTGCACTCCTCCCTTGCTCCTTAGCATTGCTTTCCTATCCGTCAGTTCCTCCTATAGTAAGACACTGGGGAGGTCAAGTGGGACCACTCTGTGGGAAGGTGAGAATTGGCAGGAACAGGAATGGGAATAGTAGAAAAGACAGAGTTTGGGGAATATTTTTTCAGGAAGATATGGAGGGATAGGTGTATCTGCAAGACAGGGTGTGCTTTCTGTACAAATTGAGAAAGAAAACTGTTTAATCAGGAAAAGCTGCAGAAGAAAGTGAATTCAACTCTGCTTTCAACTAGATGTGTTTTGTGATGACTCAGATGGAAAACAAATCACAAATTATGCCTGTAGTTTCTTTGTTGACTTTAGCCTTACTTGCTTTGTTCAGTGATACATATTCTTTGTTTACTTTTTCCCTCTTCCTTCCCAGTCTTGAACAAAAATTTAAAAAACTAGGACTTAGATTAAACTCCACAGTGTGTTTTTCAGAAAAAGGAGGCGTAGGAGAATGAAAGGATTTCCTGAAGTCCTTTTTACAAAGGCTTTGAAAACTTAGTTACATTTTTGCAGAATTCTGGAATCCTTATGCTTTGCAGGTTTTTAATTGGGGTTTGAGCTTACCACACCTAAAACACGCACTGAGAAATAAAAGAAAAATTAAGAGCCTCAGCTTCCTAGAGTTACTAGGTAAATAGACACTGTAAGAACCAGCTCTGGGTCAGACTGTACTCATTAGTTCTGCAAATTAGTGATATCAGCATTATGCTGTCCAAAATGAAATAAAGTTAAAATCTGCTGGTTTAACGAGATTCTTATGTGCTAAGAAAAGTATTTTTCAGGGAGAGATTCAAAACATAATGACAATTAGATAGACACAGATTTCCTCCAACCAAACTGGACAAATTAAGAGGCTTTTGAAGGTCTCCATAAAACCTTTCAGCTATATACTGCACATTTGTTAAGGTGTGGGGAAATGTTCTCTATTGATGAAGACCCATCCACTTTATGGGATCAGATCAAGAGTGGTAGATTTAGACTGGATATTAGGAAGAAATGTTTTTTACTGTGAGGGTGGTGAGGCCCTGGCAGAGGTTGTCCAGAGAAGTCGTGGATGTCCCATCCCTGGAGCTGTTCAAGGCCACGCTGGATTAGCCTTTGAGCAACCTGATCCAAGGGAAGGTGCTCCTGCCCATGGCAGGGGGGTGGAACTGGATGATCTTTTCCTTTCTTTTTAGCTTATCCTTCTTGTATACAATACACGACACATCATACTGTACAAAATAGCAAGCAACACGTGTACTTCTTGTTTTCTCCCCTCTTAGATTAGGGCCAGAAGGCTCAGATCCACAGAAGTATTATATTTACTAGACAAGGGATTTCAAACGGGATTTAGCTCCTTAAATAAGAATTAGGTGCGCAAATAGTTTTCTGGATTTCTGAGACTAATATACCACAGGACAAAGTGATTTATGCAGAAAACAGGAGCTGGTTAATTGAGGAGACAGCTGGTCCTTTGTTTGGTTTTTTTTGTGTCTAAGTTCCCGGCAGAGATTCATCTACTTCCATTACTCCTCCTGCACTAATATTTTTGTTCCTCATCTTGTTTATAAGATCTTTTCAGCATCCCAGCTATTGCTTCTTTCAAAAATCTCAATGCTAAACTCAGCACAGAGACTTCAGAAAGACACATCTTCCTTTCACAGATGATTTTCAATGCTTGTTCATTATTTCAGTTATGAAATTTTTTGAACAATCATTTGACATCCTTAATTCTCTTGCTACAACATAGGCACTTCTAGCCTTCTTTTTGGTGACATCCATTAATGTCAAAGAAGCATGAACCAAAGGAGACCAATAAATACTTATGTTTATTGCATAGTGGCACCACAGTTCTTGGAGATTCCTCGGCTTATTTCACTTGGTCTTCTATTTAGAACCAGCCACAACTCACTGTCTTTTGGAGACAAAAGATCATGAGGAGTTCTAGGAGGTAAAACATTGAGGACACTCTTGTGCTCCAGGTGTACATCATCCATGCAACATATCCCTCATACTTGCTCTGGGGTCCAGTTCTCAGTGAGTCCCAGAATATTCTCTTTCTGTCTTTATTTCAGTTGGATGTACACATGGAAACTACCCTGAATCAGTGCTATAATGACAAACTTCAGGTGAAGATCCATTATATGGTGGTTTATCCACTCAGTACAACTAGTATGGGACCGCTGGATTTAGTTAGACCACTTATCTAAATGCCTTGTGAAGAAGTAGTGGGGCCTTACAGGCACTGGGATGCTCTTGCAGCAGTTTAGAGGGCAGTTATACCATTAAAGTTCTCAATCCCCTCTCACCATTTTTAACAGAGAAAAGGTTCTGTCAGAGTCTTCATGTCTCATCAGTTGGCTTGCAGCCTTAGGTAGCTGTAGGCAGACCAGAGTATACTGCAGTGTATGTCTGCGAGAGGAGGGGTAGTCATATCTTTCTTTCTTGACTGAATTGTAGAATTGTTTAAGTTGGAAAAAACCTTTAAGGTCATTGAGTCCAGCCATAAACCTAACACTACCAAATCCACTGCTAAACCATCTCCCTAAGCACCACATCTATACCTATTCTAATAACTTCAGGGATGATGACATAACCACTTCTCTGGGCAGCCTCTTCCAATACTTGACAACCCTTTCTGTGAAGAAATTTTTCTTAACATCCAATCTAAACCTCCTCTGGTACAACCTGAGGCCATTTCCTCTCATCCTATCACTTGTTACTTTGGAGAAGACACCAACGTGCACCTTGCAAAAACCTCCTTTCAGCCTCCTTTTCTCCAGATGAAACAACCCCAAGTCCCTTAGTAACACCTCATAAGATTTGTGTTTCAGACCCTTCACCAGCTTTGTTGCCTTTCTGTGGACCAAAATGTCCTGCTTGTACAAATTAAGGGCTACTGCTGAAGGCTGGATGATGTTAAACAGGAATTCCCTTTCAAGCACATGGTGAGAGAGCAAATCAACCCATATTTGATTTCAGGTCTGAAAAAACCAACCCCTTCTGAGAAGCTTGCCCGACCTACATCGTTCAGAGGATTACATTTTGTCTCAGCAATATCCAGAAGCAAACCTGATTATTTCTGCCTAAACTACATAGAAAATGTTGGGATTGTTACTTGATTTTCCTTTTTGTTGTCTTTTTTTTTTTTTTAATAGAGAAATGGGTAATCTTCCCCTAAAGAGGCTAAATGAAGGGAGAAATGATCATGTCCACTGGTTGTCTTCTCTGAAAGTTGATTTGACTTAATCATTGAAGATGTGAACCTTGACATCTGCTATAATTTTGCTGACTTAAATTTCAAGCCACTGGAATTTACTGTGCCCTTCTTTTGCTGGACACAGGACCAAGTATCTGGTTAGTATTTAAGATCTGTAATGTAGTCACCAGCTAATCTCCATTTCACTTCATTGAAGAAATCATCCTCCTGATTATTTGTCATTGAAGAGCTTATCTTCAACTTCAGATCAGTCTCCCATTCTCTCTCTGAGATATTCTTAATCTCAACTTTAAGAGCAGACATTAAATATCAAAAGAGCTTTTTTAAAAAAATAAATATTTTTAGCGCGCTCAGTAATATCAAAAAGAAAAAGAAATCACGGTCAAATATTTTGCTTTTGGCTTCAAATTGAGACAGAAAGGTATGAAAAGAAAAGATTTTTAAAGTTTTTAATCTGTTGTATAATGGAAAGAAAAAGTTTTTTCTAGATTCATGATGGATAACATAGAATCATAAAATCATAAAATCGCAAAATTGTGGAACGGTTTGCATTAGAAAGGAGTTTAAAGGTGATCTAGTTCCAATCCAACATGGGGAGGCAAGTATTTAAACTTCAACATGGAAGATTTAAGATATAAGAAAAACTTTCTAACCTCAAGGAAGTGAAACCCCAGGATGAATTTCCTGGGAAGAATATCTCCTTCATAGAACAAAGCTGATCCCTTAGGTTTGTCAGTGAACACAGGCTGGTGTGGAAGTGGAGTCCCTAGAGAACTGATGTTTCCTCTGAATCCCCAAACAGAATGTTTTCACCCCACCTAAAGGCACATCCTCCGAGATGCTATGTAAAGCTGGCATCAAGACCCATGTGTAAGGCAGAGACTTCCTATTACACTTGGGCTCTGTCCTCTGCCCTTGTTCCCACTTCTATTAGGACAAATTCTACCACATGATTTTTTAATAATATATTAAAAATAGCAGAAAATACTGAAATCCCTAACATTTCATATTAAAATACTTAAATAAAAAAAAAGCTCAGTTTCCAGTTTGAAACCCTGTCATTGTGAAATGAGATGCAAGTGCAAAGAAAACGAGACACTTAAGGTGTTCAAAAACTGAAAGAAGTGCCAACAGCTTCACTATTATTTTTGTTACATGTTGAAGAAGAAAAAAAAAAGACAACTATTTATATCTTTGACCATGTTTTCTACATTGCAAGCTGTCCTGAATTTCTTTTTAAAATAGCTTAAAATCACACACCTTTGGTAAGGAAAGGAGAGAAGGAAGGAAGGTGGAACAGTGCTAATTATAGGCTTTGACCTAGAGAAAATCACTGAGAACAAAATATCAAGGAGGTGCTGAGAGGTGCCCTCCTAGACTAAGCCCATTTTTTCAACACTTCGCAGCTTATTTTCTGGGAAGAGTTTTTTCTGGTCTTTCTTGCTGACCTGATGAGTAGCCCTTTACCCTCTCACCTCACTCTCCTCCCAGCCATCTGAGGTGGTTCCTGTGCAGTCCAGAAAAGTGCTGCTACTCAGGTTCCCTGAGAAATCTCTCCTGTGGATGTGTGAATCAAAGGAATTTAACTAAATAATTTTTTTCCACACAGTAATCAATTCCTAATCTCATAGTATAATGTCAGAATTCTTAGGTATTCGTGCATGCATAAAAACTCCAGGTGATTAAATGGAATTCAGTATTAAATTTCATCTGCATAACTTCTCTTTTCCTCTTCATGTCTGGTTACATGATGCACCATACAATTTTAAATTTTGTTTCCCAAGAAGATATTTCCACAGTGCCTGTGCAACTGTGATATCATGGAATGAACCGAGGACAAACTCAGGCTTCTGACAGCAGTTTGCTTCAAGTGTGCAAGATTTATCCTAGGCCCAGAACTGAGGTTGCTTGAAGATATCACGTTGACAGGAGAGTTTGGTGATTCCAGGCAACTGGAGCTTGAATTGCGTGCTAGGATCAGGATCTCCCTCTCTTATCTGTATCTTGCTGTTTGCCAGGGAGATTTACCTTTTGCTGTATGTACAGGCTCCTCATTCGGGGAGCAGGGAGGAGGGTCACAAGGTTGATGAAGGGTTTGGAGGGGAAGCCGTGTAAGGAGCTGCTAAGTTTCTTGGTCTGTTCAGCCTGGAGGAGACTGAGGGGAGACCTCATTGCCTTTAGATGCATAGTGTGAATGTTGGGATTGTCCAACGCAGGGACAGGAGATGGGATCGATGATACTTGTGGGGCCTTTCCAACAGTACAGTCTATGATTTTATGATGCTATGGTTCTATCCCGCTAGATGCTTCAAGACCATGAGAAAGGACCTGTCACCACCAAGGGATACCATGGGTAGTGCAGTCACATAGCTCAGAGTAAGCTTTTTCACCAGACAGCATTTAGTAAAACCATTGTGAAATAAGGAAAGATTTAAAGCAAACTAAAGGACTAAAGCATCTTTAGGAAAGCGTATTTACCAATAATGCAACTTTTTATTGATTATTTGGTACCTCCAGTACCTCAGCTGTTTGCTGAAGCTGTGTATTTAGCCTGACCTATAAACATGCCCTGATTTCTCACATCTTCCTCTTCCCCTTATTAAAGATGAGTCTGACATCAAACTGTGCTCCTTTCTTAGACCAGAGTGGCATGACTACTTCCCACCTCACTCTTTTCTTCATATGACTCTTTCACCCCGTAGGAATGGGGAGGACACAGGCACATCACAGGAGCTCTTCTCGCTTCCCTTTCTCCCATTTTAATTATCATTTCTAGCACACCATTTAATTCACACATTTTCTCCACTTGGTTGGCTTCTACTGTTACAGCTCTCTGACAACAGATTGATAAAAGTTAACCTTAATATCATGAGAAATATTAACTACACTTATAGTTTTGCTACTGTTCTCGTTCTTTGAGCATAAGATGCAGACTAAAGCTGGTTTAAAAACAGTCAATGCTTCACTCCAGAGACCATGAGAAAACTCTGTTTCTCTAACAGAAAGATTCAAATGGGGTGTTATGGGGAGTAAGATTTTTTCCCCTCAAGGAGGAAGGCAGCAGCTCAGTAGGCCTCTTAGATACCTTGTGAAATCTCATTTCTTGGAGATCTAAGCATTTGACTAAATAAAACCATGTTTGACCTGATCTATGATTTGCAATCTTCCTGCTTCAAGTTGGGGTCTGGATGAGGGGCATCTTGTCCAGCTAACACTATCTAAAAGCAACTAAGTGAAATGTTTCCTATCTAGATAGCGAAGAGATGTAGAGCAGTCTCCTTGTAGATCTCAACAGTCCTAATTTGAAAGCCTAGTGTCCCATAGTTAAAGGCAAAAGGCAGGCAAAGCCAGAGGTGATTTAGAGATGCCAAAAAGAGTGAGTCTGTCTATATTCACTGGATTATAGAATTATTAAGGTTGGAAAACACCTCCAAGATCATCGAGTCCAACTGTTAGACGGACACCACTATGCCTAGTAAACCATGTCATGAAGTGCCATGCCTACAAATGTTTTGAACATCTCCAGGAAAGGTGACTCCACCACTACCCTGGGAAGCCTATTTCAGTGATTGGTTGCTCTTTCACTGAAGAAATTTTTCCTAATATTCAATCTAAACCTCCACTGGTGCAACTTGAGGCCATTTCCTCTTGTCCTCATTGTTGCCTAGGAGAAGGGACGACCACTTGCAATAAGGTCTCCCCTCAGCCTTCTCTTCTCAAGGTTAAACAACTCCAGGTCTCTCAGCTACTTTCCATAAGACATGTGCTCCAGACACTTCATCAGCTTCACCGCCCTTCTCTGGACAGACTTCAGCTCTTCAATGTCTTTCTTGTAGTGAGGGGCCCAAAACTGAACTCAGTATCCAAGGTGTGGCCTTGTGAGCATTCAGTATAGGGGCACAATCTCTTCCTTACACGTGCTGATCAAACTATTTCTAATACAACCCTGGATGCTTTTGGCCTTCTTGGCTATCTGAACACACTTATCTGAAGGTTCTCTACTGATGACAGAGTCTACACTACCAGCTTAGAGTTTGTGCATTTATTTCCCCCTTAAAGACGTTTCTCTTCAGTACTCAGGTTTGACATGTGAAGATGTTTCACTGAGAAAGGAATCACAAAACCAGAGGCAGCATTGCAAAAACAAGCCACAACACATGGTAGGCATCTTACAGTAAGTTCCTTGTGTAGTCAGATTACTCACACAAGCGATGTGGGATGCATGTTGGTGCTACTCCCCAGCATAAATTCCAGTCAGTGTTAAGAAGCATTTTGGCCTTCCAGGGGAAGTCATACAGCAGAGTTCGTGAGAAGTCATACATACTTTTTGAGCATCTTTTAAGTCCTCCTGGGGATGCAGTTATGAACCCTTGGAATCAACACTTGCACCAGTTTCACAGCACTGTTCCCTGCAGGTGTGTGTTGCTATATGATAACCAGTTAATATTTCCCCTCACGAGGCATGTGCTTCTGTCATAAGAACAGTTGGCAGAAAAATAAATGATCCTTCCACCCCACCTTGTTACCCTGGAGTAGGTTTGAACCTGAATTATCAACACACAGATTGCAAAGTGGCAGCCGCACCATCATTTCCAACCACAAGGATTCTAAATAGCATGGCTGTTTTCAGCAATAACAAAAAGGAGAGTTTAGGGCTAATTATAACAAGCCTTCTAATTTCCATCTGGAGTCACAAAATCAATATAAACTCCTTGCTTCATTAAATAGTTGCAGTTGCCAATAGCTGGAGCTCTTCCATCTCCAGGTGTGCTAAAAACCTGTTGATTTAGTAGTTATTTTGCTCCAAAGCAATTTTCCAAGGAATGCAGCAATATAGCTTCCTTCTCCTGTGCCAGTGAAAGAGAATGCATGAGGAGCGAGAAGCATCTTGGTCTGCTTTAACAGAAACATGATATGTGCTTCAATTGGACTGAACAGGCTGCTGAGATAGATGCTAGGAAAAGAGACAGCTGATAAAACTTTCTTGAATGGCTTTAAAACATCATTTCACTCTTGAGTAGTTAATGCATAGAAACAGAATGTCCTGAGTTGAAAGTGACCCACAAGTCCAAGTACCAGGTTCTACACTTTGGACACAACAACTCCATGCAGATCTATTGGTTTGGGACAGAGTGGCTGGAGAGTAGTCAAGTGGAAAGAGACTTGGGAGTGATGGTGGGCAGGAAACTTAACATGAGCCAGCAGTGTGCCCAAGTGGCCAAGAAGGCCAGTGGTATCCTGGCCTTCATCAGGAATGGTGTGGCCAGCAGGACTAGAGAAGTTATCATCCCCTTATACTCAGCACTGGTTAGGACACACCTGGAGTAATGCATCCAGTTCTGGGCCCATCAGTTTAAGAGAGATGTTGAGATGCTGGAGTGTGTCCAGAGGAGAGCAACGAAGATGGTGAAGGGGCTGGAGCACAATCCCTATGAAGAGCAACTTAGGGAGCTGGGGTTGTTTAGCTTGGAGAAGAGGAGACTCAGGGGAGACCTTATTGCTCTCTATAACTACCTAAAAGGAGGTCGTAGGCAGGCAGGGGTTGGTCTCTTCTCTCAGGTGACCAATGGCAGAACAAGAGAATATGGTCTCAAGCTTTGTCAGGGAAGGTTTAGACTTGATATTAGGAAAAAATTTTCACTGAAAGGGTGATTCACCAATGGAATGTGCTGCCCAGGGAGGTGGTGGAGTCATCTTCCCTGTGGAGTCATCTTCCCTGGAAGTGTTTAAAAACAGATTGGATAAGGCACTTAGTGCCATGGTTTAAACGACGAGTAGATGTTGGTGTTGGGTTATAGGTTGGACTAGATGATCTCAGAGGTCTTTTCCAACCTTGTGATACAAGGATCAGGAGATAAGGATAAGGAGATAAGGAAAAGACAGTCCAATAAGAGGTGCTGAGCTAACTGAATACCCTGTGGACAGCTGGAATTTGGAATGTAGAGACCAAACTTCAAGCCTGCAGAGAGAGACAATGAATGGATGTTTGAACTGATCTCACATCTCTGTCCTCCTAATTTTTTGGAACCATGAGTTCTGCAGGTGAGCATGAATAAAAGGAATGGCCTGAAGTCAAAGGAATCGAGTGGCCCCAGAAAGGTTAAATCTATTTCTAACATTAAAGTAAAAAGAGATATTTCTCAGACTGTGGGCTATCCTACTGCTGCTTAGAGACACTAATATTTTGTGCAGTTCATGCTAGCTTTCTTTTCTTCTCATACCAAACTTCTTAATGGAGCTTCTTCAAAAGTCTTCCTTTGGTATTGAACACTGATGTCTCCCTAGACTAATCCAAACTGCAATCTGTTCTGTTTCTGAGGTCTATACAAGTAATTTTTCAAGATATTTACACTGAATTATAACAAAAATCTATCAGGATTAAATGAGTGTAAACCTTAAAAAGGGCCACTAGGGTCTATCAGCTTTCCATCTTCTAATCTAAAAGTTTATGAATTTGTTTTTTTCAGCAGAACTAACTGATAGAAGTAGCCTTCCTTTATAGATGTCTGAAAAATCTTATGTTGATTCCTCCAGGTTTGTACCAAGGCTGACAAATAATAAGTCTTTCTTCACAGGAATAAAATCCAGGAAAGCACTTTATATAAACAATACGAGCATTTTAATCAAATTTTGACTAACAGAACTTCAACAAAAGACGATACCTGACATTTTCAGGAAGTAGTGGTAATGTAAAGGTGCAACAGAGGAAAGTCATGTTGAAACAAAATGGATGTGTCACCTTAACATTGACAGTTTGTAACAGCTAGTAAATATTTGCTAGTTTGCAGCTTAAAATTAGCATCACGGTTACTCTTCACAGCGTGCCTTGGGCAACCTACAAGTGAAGGGCATTTAAGCATCTTTTAAAACACATTTCCCTCCAAATTACTTGTCTTTAATGGGACCTTGAATAAAAATTGACTTGGAAACAAGTAGAATTATACATCTAAATTCAGCCTCTGTTTGAGATTTTTCAAGGGTATGAATTGGAAGAGGGGAGTTCATTCTTCCCTATGGGGAAGGAGACTTGCCAACAATACTAGTAACTGATGTGCTTGGAAGAGTGGTTCATGGCTGAGCAATATGGTTGCTTTTTTATTGTGCTCTCCAACCATCTACCAGCATCTGTCATCTTTTCTGTCGTAGTTTGAAAGGCTTTTGTGGCAGAGGCTTTAGGTTTGTTCAACAGAGATTACAGTATCCCCTGCTGTAGCTACGGTGTGTGACCACTAATCCTGTGTATAGCCCTGTGATTAAAAGATTTTATTGTCAGGAAAAGCGGTTTCTGAGTTATATAGTGTAAAGATGGGGACATACGGCAAGCCTTGCAATCTCTTAGGTCTTCAGAGAAGAACAAGGGTGTTGGTGGATGAGAAGCTCAACACAAGCCAGCAATGTGTGCTAGCAGCTCAGAAAGCCAATTGATCCCTGGCTGCATCGGAAGAAGAGTGACCAGCAGGTTGAGGGAGGTGATTCTACCCTTCTACTCTTCTGAGACCTCATCTGGAGTATTGTGTGCAGTTCTGGAGTCCTTAGCACAGGAAGGACATGGATCTGTTGGAGCAGGTTCAGCGGAGGCCACAAAGATGATTAGAGGGCTGGAGTACCTCCTATACGACACTGGTGAAAGGTGTTAAGAAGTAGAATACAACAGAAGGAGATATCTGAAGGAGGCAGAAAGATCACAAAGGTGTTTTTACAGTGAATGAAGGACATACGTTTAAAGACAGTGAATGCAGTTAGAAATGAAACCACAAATCTCCACGATGTGAAGTGTGTCACCCAAGGAGAAAGCAGGTTGTGATGTACTAGGGACTGATAATCATATCTGAAACATGGAGAAAGTACAGGTGTGCCTCAGGCTTTAAGGGGAAGAACCAGGAATACAGCAAATTTGGGAGCATCTCAGGCATAATATTGCCTTCCTTTTTTCATGTGTATCATGGAATCATAGAATCTTCCAGTTGGAAAAGACCTTTGAGATCAATGAGTCCAACCGTACACATCTTCTACTAAACAATGTCCTTCTAAAACTCATCCAGCCATTTTTCAAACACCTCAGGTATGGTGACTTAACCACCTCCCTGGGCACCCTGTTCCGGTGCCTGACCACCCTTTCAGTAAACAAATTCTTCCTAATATCCAGTCTGAACCTCCCCTGGTGCAACTTATGGCCATTTCCTCTTGTCCTATCACCTGTCACTTGAGAGAAGAGATCAGCACTCGCTCTGCCACAGCCTCCTTTCAGGCAGTCGTAGACAGTGATGAGGTCTCCCCTCAGCTTCCTCTTCTCCAAACTAAACAACTCCAGGTCCCTCAGCCACTCCTCATAGGACTTGTTCTCCAACTCCTTCACCAGCCACGTCGCCCTTCTCTGGATGCACTCCAACTCCTCAATGTCCTTCTTGTATTGAGGGACCCAGAACTGAACACAGTACTCGAGGTGTGGCCTCGCCTTGGTCCTGCTTGCCTCTCGGTTTCTGATACAGGCCAAGATGCCATTGTCCTTCTCGGCCACCTGGGCACACTGCTGGCTCATATTCAGACGGCTGTCAACCAACACCCCCAGGTCCTTATCCTCCAGGCAGTTTTCCAGCGATTCTTCCCCAAGCCTGTAATGATGCCCCAAGTGCAGGACTCGGCATTTTGTCCTGTTAAACCTCATCCCATTGATCTCAGCCCATCAATCCAACCTGTTCAGATCCCTCTGTAGTGCCTCCCTTCCTTCAAGAAGATCAACACTGCCACCCAGTTTGGTGAGTGACTGTAGCTCCCGTATGCTCTGAGATCTGGGCATAGCTACTGTGTGATTCCAGATAATTTTAATTACAGTATGGTGAAATTGCACCTCTTCTCCAATCATTTTTCTCCATTAAAACCAGGAGTTATCCTGTCCTCTCACAATGAGTAAGAGGCCATAGGAGTCTGGGGAATGAATTCTACAGGGTAAGGAGCAGGAGCAGAAGCAAATACAAACACACTATTTGGTGATTATGGTTATCCAACATGAGTGAGGAAAGACAAGGCTTGATTTATGTACATCTGCGTGCAATACTGCTGCCTTGTTTAATAGAGTGGTTCAAAGTGTCCCCTTCTGTCCTCTGTAGGGATTAAGGGTGGAAGACACATTTACAGAGGATGTAAGCTTTGCAGGGTCTTAGTGCTGTTGAGAATCAGATGGGCCCTCAGAAACTCTGTGAAGCTCCAGGCCCATAGAAGCTACAGGACTGTTGTCCTGAACCTTTTGGCGTTGGAAAGATGAAAGATGCAGAAGCAGGACTCCAAAAAAAGAAAAAAAAGAAATTTCTCTCCCCCTTGAAAGGGCCTCTGGTTAGCTGTCATTTTTTGCTTTTTATGAAGTTAATAGATAGGGTTGTGAGAGGGAGAAGAAAACTCCCCGAGTCAAACAAACACACATACAATCTGTCAAACCTGTAGAGAGCATCAAGAAACAACAAAATGAAAAGGCCACTTGACCTCTTCGTTCATCTTTCTATCCTCTGGATTGTGCCTGAAATCACATTCCCAAGCTCTTCCTCCACAGACAGAAATCCAGGGAGCAATGTGTTCAGCTACACAGTCCTCTTGTTTCCTGCTTGTTCATCCCAGGCTGTGCACATATCCAAGTCACGTACTTCCGGCCTTGTTAGTCTTACAGGCGTGTCTGGACAGGAACAAATCCTCGAATTGCCCAAGCAGAGCTCAAAAACGGACCCTGTATAGGAAACAAGGAATGAGCATATTTGGGCTTGTAAGGCACTGGCACAGATGGTGCAATTAGGGAGAGCAGCTATGCTGCAGTGTTCAGTATGGTCACCCTCAGTTCCATATGTGTCCTGTCATCTGAAGTGGGCTGGCAGCCGGCCAGATGTCCTCCGTGTTTGCATTTCCTTGGCACATACTTCAGAAGTAAGACTAAACAGCTCTCTGCTGGGGCTGCTGGGTCCTAAGGGTGGGGTCACCTATGAGATGGGTTATGAGATGAAGACTCTTATCTCCTGGAGACCAGGGAACCTGAATGTGTGCCCACATTGGGTTTGCTTTACCATGGTTCTGGTTATTGAGGATTGGTTTGGATGAGGATGGTGTCCCTGTACTCTGCTAGCTGACAAGTAAACTCCCTTGTATCTGTGAAATAGTCAGGTAACGAAAATACAGTACGAAAATAATACAACAGACAGTTCAAGAATAAGGATGAGGTACAGCTGTGGGCAAAGATGAGGATTTCGGAAACCTTTCTTGCTTCCCTTTTTTTGGTTTGAATGAAAATATATCAGATCAATCCTTGGGTTACCCATTGGTGAGTCATCATTTTAATGTCCTAAAAGTCAGGTCTTGGTGGAATGAAAACTCACAGCATGAGTCTGAGTGTATTTTTTATTGCAGTTGTTGATTCATATATGAACATACAGACCTGGTACAGAGAGGCAGATACTCCTCTTCTTCAAGGACTCCAATACAATGTCAATAAAGCCTTTCTACAGAATTATTCTTCTTTATGAAATTAAAAGCTCCCAACACAATAAAATGTTTTCTTTTGCTCAGAGGTTACATTTCTGCAGAACCTGTCTAACCTAGTAATTGCAGAGAAATTTCTTTACTGGTTAATACTTTCTAAGAAGAAGATCTTGGATGACAGTACAATAACCAAGTGGCATTTACTACACCACTATTCAGAACTGAGAAGTTAATGGTACAGACTGTCCTACAACATCTTTTCACTTTATACCTGTGGGATGGGAACTGATAGGAACTGCTTCCTCCATCTCAAAGTAGGAAAGAAAAGAAGACACCCAGCCACAGAGAGCAATGATTTGAACTGGGAAATGATATCGGGTCTCCATACTCCTGGCCATGTGCATTTGCCAGAGACTTCATCTCTGCACCAGTGGAAATTAAGTTGATGATAGAACTGGTGAAAAATCTTTTCAAACACAGATTGCCTTTTATTTTGACATATTCATGAAAGCATCTTAATGTTTCGCCTCAAATCATCTTGGGATAAAGTGGAGATCTTATCTAATCAGTTCTTTCTGAGTTTTATTCCCAGTTGTCCTAATGTTCAGAAAAGATGAGGAAATTTACCAGTAAACAAATGCATCTCTCCAAAATCCCAACACATTGTGTTAAGACAGGTGGAAGGATTGAAAAGGTGCATTAGTTTTGTTCAAGCTAGGATTCCACAATCCCCCATAATTCTTGCTTTAATTGCTTTGCAGATGCTGCCCTCTATAAAATTCAGACTTGAGAGGGCAGGTTTTGTTTTCTAAGATACTTAATGATTTCTGATCCTAGATAGCTACGTTTCTATCTGCTTTAAAGGCTGATTTGAGCAACCATCAGCAGTATTTGCAATTTAACATGTTGCCAAAGTGTTGTTTAGTTAACAGCAACTTTCTGAACTCAACACTGGAATATTGAATCATGAGATGGGAGAACAATTTGTGGACAATAAGAAACTTCTGCACCTTTCCCTGTTCAGCAGTCGTGTCACTTCATGCTGTCATTCAAAATAGTCCATCATCTTTCTTTGCCTCTACTGACGTTGTTGTGTTCACCTTGGAAAGGCTAATTAGCTCCTTGTCAGCTACTGGATCCATCTGAGATTTGAAGAGGGGAGTAAAATCAATTTTTCTTTCCAACATCATATACCAGGAGGGGATAAGGAAGCTGGCAACAGAGTGAGTGGCAGGGAATACTTAAGTCCCTTAAAATAATTATGCTGAAACCTTGAGCTGGAATTTGCAAGTTTATGTTACTCTTTGATCAGAAAAGTTTGGACTGAATTATTCTATTTAAAAGAGAGAGGAAGTGACTCACAAAGCAGATCTACTCATGTCCAACCAACCATCAGTAGAAACAGGAGTTCATGTAAGTCATCAGGGTAGTTCTATTAGCACTTCAGTCTTCATTAGCTCATGAGGTTGGTCTAAGCTGATAGTAAGTCCTTCCTGAGCTCAGATAACGGGTCTGAACCACAAAGCTCACAAAGTAAAGTATTTTTTGCTATAGAGCACTCAGCATCTCAGAGATCCGCAGTGAAAGGCAGATTCCCTAGAGAAGTCAAATGACTTCCCCCAAATAACTATTAGATGATTCTTCTTTTTTTTAAGGGGTTTTTAGGGTTGGAACTGCATTACGAGGCACTGGGTTGTTGGTTTCATCTTGGGGTATTCTCTAAGCCCAGAAAATTGGCTGGATTTTGGGAAAAAAATAGCAGTCCACAGAAACTTTTTTAGGAAACACGAGCAAATGATCAGTACAAGAAAAACAGAAGCTGCTTCACAGAATGCCATGTATATACACATATATATGAGGAGTCACATTTCTCTAGGTTTTTTTTGCTTCTGCGTTTTCCTTCATGCTGCAAGTCTTTCAGGAAAGTCACTTTAAGAAAAGATTGGGTTTGAGCAGATTAGAAATGCTGTTTAACACCTGAATTGCCACAACCTGTCTATGCTTTTGTCAGTAAATTTGAAATGGGTATTAAGTATGATTTTTGAGACTTTATCCTACTGCAAGTCATTATTTTTTAGAACAAATCTTCTAAAAAATGGATGATTTTTGTGTGACTTAATTACCTGTTCCCCATTTTACTCGCCGTGGGCTCATTTTCCTCAAAGAAAAAAAAAAATTCTCTTTTCACAAGGCTTCAAAACACTTATGTAGAAATAG
This sequence comes from Tapera naevia, assembly GCA_033556795.1. NCBI lineage: Eukaryota > Metazoa > Chordata > Aves > Cuculiformes > Neomorphidae > Tapera > Tapera naevia. The sequence goes on from JAUMJJ010000063.1 coordinate 1,105,439, forward strand.
CCTTTCAGTTTGTTACTGGATTCAGTTATAGCCCAGGATGACAGAACTGTTTCAGCTTCAGAAAGCAAAAGATCCTCACTGTAGTCCCTCCCAGGTAAGGCTTCAAAGCAAAGAGGGAACTTTGAACTGCTGTACACTCTCTGGACCTTGGAGTAAGGTGAAAAGTATCAGCCTGAAGGTGTCCCCCATTTTTGGTCAGAGAGCTGCAGATGCCCTTCAGCTTCCAGGTGGTTTGGCTATAGCACCATGGTTAGTACAAGAAAGCAACATGGGACCATTACACCAACCCTTTCCCAGCTTAAAATTTTGCTGTGCCCTATTTAGATTCTTCTGTGTCCTATTTAGATACTTCCACAATAGCTTGCAAAGGTGGAAAGAAAGAGACAGAGACATTCAGTTCATGTAAGATGCATGGCTGCGTTTGTTAACAGGAAAGGTGATTGCTCCACTTATTTCCTCTGGAGAGGTGCAAAGTGCCACATACTCATTTAATCTTACTTTTAACTTTGAGTGGGTGCCTGCATCGTGTTGCCTTCAACAGAAAATGAACAGATGTTTAAGCATTCTTTCTGAATAGAAAGAAGTCAAGCCCCAGACCTGGGAACTTGACTTAATTTGAAATACTTGTGAGCACTGACAAATAAAGAACAGAAATTATCATTTTCTCTTTCGCTTGCTCTGCTTGTCCCTCTGATGTCACCCACTGGGTATGATAGAGGGGATAGTTCCTCGTCTTATTTAAAGTCTCAGATTTGGACAATCTCCAAGGACTGTTCTTAGATGATGCTGCTTCTGCTTACATTTTCTGGAATGCCTCAGTAATTATAATTCAGGCAAAATACCTGGTACAAACTCAGACTTAGGGTAGTTTAAGCTCATTCAGTCTCCTCCACTACAACTTCTATGGGAAGAAAATTTCCTGAGTGTATTTATAACTCTGCCCTGAATTTAGGAGCCCTATGTGCCTTGGATGCCCCTGTACGTGCTCAGTCTGCCTTCTCCCTTTAGATTACACTCTCCCTTGAGTAGATGGCATCTTAAGTTGTGCAAGTTCTAAGACCTTTCAGGATGGAATCCCCATGTAGACACTTAACTTCAGGTGTCACCAGTACAAATTTCATCTGAACCAGTTGATTTGACTTCCCAGGATAGGCAAAAGAGATGCGTAGTCAACAAAGTCAGTGCAATTCACTCCGATCTATCCAAGAGCAGCCATCTGTTTCAGGTTAAGATGAATCATGTCCCTAAATCTATGATGTCCACTCATGTGTTCTCTATTGGCTACAAGGATTGATTGCTCTATGAATGTAACCTATGTGTGTGATGGACACTGTGTTAAAAGGAACAGATTTACACCATGAAAGTACTGCTCTTCAGCCTAGTGTTAGAGGTACAGAGCATGCATCCCAGCTCTGGACATAGGGAGGGACTGCAAGCAACATGGTCTATGTATAACTTAAATAACTAGTAAGTGTAGCCAGATGGGTCTGGTTCTATCTATTCAAGCATTGCTGAAGAAGTACTGTGGTGAAGTACCAGCGTACATTAGGTATTTACTGTGGAAAGGGAAAAGCATGTAACTGTGTTTACATGAAATGGGATAAACCAGCTGAGGACTGCAAATCTGAAAAATTAAATGCCAGACCAAGTAGGACTCACCATATAGTTACTTGCAGAAGTATTGTCAGCTGAAAAGAGGTTAGCATCTTCCCCATGTTCAGGGCCCAGAAGAGACCTGTGGTCAAACAAAGTTGCTCTTGTCCCTGCAGGAATCCTATTGTCTGCAGATGAGTTGACCAAGGCTAAACCTGATGCAGGATTTGAATTATTGGTTTCCACTATAACCCTAGGAAGTTTCCCTTCCCACTCACCGTGCCTTCATGCAATCACAGTTTTAGTCTCCAAGCCCAGGGCTGGGAAGTAACAGGTATCAGAGCCTTTAGTTAGTTCAGAGCTGGATTGGAAGTTGAAAGTATACCCTTTGCCTTCTTAAGCTAACAAACTCTTCTAACGACTTGCCAGAAGCCCTGGGCTTCCTTCTCTGTTTCCTTCATGTGGGAGATGTGGATGTTGCCTTTCAGAAAAACCTGCCTACGTGCCTGTGAAAAGCATGACAAAATTGTTTTTTCAGACTCCTTCAGGAATAATGGTGGTTCATGGAGTTCCTGTTCTTTCAGTTTTAGCATGATGGGATCTACTTCAAGAAGGAACATTATTACTAATTTTACTATAGATATTGGTCAGCTTTGAACTACCTAGATGGGAAGAATCATAGAATCATAGAATGGTTTGTGTTAGAAGGGGCCTTAAAGATCATTCAGTTCCAACCCCCCTGCTATGGGCAGGGACACATTCCACTAAATCCCAGGGGTTCTAGGGGACCACATCAGCAAGCTCTTCTCTGGACTATTCATGGCTCTATTTCTCATACACAACCCTCCTGGACATATTGGCCCTCAGGTTTTGAACCTGCAGGCAGAAGATACAAGGAAGCAGTCTGGTGGTAGCAAACCTTACCAGCAGCTAAAGGAGTCCCACCAAACGGCCCAGTGACAAATCATAGCTATATGAGGCCTCTGTTGTCATGCTAACTGAATTCTGAAGGTGTTGTGATAGCTTAAGGCAGTATAACTCATTTTGGTGAACTATGTAAGCAAAAGGAACTCGGTGTTCCCAGGAACTGAAGGATATCTACTTAATTTTCAGTTAATTCAAGCAGTATTCCCCAACCAGGGGGTGTGGAAAGCTATGAGACACAGGGGTTAGTCCGGACTGGCTATAACATGGTGATCGTAAACCAGTCTCTGACAACCGTGGCCCATCTCATCTCATACCCAGGGCAGAACAGCAGCTGGATGAAACAGGAGGCTCAGTCCTCTATGACAGTAATTTATGCCTTGGCATATGGGGAAATCTGTACGATTTATGATTCATCTACTGCAGTTGTGACTTGCTCACGTGGGACCCCGGTTTTTGCAAAGCAAATCATTTGAAGGATTTTGTAGGTTATTGACTTGTTTCCTCAAACATTGTATTCAGTGCCTATACTATAAAGGTCTCTTTAGCATTCTTCTTGCTTTATTTCAAGTTATGATAAAATATGCATTTTGCACAGAGCAGAAAAAGCAAATAAACTAAACTGCAACACGAAGTAAAACATCTTATCCGCAACAACTGCTTTAGTGTTGTAACAGAGACCTCCTTCCTCTGTATGGTGCTGTAGTCTTAAAGTCTTCCGATCACTCAGGTTTCATGGTAGTATTAAATGATAAATGCCAAAAATATAGTTATTATTTGCTAACAAATGAGTATTTAATACCTATAATATAACATCGTCTTGCAGCTCCAGGATTTCACAATACTCTGGATTTACAGTGGAGAACATAAAGATGCTCCCCCCTTCAACCTGTGACCACAAAGTCGCTGCCACATTGGTGCAAAGCAAAGAAACAACAAAACAATACTGACAAAGAGAGTCAGCATCCACTCGTGGTTATTATAGCCACTTCATAGGAAGATCTTCTTACTTTCAAGCTCCCTGTTTCACATCTTAATCTCAAATTCTAGCTGATAATGCATACTATGTTCCTTCTTGGTACATCCAGAAAACCTCCTCCCACCCTTTCCCTTTCACCACTTGGTACAACTGAGGAAATATATTCCAATCTGAGAAATCTTGTCAAGAGCAGCACGTAGAGGGTCACTGAATGTGCTATGTTTGTAATCTCTTTCCCACCCTTTTCGTGTTATCTCTCCCCTTCTAGCATTTGACAGAAAGCAGGGTGACAAAGAGGACAGAAAAACACGATGGTGTTCAGACCATTTTGGTGTTGTGAGGACGTAATATTTGATAGTGCTGGAAAGGTAGCACAAAGGTCATCCTCCCTTCTGCTCTCCCACCTCCTCTTCTGTACTAAGAAATGCATTAAAAATCTCTCATCTAAAAATGAAGGACTGTTTTTTCTACCAGTGACCTCCTTTCCTCAGAGAGTTATCATCTGAATTTTTAAAATCTGGATATTCATAGACTTTTAGGAAGTTTAATCTTATTTTCCAAAGGTACATGAATAAATTACCACAAACTGAGATGGAGCAGGCAGCAGACGGATACCTGTGAGTGGGAGGTGAATGCCACGTGCAGGCTCTCATGCTGTACTCTAATGTTAGTGCCCCAGGATCCCATAGCTCATCTCTCAGGCTCCAATTCAGACAAATGCTGGGGTTTGTTAGTATTATTGTTTTATTTCCTGGTGATGTTTTGTAAATCACAGTAGCAACACGATAATGGCAAGCTCAGCCCATTCAACAGTGTGTAAATATTTTCGTATGGGAAATGAGATAGAAAATTCATGTCCACAGATTTCAAAAGGTCACTTAAGCATCAGCGTGTAAACACCAGCAATCTACATCCCAGCTGCCTTCAGCAATAATTCCTGTTTAGGTGCTCACCAAGCATGGAAACCATGGTAAGTGAAATGTGCAAATGTGGTTGACAAAGAGATGGATGGCAGACTGAGAGAACAAGACACAAAACAACAGGAGCAAGAAAGAGCTGAGCAACAAAAATGGTGGTTCTTCAAACACAGTTTGGTCATCTGAAGTAATGCTAAAGGAACTTCCCAAAATACTCGTTTGCATGTCACAGTTGTTTTGCTGTGGGGTATTTTCCATCTTTTATGTAGATATTTTCTGCTTGCTTTCTTGTCACTCCAGATATGCAATCTACTCTAGGGCAGTAGGTACAAACAAAGTACTACAGGCCTTCAAAAAATTCTACTCATGCACTGTTTAAGCGGGTAGTTGCCTTGATTGACCCTCAGGAAGCTGTACAGGGACCAGTGCTGTTTAACAGTTTAATCAATGACATAGAGAGATCAAGTGCACCCTCAGCAAATTTGCAGATGACACCAAACGGAGTTGTGTAGTTGACATGCCAGAAGGCTGGGATGCCATCCAGAGGAACTTGGACAAGCTGGAGAAGTGGGCCTATGTGAACTTCATGAGGTTCAACAAGGCTAAGTGCAAGGTCCTACGCTTGAGTTTGGGCAATCCTCAGTTTCAGTACAGGCTGGGGATGAGGTGATTGAGAGTGGTCCTGTGAAGAAGAACTTGAGCATACTGATAGTGGAAAAGCTGTGTGCTCACAGCCCAGAAGACCAACTGTACCCTGGACTACATCAAAAGGAGTGTGGCCAGCAGGTCGAGGGAGATGGTTCTGACACTCTACTCGGCTCTGGTGAGACCTCATCTGAAGTACTGCATTCAGCTCTGGAGCCCACAGCACAAGGGCATGGAGATGTTGGAATGGGTCCAGCGGAGGGCCAAGAAAATGATCCAAGGGCTGGAGAACCTCTCCTACGAGGATAGGCTGAGAGAGCCGAGGTTGTTCAGCTCAGAAAAGATAAAGCTCTGGGGAGATCTTATAACAACATTCCAGTACTTAAAAGAGACCTATAGGAAAAATGGGGACAGATTTCTCAGCAAGATGTGTTGTAATAGGACAAAGGGTAATAGATTTAAACCAAGTGATGGTAGATTTAGACAGAATATATGGCAGAAATTTTTTACAATGACAGTGATGAAACACTGGAACAGGTTGCCCAGGCAGATAGTGGAGACCCCATTCCTGGTAACATTCAAGGTCAGATTGGATGGGGCTCTGATAAACCTGATCTAGTTAAAGATGTCATTGCTCCTATAGTGGAGAGGGAACTAGATGACTTGTAAAGGTCCCTTCTGACCCAAAGCATTCAATGATTCTATGAGTGTATGATTTGCTTTGTGGGGTGACCTTCATGCCATAGTCCAGATTCAAAATAGTGCTTTCTCTATCTTCTCTGTCTCTCCACACACATGGTCACACACATGATGTCTTTATAAAGCTGAGTACAATGGAGGGGGCTCTTATTTGCCCTCACTGCCTGACTCCTTCCCCACTCCCCAGTCCAAGTTTTCTGCTTTAACTCTGATCTCCCTTTGGTTTTTCAGTACCCACACCCTTCTGACCCACACGCTTCTGATCCTTGTCCTTCCCTTAAATGTACTTCAAATACAGCTCTTCTTTGTCTTTCTGCTGTCAATAAAGAGGTAACTCTGGATACATTGCCACTTTGCTCTCTAGAACTCACCATCACAAGTACTTATGCCTACCTATCACGTTATAGAAGGTTGCTTGCTACATGTACCCTGTAGAAGGATATGTCTTTGTTGTAATATTTATTTAGGGCTCAACTTGGGTCTGTCAAGACAAAATACCTCACAAGGTCATAAAATCTATGCATTGGCTGGAGTTAAGAGCAAGACTGGTTCACTTTGAAGGAAAATGCAAGAAACTGCCTGAATTTAGTCACTGGCTTTGAGGTCATGAAAAAACAGCTCATTCAAAATGTGTTCAAGCATACTCAAATGCCAAAACTGGACTTGAGAGTGTGGACAGACAGTGGAGGACAGTGAGGGAAGCAAGGTGCAGCTGACATTGAGACCTCATCTTTGTGAATCCTAAAAAAGCTGCAGAGAGTTGGTGGTACTTCATCATTTGGAGTTTCAGAAGCACTGCCATGGAACTTATCAGGATAATTGATGTGATGGTCTCAGGACCTTAAGAGCTCAGCAGGTGGGTGGATGATACTGAGAGATGGTCTCAGCTGTCTTTCTTTTTGGTTATGTAGATGAAATAGTCAAAGATCAATCATCTTGGTTGTTGTTTTCTGTGAAGGAGGAGGTTTTGGACTTTACATTCTGAACCTAATTTATTTTAAAACTTCTCTCTTTTGCCAGACTTTCTTTTGGCTGACACATTTTACTTTCTTCATTTACTCTGATTTACATTTTCTACTTAGGCAACAACTCATGTACTTTATGTTATGCATCCTTTGTCTTTAAGGCTATTTATTTGCAAGTCTAGAGTGTTGCTTGTTACCATCATTTCTTCTAATGCAGATTAAAAAGATCCAAAGGATTGACATGACAAATAAAAGTGCTTCTCAGGTGGCAAACCTTTTGCCTTCTTTAACTGGCTGTAGAATTTTGGCTTGCAGAAGGTAAAAGATGAAGTGACTTTGTGTGTGCATGTTGTTGGTAGATACATCCTCTCCTCTGTAATTCTGCTCACAGAGGAAGTAGCAGTGCTTTCTGAGGATTTGCAGGGATCAATGCACAAGGAGGCAGAGACCACTGAGTGGTGGTCCTGGGACCGTAGGAGCCAAGGAGATGAGTGGAAGGTGCTGATACACAGACTCAAATATCTCTGTAAGCTTAATTTTAAGGTTTCCTTTAAGCAGATACTGAACCTGAAGTGGCTAAAAGAACGTGCTTAAACATGGTGAAAATGTCATAGCATCTTTGTCCTTCCATCAAGCCCTCTGGCAAAGCACAGTGCAAAAGACAGAAAACCCCATATCAGTCTTGTGAAGCGAGTTATTATTGCAGCCGTTTCTGGGCTGGGAAATGAGAGCTCAGACTTATTCAAAGCTTCAAAATCACACCAATAATTACTATGAATTTCATGAAACATGATTTGCCCTTCCTAATATCCTGAAGAAGAGCTTTTATCTCTTTCTATGTAAGTTTTAAAATAATATTAATATTGCACTAGTATGCAGATGTTCTTGTCAGGTTTTTCTCTCAAGCCTTTTTCCCCTGTCTTTCCTTTGCTCTCTTGGCAAAGATTCATTGATTTTATCAAAGAAATTGCAGTCATAGATTTATAGAGTGCATTGGGTTGGAAGGGACATCTACAGGTCGCCTAGTCCAACCCCCCTGCAGGAGCAGGAGCATCTTTAACTACATCAGGTTGCCCGGAGCCCTGTTCAACATGCCCTTGATTGTTTCCAGGGATGGGGCCTCCACAGCCTCCCTGGACAAGTAGTGCCAGTGCCTTACCATTCTCACAGAAAGGAATTTCTTCTTAATATTGAAGCTGAATCTCCCCTCTTACAGCTTAAAATTGTTCCACCTCATCCTATCACTGTATTCTTGATAAAGAGCCTCTCTCCAACTTTCCTGTAGCCCTCTTTAAGTATTAGAAGGCTGCCAGAATGTCTCCCTGTAGATTTCTCTTCTCTTCTCTTCTCTTCTCTTCTCTTCTCTTCTCTTCTCTTCTCTTCTCTTCTCTTCTCTTCTCTTCTCTTCTCTTCTCTTCTCTTCTCTTCTCTTCTCTTCTCTTCTCTTCTCTTCTCTTCTCTTCTCTTCTCTTCTCTTCTCTTCTCTTCTCTTCTCTTCTCTTCTCTTCTCTTTTCTCTTCTCTTCTCTTCTTCTCCTCTCCTCTCCTCTCTTCTTTGCTGTTTTCATATGGGAGATGCTTCAACCCTCTAAAATGATTGATCAAATCCTATTTCTATATGCAAAGTGAGGCAGACAGTTGCTAATTTCACAAACTTTCCCTTAAACAGCATTGCAGCAGCTGCTGAGAAAATTAGAAATGGCTTTCATCCAATGAATGAAATACATAGAGAGGAGGCTTATTGTTTTTAGAGCTGCAGACCAGGTTTGGGTAATGACTGCATTTTCTGACTTCTTGATGAAAATCCTGGCTAATTTCACAGATACTTACACAGCAGACATATATCATAGCTCAAAGTTCAGCTTTACATCTGCATTTATGCTTCTGTGTTCCCATATTCTTATAGAATAACTCCTAAAAAAAAAACCATAGTAGTGCCCTAGCTTTTCAGCTACTGAAGAAAAGGACTTCATCATAGTAGCTGAAGTCAGTATCAGACCTTTATTCTGACTTATTAAGAACTGGCTACAGGAAGATAATCATCAAACTGCATTACAATTTAAACACACACACAAGGTATTCGTATCAAGAGGATCCATCATCACCTGCACTTCCCCAGCGCTGACTAATGTGAGCCACAGTAACCTGTCATGTGCACTGCTGAAGTGAAAAGATGACTGGGATGACATTCAGGATCATGTGCTGCACATCTCTTCCTCCTTATGGTTATCTAAAGTCCCTGAAGTACTCATTCACTGTATTTCAGCTCCCCTCCTAGTGATAAGCTTTAACCAAAGGAAGTACAAAACTGAATAAATGTCTTTTCTTAAAAGAATTCTGCAAGAGATCCTCTTGCAAGATATTTTCCCTTAGGATGCATTAATATTTTAGAGAGAGACAGAGAGAGAAACTCGTTTTACCTTCTTTCATTTTAAAACTAATTTTCTCCATCAGAACAAACAAAGGGACAGAATGGAAGAATACATTTTTCAGACGTGAATGAGATTTGCATCAATGTCCTATGTGCAGCATCCCTCTAAAGAAAGAGAAAAGAGAAGACAGGGAGAGAACCGTAAAGCCAGCACATGAAAGAAAGATTCAGTGAGAAAATTATGATCTGTATGAGCCTAGAATGCAGGAAGAAGTCTTGCAAGGTCATGGTGTGCTCTCTGTGGGACCAAGCACAAACAGTAGCCATCAAATGTGAAGTAGATGAAAAATTTATTAAAAAGGAACAAAATCAAACCCTCAACACCACAAAACCAACAGGCACACACAAAAAAATAGAAGAGGAAACAGAGTAAAAAAGCAAATGACTGTCATAACTTATCTCTATGGGATGGCTGCATTACTGTGCTGGTTGAAACACTATTTCGTTTCTGCTATACAGAATTGACACGAACAAGGAGACACTGAAAGCAAATGTCTTAATTCTGCAGTAGGATATGTGCAGGTCTGACAACTGCAGTATTACCACCAGATAATAATGCTTTTGGAGAGCTTACTAGTATTGAAGTTGCTGGGTAAGAGTTGCTCCTTGCAGTCCTTCAATAGAATTGATTACTGATCCTGGCTGAGTGCAGTCAGTCAAGAAGTGAGGCTGTGTGAAGAGATTGGGAGATGAACGATTCTGCCCCTCTACTCTGCTCTCCTGAGACCTCACCAGGAGTACTGCATTCAGTTCTGGAGTCCTCAGCACAGGAAAGACATGGATCTGTTAGAGTGAGTTCCACTAGATCAGGCTGCTCAAAGCCTCACTCAACCCATCATTGAATTCCTCCAGGGATTGTGTTGCCATGACTTCTCTGGACAACCTATGCCAGTGCCTCACCACCCTCACAGTAAAGAACTTCTTCCTAATATTTTATCTAAATCTGCCCTCTTTCAGCTTAAAACAATTCCGCCTTGACCTGTCCCTGTGCTCCCTGATAAAGAGACCCTCCCCAGCTTCCCTGCAGGCCCCTTTCAGCGCTGGAAGTCTTCTATAAGGTCTCCCTGGAACCTTCTCTTCTCTAGGCTAAACAAGCCCAACTCTCTCAGCCTGTCAGACATCTCGAGATGGGTTATGAGCGCAGGTCATGTTTTGGTGTTCCAAAGGCAGAGATGTCAATAGTCCCATGCCCTAAATAAGGTCCTTCATGCTTGCTTGGGAAGGCCCTGGGTTGCCAAATGACAAACTGAGTACTTGGAGTCTAATTTGCTCTGTTGACAAGGAGGGAATGTAAGGAGAGAGATTGATATGAATTTGAAAATTTGATGGCAATTTAATGCTAATCTAGCCTCTCTGATAGTAAAGCAAAATATTCACTTTGAATTTCAATGTCAGGTGCTTCCTACTGACTCTCTGTGAATGAAAATCCCTCTTTACTTCACTCCAGATACAGGCATGAAAATGTTTTCCAGTGCAGCTGAACAGGGAAGCTAAGGAAAGATCTAGGAATTGTATTCCTCCACTTTTTACTCCATGGGAAATTCAAACCTGCTTACTAGCCTGAGCACAGTCTGTGATGACATTGCAAACCTGCTTAAGAGCATTAGACAGTATGCCAGCATTTATCCACTCAGCAATGACTCTTAATTCCCATTACATTCAAATCCCCATCTTTCGCTGCAGCTTGATTACAACGGTGATTAATTTTAAAGTCAACATATTTACCCAAAATACAACATCATTAAAAACGCTAAACAGAAAACTGCATATTTACAAATATCTTAACTTGATGTGATTAAAACAAACAGCCTCCTGTGTCGTTGTCTGGATACACATAGACGGTCCCAGCCTCTTTTTCACCATTATATTTTTATGCCAATAGATGGCACTAGCATTTTCTCCATTTTTCACTACAACGTGAGATTTCCACATGATTCCTCCTGCCCTTGCTTGGATTTTCAAAGAATTGAATTACTCATTTCCGAGGGGATGTTTTATTCTTCGAACATATATAATATCACTCCAGTTTTGCTTTCAGCTAGTAAATTTCTGCATACTTCATAAAACCTCAATGCTAGGAGACAGGCTTTTTCCCATTGTGAAAACAAAATGAATTTGAAGTTTTCATTTCCATACTGATGGGAGAGTTCACCATTGAAGAAGCCTGTAGGGTCTCAGTATAGAGTGCCTCAAAACTTCTACTATTTTTACTCCATCATGAGTATGAAAATAGAAAGAAGTCACTCCTTTTCAATTATATATTTGTTTGAAGAACGATCAGTGAGTTGCATGAGAATCAGAGATATTAAAAACTGTGAACAGGATTCTTAGTTTATCTTATTCTACCCATAAACTTAGGAACCAGTTAGTATTCCCTTTTCATACCATGTATGCCTGTTTATCTTTTCTAATTCATAGAAATATAGAATGGTCTAGGGCAGAAGGGACCTTAAAGATGATTGTCTAGGTCCAAACTCCACTCCCTACCATGTTCAGGGACATCTTCCACTGGATCAATTTGCTCAAAGCCTCATCCAGCCTGGCCTTGAACACCTCCAGGGATGAGGCATCCACGTCTTCTCTGGGCAACCTGTGCCAATGCCTCACCACCCTCACAGAAAAAAAAATATTCCTAATATGTCTCCTCTATTTCAGCTAAAATCATTCCCCCTTGTCGTAACCATGTGCTCCCTGATAAAGAGCATCTCTCCAACTTTCCTGTAGCTCCCTTTAAGCCCTTGAATGTTGCTATAAAGTCTTTTCAGAGCTTTCTCTTCTCCAGGCTGAACAACCCCAACTCTCTCAGCCTGTCCTCATAGAGAAGGTGCTCCAGCCCTCTGATCATCTTCAAGACCTCCTCTGGACTCACTCCAATAGATCCATGTCCTTCCTGTGCTGAGGGCTCCAGAACCAAACATGGGGCTCCAGGTGAGGTCTCATGAGAGCAGGGTAGAGAGGGAGGATACAGTTGGCTTTCCAGGTTGCAAACTCATATTCCCAGCTCATGTTGAGTTTTTCATCCATCAGCACACTCAAGTCCTTCCTGTCAGGGAATATGTATTTTAAAACTGTAGTAGGTGCTCTTGTTTTTTGGCAGTGTTAAATCCTCTTGAATTAAAGTAAAATTCAGCTGGTCAATGTCACCCAAACAATTCTTTGTTTCATTTGCCTGTTCTTAGGTAAAGTTACTGTTATGAATGGCTCCTCTGGTGTAAGAGAGGATCAATGGATTTGTATTTCATGGGCTGTCAACAATAAACAGGGGATAGATACGGTTCATTGCCTTCCTAGAGAGCATTTGTAGTAACTCTGTCAAAAACACCTGAAAATTTTGTAGTCCAAGTTCACCAGCTGCTAACAAAAGTGATTTCTCCAACTTTTAGTTTATTGTGAGGGTAAATAAAATTACAGAAAAGCCTTTCCCTTTTTCGCATCTGCTACATACAGAGGATTCAAAATTAAGTGAATCCATCAACCGGGACAGACCATGGAGTCTAATTAAGTAGCAAGCAAATCTTATATATGCACATTGGTCATGCTACCTCCACTCCCACCCAGACTGCATGGGTTTAAGTAACAGTCATAACTTAAATCAATGGCAAGAAGGTGGCGGGAAAGTTCCCCTTGTGTTGTTCTGAGATAACATCAGGTCATGACTAATGTGTTATGACTTGAACCCAGAAGAACAAGTGACTCCTGGACTTCATGACACCTATTCACAACAGATCTCTGTACTACTGATAGATCTGCTTAAATATAGCAGGCAATTGTCAGCTAGACCAGGGCAGCAGCATTTTGGGCTTGCAATTTTATGCCTTTTACAATCGTGGCATCTCTGTTTGTTAATGCAGAACTAATTAACATGCCAATTAAGGCACCTGGGCTTTGACATAGGAGCAAGCAGAAGGTGCAGAAATTAAACTACTACAATTAATTATGTTTGCCTCTCAGAGCAAGGCACTGGTGTCCTGGGATTTTCTGTCTGTCTTCATTCCCTTTGTTCATCTCTCTCTCTGGCAATAATGCAACACTTGTAGAAATTAATTTGGTGGAAATTTATTAAAGGTGGACATGGTTTGCCCATGGAAGTAATTATCTATGATTCCTGGATATGGGAAAGATGTGCACATACAGATGCAGAAATGTGTATGTTAATCTTCTTCTGTCAAGCTGGAAATGTTAAGAGGTGGGCTGAGAAGGTGAGCTAAGCCAGAAAGAGTGGAAAGGAAGAGAAATAAAATGAAGGTCACATGGAAGGAAATGAAGTTCCACAAGTGCATCCAGTGAGACAGGGAATTTTGTAAAGCTGAAAGATTACACCTGACTGAACCAACACAGTAAAAAACGCATTGATACTGCATTTCACATTTGGGTCTATGCCTTGAAGTATTTGGCATTCTGACTGTACAAAAAATGGTGTGGCCAGCAGGAATAGGAAAGTGATTGTACCCTGTATTTGTCACTGCTGAGGCTGTATCTTGAATCCTGTGTTCAGTTTTGGGCCCCTCAGTACAGGAAAGATATTGAGGGGCTGGAATGTGTCCATAGAAGGGCAACGGAGCTGTTGAAGGATCAAGAGAAGCGTCATGAGGAGGAACCAGGGGAAGCAAGATTGTTTAGCGTGGAGAACAGAAGGCTGAGGGGAGACTGTACCACCCTCTACAACTACCTGAAAGGGGGTTGTAGTGAGGTGGGTACTGGCCTCTTCTATCTACTAACATGTGATAGGAGGAGAGGAAATGGCCTCAAGTTGCACCAGGGGAGTTTTAGATTGGTTATTAGAAAAAAACTCTTTACTGAAAGAGTGGTTAAAAATTTGAACAGGCTGCCCAGGGAAGTTGTGGAGTCAGCATTCTTGGAGGTGTTCAAAAAACTTGTAGATGTGACAATTCTGGATATGGTTTATTAGATGCAGTGGTGTTGTGCTAATGATTGGACTTGATGAGCTGAGAGGTCTTTTCCAGTCTTAATGATTCTATGATTCTGTGATTTTATGATTCTTGTAATTAGTAGGAGCTTTGACTTTGGCCTTCATTCCTCCTTTATTCTGTGCAGGTAAGACAGCACTGTCAAGGAAATAGATAAAACACATCTACTTGAGATTCATTCTGCTATAACCTGAATGGGAAGAGATTTTTACTTCGTTTTTCCTTCTGACCTTGTACCATTAGAAGATCAGTATAAGGGAAATCTCTCCGGCCAGATAATTTCCCTGTTAAGTGTCCCACCCTTGATGTGCCCTCAATAGGGGCAGGATTGCTCTGTCATCCTCCATTCAGTTTTCGTCCAGTATAAAAGGAAGTAGGAGATGTGCTAGTGGTTAGAATCAGGGTTGCAGCTGAAACCAAGGACTACCCTTCGCAATTTAACATCACACCCATGAGCTGTTGCAAATGGTTTTAGCCTCATAGCCAAGCATTGTCAGAAGCTGATATAGATTGCAACTCAAGCCTTGTGCAAAACAGGCAAGTAAGGAAAGCTGATTATAGAAAAATACAGTGGGCAAAAATCATGCAAAAATTAAGGGCTGAAATTACAGATGATATCTGAGATCTGATATTGTCTGATATCTGGGATCCCAGTTGTCAACATTTCTTCCATTATTTGTGGAGTCTGAGATATTAAATGAAAAAGAAAGCAGAGCAAAATGTGGAAAGAGGATTTGGGAATGCTGCAGCTCCATTAGGAATCCTAAAGAACTGGTTCACCTCTCTCTAACATCATTATGACTCTCTATCCTTGCAATATCAGTTCTTTTCTTCATCCAGACAAACTAATCTGAAGTATTTTTTACATTTTTATGGAGTACCATCCGTTTACATAATTACCCCCAAGTCTGTATAAGCATTGTAGTAATCCCTTCATGTTAACTTTTATTGTTTGATTTCTAACTTCCTCATCTCCAAAGCAATGGCATGAGGGAATATGAATATTAACAAATAGCAGCTACCAGTAATTGCTACTTAAAATCATAGTCAAAAAAGGTTAAGTTTCAACTGTCTCATCAGGCTGACGGTATTCACACATAATATATCTTTATCAGCCTGGGTTGGAATCATGAGAACATAAGGGCACAGGAACTGATTCAGACCAAGCACAGTCAAATCTGGATGCCTGGGAAAGAGTAAGAATAAAGCAGGCAGAGGCGACATATAATCTACTTTCTTCTATTTTCAGTTCCACACCTGAGCCTGCTATAGGTTGTCTATTTATTAATCTGGAACAAGAAACATTTTTACATACAGCCTTAAAGCGTGACTTGAATCCGCACTGTCATCTTGCAAGGGAAGAATTCCTTGAAGAAGGTCTTCAGATCTACAGCTATATTGGTTTGGGGAGGGATAGAGTTCATTTTCTTCATAGTAGGTTGCATTGTGCTAAATTTTTGATTTGTGTTGAAACACTGTTGATATCTCACTTTTAATTATTGCTCAGTGGTGGTTACACAGTGTCAACGCCTTTACTGCTTCTCACACTGTCCTACCAGTGAGTAGGTTGAAGGTTCTCAAGAAGTTGGGATGGGACACAGCTGGGACAGTTAACCCCAACTGGCCAAAGGAATATTCCATAATGTATATTGTCATACTCAGCAGCAAAATCTGGTAGAAGGAGGAAGGGGAGATGTTGAAAGTGATGACTTCTGTCTTCCCAAGTAAACATTAGGTATGATGAAGCTAAATTTTCCTGGAAATGGCTGAACACCTGCCTGCTGATGGGAAGCAGTGAATGAATTTGTTTTCTTTTGCTCACATATGCAGGGTTTTGTTTTACCTGTTAAACTGTCTTCATTTTGACTCAAGAGATTTCATGCTTTTAGCCCTCCAATTCTCTTCTCCATTCCACTGAGGAGCAGTGAGGCTGAGCTGTTGGTTGGGTTCAGACAACAGATTCCTTTAAGCATCATGTCCTTCTGTTTATTTTGAATCTGGCTTCCAGTTCTTGTGTTGATTCACCTGCTTCTAGCAGAAGAGATGGTGAACAGTCAACCTTCGTTGATTTCTCTAAAGGTTTGAGATCTCACAGCCACAAAAAGAAGGATACACCTCTCTCATGGAAAAGACTAGAAAGATGAGGTGTCTGCAGCTGAAGATTATAAAGCTTGTCGTACGTAATACTCAGAATGGTTCAGGTAAACTATATAACACACACATCATGCAATACTCTTTGAACAAAGAGAACATTTGGAGTTCCTACATATTCAAGGAGGTACTTAGCAGTTTAAGCCTTCTGGTTTTATTCTCTGCTTCCCATAACCTTCCAAAAAACCAACATCACCTTCCAACTATTTCTCCCTGCTGCGTGAGAATAATCCTTAATATGCGTCAGACTTTTGCAAAGACAAACAAAATCTACCCATTGGACATTTTTACAGAATTTGACTCTATCATACATGAAATAAAGAACATGTGCCCTGCGTATTACCTTGCTGAACACCAAACTCTTTGTAATATGACAGTTTCCACACTTCAGTAGCAGTACCTTTGAAGTTCACTTTCTAATACTGGGTAAAATATTATATGAAGACTTTGCCTTTCAGATTCCTTTTGCTGTATATAGTAAATTTGCCAGCTCAGCAGAAGAGCAGAACAAGGACTTTGTTCTTTTATTCTAACTGCAAGACAATGTCGACAGATAAGTGTATCTTAAAACTTCAAGATCATATTATTTAGACTTAATTCAATTAAACTTTTTTCGTGCTTTTGTTGGCAGTTTCCTATTAAGGTCATTCAGTCGAACTTGTACTTAAAGAGAAATAACTACATAGAGTCTTGCTACTTAATATATAGGAGTGCTTCAACTGCCCAAGGTGAGTCAAAGGAAATGGCTGCTCAGGTAGATAGGAGGACATGCCAGCAAACAACCAATCTCAGCCAAGACATTGCTGCCAACCTCAAGGAAAGATTCATCACTTAGTCGATTGCTTTATCTATATATTTTCCAGCCAATATATTTATCTATATGTTTTCCACCTATAAAGGTGCTCTGGACACTTTCAGAGAAGAGTGGAACTACACTGAGTTCAAGACTTATCACCAGTGTAGCAAGATCCCAAGAGCATTGAGAATTTTCCCAGAGACAAAATTTATCTTGAATTTTAAGAAAAGTAAGCGTATTTTTGAATCAATGTAAAAGCCATCATAATACAGCATGGGAGGAAGGGACCTTTGAAGATCATCTAGTGCAATCTCCCTGCAAGAGGCAGGGATGTCTCCAACCAGATCAGGTTGCTCAGAGCCCCATCCAACCTGACCTTGAATGTTTCCAGTGAAGGGGCATCTACATCCTCTCTGGGCAGCCTATGCCTGTGTTTCACCACCCTCATCGTAAAAAATTTCTTCCTTATATCCAGTTTGAATCTCCTCTCTTTTAGTTAAAAATCGTTACCCCTTGTCCTATCACAATAGGACTTGCTAAAAAGTTTTTTCCTGTCTTTCTTATAAGCCACAGAGGCATTGTGGAAGATGGTATTGTTATGTATGAACCTCCTAGACCTATTGACATAATTTCTACTACTTTAAAAAGCACAAGAAATTTCATGTTATTCACGTATCAAGAGAAGACCATGGCACACAGATGAACCATTAAATTTAGATGGTGACATAGAAGAGCATCTGTACATTATTAAAGACAGTGGGTCCATGCACTGGGGCTCAGAAAATCACTGAGGCAAGGAATACATTGACTACAACAGGGAAAAGGTTTCAATACACCATCAGCAAAAATAGGAATCCTTGGCTGCTAGCCCAGGTATATTAACACTATTGCCAAGTGCTGACCTGTCTGTAACAAAGATCTCAGAGTCTTCCAGAAAATGTAGTTAATTGGATGGAAAGATATCCATCGATTTCATTGAGATCTGCATCAGGACTCTCAGCGTGAAGGAGGGGCCACTTCTGAACTGACCGATCACAGCCAAATTTATGTCATAATCTTTGCTTTCATTTGCTTCAGGCCTGAAACTGGAGCAAGAAACAAATACCTTTAGCTAGAAGTGAAATTCTTCAGTAAATTTATTTCTGCCAACAAACATTTGAGGTGGCTTGGTTTATGTCTCTACAGAAGTAATTCCCATTTTCCTGGGCATATTTTCATTCCTGAAAAGATTATCTGTAATTTTGTGAGAACAGTCACAAAAGAAACATGCCAAAGACCAAACCTTACAAACTTTGAAGGCCAAAAACTAAGATGTTTCAGCAATCTCCAGGTCCTATGTCCTTAGTCGCAACAAACTACTGGGTTATTTTCAGATTTTTCTTGAAAAGAACATATTCTGTGATTACTCCTCCCTCAGTAAGTTTGCAGATGATATCAAATTGGGCAGGAGCGTCTATCTAATTGAGAGCTGGAAGGATCCGCAGAGTGATCTGGACAGATCAATGGACTGAGATTTAACAGAATCAAGTGCTGAGGACATCAGTTCGGACACAACAGCCCCATGCAATTCAACAGGCTTAATGGCTGGAACACTACCCAGTAGAAAAGGACCTGGGGTTGCTCATTGACAGCTTGCTGAATATGAGCCAGCAGTGTACACAGATGGCTAAGAAGGCCAAGAGCATCCTGGTTTGTATGATAAATAGTGTGGCCAGCAGGAGTAGAAAAGGGTTTGTACTAGGTGCTGGTGAGGACACACCTCAGACCCTGTGCTTAGTTTTGAGATCGTCAGCACAAGAAAGACATTGAAAGGCTGGAGCATGTCCAGAGAAGGGCAGTGGAGCGGGGAAGAGTCAAGAGAACAAATGTTATGAGGAGCAGCTGAGGGTACTAGGGTTGTTCAGCCTGGAAAAGAGGAGGCTGAGGAGAGACTTACTTGTTCTCTACAACTACCTGAAAGGAGATTGTAGCAAGGTGGATGTTGAGTTCTTCTCCTGAGTAACAAGTGATAGGAGAGAAAATAGCCTCAAGTTGCACCAGGGGAGGTTTAGATTTGATATCAGGAAAAATGCCTTTGCTGAAAGAGTGGTGAAGCATTAGAATAGGCTGCCTGGGGAAGTGGTAGGGTCACCATTCTTGGAAGTGT
Organism: Tapera naevia; assembly: GCA_033556795.1. Classification (NCBI taxonomy): domain Eukaryota; kingdom Metazoa; phylum Chordata; class Aves; order Cuculiformes; family Neomorphidae; genus Tapera; species Tapera naevia. The sequence continues at coordinate 1,124,612 of JAUMJJ010000063.1, forward strand.
TCAAAAAGTGTGTAGATGTGTCACTTTGGGACATGGTTTAGTAAACACAGTGGTGTTGGGCTGAGGGTTGGGCTTACTGATCTTAAAGGTCTTTTCCAAACTTAATAAATCCATGATTCTATGATTCTATCACAGGAAAGCAGAAACTATATTACCTAACTGGTACCCAACTGTGGACAGGTAAAGCTCAAGAGAAAAAAACAGAATCTGGGCCTGGGTTTGCTGGTAATGAATATGATACGATTAACACTGAGATTTCAATATGTCAAAGCATTTTCACTGCATATATGTACTATTGCGCTGATGTCCTTCAAATTTCATTTGAGTCTTACTTAATCTCAATGAATTTAAAACTGATCAGAGAAGATACTACAATAAATGAAGAGGTGCTGTTGATACCAAAAAGAGAGATTTCAATACAGGCAAAAACTGACATACTATAGAATCATAGAATCATAGAATGCTTGGAAGGGACCTAAAAGATCATTGTGTTCCAACCCCCCTGCATGGGTGAAGACATTTTCCGCTAGGTCAGTTTTCTTAAAGCCTCATCCAACCTGGTCTTGAACACCTCCAAGTATGGACATTCCACGACCTCTCTGGGCAAACTGTGCCAGTGTCTTACCACCCTCACAGGAAAAATTTCTTCATAATATTTAATCTAAATCTCCACTCTTTCGGCTTAAAACTGTTACCCCTCATCCTATCACTGCACTCTGTGATAGAGAGCCCTCCTCAGCTTTCCTGTAGGTCTTCTTAAAGTACTGGAAGGCTGCTATAAACTACCCCTGGAACCTTCTCTTTCCCAGGTTAAACAAGCCCAACTCTCTCAGCCTGTCAAATAACATTGTATGATGAAGGCCAATTTTATTCCATCAAGTGCAGGACAGACTCTGAGAAATACATTTGTCAATATCTGTGCAGGATACTTTTGCTCGAAGTATGTGCTTCTTTGGAGAATGAATATTGCTAAACACACGATTGCCATGCAATCTCCTTCTTTAAAGGCAAGTATGGGAGGAAAAAAAGATTTCAGTGCAGAATAAAAAATGTATCATGAAAAGCATTGATTTATACTGAAGCAGATCAGGTAAATATCAAGGAACATATGTAAGGCAATAAAATCGGTCATAAAACAGAGATAATGAAAGGACATCCTGGAAAACAGTAAGACAGACAGCTACATGGTTCTCCAGGGTCTGTACTGTGTGAAGTAGAAGTTCTTGTCTACCACAGAGTATGTTAACAGCGTACTGTTGTAAATCTCTTGAATTTGATTATTTTAATTCATATTCTTTTTTTTCCCTTATGGCTAGGCTAATATAATCTTAGGATATGCGGATGGTCTATCACCATATTGCTGAACACACCAGCTCCTAGAATGTACATGGACCTTCCGTAAATTTTAGACATCTTCAGCCTAATTTGTGTGTGTGATGTAGAGACTGAATACTACGAGAAATTAATTGCTTTAAATTTATGTGGTTTATTATCAAGATCTATATTAGATCCAATTACCAAAAAGAATAAAGAATAATATATAATAATATAAAGAATATAAAGAATAATATAAAGAATAATTGTTATAGTAGAAGGACATTCTGTTTTACATTTCTAAGTTCATCTGTGATATGCTGTTAAGCACAGATTGAAATATAAGATGAAGTTACTCTGGAACCAGGGAAAGATAATAGGATGGCTGTACCTGATCTGACTTTGAAATGTGGTTAAAACCACTTAAGATTAAGAAGAAACATGGTTCCCTGATGCTAGTTTCAGGGATAAAATGTGAATCACAGAGTATAACAAGAATATTCTCTTATTAGAAGAAATTATTCAAGGATATGATGGAGATATGCCACAGGGATGTGAACTGCAAGATCAAGTGATAGATCCAGGGCACCACAGTTTAAAATCCCATTGTGAGCTTCTTAAAATACTGTTTTTTCTTACATACACTGAGCACTTTTGAAATCAAAGGATGGAAAGAGCACTCACTGCTGTTATAAAAGATTCCTCAATAATTGATTTACTGTGCTAATCCATCTCCAAAATCAACCTACTTTCTTCTTTCAGTCTTTGCTGCTCAAATCTACCCACAGAAATATATAAAACTGCTTATAACCATTCTCAACAGGAAGAATACCTAAGTTTCCCTACCTGATTGTGGGCTTTTTTTTGTCTATTGATCTGTTTTTCTTGCGTGCTTTCAATTAAATTATCATCTCATTCTTTGATAAGTTCCAGTTTATTCTCAGTGGGACTGTCCTTGGCATTTTGCTAGATGGCCCTGACTTTCTGTGTCTAGCATTTAGAAAGGAAATCTTTTCATTTATGGATTTCAAAGAGCAGAAATGACCTGAATGCAGGAAGTTGGTATTTCTGCAGCTCAATACGCTGCAAAGTCCTTATTCACGTGGTGGATCTTCCATCACTTTCATACTCTTTGACCACACCACGACCAATGGACTTCCGTTGATAGAATTTCGGTAAACTTCCAGCATACAGAAACTTAGTGAATGCACTCAGTTGTCTTCCACGGGGAAAACAAAAGCATAAAAATATGTTCACTCTCAAGCTAAGGTAAGTTTTGCCATACTGAATCAGAACTCTGATTTTTATGTCTCTGGATTAGAATAATGACCTAAGAGAAAGATACAGAATATATTCTTGTAGAGAAATACATAAAGCAATCTCTTTCCAACGTATTGTCCTACTTTCATTTTTGCTATGCAAGGAGGAAGGTGTGACTTGCTGAAGGTCATGCATACCAGAGACTTAGAGGGAAAACCTTGTGTGGTGATCTACACACTAAACAACACCTTTGAGTATGCCTTTTTGTTCTTTGTTTTTTTTCCAGGAATCTTGAATTTAGCAAAAAGCAAATAGCTACCTTGCTGAGGAAGCCCAGCAATACAAAAAGTGCGTGTCTGCCTCTCGAGTCCATACTAGAGGCAGCAGACATAAATAAAGCCACACCATTTTTCTGAGGAACAGTGACCACTCCATGGAGAGTTTCATAAAGCATAGCTTCCACCTACAGCACAAATAATGTTGGTCTGGCAGCCAGAGCATCAAAGGAGCAATCTACAGCAGCTTCTGTGGACCTTCAAACTCAACAGAAGCCATTGCTTTGCAGAAAAGGGAGAACAGTTGTAGGAAAACGGATAATGAATTAAAGCTGAAACCAGTGAAATTTAGTTTAGGTATTAGGAAGAAATTCTTTCCTGTGAGGGTGGTGAGGCACTGGAACAGGTTGCCCAGAGAAGTGGTGGATATCCCATCCATGGAGGTGTTCAAGGCCAGGTTTGATGGGGCTTTGGGAAACCTTATCCGATGGAAGGTGTCCCTGCCCATGGAAGGGGGTTGGAACTGGATGATCTTTAAGGTCCCTTCCATCCCAAACTTTTATTTGATTCTGTGATTCTAAAATCAAGTTCTAGAAACTGGAAGACCTGCCAGATCTTTATCATTTTGCACTCATCCACTTCTGCTGCAATTTTTTCATCTCATTTCATCTCATCTCAATATATGAAAGAAAAATCGTCTGTCATGTCATTCATGGAAAGTTGTTGACCTTGTGTCAGATCATGCTACTTTGCACATGTTGTACACACCAGGAACCTTTGAGTGGCACCCAGCTGAGGAAAGCATATTACTATTGAAATTGAGGGATGTACATCTGATACAGAAACAGAATCCTAAGACAATATAGGCAGGCTAAAGTTCCTCAGTCCTTTCTTGTGCATTTGTAAATCTTTGCTAAGGAAAACAAAAAACCTGAATGGTTTACTTTAATATTTAGCAAAGAAAAGGAAGATAAGCTCTTGCTGCTTGGTTGCAAAGACTCAGTGATAGAACAGATAGAACCACTGAAGAGAGTACTTACAAGTCAAGTCATGTGTATGAAATGTCACACTGTTACTTTTTTTAAAGCCAGTACTGTAGGTCCCACTTCTTATAATTGCTCTGCAATAAAACAAGTGAATTGTTGTCTTTGTCAGTTGAAATATTTCCAGCATCTCTCACTTCCCTTAGTTTCTTCAATCAATTATGTTAATTTAAAGGATTTGATTGCGAGTTGGAAACCATTTTGTAAGACCAAAAACCATAAAGCAAACTTTCTCAGTTTTAGTAGATACACTGTGAAGTTTATTACATTTTTTGTGCTTTCATAAATAAGCAGACCACAGTGGTTTGGCTGGGGAAAACAATGAAAGAAAGCAACATGCAGAAATCCATAGAAGACATGTTTATAGATTCATTTATGTCAGAAAAGACAATTAAGATAATAGAATAATAGAATCATAGAATGGTTTGCATTAGAAGGGACCTTAAAAATCATCTAGTTAACACTCCTGTCATGGACAGAGACATCTTCCACTGGATCAGGTTGCTCAAAGCCTCATCCTATCTCCCCTTGATCACCTCCAGGGATGGGGCATCCATGACTTCTCTTGGCAACCTGTTCCAGTGCCTCATCACCCTCAGAGGAAAAAATACCTTCCTGATATCTCATCTAAATCTCCTCTCTTTCAGCTTAAGCCCGTTACCCCTCATCATGTCTCTGCACTCCCTGAGAAAGAGCCTCTCCCCTGCTTTCCTGTAGGCTCCTAAAAACAGAAGTGAAATAAAGAGAGGTACAGAAATCCAGGTAGAATATGCTTAGTTATAGAATCATTTAGGTTCGAAAAGACCCTAAAGATCGTTGAGTACAATTATTGCACCCTGTAAATAGTCTGCGACTGTAGGAAACTGCTCATGATGAAAATGCAAATGATTTGCATCTCTGAAGGGAGAGCAAATAAAACAACCAAGGAGTTCCTAGAATTGAGAGAAGGAGTATTTAATCAAATGATCACATCACTTATGACCAGTTTAAAACAGAGACTGTGATTTTTACATCAACTGAACTGCTCTGTGAGGAGAGATATTCTGGTGGGGAAAGAGGAAGGAGATCTTAGTTGAAGGAGGGAAAGGGAAGTAGTCTTAGTCCTATTGCTATAGGAAGGAATAGATCTAGTAACTCTTTTTCTTGACATATGATGTTGAGCACACCTGAGGGACACCCCACAGTCATGCCAGTCAAAGACTAGGTTTCTCATAGAAGTGTCAAAACCCATTCATCATGTCCATATTTGCTTTCAAACATGAGGCTTTCCCCCTCTAGGAAGGGACTTTGAAGCTATCTGTCTGAAAGGCCACTTTCTTATGTAAATATAAAAGATCTCAAAAGGACATTCTAGGATGGTAAGGCAGGTAAAAGGGTTATTACCCAAATTTTGATTGGGAATTAATCTCTGAATTTCGTTACTACCACATCTTCTTAAAGTAAGAAAATCATTCAGGCAAAGTTTATCACTTTGCAGAGAGGTAGCCACAAAACCTGACCATTATGCAGAATCTCTTTGGGTATGTTGCCGAGACCACTATCTCCAGGTGCTTGTTACAATTAGGGAATATAAATAGGACTATCACTTCCATGTATTCAGATCAAATTATAAGAGCTACAAATCTCCACTTGTCTCACCCAAGTCCTTTCAGTCTTCAGAAATTTGATTGCAATTTTATGACCAACTGAAATACCTACAAGGATTTTTGTAATTTCTCTTAACTGAGTCAGAATGACATCTGCCATTCAATTATTCAATCACAGTGAGACTATTTACATGTTCCTGCTCTGGAATACTAAAAGAAAACAAAGGTGAAGGGAAGTAGTGAATGACAGGAGAAGAAATAAAAGACCTTAGTCACAGGAAAGAAAGCAGACAACTGCAGCCATAATAAAACCCAGGTGTTTCTTGTTTGTTTTGTTTTGCTTTGTTTTGGCTTGAATTGGGTTTTTTCAGCAGGAGGAAGCCCATGACTATTAAGATTGCTGTTAGCTGGAATGGACCAATTCTGATTGTAAAATAGTGCCTTAATCTCAAATAAACTGACAATCAATATATAAATCAAGATGAGTTTGGCATCTGATCTTCTCATGTGTTCCTTAAATCTTTCCCTGGCATGTGATGAATTCAGTTGCTGTACCACTGTGATATTACTTGGCTGCAGAGCATCAGGACATGAAGCCTCATGGTGGAGGGTACCATGAGTCTTTGTGGCCTCTGAAGCTCCCAGATACTCCCACAAGCATCAGATTTTAGTCTTGAAAGCTACCAGTATATCATCCAGCTGAGAGAGGAGGGTTTTGGATGTCCTCTTTGTAAGGAAGACAGATACTTTCCCTAGTCCATGGGTTAGGTTGCTGTCCCTAGCTGGATTGTTCTAGGCAGCTTCACATTCAGTCCTTGGTTTCAGTAGAATTCACACAGTCAATCCAGAGCCACATTTTATTTCTTCTCTGTCAGAAAGATGCATTAGGTATTACAGCAGGCCTTCTCTTTCATTTCCTTCAGAGAAACACTTCAGGACTATTTAGGGCAACGTAAGTGGAGCAAACAGCTTCATAAACTCATTCATGATTGACTTGGCACTGAATGAATCTGTCAGGAGACATAGTTTACTGTAATCAATACTTCCTAGTAGACTGCTGAGCTCTTCTCAAAATGGTTGGAACTCCTCTAGTATTGCCCATTTAGTGGCCTGGGTAAGATAAGCAGAGGCTTTTGTGTGTTCTCTGAGTAAAACTGCAACCCAAGTGAGCATACTCACCTCTGTTTCTTTTCCTGACCATGTTTCCAATAAGGCCTTGTAGGTTGCCCTAGTGGCAAACATTTGTGCTGTGATTTTGCTGGTCTAGGGTCCTCTCATTGCATTCTGTAGGTTGAGAGGAAGCAACAGCAAAACTGGAAACCTCCATATCCATTTTGCTAATGGTTATTATAATTTTTTTTTCCTAAAATGTAGTTTCTTGCACTGGTTTATTCCCATATCTACTGTTGATTTTGTTAGCCTCTTGGGACTTCTCTGTATGCAAACCTCTGCTCAGGGAGGTCAGCATTCATGTGCTTATTCAGTTGTATTTTTTTACTTCTGTTCCGGCTTGGGACTCAATACACATTGTTTTCAGGTCCTCCACGTTCCAGGAATGGCCCATGCAAGATGTACACCAAATTGCTCCCATTCACTCTTTATTTTTTTTATTGCTTTGGATGTGGTTATAAAAAGAAATCATCTTCAAAAGAGAAGATGAATTCAAAGGTATCAATCAGTCTGTTCTTCCAAGTAACAAGGGACAGGACAAGAGGAAATGGCCTCAGGTTGTGCCAGAGGAGGTCCTGGGAAGTGGTTGAGTTGCCATCCCTGGACGTAATTAAAAGATGGGCAGATATGGTGCTTAGGGGTGTGTTTTAGTGGAAAACTTGTCACTGTTAGGTTTAAGGTTGGATCCAATGAAATTAAAGGTCTTTTCCAACCTAAATGATTCTGTGATTCTGTAACCGTTTTCTTCTTAGTCCTGCAGGCAGTAGATTTAGAGAAGGTGATTGGTGGGAGGGGAGAATTTTTCCTCCTGTTTTTCTGATTTCATCCTAAACTTTACTTGGAATTGTATGGAGAATAAGGGCAGAAATATACGCTGATCAAAACATACAGCTTCTAACCAATGCCCTGCAACACTTCTACCATGATTATCTCAGGCTATGAGTGAAAGTATTTTCAAAAATTGTATGTTTATAGCTATGTATAACAGCAGAAAGAAATTGTTCAGGAATCTTTGTGAAGACCCAGAGAATGTACATGGCTGCATATACATTACATATTTCATAAAGAGTCTTTTAATACTGTTGCATACATGGTACAATGTTTTCTGTAGAACTGTCCCTTAGCTTAATTACTATGAATTACAGATGTATTTGAGTTACTGACCCACACAGAGATATACTCAGAGATACACACAGCCAGAGCATTTGTGTGTCCCTGCCCATGGCAGGGGAGTTGGAATTAGATGATCTTTAAGGTACTTTCCAATCCAAACCTTTCTATGATCCTGTGATCAGCTTGTTCTCCCCAGGACCTCATTACAGGTTATGGACATTTTGGTGTGCAGGTAACCAGCATCATCAGGAAGCATTGCAGTTGTACCTTATTTCCCAGACTTTTAGTTCAGCAATCCACAGATTTTAAGGGTAAATGGAGTAACAAACCCTTTTCTTTAGACCTCAGCTAAAAGTCATGAAGAAATGGAGTCCCAGAAATCAGTAGGCATCAAATTTGTATCCAGGAGCCTCTCAGTCTTGACCAAGGAATTGCTTGGAGGATGCTTTTACTCAAAAACCAGCTCCAGAGGTTTTTGAGTTATGAAAGTAGATCATACACATGGCTGTGCAATTTCTCAGCCCCTGTCAGTTGATTTCCTATTATAATTCACTGCATGTTTGTAATAAACAAAATGCTCTTCTTGTGAATTAACAACATTGGGTCAATACATGTCAAGACAACCATAAGAAATGTGAAAAATCCAAAATGTCTGGCATGTTTCAGCAGGTTACTGGGCTTCCCAAGATCTGCCTCTCTTTTTCTCATTCTTTTTTCATTAGAAGAATACAGATAACTGTGTAAAAAGAGAGCACTGTTCTGTCAACTAAGAAGGTTATGTGCTGAGAGAACACAAACAAGTGGGACAGCTTTGCTCAAATCCAGAAAATTGATATGAACTGGATTTTAGTCAGTTAAACAGCAAGTTTCAAATAGCTTTGGGTCTCGCCTTGGAAAAAAGAGTGATTTTTGACTCTCGTATATTCTTCAAATTTGTGTTTTGATAGGATAGTTAAAGGCATTTTATCCTCCCAAAGAAATGTTTGTCATATTAGTGCACTTTGAGAGTTAACTGGAGCCACTGGAATTATCTATTTGTGTGGACTCACCCTTCCTCCACCCATGGGGAAAGCCTCTCTACAACTACCCAAAAGGAGGCTTTAGCAAGGTGAATGTTGGTTTCTTCTTCCAAGTAACAAGTGATAGGATGAGAGGAAATGGTATCTAGTTGCACTAGGGAAGGTTTAGACTGGATATTAGGAAATATTTCTTTATTGAAAGACTAATAAAGCACTGGAAGATGTTGCCCATGAAAGCCATTATCCCTGGAAGTGTTCAAAAAAACCATATAGATGTGCCACTTCGAGACACTAGGCATGGTGATGTTGGGCTGATGGTTGGACTGGATGAGCTTAGATGTCTTTCCCAACCTTAATAAGTCTATGATCCTCTGATTCTATGATCCTATGACCAGTGCTGCTTAGTTAGTTACACGTTAATGACAAACTCCAGTCACTTTTCCTCGTGCAAAGAAATACCCATATTTCTTCTGCATTTCTTCTATTTACAAGCTGTCTAGGGCTCAAAAGTTTTATAGACAATGTTTTGCCCAAAAGTCATGGCTTCAGAATGACTGCTTTCATCTGACAGCCTGTACCATGTAGGTTCAGTTATTCCTTCAGCAAATCCACAATGCCATGAAATAAAAACATCATCAAAGGCTTTCAATCAAAGAGACATCATCTCTGCCTTGGAAAGTACATAGAGGGCAGATTGCCAGAGGCTGGGAGAGTATAATGGTGTGGCATCAGCTTTTTCACTCTTCTCAAAACATCTGCTACTGCTCACTGCAGGGGACAACATACTGGAGCAGATCAAGCTTTTGGTCTTCCCTGCAGCATTTGTAACATCAGTCTGAGATGCAGTGAGGATTTTTATTTTTCAATGCAGTTATTCCATAAAGCTTTCCTTCTGCTTGCAAAGGACCTTTGCCTGTGCTTAATCCCATATGTAGCCCTATCTTTCTTACAGGCCTTTCCAGTAATACAATGTTGAAAGTTCAGTCTCTCAATATAGGACTTCCTAAAATAACTATTTCCTGGAGGTGCCAGTGTGAACAAAGAAAAAGAGAAAAATTTGGGAAGTTCATAGTAGCCCTTTGCCAGATTTTCTTTCAGTTAACTAATGCAGAAGTTGTCCCAAGATAATGGGACACTTGTATATAAAAATACACAAAGACTGAAAAAAAGTATCCAAGTTCCCAAAATATACCAAGGAATAGCGAGAAAAGTGGTTCCTTGGAGTCAGCTAGAGGCTTCTTAGAAGTGGAAATGAAACTCAATACTTCTACTTCTCAAGATGAGGAGTTGAGATAAGACCAGGTTTGCTCACATCGTGGGAAAAGAAGGTTCAGAAAGGAGGGTCATATGGAGTATTAAAACTGTCACGTGATCTCCAGGAAACTGAGAGCATCTACTCTTCTGCTTTCAGAGCAATTGAGGGGCACAAGGAAGGGGATGCTACTGGGGAACTGCGTTATCCAGTAAAAAAGCTTCACAGATCTCTGTTTCTCTCTCAATAGCTGGACAATTGGTTCTCCATAGCTCTTTCCTAGGCAAAAGGGTTGTAAATTTTTGGCTGCTTTGGTGCTTCTTGGACCTTGTCTTTGCCTGTGCTTAATCCCATATGTAGTCCTACTGACCTATAAAAATGACTGGGTTTTATAGTCACTTACCTGGAAAGACCACATGGTATTGGGATATGAGGAGCTCTTGGTAGACCAGTTAGTCTAGCAAAACAAGAGACTGACCTGCCAATATCCTGTCTTTTCATTTCTCGTCTCATCAGATATTTTCCATCAGTGCTTTACTCTGAGATTTCATCATTATTTATTTTTATGTCTAATTAGTTCTTTCCTTCCTTGCTCACCCTCCCTAGTTCATAAACAGGTATATCCCAAAGCAGATAAAACAATGCAATCACAAATCTTACAACCACTACACGTGAATGTAATTTAAATTATTTTTATAATTCATGAATGTATTTCTGTGGCTGAAAAAACCAGGAAGGTGTCGGGAGGATTGATGGTGCCTTTTAGGTTCTTTATATGCCAATTATAATGTAAGTCTTAAGTTTTGTTGGAGCACAAAAACTTACACACTCTGGCACCTCTGGAAAATGTATCCAATTTTTGATGAATGTGTGTTTCTTGCGTTTTTCAATCTGCAGAGGATATTAATTGTCTTTTCTGAGCATCTCTAGCCCTTCAGCTCAAGCTATAACTTTTTACTCTATTTGTTCTACAGGTATTTCATTCAATCATATTCTGTTGAGCCATAAGATGTCCATTACACACACACAACATAGAGAAATGACTAGAGAAGGAATGAAATGTTTCAATATCAGAGCTTGATTTTAAAGTTGTCACTTCTGAGTATAACAAAGTTCCTGGTCATGGCATTGTTTGACCATGTTCAAAAGTTATTGTGTGTGTTTGTTGCACATTTTCCCATTCATTGCATTTATTGTTTTTCTTGACCTACTTTCTACCTGCTTCCAAGGAGATATATGAGTCTAAAGGGATGTATTTTAAAAGGAAGGAATAAAAGAAGGAGAAAAGTAGTGTAACCATCACTGCTCTGCAAGCAATCTTGAAGTGCCTTCACAGGAGGGAAGGACAGGTATAACAACTTCAGAAACAGAAACTAGAAGAACCTAGAATAGAAGAAAGAACATTTTCTTTCTCAAAACATTTTTTTCAAATATTTTTTGCTGACATTACCAAAAATTGGTCAAAAAAATTCAATAGAATATTTTTGAAATTTATTATAGAAGATGTAATTTCCTAAGAAAATAGACTACTTTTTTTTTCTGTTTGGTATTTCCTAAATATAATGAGCATGATGCAGCCAAAATGCATATGTCGAAGGAGACACACAGAGAAGGAAAGAATTATAAAATCATAGAATCATAAAATTGTTTGGCTGGAAAAGACTTTTGAGATCATTAAGTCTAACTGTATCTGTCTCCTTTAAACCATATCCCTGAGCACCTCATCTACCTGTCTTTTAAATACCTCCAGGGATAGTGACTCAGCAACTTCCCTGGGCAGCCTCTGCCAATGCCTGAGAACCCTTTCAGTGAAGAAATTTTTCCTAATATCCAATCTAGACCTTCCCGGTGAAACTTGAGGCCATTTCCTCTTGTCCTATCACTTGTTACTTGAGAAAAGAGATCAACACCCACCTCGCTACAACCTCCTTTCAGAGAGTTGTAGATGGTGAAGTCTCCCCTCAGCCTCCTTTTCTCAGGTTAAACAATACAAATTCCCTCCACCTCTCCTCATAACCCTTGTTCTCCAGCCCCTTCACCAGCTTCACTGCCCTCCCTGGACGCGCTCCAGCAGCTCAATGTCCTTCTTGCAATGAGGGGCCCAAAAGCAAACACAGGATTCAAGCTGCTGCATCACCAATGCTGAGTACAGGGGAAGAATGACTTCAATGGTTCTGCTGACCACAGTGCTTCTGACACAAGCCAGTATGCAAGTGGTTGTGTGTTCTGCCATACAAGGGGCAACTTACATAGACTGAATATTGTCAAAGACGGAAGGAAGGGCTAGCAACTTCCAGTAGTCCCTCTGGAAAACCTATCCTGACTGATTTTTGAAAAATTATAGAATCATGGAATAATCATTACAAAAAAAACAATCGTCCTTGGTTTTATTTTTCTTTTCTTTCTTTTTTTTTTTAAAAAAAAGAGAAAAAAAGAGAGAAAAAGAAAGAAATCATAGAATTATAGAATCATTAAGGTTGGAAAAGACCTTTAAGACTATCAAGTGCAAATATCAGCCTGACACCATTGTGCCTACTAAACCATGGCCCAAAGTGCCACATCTGCATGTTTATGAAACACCTCCATGAATGGTGACTCCACCACTTCCCTGGGCAGCCTGTTTCAATGCTTGAGCAATCTCAGCAAAGAAAATTCTCCCAATATCCAGTCTAAACCTCCCCAGCACAACTTCAGGCCATTTCCTTTGTCCTATAACTTATTGCTTGGGAGAAAAGCCCAAAACCCACAATATAAATAATATAAAATAAATAAAGTTAGCTACTCTGTTCAAGACCTGCTGCACCCACTGGAAATGGTTGCCTTTTCCAGATACTGTCTCTATTCATCTCTCCCAGCCTAAGAGCCTGGACCTTTTCTAAATGCACACCTGACTTCAAAGTTAGATTTGTCCTGCACTTTTCTCTTTCAGTGCCAATGACAGCAAGCCAAATACCATATGCTAATAACCAAACATCACACAGCAGGGTCCAGTTGCCCAGCAGTCCACATCCAGAGGATTAGGTTCCTTTTTTAGTATCACACTTTCTCCTACTCTTGCAATCTCCTGATGCGTGCGTTTCAGCCAGTTAATTACTTTCTTCATGCATAAAGCATGCATGAAAATTCCAGTCACCAGCAGAACCACCTGTTCATTAGATATCCTTCACCTACAAACATCATTTTCAAACACAATTTCTTAGTGTGTCTGTCCTCTGCACAGTCCCACAGATGTTTCACATAGGTTCTGTTAGTCTTCAAAGGGCTGTGCACATCATGACTATTACAGCATTATCTTCGGCTTATCAGTCATGCTCTATAGCCCCTCATTACCACGATTGCAGTGTTATTATAATTAGACTTCACATTTTTCAGACCTTCATAGCAGTGTTTTAATTTACAAATTGCAGAGTTCATTCTTGCCAAAATGTTTTCTTTTATTATCAGTTTCTTTTTTATTATTATTTTTAATTTGCCCAGTGAACCAAAATATCAATTATTTGCAGACCTCTAATTTAGAGAAGAAATTAAAGAATATGTTTATAACAGCATGTTAGTAACTATTTAGTCTGCTTAACTAATATTGTGATTGATTCTCCATCCCTGTAACTCTGAAACCAAGAACATCCTTATTTAAAAGTTAAGCTTTAATATTAATATATCTCTCAGACTTGAAGCAGAAATGAGCGCTAAAAAGTGCTATCTCCTGTCTCAGCAGATAAGAAACCAGAATAGGTAATCATAGCATGTCCTTCCAAGCAAACATGAAATGCAGTTTGCATCATTTACGATGGGTTGGAAGCGTTCAAAGATCATCCACTACAACCATCAGCCCAAGACCACTTGATTTTAGAATCATAGAATCATATAAAATTTTGGGATAGAAGGGACCTCAAAGATCACCCAGTTCCAACCCCCCTGCCATGGGCAGGGACACCTTCTACTGTATCACGTTGCTCAAAAACTCATCCATACCTGAACACCTCCAGGTATGGGGCATCTATCGCTTCTCTGGGCAACCTGTGCCAGTGCCTCATCAGCCTCACAGGAAAAAATTTCTTCCTAATATCTAATCTAAATCTCTCCTATTTCAGCTTAAACCATTCCTCCTTGTCCTATCACTCCTGATAAAGAGTCCCTCCCCAGCTTTCCTGTAGGCCCTCTTTTAAGTACTAGAAGGCTGCTAGAAGGTCTCCCCAGAACCTTCTCTTCTCCAGGCTGCACAACCCCAAGTCTCTCAGCCTGTCCTTGTATAGGAGGTGCTCCAGCCCCCTGATTATCTTCATGGCTTCTTCTGGACTCATTCCAAGAGCTCCATGTCTTTTCTGTGCTGAGGAACCCAGAACTGAATGCAGGGCTCCAGGTAAGGTCTCACCAGAGGGGAGTAAAAGGGGAGAATCACCTCCCTCGACCTGCTGGTCCCACTGCTTTGGATGCAGCCCAGTATATGGCTTGTTTTCTGGGCTGCGAGTGCGCATTTCTGGCTCATGTTGAACTTCTCATCCACCAGCAGCCCCAATTCCTTCCCTTCTGGGCTACTCTCAGTCCATAAGTGTATAGTCAGAGAGATTTGGACTTCCTCTCTCAGTTTTTGTCTGTAGAAGTATTCAGCACGGGGAGGTTGGGATTTCTGTTTCTTGGTTTTTCCAAACTTGTTTCCAAAATCTTTGAAAGAATAAAAGATCAGATTGGTCAATCTGAACATGTTCATTAATCAAGAAAATTTGGATCGTATAAAATACATGATAAAAATTCTTAGCGTGTTGAAATGCTGCAAAAGTCTGAAAGGAGATTTAAAATTCTGACTTTCTTTTTATACTTTCCATGTCTGTAAAGAATAGGTCCAGAGGATTAAGACCAAAACCTTACAAATGTTTTACATATTATTCCATTATGATATTGCACAGACAGATCTAAACTGAGGGAAAGAGGCCTCCACTATTACTTTTGACTGTTTGGAGCAATACCTGAAGAGTTTATCAGGAAAGCACTGAGATTTCTTGCTTGCCCTCTACAGCCTCAGTGAGATCTCATACATTTCCCAATCCTCGCTGATGGTTCTGACACCTGGAAATACTTGTACTACTGTAAACCAAATCAGGATTTTCAGACAGGATCAGAGAAAAATCCCAGAAACTGAAGATTTCTATCATAAATTTATCACTGAAGAGTACCGTCCACCAAGTATTTGTCCCAAATCTAGCTGCTAAGAGATGAAGATCTTGTAAGAAGTAAGTCTTTTTTTTTTTCAACCACCCCAAATCAGTGTTTGATTAGGCTCAGTCCCAAGTCAATTTCTGGGTCTGCAGGAATAAAAAACCAGAAGATTCCTACTTCCACAAAGCTCTACCCATAAGATGTTTTGCTTATCTTCTATGAGGGCCTGATGGAAGTTAACTAACCCAACATACATTTATCAAACATGATTCAAAATGAAAAACTGAACTTACCCAGTGACTATACTGAGGTCTATCCCATCCCATTGTGACTATCCCATCCCCTGTTGTGGGATTTACAGCTTGCAGTACAGCACTTTCCAGCCTGTGTCACAAAGATGGCCACTAAGAAACTAAGTTAAAGAGAGCCAAACATTTAATATTCTGATTTTTATTAAGATTTGATAAAAATTGTGTTTCTTTTTGTTGACTCTTCCCCTCTTTGCTGAAAATATAATGGCATCAGGGAACATAGAACAGAAGCTCTGTTGTATTTTATGCAGTATTGACACTAAGGAGGCTTTGACCAAGTCTAGTGCCTCAAGACACTGCTATCATGTGTTTAATAAACTTTACTAATATCACATCCTTAAAAGCCAGAGAAAGTTGTCTCTTGATTTTAGCCTGAATATAGCTTAAATTTTTGTCCTGAGATTACACAAAACTTGATCCAAATTCCACTGTAGGACTCCACTTGCTCTGGAGTTTCCATTTAGCAAAAGCTGAGGTCTATGTCAGTAAGAAAACCTTTCAAATTTCATTAAGAAAATGTCCCATATCTCCTCTTTCACTGTAATTCCACTTGCTTCTGAAATACTGGAATTCACTCATTGCTTGAGGCAAGATACAGAAACAAATGGACCACAGTCTAATTGAGTCTAATAAATCCTGTGTTCCTCAGTAAAATATCATGCTTTCAGTCCCCTGTTGTTTTTTTCCGAAACCGTGCTGTGCAGACTGCAGTGCATATTGGAAACCAAAAGTCTGAGATGTTCACATGCACAACAGAAATGTCACACTTGTTGAAATACAATTGGCATTTTTCACTTATGAGTCTCAATAATTGGCCATATATATAATATCACATGTAAAATTGTTACAAGGAGATCTAGCAACTCACACAACAAAAAATGACATTGTTTTCAATGTGATTCAGATCTCTGTTTTGTTGTGGTTTCTGTCCTAGTAGTGGGTTATATGAAGAAGATGAAATGATATTCTCTCCAGGGGAGGGTGTTTAATTATATGCTCCTTCCACAGCAGCTTTGCAACAGCAAGTTTCACAGTGTCTGACAATCCTTTGCTGGGTTTATCCTTATTGGGCCTGCATGAGCCCAAATTTTGGAATCTGCACTCACCTGCCTCATTATTAGGATGATTTATGGTGAAACAATGGCAGAACCACAATTTAAGGTAATTAGTCCAGTGGGAAATTCACCCTACAAGGCTGCTGGTGAGAAAAATCAGCTCAGACACTGTTTCTCACTAAATCCCAGAGAGGCTGAGTAAAAAATGGTGGTGACACTGAATTACGACTATCGAGGTCTTTCCCAAAACATTGCAGATTTACTGCCACCGGGCAGGCAAATATTCATCAGATTAATACCTTTTCGTTTGTCAGCATAGTAACATGGCGTATCTTTGGCAAATGTTAACAGCATTTTTACCTTTTCCTGAACAGACCTTAGCAAAAGTGATGGAGAAAAAGGAATTGGCTTATCTAGGTAAATTAGTCTGAGGAGTCGCTACCCTGCAGTTTGTTTCCAACATCCCTGCGGCCCTGCAGTGAAAGGGAATCCCCACCCATTGCAGGGCTAAGCCAGGTACCTCTATCTAAAACTCCTCTAGCCCTGACAGAGTGCCAAAAGATGGCATACAAGCTAATGAAAAATCTCACTAAGGGCACAAATATTTAGCAGTGGATTTTCCTCTATGTGAGAAAAGCTGGGCTGTGTATTGTACCTCTGTGTTCTCCTCCACTGGGATGAAGCTCAGAAACAAATACTTTTCTTGCTGCTAGAAAAACACCACAGGATCTTTGTTCCCAATTGTAACCCTTCTGCAAGATAGCAAGATTGAGTAAATTCTTTTGCTACACTGATTACAAAAGCAGGTCAGAAAAAAATGCTGCCAAGCGTAGAGGAATGGGAGACTAAATGTAAAGCAAGACATTAATAAGGAATGGAGATAGACAAATAAATGCCGGGAAAAAATTCTGTTAATTCCGTCTGCAGGCTGTATCTCTACCTTACTCATCTTCAGAGGAGAGGCTGGGTGGTTAACAAGAGTACACAACACTCAAGCTTGGCGTGAATTGCCCTAGGATAGATTTCCAAAGTGTAAATGTTCATAAACATCTCATAAATTGCTACGTATCTGCTAAAGCACAGGCTGGAACTTTTCTTTTAGCACAGCCACAGGTTTCTGAGGGTATCAGAGTGGCTTATCTGAAGGACCTTGATCCATCACCTCTCTCAACAATGACTGTGCATTACACAGTGCAATCTATACTAAAAATTTGCCTAGGAGGTCCTTCATCCTCCAGATGTCCCAATTTCCCTGAGTCCTTGTAAAATGAAGCAACGTTTCCATGCTCAAACAAAATAGAGTGATATCCCAGCAATTCATGTTAATCTAAATACGGAAGGGACAACTTAGGTGGTAGGCACAGACCTTTTGTATAGTACAAAATCAGCTCTGGTTCACTACAGCTTTTACTGGAGATTCAGCACAGAATTAGTGAGGCCAGTCCACTCCTGTATCCAGCTGCTAGCAAAGCCACAGTGAGTATTTGTGGTGATGGAAGGTGTTATACTAACTCAGCAACAACTCTATGAGCACAGATACCTACTGAGACTTACAACACTAGAGAAAATAAGCAGATTAACCTGATACTCAGTGCAGAGATGTCCCAAATGACTCCGCAGAATCACCTTGGGTTGGCCATGTTTATCAGTTTCTGTTCAGCTCCAGCTACATCTCATCCAAAATCCATTGCTATCAGGGATGCTTTGCAAAAGCAGTTTGCATTTATACTTCTCTGGTTATGTTGGAACCCTTAATAGTCTTTTCTCTTTCCTGTTGCTGAGGGACATGTCTGTGTTTGTTTTATACAATGGTGCCAAGAGACATAAATTTCACAATGCCAGATATTGCAGAGAACAGGAAAAAATACCTCACTCCCCTACACTATCCTGCTTTTTAATTTCAGGCAGACTTAATATTAATAAAGAGTTCTTTGGAATCTGAGCTTCCAAAAATAATGTGCTTATACACTGACAAGTGAAAAGATGAAGTTAGTGAACCTGAAGTGAAGTTTTGATCCATCACACTAGTAACAACAGCATCATTCTTTACATTTGTCAAATGCCTCCATTACTGTAACATCTCACAGTCATTAGTGTGTTTAGCTCAACTGCCTTAGGAAAAATAGCCTCAATCTTATCTATCAATACTTAAAGGACAATGAAGTTGAAGGACCTGTCAAAAGCCACCCAGGGCACTTGTGCTGTAGTTGGAAGCTAAATCCAGAAATCTCAGTTCTCAGATTAGTACTTTAAGCACATGGCAAAAGCCTGTTTACTTTCAGTTGTTGACATACAAAAAATACAATCAGAAAATACCAAGATGCTGTTGTGTTATTCTTTCCAAGACATAACTTGGGTATTAAGAAAACCAGGTTGGAAATGCATGTTCTTGGGAGGGTACCTGTACCTTTTAGTATCCAAGAAATGCAGAGACAGGAAAAAAAGCTTTGCTTGAATAATTTCTTATAACCTTTCTAAGGCCATAAGAGAGGGAACACTGATAGCTTTTTGAAGATGCATTTAGCGGGATTCAGCTCTAGGACAAGTCATGGTTATTTACGTTTCTGTTACGTTTCTCCAGTCATAGAATCATAGAATAGTATGGATTAGAAGGCATCTTAAAGATCATCCAGTCCTAGCCATTGCAGAAACACCTGCCATTGGATCAGCCTTCTCAAAGCCTCATCCAACCTGGCCTTGAACAATTCTAGGGATGGGGCATCCGCAACTTCTCTGGGGAAACCTGTGCCAGTGCCTCACCACCTTCAAAATAAAAGTTTCTTCATAAGATCTCATCTCAATCTCCCCTCTTTCAGCTTAAAACTTTTACCCCTCGTCCTATCCCTGCACTCCCTGATAAACATCTCCTACCTCACTTTCCTGTAGGTGAATAAAGTCAGTACAGACCTAACGAGGTGCATAAAGTCAATACAGACCTAACAAACATAGTCAGAGGATCCTAAGAAATAGTTCAGTTTGCCCTGAAATAAACATCTTAGATAAGGTTGTTACCTAAAAATAGATACCTGGTGGCATTTGTGACATCTTCTCTTGTCTCTGATGGTCAAATCAAGCTTGTTGACTGAATTGATTAGCTCTTCATTCTATTTATGAAATTCTAAAAATCAGCAACTGATGTCAATTCCAGAGTGATTACCATAGTGTTTCAGACACATCAGTGTTATCTCCTTGCTTTGAGTGGTGTGTTCTGCTATGAGTGAGGTTTTCAGGCAGTGCATCATGATTAAGAACTCTCCTCTTTGAAGCAAGCTTTAGTCCCTTTCTTGATTTTATCTGGAAGACTTTTCCATCTACAATCAGATGCTTTTAATTGCTGTGTAAAATGTCACTACAATCTGGCCATGCCAGGGTCCTAGACTTAATGGACATGGAGTAATATTTGTGGCCAACCAGCGAAGACTTTTACCTGGAATGAAGCTCTGAAATATATGATCCCATTTCCCCTTTCTCAAAGTTTTCCATTATGTCCCCTTGAAAAATGTAGACCGGAAAAATGTTGGCAAAGTACTCAATGGAACTGTTCTTTCCTCTTTACTGCAAGGAAAGAAAATACTTACACAGACTGCAGCAAACAGCCCTGAAGTCTCTCTGATGTCCAGATGTTTTTTTACATTTATAGGATGAAGGTGACCTATTTCAGCCCAATATTCAATGGCATATATCAGGCCATTTTTAATTTCTCATTTCGGAGGTGACGATCTAGTAGTCATCTTACGAGCAAATCTGCAATGAAGCTTGAATTTATACAGCTGGATCGACAGCAAGAAACAAAGGATCATGCTGTCATCAAGGTAGATGAATCATGTCTTGTCTTTCACGCTTCCAAACTAGTCAGAAAATGGAAAGCATAACTTCTGACCATTTCCTGCCTCCCTAATACATGATTCTCTGGAATAGAATTGAAATAATAACCCAAAGCGATATTTTTGCTGAATTTTCAATGGTAGCCTGGCAGGGTCCCCAACTGTCTGTTGGTCAAGACATTGACTGACACTTTAGCACTTGCACAGCCTGGCCACCCTGTATCTGCATCTTCCCATGTCTTTTCCACTGGCCAAATGTCGCTGAAGGTGACAGAGTTTCATTTTGCTGTGGAGAAGACTGAATGTGAGGTGGGTACTTGGAAACTTTTGAAAAGCCAGTTTTCAACAATATCGGAAGAGTTTAGGAAAGTAAAGTAGATTCATTTTTATGTGTTTTTTTTTAAATACTATTTTTTCTACCACTCATAGATGTTGACAGCTGCTTGAACTCCACTCATGAGGGCTAAAATACTTCCTTATTCTCCCTGCAGTTTTATTCTCCCAAAATATGCTTCAATATTGCTCAAATATTACTTCAAGGAAAAGACTCTCCTTCCTGTTCTCCATCCTTACAGGCTAAACCTAAAGCAAAAGAGATCTAATTCCCCTTCAGCATAGTATAATAAATGATAATGAGTGATATTTGCGGCTTACCTTTCAGCTTTTTGATCATAAAATAAAGGGAACATACTTAACCTCTGCCACACAGGTTTTGAATCCAGCTGTTCATGTGAGTGACTGTTTCAAAAGGTCTTTGCCTGAAGCAGGAGTACAAAGCCACTTCCCACTTAGACACTTTGAGCACAAGCAAAAGTTCAGTGCATGGTGATCATTAACTTCACTCCACATCAAACCATTTGATGTACGAGTACATGAGTAGAGAGGAAGAGGGAAAACAGACCATTAAGACCCAAGAGTTTTTGTATTTTATACTCATTTTTTTTTCTCTGGAGTGTTTTGCTCGAGACACAACATAGAATGAGATGTTGTTAAAAGGGACATAGGACATGAAATCCTGTCTCCCCTTTTCCCACCATTATCCTCTAAAAAAACGGCGAATTTCACTGAAAGCAGCTTCAACTTCTTTGCAGGGACAAAGAAGACCATGGTCACTGAAAGACGATTACTGAACGATTTGGAAAGTGGATTTCCTGATTTCATATATATAAATTTATATTTTTACATATATATATTTTTCTTCTTGGCATAATAGTCTCCTCTGTATTACTTCTTCCAATCTCTCTTGCTTCAAGTAACACCCAGGTACAGACAACAAACCTCTTTACACTGCATTCCCCAAAGCCTCCTAGTAAAGTTAAATAATGTATTAATAACTACAGCTACATCTGATTAATCTAAGACAGAAAAAAATAAAACCAAATGCCATATACCACTGTAAGCTCACAGTATTGAATATCAGTGTCCTAATACAGCTGTTGAGAACCCCAGACTTTCAGCTATGCAACTAGAGACATCAAGATAAGCTGAATACGCAACGATTGGAAAATACTGGACCTCTCAAATGAACACACACAAAGCTGAATACATTCATGTCCTACCAGCAGAAGTCTTTGCTAAGCAGGGGATTTTGTATGGACAAATGAACCAAGCTTAGCTGAAATTGTCCAAGAACAAAGATCAACAGCCTAAACATATCCAGCCAGGGACCAAAAGAGTCAGCCAATTATATCTAAATATCAGCTCAGTAGCTGCCCTTTCCAGATAAAGGATTATTTGGAAGGACACACATGTTTGCTGATTTCCTGGTTATTTGGCAAATAAGCTTGTAAATCTGCATTACAAGATTGTTCTGATTAGCTGGGGACAGGTAGTAATCTCCTTGATTTGCTGAGCAAGAATGGATTTGCTTATAGACAAGTAGAAATGCTGGCATCTCCCCATCTCAGTGGGATTCCTGAAGCACCTAGGTGATCCAAGAGGCTTGTGCAGAAGAAAGGCACTGAATCCCATCCCCGGGGGTGCCTGGCAGAGCAAGTAGGAAAATGTCTTTAGGCTGACATAAAAGAGATATTCCAAATAGAGGTGAAACACACTCACTGGCAGAAATAATAACACCTTTTATCCAGTCCATAGTCCCTGGCTCTATATGGGAGATCCCAGCTAAGTAGGGCTTGAGGGATTATTTAATCTCCAAATGTAGCTCGTATAAGAAATGAAGGAAGTGTGAGATGCGCCATGCTTAAAATTTTGCTGTATTGGATGAAAAGCCATGCTTCCATAAGGTATAAAACATTCATTCAACGGCCACTGTTTTTGCAGTTCACAATGATGGTTTATATCAGGGTTGTATTTTGGAGAACAGAAGGGATCACCTCTCTGGGACACCTTCGTGCTGTGTTGGACACTCTCTTCCCAAAGCTAGTGTAAAGCTGTCATAGTCTCCATGCTATCTTATGTTGATCCAAATCAGATGTGTTCTGAAATGTAATCCAAGAAAACATCAATCCAGAATTAGCAATCATAGCTTGATATATCACTACTGAGTCCACTTCTGCTACCAACATCTTTAAACAGAGTACTGAAACAAATCCCAGAGCGTGTACAGAAAGAGCTGCAAAATTGCTTGGGGACTGGAAAAAGAATGCTGTATTGTGGGGAAAAAGAAAAAAAAGTCAAAGAACTCAACCTTCTTAACTTAGTAAAAAGAACATTCATTAGAGTGCATAAAAGATTTCATGGAGAGAAAACAGTGGGTAATAAAAGGTTTAATCTGGCAGAGAAAGGCAGAACCAGAAGTGATTGCTTGAAGCTGAGTTCAGACAGAATTCAATCAGAACTAAAGTTGAGGCCTTTAACTGAATATGGAAGCGACATCACTGCTGAATCGCACAGTGAAGTGCAGGAGATGAATCTTTGAATTGATCTAGAAAAGAAGGCAAAGGATGCTGCATGGGCAGTGTTGTTTACATAGCTGTGGCTGTTTGGTCTGAGGTTTAATCCACTGCCAGACTTAGTAGGGTCAGGCAATGAGGAGGGAACTAAATCAAAGAATCATAGAATGGTTTGGATTGGAAGGGATGGTCATCTAGCCAAATCCCTCTGCAGTGACCAGGGACATCTTCAACCAGATCAGGTTGCTCAGAGTCCCATCCAACCTGACCTTGAACATTTCTAGGGATAAGGCATCTACCACCTCTCTGGGCAACCTGTGCCAATGTTTTACCACTCTCAGCAAAAAAAAATCCTGATATCTAGTCTAAACTTCTACTCTTTTACTTTAAAACTATTGCCTCTTGTCCTATTGCTACAGGTTCTGCTAAAAAGTTTTTCCCCATCTTTCTTATCTACGCCTTTCAAGTACTGAAAGGCCACAATAACGTTTCCTTAGATTCTTCTTTTCTCCAAGCTGAACAACCCCAACTTTCTCAGCCCCTCTTCACAGGTGAGGTTTTCCAGGCCTGTGAGCATCTTAGTGGTCCTCTTCTGGACCTGCTCCAACAGGTCCATGTCTTTCCTGTGCTCCATGCTCCAGAGCTGGATTCAATATTCCAGGTATGATCTCACCAGAGCAGAGGGCAGAATCACCTCCCTCAACGATGGTTTTTGTCTTCAAGATATTTACAGTCCAGTTATAGGACGAAGAGGAGCCCACTAGAAAACCACATGGAATAAAACAGAGAGCAGGCTTTGAGACGGTCTTTATCTTGCTAATTCCAATGGTCTGTTTTCATAGTTAAGCCATGGTACATATCTACTATACACTCACTAATTACTGTGTACCTTTCCAATTCCCCTGTCTCTAAAAGGAGAGAATAAAATTGGAAAAGATACAGAAAAAGGTGACAAGGATTATCACAGAAGTGGAACAATCTCCTTGCAAAGAATGACTAAATAAATTAGGTTTCATCATGCTGGAAAATTAGACCTTTGAGAACTGACAGAGTTCTGCAAAGTATTAAATGGTCTCAGAAAGGGAGAAACTGTTTATTCACCATCTTTTTTAACAAAAATAAAAATAAAAAACCCACAACAAAACCAAACCAAAGCACTTTTACAGGCTGGGCAGCTTATGGATTGAAAGTAGCCCTGAAGAGAAAGGCGTGGGGTACTGGTGGATGAGAAACTCAATGTAAGTCCACAATATGCCCTTGCAGACCAGAAACCCAACTATATCCTGGGCTGCATCAATAGAAGTGTAACCAGCAGGTCAAGGGAGGGGATTCTGCCCCTCTACTCTGCTCTTGTGATACTTCACCTGGACTATTGCATTCACTTCTGGAGTCTTCATCAGAGGAAGAATGTGGATCTGTTAGAACGAGTTCAGAGAAGGCCATGAACATGATCCAAGGGTTGGAGTACCTCCCTTATGAAGAGAAGCTGAGACAGTTGGGATTATTTAGCCAAGACAATGGTATTATTTTTTATCAAAATCAACACAAGTCATCACAAAATCAGCATAACCCAGGGGGACAAGAAGGCCAATGGCATCTTGGCCTGTATCAGAAACAGTGTGGGCAGCAGGACAAGGGAGGTGATTGTGCCCCTGTACTCAGCACTGGTGAGGCCACACCTCGAGTACTGTGTTCAGTTCTGGGCCCGTCACTACAAGAAGGACATTGAGGAGTTGGAGCGTGTCCAGATAAGGGTGACGAGGTTGGTGAAGGGGCTGGAGAATAAGTCCTATGAGGAGCGGCTGAGGGACCTGGGGTTGTTCAGTTTTGAGAAGAGGTGGCTGAGGGGAGACCTCATCGCTGTCTACAACTCTCTGAAAAGAGTTTGTAGTGAGGTGGGTTCTGGTCTCTTTTCTCAAGTGACACATGATAGGACAAGAGGAAATGGCCCTAAGTTGCACCAGGGGAGGTTCAGATTAGATATCAGGAAGGGTGGTCAAACATCAGGAAAACTGCCCATGGAGGTGGCTGAGTCACCATCCCTGGAGGTGTATAAAAGGACATGGTTTAGTAAGGAAACAGGTACGGTTGGACTTCATGATGTCAGAGGTCTTTTACAACCAGGTGATTCTATTATTCTATGATTCTATGGTTCCTAGTGCAATTCTTTCTCTGAATAGCTGTAAGAGATGCCTCAACTCCATGGTGACATTTAACACATCAATAGCTAATGATTCATGAGTGACCAAACATAACAGAAAAAGAGGAGGGAATCTCTTCAGACAAAGGTTGAGGAGTTGCTTTATGCCTAAACAGTAAGACATTATAAAAATATTTCATGTTCCCATCTATAAGAGAAAAAAAAAATACTTTAAAAAGGCTTCATAAGTAACGAAAAGAGCTAAAGAAGTGAAAGGGAGGATAAAAGTAAGTACTATTTTATAAAATATAGACATATTCCCATAAACACAAATGATTCAAAGTATAAAACCTTTTCAATAAAAAGCTTAAAAATGACAAGGCCTAACTCCCCTCTAATTACAATCACATCTCTTTGTCTTGTCAACCAACAATTATGATCCATCTACTAAGTTTTAGATTATAGGCTGCCTCACATCACTAAAGAGTGGCAGGCTATACAACATTTTGAAAATGATCATATAGATAAGTGTTCTTATTATTTTTTAAAAACAAAAGTGTGTATTGTAACATTGTAATCATGTTTTTAAGTTAAACTGAACTGCAGCTGACAGCTCTTAGAAATTAATATATTTATAATGATACACTCCAAAGACCTGCAAGACTTACTACACTCTCAAATAATCCAAAATAACAACTCTTTCTTTCCCGATAATACATTTTCCTTCCCATTATCAATGACTTGTTAGAGTTATTTATGTCATTTGTATTCTCACAGAGTCTATTATAGATGTTTTATTAAACAGTTATATAACTCACCAATGTCAGATTACAGTTACGCAGTATTTTCTTTGCTCATTTCATTATAACAGCTTCTCTTAAGGAAGATCTTTATATTGTAAAACCGGGACCCTAGATCTGTAAGACTGCATCAGTTGAAGATAGAATCATAGAATGTTTTGGGTTGGGAGGGACCAACCTAGTCAAATCTCCCTGCAGGAACGGCACTAGATCAGGTAGCTCAGAACCTCATCCAACCTGACCTTGATTTTTCCCAGGGATGGGGCCTCCACTGTCTCCCTGGGTACCTGTTCTAGTGTTTCACCACCCTTATTGTAAAATTTTTTTCCTTATATTCAGTCTAAATCTCCCCTCCGTTAGTTTAAAACCTTACTCTTAGTCCTGTCACAACTGGCCTTGCTAAAAGGTCTGTCCCCAACTTTTCTGTAGTCCCCTTTACGTGCTGGAAGGCTGCTATAAGGTTTCTCCACAGTCTTGTCTTCTCCAGGCTGAACAACCCCAACTGTCTCAGCCTGTCCTTGTAGGTGAGATGCTCCAGTCCTTGGATTGTTTTCATGGCCCTGTTCCTTAATGTGTAGTGCTTGCAAACCCTCCATAATCTATTATTTGAGTAATTCTGGCCTAAAGGCAGGAAGAACAGTTGTGATACTGCAGAGTGACCCTTCCCCATCTTTACTGCATGACTGCAATGGATTTTGGGTGGGCTACATGATACAGCAGATGTACATCATGAGAGGAAGAGAGGATTATATGCTGAGGTCTCTATTGGTGTTTGGACAATTTTCTTCAGGGTGTTTTGCTAGCCCTTGAAAGCATAAAACACCTCCTGCAAATGCCTTGTTGCTTAATTCTGTAGAATAATTCCAGCCTGCTTTTTTATCTAGACATTAATAGAAAATTAAAGCAAGTGGATATCTACCTATTTTACCCCTTTAAAATGTTTTCTGGAGGTGAAGCCAAAATTAACTTCTTAACTGAAGAAATGTTGACAGATGTAGGTCTGTGGTGGCTGTCAGTAGATAAATCTGGGACAATTCTGAGGGATTGTTTTAGCAGAAAATATCCATTTGTCAGACTCCAAACTTCTTACAAGACTTGGCTGATCCATAAAGAATCGTCTGCTATAGCTCCTGGCTCCAGGCACTTATTCACCAAAGTGATCACACTCTAAAATTAGTCCAATGTCTGAGCCATTACCGAGGTGGCGATGTCATGTAGGAATGCTCTTCTTTCTCCAAAGCAGCTATGAGACATCAGCCTTTACTCAACTTCCATGTGGAGAAAAACCATGAAGTATTTTTTTTTTCCTGCAACTTGCTGGTTATCACTTGGCTTATAGTTTGAAGCCTGTAGAGTGATTTCCTCTCTCAATAGTGAGTTTTAATTAACCTCACTTACTCGTAACACTGTATTAAAGGATCCTGAAGGCTCTTTGTGCCCTGCTGTAATACATATTTAAATCACTGGGAAGAAAATTGTATTGTGAGTTACAACAATGCAGGTAAATGACTTTGTTCATCAGGACATGTCTAGGTACAAACGCTGATTCCTGCTGGGACCTCACGACCTGTCTTCCCTTCCAGCTGCCCAGTAGCAGATTTCTGCTGATTTCTTAAAGCCAGGCTTCCTTCTAAGAGAGAAAGCTGTGGCAAGGATTTTCTTCAATAATGAGACTTGCAGGGAAAGAGGGGGTTTGTGCTGTTTAAACAAAGGTTGCTCATAATTATAACCATCAAATTAAGTGGCACATGTGTTGGAGTCAGCAGAAAAATAAATAATTTCATCCCCTCTGTCCACAGATTTTATGTTCTGCTTGTCTTGAGGGCCTCAAAGTTCCCTCTTGTCACTAGGAGAAAAGAAGAAGAAAAGCCATAAATCAACTGTTCACATTCTCACATTTGTACAGAGTAAATGTATGGAGAGGCAAAGAAAAAAGATGCACACAGCACCTGGAGGGATGACTCTGCATTTCCCAGAGCCTTGTGTTAAAACATGTTTCTCTGCTGGGCTGTTGCTTCTCCTACTACCATCTGATACACAGCTTGCGAGGGTTAGGTTGGAAAGAACTACCTGGGTCATGATCTTCGGTCTCCAGCGGCATCTGGTATCGTGTCGTATGGGACCAGATTTTAAAACTGATCACTTTTTGCCTTTCAGTTATTCAAGGGTTTGGGTCTACTGGGAGCCTATTCCAAAATTTAACCCCTCTTATAGCCTGCAATCATCCTGTAGTGTCCAGACAAATTTCATTTCTAGCCTACTCAAACCTTTTTCTTTAGCCAATATTGACTTTTCCATGATGTAGCTCTTCTCCCTCTATATTTGATTCTCCATATGTTCTTATATATTATAAAAATAGACCTAATTTTAGTGACCTAAGCAAGTTCAGATCTCTTTCTTTTCTTCTACAAGAGTTGATTCTTTCAACCCTTGAAAGATCTTGATCCCCATTTTGCATGTCCTCAGGTCTATATTTTCTTGTTCTTGGGGAAGAGACATATATCTATATGGTATTTCTTGTATGTATTCACCAAGAACAGGCCCATGTACCACAGTTCCGATAATTATTTCCTCTAAAGAACACTACTCACTGGGCATCTCTGGTGTGAGAAAGAAATAAAAATGTAATATATTTAATTAAGATGAAGGTAGGTGTTTAAGAGGTTTTGAGGATTAAAAAGTATTTAAAAATATTTTGGTATAAATAATTAACATGATCATATGGAGCACTTGAATCCAGCTAAGAATTCAATAATTTTGAGGTCCCTTAGAATTTGGAGGCAGGATGAAAAAAATTGAAAGTACTGCTTTGCAACAAAGTATTGCAGCAGATTTGATGATACTGGCTCAGTCATTTTCATAGTTAATGAACAATAATCAATGCCACCATTTTCAGTGGTGAGGTGCTCTCAGCTCTCTCCCCACTTGACATCCACAGATAGACCATTTCCTCCATGCTTTATTGTTTTACACATTTACAAAAAGATTAGGTTCCATCTGCAGCTTGTGAGGCTGTGAAAGGCAAACAATTCCCCCCAGATTGAGAGCAATAATAGGTTGTTCTCCATGCAAATTGGGCAAAGCAAATTCTGGGTAATTGGCTAAAAATGAGACTCTGATGATTTCTGTTCCAAACTGTCATTTAAGACAAATATATGTATTTGCATGTGAGGAATGCTGCCAGTGTACAGCTGGAGGAATCTTAATAGCTGGGCTATCACATACTGGTTCAGGCTAGACACCATCATGCAGATGCAGGGTGGCTGGGATCTTCGCCATCAAATTTAATTTGCTGCACCCTTGTAGGGAAATTGTGAAATAATGTGACAACATATCCCTGGGGAAGCTCTTGAGAACCAGAATCTTTTGTTCTTATAGGTACCTACAGCAGAAAAGCAATGGCTACCCTGGGTCAGGCAAAGGTACGTAGAAGTTAGAAGAGTATAGAGTCATATTTCTAGAGATATTCCCTCTTAGAGACTGACTTAGGGACTTTCCTGGCTGTTGTGGGACACAGGCTCCAGCCAGACTGATTAAAGCCACACACTGAGGCCAAGGTAATAAACCTGCTAAGCAGTAAGGTTTACATTTTCTTTTATTTTATTTGTTTACATATTCTGTCTTTTATTTAATGTGTTCACATGGTTTTATTGCTTGGATTTTCTTTGTGGATCACAGGCAAGGAAATCACAGAATCATAGAATGTCCTGAGTTGGAAGGGACCCAAAAAGACCATCGAGTCCAACTCCTGCCCCTGCATAAGACAATCCCAACCTTCACACCATGTGTCTGAGGGCATTGTCCAAATGCTTATTGAATATTATCAGGTTTGGCACCATTCCTTCTTCCCTGGGGAGTTGTTTCAGTGCTCCACTACCCTGTGGGTGAAGAACTTTTTCCCAATGTGGAACTAAACCCTTCCCTGGCACATCTTCCTGCATTTCCTTGGGTCTTGTCATTGGTTGTCAGAGATCAGCTTCTCCTCTCCCTTCTCTTGTGAGGGAGCTCTGTACTGTCATGAAGTCTCCCCTCAGTCTCCTCTTCTCCAGGCTGAACAGATCAAGTGATTTTAGCTGCTCCTCATACGACTTCCCCTCTAAACAGTTCAACAGCTTTGCGGTCCTCCTCTGGATAGTTTCCAGTAACTTAATTTCCTTTTTATAGTGTGGCACCCAAAACTGCACACAGTACTCAAGGTAGGACTGCACTGTCTACCTCAATATACCTTGTAGGTACATCCTGAGAATAATACAATCCTCTTTCCAGTTCCCTGCTTACTTTTAGGTCACAGGCAGGTATGCAAAAGGCTATCACTGCAGAGCACCTTGAAGAGGTGGATGTGTTGCTACCCCTGAAGAGAAGGAAAAAGCCTCAGATGAAGCCCTAAGAGGCTGCTCTTCAGCAGAAACCCTTGCCACCTTCAGACCTAAAGAGCCATCAGGTGACCAACTGGTAGAGACAGAGACCAAACGAGTTTGAGAATCCAGTCTACTAAATCACCCACTCCTCATTACAAGTAAAACCTTTCCAGTTTCTTCTAAAGAAGTTAGGCCTCAAAAGGGAGCCATTTGAGGGCAAAGCCTAGTGACAAGCAAATGAGCTTCAGATGCAAACAAAGTCCACTCAGGCGTGGGTGCCCTGATAGTCTCCAGGGAGATGGTGCTATAAGCACAGCAGGACATTTATCATGCCATGGGTAAGCAGACTGACCCCAATCTTAATTGGATCTAGCCTGACTAGCCCTCTGGCAGCTCCTTTGAAACAATAGTATAATAACTTGGGAATGTGCACTGAATGTGCTGCTTTGTTATCAGCTGTTCAGCTGTTCAGCTGTGATTCATAAATCTCATCAGATGAGGATGAGTCGCAGCACAGACTAGTTTGATCGGTTCAGTTATAACAATCTACCTTTGACCAGAGACCAGGCAGAACTCCAGCAATGTATATAGGGTGAGTCAGATGTCGGGTCTGTTTTTCAAAGGTATATATCTTCCTTGTTTTAATTCTGCTATGGATTGCCTAAAAAGACTTTTTAAATAGAATAAAAGGCTTTAGTTAATTCGTTAGTTCTTTCTTTTCTGCCAGAGACCCAGGTTTGAATATTATCTGCATGATCCTATCCAAACAAAATACTGCGGCCTTACAAGACACAAGCAGGGCTAAAATCATAGAATCATAGCATCATGGAATGATCTGGGTTGGAAGGGATTTGAAAGATCATCCAGTTCCACCCCCCTTGCCATGGGTAGGGACACCTTCTATCAGGTTGCTCAAAGCCCCATCCAACCTGGCCTTGAACACCTCCAGGGATGGGGCATCTACAACTTCTCCAGGCAACCTCTTCCAATACCCCACCACCCTGACAGTAAACAATTTCTTCCTAATATCTAATCTAAATCTCCCCTTTCTCAGCTTAAAACCATTCCCCCTCTTCCAATCTCTGCACGCCCTGATAACAAACTCTTTCCAATCTTTCCTTTAGGCCCCAGGTAATACACAGGGAAACTCCATTTGTAAAGCAGTGCAAGAGAAAGAGATTTCTGTTAGTCTTAAAACTGAGAAGTAGACAGTATTTCAAATTAAGACCAAGGAATAAACCTCCAGTAAGTGGAGTCAGTGTCTGTTGTTGTAAACTGTATGATGACTATGATCTCAGCGAACAGTTCTAGGGATGCGTTGTACAGAAGCACGTAGATGACAACAAATAAAGACCTACCTAGAAGACTACTTGATTCTCTGTTCTGCTAAGAGATAGCTTTTTTTATTTACATTCTTCCCATACCTGTCTATCATCTTAAATTTCTCAACCTCTTCTCCAATTCCTGTTTACTGACAACACTGACATTTTACAGCAATTCAAACACATAAGGATGGACCTTACAACTTGCAAAGATAGAAGCAAAGTTGGATTTAAACGTAGAGATTGATCCTTGAAATACGGTCATGTTCTGTTTTGTGCATAATTATATGTCATAAAAGGTAAAGATAATATGGAAAAATACAGTGAACAAGCAGTTGAATAAAACGAAGCATGCGTATGCGTGTGTTTATGTGAGTGTACACAAAGATTCAAGAAATAAATAACAAGCATTCACAAAAATAAAATGAAAAATGCAAGAAGCAGCATGATAGGCCTGTAGTGCTTTCTGAAGACTGCAATGATGTTCCCTAGTCTCTTCTGTAGGTTTAGTTTAGTGATCTACTCATGGGAAAGCATCCTTTCAGATATGGGGGTACATATCCAAACATAGATGCTAAATGAATTCAAACTAAACCAGTACAAACAAGAAGCGTGTCAGGAAAATATTTTGCACTGACCACTACTCCATACCTAGTCCAGCATTTTGAGTTTGGTCAGGTTACACAATGATAATAACAGCAAATTTACAATCTGAAAACTTCAGAAAATGTATTTGCAGTTTCTATGCATCTACTGTCCCTCTAATTCTGACAAGTCTGCTCCACAATAAAACTACGGAATTTTTGCTGTAGCAGTATCTGTACTTTCACTTGTCCATCCAACATGCAAAAAATCCCGTTACCCCTTGCCCTGTTACTACACTCCCCGATAAAGAGCACCTCTCCACTTTCCCGTAACCCCATTTATGTACTGGAAGACTGCTATCAGGTTTCTCCACAGCCTTCTTTTCTCCAGGCTGAAGAATGCCAACTCTCTCAGCCTGTCCTTGTGTGGAACGTATTCCAGAACTCTGTTCATCTTCATGGCCTTTTCTGGACTTGCTCCCTCTCTTCAATTGATTCATGTCCTCCCTGTGCTGAGGACTCCAGATATGAATGAAGGACTCCAGGCAAGGTCTCACAAGAACAGAATGGAGGGGTGAGACTTACCTCCTTCTACTTGTTGGTCACACTTCTTTTAGTGCAGCCCAGGATACAGTTGGCTTTCTCCACCACGAGTGCACATTTCTGGGCCATGTTGATCTTGCCCACTAGCACTTCAGAGTCTATCTCTTCAGAGTTGCTCTCAATCCATTCTCTGTCCACCCTGCAACTGTGCTTGGAATTGCCCCCATCCAGGTGCAGGGCATTGCACTTGGCCTTGTTCGACTTCATGAGATTAGCATAGGCTCATCTCTCAAGTCTCAAATAAATGGACTACTCACACTGACTTCTTTTTTTTTGTCCCCATTTAGGTAATACTTGTGAATCCCTCTGCTTCTTATTCTTTAAAGACACAAGTAGTAATGAAACTTTATACCTATTCTGTCTCAGCATCTTGGCTGTTGGAAGGTCTCCAGGACAAGAGACCTCTCTCAGTTTTTAGGGTAACTAAAGCAATGACTTCTCTATCATGAACCCTGGCACCATGGTACAGAAGTAGTAGAGGGAAACAGCTTTATTCATATGGAAAGAGCTATGGTAAAGAAAGATTTGAGGATGTGGAACAATTCATTGCTAGGACTGGGTGTCAAAGCTTCACAGAAGCTTCACCCAAAACAGCAGCAGGAGCTTTACAGAGAAGATGTATATTAAGGCTTTGACTGAGTCTACTCCAAAATCCAGGAGATCTCAGGAAGTGGGATCTTGAAATTGGAGTGATTGGATATACTAAATATGATCTCTTTCAGAAGTCAAGATCGTCTTCATACAACAAGCACTTCAGATTCAACAAATGGATTACAGTCTTTTCTACCAGCAGTTATTGCTGATTTAGCCTCATCTACAGCCTGGACCAGAAGCGTGTGTGGTCATGTCTTGCAACAGGCTTAGGTCAGCTTTCACATTAAACCTTCATCATGAACAAATAATTTGACGTTTCTCATTACTGGCGATAAGAGAAAGAGCTCACACTTTATAGAAACATTCCTATTCTCCATTGAAAACTGTTGATTACAGTAAACCTGGAAAAATAAACGGCATTTCTGAAGGTCTCAGCATTCCTCTGACCCAGAAGCCTGTCTAAAACACATCACACAACCAAAATAAAAGCTACCCTGAGAGAATCCTTGAAGTGCTGCACAAACTCCTTTGGCTGCAGGATAGTACTTTATGAAAAGCCTGATGAATATATTTGTGAGGAAGCATGGCCATGGAGAAACCCTTGATTTCTAGGCAATCAGATACCAGGAAAAACATCAGCATAAAGCTATTTGTTATGCCTGGTCAAAATGAGAAATAAGACACAACAGTGGGATACAGTATCAGACAAGATGCCAAAGAGTAGCACAAGAATTGTATCAGTTCTCACACTGAGAAAACAAGCTGAACCCAATCTCTTTGTGTGTTTAAATCACAGTTTCCATGCAGAAGCAAGGATTAACTGTTCCCTTGTAGATCTTCAGTACAGCAATAACATAATCCCTCCACTGCCTCATATTAAAGATCTTCGCTCTTCTACAGCTGAGGGTCAAAAGTGTAGTGAAATTAACTTGCTGGAATATTGTCCTTTTATTTATGGTGGAAGCTGTTGTACTTAAGCTCCAGACATAACTGCTGGAGTACACAGTTGCTTTCACATCTAACTGGGTTGTAGGTCTCTTGTCCTTTGTTGCCCTGTCTACAAAGGTAGAGAGAAAATTAAGTGAGGGTCAGCAAAATCCCTGTCCTGAATATTGTAGTGTAACATCATAAATCAAGCCTTTCTTGAAGCTGAACCTAACATTTGTATTATGAACATTGAAGCCAATGCTATAAGCTCAAAAGCAGGAGTTCTTTAAAAATCAGGAATTGCTGAGCATATAAAGCCCATTGCAGCAGCCTAAATCCATGCATAACTGAGCAGATCCAGGAGTAAAGGATTCAGGATCACAAATATTGCCATGATTCCAAAGGCTTTCTTTGACATATTTGTTTAATGGTAACAACAGAAGTGAGTGAGTGTGGATACTGCAATGACCAGCTCTCCTGCAACAGTGCCTAATATCTGTTACATACGTAGGTGGAAGACGTTCACAGAATTATAGAATGGTTTGTGTCAGCAGTGACCTTAAAGATCATCCACTTTCAACTCCCCTGCCATGGGCAGGAACATTTTCCACTGGATCAGATTGCTCAAAGCCTCATCCAGCCTGGCCTTAAACACCTCCAGGAATGGGGCACCCACTACTTCTCTGGGCAACATGTGACAGTGTCTCACCACCCTCACAGGAAAAGATTTCTTTCCAATGTCTAATCTAAATCTCCCCTCTTTCAGCTTAAACCATTCCCCCTTCGCTACAGTTAAAGAACTCCTCCTCAGCTTTCCAGTAGCCCTATTTAAGTACTAGAAGGCTACTGTAAGGTCTCCCTGGAACCTTCTCTTCTCCAGGCTGAACAACACCAACTCTCTCAGCCTGTCCTTGTATGGGATGTATTCTACCCATCTGATCACTTTCATGGCCCTCCTCTAGACTCGCTCAAACAGACCTATGTTTTTCTTGTGTTTAGGACTCCAGAATTGAACAGAGGGCTCCAGATGAAGTCTCATGAGAGAAGAGGAGCAGAATCCCCTCCCTCATCCTGCTGCTTACACTTCTTTGGATGCAGCCCAGGATATATGTAGAAAAGTGGGATTTCTTTATGAACATCAGCTTGTTGAACCAGGATATGAACTGAGTATCTGTGAACTGTGAAACTTCTAGCAGCCACATGTCCAGAATCACATCGTTGCTGCATGCTGCATATCTGTAGGGATAGTGTGACATATTCTTACCTGTATAATGTGATTTAATACATTAAGAAATCTGTTATGTCTTAAATTCCGTGTAAAAGCAAAAAGGGTTCCAAATACAATGCGTGACTTTGTGGGGAAGCTGATAGATCCATCTTGTAGGGATAAATGCTTTCCGTAAAACACATGTGTACTTGTTTTTAAAATGTATAGATCATTTAGTTCAATGGGAGACACTGAGCAGTGGAGACACTAATTTTCTTTCTTGAAGAATAATTTTCAGTGCTTTCTGTAGGTAGTCAGATTCTGCATTTACCAGTTGGTCCTGGGGTTTTTCATCAAGTGTGGGATCCCCCCTGGCAGATTCACCACAGATCATGGTCAACTTTTCAATGGTGAACTGAGTTTCTGAACAAAAGCCCTTTTCTAAGTGTCAACCTCTCTTACTGATGACAGGGTATATTGCAGAAGGTAGTGTGTGGTTTGAAAGCAGTAGCTCAACTGAAGGAGAACTTTACCCTGCTGTACCTTATCTTGCAGGTTAGTGCAGATCAAATCCACAGAGGTGTTTCATCAGGCAGTATGATTCCTGAACGAGACTCAAATTGACCTCAGTTTTGACCTCCTAACAGTTATCCACTCCATATTCATGGCTGCTGTAGAGATTATTTCAGCCTTTACCAAATGATGTGCTACTTCTCTAGAAAGGTGTTTCTTCTTTTGGTTCTGTGAAGGCCATCTATTTAGAAGCCAGTTGCAGCCTTGAGATATCCCCTGCTTTTAACACCTTCTCCTTCAAAGGACACAGTGCTGCAGGTAAAAAAGCAACTGAAAGCTTTTTCTTCTCACCTTGTTTGAGCAGCTAGAAAAATAATGGAGGGACATGGGCACAGAAATCCGTAAATACTAGGAATTAGAGCCAAATATTGTTGCATCGAAAGAGTTGCTTTTAATTCAGCAATTCCCAGAGGATTATTCCAACTGCTTCTTGTGCTACCCAGCTTTTCTCTGTGCAAATGACTCAGCCCAAAAGGGCATTTTAGATGACATTTATTATTTAAGTTTTTATATCCCTTTGGAGATTCCTTCCCTTTCCACTATGCCCCCCACATCTTTCCTTTAATTTCTGTCCCAGCTTTCTCACTGTGCTTTATCATCATGACTGTGAAAGTCAGACCCAAGTAAAATACCAAATACTGGTGTTCTGAGTACTGCAGGGGACAAAAAATTAATGGCATAGCTCATCTGTTGAAATTTTAGCCGCAACTTGATATACTAAAGTCTGCTCAGTGTTTGCCAGTGAAGTAGCTTGCATTTTCATGTAGAATTTCTTCCCAGAGGTCTTTGTAATAAAGAGGATTTATCAGACAGCACTTTTCCCTTATTCAGACGCAATGAAATAACATTTTCCTGTACATAGTGTTTTCATTATAGCACAAAA
Source organism: Tapera naevia (assembly GCA_033556795.1). Classification (NCBI taxonomy): domain Eukaryota; kingdom Metazoa; phylum Chordata; class Aves; order Cuculiformes; family Neomorphidae; genus Tapera; species Tapera naevia. The sequence goes on from JAUMJJ010000063.1 coordinate 1,161,831, forward strand.
CCATCCTATTACTAGTCTGAAGACACAGTGTGCCTTTTATTTTGCAACACATCTCACAATTCCTTTTACATTCTCTCAGGTATGGGTAGCAGTGTTAATTTTAGCTCAGAGGTGGTGGCTGTGAGAGGTAAGAGCATGCAGATAAGGAAGAACATAAGGTTATCAAAGAATAACTCTCAATTCCGACTGCAAACAAAATGTTTTTCCCGCATTATGAAACATGTTAATAGCATATCAACAGATCTCCCTGTCTTTTCCAGGAGGAACCCGTGCATTTCAGTTGTTCCTCAGTGAGGAGGGAAGAACTCCTATTCTTCACTTGAGGAATGGAGGAGTCACCTGAGAAGTGGAAAAAGTAGCCTGAAGTCTTTGCCTGATCCAAAGGAGGGATTTGGGCCAAGGAAAACTGCCTTGACTGAGTCATTCCAAAGGACAAAGCTAACCTTTCTTCCTTTCCTCTCTTGTTTATTGTTACATAGTGATGCCACTTGCCCCTACAGAGCACACCTGGACACCCAAAGAGACATTCATTACACCTCCCACGTGAAACTTCCTTAATACTTCAGCAGCAGCTGCTGAGATACCTTAAATCATACAAGAAAAGATGAGTTTAACTTTTGCTGAATTACCCTAAACACAAGTCCCACTCTCACTGATGGATGAGGCAATGCCACATAGTCTATATTTTAATAGCAAATCCTCATGAAATCATTCGTTTAAGTGTGTGTTTCATCCACTAAGGAACATGGATACTATTTATAAAGTAGCATATTTTTCACATATTTAAGGTCTGAACTTGCCATTTGTTCCACAATTACTCTCAGTTTCAGGAATGGTGTATATCTGGGTATAATATGTAAAGACTAGACATTTTTAATTCTGATTTTAAAATCAGCATCACGTTCTAGTCAAAAATAATAAGACGCTTTGCTAATCTACAATCCTAATTAGTAGTTTTTCTACACCTCTTACTGTCAGACATGGTGATATTCAATGGCATGTTGCCACTCATACACCTTTGGTTGCAAGACAGCCTACCCTTCTTCCCACTCAAATGAATTTCCTTTCTTTACACTTCCAAAAACCTCTGTTCCACTGTGCATCCCCACTCCCTGCTAAGATCAGGGCAGGATTGTCATAGAGGCTGCAGAAGGTGCTGTTTGGTATCTTGAGTTTGTAAGTGATTAATCATTCTGAGCAATATCCGTTGCTCAGAGAGGGACAGGAACCTAGGGATGAAACATCTATGTTCTGAGGAAGGGACTGACAATGCAGTTTTCCCCTTTGCCAATGCATGAATGGACATCTCAGTATGTGAGATATCTGAAGTTCAGACATTCATTGCTTTGTGCAACTTCCACAGAATGGTCTGAGTCAGATTGGACCTTAAAGACCATGCAGTTCCAACTCCCTGCCAAGGGCAGGGACACTTCCCACTAGAACAGGCTGCTCAAAGCCTCATCCAACCTGATCTAGAAAGCATGTTCAACATCTTCCCCTAAGTAACAGTTAACTTCTGGAGGGAACAAATACTGTCTGGAGATGCCTGAACGATGAGAGATATTTATTTGGCATTGAGATGCATTCTAAGGCTGTAGATCTGAACAATTAGCCAGCATGGAGTGTCCCAGCAGGGAAGCAGCTGGGGAGGCATCAGTGCATGTGTCTGTTAGACCACAGCATGCAAAATTGTTTGTGGATTCATTGGCACTTTCTTAAAAAGAATAGTTTTGTTGCTGTTTGGAATGAAACAAAAAAAAATTGTCAAATCTAAAGGAAATGTTTCAAGTCACTCAGTGCTTTGAACTGTGGAAATGTTTCAGTGAAACTTTTCTCTTTTTGTAAAATGGGCAAAATACAGAGATGAGAGTCTGTTTCAAATGCTAAATATCTGTTTCATACAGGGAAAAATTAGAAAACTATTATACTGCTTTTCAGTTCCCTCTGCTCTTTCTTTCCATTGAAATTTCAAACACCCTTCAGGCCCTTTACTCATTCACAGACCCAAGAACTGCCACTAATTTAAAAAGTAAACTTATCAAGGGAAGTAAAAAAAGCATTGGCATGCTTGAGAATGCAATAACTTAGAGTCTATTCTCATCTGCCAAGGGACAATTTTCATTTACCAATATCAATGGGGAAACGTCAATCGAACAGAGAGGATTTGGTAAATATGATTTGGAACCTATCCAACCTTTTATGAGATGGAAACACACATCTCCTCACAACCAGTGTTGTCTACTGCAAAGTACCACTGCCTTTTTAATACCACAGCCTCGTTTGCAGGCCCTGATAGACAGTGCAATAATAGCACTATGAAAACAGTAAGTGACACATTAAACTCTGCTCCAGTTCCTTAGCTCCCAGTGATAACAAGCATTCACCAACAAATATTAGTTATAAAGATGCAGCACAATGTGTTCCAGGAAATTATAGACAGAAAAATCAATCTCCTCAAATGATGTCAATGCAAAACTAACTCGAGCTCTGAAAGGCAGAACTTCAGGGTTTGTGCCTGAAATGTTCTCGCGGAAGATAAAGATCTTATCACTCACTGAAATGAAAAGTGTAACTTTTTAAGAACATATATCTGAACTCATAGAAGAAACACCAGCATTTATTTTTGGATGAAAGGATACAGTATTCTCTCTTATGCACCTGAAAACTTACGGAAGACGGGAAAACTGTGTGTTAAAGCAGATGTAATAATTCACTGATTTGTGACTGGTACATTCAGAGTATTGCTCTTATTGGTAAAGTTTGCAAAGCCTGTACTTAATGCAAGATGAATAAAAGAAAATTTTCAAGCCTTCCTGAACTCTACTGAATGGTTTGGTAACCTCTGTGAATTTATAATTTGCTGTTTCTTTTAAAAATGTCACACACAAGAGAGGGAAGAGAGACTCCGAGGGATAGTTAGCAAGAGGAATGGGTTATTTGGGGAAGATGATTGAAGAATCTCATTGTGCTGAAGTTTTACTGACATTTCTTTCTACAGAAGGCAGCCTGCCATCTCAGCATTTCTTCTCCTATTCTTGAAGTGCCTTATCTTCTCAGCCATGTGTTCATACGCTGTGTTAATGAGCACGATATATAATACATTTCACATAGAACCAATGCAAGCCTGATTTAAGAAGGATGGGGTGAAAGCCTGCCTTTGTGATTGGATGTGAATCCTAATGCAGCAGAATTTTCTGCAAATGTTATGTAGTCGTAAATAATGGAAGAAGGATAAGAATAGGCAAGTCAAGCCAATACCTGAGATGCATCTTAATTGCCTCTCTCAGTACAAACAAGTAGCAACATGTGTTGCTTCTAGTGAGCTCAGCTGGGCAGATATATTGATGCTCTTGGCCCAATTTCTATTAGCTACAGTAGTTATGGATTATTGTTTCACCAATCAACCTGCCCTATTTGAGTTCCTTAATGCAAGTGGGAAGGCTCGTCCTGTTTCACTGGGATGTGTTTAGATGAAACTGAAATATTTTTGAGACCCTCTGAGTTGGCTGTGTCTTGAGTTCTACAGAGAAGTTTGATAATACCAAACAGAGTGGGGAAGTGAACGCTTTGGAACAGAGAGCCACCCTTCTGGAAGACCTGGATGAGCTGGAAGAGTGGGCTAACAATCATAGAAGAGTTAAGGTTGGAAATGACCTTTAAAATCACCCAATCCAACTGTTAGCCCAACACCACTGTGCCTACTAAACCATGTCATGTCTATACATTTGTTGAACACCTCCAGGGAAGGTGGGTGTAGTGTATGAATTCCTTATTTTGCTTTGCTTTTTCACGCAATTTTGCAATTTTTTTCTTTTCCTATTAAACTGTCTTTATCTCAATCCACAACTTTTCTAACTTTTGTCCTTCGGATTTGTTTCTTCATCCAATGTGGGGGAGTGGATGAGGAGCTCTGTAAGCCTTAGCTGCCTACCAGGCTTAAATAACAGCTATTTAAAAAAAAAAAATATTAGCAGTTTCCAGCTGAAAATTATGCTTTAGGGAAATCTTATTTTAAAAAGGAAAACACAATACAGAAAAGACATCCATAAACCGTGGTGAATTCAGTAGAGGAGCGCTGAGGTGTTTGAGGCTGGGGCACTTCCCATATGCAGAGAGGTTGCAGGAGCATGGCTTGTTCAATCTGGCGGAGAGATGGCTTTGGGGAGGACGGATCTGACAGCAGCCTCCCGTACCTTCAGAGAAGTTATCGAGGTGACAGTCAGACTCTTCACAAGGGTGCATGGAAATAGGGCAAAGCATTACCCACAAATGCAAAAAAAGAGAGATTCAAAGAGGATATTAGGATACACTTTTTCAAAATGAAGAAAGCTGTGCAGTTTGCATCCTTGCAAGTTTTCAGGACCTGGCTGAATAAAGACCCTGATGGGGAGTTGGAACTGGATGATCTTTAAGGTTCCTTCCTATCCAAACCTTTCTATGATTCTATGAGAGCCTGAGACGACCTCATAGCTGACACTGCTTTGAGCAGGAGGTTGGTCTAGAGACTTATAGGATCACTTCCAGCCTGGGTTAATCTGTGATCCTGCTGTCAGATATAGGCAATAAGTTGCCCATCTACGTTTCGTAGTCTTGGGAAGGATATTTTCTCTGAGGAGTAATGGGTTTGAAACATAATACAAAACATTGCACTAAAGCAAATTTTCAAGACTCCATGTCTTTGCTGCTATTCCATCGCATTCTTTTTTTTAGAAATGAAGCTCTCAATTTTGTCAGGTCTACTGAAATAGAGATGAAAACAAATGATAGCCATTAAAACCTGAAATGCTGCTGCTTGTTATGATTCAGTCAGCTGCTCCCATGACAAAATACCATTTATATATTCAGTCAACAGCTAGGATCTCATTTCTTCTGAGCATTGTCCTTAGAAGCAGACAGCCCAAGCTTTTCGTCAACACAAGCCTGAACTCTTCATGGAAGACTCATCTCTGCTGCAGGATGGCACAGCACAAGGTGACATAGGACAGTTCTTTCAAGGTTGTTGCAATACTAGATGCTTAAATATAGAGCACGAATAGATGTGCATTGATACTGATGTTTATTAAGCATACACTGTCTTCCAGAGGTAGCTCTCCTAGGAAGAAAAAAATAAGAATTATACAGAGTGCCTGAATCAAAGAAGGAAGTGAGTGTGTTTGGCACAAAACTGATAGTAAATTCAGTTCAGTTTTGGATTTACTTTCATGATTTCTTCACTTGTAATTGAATGTTTTGCTTCACTTTTAGGCTGTTGAAGTATTTCAGAGAAGCCTTTTCTTGCCAGAGGCCAAGTGGAAAAAACATAAAACCAAACAAAACAACAACAACAAAACCTAAAACCCAAACCCATTTATTTTAGAAAGGTGGTATTTCAATGGCAAATTTATACTGCACAATGTATAAATTATTTCCTTATTGGCTTAAAGGAATGACCTAATTCAACTCAATTAAAATTAAAACCATTTAAATAATAATGTACATCCCTTTGGAGGTCCATTTTTTCTTGATTTATTTTTGTTGAATTTATTTTAAAAGAATCATGAAATCATAGAATCATAGAATAGAAAAGGGAAGAGTTTAACCAAAATTATGTGTTAAAAATTCTGTTATAAAGTACTTGCCCAGTCATCCTGTCCTTAACCAAAAAAAGCCTAAATAAAACAACCTGAACTTTCCAGAGCACCTTCAAAACATTGACTTCATAGAAACCCAAAGGCTGATCCTTTGCAACTTCCTATGGATCCCTTAGATAGGATCAATTTTATCTTAGTTTAACAAAGCAGAAAATTTAATTTAGAAGTAAAAAGCTCTTTTGAGCTCCTACCTAGGTATATGAACTTCCTTCCTACATTACCAGAATGGGGATTACCATCTTATACACAAAAGAAGCTTTTAACAGAAAAAAATAGATATTAAAATTCAGCTGGTCAAGGGAGGTGACTCTGCCTCTCTGCTCCACTCTTGTGAGACCTCACCTGGAGTCCTGCATTAAGTACTGGAGTCCTCAGCAGAGGAAGGACGTGGATCTATTGGAGTGAGTCCAGACGAGGGTATGAAGATGATGAGAGGGCTGGAGCAGCTCCCATATGAGGACAGACTGAGAGAGTTGGGGTTGTTCAGCCTAGGGAAGAGAAGGCTGCTGGGAGACCTTAGAGTAGCTTCCTGTACTTAAAGAAAGGAAATCTGGGGAGGGGTTCTTTATCAGATGGTGCAGGCATAGGATAGGGGGTAACAGTTTTAAGATGAAAGAAGGGATATTTAGGTTAGATATTAGGAAGAAATTCTTTACTTTGGAGGTGGTGAGGCACTGCAACAGGTTGTCCAGAGAAGTCATGGATGCCCCGTCACTGGAGGTGTTCAAGACCAGGTTGGATGGGGCCTTGAGCAGCGAGATCCAGGGGGAGGTATCCTTGCCCATGGCAGGGGGGTTGGAACTAAATGATCTCTAAAGTCCCTTCCAACCCAAACCATTCCATGATTCCATGGAAATTCAATTTCTCCAATGTATAAAATCCACCGTAACTTACTTTATTATATAATGTCTTTCTCAATCTATATAAGGTTTTAAATGCAACTTTTTTTTTATCTGTATGCACATTAAATTTTTTTAGCATTTAAGGAAGTTTCTTTTAGTGCTCTTTCTTGCCACATCATCTGCTGAACTCTTTATTAGTAAGCTCTTTTTAAAGTAATCTTCTCCCACGTATAACCTAGCAATAAACTGCTAGGGGTTGTGGTGGTAAATCTTAGTGTATTCTGAAGGAAAGGGTGCCCTTGTAGGACAAGGGAAATATCAAAAAGACAGAAACACCTCCCTTGCCCTATTTTGTTTGCTTTAATTTTTATTAGGAACATCTATATAGGAATTCAGAAAACGCCTTTTCTGAATCTTGACATGCTACTCTAATTTCTTTTGGGGGATGATGAACAGCTGGGAAAAGAGAACAACCAAGGGAATGCTAAACTACATGGAAGCCACAGGAGCATTTTGCTGTTTTAAAATGACAATTGATAGGGAACAACCTGATGTTTAACCACGATTTGCAGAGGTAACTAGAGCGTAGCTAGGTCTTTCTTCATCCAGAAGATTCATAATAATTCTATGTGGGCCTCAACCTGATTTCAAAACACATTTTAAAAATAATTATATCCTGATGCGCTGGACAGGGACAAAGAGGATGAATACATGACTTCTTTCATTTATGTGATCCATCTTTAAACTCTAAACACATCTTTATACCTGGAAATAAGGATCAAGCTACGGGCAAGAGCTGACAGCAGAAATTTCTTCTGAATTAAGGGCCCATTTATCTACAATTCAGGGTAAAACACATTTTTTCTGTGTATATCTAGCACAGCAATTTTGACCTGAAATACAAGATTCCAAGTAAGATTTCCATATGCATTGTGGGAAAGATACAGAGTGATACATCTGCTATAGTAACATGAACTACACAGCAAAGGATCCAGAGCTGGATTTAACAAAGAGGAAACACATCAAGCAGAATTTATATTTTTTTTCTAAAGAAATACCATGACCTCATCAGTTAATTGCTTGCTGGCACTGGTTTTAAACCTGAGAGTATGGTCCTGGCAGATCTCTCTGTAAGTATCAGAGCCAGCTGAAGTGCCCATATTTTGCTGGAAAGCATCCCTGGAAACCATATATTTCATAAAGAAGCACAGATAGAGAGATGATCTTCAGCCAACTGACTGGTGCATAATCCTCAGTCTACAAAAAAGTTGAGATGAATATTTCTGCTTTTACAATTTTAATTAAGAAAACCAGAGGAATGGGTAAAAGTTACCATGTGATCAGATTCTTCTCCATAGCCTCTTTCTGGACACATAATTTTCAAGTACCTACTGATAAAAACTGCAAGACATAGAGCCAGTCGGAGTTGCAACAGAAAATCAAGCCAAGTAAACTGCTACAACTGGTTTGTTTCTTTCTTTCTTCTACTTTGAAGAATCCATCCAGGTAACATTACTCTACATCTGGAGCATTGGCAGGAATCATAGAACCATAGAATCATGGAATGATTTGGTTTGGAAGGGACCTTAAAGATTACCCAGAACCAACGTCCTGCCATAGGCAGGGACACTTCCCACTAGACCCCATCCAACCTGGTCTTGAACAATTCCAGCGAGAGGGCATCCACAACTTCTCTGGGCAACCTGTGCCAGTGCCTCGCCACTCTTATTGTGAAGAATTTCTTCCTAATATCTAATCTAAATCCTCCCCCTTCAAATTTAAAGCCATTCTTTCTTATCTTATCACCTTGTCCTTGTAAAAAGTCCCTTCTTGTTGTCCTACTTCAGATACTGAAAGTCTCCTATAAGTTGTCCCCAAAGCCTTCTCTTCTCTAGGCTGAACATGCCCAACTGTCTCAGTCTGTCCTTGTATAAAAGGTGCTCCAGCCTCTTATTTTTGTGGCCTCCTCTGAATCTTTTCCAACAGTTCCATACCCTTCTTATGTTGGAGTATCCAGAACTTGACACAGTACTACAGATGGGGTCTCACAAGATTAGAATAAAGGAGGAGAATCACTGCTTTGGTCTGCTTGCCATGCTTCTTTTAATACAGCTTGTATTTATGTTGTGAATGTAATACCTTAATCAAGGTCGGCTGTAATTTATCATTTTATGGGTAGTTTCTCTGCAGAACCTTACTGTTCAGTCATCTCTAACGGAGTCACCCATTCTCACATCACATATAGGTATTGTCTACATCATATATGTATGGACAACATAGCAAAGGAAAACCGCATTGGGAATTGGCATAGAGCTCCTGCCAGTCCCACATCTGACAGAGCCCCAGGAACTCTATTCATCTCCCTGACTCCGGCTACTTGACTGAACTCCATTTTTTTTTGACAAGGAGTTATTCAATAAGATTTTTTTTAATTGGTTTTCTCTAGGTTTTGCATGGATGAAATTAAACCCATAATGTGTGCAGATGAATGTACTGCTACCCCAGGGCTGGTGTATCACACAGTGAGATGCTCTTTATTAAACCGATTTTTCTTTTTAAATTGCCTTCCTCAAAAGAGAGCTAGGAGAGAAGGAAGGTACTCTCGTGGCCCATAAGCCAGCCCGGAGACACGGTCCCTGCTCTACACTACTGCCCACAGTGACTAAATGTGAATGTACATGAGTGCAAGGGGAGCTGCTTGTTTTATTGCCTAAGTTCAGCTTTGATCAATGTGTATAAAAATAAAACTCCTAGAGCAAGACTTATCTTCTAGGGAAGTGTATGGAGTCCAAGAGCATAACTCCTATTGCAAAACCAAGCATGACTGGAGGCTGAAGTGCATTAACCACTATATCTGTATTTTTTAAGGGAGAACCAAAATTACATAATTTTGATTGAGCCAGAACAGAGTTGTGATCAAGCCCTAGGACATTAGTATTATGTGTATCCTCTAGTGAGCTAGAAAGCTAGTTGCTGTGTTAGCTTTTTGGGGCCACTGCTGTCAACATCTTCTTCATGTTCTCTCTAGTTACTAAAAAAGCAACCTGATCTCTTTCCTCACCAAACCTAAACAGGCATCACTTGGATTTTAAGAGCAAAGGTCCCTCTTTCAGGAACCACAACCATAAATAAAGGGTGAGATACATTTGACAAAGTGAGATAAGAGCACCTTCAACAATAATCTTGATAGTGTAGAAAGGATTTCCTTACACTAGATATTTCAGGGGATGGTGGTAGCCACTGGCAGATTATTAAGGAAACTATGGGTGAGGATATAAAATACCTAGGGTAAGAGTGACAGAAATGCCCCAGGAAAGGTGAAAACATGTCAAAAAGTGATCCACTTCCCATGCTTGTGCACAAACACCTGGCAAACAAGCAGAGCAGATGGAGTTCTGCCTCTGCTGTGCAATATGATCATCCCTGAGGTAACTGAGACATGGTGGGACAGTTTGCATGACTGAGTTTTGCAATGGGCTCCCCAGAAAAAGCAGTTAGGTTAGACCAGACATCTCCAGATGTCCCCTTTCACCTGCATGTTTAGAAATCTCCAGTTTTATTTAGAAAATCGCTGGTGGCGAATAATATCATTCAAGGCAGGTTCAAGGCCAGGGTGGATGAGGTTTTGAGAAACCTAACCCAGTGGAAGATGTCCCTGCCCTAACAAGGGGATTGGAACTAGACTTTGAGAACCTTTCCAATCCAAACCATTCTATGATTCTTGTGGAAGACTGCACTCTTGCTGCACTGAATACACAAAAGCTGTTTTGACTCATGACTTAGAAATATGAGAAAGGACAGCATGCACAGCCAGCTTTGAATGTAGCGTGGCTGATACCCTCCCAAATGTACTTGATAATGTAGGAATGTGCCTATCTCCCTGAAGTTCGCTTGGGCAAAGGGATAGATCCTTGCAGAAAGCAGCCAGAAATACAAACCAAAATAAAGTGTTTTCTCTTCCTGCCCAGACCACCTGCTAGGGAGGAGTTTTTTTATCCTCTTTTCTTGAGTGAAAGACAAATGCTGTTAGAAGAAGAGCTTATTTCAAGGGAGAGTGAGATGGGAATAAGAAATGAAGAAGAGTGAAAAGGATGAAAACCTGAAGCAGGATGGGGCTGAGAGAAAGTGATTTTCTTATTGCCCCAATGCTGGTGGCTTGGCTTACAGCACATGCAAGAAAATGCAGATGGACAATAGGAAAAGCAATGGCCCATCCCCACTGCATCCTGCAATTTTGGATAGCTACCTGTTTGACTTTCTGTCCAAAGGATACGCTGCTCCACTATCAGACTAGCAAAGTACCTGGCTTCTACTGCATTTATCTTCAAAAAGAGATGTATTGTTAGTCATTTCCAAGCACAGAGAGACAGTTGTGACTGCAACAGCAAATGGAAAACATCCACCTCAGTTGTTACTGTCATTTTATGCCTGGAGTTTTGCTTGTTTTCTCATGAGAAAGATTAAAAGGAAAGGGGAGTGTGAGGTGCAGCAGGAGAATAAATAAAAGACACAGTCAAACAGTTGAGGAAAATAATGAGAGGTCAAAAAATAGGATAAAGGGGAATGGGACACAAATGTAAAATGTGCAGGAGAAAGAAGAAGGAATACATACGCTGGCTTTGCTTGTCAATGTTACATGACAAAGAACCAGGATCGCAGTGCTGGACAGATGTGTAGGACCCCATCAGAGAGCAAGTGATTGAGGAAGGAGAGAAGGGAGAGAGAAGAAGAGAGAAATTAAAGCAGCAACAAATGCAAAATGATGAAATATAAATAAAGCCAGCACAAAAAACGATTTTCATTTTCTCTTGCAAGTCCTCCAGAGCAAGCTGTATGAGCAGAAACTTTAATTTGCCTCCTTCCCACAGATTTAGCCCTACTGATTCATTCAACTCGGCAAGGCTACACTGCTCACTAACCTATAGTACCAATTTATATGCTAATCGCTTTCGTTTGTAAATCAAGGCAGTCTTCTCCAATGATTCTCCCCACCCTAAATTCACTGGTTCCAAATGCTGTCCATCTCTGCACACAGGGCTGGGAATTGCTGACTCTGAGATACAAAATGCATCAAATCTTAAATAATTGGATCATTGATGGAGTTCATCCACGTGGATTAAGCTGCTGTTTCATCTCAGTCCCTCACCTGCTCAGCACGAGCCTTTCTGAACAGTTTTATAATTAGTCAAGCCAGGGAAAAGAAAAAATAAACTAGAAAATCCCTCTTTCTTTTCCACTGTGTCCTCCAATGTTCCCCAATTTTCTTCTTCGCACCTCAGAGATCTTTCCTGGAAGGACAAGCTGGGACAAAGAAGTAGCACCACATGTTCCTTAGACCCATTTTTCACTTTTGAAAGAGTCTATGAGTACCTGAAAATGGAAAACCTGAGAGAAGCCTGCCTAGAGGCCAGGTTGGAAACCCAATGGGACATTAAAGTCCCGGGTTATATTCAGTTTTCTGCTGGAGGAGTCCCTCGGCACCAAGGAAATAAATCATCCTGATCTCCCAAAGGAAATATGCCTTTGGAAAGCTTTGAGAAACAAGAAGTCTGTTTTCTTAACAGAGGTTAGGATTGTGACTCTGTGTCTCCTGCAGCACCACTAGAAATTCTACAGAGGGAGAAACATGCTCAGTTTCTTTGAAAAGAAAGTCCTTCCTCTTCTCGACAGTCTTTCACAACCACTGGAGTTCCACAGGCTGGTGAAAATAGGGCAATTTGGTATGCAAAGACTGTTACTTGGAGTAATTAATACCAATCCTTAACAGTCCAAGACTCTCAGCCAAGTTTCTAGAAATCAATACCAAAAAAAAAAAGGATGTTACAGAGCAACTATGCACTTTTATCTCCAAAGACAACCTCATCTCTTCTTGGAAGCTATTCCTTCAATATATTTTGCTCAGAATGCTTCTTATTAGAAGTTATTCCAAATTATATTCTATGTTCATTTGCTCAATTATTTCTATCTTGAACATATGTGTGAATGCAGTGAGCAGCAAGTCAGGTTGGCTGTTAGCAGGGTTAGATATCTGGGCCACCTGCTACAGTGGGGCCACTGACTTCAGGAGCTCTAGTACTGGTACCAGACGCTGTGAAAGACTGAGACCTGGGCATTTAATGTTGAATAGACGAAGCACAGGTGTTGGAGAAACCATGCTGTGTTGGAGTATCCCTACAATTTCAATTCTGGCAGGCTGGAGAGGAGGAGGAGGATGGAGCCATTCATGGTAACTGTGTTTAAATGTTATGTGTGTTTATAGGGTGCTGGTAAATGCACTGATCTCTGTGCTGAGCTGTGTTTCTGGCTGTGTCTGTGAGTTTTGTGTTTGTGCCTGCTGGGAATATCTGCTCACGTCCACTGATGTTTGCATTTCAGAACACAGAACTGCATAGTTTTTGTGCTGGGCCAGGAGGAACACCCTGAATATGACTGTCTCTAACACTTTTCTAACAAGTTGCCCAGAGAAGCCATGGGTACCCCATCTCCGGAGGCATTCAAGGCTAGGCTGGATGAGCCTATGAGCAACCTGATCCAGTTGGAAGATGACACAGTCCATGGCAGAGAAGTTGGATCTAAGTGATCTTTAAGGTCCCTACTGACCAAAACCATTCTATGATTCCATAATTCTCCTCTGTTGTGTCACTCTCTTGAACCAACTCCATGTTATTACTTCCCCAGCTCTCCCTGAAGTCTGAATTACCACACTGCCAGCTAGAAATAATACCCTATCTTCCACCTTCAATTTTTCCATTTCTATAATATCTTTATAATCAGGGAGTCTTACACTAGCAGTGTCCTTTAGGTTAAAGAATTCTTGTTCTCTTTTGTTGTTTCATCCCTTCAACTGTCATTAGAAACAGTGCAAATCATGAAGCTATTGATATGGTTTAAACAGACAGAGTCAGTCTCTCTGAACTTGACCATGTGGTCTTGGTTCCTCTGAGCTTTTCAATAGCCCTTCCCAGTTTGAATCCCTCTTCTCTGACTGTGCATGACTGATCTTGATAGTTTCACCTTTAAGGAGGCACTAGAAGCTTGGGCAGTTCCCAGGACCCCTCAGTGCCTGGGTGCACTCAAACTTAGAATCATAGAATGGTTTGGATTGGAAGGGAGCTTGAAGATCATCCAGTTCTAATCCCTTGTCATGGGCAGGGACACCTTCCGTTGGATCAAGTTGCTCAAAGCCTCATCCATCCTGGCCTTGAACACCTCCAGGGGTGAGGCATCCATGACTTCTTCGGGCAACCTCACCACTCTCATAGTCAAAAATTTCTTTGTAACATTACATCTAAATCTCCCCTCTTTCAGCTTAAAATTTTTTAGCCTTTGTCCTGTTGCAATGTTGCAGAGGATCTCACCAGGTTTGTATAAAATGTGACCTCTTCTTTACTGCTACTAGAAAGGCAGCAGTAATCCTGGTACCCCTCACATTTGGGATTTTATTTTTCTATGACTGATTGTTGTCCTGGATGCATCCAAGTCTCTCTGCCTTGTCACTCCCATCTGCTGAGCCTCCCAGGCTGCAGCATGAGCTCTGTTCTTAGCCTGACCCTGTGCTTTGTACTATGAAACATTATTCTGTTCCTCTCCCTGCTCTCACCAGGCATCTAGTTCTCCTCATATGATGTCTCAATCCTTCTCTGTATTGACAACATCCCTCCAAATCTTTTACTGGCAAATGAAAGTTTTGCCTCCAAATCTTTCATTGGTAAATACAAATTTTTTGTTCCAAGCCTTCAAACAAATATGTCAAATAAGGTAAAATCTTCAGCTTGACTGAGGAACATGGTCACTGACTTGTGCCCCACTCCCATCATATCCTTTTACCTCCTCGCCCACTCCTTATCCCCAGCTCACACGAATTTTCATTTTCTCCACCAATACCACAGTGAAATAGTCTGTGAGAAGGTTTTCTGAGAACAAGTAAATTATCCTGATCACAGATCTAATCTTGGGGAAACCAGCTGTTTTGTTTAAGGAAGATAGTTAATTACTACGGAAAAGTACTATCTGCTTGACTGTCTATGCAGTATGATCCATTCTCTATTTCTTTTTATCCTTACTGACTCTTATAATGGGTCTAGAACTCTGCCTGACATTGAATGGAGGTGAACTTTCATAAACCGAGTGATTTGCGCTGGCCCAGATGGACTGAAAACACCAACTAAGCAAAGCTTTTAAATAATTTTATTTCATTTAGAAATAATGTGTGTCAACTCTGAAGTGCCAGACTTTCCCTATCTCAGGTCGGAAGAGAGTTTATTTCATGGGCAGGAATTGGGACCAAGCAATTCCTTCTAAGCCTTTGACGTCATTCAGAAAATTCAGCAAAGCTGAGATTTTATACCTTGGGTAGTACTGTGGCTTGGTCTAAAGGACATCTGTGGAGGAACCAGATGATTGGCATTTAGTCCTTCCCTCTGCTGCTGGATTTTCTGTGCTCAAGTCAAGAAAGACATTGACGTGCTGGAGAGCAACCAGGGAAGGGCAATGAAGCTGGGGAATGGTCTGGAGAACAATCCTTATGAGAAATGGCAGAGAGAACTGGGGTTGTTCAGCCTGGAGAAGAGAAGACTGGGGGAGACCTTATTGCTGTCTACAACTACCTGAAAGGAGGTTGTAGCAAGGTTGATGTTGGTCTCCTCTCCCAAGTAATGAGTAATAGAGCAAAAAGAAATGGCCTCAAGCTGTGTATGGGAAAGTGTAGACTGGATATTAGGAAAAAATTCTTCATGAAAGTAGTACCAGGAACTGGAATGGGCTAACCAAGGAAGTGGTGGGGTCACCGCCCCTGGAAGTATTTGGAAGATGTGTAGATGTGGTGTTTATAGACGTGGTGGTGAACTTGGCAGTGTTATGTTTATGGTGGGACTCAATGATCTTAAGGGTCTTTTCCAGCCTAAAAGATTCAGTGATTCTCTGCCTTTCCTCTGTGCTCCTGTATTTCAAAGTGGTTGCCATCCCTTTGAAGAGGACTGGCTTCTTATTTCCCTTGTAAATTATGAATACTCATAAACGACGGAAGCCTGTGTTGGTCAAGGCCTCAAATCTTGAGTTATAATACTAATAACAGGTCCAAACATGAGCTAATGCAAAGAAGCTGCCAATTATTTCAAACATTTGATCAAAGCCAAGAAACTCCTGATACACATTAAGCAACCCTTTGATTGTCCATTTCCTGAAAACCCTCAGCCCACACAGACCAGGAGATGACAATTTGCCTTTTCAGTTAATTATTTTCCCTGAACAGAAACGCCCCTTCACTTCTCTTTCTTCCTGCAGAATTTTCCTCCTTTCTATCCTGCTTTCAAATCACTTATAACATTTGCATAACTTTATTCAACCATTACTCCACCTCTGCAGAGGTCACTCGTCAAAGCGCTGTGAAAAAGTGTATTTTAATTTTGAATTTCCATGGCTTTGAAGCTGACATTTTCCATTACAGTGAAAAAAAATGCCTCCATCCTGCTGGGTACCACATAGAGCATAGCTACGTGCCAGCAAGAGCAGCCAGGGTCCTTGCAGGGGCAGCAAACCCTGCTGGACACGTAGCCATACAGGGTGCCACTACTGGTGAAGAAGCCAAACCATGGGAAGATTAAGGCATTTATGCAAAAGTGGCGCAGGCAAGCTTGTGGCAACACCAGGAACTGAGTCTCCATCTCAGAATTCTCTACTCAGTATCTGCTCCATAGCAAAATTCACGTTGTCTCCTGCACTGCTACTCCCAAACAGAATCCCAAGATTATTTTTCACCTCGGTGCCCTGAGGTCTGTGGTTTCCATGTCTGCCCTGATCTTCGCAAGAGGGTAACAGCTTGCTGAGCTTAGAATTACTGCATTTGTAGTTGGTCATTTGTGGGGGGCAAAAATGAACATGTTCCATAGGATCGGGTGAGAAATGTGCTTCTGCTTTGCTTTTCCTTTGCTGAATCTGGACTTTATTACCAGTCCGCTTGGTTGAAAAATTCAGTTTCCTTCTCATAAGTAGAAAAAAATAAAAACAACAACAACCAAATAAAACTCAACAAAAAGCCATTGCAGATGTACATTGCAGCTAATTAATTGCTGCAGCTTGCTTAATTCACTTTCTCTTTCTCGAGTCCATAGAGCACTCTTCTCACATAGACCTTAGCTGCTGTCTGAATGTATTTTTCAACTTAGTTTAACATCAGAAATGTTCTATATTTAACCCATCCTCATACATCTTGATGTTTTTTTTACCTGTGGTTTATTGTTGTTTACCTGCGCATTTATGGAGTAATGGATGTGTGATGGGGATGTGTGTGAATGCACGGGTATGTGTCAGAGATTTAGGCTTAGAGCGCTGTTTTACATCACATATGATATTTTGCCCCATGAGAATGGTGTATGATGTGGTAGTAGCCCTCCGTACAGGGTAATATACACATACTGAACTCTCCCTGGGCATGTGAAAATGCTAAAGCACTCATAGCTCCATCAGATAAATGCCCGTCAATGCTAACTGTGGTCTGGGCACCTTGATTTTGATGATTAGACAGGTACTGCTTTCCTTCAGAGATCTGTATTAATTAACTGAAGCAATACTGTGGAGGGGGTATGTTTTCTGCATGATGCTCTAAGCTTTTGAATATTAACCTCTTCTAATGAGCAAGCATTTAATGCTTGCCCAGTGATGATGTTAATAGAGCTGCAGGCATTTACATGGCAGAAAATTTCAGGATACTGACTCCTCTTTTCCTCAAAAGTGGCTTTTTACCTAAAGGACTTCACAGTCAATAGGAAGTAGTGGTGGTGAAGACTCTGTAGATGAGGAGTCATCTAGCACAAAGCAGGGTACAGCGGTTGAGAGCAGGACATTCACACTTCATCATTTCTTTAATGAAATCTGCAACAGGAGAAAGCAAACAACACCATCTAAACCTTACACAGGATTCTTTCCCACAGACTGAGAGTTCTGCTTGTCCTCTGTTTCCTCCTAAAGTCAGAGAATCACAGAAAAAGTTAAGCTGGAAAAGACCTTTAAGTTAATTGAGTCCAGCTATAAACCCAACATTGCCAAGTCCACCACTGAACCATGTTCCCAAGCCAAGTACCTCATCTACACAGCTTTTAAATACCTCCAGGGATGGTGACTCCACCACTGTCCTGGGCAGCCTGTTCCAGCACTCGACAACTTTTCAGTGAAGCAATACTTCCTAATGTCCAATCTAAACCTCCCCTGATGCAACCTGAGGTCATTTCCTTTTGTCCTATCATCTGTTGTTTGAGAAGAGACCAACACCCACCTCTCTATGACCTCCTTTCAGGTAGTTGTAAAGAGTGACTAGGTCTCACTTGAGACTCCTTTTCTCCAGACTAAACAGCCCATGTTCCCTCAGCTTCTCCTCATAAGACTTGTGCTCCAGATCCTTCACCATCTTCATTGCCCTTCTTTTGCACAGGCTCCAGCAGCAAAATACATCAAACAACAATAAATAAAATACAACATATTTGCTTTCTTTCCCCATTTACAAGTTAAAGGGGCTGTTGTAAACTCCACTGGAACCAAGAGATGTTGCTTTTCAAAGAAACAAACAACTGTGAAGCAGCTGACTGGTGGGAACCTCATTCGCAGATGTGATCTTGGGACTTCCTTTCTCAATTCACCATAACTCTTCTGGATGTTGTGGGGGCTGCACGCTCAATTCAGAAGCTACATTTCTCCTCACTAACATGCCAAAGCCACAATGACCCTCTGGCACAGCATGACATAAGCAAAGTCCACATCAGTGTGGTGGGGCTCCTCAGAATGTTGTTAGGACAAAAGAAGGCAGTTCAGGTTGTGCGGTTGACTTCTCTGGAGATGATCAGTGAAGAGACTGAAGAGTGACTGAAACCTGACTTACATCATTCCCCTGGGACTCTTTTTTTGGCATTACTGCCATAATAGCTACTCAACTTTCTAATGAGCCAGCATAATGAGTGATGTTCATTACTGAAACGTAACACGCATACAATCACCAGTGAGTTTCTCTGTTGGCACCACTCAGCATCATGTACTTAAAGGATTCTTAGATTTTTAAGGCCAGGAAGGAATCAATTTGATGATTCAATATGAGGCCTTGCACTGCCCCAGCTTAGTGTTTGTTTTCCATGCTGTTGTCTCTAGAGCTTGGTAGGAAAATGGCCTTACCCAAGGGGCTTGTCAGCATAAGGGAGCTTTGAGCCTCAGATATATAAAAGGTTTTTTGGAAAATCATGAATCAAAATAAGTCTGAGCAAACAAGCACCTGTAGCTGTCCTCTACATGCATTCCCTCAGGGATCTTTCCTCAGAAATATGTTGAAAGCTACTTTGAAGGTGTTTTCTATTTGGTTGAAAGCTGCAAAGCAGACACTTCCTTGGGGAGGCACTGACCTCTACGTGGGAGGAGCATGCTGAGGAAAATAAGAAGAAAAATACCCAACAGTCATCTTTCTTTTCCTGTCTGTTTAGATATTGTCATAATAAAGGCTCAGGAGCAGATATTCAGCTGAGGCCCAGATTTGTCCTACCTCATTTTGGATGTCTCACATAGCAGTGTAGTGAGCCCAAACTTCTGCCACAAAACAGATAGACCACAGAAAGTAACTTCCTGCCCTGGTCCCAAATCTCCCAGGGCTGTGATCCAAGATTTTGGCTTTTCTGCCCACCCAGCCCATCGCCAGCACCATGTGGTGCCTAGTGGTTAGTATTTTCCTTCTGTCAGCTAACACTATAGGGTCATGGTATGGTAGAGGTAGGGTGACAAAGGCTCCTGTAGAAAGCCTAGAGAAGCCCTGGGACTCACCAGCAGGTACTGCCGGTGGAAGATGGATTGAGCCATGGCTCAGGAATGGGGGGAACTGAGCTTCTGGGCAGTACCACAACTCTGCAATCATTCATATGATTCAGATTATCCAATTAATTTCAGCCAGGTCAAGAGAAGTTACTATATGTGGAGACCTGTTGGGCCATGATGGCTTTGGATTAAGCTCTGGAGAGCAGTAGACCCCTAAACCTCCTGCAGTCCCGCCTATAAACCTAAAACCTGTCAACCAGGTGATGGAGCAGAGTCAGGGAGATAAGGACGCATTTTCTTGCTGGGAGATTTCAACAACTCAAGGGTAAGGACCGAGGAAAAGAATAATCCCTGGCTCAATCCATTTCTTGTTGTCTGTCATGAGTGACATCCTTAACTCCATCATGCACTGAGCTGTGCTCCTGCTCTCAACCTGCCTGGTAATGCAGGAAGTTGCAGGGAAATCCAGGTGATTGAGACTGGCTTTGGAGGCACGGTGCCATCAGCATCAGTCTGGTCCCATTGGAAACTACATCCCAGCACTGTTGGCCTTTACCAGCAATGTTGCTTGATCTGTGTTAAATACTGACCTCCCACACCGTATATTGGGAACAAGGTGTGTCTGAGGGAACTGGGATTGTTTAGCCTAGAGAAAAGGAGGCTGAGGGAAAACCTTATTGCTCTCTACATCTCCCTGAAAGGAGGTTGTAGTGAGGTGGGTGTTGTCTCTTCTCCCAAGTGACTGATGGTAGAATGAGAGGAAATGGCCTCAAGTTGTACCAGGGGAGGCTTAGACTAGATACCATGAAAAATATTTTCACTTAATGGGTTCTCAGGCACTGGAAGATACTGCCCAGGGAAGTGCTTAAGTCACCATCCTTGAAGGTATTCAAAAGAGGGGTATGTGAGTTTCTCAGGGATATGGTTTAGTCCAAAAGGTACTGTTGGACTCAGTTATCTCAAGAGTCTTTTCCAGCCAAATGATTCTATTACTCTAAGAAACTTCAAGCCTTGGATTACAGATACTTGCAGAAAAGCAGGCTGTGCTGCACAGAAATGGGAATTCCTTGTGTCCTGCAAAAGTGTAACACAAGGGGAGATATTTTTAGGGGTGTCAAGAAGCTACAAAGCTAAAATCAAAGGGTTTTAAACTAAGAGAGGGCAGATTTAGATTGGATTTAAGGAAAACATTTTTTACTATGTGGGTGGTGAAACACTGGAAGAGGTTGTCTAGATAGGCTGTAGATGCCCATGCCTGTGGAAACATCCAAGGTCAGTTTTGATGGGGCTCTGAGCAACCTGATTTAGTTAAAGATGTTCTGTGCTCCTGCAGAGGGATTGAACAAGATGACCTATAAGGTCACTTCCAACCCAAAGCATTCTATTCTATTCTATTCTATTCTATTCTATTCTATTCTATTCTATTCTATTCTATTCTATTCTATTGATTCAAGGAAAGATGTACTCATAGGGCAAATTTGACTCTGGGCTATGGGCTCTTCCAGAGTAGAGAGCCAATGTTGCAGCTTGTAGATCCAGGAGAGGTGTTTCCCAGCACCCGGGCGCGATGCAAACCACATGTGGGGCGCGGGCAGGGGCGCTTTTAAAAAGCAGACATCGCTAGAGTTTACACCTCTTTTATTAGAAATAAGACACATTCATTTTGTGCTCTGAAAACTGTACAGAAAAAAAAAACCCTGATGAACACAGAGAAGAGGGAAGGAAAGGCATGGCACAGGGCAGGGCAGGGAATGGGAAAACAGAATTAACTGAAGGAGCTGAGCAGAGGAAGTCGAATATCAACAGTTATTAAACAAACATTTATCTCTGTAATTACATTACACTGTTAATGTCCTGCAAGTCGGTTGGAGTGAATGGGTGAATGGGGAAGGTTGGAGAGAAGAGGGCAGGCTTGGGTGGGCAGGGGAAGGGGGGAAAAAAAGAGAAAATAATTAAAACACAGTAGAAAGATCTCTGTATGCTAAAATTCATCATGTGTAATTATAATAATTACAATATCATACAACCCGGCATCTGAGGGAGGCCTTTGTGCTTTCCTGTTTCATAGAATAATCTAAAATTGAGCAATAATATCACAGTTTTTATAAGCAATTGGTTTCCCTAATTTTTTAACTATTTGGATTTTTTTTTTATTTTTTTTAAGTTTTTATTTCCATCCTTCATATTATACAGTTTATGGCAAGGTAAACGCCTTGAAAATCAGTTACCCAGGTGGCCCAAAGGAAAGCTGAAGCAGGAATGATTGTGTGTCAAGCAACATCTCTCAGTGGGGGAAGCACATCTGGGTTCAGTGACTGTTTTGCTTCTTGTATCCATTGCTAGATTTTTCCTAAAAACATTTGGTTGTTTTTTTCTTTTAAAAAAGAGACCCAAATACACAGCAATAACTCAGACCCTGATCAAGATTTACGGCTGTCTGGCAGCCACTCACAACCAGAGGTTTGTCACCACATATCTGCAAAGCTGGGAGACTTATTCTAAACATCAGACAGACAGTGCTGGGAATGAATAAAAAAATGATGTCTTCATGTAGCATCAGTGGTAGCATTATTTTAATGATAAAAATATTGCACAACATTT
Organism: Tapera naevia; assembly: GCA_033556795.1. Classification (NCBI taxonomy): domain Eukaryota; kingdom Metazoa; phylum Chordata; class Aves; order Cuculiformes; family Neomorphidae; genus Tapera; species Tapera naevia. Next base: position 1,183,687 of record JAUMJJ010000063.1, read on the forward strand.
TTTGGAGTGAAATGTAGATACCTTATGTTCTGCAAGTAGCCTCAAGTAATTAAAAAAAAAATAAATTATTTTTTCATGTTGAAATAAAAAGAAAGCATTTTATAATGAGTGTTGTCCTGCTCTCCTGACCAACTCCACCTTCTTGTAGGACCACAAACCTGCTTGCTGGCTGTGAGCAGCAGGGAGGGAGGAGAAGAGCCAGCAAAGGGAAAATAAGCAAAGCCTAAACTGAATAAAACAAAGCAAAACATCGCAAGTGAGCAGCAAAGAGGCTATGTATTCCCACCATCCCAAATTTTCCATGGAGCAACTTGCCTTCCACCCTCAGCAGGTGGCATCCTCACCCCATGTCTGCACAGTCCTACAGCACGGAAAGGCATTCGAAATGACAAGAGCCAAAGAAAAGAAAGGTCTTGGGTTTCAAGTTCTCTTTTTATTGAAGAAAAGAAAAGAAGAAGGAAAAAAATAGATTATTTTGTTTGTTTGTTTGTTTGTTTGTTTCCAAGTGGACATTATTCATGTTGTCAGTTTGTCTCAATGTCCTAAGGCAACGTCTCTGTATACCAAATATCTCCAGGTACATTGACGGGTCTGTCTTTCCCTCTTTCTCTCTCTGCCTTCCAGGGAGGGGCAGCTTGGAACAAATCTGAGTCCGAAAGCAAGGAAAAGTAACAGAAAAAAAAGAAAGGATGAGGCCAAGAGGACCTTTGTAAGGCCCATGCTGAGTTTATCTATTTAACAGTCAATGAAACGACCTACATTCTTCTCGTTGGTCTGTTTATCTAACGCCTTCGACCCTCTCCCTGGAGACGGGGTGAGCAGGTTCTGGAGGTGGTCCTTTCCTCCTGTGCCTGTCCCACTCTTTAGGGTGTGCAGAAGCTCCAGTGTGGAGGGATGAGAGGAGGAAGCCCCACCTTACCTCTCCACCTAAGCCATGGATCATGCCACCACTTCTCCCTCTGGGCCCTGTGGGGACCCGCTGTGGGGATGCCACGTGCCAGGTCACACTGTGGCACATAGGAGTGGGAATCTCTTCCTGGCCACTGCTTGGCGCATCCTGTCTCCTTCCTTCTTGGATGAGCTGGTGAGAGAGAGGTGGGGGCAAGGATTGGTAAGGGATGCCACAGACCCTCAAGGCTGGGTCTCTCCCAGGGATCTATGGCCACACTGCATCCCAGTAAGGCTCCCGCAGGCGTCCCCTCTTGTGGTCCACAAATAACCCCGATCTTCTTGGCCCTTTGCAGTGGCTGCTGGCCGTCCTTCCACACCTCCCTGTGGCAGAGCAGGACAGCTCCCAGCCTGTGGCAGCAGCCTGAAAGCATCTTGGCAGGGCTTATTCCCTGAAGCCCTTCCCCACCCTCTGTCTCCTCCTCACTCTTTTCCAGGTTCACTTCTTCTCCAGTCCTACCTGGGAAAGCTCGTGTTTTCCTGAACCTACAGCTACTATATTCTATAAAGTAATATTTCCCCTCTCTGCTGAGAACAATAAAAAAGTTACTCTGTCTTACCAAAGGTTTCAAAAGAAACCAAACACTTCTCTCACACGGTTCCGATTTAATTTAATCATTTCTTTAAAACGTGGTTTTGTTTTGTTTGTTTTTCGTTTGTTTTCCGGAAAAAAAAAAAGTCCCTTTCTTCCCTTTCCGCTCAGACCTCTGTCTGAAGGTCGATAATGTCTTGTCCCACCAGGGGGATGGTGGCCCCTGTTTTCTCCCACTCTACAGTTTTGAGTTCTAGGGGAGACTGTGCCACAGGTTCCATGTCCTTTTTAACCCATGATGGTGGGGACTGGACTTTCCTGATTCCTTCCCAGGGTCTCTTGTTTGGTGTCTGCTGTTTTTCTTGCTGCAAGAAGAGGAAAGTATAAGAAATGAGGGTGAGAAAGAAAGAACAAAAGAGAGGTTAGTGCCTGTTTAACAATTTTTTCATCTATTTAACTTAAAAATGTAAATTTTTCTGTGAAGCTCCTGATCCAAAATATAATGGGGTTTCAATGGAAATTGCACTTGATGAATAAACTGTTTTCAGGAAGGAAATATAAACTTTTTCCCCTTATTTCTATCATTATCACCTGATGTCTAGGTGTTTCATCTTCCAGCTGAAGTTTTTGCCATCTGTGTTTCCACTGAAAACCTGAACATGGTTTTGGAGAATTTAAGAACTTTTGTACTTCTACAGAAAGAAAATCCCCATATGGAAATCTAGATTACGATGAGACTTTTTTGAACATACATTGACAGTATTTTATATACGCGGGTACAGAAACATAGAATGGTTTGAATTTGAAGGGACATTGAAGATCATTGCGTTCCAACCTCCCTCCCATAGACATGGACACCTTCCACTGGATCAGGTTCCTAAAAGCCTCATTCAACCTGGCTTTGAACACCTCCAGGGATGGATCATCTACAACTTCCCTGGGCAGCCTGTGCCAGTGCCTCACCATCCTCACATGAAAAAAGACCTTTTCTTTCTAACATTTAATCTAAATCTCCCCTCTTTCAGCTTAAAACCATTGACCCTCATCCTATCACTGAACTCCCTGATAAAGAGCCCATCCCCACCTTTTCTATAGGCCCCCTTTCAGTACTGGAATGCTGCTTTAAGATCTCCACGGACCCTTCTCTTCTCCAGGCTGAACAAGCCTGTCCTCATATGGGAGGTGCTCCAGCCCTTGGACCACATTCGTGGCCTCCCCTCAACTCACTCTAATGGATCCTTGTTGTTCCTGTACTCCAGAACACATCCCTCATGTAGCACAGCTATTTATAGGTTATTTAATTGCAGCAAAACATACTATCTTGCCAGTGAACCCATGCCGTTTGATGGGTTGGATCATCAGGTCTGAAACTGAACGTATTTCCAACAACTCCACACTAAGCCTTCGAGGCTTTATCGGTCACCGTTAGCCCAGTCTCCCGCCAGTATTCCATATTTTTCCATGCTTCTGCCAATATTCACCAAGACTCTGGGGAGAGTTGAGGCTCTGTAAAACGGGTGTATTCCTCTGTGTGTATGTGAAGGGGGGTCATAGAATCATAGAATGATCTGGTTGGAAAAGACCTTTGAGATCATCAAGTCCAACCATACTTGTCCACTACTAAAATATGTCCCTAAGAAGTTCATTAACCTGTCTTTTAAACACCTCCAGGGATGGTGATTCAACTACCTCTCTGGGCAGCTTATTCCAGTGCCCGATCACCCTTTCAGTGCAGAAATTTTTCCTAATATCCAGTCCAAACCTGCCCTGATGCAACTTGTGGCCATTACCTCTTGTCCTATCATTTGCCACTTGCGAGAAGAGACCAACACTCACCTTGCTACCTGTTTTGAGGTAGTTGTAGACAGTGATAAGGTCTCCCCTCAGCCTCCTCTTCTCCAAGCTAAACAACCCCAGTTCCTTCAGCCTCTCCTCAAAGGACTTGTTCTCCAGCCCCTTCACCAGCCTCGTTGCCCTTCTCTGGACGTGTTGCAACACCTCACTATCTTTCTTGTGCTGAGGGGCCCAGAACTGAACAAGGTGTGGTCTCACCAGTGCAAAGTACAGGGGCACAATCACCTCCCTGGTCCTTCTGGCCACACTGTTTTTGATACAGGCCAAGATGCCATTGGCCTTCTTAGCCACTTGGGCCACTGGTGGCTCATATTCAGCCACTGTCAAACAACACCCCCAGATCCCTCTCCACCAGGCAGCTCTCCAACCAGTCTTCCCCAAGCCTGTAAATCTGCACGGGGTTGTTGTGACCCAAGTGCAGGACTCAGCACTTGGTCCTGTTAAACTTCAAAGTCCATGCAAAGATTTCAAATGAGTTGTTCTACTAAGCTTCTCCCTCCACCAAGGGTTACATTTTTCACAGCTAATTATCCACATAAAACACTCCATCATTGGGTGAGAAAAGTCTTCCCTGCATGTGACAGGAGCACAGAGCCCTTTTGAGACACCTGTCAAAGGGAAAGTGGAGGCTATCGGAAAGGGTGGGAAGAAAGGCAGCTGCATGGAGGACAACAAGAAGTGAAGAAGTCTGGGGAGAAGCTGAGGAGATAGATGTGCAAGTGAAATATATTCTAGGATGTGTCACAGCTCAATGATGTCATGGAAATGTATGGATTGAATGGATATGAAGCCACACATAGACAGTGTTGTCATGATTGCACTCCAGGATGCTGCAGAGATAGCTGCAGCCCCATAGGAAACCTAAATAAGCATTTGCTACATGCTAATCCACCTGTCATGGCTGTTGAGTTTGTCCATTCTTAAGAGACTTTTAGAAGACTGTGATTTATCCCACCTCCATGCCACAATGCCAATAGGAGAGGCATTGCAGCATTATCCCTACAGGGACAGCTTTCATCACATCACCCAACCCAGGAATTCTGCTTTTCCAAACTTGCACTCTTAATACAGAAATAAAGTGTGTTTGAAGTTGTCCCTGCATCCCTGCAGCTGTTTGCAGGGAGAAGGCTCTGGGTGAGGTCATTTCATAGGTAGAGAGTAGTAAACGTAGTAGTAAACCTGCTCTTCTCAAAGTGAGGTGAAAACATTCTGATATTATCTTTATTTTAATTCAAAGGGAGAAAAAAAAGAAAAAATCCTTTGAGAGAGAATTTTTTTTTTTAACTCTAAATCAAGTTTTGGAAAAGTATTGTTAAGAAGAGTGTAATGTAAATCTGCAGCTGAGGTTTTCATTAATCATAGAACCATAGAATTATAAAATCATAGAATCATAGAATGATCTGGCTTGGAAGACACCTTAAATATCATCCAGTTCCAAACACCTTGCCGTGGGCAGGGACACCTTCCACTTGATCAGGTTGCCTCATCCATCCTGGCCTTGAACACCTCCAGGGATGGGGCATTCATGACATCTCTGGGTAACCTCTTCCAGTGCCTCACCACCCTCACAGCAAAACAATTTCTTCCTAATAGCTACTCTAAATCTCCCCTCTTTCAGCTTAAAACCATTCCCTCTAGTCCTATCCCTGCACTCCCTGATAAAGAGCCCCTCCTCAGCTTTCCTATAGGCTCTCTTTAAGTACTGGAAGGTTGCTATAAGGTCTCCCTGCAGCCTTCTCTTCTCTAGGCTGAATAACCCCAACTCTCTCAGCCTGTCCTTCTGTGGGAGATTTTCCAGGCATCTTATCATCTTTGTGGCCTTCTCTGAACTCACTCCAACAGACCTATGTCCTTCCTGTGCTCAGGACTCCAGATCTGAACACAGGACTCCAGGTGAGGTCTCACAAGAGCAGAGTAGAGGGGCAGAATCCCCTTCCTTGACCTGCTGGTGACATTACTTTTGATGCAACGCAGAATACTGTTCGCTTTCTGGGCTGCAAGTGCACTTTGCTGGCTCATGTCGAGTTTCTCATCCACCAATTAAAATCTATGGCACAGAGCTTTTCCTAGGTTGTTGCTGTTATTCTTTACTCCATGATGTAACACAATGGTAATTATTAATAATATGACAGAAAATGTGGTAAAATTGTTGACTTATTGCATTTTTTTTAGTTTGAAACTTATCTGAGAACCTCTGCATTTAAAATACGGATTTTTTTTTATCTCCATATGTATCTTAATGAGACAAGTCTGAGGCTTCCTGAAGTGAATCTTCCACCTGTAGTATTTTTGCAGGCCCTTAGTCCACCACAAAAAGAAGCAGCAAGAAGGTACACATGAGGACAAAAGCACATAAAGAGAAAAAAAATGAATTGAAACTAAAAGTTTCCCAAAAGATGTAGAATAAAATTCTTGGTCAGACGATCTCTTTTCAAGGAAGAACATCTTGCTTTTTGCCCCAATTGGTGTAACGCCGCAAGTTTTCAAACTTATGGATGCCCACAGCTGTATTATTTAGTAGAAGCAGCACAATGATCATGTGAGTGAAGTTCATAAATAATTCCATCTTTTCCCTCAAATGAAAGCTCTTCTTTGATGACATTATTTACGGCCACTTTCAGCATCAGGCCTTTCTATTCCCAACCAACTGCTATGTTAATAGTCCCTTCGTTTGCCAGACTCCTGACCTTCAGCCTCTCCTTCATGCTGTGAGGATGCACCCAGATCTGATTATGTGCACTGAACGTGACCAGCAAATCTCAGAGCTCTTCTTGTCATGGGCTGCTTTTGAGCTGCTGAATGAGAGCAGCTGCAAATCCATGCAGAGAAAAAAAAAAAAACCAAACAATTATGAGTTCACATCTACTGCAATGGCCTCTGGCTGGACCTGGGCAACAAGACATAAGGACTACAGTAATTACTCAATAGCGATAAAAAGCAGACATTAAATACTGTGAATTATTAAGAAAGGATAAATTTTGGGTATTATTAAGAAAGGAAGAGAGAATGAAACAGAAAGCATCATTATGCCAATGCATAACCCCACTCTGCACATGCATCTTGACCCTCATGAGCACTCCCTGGGCCTCCTGATAGACCTCCCCAAAAAAGGACAGAGGCGAGGGTGACCCGTTTACAGTCATGGACAAACTTATGGATCACATTCTATAGGAGAAGGATTATACAGACTAAGACTTTTCAGCATTAAAGAGAGATCATGGATGGATGTGAAAGAAGTCTATGAAACTCTTAGTGGGTTGCTGACAGTAGGAATGGGCTACTGATGTTAGGGATTGTTTCTTCCAACACAAAAACTACAGAGCACAAGGAGACACCAAGCAGTGCCTGGCCGAGAGTGAACCCCAGAAGCTGGTCCTGCACACAGTGACTGGACAAACTTCAGACCACCTTTCCACAGCTCCCTGTTGAAGCTGAAATCTTCTGAAGTTGTACAAATACTACGTGGAAACATTAACAAAAGCAACATCCACTCAGTACTATGAAGCAAAATTACACCATTCTGAGTCAGGGGTCTCTGAGCACAAGTTACTGGAGTCCTGAATATCTTTTTGAAGATGCACTACCTTGTGCTTGCCCTGCTCTTTTATTTTTCCAAACTGCTTTAGATTATGCCGTGGAGAGGAGGCATGACCAGACTCACATTGAGTCTGACCCCATAAGGTTGTTCCTATTTAGTTTATCACTGTGATCCGTTATCTAGCAATTACTTACTGACTCCAAAGATATCAACTTACAGCAAGAAGATACAAAGGAGCCTCAGAAGATCAGCAAATGGAGACACGAGTCTATTTTTTAGTTTCCCACTTCTCACAAAAGAATTAGACTTTTTAATGATGCTGTGAGTGGAGGTGCTATCTCAGGGGTGGGATGCACCAGCTGTCCACCACGGTGCACCAGCAGCTCACAGAGCAGAGTGCATGTTTGTGATTTGAGCATGATTGAACATCACAGATGGACCTCCAAGTAGGCTCAATGCAATCAGTCAGGCTGAGCCCTGGCAAAGATACCGGGAGACAAAAGAAAATACTCTCTCTTGGCAAAAGGCACCCTGGGAACTGGTAGTAGGCTCTTGGGAACAGCTCCCTTATTTCTTTCCCTCCATATGGAAAAGGCTTTTATAGGGTCTTGGCCACTTGAAGAGCATATAGAAACAGCCACTGTGCTCATGCTTCAACTGGCATTTTCCTCCAGCCCCACTGTGGGGTCTTAGCAATCCTTGCAGACAAGAGGGAAAACCTAGATATGCACAGAAAAGAAGAAAAAAACTGGAGAGAGGGTTGTGTAATCTGGCTGTAAAAGACGCCAGTGCTGGCCCAGAGCCTGGCACCTTGGAAACAGCCGGGAATGGCCCAAGACAGAAGATGAAAGCAGCAGAGGCTGCTCTGCCAGTAACTCACAGAGACAGAGACATTACTTTGGCCTGACACAGCCCATGAGCTTCTGGTCATCGGGGACAAAGAGAAATGTTTATTGATTCCTGCTTGGAGCCGACTGCACTGTTAGAGGGGGAGGGAGGAAGGGAGAGCCTAGAACCAAGGCTGGGGTAAAACCTGCTGTGCAGGACAAACTGGAGGTCTTCATCAGCCTAGCGGCATTTGGTGTTTACTTCATTCACCCATGGTTTTCATTTTGGCTGCATTTCTTTAAGGCAGAGTGAGAGGATTTGGGACAAAAGGCATTTAAGATGCAGTGCCAACATAACCCTCCAAATCACTAACAAAGACAGAGGCAAAGTGCACTGAGATAATCCACACATCCCTCTCCTTCTAAATCTCATCCTGGCAGACTGGAACGAGTTACCTGTGTTGGGCTTACGGTGCCTACAGAAAGGTGATGGTTGGGGAGTGAGGCACCTCCCTACCAAGGGCTCCTGTGTATGTTGGCTCTGTGATGCCTTCAAGGATCCAGGCTTCATCCAGAGTACCTGGATCCTAGTGCAACTCGTTTTTCTTAAGAGCAGCATCAGCGTATCATATAAATATGGCAGACTCACTGGCTGCTCTAGGACACAGATTTCATCTCACACTCCAGACAAAACCAAGGAATCATGCAAGCTGCTAAGTTGCATCTCCTTGTGAATGTTTTGTGATTTTTTTCCCAGTTGGTTGTTTTGTTTGGTTTTTTTTTTTGGTTGCTTGTTTTCTTTTTTTCTTTTTTATAATACCCCATTTTTATAGTTACCCTGAATAACCTGAAGAGGAATTCAGCTCTCCCTTCAAAGTCCTCTGGGATAATTTCCCTAGAACCAGCCAATCCCATTGCCTCTAATGTCAACTTGAAGGATATCTCATGATCCAAATGACCTCTCCCCATGACATTGATGACTCTAGGTCCAGAATGAAGTTATTCAGAGCACAGAGCAGGGAATCTGAAAGACAAATGCAGCTCATGCTGTCTAATCCATCTTTGGATCAATGCCGATGAAAAGTGATTAGAAAATGGGAAAGCCGTCTTGTTTTTTTTCACAGAATGATAAATTTTCCTTTCCTTATTTGAAACAAACTGCAATTCCTTCATTTCATGCTACTGAATTACAAAGATAATTTTTTTTAATTTAGGAGAAAAGCAAAATAAAAGAAAGAGGTTGACTTTGTTCATAATTTCATTTTTTCAAAAAAAGAAAAAATAACTTGTGGGTTTAATGTGCATTGATGGAAATTAGGAAATTTGAAATAGCCAGCATGTGCTGAGTTATAAAAATATCTCTTCTGCTTCTGTATAATGTGAAGTTCAGATTGCCTAACCTGTAGGGGCTGCTGTGAGCCAAAGTCTAGTGAGCCCATACACAGCTGAAGGTGAATAGGGACTGAATCAAGGAAGTCTTTCATAGACCCTCGGGACTCTGTGCATTGACTCATGAACAGTCCCTCATCTGAAGATTGTAGAGAAAGCCTGTGGTCCCACCAACACGAGGGACAGGGTATTTTCTATTTTTGCCACTAATCCAGCTGGTTATCATACCATCCTGTTTTGGACAGTGCTTATGGTCTACTGAAGTGTCCACTCCAGTTGCAAGACACAGAGTATTGAGTGTTCCCCAAAATGCTGAAAGCAATCAAGGTTGCACCATGCCTCACAGGAGCACCAAGGGTCACCAGGAGGGTATCAAGACCAGTCAAAGCACGATCCTTCATAAAGTCCTTTTTTAACCAGTCCAAACAACCAGGAGCTTCAATCCACTGGTGGCCTCTGCATGCTTTTGGAGCATCTGATAGCAAGATAGCTTCAAAGGGTATGGCAGGAATTGACTGTGGTAGAGAAGATAAGAAGGGATAAGATGTTTCTCTAAGCAATGCAGAGTAATTGATGCCTGATACTTGGGATAGGATGTATCAGACGTTATACCGAAGGAGGTGAGTTTCTGATTGATGGTATATTTGGACAACTTGTAGTTGGCATATGGTTTATGGCTGAATGGATTAAGGTTTGACGTCATTTTCATAACAGAATTTATTGCAGTAATTATTATATTTTATATGGCATTCCTCCCTATAAAAGTTACCCTAATTGATCTTTTAAAATTTGCCAGTTATTAAAGCCTTTAGGAAGTGCAGAGAGAATTAAATATGTGGCACAGAGGAGACACCCTACTCATAAGTGGAACTTCCCTTGCAGGACACAAAGCTGACAGTAGGAGGAGCCCAGCCCCCAGCTCTTTAATTCCTAAGTGAGGAATGAGCCTGTTTTGACACAACCACCACCATCTGAGCACCTCCACTCCCAGCCTCACCCATGCAAAGAGGTCCCCATGGACAGGGGCCAGTTTTTCCCATCTGGGAGCACAGTTTCCTGCTCCCCAGTCAGACAGCAAGCAGGAGAATTAATTCTGTCATGCAGCAGAGCATAGAAGGGAGACACACAGCCTTGACTAGGAATGAGCTGCAATATTGATCAATATTCCTTTTTTCTCACTACTTTGTTAGGTGCCAAAGCACATGCTGGTGGAATGGGTCTATCCTCCAGACATCGGAGGAGGAAACCTAAGAAAAATCTCAACCTGAGAAGAGAATTATAGAATGTTCTGAGTTGGAAGGGATCCACAAGGATCATCAAGTCCAACTCCTGTCCCTGTACAGGACAAACCCAAAACTCACACCATGTGTCTGAGAGGGTTGCCCAAATGTTTCTTGAATATTGTCAGGCTTGGCACCATGACTACTTCCTTGGGAAGCCTCTTCTAGTGCTCCACCACCCTCTTGGTGAAGAACTTTCTCCTAATATTCAACCTAAACCTCCCCTGGTACATCTTTCTGCCATTCCTGAGTAATCAAGACAAAACAGTGTCTAACATGTAAGAAAAAGACATAGAAAGGCAGAAACAAAAGCTTTGTAGCTTTTTCCACTACTATTTTCAGGACTAACAGAGAGATGGGACTGGATTTGAGAGCTCAGTTACAGACTGAGTCCAGATCCTGCATGTAAGCTTTGAGACAGAGCTCCAGCCAAAGCAAAAGCCATGGACAGCAGAAGGCTGAACACACCAAGTAGCTCATAAGCAAGAATGAGTAAATCAGAAAAATCTGCAGAGCTCCGCTGAGCACGGCTTTCACTGACCTCGACACAAGTAAAGATCTGTGTTTAAAATGAATGCAAAGCTAGATGCAGGCAAGAAGAGAAGAATATGCATTTGATTTAAACTTCTCTGATGGAGCTGGATCGAAGGACTCCTGCTGAGAGGGAGGGCAGGAGTGTCACTTTTATTGCTTTCAAAACTGGCACTAAGCACAGAAGAAACAAAGCCTTTCTTCCTTTAAAGGCTGCAAAGCCTCCACTTTTGTACCATGCTGTTGTAGCGCATGTGAACCCCTCCTGATGACTAACTCAAGCACTGAAATTTCTTTAGCAATTAACTCACAGGGAGGAGCAGTGTTGGAGATGCTTTACCTGGACAATAGAGATCTGTGCAGGAAAATATTTCCTGTGTGGCACAAAGTGCCTTGAAAATAGCCACTATCCTGCTTTACTGTGGAGAGCTGCCAGTTGCAAGAATTTAGACCCTGGGAAGTGTGTATTTAGGAGGAAGCAGAGAAAAAAACTTGCATGTTGGAACCTACAGTCTGCCAGGAAAAGGGCAGACTTTTAACTGAAGAATTTGCAGAAAGATTTCAAACAATAGGATTTATTTTGTAGTAACTGGGTAGGTAAAGAACAACTTCAAGCGATGGGAGTGATTAGGAAAAACTCTGCTGTCTGAGTTAGTACCAATCTAACATTTCAATATGCATCTGTTTGGGCAGCAAAATGTGCCTTAAAGATTATGAAGAGATAACTACAAACCTGCTGAAAGCCACTCTCTCTTTATTGTAATCTTAAAAATGAAGGCTTGGGTCCCAGAAACCAGAGAGTTTTTAATTTTAATCACTTAGGCAAGGTTTTTTTATGCAAATCCTGCTATGGTTGTCTCCAAGCCTTTGGTTCCTTTCATGCTTCCTGGCTGCAAATAAGCTGTTTAAGGGATAAACATTCAGACTTCTGTGACGCATCAACAAACACAGTTCATTCACTTTTCTGCTCAGGGTCTACACTACCTTTCAGTTTGGCCTGGGATAAAATGCAAGGGCAACAGTATGCAATCTCCATGCACAGGCTGACTGCGAGGTATTTTAGATTGGGTATTAGGAAAAAAATCTTTACTGAAAGACTGGTGAAGCACTAGAAGAGGCTGCTCAGAGCAGTGATGCAGTCACCATCTCTGGAGGTGTTCAAAAGAACAGTAGATGTGACACTTTGGGGCATGGTTTAGTAGGCACGGTGGTGTTGTTTTGGTGGTTGGACTTGATGATCTTAAAGGTCTTTTACAATATTAATAATTCTCTGGTTCTGTTTGGGAGGAGAATGAGCAAAATAAACCCAGCTTTCCTGAAATACTCTTCTCAGATTCAAAGTCCCTTCAGGTGAAGAGCGATAATCTGTCCCAAAGTCCAGCATAACAGGAGCAAAGGAGTCTTGCCTACAAGCCTGTAACTTCCTTTTGAAGTTAAAAAATCATCTCCGTCTTCCTTGTCTCATCTGACCTTGAGACTGCAAGAGAGAGAAACTTTACCACAGCTCATGGTAAAGTCACATGGAGCTCTATTATTCCATTAAAAAATTGACTTTTCAACTTTCAGTCATCAGATCTTGCTGTATGACTGCTTGTATCTTAATTCCCTAGCACTGAAAACTTAGCTTCAGGTAATGGTGTCTGCATCCCTGAGGTGGCCTAGGCTTGAGTGCAGATGGATGTGTGGTCAGGTATGCTTTGAACACGGATCCTGATGTACAATATGATTTTAATAAGGAATATCTGAGCATGCTTCCAATGGGAGCATTTTTATAGTTGAAGTATATAGAGAAAAAAGTGAATGTCACATGGAATAGATTTCATGTAATAAACTGAAAAAAAATCCCATGGAAATTCAAAGAATCATGTAATAGTTTGGGTTGAAAGAGAACTTAAAGATCTAGATCGACCCCTCCTGCCATAGTCAGGGACATCTTCTGTTAGATCAGGTTACTCAAAGCCTCATCCAGCCTGTTCTTGAACACTTCCAGGGCACCCATGACTTCTCCAGGCAACTTGTTCCAGTACCTCACCACCCTCACAGTAACTAATGTCTTCCTAATATCCACTCTAATTCTCCCCCTTTTCAGCTTAAAACCTTTACCCCTCGTCCTATCACTACACTCCCTGATAAAAATTTTGTTGGTTGTCCAAGAAGGACAATACCATATCATTGTGCTCTGAGGCTCAAGTTAGTTAAACATCAGCAATGTGCTTTGCTTTGCTTTGCTTTGCAGCAAAATAACTGCACCAAACACTGTCATGGTGGTTCCTGGGAGTATTAGGCACTATTCTGGCTCTCCTACTTGCCTACCTCTGACACACCATCCTGGCAACACTGGTCATTAGTAAGTTGATGCCAGGTCATTTGATGGCATTGGGGACACTTGATCTCAGCAGGATGTGGATTAGTCTCCAAACCTTTGCTACAGCAGTTCTGATTTGAAGTGTGGCATGTGATTGTTAACAGCAATGTGGAGCAGTGCTCTGCTCCACACACACGCTTCCCCCCTGCGCCTTCCAGTGCAAGGGAGAAGGGAGGTCTCAGGGAAGAGCCCCTTGGCTGCTGGGTGGGGTGAAAGCAGAATTCATCCCCAAACATGTCTACATATCTGCAGGATGCGAGACAAGCCCAGAGTCATTTGTCAAGGTTGCTTTTGATATGGATTGGTTCTTTCTCACATCAGTAATGGACTTTGTAAAAGAGAAAAGATGCAGTTGTCCCTTTCAGCTTTCAGTAACAGCTCTGGGGTAGTGGGCAGAAGGCAGTCATCTTTGTCTTTAAAGTGTACATTGTGCTAATTCATATCTAAAGTTTAAATGTGTCAGGATACTTAAGAGGAATATATGTATCACAGTATCACAGTATCACAAGGTTGGAAAAGACCTCTGAGATCATCTAGTCCAACCTATGACCCAACACCAACACCTACTCATCGTCTAAACCATGGCACTAAGTGCCTCATCCTATCTGCTTTTAAACACCTCCATGGACCATGACTCCACCACCTTCCTGGGCAGCGCATTCCAATGGCCAATCACCCTTTCAGTGAAGAATTTTTTCCTAATATCAAGCCCAAACCTCCCTCAATGAAGCTTGATACCATGTCCTCTTGTTCTGTCACTGGTCACCTGACAGAAGAGACCAATGCCTGCCTGCCTACAATCTCCTTTTAGATAGCTGTAGAGAGCAAGAAGTATTGGTACAAACCTTCAGATCTTTGCTAGAGATGCCTTAAAAATCATGTTTTAACACTGAAGCTGGAGAAATTCTCAACAGTAAACACGTGATTGTTGCATTTTTCACCTCTCACCCTAAAGAGACAGAAGATTTGTTTCTCCCTCCCATTCCTCTGTGCTTTCTTCAAATCTGACAATGTAGTAATTAATCTAAGAGGAACTGTGTATTCAGTGTTATGGGGTAATCAGTTTTGGTCGGTGTCCTGAAGAACAATATTTAAATCAAAACCAAGCCCCAAACAGGAACAGCACCATTCCTAGGAATTCCCAAAGGAGGTCTCTCCTATGCAGATATTTATTCCAAGTCTCAGTAGCACTTTTCTGACCTTGGAGTTGAAGGAGGAGAGAGGAAGCGCAAGAGGATTAGGAAAAGCATTGTATCTTGGAAAGGACTAAGGACAGCGGGACATGCTGCCAGGAGAGGCTGGGAAATTGCCAAGGCTGGAGAGAGACTTGGTAGCTTGACTTTGTGGTTGCTTATTTAAAAGGGAAATCAAAGATACAACAATGCAGGCAGATGGAGTGAAGCCAGTAAACATCCCTTCTGCTCTATGATGCTATATATGAAAGGGTTTAAGGATATTCCAGGATCCTTATGACCTTGTTCATGCCCACAAGGCAAGGAGTTTCCTACAGGTGAAGGAATTCATGCGTCATGGAAGGGTTTGGAATAAGTCTACAATGCTCTTCAATGCAAAATGAAAGCCAGACTTACGCTAACGTTAGTCTTATCACTTCCACCAGAAGAAATACTCCACCGATTTATAACCTAAACATACATAAAAGAGAAAAAATTCTTTTGTTGTTACTTTAATCCCTGGTATTTACAGTTCGTCTTCTCAGGACAAAGAAGGGGCATGATTTCCAGAGAGGTCCCCAGCAACAAATGGCAGAAAAAGGGGTGAAGAAAGCTATTTATTTTTCTTTGTACTGCTTTAGATGTTGAAAACCAATAGCTACTCTGGACTTGCCAATACTGATCTCCACAAGCTCATCCTCTTGGGTTACATCCAAGGAAAAATCACAACTTGAAGAAGATTCAGTCAATACGCAAAGGCCACCTTCACAGCTTCTTTCCAGCAGTTCAAAACCCTTTGATGCTGATACTGCCAATTTTAATTTCAGATAGATGCATCTCTGAAATGCCCCAAACATCTCAATCTATAAAACCCTCCTGCAAGCATATCATAGATTAACTTTTACATGGTATTTAGGCATTTCTCATTTTACACTTGTGTTGTACCTAAATCATAGGAGGAAAAGCAGAGAGAGATGAAATTCAGTGAAATGCAGTGGGATTCTGGGCCAACAGAGGCTTCTTTGATCTGAACCTACCTGCTACATTCACTGTTTTTCTCATTCTGTAACACTGGACAGCCCATAACAACACTTTGCCACACACAATAAAAGTAGGTTTAGCTGGGACCACATCTCTGGAGCTCAGCACAACAATGCTGTGAGATCTGAAAGTAGACCAAAGGCTCTGTAGTGCTCTGCTTCCACAAAGAACCAAACCAAACCTTTTGTTTAATCACCCTCTGAGCTCTAGTCTTGCCTCTAAGGGAGTCCCATGAAAATAAGTCCCACTAGTGCCTCCTTGGCCATACTGCTGGTCACTGTGTATTCTGGATCTGACTTTACCTGCAAATTACCAAGAAAGTTTTAAATAGCTCACCTTGCCCCTCTCCTGAGTGCAGACACAACCCAGATATCATTTCTTATTTCCAGTCTGGCTCTGCCACTTGTTTTTCCCTTCTGCTGAAGCAGACACCATAGAATCATAAAATGACTTGGGTCGGAAGGGACCTTGAAATTCCTTGATGTTCTATCTAGTTCAAATCCCCTTGCCACTCGCATGGACATGTTCAACTGGATCAGGTTGCTTATAGCCTCATCCAACTTGGTCTTGAACACCTCCAGGGATGGAGAATCCACAGCTTCTCTGGGCAAGGTAATCCAGTGCCTTGCCACCCTCACAGGAAAATAATTCTTCCTAATATCCTAATATAAATTCTCCCCTCTTTCAGCTTAAAACCATAACCCCTCATTCTATCTCTGCCCTCCCTGATAAAGAGCCCCTCCCCATCTTTCTTCTAGGCCCCCTTTAAGTACTGGAAGGCTGCTATAAGGCCTCCCTGGAGTCTTCTCTTCTCATCTCTCACAGCCTGTCCTTGAATAGCAGGTGCTCCAGTCCTCAGTTCATCTTTGTGGCCTCCTCTGGACTCGCTCTAACAGACCTGTGTCGTTCCTGTGTTGAAGACTCCAGAACTGAACACACTGCCTTGCAACCTTTCAGCTCTTGCCCAGAAAGCCTAATGGGCTGAGGCATGGGGGAGATGCCATCAGTCTGCCCTTCCTTATTTGTGTTATCCACATCACTCACTCCACAGGCTCTCAATATCTGTTTCTAGTACCAAATCTCCGCCCTTCTGAAAGGCTGCAAGGTCTTCCCTCAGCCTGCCTCCCTCAAAGAGTCTTCTCGCCCTGCTGTTGGGGAAAGCCGCGTATATTGTGATCAACTGCCACAAATACCCTTATGCTACATATTATTAGCAAGGAGCCTTCAAGAAGTGCTGCCACCATCACCACTTAAATCCCATTGCTGTGGCTTTCCTAAACAACTGCTGCCTTCGCTTCCAACTCAACCCCTAAAAGTGATTTAGTAGATTTCTGCTGCTCCTACCCCCTGTCCCCTCTCCTTTCCACCTAGATTTCCTCAAGGCTGTTCTGGTTTCCAGTTCCTAACTATGAGTGGATGGATGGGGCACTCAGAGATGACCTGAACAAGGATGCAAAGAACAGACACAGGGAACAGAGATAAGACAACACAGACTCCATTCACCATGAACAGACATGAAGACAGACATTCTCCTTCTGGGCTGCTGACCACTCTATAAATAAGCTAACAGTACCTCTGCGACTCTCCATGTCCTGTGTGGTGCACATGTGCTTGTTGTCACATACATGGACAGAAAATCAAGGTAAAGCATTCAGTGAGTGCTCCTAAACTTTCCCGCTTCTTCCTGTGCTCCTGCTGGCAGTGGAGAGCTCTAGGGAATGATGGTTCTGCAAGTGTCTGACTAACCTTGCTGTCGATTGATGGAGACTCCTTCTCCTTCTCTGCATGTTGGAGTTTTCTGTTCAGGTCTTGGAACATGTCTTGGTGACGTTTTCTTGTGTGCATGATTTTCTGAAGGAAACAAAAGAGCCAGAGGTCAGCAGCTAGAGAGAAACAACTTGTTTCCCCTTCCACCCCTCCACCCCCCAAGTTACATATGCCAATAAGGGGGAAGGGGAAAGATTTAGATTAGATGTTAGGAAGAAATCCTTCACAATGAGGGCGGTGAGGCACTGGAACAGGTGGCCCGAGGAGGTTGTGGATGTCCTCTCCTGAAGGTGTTCAAGGCCAGGTTAGATGGAGTCTTGAGCAGCCTGGTCTAGTGGGAGGTGTTCCTGCTTATGATAGAGGGTTGGAACTGGATGATCTTTAAGGTCCCTTCCAACCCAAACCATTCCATGATTCCATGATTCTATGGTTCTATGATTAAAACTTGTTTTTATTTCCCTGCAGGTGCAATCTGGCATGCCTAAACTACCTTCAAAGCTTACTTAGGACCCAGTGCAGTTTATTTTCAGATGAAATGGTAGGAGAAATTGGAAAACACAAATTTTTGACCTTATGGTTACCCTAAACCTGCAACTTCCAACTGTTTATACTATGGAATTTGTGATTGACTGGTAGTATCCTATCAGCTGGACTTAGGAAGCTTTGCTGACCTTCCTTAACTGGTATCTGTCCCCAAGTCCAGTCTGTTCTCAGTATGCTTCCTTTGCAAATGTTTTCAGACTTCAACAAAACAGGTAGGGTTTGGGCAGCAATTCCATCAGAAACTATTCCACAATATCCTTTTCTTTGTATTTCTACCTTCTACTGCCCTGAAGGAGAGGCAGGGTCAGTTTCTACAAGGAATTCCCTTTGCATGTAAGAACATGGCTGTCTTGTGCTCTGCCAAGTGCTATATAATTTGAAGAAGGTGGTTCAAATAGTTTGGGGCCAACTTGAAGTATCAGATTAGACGTACCCATCACGTCTCAGTTTCAGACCAAGTTCACAGCCTGGAGCTCTGAAGTGATTCTAGTGTTAAGGCATTTCCTCGTGGGCCCTTAATGTGACTATTTTGGAATAAGCTAGCAGCTTTCAAGGGAAAGGACAGCTCTGCTGGAAAAGATGCAATGACTGGACTCAGGATAGCTGCACTAGCCCTCAGTAGCTTCACAGACTCTTTGTGGATGATTGGCTTTTTCAAAGCTTTCCACCCTGAGCCTCAGGTGTGAGGACAGACATTTCTCTACGGACAGTATAGACTCTTCCACCCAGGATGATTCTGTGAGGTTCATTAATAGATGTGAAAGACCAGGGTTGATGATGGCATGACATTGGGCACATATTACTTGCCTTTTTGTTAAGCAACAGATCTTGTGAACAAAAGACAAGGCATTTTAGAATAGAATAGAATAGAATAGAATAGAATAGAATAGAATAGAATAGAATAGAATAGAATAGAATAGAATAGAATAGAATAGAATAGAATAGAATAGAATAGAATAGAATAGAATAGAATATTTCAGTTGGAAGGGACCTACAACGATCAGCCAGCCCAACTGCCTGACCAATTCAGGGCTGACCAAGTTAAATCTTCTATTAAGGGCATTCTCCAAGTTCTTCTTAAACATTGACAGGCTTGGGGCATCAATCACTTCTCTAGAAAGCCCATTCCAGTGTTTGACCACCCTCTTGGTAAAGACATGCTGTCTAATGTCCAGTCTAAACCTCCCCTGATGCATCTTTGAAGCATTCCTACAGGTTCTATCACTAGATTCCAAGGAGAAGAGATTGACACTTCATTCTCCATTGTTTCTTCTCAGGAAGCTATGGAAAGCAATGAAGTCATCCCTGAGCCTCATTTTCTCCAAACTAGACAAGCCTGAAGTCCTTAGCTCTAGGACATTCCTTCCAGCCTTTTCACCAGCTTTGTTGCCTTCCTCTGCATGCATTCAAGGACCTTCATATCTTTCTTAAATTGTGAGTCCCAGAACTGCACACAGTACTCAAAATGAGGCCACATCAATGTTAAATACCTTGGGATAATCACCTCTTTTGACTGACTGGTTACACAGGATGCAGTTTGCCCTCTTGACTGCCACTTTAGTCCACCAACAAAATATATCATAGAATCATAGAATCATAGAATTATCTGAGTTGGAAGGGACCCAAAACGATCATCGAGTCCAACTCCCATCCCCACACAGGACAACCCCAACATTCACATCATGTGATTGAGGGTGTTATCCAAATGCTGCTTGAATACTGGCAGACTTGGTGCCATGACTGCTTCCCTGGGGAGATGTTCCAGTGCTCCACCACCCACTGGATGAAGAACGTCTTCCTAATATCCAATCTAAAACTCCCCTGGCACATCTTCCTGCCATTCCCTCTAGTTCTATCATAGGTCACAAGAGATATCAGCAACTGTTTCACCTCCTTCCCTTGTGAGAAGGCAGTGAAGAGCTATGAGATCCCCTCTCAGTCTCCTCTTCTCCAGGCTGAACATGTGTGTGTGCCTCACAAACATGATTGTGGTGCACTCACCTGTACCATTCCATAAGCATTTTGCTCACAGAGAAGACATTACAGGCCTTTGGCAAACTGATGTAGCATCTTCATTTACAAATGTTCACACAGAAGCTACTACTCCATAAATTAAGCATGAGCAACTATAAATCAGCCATTTCTTTAGCAGCACAGGGTAAGCCTTACTAGGGAGCAGCACAACTCTTTCAACCCACCATTTTTAAACACTTGAAGCACTTTGACAAAAGCAGCCCTCCTGTAAAGGTGCCATAAAGGAAAAGGCAGCATTTCTCTTTCTTATCTTACCCCTCCAATAAAAACAAACCATTCAGAAAGGGATGTACTCACCTCAAAATCTAGCTCTGCATACCGGGATTTCCGCCTCTGGGTATTCAAAAGAAAAAGAGATGGGTGGAGGTTAGTAAGGGGTTGATGCTGATGATTGGGTATAAACACATCCACACAGCAAATAAACCAGGGAAAGTCTTTCTTCTTTTCCTTCTTTCTACATCTTTAACATGTTTCTCTGGCTTTACAGGATATAAAGTGCCAGTCATTTAGAGGGATCTCTATCAATAAAACATCCTCGAGGATGACTGAGCATGGGCTGAGCATGGGAGTTTGGTCAACTAAAGCTTTATTCTAGTTATGAGCTTGCAGACCGTTCACAGAATGGGAAGCAGAGAGGGAGTAGTAGATGAGTCAACTGATCCGCTGGAGCTTTGGAGCACCAGCAAGGGGAGACTGAGATTTGGGTGATAATGGCCAAGACCTGCTCTCTGATAACAGGCAAGAAAAGGGTCAGATACCCCAGGTCAGACATCAGTATAAGATCTAAGGTGTAGGGAGAACTGCTGATACATGTAATGAGTTATCGCAGGTGGTTTTTTTGATCTGTATCCTGACTGAAGTCATTGAAATGGGAAACAGAGGTAGAGGATAGAAGGAGAAAAGATAATGCCAGCCATGCGACTTGCTCTAAAATGAATCCTCTTTGACAAACCAACATTTTTCTTAGACTTTGCACTGCCTGTAGGGCTAAAGACAGTTCATCCAGCAATGGAATATGTCTATGGAAGTTGTGAGAGATTACAAACATTACATTACAATATGGTATCACCAGTGACTCCTCATGATAATATAATATTGGCACTGCATAGTGGGCTTCATTTGGTGTAAGGTTCTACTTTTGAAACAACTAATGTGGTCAGCATTGAGGACAAGGCATCATTTTAGGCTAAGAACATTACAGAAATTTATGTGCTTACCTCCAAAGAGCTCATGGAGAGGGTGGAGACGGTCTCGCTCTTGGACACCACACCTGAGTTCCCTGAGTCACCTGTGTCACACAGGCTGTTGGGAATCTGTGACTCATTGGTGATATTTTGTGGAGCCAGCTGCTGCTGCTGCTGTATCATGGGAGAACCTTGGACCTCGCTGCACGTCACGGTTACAGGTTCCCGTGGAGGACTCTTGACAACAAAGCCTGGGTCAGTAGCCATACTGAGGTGGATGAGCCGTGTCTGGGGCATCTGGTCAATATTGATGCTGTATTTGCTTTCATCTTTGGGCGGTTTGGCCCGTAAGGTAGACGTGTTGGTAGGCAGAA
The DNA here is from genome assembly GCA_033556795.1 of Tapera naevia. NCBI lineage: Eukaryota > Metazoa > Chordata > Aves > Cuculiformes > Neomorphidae > Tapera > Tapera naevia. Next base: position 1,205,066 of record JAUMJJ010000063.1, read on the forward strand.
TGACGTAACTGGTGTCCAGTGTTTGCTCTTGAGCCCGGGAGAGTTCGGAGTCCAACTTCTTGAAGATGTCCCCATCACAGATGTAGATGGATTTAGGCGGTTGGTTCTTGTCCTTCTTCAGAGTGAGACTGTGATTGCTGAACTCATTCAGGTTGATAGCCCCCAGGTAGTGTGGTGAGCCCTGAAGATGCATCTTAGAGACATTAGCTGGAAGACTGTTAAAGTTTGATGACCCTTTCTGGTGATTGAGTTTCAATTTCTCTTCATCTGGTAGTGATGGACGCTTCAGTGTTCCTGTGATAGTTGAGGTCCTGCAGGTGGTGATGTCTTTATTCAGCACTAAGGAGACAGACAAGTATCCTTAGCACCTCATCTAAGCTTTCGTTAACACATCAAAACATTTCCCACAGTCACACCATGCCAGCATTTTCCCTTGGATCTCTCAGAAAAAGCTGTGGTGGCAGAACACTGTTTTGCACTGGGATATTTTTTATATCCAAGATAGTGAAGGCAAAGCTAAAGCTGGGGATGAAAAAATCTTTCTCATTTTGAAAAAATTCTCTATGCTGCAAATTTTCCAAGACAGTCATGGCCATCACATATTATCACATCAATAACAGCGTCTTGAAAAGCATATACATGTCTATATCTTCAGTACATGTAGTATATGTCAGTGTATATACAATACTTATTAATATCTTATAAAATAGCAGAATTTTTTAAAATAAAAGGTTACTTTCATATAAAAAACCTATTTTGATTCTTAAATACTGAAACGCATATTCTTTTTTAAACTTGCCAAAATGCCTCAGGTTGATCTTTTCACAGGAACTGTTTCAATATCAATAACCTAGAATTTTATTAAACACCACATTTTATTAGAAATTTCTAACTGCGCTCCAAAAAGCTTACATTCGAGTAATCATGCCAAGCCTTTGTGGGAGCTAATTACATAGCAGTTCTCAGTTTCCCTTGAGGAAAGGAAGGGGTGTTATGAATATTCCTTAATAGGAGAGGGGAACCTTAAACTGAGGATGAGGCGAACATGTCAGTTAGGAGAGATATAAAGGACACATAGACACTCATTCCCACACAACGCTTTTCACAACAAGACATTTTTTCTTTTTTCTAGGCATAGGAATCTATTACTCCATTGATTTCAGGCTGCAACCAAGTTCTTAAGAAGATAATGACATCAGCCTTGAGGTCTCTGAGGACGGCAATCACAGACTGTGGGGCAGGGGTGAACTGGTGCAGGACTGAAGGCTACTTACCTGGCATTTCAGCACAGGAAAGGGGAAATAAATATATGTTCCTCTTTCACCCATCTCAGAAGGTAAAAAAAAAAAAGGTTCTTTGCCCTGTTTTTTTCTTAATGGACCAGAGATAAGGATCTTTGGGTTAATCTGGTACTATTCGGCTGCTCCACCTGGTACAGAGGGAGGACATGACATTGGCATCCCATGGGACTGAGGACACACTAATACTGGGAGTGATGGGTGTTGGAAGAGCAAAGCTCCTCTCAAAGACTACAGAGCAGGTGAGGCAGGATGACAAGGAGACCAAGCAGAATAGAAGAACTAGTAAAAAGCTTTGAAAGTTAAACACGCTGGGTATAACTATGGTAGTCGTGGTCATCCTGACATTACTAAAGGACACGCTAGGATAAATCAAAGTATTACAGCGTATTCACGGCACACACTGCAGGAAGATGTTACTGAAGTTAAACCCTTCACTTGCAGGTGTCAGTAAGTTTTATTGATTCAAGTTCTTCTCCATACTCACATCAGATGCAGAAAATAGGTTTGGAGAGGTTTGCACTTGGCAATCTCCAAACAGAGCGGAGTGAGATTTCAATATTGAGTCATGGGCCCAATCCTGCCACTGAATCTCAGCGGGGAGGTTATGAGCGGTATCAGGCATAGCTCCAATCCATCATAACATGAGAGCTGGTGCTTCCAGGAGAAATAATGGCCAGAAACCAAACGACAGATTTCTTTTTTACATTATTTCAATTTTTCATTATTCAATAAGTAGAATGAATAGGATGATTCAGAAAGATCTCTGAAATGGGGACTATTATTAAGTACTTAGCTTGGTAGAGACTAACAGCATTTTATCAGAGGAGGAATATCTCTTCAGGCAGACATAACAAACAAACTGTATAACTCTACGCAGGTAAAGGCAGGGAAGCCTATGCTGTTTGCAAGCTGCTGATCCAGGGTCTTCTGCCCTGAAGTGATGTAAAACCAATCAGATTCTTCCTTTCCTCTGTGAAGCTCAATTTGGGAGCAAGAAACTCATTAGCAGATCCAGAAAGTCTCCCCAATTGCAGGAGTCCAGGGTCAGCCTTGGTTGCTAGCATAAGTGTGTGCCAACATGCAGCCTGGATGCATGTTTGTTGAGCGCATGTTCAAGCCAGATCTGGCCTGTATTTTGCACATGATTGTTTGGAACTGAGATCTTGTCAAAAAGGAAGGAGAAAGATAAGTGAGAAGAAGAAGACAGTTAGGAATTAGGTTAGAGAGTGTGAGACAGAGAAACAGGAAGAAAAATAACGGATAGACCCTGAAAAGAGATAAATGGACAGAAAGAGACCATGAAATAAGATATCACAGGGATAAGTGAGATAAATACACTGTGACTGTGATAAGCACAAGGGAGAGGGAGTGACGCAGAGAGAAGGACAGGGAAAGATAAATAAGTTATAGATAGGTATTAGATAGATAAATGATAGTGACAGTGATAGACAATATACAGAAACACAGTGGCAGAGATGAATGTTGACAGAGATAGAAATACATAAATAACAGGTACAGCAAGAAAGACAGCTGAGGACAGAGATAAATAAGTGATTGCAAGATACAGAGAAAGAGATGAATTATAGATAAATACATTAAAAGCAAATAAATAAATGATAGATTAGATAATGAAAAAGATAAATGAAAGGGACAGGTAGGCGTGTATAGAAAGAGAAAGAAAATGAGAGAAACAGAAAGAAAGAGAAAAGGGAGAGAAAGAAGGAAATGCGGGAAGATGGAAAGACAGAAAGACAGACAGAGAAAGAAAGAAAGAAAGAAAGAAAGAAAGAAAGAAAGAAAGAAAGAAAGAAAGAAAGAAAGAAAGAAAGAAAGAAAGAAAGAAAGAAAGAAAGAAAGAAAAAGTAATAATGAGAGAGAGAGACATAAGCTTTTATTTGATAATGTGACTAAACACACAGTATGTACTGTCCTTGGCTAGGGAAGATCCTGGTTTGGAAGATATGAATTATATGCAAGTGCCAAGCAAGCTGGTACTACTCTTTCTTGGGAGAGGGAAGAAGTCTGGGACTGTAAATGAAAGGCTATATGTCTACAAAGGATAAGAAAAAAAAATCCCAGCCAAATGGTCAGGCATGCCAGGAGAGGACAAAACCTGCAGAGACTAACAGGTAGCAAAGGAGAATCCAGGCAGCATAGACAACCCCAGTGGAATGAGCGAAAAAGGAGTTATGGGGAAAGGGGCTGTCAATTCATGCAAATCTTCAGGATGAAGATGACTGTGTGTGATTGAACACACGGCCAAAGGTGCAGGCAAAGGAGGAGAGACCTGACTCACCTCCATATATGCAGTTACAACTGCACTAGAAGTGTGCACGGAACCAGGTGGTGTGATGGGAAGGCTCTCCAAATTCCAGACCTTCTCAAAGACACCTCTCCTAAGCACAGAGCTGTCTGAGGTTGGTGTGGCCCCCTTGGACAAAGGTTGCTAAAGCAAAGAAGGATCACAGTAGGAAGAGATGCATCCAATCTCTTCTTCCTTGATTCTCTTCTGTGCCACCACATTATATGGGACATACATAAGATATAATACCTTGGAAGCAAGGCTTGTCTTGGTTAAAAGGCCAAGAGAGCTATGGGGAAGCAGGACAAGCAAAGCATGGGGGAGAATTAGGGGTGTTGCTTTCTTTTGGCCAAGGTTGAGACAAAGGGCAACTCACACAAATACCATGCAAGACACTAAGACATACACAAATAAAAGAGAAAGGAAAAAAAAATGGCCTAGTTCAATCCCCAAACCAGGTCACTTGTTGATTCTCACCTGTGATGTGCTCACCTGATCTACAAGCCATATCCACGTCCTTCTCAAAATCCGTCTGAAAGATAGAGAACACAGAGGATGTGGTCAAAAGGAAGTGTTGAGGGGAAAAAAAGCCATTTGGAAAATGCAATACCCCACTTTATTTAGTGAGGCAGGCAAAACCATTACCATAGAAGTGGAGGAAAGGAATCTGAAACATGTAAACAGGTCATTTTTGATTCCTCATGTGGCTTTTGAACCTCAGGCAGTGGTAAAGCTATAACAGTGCTTCTCAGTTGGATTCATATGCTCACCTATACACCGATGCCTGGGCTGCCTGATTGAAATATCTCCCTGGAACATGTTTATGCATATTCCTAAAAACCAGGGAACTGGTTCCTGGCCTGATCTGCCTTGGATGTATCACCCCACGCTTAGTCTAAGTGGATTCCCCTCCACCTATTAAAAAATCTGGGGATGCCACTTTATGAGAACACTCTATACCCACTGGGCTTTCTTGTGATCTACCACAAATTTACACGAAGTGGAAACAAATCTCTGCTTCTGAAACTCAGCATATAAAATCAATAGCTCCTGCAGACACAAAAGCTGAAGAACTTTTTCAAGTGGTCTGTACAGCCAAACGAAACTGCTTTCTTCTCCCAGTATGAGTTAAGCCTTTTTTCTAAAGCTTTTAGCAGACAACATTTCAAAGAATGGAACACACTGAGTCACAGTGTGCCATAGGTTATCAGAGTTATGGAAAGAGCACTGACTAGCAAAAGGTAGAAGAGTTCAGTGATGATTTCTGTATCATTTCAGAAAGAAGACACTTAGTAGACCTGTGATTAAATGCATTCTGGTTTAATATTAAGAAGAGTGTGAAAAAAATCCTCATCCCATTACGATAAACACTTGAATATTTGGAGTTGAGATCCAAGAGTTTTTGAAGAGCTGATTGAGAAATTATCTTGACCTTCTTGATGTTAATTATTTGGGATATCAAACAAATCTGAAAGGAATTGGAGAGAAATAAGACTGAGCTAACATTTAAATGGGCAAATGGGATGACACGGAAAAATAGAATCTCATTTTGCATGATAGGAGTTCCAGAAAAATGTACCCGAACAGTTTGTACTAATTCTACTGATAAATAAATGAAAGACAGGTTTTTGTTTAATACTAGCCAACATGATTTTGTGGAAAACAGGTCTACTTAGCTAAGCTTCTTTGCACTTGTTGAGCAGATCTGGAGCTTACTGGGAAAGGTAATGGCAAAAATACCATCCAGCAAAGTTTTTGATTTCTTTGCTTATTTTACAACTCAGTCACTATGAAATAAAATCGTGCCCCTCTAAAAATATCTGTGAGGATTTATTATTCACCTGAACTTTTTGTGACTGAATGTGAAGAAAGTGATTGTAAGCTCTCAACTTCTCAACACATCCATCAGTAGTGCAAAAGTAAATGTAGTCTCAGCACTAAAAACTCATAGCTGACACAGAATTCTGCAAGGTGGTTGATAATGAATGAAAACAGAGAGTTATATGGAAAGACAAAACCCTGAAACTTCAGAATATAACACATGGGATGGTGACAATAGAACAACAAATATAGCATCCACATTTTTAAAGGATGGTAAGAGTCTGAAGGGCTTGTGGAAAGGGGTTATATAAATAATTTGAAGTCATGTCTTACAGAGGGAAAATAAAAAAGCTCAACGTGTTAATTTTCCTTACCATTAGCTGAGCGTGTCCGTTCTGAAATGACCCCCCTGAATCTCCATTGCCCTCTTCCTGACGATCTACAACTCGGCACTTCACAGCATCCTGGACCTGCAGAAACAAGCACATTTGCAAAAGTCAGAATCAGATGGACTACCTCCCATATGAGGACAGGCTTGAGAGATTTGGACTTGTTTAGCCTGCGGAAGAGAAAGCTGCAGAGAGACCTCACAACAGTCTTCCAATACTTAAAGGAGGCCTACAGGAAAGATGGAGAGGGGTTCTTTATCAGGGAGTGCAGGGATAGGAGGAAGGGGACAGGTTTTAAGCTGAAAAAGGGGAGATTTAGATTACCTATTGGGAAGAAATTCTTTACTATTAGGGTGATGAGGCACTGGCCCAAGTTGCCCAGAGAAGTCATGGATGCTCCATCCCTAGAGGTGTTCAGTGCTAGGCTGGATGAGGCTTTGAGCAACCTGATGCAGTGGGAAGTGTCCCTGCCCATGGCAGGGGGAATTGGAACTGGATGGGCTTTAAGGTCCCTTCCAGCCCAAACCATTCTGCGATTCTACGATTCTATGATATCTCACATACTAACAGCTCAAGTCTGCTATGGGTATCCTGCGTAACTGTGTTGGTCAGTTCTAGTTGTTTGATTTATATAGTCAATAATAAAAACGTATTCTATTTTGCAGCTTAAAATACTTTAACAATAGATGCTACTGTATAAATCAATATATTGGAGTCTACGATATCTGATTTTCAACGTAAGGTACCTGCAATATGTATATCTGTCGCCCAACACTGATATCAGAGGAAATCAGGGCCACAAATGTGGTGAAGACTTTAGAGGAGAAGCCGTATGAGGACAGGCTGAAGTCACACAGTCTGTTCAGCTTGGAGAAGAGGAGACTGAGGGGAGACATCACCGCTGTTTATTGCTTCCTCACAAGGGGGGGGAGGAGGAGGAGCAGGTGCTGCTCTCTTCTCTATAGTGACCAATGATAGGACCCAAGGGAATGGCAGGAAGATGTGCCAGAGAAGGTATAGACTGGACATTAGGAAAAGGTTCTTCTCCCAGCGGATGGTGGAGAACTGCAACCATTCCCCAGGGAAGCAGTCACAACACCAAGTCTGCCAGCATTCAAGAAGCATTTGGACAACACCCTCAGACACAGGGTGTGAATGTTGCGTTGTCCTATGCAGGGATAGGAGCTGGACTCAATGATCCTTGTGGGTACTTTCCAACTCAGGACATTCTATGATCCTCTGAAAAAAATGCCGGGGACTGCAGCGGGAGTTCAATGCAGGCCCATATTCATAATGTAATTAGGTGAGGAGTCTCAGCCAAACTAGTGGTGTAATTCCATTCATTTAATTGGCCTGACATAAGAAATTAATCTGTTTTACTTAATTTAAAAGAGCTAAAAGAAGATAAAATGAATATTGAAAAAAAAAACTTTCCTGTCTCTGTTATTAATAGTCTATCCACTCTGCAGGATGAGAAGAAGAAAAGAAACATAAAAAATTCATCCTTTTCTTCCCTGATATCATTTACCATTTTAAATCTCCACACGGAGGCTGGAGAGAATTTACTCAGTTTCCTTGCTTGATTATTGCCAGATTTACTTTCTAGCTTGAATATCTAGGTGCTAATGCCAACATACAATCATTCTGAAAATATTGGTGCAAGCTGAAATCAAAGAAATTAGTAGTTTTTATTAGTATTCCATTTTTTTGGGGTGCAAACATTCTGGTGTTAAATAAGCAAAACCTGCCGTGTTAGCTAATCTAAAGCCGTGTCCTGAATTTCACTCTGCAGTACACTCAGCACGACAACCGTTTATCCATGCTTCCGTCTCTTTGACCAATAATGTCATGGTCATTTTTGTCTACACAAAGGCAAAAGTTCATAGGATTAGAGAAGCTACCAAGCTGACTGGACATTTTACAGATGTTTTGTTTGGTTATACAAAATAATGACTCATTCATCTCACCTCCCGCCTGAGGATGCAATGGACCATAACGATGACAAAGCCCTCTAACGAGTCAAAGACGGCAAAAAGAATCTGGAAGAGTGCTGACCGTCGATCCGTGATTGCTAGGACTGCAGACATCCAAGTGAGAGCCAGGAGAGGTAGGACCACGCAGGAGCTCCAAAGGGATGCCCTGTCAAAGGAGAGTAAAAGAGAATTCAGCTCTACTTCAGCTTCACCTACTTCCACATGGGATGCTGATACAGCCTCCTGATCCCATGGGGCTTCAGAAGACTTCATCAGCAGATGTATATTTTTGCTAGATGTCTTCTGAGCCCCTGTCACAGGGAAGCAGGAAGATGCTTTGCACACTCACACTACCAAAAACAAGTGACACACGTTTCTACGGGAGGGACTACTTTTCAATGGTGCAGTCATGCATAAAACTTGAGGTGGGGAGGAAGGATGCAGATACCTTACTCCCCCTTTCACACCCTTCCCACTCTATGTCACTAGTCCACAATGATGACATTTCCCAACGAGGAGAGACAAAACACAATCACTGTTGATTGTCAAAGGGAAGTGGAACAGTTGCAGCAGGAACTGGTTTGTCACAATGGTTGTCGGTATTTGGGTTACAGACACTTGGACTTCCACAGCACATGGAAGACACCAACACCGGGGACATGTATCACGGTTTCAAGTGACTGAAATGGACAAGTACAGAGCTCATATGGAAACTGACGCTTTGCTGTTGCTCCCTCACTCTACAGCTGATGGTACCTACAACACTACATAAATGAACATCAGGAGAACTGAGATCTAACCCAATTTTTTTGTGAATAGAAGGTATTCTGCTTTCTTTCGTGATCTCCCCAGATGAATGTTTTGAAAAAGTTACAGCTATTTCTATATTTAGCAATTATTGTAAGTAAGTTTACTCTTGGGTGGACATTCTGGGCTAAAATAACTTAAGATTCAAGCCACTTCTTTACTAACAAGGCAGAAAATTGGACCAAACAGTTTTCTGTAAGGTAAGTATTGCCCCATGAACCTCCACCTTATCTATGAATGATGGTTCTCAAAACGGGAAAGCAGCTCTGTTCCCATGGACTATTTCATCGTTCAACTCTCTGACTAAAAAAGGTCCCAACCAATTTTAACAGCTTACTAGAGAGATTTTAAGCTGTCAGTCATCCTATTTATTTGGCAGCACTGAGGCACCAAGAGTAAGAGGAGAATTTCTTTAGGCTTTTATCTAACAAATAAGAGTAGATCTATGTATAGGCTGAATAAGTTAAGCTTCAAGATATTTTGGTCTAGAAAACCTCAACCTACACACTAACAAAGAAATAAAGGTGATGAAAATTACAGGACAGATATCATGACACACATTTTACAGTACTTACATAGGACTTGCTTGCCATTTTCTGATTAACGATCAAGTTTTTAATAATGTTTACTTCCTGTTCTCCAGGTATTGCTCTCACAGACCTCAGTGAGAGATTTTCCTGAACAAAGCTGGAGCTTGGACACAGGTATGTACATCAGGATGTAACACCCTGGCTTTAATTAAGAGTTTTTCAAGGCTTGTTTTATCAGTTCTGCTGTAATGACCATGTACTGAAGTGATAGGTTATTTTTATAGTCATAATAATACTTTCATTGCAAATATTCCTACAACCTATCCAGACTCAGATATGTTCCTTGGCCATATTATTAAGCAATGTAATTTAACTAAGGGAGCAGGTAAATGGAATATACATTTTTTATTTCGAGTTAAAACAAGTATTATGTAAGGTAAGGGCCAAGCTATAATATTATACCTTGCAATTTTATACAGGATGACAAACTTAATATTCTTTATTGTCCAATACAAATTATGATATCAAATTCTTATTAAAAAAAAAAAGCAGCAGCCAGACATCTCTCAACCAAACAACTCCTAAACAGAAGGTTTTACTCCACTTCTCCCTCAGCCCTCTGAAATTTGCCTCATTATACTGAAATCTCTCTTTACTGTTGTCTGCAGTGGTACATTAGTAAAACTGGCTGAGTAGTAAGTGCAGCAAAAATATGTGAGAGGCAGAAAAGCCAAATGGAAAGATTTAACTTGCTCTATAACACAGCACTCTAGATGTATTTTCCATGCAAGTACCTACAAACACAACATGGGATAGCTTGGTAGATGACATTTCAACTTGCAATTCTCATTGCTGAAAACCAACAAAGTCAATAGAGGATGCCAGAAAAGGTCTATACCAGACAAGTCTGCTCCCTGGAAACACTTGGTCTCCTAGCATGCATCTATGTGTATATTGCTACCACTAATGTTCAAACAAGAAATCTGGCAACCATATATGAGAGTGGTTCTGACCTGTAAGTTCTGGTCTGAATCAGCAGTGTAAATTTGTATGGGTTTTCCATTCTTGAAAAAAAAATGCATCATCAGATTGACAGTGATTTGTGTATGGATCCAAGGTTTAGATATGGATTTGGGGCTTCAAGGGATGTCACTAAGGAGGTGAATTCTGTTTCTCTTTAGCAAACAGTTTGATTTCAGTCCATTGGCTTCAGAACTTAATCCAAAAATTATGCAGGTACACTGCTTTAACAAGTCCCTGCGTGATTCTATTTGCTGTCCAGAGCACAGATGCAACGATCCGTAACTACCGTGGTCCTTCAGAGCTCCTGCTGATCTCATGCTGGGCTCTGAGACCTCCCAGCCTCTTGTCCTGTGTGTTTCTGTACGGGTAAACTATTAAACACTCTTCTGAACTGAGACATCCTGGTGAGCCTCACTATCACTCTCAACATAAGCGACCTTAAATCACCACTTAAATTTCTGCCCTTCCATTTAGATGATGAAAAACATCACCTGCCCTTCCAACTCAGATGATGAAAACATTATTATGCTGCATATTCAGCCAGAGGAAATCAGGATTTTTCCAACTGAGTTGTGCTGAGTTATACCAGCTAAGAATACAGCCTTGCTGCTCTCTTTGTGATTCATCTTGCAGATGCCTTCTTGACAATATTCATCCCTTGCAATCATTATGGAAATGTTGCTTGACTCTTAAAGCTTAATCTTTATTCTCAGGCAGCAGATGGCAACAGGTCATAGGAATATAACTTACTCCAATTTCACTTGCAGACCTCTGCTTAGCTTTTGAAATATTAAATTCAAAAAAGTTCCCTTTAAAAAAAAATCATATCAAGACTGAAATTTCAGAAGAAAATTCAGAGAAAGATAAGTGGATTTCCTGTGACATTGCCCTTAATTCTACTTGCTGTGAGCTGAATTCATAGCAGATCTCATAATTCTGCCACTTTTCCATCTGTGCATCCTTAAAAGGTTCAGAATAACTTACAGGGCCTAAGAAACTTCATGTTATGGTGTACTGTGATATGACATGAAATGATGATTTATTATATAATGACAGTGTGATTACTTAATGACTCTTCATTATGGATTATCTATGATCAATGAATCTAAGATTTTTATTACTTAAGACAAAGGCATTAACTTGCAGATACTCTTAGTTGTCCCATATGTGACACTAATCATGATGAGTGACAGCAGCATCAAGGAAAGATCATTATACTGCATTGTGGAAGCACGATGCTAGTTTATTATGTGGTGACCATGACATGATAATGTCACTCGGTGGCACAGTTGTCACATTGTTCCTCCCCATCATACCACCCTACTGCAGAGCTAGGGCATTATTTTGGGATGTGGCAATGCCACAGCACAGTTCAATCAAATACAATCACAATGATGTGTGACAACATGGCCACAGGATAACACTCTCCATAGCTTTGTCTAGCATAGCAAATGCTTAGTCTTATGAAAGCACAGAGGAGACGCAGCTCTGGCAACAAGGAGATGATGGTATTCACTCAAAATGCCAAAATTATACGTGGTTTTGTTCTTCAGCCAGCTAGTAGCCTTGAGAGTCTTCATCTTTGTAAAAGAAGCAGGATAAACTGATGGCACTTAGAAGTTAGCAATGAAAAAAGCAACAAAAAATGTTTTTTTGAAATAAAAAAAAGAAGAAGAAAGATTAAGATGCTCACACCCTGACAAAAGGCATGCTGGACATGCCAACAAACATGTAAAGGACCATTTTAAAAGGGTAAGCAATCATTTTTTCCTCATTACTCCACACTGACAGGGCCACTAAAGAAGTAGAAGTTAAAATTTTATAATTCAGAAAGCAGCTTCTGAAGAGGAACTCTAGAAAGGGATGAGGTAGTTGGATATTACACATGAGACAATGGATTGTTCCTCACATGCTGCACAGAGGAGATAGCTTTGCTATTATGATGAACTTGCAGTTCCTGCAGTTCTGCTCCACGGTTTTACTTTATTCATTCTCTTGTACTCTATCCCTCTTCTAACTTATATTCCTCCTAAAAGAAAGACTGTTATTCCTATTTTGGGATCAGTTTCAGGAAAACTCCCTTTAACTCAGTCCCCACAGAACCAAGATAGGAAATCTGTAACTAGAAAAGTGGAGGCACTGTGCATGCTCTTTCCGTGCACAGGCAACACAGAAACACAGACATTACTTCTGTTTTCTCCAAAAGATGATTCTTCTCTCAGTTGCTGCCATCTGAACAATATGACTAGAAAAACAGGGAATCAAATACCTCTAGAGGTAATGAAGTAGCTATGGCCAGATCACTTGATTATTCACCCCAGTAAAGGAAGTTGTTCTTTGACAGACCAAGAAATGACCTGCAGGGCCCCAGGTAAGGATACAATACCAAATACTTTCAAATACTTTCAAACACTCTCCCAAGAGAGAGTCTCCTTCACAAAACCAAACATGCATGGAAAAACTCATTCACATTAGTCCTGGAACTACAATACACGAAGAAAATCCAACATATAAGACTTCCCAAAATTACTTTAAGCCAAGAAAAAGAGCAAATCTCTTAGATTAAAGATTTGACACATAAGCTTCTGATGACTGAAGAAGGATGATGCAGGAAAAGGGTCAAGAGGACTCTCTGACATTGGCTCTTGGGTGAGTTGGCCGCAAGAAGAATAAATTGTGCCAGGGCAAATACGCAAATTTCTGCATTGCAAATATGGACTCTCAGGTTCTGACCATGGGGAAGAGACTGGTCCAAGATAAAGGCCCTGACCAATTCCTTCCTTCCTTCCTTCCTTCCTTCCTTCCTTCCTTCCTTCCTTCCTTCCTTCCTTCCTTCCTTCCTTCCTTCCTTCCTTCCTTCCTTCCTTCCTTCCTTCCTTCCTTCCTTCCTTCCTTCCTTCCTTCCTTCCTTCCTTCCTTCCTTCCTTCCTTCCTTCCTTCCTTCCTTCCTTCCTTCCTTCCTTCCTTCCTTCCTTCCTTCCTTCCTTCCAATAGCAGTCCCTACTATCTGCAGTGAACATCCTCTTTCACAGCACGTACAAAGCAATGATAAACCCTTAAGATATATTTTCCCTGTCTGAGATAAAGGATTTCACAGGTAGCAAAGACAAATGAATTATAAGGCAGTACTTCACAGGCCGAGGCTATCATACAGGCAGCAATAAAAGGAAGGAAATGTGGGAACAGAAGTCTTCTGGTGGCAAAATATGGTCGGGATCTTGTCCAGAACAACCTGCAGGTAAGAGGTTTTTTTAACCCACAGTTGTCAAGTCTGGTTTAACCTTAACAGGTCATAAACATCCACAGCTTTCCTTTTTATCATTTCCGTTGTCAAGAAATTGCACAGCTTCAAGTGCATATGTTTTCTCTTCTGTCTAATTGCTACCTGCTCTACCACCATTGGTTAACTGTGTTTTCCCTCAGTTACCCAACCCCTTCTGTGACTCCTTCTCTTTTGGACACAGATATTGCCACAAAGAACTGCTCAAACCATCTACGATTTTCAAAAGCCAAGAAACACTTACAGAAGGGTCTCTATCCATGCTATACCAGAAACAAGCCTCCAAAACCTATGGCAGGTGACCTGGAAAGGGCATGAGGAACTCCAGTAGGAACAAGGCAGGAATACCCTTGATGTGCTCTCTACCAAAGAACTATGGCTAATTCAAGGTCAAAAAGGAGCCACAATGGCATCTGATTTACATTACAAGGCTTCAAAACTGAATGGGAAAGCTGGGCCAAGGTCTGGGATGAAGGCCAGCAGAATGGTGGCAGTGGCATGAAGCATACTCAGGGTTTTGCATTTCTGACAACCTCATTTACAATGGATTTGGAGAAAGAAAACCAGAAACAGATCAGCTGCCGAATGAAGTGGATGAAAAGGGTAGATGAGGGTTCAGTGAATTAAATTGTGTATTTTGAAAGCGTAAGAGCATCAGACTCTTCAAAAACAAAACCAGTATTGGAACTGATCTTCTAAGGTATTTTATCTGCTTGGAAACAAAAGATATCTCTTCTTACAAGAGTCCTCCAATTTCTATCAAAACACTTAAATTAGAAAAGCAGGATAAGTAAGAGATCTGGATTTCACATCTCTTTTTTTTTCTGATTTGAAGATGAATCAGAATATGTTATTTATGACAGAACAATGTCAGACAATACAGGAGATGGTTTTGACACTGTTTTCTTTTTTACACAGATTTACTATTTATGAAAGCGTCTCCTATCTAAAAATTTAATTTACTAATAGGAAAGGTTCTGCTGGTTAAGCATTCCTCTGCAGACATAGGAGAGTAAAATGCAGTGAACTCCTAATTCCAGACTTGTGATACGCATATCTGGACCAATGCCATCCCAACCATCTCAGCTGGGCACTTTTGCAAAAGGTAAGTAAACGACTTCAGCAGAGAAAAAATAGAAGAGATTTTCTAAATTTTTGCATCTCACAGAAACTGCTAGCTCTTAACAAGGGTGATTGCATGTTCTTTTTTTCTGACAACAACTGGTTGTTTTTCAGAGATGTATATTTTTTCCCTAAACCCTTTTGGCTCAGATTTCAGAAAAAAAAAAAAAAAGGAGAATCATAGAATGGAATCATACAAACATAGAATGGTTTTGATTAGAAGGGACCATGAAGGTCCAGTCCAATCACCCTGTGCAGGGATATCTTCAAATAGATCAGGTCACTTAGAGCCCCATCCAACCTGACCTTGACTGTCTCCAGGGATGGAGCATCCATCACCTCTCTGGGCAACCTGTTCCAGTGATTCACAACCTTCAGTGAAAAAAAAACAACCTTCCTTATATCTAGTCTAAACCTCTTCTCTTTTAGTTTAAAACCATAACCCTTTGTTCTATTGCTACAGGCCTTGACAAAAAGTTTTTCCCAATCTTTCTTATAAGTCCATTTAAGTATTGAAAAGTTGCAATACATCTCCTTGGAGTCTTCCCTTTTCCAGGCAGAACAGCCAAACTCTCTCAGTGTTTTATTTTGCTTTTATATAATCATCTCCGAATCATACAACCATTTGAGTTGGAAGGGACCTTAAAGATCATCCAGTTCTAACCCCCGTACCATGGGCAGGAACAGTTTCCACTGGATCACTTTGCTCAGAGCCTCATCCAACCCGTCCTTGAACACCTCACTACCCTCAGGGGAAAAAAATTACATTTCTATATTTTGAGATTTGACACTTGGCTGCCTATTTTTGTTTAGATTAATTAAAGGGAGGAGTTTTCAAATTGAAAATATCTAGATCTGAGACTCTTTCATTCACACATTTACGTATATTACTTTAGACATCAAAACCAAAATATAGCATCACCTGGAAATTATATAGAGAATAAAATTTCAAAAAAGGAAGGAAAGAAACACAAACTTTCCCTCATCACTCTTTCTCCTACCCTAATCTTTGGGCAAAAAGATAACTATATAAATAGCAACAATTTCTCCAGCAGAGCAAAACTATGGCATTTTCATCTTTTTTTATCTTTTTTTTTTTACTAACTCCAGCCGTGTCTAAGAAGAGATTTAACAGCATTTGACTTTTATAACTCAGAGCTATGAAATGCTTTAAGACTTTGAGAACTAACTCCAAGTACTTTTAGGGGTCCAAAAGAGGCAGTCAATGCTTATCAAATCAGAACTACAGCCCTTCGAGGTATTAAACTTGACTCTAGCCTTTTATAAGAGAAAAAAACACTTAGAAGTGATTCAACAACTCTCTTAAATCACATCGAATGCTCTGCAGTCTCTGGAGTAAAAAACTCGAGCACATGCTTAAGTGTTTGACAAAGCACTCCTCTACTATCAGAATTAATAGGGACCACATCTTTAAGTTTGTAACTCCAAGAAATGGGGACATTATACATATACCCAACTGTCAACAAATGAAGAGTCCCCTGTCTTCCATGGGCTGTTCACATGCTTAAATCTAGGCATGTCATAAAGTGCTTTTGAGGATCCAGTCCATCCGCTTTTGGACCAGGGATATTGCAGAAGCCCTACTCTACTCATGGCCCACAGGATGAGGTCAGGGAGAATTGAAGATGTGGGGAGTTGGGCAGGGACATGAGGAGAGAAAACAAACAAGGGCTGGTGAGTGCAGGGAAATGGAAGGAAATAAATTAAAAAAAAAATGTGGCAAGAAAGAAAGAAAAGAAGTTGAAATTAGAGGAACTAACATGGCGTTACTGGTGGCTGTGGCCGAAACTTCAGCAGAAGAAACTACTCCACACTTGGAACATTTGAGCGTCATGCCGTAAAGGGGCACTGCCATCTGACTGCAATTAAAACCAAAAGACTGAAACAAAACAAAACACTTTGCTTATGAACACAAACGTAGCAAGGAAAGGGAAAGAGAAGCCGAAAGAAAGAAAGAACGACAGTAAGAAAGAAAGAAGAAAGGGAACCAACCAACCATACCCAGTTTGAAAAGAGAAATGAAAGACAGGCAGGAATAAAACTCTCATCTGTACCACTCTGGATGTGGGAAATGGGGAAAAAATGTACAATTCAGAGATATGTTGGTGCCGCTGGAGAGGGTGGAACTGTGTTGGTGAATATTTTGCCAGATTCAGGGTGTCTTTCTCTGGCACCCATTGAAGAGAAACCAGTACTGGTCTCCCAGTCTCTACCTCCTTCTTTTGGCTTGTTTTTCTGAGAAATTGTTCTTTTCTCTCCTGGCCTTTTGGCTCCAAAACAAAAAATGTGGCAGGGTTGTACAGTAGAAGGCAAGAAGTAGGGCTGTGGGGACTTGTGTCTGCTTATCTTCTTTCCTAAAGCAAAGCAAGGGATGTCACGTATTTTCTCCAGTGGCCCTTGTGTGCTAATCCTGGTGGGGATACCTACATGGCAGATGAAAATGCCAGGAGACAGGCCACTCTTTGGTTGCTTAATCTGTGATGAAGGACATGCAAATGGAGTACTTTATATCCTCGAAGTTAAGAGTAAGCTTCTTTTCATAAGATCATCAACCTGCACTGAAGGGAGCCAGACTGGCTGATGACTTTCGAGAAATTTCTTCTCTCGGATCTTGTTTTGGAGCTGAAAACATCTTTGGGATGAACCCTGAGACTTGTTCACATCAGTTGCTCCCAGATTGTCTTGGATGAGACCAAGCACAGGACCAAGCCATTGTATAAAGGGCTGCAGGGATCTGCTAAAGGACACGTCCCCGTGATTTTCAGAAGCTGATGTGTGTGAATCCACCTAGCTGACAAGCCAGCTCTTACTCAGGAGCCCAGAAGCCACATTAGCGTGGTGCTGGCCCTGTTACTTCGCAGAATTCACTATTTTGTGTGTACCGCCTGATACGCACAAATACATGACATCCACATCAGATCAGGCTTACACAGTGGGCAGGAGTCTGCAAAACATCCTATAGACCTACATGCACTGCCTGATGTCAGGGAAGGCATAAACATCGCTGCCAAGGAACAGTAGGCCTGTCATTCCTGGGTGATGTCAGTGCAACTGGTGAAGGGTAATGTCTGCAGGTGCCAAACATCGAGGGTTTTACAGCCCTACTCTGCCTTATATGGCTTTGTTTTCAGTCTCACTGCAAAAAGTGCCTCCCAATGAACACCAACACAGAACTATCAGTGGTCTTAGTGGCCCACTTTCAAGTGGCTATTGACCAGTCTTTTCATTAGTTACAGTGGCATAAGCCATTACTCCCTTCCAGAATAATGGCTAAGGTGCCCCCAGAAACTTTCCAGCCTTCAGACATGGAGAAAATTAGCTCCTATGTCAACAGATACATATCTTCCAGGAAGGATGGTGTAAATCCAGTGAGGACAATGGCTGAACCAAAGATAAAGTGGGTCTTGAGAGGCATTAAGTGCGTGACCCTTAAAAAAAACCAAACAGTTTATCCCCAGATCTATAAGCCACAAAGAACAGATAAGCAGAGAGACAGAGAGAGGCAGAGATAGGCAGCAAAAAGAAAGCAGATTGATTTGAGGAATTTGATGGAAAACTGTACCAGAAAAAACATGAATGACACTGAATCACAAAGAACTGGTCACTATAACACACAATTGTAGGTGCTGTTGGGTGCATTTATGCAGAAAGTTGTAAGCAATAGGTACAGATGTGGACACATACATATTCTAATTTCTTCTCATTGGGGTCATGAGATTGTTCATATATTGAGTTTCCATAGCAGGTTTATGTCAGTGCCTGTATCTATGAAAGGGTAGCTAATGAAATAATCACAGTGAATAATGCATTCATTTCATTTAGATTTTTCTGCTTCCTAAACATCCACAAACAGGTCATGGACCCTTCAGGTGTGTTCACTGGAGCCCGGACTTTCCTACCTTTTATTGAACAGTGCTTTACACCTCGCATGGCCCAAAGAGCAGGAGCACTGCTTCCAACATGAAACATTCCTAGATGTAGGCCAATCCATATCTGTTCACATTTTAATACAGTTATTATCTTTTCAATTACTTTCTTTTCTATGCACTGGTAATCCAGCTCCATTACGCTCTGCCAGGACAGTTGAACAGAGAGTATTTCACAAAAACTATCCGGGCAAACTTTCTGAAGTCCTTTCTGTAACCAATGGAGAGATAAAAGAAGTAAAGGTCCTCTAAGGGGCAAGTTGGAACAACTAAACAAGTCTGCTGTCTCTCTCCAGTAGTTACAGAGGAAAACTAGGGAGATTAAACTCAGCAGGCTAAAATTAGCCTTTGTGAATATACCCTATGGTGTCATTCTTCTTCCCTGGCTGTGTGAGCACACAAATGCTTCTGGAATAAATGCTGGCTGAATAAATTTAAGATTCATTTCAAAGGCTGCTGTGTCTGACATTATAACTTCCATTTCTAGTAGCCGTCCCATCAATAGAGCTTGAATACTGTTGGTGCAGCTGACCACGAATGGAGAATGTTCTTGCTGGAAGACACTTGCATGGTTTTCTCTCATGTCCAGGCAAGAGCTGGGGGAGTTGTGTTTGTTTCCCCAGCTCTCCAGGTAACTACACCCAACTTTCTACAGCCTGGTTCTGTGATGTATCTATAAAGTCACTGCTATTAAATAGTCAACATTTTCCAACTGATGACAGCAATTCTTCTGCTAACTACAGGGCAAAACCTAACATGTCTCAGGTATTATTTCATGGGAACTGTTAGCACTGATTTATTTGTGCCAGTTAATCAGCAGTACAAGTGCTGCGTTCCTCTTACTGTTCAATAGGTCTTTTTTTTCCTCTTTTTGTATTTTTCCCCTTTGTTTTTTGTAACACTGAACCATACTTCTTGCCTCTGCTAAAGGAAACACAACGTTTCTTTATACCATCTCCTGAGATCCAAACATCTCCAAGGCTGTTACTCATTTTGATTATCTTCAGATCTACCTTCCAACACGGTTCCCAAGCCCAGGCCAGAAGCGGCTGGCTAAAGGGAAGGGGCACCAGAACTCTCAAAAGTGCTTCCACGCTCTCAGCGGGTGCACTTCGAAAGGAGAACAAAATCATTGAGCACAGAGAAGGCTTAAAAGTGTTGCACACACACACACGGACACGAAAGAGGGGAGAAAAAAAGAGAAAAGAAAGAAAAAACAAAGAACATCAGAAAAATGACTTTTTTTTTTACTTGGTAGGTTTTGTTTTCAAAGTACAGCTATGAGTGTGATCAATAACCAGCTCCTATGCATTAAATAAGGTCATTCGGTACGCAGTTTAGATTAGAAAAGGAGAGACTGATAGACAGCAACTCGCTGCTCTGCTAATCCAATAAACCACTTATTTCAGTGCTGACTTTCAAGTGCCATTATCTTGCTACAAACTCTGCCTGCAGTTTGAGTATTTTCTTGAGTTGTCTCTTTGTAAAATGCATCACTCAGTACCAAGTTTTCCCTTTGTTAGCAGCTGCTCTAAGCAATGCACCAAGGTCACCCTTCACACACCTGTTAAACCCAGCAGCCATCGATACTTCTGGTCATCCAAAAGTGCTTAGGTCTCCTCTAATTATCATGACCATGGCACTGCTCAGACATTGAGATTCCCCTCTTTGCTGGACCAAGGGCATGTCGACACTGCTGATAAAACACGAACCATCACAGCTTCCTGTGTTTCTCCCTGGCTGGGTAAGAGCTTGTTCTGCCCTTAGTTTTGCTGCTATCACTCAATTAAAAGCCAGTTCCACCAGGATTACTCAATAGCAGTGACAGTAATATTGAACCTCATCTGTACTTTCTGCCTCTGCCCTCTGAGACCCAACTTTACTGCCCAGGTTTTTTGCATTATCATGGTGAGTAAAGCAGCTTATGCTCTCTGTGAAGCCTGGGCGTGCAGCTACCAATGCTCCCTCTGCTTTCACAGATAGAGTATATCCTGTGCCTTCTCCAGTGGTTTTAGGCTCTGCCTGTTGCTCTCCTCGTCTCTTTGTAAACAACTTCTTCCTTCAAGAACATGATCATTATCTGCAATGATATATCAAACGTTATCAAAGGACAAATGAGAGCACACAACCCTGTCTTTCCACAAAAGAGGTAATGAGATAGTTTCTCTGATGGCAACAACCAAGTAAGACAACGTAAAATAATGTACTAACATCAGCAGCCAGGCTGACCTATGCATTTGGTTTGAATCAGAGTGTCAGCATGCCATTTCCATCCTTTGCTTGGAGCATGGTATAGCTCAGGGATAAAGTCTGAGCAAGCTACAAATCCATTTCTAGAAACAAAGATGAAGGGGCCCCTCATCTTGCTGGACCCAAAAACAGAATAGTCATTGTCAACAGAGTTTGTAAGTAATCTAACAGAGAGCCCTGCACAGTAGCTACTGCCTCAGTAAACCCACAGAGAGACCCAGGTGATGGGCGATAAGTACTGTGGAGTCAGCTCTTCAATTTACACTACAAAGAAAATCAGGTAACACAAGCCTCAGCCTTCAGGGGTGGGTTGGGATGGTGGTTGTGGGGAAAACCTAGAATCATACAATGGTTTGGGTTGGAAGGAACCTTAAAGATCATCCACTTCCAACCTCCACCTCTCCCATAGGCAAGGACTCCTTCCACTGGATCAGGTTGCTCAAAGCCACATCCAGCCTCGTCTTGAACACCTCCAGGGATGGGGCATCCACAGCTTCTCTGGAAAACCGGTTCCAGTACCTCACACTCTCACAGTAAAGAATTTATTCCTAGTATCTAATATAAATCTCCCCTCTTTCAGCTTAAAAACATGACCTCAGAGCATCCTATCCCTGCACTCCCTGATAAAGAGCCCCTCCTCATCTTTCGTATAGGCCCCCTTTAAGTACTGGAAGGCTTAAGAACCTCTTAAGATAAAGAACCTTAATTGGTATCAGAAATTTTTCTTACAGAAGAGGTATCTTTACTTATCAGTCCTCCTCTTTACACATCCATTCATCTACTAAACTGCTCACTACTAGACCTCCAAAGACTTTTTGCTTCAAAGCATCCGCTATCTGTCTCTCAGTCACCTGCCAGCCATTAGATATGAAACACCCGTGCCACGTGCCACACTCAGCAATGATGAGCCCCTCTCTGATTCAGCTGCTGTCTCTAAGAGTTGGTGAGATGCTCTCCCTAATCTTTGGGAGGACACTTCAGCCTAGGTTGAAGCTATTTTAACAGAAAGATTAACTTCCAACCTTCCTCCATAGTAACCCAATGCTGTTTCTTGGGTCTTTTGTCTCTGTTGCACTAAATGACAAGGCACAAAAGATTAAACCAATTGTTTTTTTTTTCTTTCAATTTGTTTAAATCTGCTTTTTTTTTTTGTTTGCATCTCCAAGCTCTCTTTGTATTTGTTTCCTGGTTATTGATCACAACCTTGTTTGTTTTTTTGTTTTCATTCTTTACTTAGATGTATTGATAAGGCATACCCTGCCCGTTCCTTCAGTTTCTTATCTGTTATTCCATCTTTGGATACAAGTTTGTTAAAAACCAGAATGCCAATAACCATGTTCACCTGTTGAAAGAGAAACAACACACAGTTTTGTGCTCAAGCAGGTCAGGTCAAATTTGGTAGCACAGAAGGAAAAATCCAACATTTGGCAAGTTAAGTCATTTCCATTTCTCCCAAAGCAAGGCAAGGTAGCATGGTCACACTTCTGGAGGCCACCACCCCTTCTGTCTCCTCTCCACTCCGTCCCAGTTCCCTTGGCCATGCATCAGTGAGTTCAGGAGAACAGAATGCAGCTGGCAGCAGATCCCTGGTCTCCATGAACCAGGACAAGAGAGTTAAGTGCTCAGAATGCTTCAGGGCTGTTTGTAGCCCAATGACTGCTTGAGCTCTAGCAACGAAACTCCAGGCACAGGAACAATTTTTCAGGATAATACAAATACAAAGTGACCAACACCGGGGAGACCAGTGGGTTGACAGTGGCTACTTTCAAAAGTGTCTTCTGGAGTCTGTGCTACTAAAGCAGCAGCAATAAGATGACAGAGCAGGGTGGTGCAGGCAGCTTGTCATAGCTCTTACTTGGTGAACCAACACTACCGCTCTCAAAATAAGAGGTGGAGAAGCACTGGAGCAAGTATTGTAAAAATATCATCTACTATGCTGGAATGTCTTGGGAGTTGCAGCAGATGGCACAGCACATAGATCAGCCGTCTAGTCATTTCCAAACAAATGGATGGGCAAGACAACTGCATGCAGTCCTTCAGCCTGCTTTTATAGGGCATGGGTGTCTACAGCAATCAGATATAAATATTCCTGTGCAATACAGGCTGTACAAAACTGAGGACTTGCAAAGTGATCCTAAACTCCTCACGGTGCCTTTCTGATGGCATTCATTGCTGCCAGCTGCATTTGCTTCACATACCTCACCCAAACCTCACCAATCTCTGAATGTGAACACATTAGTGACACATGAGCACTATCCTCTTCATGGAAGCACAGCAATGATGGCGGAAAAAGTGACAGTCTCCTTGTTTTGCTGTCAGTGAAACGTCTGGTGTTGGTAGAATGATGCACTGCTGCATGTGGGGATTGCAAGGAAATGTTTAAGGCCAAATTCAGAGACGTACAACGTTACCTATTAGCTGAGAGACTTACTGAGTTTAACAGACATTTGAGAGATGGTTCTGGGACACACTTAGTACAAGACCTAGCCCAAAGGAAGGGAGATGTTTCCTCACATCAAGCCTCCATCTAATTGCCTAAATCATCCTCAAGCATGAGCAATCTTTCTGAATTTCGGTTGCTCTTTTCAGCAGAACACGACCCTGCTCACTGATGTGGAGTCCACAGCTGGGAATAAATGGAAGATCTCACAAATAGCAGCTCTTTTCTTTTGCATCAGCTGCTGGGTCAGTGGACTACTTTCCACAACTGTGAGCCCATTTCTAGAGCTCAACATGGTATTGTTTTACAGAAACAACACTGGCAATTCAGATGCAGTAATTCAGCCAAGGATCAGCAGGAAATCAAACCCTTGTTATGTGCTTAGAGAGAGAGAGCACTTTCAGTTCACTGATCCTTCTTCATCGTGTTTGAGAATTGTGAATGCAAGAGAGACTTTTTTTAAGGCACGGCAAAGCAGTAGGAAAGATGGGTTTGAAGTGTGGCAGGCTGGATTGATCCTGGGGCTGGCCACGAAACAGTGTGTATCCTCATTCATATACAGCAGGGGAGATAACAAAGTGTAGCCCTGCAATTGTCTTAATAAATGAAAGCTATTTTATCCAGTACATTGATCATCACAATCAACATTCTCTTCTGATCCTGGCTTGGTTTCTTTACAAAATCAGGGATGTAACATGGACATCTAAACACAGTCACTCTTAATAACATGCAGTGTAGCTTTACTTCCTGATCTGTGGGATGTTATCCAGAAGCAAAGACAGAAGACTGAGACTCAGCCCTTGAGTTAACCTGTACCTGATGACTGAGACTGTCCTGATTTCACCATGCCATGAGCCTCTCCCTGCAGTAACCCACTACCTTCAACTTGCACACAATTATCACCGCGCTGCTTCACCTGTGTTAGGTGAGTAAAACTGCTTGCAGCAGCTCTGCATTTCAGGTTGCTAAGATTTTTCAAGACTAAAGGTCAAATCTTTGCAGCTATTCAGTGTGAATGAACTGATTGCAAGCTGAAAATATTGTTGAAACTGCAGGGCAATCACATTACGAATATTATTTCGAGTAAAGATATTCTCCAAGCGAAAGACCTTTCTCCACCATTGAGAATAATGAGGGAAACTGTGGAAGAAGAAGGTTACTACAGGTAATAGAAAAATCATGTTGATAGTAACACTGTAATACGGAGATGCTTGAATGCCTTGGAAGGAGTGAGCATGAGTCTAGCTTGGCAAGGACTAAGGCCGAGGTAACAAGCCCAACAGGAGATAAGTCAGCTTTGTGCAAAGTTACTTGAATTTCTATATATCATACTCATTACAGTTGAGTAAGAGTTCAGGCAAGTAGAACTTTGATCTGTACAACCCTGCACGACAGCAAGTGTATTGTCTCTGGAGCAAACCTGTCCTCAGAGTAGCACAACTCCATATCCCCTGTGCATCCTTACAAGAGCCTGATTGTCATCATGTTGAGACAGGTGGAATGCTCCTCCATTGCTGGCACAGTCAACCTGAAATCAGGACAAAGCAGACGGAGGGCAGACAGCTGTCCAGGTTTATGGACAGTGCACGCTTGAGAACTGCATGCTCAACGTCCTTCTATGCTACAAAGTCACAGTGTGAATTTGGGGAACTTATTGAGCTTATAGTTTCTCAGGTTTCCATTTATAAAAAGGCTTCCAATGCTGCCTCTTCCTCTCCTTCTTCCGCAAGCTCTTCAGGATATAGAGCACCTTGGACAGCACTCACTGCTCACCGCAGCCAGTAATGAGTGAGGTAGGCTAAACTGGGTATGCAGGCTCTCTAGGTACTTACCAGAGACAGGCACCCTCAGAGATGCTTCACCACTTCCTATGATTAGCTGTACCAACCACCTTTTACAGCAGTTGACCTCTCTGTAAGGACATCTCCCTTTCCAGCTTTGATGGTAAGTGAAAATGGAGATGCTAAATGGAAGTGGGCTCATGTTTTTTCCTCACACTTTAAAAATGCTAAGGAAAGTGAAGGATTACTTTCCTTGTTGTAGGCACAACAAAAGAAAGATGGCTTGAGGCAGCAGATTGACTCCCCTTTCTGTAGGCACTCCCTCCCTCCTAATCACAGCTGTCTATTGAGCATTCAAACCACAAAGCCAGAGCTATCAGCTCTTATGTTGTTGGGGCAAAGAGCTAGTTCATCTGAAAGCATTAAGCCACTTAATTCTTCTGTCAATTATCCTGGTTATAAAGAAGACCCTGACCCCCATCAGCTACATTACTGAGGGAAATCCAACTATCATGTGCCTACAGGGATCTAATGACTGACTGGCTGAAAATCTGCCCATCCCCACTCTTTGTTGACCTTTATCTGAAAGCTCAACTATGTGTCACAAACCTGTGCTAAAGAAAGACCCTCACTGGTATGAGTTTTGCTTTATTATAGAGAAGGGGCAACTGCTGGCTTGTCTCTTTGTCACCATGATGAAGTGATAGCATCAAGGTGGTCTGATGTGCTCTGACAGTGAGAATAGAAGCAGCAAGAGCTTTTCTCTAGTTATTCTCCTGTAAGCCTGTTCCTGCTGTGGGGCAGTTTAACCCTCCAGGCACTGCATGAAACAAAAGCTGACCTGAAAAAGAAATTGTGTCAACAGTCTCATTCCTGTGGGACCCTCCAGATCACTTGAGCCTTAAAGGAAATACAGCTCTTCCTCTGGAGAAAGCATTGGACTGGAGAGAGACTGCAGACTGTCACAATGTGGGAGCTCAAATGTGGCATTAAACCCATGTGAAATTGCTGCAGGAGGGATTTCCTAGAGGAACAGTGTTCTCAAATTCTTTGAACCCTCACAGTCAAGATTTCTCACAGCCACTGAGGCTTCAAAAGCAGGGAAGCTTGATGAAAGGTATTTCATCCCTTCAGTGACACCTTCAACTCAAGTAATAACTGGTCAATACTTGCTTTGGTGCTGAGTTAGAGCCAAGGGTGAGGGGACAGTAAAGCAGACTCCTGCCGTGCATGAGCTGTTGAGGCAGAGTTTAGGAATGCTCACTTTAATTATGAACTAGAAGCAACCATGACAGTTTTGGGTCACAAAGAACCCCCTTGGCACTGATTTGAAGGCCCTCATTTCACCTGCAAACAAGGAAGCTGCTGATGTGCACTGGCCATCCTGGACAGACCAGGAGGAGGCACAGCCTGGTCTGAAAGCAACCAGTAGCAGCAGTTTCTGAAGGAGTTTATGTCAGTTTTCCACCATCATTCTGTGCTTCCACCCATATAGGCCAAAAATAAGGTAAAATATTAATCGGATGTTTAGGGGACTCCAGAGAGGACAAAAGGCTGAGACTTTAGGCATTTTGTATTTCAGAATGAAACCCATCCCAGAGTGCCGGCTTCTAACAATTTGATCTTTATTCCTGAAGGAAAAAGCTATGCAAAACATGAGTAGAAATAAAAAGGGGCATACTTGGGTCGAAAGAACATGGAAAGCAATGTAAGACAAAAAGAAAAAAGCTTTCAGCCACGCTTAAATACCAAAACGACAGCAGCCGCTGGTCCCACGAAGGCATAGAGAAGACCTCCCTCTAATGACAGCCAGCAGCTGGAAAAGGAAGAGGGAAAAGAAAGTTATCCAGTGGCTAGCATCACCAATAGACACGTTAGTTTTCCTCTTTCCCTGCAGAGCTCATCTTGATACTCTATGGCAAAAAAGTCTCAGATTTTATAGCAAGCAAGTTTTGCTTCCTTTTCCACTGAACTTGCTTAGAGCCTCATTTACCTGGGGGTCTGTAGTTTATTGTTGATAGAGGAATGTATGCAAAATTCATGATAGTGGTCTGCTCCAGACCAGGTACTGGAAGCAGTTCCATCAGTTGGCTGGCAAGATAATGCTCTTATCCTGCTCACTCAGACAAAAGAGTAGCAACAGTGGAAAATGTCCCTTGCTCAGCTGCTAATCAATATGCCTGGTGGTGTCTCAGGTCCAGGAGTGTAGGACATTTCTTCTCCTGGATCATCCCTTCAAGCTTGCTGCTTTGGGGAAATTTTTCAACACTCAGGGAGGTGGGAATTCACAGCACTCCTTATGTGGATGTTCTTGAGGAATGAGCTAAACTTGAGGTGTGTGGTGCCTCTTCTGGAAACTAGCTTGTTCCTTCTCCCTCAACCCACATAATCTGAAAAAGATTTCTTTCTCCATTGACCACATGTGGAATTTAGGCTCCTAAACAGCCTGGTGCCTACACAAACTGAAGGGGCTCTTCTGACTAAGTGCTGATGTCTGCCCTTTTGGTGCCTATCACAGAGCCAGTCTCTCTTGATGACATTTCTTGTCAGCAGAGTCCAAAATCAAGAGTCCAGGATGAAGCATCTACATTCAGTCAGATGAATCACATCCTGAACTCCAGTGTCTGCCTTGACCACATCTTCACCATCCAAGTAAGCACTGCACCTAACCCAGATGTAGACATCACAAATCCCATCTCTCATGTAAAGAATATGAATGTGCTCTAGGTGTTGCCACCATACACTCACACGCAGATCTCACCACACAGTGATATTCCCATAGTGACAAACTTGGTGTAAAAAAAATAAGCCGAGAGGCAGGGGAAATCTTGCTCTGCTCCCATCATCAGAGTTGAGCATCACAGTGTGTCTGGATAGGAAACACGGATCTTTAAGTTTGACCTTAAAGTCAGGAAGAAAACACGTTTTCACTGTAAAACTGACTGAGCACTGGCAAAGGATGAGCAGAGGGGTTGTCGAGTCTACATCCTTGGAGACATGCAAAGACAGCCTGGGCACGGTCCTGGGCAGCCAGTTCCAGGTGGCTCTACTTGAGCTGCAGAGTGGATGGTCCAGATGGCCTCCAGAGATCCCTTCCCACCTCACCAGTCTGTGACTCTGCAACATTTAAACAGACCCTACAGGAAAGCTGGTGGGGGGTTGTTTATCAGGTAGTGCAGGAATAGGATGAGGGGTAGTACTTTTAAAATAGGAGAGATTTAGATGAGATATTACAAAGAGATTTTTTCCTTTGAGAGTGGTGAGGCACTGGCTCAGGTTGCCCAGAGAAGCTGTGGATGCCCCATCCCTGGAGGTGTTCAAAGACCAGATTGAATGGGGCTTTGAGCAACCTGCATCAGTGGAAGGCATCTCTGAGCATGGCAGGGGGAGTGGAACTGGATGATCTTTAAGGTCCCTTCCAATCCAGACCATTCTGTGATTCTATGATTTACACAAGGCTGGGGCCGAGATTTCCATTTTGTGGGGAATCCAGCAACTCAGAGCACGGACACAGAAATGAGGTACTTAAGGGCAAGAGGGAATATAAATTTACACTCTGTCAGCAACCCAATGGAAAGTTTGCTTAGTTTGTCATCGCAGTACCCTGGAGAAAAAGTGCAATGAAGTAATCCTGTTTCAGCAGTAAACTACCATGCCTTTATCAGAGGATAAAAGCAGGCAACCACAACGGAGTGAAGACTTTCTCAAAGGTCTTTACTGAGCTAACCCTGCAATAACTCAGTGACGTGGCTCTACTCTCAGCAATATGGATTCATTCTGCATTAGAAGCAAACCTTTCTTTCAAAGTCTCCCAGGAAACAAAGCCTTGCTGAAAATATTTCAATTTTGTTGATCAGCCTCATATGTTTTTGTATCAATTCTGACTTGCAAAAATGCGGTTTTTTTTCACCCCAAAACACAGAACATTTGGGAAAAGGAAAAAAAATATTTAAAATTGAAAACTGAAAGTAGGGCTTTCTGTTTTTCTCTGAGGCCTGTATCTTATTTATTTCTAAATTAAACTTGTAGTGTGTTAATTTAATCAATTCTGGTTTCTTCCTGATAGCAAGTTGCACTGTCACAAACTGTCTGAGCAGCTGTACTAATAAAAGGAATAATCAGCTGGGCAGGGAGGGAATAAGAATGAAGCTTTGGAGGGCTGCAATAACTGAAGGTCTCCCCGATGCAAGGAGAAGGCAGGGTGAACCAGGAGGATTCCCAAGTCCAGTTTTTGCCCAGATCTTTTCCTCCAATTCTAATTTTGGGGTCTCTTCCAAGCGAAAGCTCAGCTGAATAAAGGAGTTGACAGTCCTGCACTCCAATTAGTGATGAGGACTCAGTGCAACGAGAGCTCTCATTCATGTCAAGTCCCTGGCAGTCCCTCTTCCCCTCTAAGCATTAGACTTTCTGAAGACAAGTTCACACATCACCAAGCACTGGTCTTTATCCCTTCTGACTGCTTGACCTCCTTGCCACAGTGCATAACTGAAGCATTTTCAAGGCTGTCAGAGGTGGTGGCTGACAGCAAGGGAAAGGAAAGGGTGAAGTGATATCTGAGAAGGGGAACCGACAGCAAACTCCAGCAATATATTATATGCTTTTAGCCTTGTGCCTACAAGGTATGGAAATATTTGCATTTCGCTAAGAGGTTCCCCAGTATTTGCCAAGGGATCTCTTCACAGATCTCTTACTACTGGAAGGAAGTGAATGGTTTAACAATGCTCAGCAGCTCCAGACTGCTATTTCTAAGCAGTGCTTCCCCGATTGACAGCAGCTCTTGTGTTCAACGAAAGACCTCTTTGCAAAACATCTGATCCTTTTGTGAATCTGTCACAGTGAAGACGTGAGATGGATGGCTTTTGTCCTGGTCTGGCAAAGAGCTGACTTCCACCAAGAGACCTTCGTGACTACACCCTACAGTTCTGCCAGTAACAGGTCTCACCTTGCTCGTGTGCAAAATTAAGCAGCCCCAATGCAATAGCCAATATATTTTTATGAAACTAAGACTGCAGCTGAGAATCAGGGCTGCCCCACTAGCACTAATTTAAAGATTAATACAGAGCCGCTGAGATGCCTGTAGGTGACAGAAGCTCTGATGCAGTGACATACAAGAACCCCCAGAAATTTGCCATGTCCTGGCACTGCTCTCAAAAACCTTTTTGTGATCTCTCTTGTGGGGAAGGATATGAGTTCCCAGCTACCAGTAGCACAACCTCAATTACTCAGTTCAAGCTTTAGGAGGCAGTTTGTCAAGCTTTAGAGGTCCAGAGTGAGTCCCCGGAGCACCAGCTAAAAGCAGAGTTATTATTCAGGCATTCAGCCTAATACAAGAAGGTGAGCAGGGACAAGTCCTCTAGACTTCCATTATCTCTAAGACTTTCTTTGAGACTGGAAGTACAACCTGTACCATATACCAATAGCTCTCTAAACAACTGCAAAATCTCCTTTCAAATGCTGTTCAGATACAAAAAAAAAAAAAAAGGAAAAATCCCCTTGTGTCCTCCTCCCCTTATTGTTAATGGAGAGTTCATAGCACTCCAGAAAAAAGTGGAGTAAAGGCCTCTGAGTGAACGGTTGCTGCCGACCCTGACTGGCCAAGGGGACATTTAATATCACTCATAGAATTGTTAAGGTTGGAAAAGACCTCTAAGAACATCAAGTATAGCCATCAACACAATATCAATATACCTTCTAAAGAAGAGTCATATCTAAATGTTTTTTGAACCCTTCCAGGGATTGTGAATCCACCACTTCCCTGGGAATCTTGTTCCATGTGACTTCATGCTCACTATAAAACCAAGGGAGTTGGACAGGGCAGGTAT
This sequence comes from Tapera naevia, assembly GCA_033556795.1. Lineage (NCBI taxonomy): Eukaryota > Metazoa > Chordata > Aves > Cuculiformes > Neomorphidae > Tapera > Tapera naevia. Next base: position 1,235,854 of record JAUMJJ010000063.1, read on the forward strand.
CACAGCTCGGGAATAGGAATGGGATTGGTCTCTGGTTGGCGAGCAATTGTACTGTACATGTACAAAAAAAAAAGACAGGATAAATCATAGAATCATAGAATGGTTCGGGTTGGAAGGATCTTAAGGATCATCCAGTTCCAATAACCCTGCCATGGGCAGGGACACCTTTCACTGGATCACTGCTCATGGCCTCACCCAACCTGGCCTTGAACACCTCCAGGGATGGAGCATCCATAACTTCTCTGGGCAACCTGGGCCAGTGCCTCTTTCAGCTTAAAACCATTACCCCTCATCGTATCCCTGCACTCCCTGATAAAGAGCCCCTCCCCAGCTTTCCTGTAGCCCCCTTTAAGTACTGTAAGGTTGCTCTAAGGTCTCCCTGGAGCCTTCTGTTCTCTAGGCCAGACAATAACTCTCTCAGCCTGTGCTTGTATTGCAAGTGTTCCAGCCCTCAGATCATCTTCATGGCCTACTCTGGATTCACCCTAACAGATCCGTGTCCTTCCTGTGCTGAGGACAAAGCTGGATGAAATCTTGCTTAGGGCCCAGCTAAACCACCCTTTTGGAAGTTCCTCCCTTAACTTGCTCCACCACTGCAGTTGGACACCCTGGCGTATCCTGCAGATGAACAGTTTCAGTCATCATGACAAAGTGACACATTATGCATTTCACACACTGCTCCTTCCACCAGCTTTGCCCTGGGAGTCTGTAACACCAAGATTATTGCTGCAATGCCTTCAACAGTTGCAGCTGTCCCCAAAACGCTCTCATGACCATGTCACATAAACGGATGTCAGGGTTTTTTTCACTCATGTAAGTGGGATGAGAAAAAAAATGATGTTGAGTGTCAAATCCTGTGCTCAACTAAACATCAGAGCTCTGCTTTATCTTAATGTACATCTCCACAAGCAAACAAGTAGGTACTAATGCATTGCTCTTAAGATCCAGAAATTGCAGGGTTGGAAGAAACTTCGAAAGACACTGCGAAGTCCCTTGTGTTTTTTCCTGTCAGCTCTTGTCCCCTGCTTCACAGGGAGGGATGTGTTGTGGCTAATGTCTTTCCTTCTTTACATAAGATGGAAATATTTTGCCTTGCAATCTGTCAGTGCCCATTTGAAATGCCCTATGCAGACCCTATATGAACATGAGACAAAGCTGAAATAGCTCCTGAGCTCTAGATCCAAGCTTTGGAACTACCTCACACATTTCTGCATTGGTCAGAAAACAACAAACATCCTGGTACAAGCTTTGATCCAAGTCCGTATTGTTTATATGCCTTTAGCATTAGACAGTGTTAAATCTAGGTCTGAACAACATCAAGTTTTAAAGTTCAGCTCTGAAATTGGTCTAAGTAATGCTGACTTTGCTCTAAAGGAGAGGTAAAACCAAGGACCTCCTCACACATAAATGTAAGAGAGCTTTTATGTCTTTTGAGCAGGAAAAGAATGGATTTCATCAGCACCATGAACCCATCACGCCATCAACCTGGAGAAGGAGAATGCACCCACTTGCCCCTTACTGCACAGAGGGGGGACAGGGCCTGCTTAACCAGCACCCAAGTGTACATCCACACTATTTGGGGCAGAGATGCTGGTTTGAGCGCATGACTGCAATTTAGCTCTGTTTATCTCCGACTCTTGGTAAGGCCAACAGCAGGAATTACAAAAAGATGGCAGCATTAGGAATGTCTGATGGGTTCTCTGTGGTTGAGAGGAACTGCTGCTCCTCTCCCTACTTCTCTGGGACTCATCAGCTTTACTACATACTGGGTTGAAGTGTGGATGGGAGGTAAAAGGAGGAGTAAAATTGCTGGACTACGAACACCCCCTGCTTTATTAGTGACAAGTCCTCTGACAGCAGAGCTAGGAAACAATGTCTCTTGTGTTGTAGCTCCTGCTGGGAGCACAGGATCCTCTGCCATCTCTCAAGCAGTCAGCCAGCAAGGCAGAAGACAGCATCCAGCCCTTGGGCACAAGAAGCAACAGAGTCTTTAGGGTTGAAAGGAGTCAGAGGATTAGCAGTGAAAGGAGGAGTACTGGTGTGGTTAAGCATTCCCTGGGAATGATGGAAAGTCAGAACAGCCTATTGGCCACCTTGCTGGTGTGACAATCTGAGAGCAAAGCGGGAGTCCTGCAGGTTTTGTCACATGTTAACACCCTTTCGGCTGCAGTCTGGGAGGGCTTTGCTTTTTGGGAGGGGAGATGTCGGTAAGGCAGCAGTCCTGGGCAGTGAAATAGGGTGTGCTTTCCTGCACATCCCTACCTTTCCTGCCCAGGCTCTTTTGCGTGGTTAACATTGACTGCAAAACTCTATGGTGGCCCTTAAGCATTAACGGGGAAGAAGCTACACAGCTTTTTGCACCAATTTAGTATAAGAGGAAACAGCCTCAAGTTGCACCAGGGGAGATTTAGATTGGATGTTAGGAAAAATTACTTCACAGAAAGGGTTGTCAAGAATTGGAACAGGCTGCCTAGGAAATGGTCAAGTCATCATCCCCAGAGATACTTAAAAGACGTGTGGATGTGATGCTTAGGGACATGGTTTAGTGGTGGACTTGGAGTGTTAGGTTTTACAGTTGGACTTGATGAACTTAAAGGTCTTCTCCAATATAAAAATACTAATTCCTACTAGCCTACAGGAAAAGGAAGCAGAAATAATTAGGACCTCCCTCCCATTCCCCTTATGCTTCTTCATTGTGAATTTTTCTTACGGACTTGTATGGAGTAAAGCACCAGAAACAGCAGACCCACAGAAAAGCTAAAGGGCTCCTGGATCTCAGCAGCCAGGCTGTGTGTTGTCCTCTTCTGCATCATACAACAAGCACTGGATCGCTCTCCACTTGGACACACTGAGACCAAGTCACCTGAGCTTGGGCAGGCAAACCTGGACAACCAATACATCCTGTATCAGCACAGGCTTCAGAAATTCTACCTATGGCTTTGCATTTGACAAATCCACCTTCCTGAGCCCTCTGAATTGTACAGTAATTTTGACTGCAGTAATTTTGACTTCAAAGCAAGCGGAGAATGCTGCTGTGCTGTTTAAATACTCCTCTGCAATCAAAATACAAACCCTGGGCCATTTGGTCGTGGGTGTGCAGAATACGTGGGAATTGAGAAAGAGCAGGGATTCCACATGACATTTTCTCAGTGGACCTATCAAACTGTCATCTGTCGCTGGCCTCATCTTCAGTTTTTGTCTTAAGCATTGTTCACGTGGGATGCAAACCACTGGCCAGAAAGGGTCTGGATAATGACAAGCTGCAGTACAGAAAGGGCCTGATTTATTGCTACATAAAATATTATCCTTTGGCTGCCACTATGCATAAAATTTCTAGGCTGTATTTTTCACAACACAGAAAAAAAGTAACGATTTCTTTTTTTTTTTAAGTTGTACTAGTGCTCAGCTCTCAGTGATTCCAGCTTTGCATTAATGTATGCTTTACCTCTGAACAGTCTTATTCCATATTTCACAGAATCATAGAATGCTTTGTGTTGGAAGCAATCTTAGAACCCATCCAGTTCCAACTCCCTTACCATGGGTGAGGACACCTCCCACTGGATTGGGCTGCTCAAAGCCCCATCCAACCTGGCCTTGAACAGCTCCAGGGATGGGGCATCCATGACTTCTCTGGGCAACCTGGGCCAGTGCCTCACCACCCTCACAGAAAAAAAATTTCTTTCTAATGTCTCATCTAAATCTCCCCTCTTTAAGCTTAAAAACATTACTTCTTGTCCTGTCCCTGCACTTCCTGAGAAAGAACCACTTCTCCTATTTCCTGTAGTCCCCTTTAAGTACTGGAAGGCTGCTCTAAGGTCTCCCCAGTGCTTTCTCTTCTCCAAGCTGAACAACCCAATTGTCCCAGTCTGTCTTCATAGGGGAGGTGCTCCAGCCCTCTAATCATTTTTGGTCTCCTCTGGGCTCATTGTAGCAGATCCATGTCCTTCCTTTCTGCCCTTCCTTCCTTCCTTCCCCCATTAAATACAAATAAAATTTTCCTAAAGGCAAATGTTGTAGAATTCGGAAAACAGGTAAAATCAGATTGCATTCAAAATCTTGGTTTGAAAAACCCAGGCTCATTCTGGTGCCTAAAATCCAGCTGAGATATTTTGAAAATCTGGGACCAATCAAGCAAATCATTAAATAGATAAACATAAAAGCTATTTCTAATTTTTAAACTTCCTAAACTTTAAATATTCCATATTTCCCTCTAAAAAATAAATTACAGGCCTACACAATCTACCTTGGACAGCTGACAGCTGGAGGAGGCATGGAGGGAGGATGGCTCCTTCCTGTCTTATCACCCCTACTTCTCACCGCATGGAGAGCACACCAGAATTTATTTGGCTCCTGTGAGTCTGTGGCTGGATTTTGACAAAAATAATGGAGGAAGACAAAGGAAGAAGAACTTCTTTACTCACTAGTTCACGGTGCCATAGCCCTTGGCTTTAGTAAATCCCACAGATATGGCAACCACCAAGGCAGGGAGCCCTGTGGAAATAAAACAAGAGGAAATTGGTCATTTAAGCATATGTGCAGCTCTTCTCCCACTCAACCGCATAATATATCCCATTCTTTCCAGTGTTACTTTAGCACCATCTGTCCCAGCGTGGGTCTTTGGCAGAGACTAAATTCAGGACCTTCAAAGCCAAAAGAACGAAACCTTGTTACCTCTGCTGATGAAGTAAATGCCATCAGTTATAATCAGCTCATATCCTGCTGTGGAATCAGTGGTTGCATGGGGACTGAGAGTACATACAGATGCGTAAAATATATTTATTTTATTCTTAGGTATGCATGCTGGCCAGGAACATATAAGGATGTCTCCTGAAGATGGAATATTCAGCCATAATTCAACTCCAAGAAGATAGAAAGAAGGAGATTAAGAGCTATGGTTGCTCTTAACATAACCTGCGATGAATAACTCAGGTTCAAATCTTATCCCAAATCAGAGAGATAAAGAAATAGAAACTTATTTCCCCCTACCTCAAACAGGTTTCCTAAACTCTGGGCCATAAAGCAGGTCCCTCTGAACAACGGAAAAGAGCATCAGAATAACAGTTCTTTCTGTAAACCATGATACTACCTCTCTTGCCAGAGACCTAGTCCCTTTCCATGTCAAAAAGGCAAATAAACTAAGAGAAACCAGATACCCTTGAGAAGAAAAACTTCATTATGAGTGCTGTAAAGGACAAGCAAGTATGTCTGTGGCTGGGACATCACAATGTGCAACATACAGTTTATCTTCAGAGTATCATGAGCTAACAGTGGGATGGGATGTCATTCCAGGTATTTAAGGGGGCAAAGTCATGGCTTCATCTTACTACTAGAAACCCCCACAAAATTAGAGCAGGGAGTGTAAAGAAAACCTTGTGATTATTGTACAGTCTGATGGTTATTGGCCTAAAATTCACAAAAAGTTCTGAAATGACCTTAAAGATCATTTAGTTCCAACAACCCTGCCATGGGCAGGGACACCTTCCACTGTATCAGGTTACTCAAAGCCCCATCCAACCTGGCCTTGAACACCTCCAGGGATGGGGCATTCATGACTTCTCTGGGCAACCTGGGGCCAGTGTCTCACCACCCTCACAGTAAAAAACTTCTTCCTAGTATCTGATCTAAATCTCCCCTCTTTCAGCTTAAAACCATTCCCCCTCGTCCTATTCCTGCACCCCCTGATAAAAAGCCCCTCCCTTTATCTCCTGTAGACCCCTTTAAGTACTGGAAGGCTGCTACATGGTCTCCCCAGGGCCTTTTCTTCTCTTCTCTAGGCTAAACAAGCCCAGCTCTCTCAGCCTGTCAGCTTGCTGGGTCCTTGCATGCCTAGGCACAACCAGAACTAGTAAAAGACACTACATCTTTCTAATAGTCTTCTGATCCTTCTTATCCTTGCCACAATAAACTGCTCAAGGACCTACGGAGGAGATTGGGTACTTATCTGGTTCACTGCCCTACCCCAGCTCTCCTCTTTCCCCAGGAAACATACCAGTTAGTAACATCTGGTTCTGCAGTTACAGAGGTTTCTGTGAGGCTTTTTATAGCCCTCCTCCTTGCGACATGATGAATTAAGCTGTCTCAATGCTAAAGATGGGCAAATCTCATTAAGAATTAGAAGGATTAGTAGCCAGCTAGGATTAGTGTTTCTTGACAAGACCCTAATTCGCGTGCCGTAGAGGTCATGGCAGGTGACTGCAGAAGACACTGTAGATCGAAGGGACGTGCAGACACAGCAACCAAACAATAATCCTGCTGGCAAGGTGGTTCCTCAGCAATAAAAATTATCACAAGATTGATTAATAGTGAGAGTCTGCAGCCAGCTGGGAGGTATAAAGCCGAGTTGGCTGGAATATACAGCTTTTGAGAGTTAGCATAAAGGTGTTTCTCTTCCCATATGAGATTTCCAAGTGCAGCTAATGTTTGACCAGTTCAAATCCAATAGGCAATGGGTTTCAAAGATGTCTGAAGATTTTTTCTTTTCTTTTTTTATTTCTTTCTTTTTACTTAACTGACTGTTTACCCTCTTGCTGAGCTGCCTTCACATCACATCTGGCTACATCCTGGGTGCTGCATTCTCTGCGATGCCATCAATATGACATCCCATGGCAAGCACACCAAGAAATCACATGTGAAAGGACTTCTTCAGGAGCATTGCTTGATGCAAGAGGCCCTGCATAAGTGGAAAGTTGGCTAAGACGCTGCCAAAAATAGCAACTTCTTCTTCGCAAAGTGCTTCGCTTAGACGTGATAATTATGCAGAAATACACACTCAGGCTGTGAACTTGTCAGCTTACAGGGACTGGCTTGTACTGAGTCTTGGTAGAGCCCCAGCTTGTGCTGAAAACGGATCTGTATGAGCAGCAGTTGTTGAAGGTGGTAGCTCTGCCATGGTAGCTAAGCCACAGAGCATTGTGATGAGGAGTGCTGTACTCCTCTGTCTTGGGAGAGCTGTTAATGGTTTAATCACAGTTAGATGTGATCAGATTGGGAAAAAAAAATAAGAAATTAATCTATTTTTTGATTATTCTAAAGGATGATATTCCTTACTGATTTGCTCCATTTACTACGCGTGGTTCGTATCAGCCTTCTAGGCACTCACTCATGCTACATAGTCACTGGCAAGATCTCGAGGTCTTTCTGCAGAAAGTGAGTTTTGCATTCACAATTCCAAATAAATCCATAATAAAACTACTTAAAGAACTTCGTACCACCAGGTCGGAGGAGAATCAGGACATGCATTTAACATGTCCCACTAGAAGGGGTTCCTTGCTAATAACTACCAATACTGTTACAAACAACTAACGGTTGGACTGGATGATCTCAGAGATCTTTTCCAACCTTAATGAATCCATGATTCTTTGAACCAAAGACCCACTCAGAGCCCAAGCTATGGCAGCACTAAGATCATGTCATGATCATAAAAAGACTGGCAAAATCTGTTCTCCTTTATTAACATTGAATATGATGATTGAATAGTTTCTAGAAAATATTTTGCCTGTTTTTAATAACAATAATTTAAAAAAATCTAATTGCTAAAAACTCTTTTCCTGGAAAAGCAAAGTTGCATAGCCAGGTGGAGAACAGAAAAACAGGGAATAAACTTCACTGCTGCTGAAAACTACTGTAGCTTCAATGAGCTACAGCTGACAGCAGCTGAGAACTTGGCAAAGACGTCTAAAGAAAGGGCTTAGTGAAATGCTAATACGCAATGGGGGAAAGGGAGGAGAAGCAGCCCATGACAAAGCGAATTGTGCTAATTATTTCAGATTATGCTCTTTAAAGCATATTTTCAGCCTCTTTCCTCTTAGAAATGCCATTAATCCCAACTTTACAGCTGAAGTCTAGCAGGATGCTAAATATCGAAAACTCCCTCGCTGCCTTAATAGACAAAAGCGTTCTTCATTTCTTGTCCTAACTTCTTCCAAATGGTTATTATGCATCATTCATCAGCCAGTGCATCCTAGCTCAGAGATGACTACATTTTATTAGCAGTGCAAATTATGCTTTTACACATGTAGGGTGTATTATTTTCTTAATCTGTACAGACTACAAATGTGAATGTCGCTCAACCAAAATTCCCTTGGCTAACATGCCTATCTGTCCTAGCTTTTACAAATAAAAAAAACCCCTTTTTATTACCTAGGAAAGCTATTAACCTGCAGCATTTGATGTCCCTGATCTTCCATGAGTCACAAAGTGTTTGTGTATAAACATATGCATGGATACACACAGGCACATTCAGCCTGTGGTTTGCACATATGTGGTTATGCTCCTGCTACACACAACTACTATATTTCAATATCACTATTTATTCTCCATTGTAAGCAAAAGCCAGGAGTGAAAACTTAAAGGGATGCAGGTGCTGGAATGAGGACGGCTCTTGATGTGCCAGAATGAATCACATCAGGGTGCTTCGTAAGCATCAGAAATATCTTGCCTGGGGGGAAATGCTAGGCTTCAGTAGTAAAACGGGACACTAATACAGCTCAGACACTTTCTCTCTCCCTTTCTCTTTTTGCCAGCTCGCTTTTGAGCAACTTTTTGTTCAGTTGCTCCTTTCAAACACATGCTTGTCACCGTTTTGAAAGCCCAGGTTATGGGTTTGTGTTTGTTTTCTAGTACAGAATGCATCATTTAAGGCTAATAAATTAAACATACGGAAGAGGCAGAGGGAGAAAAATTAGTTACAAGCATCTGCACCAGTCTCATAGTTTATTTGTCTACTAAAAGACCTGCTGCCATGGAGACGGGATTTCAGAGCTTGCCTCATTCCGGGTTGCACATGGAAGGAGACAGCAAAAGAGAAAAAAAGAGAAAGCAAGAACGAGACCCAAATTCAGGAGAAATCCCCCCCAGCACACCCTTTGAAAACTCAGCCTCTCTCAACTCATCAATTTTATGTGACCTTTGTGTGCACTGGGCAGCAGGCAGGACTTATGACTCTTGCTGATGCTATTTTTAACCACCTCAGCCCTTCTCGACACCCACAAAAGGGTTGCAAGCACTCTCTGCAAAGCCTTCTTCAGAGTATCAGTGCCTCTTGTAGCCCAGACTCTCTCTGCTCCACATCCTGGACTGTGGGACAGTGCTTCCATCACACCCCGGGGAACTGCTCTGCAGACCCTGGATCCTCACCCCATCCGAGACACAAGAAGCGCTTGCGGATGATGCGGTTCCGTAACCGGCCCGTCACGGCCATGTAGGACTGCCAAGCCTCAGTCAGCACCCAGCAGAAAGAGGAGAGGAAGAAGAAGTGCAAGAAAGCCGCCACCAGTGTGCATATCACCTGAAGAAAGGAAGAAAGGAGGACACGTGAGAGGAGCAGCAGGCAGAGAGAGCAGCATGTAGGAGAGCAGAATGCGCAGGGAGATGCTTCCAAACCAGGCTCTGGAAAGGAAAGTCATGGAGATCAGGATGTAAGAGACAATTTAGGAGGAGGCAGTCATCCCCTTTGCTTTGACCTAGCAAAGGACCAAAGCATTTGCTTCAAATTTAAGTACTGCATGGAAATTGTTTGCTCCTAAGCATGAATTCTAAGATAAACCCACGTTTAGCAGTTTTACTGAGCCCGCATCCCATTCTGGTTCTTTCTTGACTTCAGCAAGATATGTTTATTTTCCAAATGATCAAAACCATTGCCACGATCCTGTCAGGTAGGACAGAACAGTTCGTAAGCTGTGTGATAATCTCAGCTCAAAAGGTTTGTGAAGCACCACATCATTGGCAGCTGAGCCGCAGGAATGAAATCAGAGGAAGGCAATTTAGATGGTGTCCCTGCCAGGGAAGGATCACTGATTCAAAGAGTTAAGCCGTGAGAGAAGGGTGAAAACATGACTGCCAGGGGTCGGTAAGGACTGCAAACATGAGAGGTACAGGGTTGTCCAGGAGCATAAAAATACTAGTGGACAGGGAATAAAAAGAAAGGGTAAAAAAAAGAAAGCACATTAGAAGGAATTTCATTACAGAGAGCTCTGCTACTCAGTGAGGAAATCTCTCGAGGGAAATGCAGGGAGCTTAAGCCATTTAAAATTAAACTGGGGAAAGTACTAGCAAATGCATTATGAAGAACAATCCTGTAGTACCAGGGAGATGGACTGGAAAGCTGACAAGCTTGTCTTTGTTTTTAACTCAGCGAGGCCAAATCTTTCAGTGGTGCAAATTGGTGTTGTTCTGTTTAACTCTGCCAGAGCTGTGCTTAATTTGCACGATCTGTGAGCTGGAAACCATGAATCAATGTACACGAGAAGAAAATGATGGAAAGAAATTCCAGTGGCTCCCAAGGAGGAAGGAGAGAAAATAGACTTTAAAAGTTACTCTGAATGAAAAAATGGCTTTAGGCATTCAGCATAAAGGGGAAGGGGAAGGTTTACTATGGAGAACTTCTCTGCTTGGATTTATATAAAGAAACATGGACCTTGGGTTTACGGTCAATGAATCTTCCTCTTTTTGCACCCATCAGCATCTTCTTACACAGAGCTCTGATGCACAGAGTGTCTTTTATCCTGATTTTATCAGATTGCTCTCAATTCATACACTGTCACAAAACGACGTTATCAGAGGTTGTGAAAAGATGTACAACTGTGTGCTCTTTTAGACAGGAACAGCCTTTTTGTTCCATATTTGTCTTTGACACCCTTGATATTCTGCCTATAAATGTATTCTGGATGACAGTTCAGCACAAATAACATGTCTCAGCATGATAATTGCAAGTAAATTTCAAATGAAAAAAAATAACCTTAAAAAGGTGGTTGCTGTTTGTCAACCTAGAGACCTCCACAAAACGCTTTCAAACACAGGATGCTTTCAGGAATGTATTTTAAGACATTGTTATTTTTCAACACTTCTTTTTTTTTGCTAACAGCAGATACCACACTGTTCATTTTATCATTTTGATTTTGTTCTGCCCAGTTTGCCAGTACTTTGCAAAGGGGAGAGAAAAACTTTGCTTTCCAATTTTACACCAAAGAAGAGATATGTTTTCCAGGTATTTTTGCTCAGGCAGGAATTTTTGATAGAAATAGAAACAGAAGAGACAAGGGTATTAGGAAGAAATTGTTTATTGTGAAGGTGATGAGACACGGGAACAGGTTGCCCAGAGAAACTGTGTATACCCCATCCCTGGAGGTGCTCAAGGCAAGGATGGACGAGGGTTTGCACAAACTTATCCAGTGGAAGGTGTCCCTGCCCCTGGCAGGGGGCTTGGAACTGGATGATCCTTAAGGTCCCTTTCAACCTAAGCCACTCAGTGATTCTATGCACATCTCAGCCAGGCCATTATAAACTCATTGCTTCAACTGAAGGCTGTAGATTTGGCCAGCTGAATGGTAGGCTCATATTTGCTTCTGCTACCTCTGCTGTAGGTTTTTCCTTCCTTGTAAGGAAAAAAAAATCTCCATGAAGGCCTAAGCATAGGGATATGATATTCCAAGCTGCTGCAGAAAGATCTAGCAGAGTCTGTCAGTCTGCCAAGGCCATTAGCTCTTGTCTTCCTTTAAGAGGAGAAATCTGTTTCCATGCAGCATGTAGCCATGCTTTTGAGATATGGCCAGTTCATGCAGCAATCGTTTCTTTTTTATCACATTATTGCTGACTGTAATTTTTTAGCCTTTTCCCAGGCCTTTCATCTTCAAAAAGCTTAGCAAATCCAGGCGTGGAATCTTGCCTTTGAGGTTACATGGATGGAAATCAAGGGAGAATTTGGCATTTCCAGGGAAACGCCATAGAGATTCTCATAGAGTAACTGCATTTATAAATCAATCACCAACATTTTAAGTGCTCCATTATCAATAATTGAATGTGAATAAAATCCTAATTTACAGTCTTTCTTCTCTTGTCTCTATAGTTTTCTTTCTCTGTTCCCTGCCAGAGACTGTTTACTAGATGGCTGAGCGGAAATCCAAGAATAACCTTTCTATTTATGGTATTTCATGCATATGTACATGAACAGAGCTAATCTGCCTCATGCAATCGCAGCCGGGAGCTTGGAATCCTCACTAACAACTCTGACAGTGAACAACTTGAGTGATGTGAGAAAGAAATACGAGGGCTCAAAACTTCACTCTGAAGGAGGTAAGAGAGGATTAAAACATTCACCTCCTGTTCCGGAGTGAGGAAAAATAACCAAAGAGGAGGTCCAGCCATGGTTTTCCATGTTGAGCATCCCTCAGTATTTCTATGGAAAGATGCTTTACTTGGGGTTGCATAAAATGCATGCAGGGAAAGTGCTCACCATTCCTCTATCTCTTTCCTCAAGAAATCAATGTTGGCCATGAAAGACAGTCCTGCTTTCAGAATTTAGTTTCTCAAGGGCACTTGTTTAATAGGAGCAGGGCTGGCTGGCTGCATCTCTCCACACTGCTCTACACACATATGACTCAAGCAACTGAAAAGCTATCCCTAAAACGGAACCTAGGCCGAATCTGGAGGGCCCTCCATAGAAAATTATTCTCTGTTATTCATTAAGCCCTGGGGCTTCTCTGCAGAAATGCTTCCAAAGTGACAGCATGCTCTGGTTGCCAAAGTAGAGGCTTGAAAAAACCGGCCCGTCACTGGTTACTGTTAATTAAAAACTACATTTCAACTTCTGATTGCAACTTTGGCAAAAGGAGTAGTGGAGAATGCTTCTTGTCTCACTTTTCTGCTTAGTGGAGTTCATAGAATGGTTTAAGTTGGAAGGGACCTTTAAGGATCATCCAATTCCAACCACCCTGCCATGGGCAGGGACACCTTCCACTGGATCACGTTGCTCAATGCCTCATCCAGCCGGGTCTTGAGCACCTGCAGGGATGAGGCATCCACAACTTCTCTGGGCAACCTGCTCCTGTGCCTCATCACCCTTGCAGTAAAACAACTCTTCCTAATATCTTATCAAAATCTCCCCTCTTTCAGCTTAATACATCATTTAGGATGGTAGATGGGAAAATGTAGAAGAGGAAAATACTAATGATGCGCAGTGACTTTTTTATGCCAGACACCAAAGGAGAAATTGAAGGCTTTTAGCTGGGGTAGAGGCAACACATGCCTCTCTAGCTGGGTCTGTAATGTAGCAAGGCACGTACGTGGCCTGAAAATCCACATTACATCTCGCCTTTACTGCTTGAGTCACACTGCAGTAAGTCCCTCATGGCCTCTGGCTCTGCAGCATGCACGGCACATCTGGTAATGCTTCCTAACCCCTAAAAAAGATGGGGTTTGTGGCTGTTTTTGCTAACATTTGCCAACTGCTTTAAGCTCAGAGTATAAAAGTTGCTGGAGAAATAAATTTAAAGCTGAGATGCTGGATTTTGTTTTTTTAAAGCCTTTTCCCAACCTGTGTTTCTTTGTAAATTTTGGAAAATAAAATGACTAAAGCCTTGCAAATAACCATGTTTCTTCACTGTGCCATGTGCCAGCTACTCTAGGCAGATATTCAAAAATATCACATTGGTTTTAATCAAAGCCCTGAGGATGCTGACAAATTATCAAAGAGAGAGCGAGAGAGAAAATTGAAATCTGCCATTTAGTTGTGTCTTTGACATGTTGCTAATTAACAGATGGAGGAAAAATGAGGAAGCGCTGCCTGAATGGATCATTTCAATGCTAAATCAGAGGAAAAGCAAACAAACAAACAAAGCCCAACTGATCTCGTACCTTATTCCGGGTTTGGGTCTGTCCGATCAGGATGAGAGCGTTCGAGGAGATGATGGATAGGCAGAAGTTGATAAGAATGACAGAGCGCTCTGAGCGAATATACCTGCAGCAAGAGAAGAGGAGGAGGGAGACCCTGTTACAACTTAATAAAGTTGCCTCTGGAAAGCATCAACCAGGTGCAGATTGCACCGGGCCAGGCTCTACAGAAGGCCATAGTAAGAGATTGCACATTTCCTTCAGTTTTTATGTGTTAAACAGACAAGAACAAGGGAAAAAGGGAAGGGGAGAACTTGGATGTAGTTAGTGTCCATCTCACAGATCTTTCCATCCTCCCCATCAATGCTGGAGTTACAAGCGTGAGTCAACAAACCAGGGGCCAGTCTGGTCCCTAGTCTGAGCTGCTCTGAAAACAGTAGAGTGCTGCAAGTCTTCCTCAGCTGTGCTTACTTGAAAGGGGATTTGAAAAGGAGCTTAAAAGAAAACATACAGGCAACACATGGAAAGATTCCCAAATAAGAAGAGCCACAGGCATGCTGGCAATGAAAGCGGATTACAAATACATGCACCTTCACAACAAAGTGTTTGTGATTCAGCATTCCTCTTTGTTTAACCTAACAACCCATCCTGAAGGGAGAAGCATTTGTGGCTTTTTTTTTCTTTTTCACCCAGACAGAAAGGTTTAGCACTTCTCAAAACTAGGCCAAATATGTAACCATAACCACAGCTGCAGGACTGGGACATTAGAGACTCAAGTTAGGAAGCTTTTGCCTTCAGCACCTTGCAGGAGTGAGCTATTTGTCATTTCTGATTTGCAGTGTGCAGCACAGCACCAACTTGCTGCTGAGGTATGTGCAGGACAATCAATTCAAACCACTGGCTATGGAGGAAAATCTCTTCGATGGCACTTTTATTTACCTAATAAAATTAAAAGGGAACTGCAGAAGTGCAAGTCCTCAAGGACTGACTCAGGACCTGACCATACCAACACTCGTACACATGAATAATCTCAGTGATTTGGCAAGTGCTCTGCCTTAATATCAGATGAGTGAAGAGTAGATGTTGATGCTTATAGAAATTAGAAACAGATCTATTAATCAAGCAGCTCCTCCCTGGAGACTAGTGCAGGATTATTTCCTATATTCCAGCACATCAATTATTTATATTGAGAATTTAATTTCATTAACTAATTTTAGCAAGAGTGAGTTTGTCGTGCTCAGGCTACAGACGTATGAGTTTCTGAGTAGGTGGGGTAGGATGAGTTTACTGCACACATGTTCTGCGAAGGGTAAATCTGTGCTTTGGATCTAATGAAGGCTGCAAAACTTTGGTTTCAGCTTCCCTTTCAGTTTTACTTTCAGACAAACCTGGGCACTGAGGGTATGCTTTCCTGGATGTCAAAAAAGTCACTGATGCAAAGTAGCCTGAACTTACACTGTTGGAAATGTGGTTTGTAGGTGGTTCTCCCTGAAACTCACTGAACCCCAGAACAGACTACAAAATGTAGGCTTTGAAACTGGGTTGACTGCATTTCTTTTCACAGCAAATCTGATTCCAAATTTCCCCATTTCATTTGGCTCAATACAATACTCTTGATCAGCTGGATCTTATTCCATTTGTGGCCAGAGTGTATCAAGCCATCAATCTATCTATGCTTCGATTGCTTGAAGTTAAACATCAAGTCTCCAGTCAGCAGCTTCTAGGAGCTAGAAATGGAGATTTGGGCCCTGTCCTGGTGGGAATGAGATATAATAAATCTGTGTAGCAACACAGATGACATTAGTGTGCACTTTGAAAATCTCCTCTGGTCAAAAAAGGTAAGAAATTAGTTGAACATAAGTATAGTCTATATGTGAACGCAAGGGAAGATAATCCATATGTCTTCAGACCTTCCCCCCCAGCTCCTTAACAAGCCTCTCCTTTCTCCATGCTTCCCTTCATGCACTGAGAGTACATCCTGTTCTCCAGATTCCTGAACTTCCTAAGAACGAGATGTGGGTTGGTAACATCTAGAATCACAGAATCAGAATAATTTAGGTTGGGGAAAGACATCTTGAGTTCCTAGTCCAATCCCTTGGCCAAAAAAGGACTAATTTCAAAGTCTGATTAGGTTTCTCAGGGTCTTGTCTAATCAAGTTTTCAAAATCACCAAGAACAGAAATGACATGATTTCTCTTGGATGACTTGTTACAGTGCTTAGCTGTTCTCATGGTGAAGGTTTATTTTTCTTCATATTCAGCTGCATCTTTCCCTGCTGCAGCTGGTGCCTCTAGACCTTTCACTGCATACCTCTGCAAATTGTTAGACTCCTTTGTGACTTCTCCTTAACAGCCTCCTCTTCTCCAAGCCAACCAAGTCTTGCTCCCTTTGTCTCCTTTTACATCGTGTTCTCCAGCTTTCTAAGTATCCACTTAATTTGCTCCAATGTGCCGATATATCTTGTATTGGGGGAGTCCAATACTGGGTACACCTATCCAGATGTGGCCTCAAAAGTGTCAAGCAGAGCAGAATAATCCATTCCCTTGACCTGTTGGCTACACTCTTGTCTATACAGTCCAATATAATTGTGGCCTTCATTGTCACATGTGTGCATTGCTGATTTATTTTCAAATAATTGCTCAGTAGGACCTGCAGAGCCTCCTCCATGGAGGCCTTACCAAGCCAGTCAGGCCCCAGTTCATCCTGCTCCATGTGGTTATTCTGTCCCAGGAGCAGGTCTGAGCACTTGTCTTTGTTGTACCATATCTCTCTCCAGTCCATATCTCCAGTTTGTTGAGGTCCTTCTGAATGGCAGTGCTGAGAGAGAATGTCAGTCACTCCTCCCGTGTGGTGTTATCCATGAACCTGCTGAAGGTGCATTTTACCCCATTATCAACACTGTTAAAGAAGATATTACACAATATTGGCCATAGTATTGACCCCTGTCAGATGCAACTAGTAACCAGCTCCTGATTAGGTTTCAAACCTTTGACCATTACCCTTTAGGCCTGCATGGACTCCATCCAGCTATTACGCCATCTTAGAAGCCACAAATCCAGTCCATAACTCCCTGGTCTGGATACACAGATGCTTCAGGAGACCATGTTAAAGTTTTGGTAATGTCAAAATATACAGCACCTACTTCTCTCCATAGTCTATGCATCATCCCATCACAAAAGGGAAACAGGACAGTCAGGAACAATCTGCCCTCAATAAATCTGCATTGTCTATTCTAAATCGCTTTCTTTTCCATCATTTTTGCCTGGATATAACCTTTTAAACAACGTGTTCCTTAATCTTCCCACAGGCTGTGTGCGAGTAAGATGACCAGTTAGTTGTTCTCTGGATCCTCCTCCTTGCCCTTTTTAAAGATCGGTGTAACATTTGCCTTCTTCCAGCCATCAGGAACATTTGCACATGATAGATAGGGGCTTCACAGTAACACTAGCCAGCTCTTTCAACACCCTTGATGCATCCCATTCAATCCCTTGGACTTGCAAATGCCCAGCTCAACTCTCTCTTCCTTTGCAGTGGGTAGTCTTTTCTTCTCCAGTTTCCTCCACTAAGTACAAGAATTTGTGTGCCTGGGAGAAAACCTTGCCAGTAAAACAAGGTGACAAAGGCACTGAGTACCTTCACCTTTTCTACTTCCCTCTACATTAGTCTACATGTCCCAACACTCTCGAGTGATCCTTTGGTGCTGATGTATCTACAGAAATCCTTCTTGATGCCTTTCACATCCCTTACCATTTTCAAATGCAGCTAAGGTCTGACTTTCCTTATTCAATTCTGCATTCCTGCTTAACGGTTTCATAGTTCTCTTTGGTTGCCTGACCTGGTTACCAAACATTTCCTTGTTATGTTTCAGCTCAACTAGAAGCTCCCAATTCTGCTAAGAGAGCTTCCTGCCATGCTCATGTTTTTCTTTCCATTTTACTTTCTCCAGCCCAAGATGCTCCACAGAAAGAAATCACCATTACTATCCAGGCCAACTGGCCAAAGAAGTCAGGAACTTATATCAGAAAGGGAAAATGCACAGAACTTGATGGGTTTCACCAGAGGAAAGATATCCAGCAAAGGCAGAGCTATTCCAGGGTGCTGTCTCACTATCCCTTTGTTGATACATGGACTCTGCCTACTTATCAAAACATGCTGTGTCAAAGCAGAGGAAAACTCTCACTGCAAATTTATGGAATTCTACTATGGACTAGGTCCTGCAGGATGTGGGGAAGCCCTGTGCAAACTGAGACAGATGGAGAAGGTGGGAAAACCCTGCAGTCTGTCTCTCTGTCCCCATTACACTCCCTTCCTCTTCACAAACACTGAGTCACTCTTGATTTCTCACTGCTTTTACACACATCCTTCTCTGTGCAGTCACTTACTCATTCCTGCTACCTCCCACCAGGGCCACCGAGTGCCTCAGCATCTCCAGCAAAAGCAGAGCTTGTGGGTTTAAAGCAAGTGTTAAAAGCCCCTTGAGAGCTAATTGACAACCACTAAATCAATCCTCGGGCTTCTATGGGCAGGGAGGGAGAAAAGCTCACACTGGTACCTCTCAGCAATTGAGCATTCACCCAGTCGCCTCCAGTGAGAAAGGTCTGCCGTGCCCCACATGCTGATGGGCTGGTGGAAGCGCTGTTCGATAGCGAGCATTGATCTCCATGCTATGCAAAGGTCACTGACTCCAGAGGCAGTTGAACTGCAATGAGTTCAGGGCTGGAAAACACATTCGAGCACTCCTGAAATGCCTCTGTGTTAAGGAGCTGCTTGAAAGGAGTGGTACAAACCAAAGCTTAGAGAAACATGGTACTAAGTCATTTCACCTGTTCTGGCCCTTTTCTCAGCTTTTCATTTTCATGTCAGTTTTCAAGAGAGAAGTTCTTTTTTTTTTTTTTTAAATTATCCCTCTTTTTCCATGCGGATGGTGGAGCACGTGGCCCACACGCATATTGTGTCTCCAGCTGTGACCCAGGACAGCCGCTGCCGAGATGTAACAAGGTCACTCCACTTCTATGGCCCACTGTGTCACTGACCTCTCTGTCGAGGCTGCTAATAAGGGCAGAGATGCACCATCTGCAGCAGAGTTTTTGCAGCCATCTGTCTACTGGGAACTGGAGTGAGTCCACCAACAGGCCACCAACAGCCATCAAACAGAAACAACGTCCAGTTTTCCATGAGATTGTGCCAAGTTGGCTGCATCTGAAGTGCTCACTTGCATCAAAAACTCATGCCATTCATGCCAATGGCTGTGTAGGTGCCAGTAAGAAGTGACCATTATTTAGGAGTTTTGAATGGGAAGCAGAGGGTAAATTCATGATCTTTGATAAGCAGCCTAAAGGTGGGATAACCTCAATTTTACTCTGCCTCCTTTACAGTGTTTCTTTCCTACTTTCTCTCCTGCCTTTTCTTGATTCTTCCTGTGTATAAACAAACGCTAGCTGGGCAAAATCCTGGGAAAGTTTCCAGATTGTCAGCCTCAGTGAGCTTATTCATCAGAAGTGTTTCATACTCAAGCTGAGTCTATGTATGCATGCTCTAAATGCCCTTGTCCAGAGGTCTGAATGGGAAATTTCCTGACCAAAGCTCCTCGAAACAGTTGAACTCTGGTGAGAAGACCAGGCAGCTCGGGCATGACGATTTTCTCCTCTGCACAGTGAGAAAGGACCACTTTGATATGGCTCTTGAATTCTAGCAGCAACAGCTGGAATAATACTGCTGATTCCACTTCTGAGCATTCCTCCAGCTGTTGCCTATCAGACTATAACATTGAGGGCAAAATGAAGTGGGAGCCAGGAGATAATGTTGACTTGACTATGATGTTCCTGAGGCCATTAATAGGACAGCACATTCATGTCCAGCAGCTATGCCCAAAATAAAAAGGACACATAGAGCACTCAGGGCTCAGCCATGGGAATGCTGTGGAGTTCAGAAAACATGAAAACATGATCTACAGAGAAGAAATGAAACAAACTCAGTGCACCGAAGAGAAATTCTAGAGATCACTTGATCATGCTTTACAAATATTTACACAAAGAGACTTAGGATAGAAAGTCCTTTAACCAAGACATAGGTGGTCTCAGGATCACTTGGAAATGCATGTCCACCCTGGGCTAGCTCAGAAATGCCCATTCAAGCCTCCCATAAACAATCATGCTTATCATTTTGGGCATAGGCATAACACAAAAACTGGAATGAGGAATTAAAGAGAGTGTATTTTAAACAGGGCAGGCAATTAACTTTACTGTCCTCAATAACAGTAAATATTGAGGGGCACACTCCTGGAAGAAAATACATCATGTTATTCCAAATGACTCTGGCATGCTCCAAACTGATTCAACCTCATGCCTATCCTTGGGTTTCAGATCCTCAACTTGTTTCTGATAGGAAGGAGAGGGTGAGGCTCGAACACTTGCTCTTTTCTCCTCTGTCCTAACTTTCCACTTGATCCTGACACCAGTGACACCAGTAAGTCACCTACCAGCGCTGCCCAGTGCTGCCCAGCCTGAGGAAAAGCAGGAGAGGACAAGGACTTGAGCACATCCAATGATACCCCAGGCACGGAAAAACCTGAGTTCTAGATAAATGTTATTATGATCAGTCTTCAGCTCAGAGGACTTGCCATAATTAACCAGCCACTATGCACTGTCACACTATCAACAAAAAAAAGATGCATTTTTGCTCATTTTTTATTGTCTTGTTTCTTTCCTCTATCAAAGAGTATAAAAAGTTAACTCGATTCACAGCTCAGCTGAATTTACCCTTTCCTCCCTACTAAGAAGTACTAATTGACAAAATAAGAGCCTCAGACTGATCCCTTCTCCCAAAAGGATCACAAATAATTTCCAAACAGTATATTCTCTGTCGTCACTGTGTTTCATTTCACAGTGATTTGCCTGTTCTGATTTTCTTCCTTTTGTTTAGCTTAGAGAAATGAAGCTTGCAGCATGTTTGCCATGGGTTTAGGAAAGTCTCATAGTGTAAACACTTGTACAATGCAGTGTAGGGGGAGTATCCTATGCACACCTTGGGTTTTTCGGCTTATAGAGAACACCAAAATATATCTAACACAGACATGTGCCAAAGTGAGCCTTTGTTCAATAAAACTTTGCTATGAAACCACTTCAGCTTCTATAGATTACACCATTTAAGGTTACACTTGACCTGCTTATGGGTATACAGGAGCTTTTTGCAATGGGATGTACTGAGAAACCCCACATGCATTTGAATCTAAAGGAAAAACATAGCTAAGAGGCTGGAGAGTTATTTAAACCATGCAGTTTAACATCCTTAAGCTCCTGAAAAGTGCTGTCAGTTCTTCAGGCCAGATGTTTTCTTAACGGGTCACGGATGCTTTGATGTTATCAAAGATCCAAGCAGGAATACCTTGAAGCAATTTGCCTGCCAGGAGGCAGTGAGTGTCCACCTCTCTGCAAACAAGGTTTCCTGGGGTATACAAAGGCATCTAAACCAGCATGCAACTTTGGAAAATGGAACAATGCAACTACATGGGGTCATGGCACTAATTTCACTCTACTAATTTCTCTGGCATTAAAAGGAAAGAATAATGCCAACTAAGTCACCATGATGACTTCTTTCGGGACACACTCATTACAATACAGTTCTTCCTCAGGCACCAGACACCCAAAACAAAAGAGCAAAACCTCCAGGATCCATGTAGGTCAAGAGACAGTTACTTTCCCCAACAAGAAGAGAATGAAAGTCATACCTCCAAACTGAGACATAAATGATAATCAACAGTAAAAGTGTCAGCGAAGATACTCCGCAGCCTACAATTAACGTGACAGAAGGGACCAGCACCTTTTCCATGTTCTGAAAGAGAGAAAGTAAGACATTGAAAAAAAAGATGGTCAGCAAACGCTACCAGGTTAATTTCACAGCAAGAACTTTCCTCCTAATTGTCTGTACGTCAACTCACCTGACCTTCACATCACATTTTACATATAAATAAAGAGGAAAGATGACCAGGATATATTTCTGGTTAATCCAGCCTTTTTTTTTTGACCTGATTCTTCTCCCACACACACACCAGAGTTAAATCTCAGTAACAATTCTGGTATCTATGGTGAGGCAGGGGTGTAAAAAGGCCTGTCTTGCAAGAGGAGGATGAGGCCCTTCATACCCAGTGTGAAACTTTGAAGAAAATTAATGAGGCGATCGCAAAAGGCAAGGGAAAAATTAAAAATTAACTCTCTGGGAATGGTGGTGATGATGGTTGGAGGATGAAAAGAAGGTGAAAATCTTCCATCAACTACAAACATCCATCAGGACAAGGAGGAGATGAAGCAAGCAAAGGAAAAGCAAGAAGTACATCCTCCCCAAGAACCCAGCATCCAGTCATACTGTCCATCATTTCACAACTCTTGCACAAATATACAAGGCATTTCTACATATACAGGGGTCCTAAATACAAAATTTGGAGTGAAATTGTTCTTCTTCCCTGTCTGAACAAAAGATCTACTGATCATCATCTTTCGCAACGTCAAGAACAAACAGAAATATTATAACCTCTCCTAATCGACTTCTCTGCATCACTGGGACTGTGTAACTAGCCAACATCTGCCAGACTAATATCACTAAACTCTCCCAGTCCTCAGCTTAGATCAAGGATCTGGATCCCACTTGGTTTTCTCTGCTGCAGGCTTTATTTTCTGGTATGTTTCTCATTTCCACATCAGTAATCTCTACTGGCATGAAAGCAGAGAAGCAGAGGCCCACCATGTATCAGACACATGAGAACCCTCTATTAGAGTAATCAGACAACACGCAGATGTGCAAAAGCACAGTCAAGGTTGTCGCTAGCTTGGCGCAGTACCAACAGCTATCACTACGGCCATGGAGATGAGATGGTTTCTGACATAGCAAGGGCTTAGCATAGGAAAAAAAAATACAATTAGGCATGAGTTTGGGAATGGAATAGGAAGTCCTCTAAGGACTTGTCTACACCGTTTTGTTGGCAGGCTTGAGGCTGCTCAACCTGAACCTTCAATCAGCAAGATGCCATGAAGCTGAGGCTACTGCAGCTCTGTTCCAGGCTACTGAGCCTGCTACAAAGGAAAATATATTAGGCAAGGCTCAGTACTACGCTTATTCGGAATCATAGAATCATTAAGGTTGGAAAAGACCTGTAAGTCATCCAGTTCAACCATCAGCCCAACACCACCATGCCTACTAAACAGATTCTGGCCAGCTCAACACATGGGTAAAGCAAGTACATGTTGATTGATTCAAGGCTTGCAGTCAGTACAGGTTTACTCCACAGAACCCACCACAAAGAAGAATCAACCCTGATATACTGGGATCCCTGCAGTGTGAAGGGCGTGGGAAAATTCTCCTTACGTGCACATTTTGACCAAGGGCACCTCTCACATTTGTTCCTCATTGGAGGGAATTAATGAGGAACAGAATTTTCACCATGCTGCTGCAGTGAACCCCATAGGAGCTATTGGGAAGGCTGGTGCAAGAGCTTAAGGCATGTGACACAAAATTTAGAGACACATTCAATGGTTTGAATGCCCAACTGGCATATATACTTATAGGAGTACAGGCTGATTGAGGAATTTTTACTGGATGCAGACCAGCTACAGACTGCAAGCCAAACTGCACTGCAGTGTGGTGCTGTGTCTCTGTAATGTGCCCTCCCTACAGACCATATTAGCACTAGCCCAGCATGCCTGTACCTCTTCCTTGAGTTTGCTCTGTGAAACAGAAGGCTTGGGACTCTCCAAAACCACCACCATACAAATGTGCAAAGGGTTTAGATGCTGAGCTGAATGCAGCTTGCTGAAATTACAGAACTGGATGTCAGGCAATACTTTAGTCCTTTTAACTGTGAGCAATTGCGCAGAAACTGCAAGAACAACACAGCACTGAGCCTCATCAATCCATCTAGCGAGGCCCTGCATCCCTCCCACCTAGAGCTTCCCAAAACACTCATAGAAAATGCTACAGCTCACATGGATTCCTCCTCTACACTTTCACAAATACATGGATGACAGCATTTTTTTAACATCAACTCATGAGACTGAATTCCCACACTGAAAATTTACTCCTGACAAATATTTGTGAAAGGATAGAAGCAGTCTTTTTGGGAACCAGGTAAACAGAAAGAAACTTCATTGACAATATCAACATTTATCTGTCTTCAATCAAACAAAATTAAAATTGGACATATTCCAGGCACCACAAGTGCTGAAATGTTATATCCTGCTCCACACAAATTGAAATGTGGAAGGAACTTTCTTCTGGGAACAGAGGCCCTGATTTAGAATCATAGAAATAGATGCCTTGAGTTGGAAGGGACCCACAAGGATCATCAAGTTCAACTCCTGTTCCTGCACAGGACAACCCCAACATGTGTCTGAGGGTGTTGTCCAAATGCTTCTTGAATACTTTCAGGCTTGGTGCCATGACTACTTTCCAGTGCTCCACCATCCACTGGATGAAGAACGTCTTCCTAATATCCATTCTAAACCTCCCCTGCTACATCTTCCTGCCATTCCCTCAGGTCCTATTATTGGTCAACAGGGAGAAGAGATCAGCGCCTGCTCCTCCTACTCCCCTGAGAGGAAGCAGTAAACTATGATTTAGTCAGACACTGGGTTAGGATATGGAAAAGAGAAATGCACTCTTCTTTGCTTTTTCGTTTGCCACCTGTGCTTTGCTTCCCACCCAGAAGAACCTAGGTGGGCAACAGCCCTGTCTCACCTCAGAAGTGCACATTCTTGATAAACACTCTGTGAAACACAAGCTCCTCAGATATGAATTACTCCTTGGTCACTCACTCCAAGCTCACTCCCAACCCTTTTTCTCTCCCTGCTCCTCCCTTACGGCGATATGAGTTCACATCGCACAAATGGTGGCCTGGGACGAGCATCGATTGTGACATTTGATTTAAGTAGGTCTCATTTCACTGACTTTTCATGGGTAACTGGATAAAAGCAAGGGAGGAGCTTCGTTAAAGCAAAAAATGCCCAACACATAGCTCACTCCTAACATTCAAGAGAAATGGAAGAAACGGAGTTTGGATTTTAAGAGACGAGCAGACTGCACCCTATATCTCTGACACAGTAACAGTAACTCCTCTCCCTTTCCACATCCTCTTTGACTTCCCTCCACCTGTTTTTTTTTCACTCCCTTTCCTATCCCCTTTCCCACATCGCTTATAATCCTCTTCTTGAGCCTCCATCAACTAAGTAAGAGGTTGCACGTACTAGACCATCCCTAGGTCAGTTGCTTGCTCATTGGCAAGGTTGATCATCCAACTGGAAGGTGGGTAATAACTGGTGTCTATTTGCAGCCCTTCCTACAAAAAAGAAGACCCTGATCTGCACCTCCTTCTTCATATTTCAGATAAACTTGCACAAAAAAACGTGTCCACTGGAAGAACTCATGCTGAGGAGATGCTATGAAGTTTATGCCTTGTTCCTACAGAGAAAGGTTGGTTGGTTCAGCACTGGTAGGGTTTCTGTTGGTATCACAGAGGTGCACAGCTATTAAACTGCCTGCAATAAGAGTAAGAGCTCGCTCCTTTGGGAATAATAAACCCTAATGGCTTAGGCCCATGTAGCTTAGGTTTCTGTGTTCTTTCTTCATTATTAAGGCTTCTCTGTCCTCACCATATTAATTCCCCCCTCCCCTACTTCTTCCCTCTGGCAAACAAAGCATCATTTGTTTTATTTCTTCTGACTAATTAAACCCCCTGACAGAAGGTGGTCGGATGCTGTAGGATCTGAGCCTTGCAAGGGAAATTTCCTTGGAGTAGAAGGAGGGGGAAAAGCAGGGTTAGTTGAAAAAGAAATAGTGATACCAAAAGAAAAACAGCAAGGCATTCTCAAGGCAAGAGAGAAAGCAACCTTATGGGAGTTTCCTAGCAAACTGTCTGAAGAGGTAGGTCAGTAACAGGATCTCCACCTGCTTGGACTGGAGATGGTTCCACATAGCCTGTCCCTCACCACCTCCCCATGTCTGCTGAACGGTGCAATCCAGAAGCACCCTGAAACACAGATGAAGCTGTGTCTGGTTGGAGAAGGAAAAGAAACACCCTTTGCCTTAGCCAAGCAGGAACAGAGCACAGGTCATTACAAGTCGCGAGTCCTGCGATCCTGTCACCAAGCATGGCAAGGGAGAAGAGAAGCAATCAATGACATCATCTGGGATGGAAATAATAAGTGCTACTGCCTGGAGCTGCTTGCTGTCCTACCACCTCATCTCTCTGCCTACCAGGGCAGAAGGACACTCCTCCTTTTCTTTACAATTTCACTTTGTTTCTTTCTTCTTTTCTATTTCCTTCTCTTTCTTTCTCCTTATTTTTTTCCTACCCTTTGTCTCCTTTCCTCCCTTTCCTTGGCCATTCTCCATAACATTTTCTGCCTTTTCTTCTTGCTCTTAATGTATCTCTCCGGCTCTCCCCCTCTTTCCATTTCCATTATCTGCATTTCTCTCTTCCCTCTCTTACTTTCCATAGAACATTGTGAAAAGCAACTTCATTCAAGCTGTGTTTGTTCCATTACCCTGCTCTGGCTCCAGGGTCAAATAGGCTCCAATTAGGACAAAGTCAAAAATGGTATTTCTTAATGCCATGCAGTTTGCCTGAGACCTTACAAGCAAGCTGTTCTTTTTGCTTTTCCATCCTTTGTAACTGCAAAAGGCCGAACAAAGTCTTTATAGGTATAAAATGATACCTATAAAGTCACCAAAACAATGAAACCATTTATTTCGCTCCCGAATTAAACGGAGACATATGAGTTTGGAATTTGGGGTGCTGGGCTTTCTTTGTTTTTAGAAATGTGTTTGGTATTCAGAATGGTTACGTTGATTTTGAATTCCTGCACATTTGAAATTAAAGACTTATTAAGTCAGAAAATTACAAAAGTACTGGTTGCAAGGGGCATCTAGAACTTTTTATTCCAATTTACTGCTTGCAGCAAGACTATAACTAACATCAGATGAGGTTGGCCATAGTTTTGCCTTGCAAAAAGTAGAGAGGTTCCATCCCTCTGGTGATCACTCTAGGGCCACAAAGCTCTTCTGATGACAGGGTTTTTCCTAAGGTCACACATGAACGTCCCAAGCTATAGTTTGTTGCTTTTCTCCTTTTTAGTCATCAAGCAAAAGAGACAAGAATTTGGTTTTAGAGGTTTTGTAATTGTCCCTCTGATAACTGTAGATTGTGATTAGATTGCCCCTTATATTCATCTTTCCAAGACCAAGAAAATGGAGCTCCTTCTACTGCTCCTCCTAGGTCATGAACTCAAAGCAATCACAGAATTATAGAATGTGTTGAGTTGGAAGGGACCCACAAGGATCATCAAGTCCAAATCCTGTCCCTGCATAGGACAACCCCAACACCACGTGTTGGACACACCCCGTGTCTGAGGGCATTGTCAAAATGTTTCTGCAGTATTGTCAGGTGTGATGCTCCACCACCCTCTGGGTGAAGAACCTTTTCCTAATATCCAACCTAAACCTCCCCTGGCACATCTTTCTGTCATTCCCTCAGGTCCTATCATTAGTCACCAGAGAGAAGAGATCAGTGCCTGGTCCTTCTCCTTCCCTGCACTACACTCTTCTGACAAAGAACTGGACCAAGTTGGTGTGATTTACTCCAGTAATTCCTTAGGAACCATTTCACTGTGCCACTGGCCTAAAGGCTGTTCATGATTTTTGAGAAGTTTTTTTAAGCCACATTGTATTGATTTTGTCGCGGGTTGGACAGCCCTTGTCAAAGCAGAGAGCTGGTTGCTAAAATTGCTGAAAAATAATGCTTTTACCAGAACTCACAAAAGCAAACAGCTTTCTAAACAAAGGGGTGTGTATCAGTGCTGTAAGAAGGGCTGAACAACCAAGATGTGAACGTGTTCTTGTCATGCGCCAAAAAAATCCCGATTGGCTTTTAGTCCTTATTCAGTTAGATTCTGGGTTTAACATTTAAGGTGAGGCTTTTTGTATAGATATTATATATACATTATATATATGTAGTATATACATATATATACTTCAGCAGAATAGTAAAGCACCAGCCATGTACTCTACAAGAATACAACCACTGGAATGAAAGGACAGCAGCCAGGCAAAGGGCAGCAATTTACAGCAATATACAGTCTATTTTAGGGATTTCGGTAATGAGCGATGCTTTGAGACCCTCACCTCGGTGACAATCAGGCTCTTGACACAACTCAACTGACAATGCTACCACTGATGACTTTTATAAGGAACAGGTGAGGGAACTGGGGCTGTTTAGCCTGGAGAAGAAGAGGCTGAGGGAAGACCTCATTGCTCTCTACAGCTGTCTGAAAGGATGTTGTAGCAGGTGGGTGTTGGTCTCTTCTCCAAAGTGACAGGTGATAGGATGAGATGAAATGGCCTCAAGTTGTGCCAGGGGATGTTTAGATTGGATATTAGGAAAAAATTATTTACTGAAAGAGTAGTGAAACATTTGAAGAGGCTCTCCAGGGAAGTGGTGGATTCACCATGCCTGGAAGTGGTGACACGGTTTAGTTCCGCAAGGTGGTGTTGGGCTGGTAGTTGGACTTGAAGACCTTAGAGGTCTTTTACAACTTAAATGATTCTATGATGTGTGTGTCCACATCAGGGTACTCTGCAGAGCCAAAAGGAGCAATGCCTTGCACTTGCCTGCAGAAGACGCACACACAGGGAGTAGACCCACTGAATGAGCAGGTGCGGCTCAAAGTCCATCACTCTCCTAACCATCATGTGGTGCTCAGTGAGACAGCACTGATGCCCAGCTCTCTAAGCATGCCAGTTACTGAGGCCCATGCTACAACTATAGATGGAGTTACTCAAGGGAAGGCTCAGTTTTCACCTCCCAGAAGGCACGTTCCTTGCACTATGTGCAGGACAGAGGGGCAGAACAAGCAGGACACAATCTCTTTCTGGTAGACTCCAAAACATGGGAAGTAGCAGGAGTTTAGTGACGAGAGAATTGAACCACAGATGAAAGGAGGGTTTTTTGGTGAATCTGCACTATCAGATGGACTGAAACGTTCACCCTACTCAAAGGGGAGCAGCAGTGAGGAGGCACCAAAGCATTTTTCATAGAATGGTTTGGTTTGGAATGGACCTTCAAATATCAGCTAGTGCAATGCAGGGACTTCTTACTACATCAGGTTGCTCAGAGCCCTGTCCAACCTGACCATGAACACTGTCAATGACGGAACACTCACAACTTCTCTGGGCAACCTGGTTCACGAAAGGTCCGTCTGTCATGGTTTAACCCTGCTGGGCAGCTAAACACCACACAGCTGCTTGCACTATGGGGCAGAAATCAGAGGGGTGAATGGGGAAAAACTCATGGGTTGAGATAAAGGAAGTTTCATAATTAAAAAAAAAGGAGAGGAAAAACAACAAAACCCATGGGAAAAAAAACCCTAAACCTTCCCTGGCACATCTTCCTGCAGTTTCCTCGGGTCCTATCATTGGTCACCAGAGAAAAGAAATCAGCATCTGCTCCTCCTCCTCCTCTTGTGAGGAAGCAATAAACTGCAGTGAGGTCTCCCCTCAGTCTCCTCCTCTTCAGACTGAACAAACCAAGTGACCTTAGCTACTCCTCATATGGGTTCTCCTCTAAATCCTTCACCAGCTTTGTGGCCTCCTTTAGACCCTCTCCAGTAGCTTGATATACTTTTTGTGTTGTAGTGCCCCAAACTGCTCACAGTAATCAGAACTTTGAAATCCCTGCAGGAAGATTGTTTAGTGGCATCATTAATAAATGATGTCTTCATAGCTTCTTTCTGGAACAACCCAACATCCTTCCCACTCAGCCTATATCATTGCAAGAGAGGTCCAGAGGATTAGTACCTCATTTTGCTTCCTTCGTATCATAACTACAGGCTTCTCATGCCAAAGCTAATACCACCCATTATCAGGAACACATTTGTGAAGCTGAGGGCTCCTTTTATGTAATTTGGCCAGTTTAACAGGCAATTTCATGTAATTACAGTACACAAAAATCACCCAGAGAGACATCTTAACGTGCTACTATTTATTAACAATTGCTAACTCTTTGCTTCGTATTGAGTCTCCTCTCAAGATACAACATGGCAATCTGCGTTTACTAAACAGCTTTGATGAAGTTCTCAGGACAAGGGAGTGGTTACAAAGCCACTTGTTAATAGGAATTGTCGGGTTAATTTCCTTCAGGCTGGCAGGTAATTACAGGAGTTAACAGTACACATTATCCTCCCGCCAGTCGCCAACGCCAGGGTCACTCTTTGAACTACCAGACTGCACTCTCAGTGCCTCTATTTCCAGTCCTGATATCAAGGAGGACTGGATCAGGCTCATATTAACTCTAGGGACCACTCTCCTGCTGCCGAGACAGCTGTTCCCAAGCATATGATCATCATAATTAAAAATACACTATGCTGTATTCCCTCCCTGCCCCATTCCCATTGCACTTTGCCTGGCAAAACTCCTGAAATCACTGCTTAACTGCGCTCTGATGGGAAGCTGTGATCCACTTTGCATCCCTCTGTGAGTTGTGGTTTGGGAACCAGGTGCAGCGCAAAGAGACCCCAAGCGAGGAGCACCAGGAGGGGTCTATTCCCAGCTTGCTCACAGGTCAACTGTGAATGGGTGGCTCTATCATTTAAGGCAATCTTTCCAAAGTCCTCTCAGCTGATCTGCTTTAGGTTGCAAACACTGGCCTTAACTTCTCGTGGGCCTATTTTGACCCCCTGGAAATGGAAGAGAATAATATTTCTCAACATCTCTCTTAATTCAGCTTAGATTTCTGGTATGTGTAAATGCCTCAGGGGGTTCGTAGGGCTACTTCAGGACAACTAAGAACCAGAATCTCATTCTCTGCTATGCAATATTAACATGGGGAGGTATGGAAGAGAGAGAAAGGAAAGAGTTTTGGCTTAACTGTTTGTGAGCTGGCTAGATGGAGTGTCTGGATTTTAGGTCTTTGCTTTTCATGCATATTGTAAGATATAGTCTGTTCCAGTCTTTCTCTTCAAAGCATGTTGAAGAGAAAATATAATCATTTTCCACAATAAAGATGGTAATAATCAAAATGGCCTATGCCTCTGTGGGTATGCACTCATTACCTCTGAGACAACAGAGGCAGAACTGAACTTTAATCAGATTGTTCATTGCCATTCTCACAGCCATTGCAGTAAGCAGCAAAACTCTCTTGCTATGTCAGTCCTAGAAAATAAAATGGTCTAGACAATATTCATACAGACTCACCATTCAAAATAGAGGGGTCTTGCCTATACTGTCTAGGGGAACATTTATAGAATGGTTTGGGTTGGAAGGAACTTTAAAGATCATCCAGTTCCAACTTCTTTGCCATAGGGAGGGACACCTCCCACTGGATCAGTTTACTCAAAGCCTTATCCAGCCTGGCCTTGAACACCTCCAGGGATGAGGCAGCCATGAGTTCTCTGAGAAATCTGATCCAGTGCCTCATCACCCTCACAGGGTAAAATTGTTTCCTAATATCTCACCTTAATCTCCCCTCTTTCAGCTTAAAACCATTACCCCCCATCCTTTCCCTGCACTCTCTGAGAAAGAGCCCTCCCCAGCTCTCCTGTAGCCCCCTTTAAGTAGTGGAAAGCTGCTACAAGGTTTCCCCAGAACCTTCTGTTCTCCAGGCTGAACAGGCCCAACTCTCTCAGCCTGTCCTCATAGAGGAGGTGTTCCAGTTTTCTGACCATCTTCATGTCTTCCTCTGGACTCACTCCAACAGATCCATATCCTTCCTGTGCTTATTGCTCCGGAGATGGATGCAGGACTCTAGGTAAGGTCTCACAAGAGAAGAGGGTCAGAAACCCCCCTTCAGTGGCCTTCACTGGACTTCACTGGTTGGCACATGTCAAGACACAGCCAAGAAGTGTAACAATTAAAAGATAGGGATGATTATGGGACAGTGCTAGAGTCTTTGCCATGAAATTTATTATTAGTTATTTTATTTACTAGCATTACTTTACCGTATGGGCATATGGTCTAACTACATTAAAAATGGACCTTCTTTACTGTTCCTTTCTGCTTGGGTTTGACCCTTCATTGTACTACTCAAAGGACAATCAGTTCAAAGTCTGTAACTGATTTGCAAGCTGGTCCTTGCATTACCCACCTTGCCCTGGTTTCACAAATATGTCCTCACCTCTAGTAACTTCGCAGCAGCAGTGCTGAGCACCTTGCAGGGAAATGCGGTGAGATTTACACAGAGTTAAAATAAAATAACTCCATGGCAGACTGAGAATGTAAAATGAGGGTGGAATCCAGACTGTGTTTATCCTGATTTAAGCAGTGTTTTGGTTCCATGCCAGGCGACAGCATTTCACCAAATTATTCCAAAACAGCCCGCTGTTTGTTTTTCTCTATCAATGTCATGCTGCTGAGTGATGCCAGAGAGGCAGCTCTCCTCACAGCATGGGAAACACATGCGTTCTCCATGCCTGCGCATCATGCCCTTTGGAACAGAATCACAGAACTGTTTAGGTTGGAAAAGACCTTTAAGATCATCAACTCCAACCGTAAACCTAACACTGCCTACTCCATCACTAAACAACGCCCCTAAGCATCACATCTACACATCTTTTAAATATCTCCAGGGATGATGACTCAACCACCTCGCTGGGGAGCCTCTTCCAATGCTTGACAATCCTTTCAGTGAGGAAATTTTTCCTAATATGTAGTTTAAACCTCCTCTGGCACAACTTAAGGACATTTCCTCTCTTCTCATCACTTGTTACTTAGGAGAAGAGACCAAAAGTTGCCTCACTGCAACCTCCTTTCAGAGAGCTGTAGAGAGCAATAATGTCTCCCTTCATCCTCCTTTTCTCCACACTAAACGCCAGTTCCCTCAGCTACTCCTCATAAGGCTTGTGCTTAGACTTGTGAATAGATCCAACTCAGAAAAGGGAGAAACATCTGAGATCATGGTGTCTGGAAGAAGACTTTTACCAAAGATGCTCGTACCATGGAGAACAACAACCTCTCTTCCCTTTCCCATTTTAGCACCCTTGTCCACTGATGACCACCCCTTAAGAAAAGGTTTCATCCAAAGCATGAGCCATGAACATTTATACAAAGACTGCCAAACTAACCCTAAAACATATCTAAACCTCCATTTAGTCCCTTTAATTACTACTTTCAGATGCGATTCCTGTCCTGTAGGACCCAGACCAAGGTTCCCGTCTCTTACTGTTCATCCACTGAAGATCCATACACTGGCAACAGTTCCTGACCCCAACTAGGACTGAACCAACAACCCTGAAGTAAAAGGTGTCTCCAGCCCACTGTCAGTTCTCAGAGGCTTTCAGGGGCTCACTGGCTAAAGTTCACCTCTGAGGAGGAGGTGACAGAATTTAATTCAGGTAAATCTAATTTAATTTAGTTCAGTTCTGGAGTCCTCAGCACAGGAAGGACATGGATCTGTTAGAGCAAGTCCAGAGGAGGCCACAGAGATGATCAGAGGGCTGGAGCACCTCCCCTATAAGGAAAGACTGAGAGAATTGGTGTTCTTCACCCTGGAGAAGGGAAGGCTCTGTGGAAACCTTAGAGCAGCCTTCCACTACTTAAAGGGGGCCCGCAGGAAAGCTGGGGAGGGGCTCTTTGTAAGGGAGTGCAGGGATAGAATGAGGTGGAACGGTTTTAAGCTGAAATAAGGTAGATTTAGATAAGATACTAGGAAGTAATTTTTCCACTATGAGGGTGGTGAGGCACTGGCACAGGTTGCCCAGAGAAGCTGTGGATGCCCCATCCCTGGAGGTGCTGAAGACCATGTTGGAGGAGGCTAAAAGCAACTGGATATAGGGGAAGGCGTCCCTACTCATGGCACATGATTTAGAACTAGATACCAACCCAAACCATTCTATGATTCTATGATTCTAATTTAGCTGTTATGTTTCATTTTCTGTATGCTGTTACAATGACAACAGTTTTATTCCCATTGTAATCAGAAGAGCCCATGTGATCCAACATGTTTCCACCCACCCAGTGCAATACACAGCTGGTTTGTGGGGAGTTTCTGGTGCTATTTCCCTCCACACTGGATTTCAAGGAATCAGCTTCTGGTTCCGATGCCCATCTCATTTACAGCTGAGTGACTGGGAAGTAAAACTGTAACAGCCCCTGGATTTACAACTGTTCCGAGTTGATATAAACAAGATCAAAACTGGCCCCAGTAGTAGGATATTCCCCATCTGGGGAATGGCTGACATGATTATCATATTCAAAAGAGCAAAAAGAACCATTTGTCATGAAAAATGAACACGTCTTCCTTGTGGGAAAAGAACAGAGTCATTTTGCTTTCACAGATTTATTGAATAGATTTTGTATATCCTTCTGGCTAGTAGAGCAGGCAGCTAGTGAGCATAATCCCAGTTCAGACAGTCCTCCCATTTAGAGGGAAGTTTCAAGCTCAATTATTCATGATTATAAGTCTGACATTTGTTTTCCATGCATATTTCTATAGGCATGGAAACATTATTATTTTAAGCTGAAAGAGGAGAAATTTAGATTAGATATTAGGAAGAAATTCTTTACTGTGAGGGTGGTGAGACACTGGAACAGGTTGCCCAGATAAGTTGTGAATGTTTCATATCTGGAGGTGTTCAAGACCAGGTTGGATGAAGCTCTGCGGAAACTGACTTAATAGAAAGTGTCCCTGCCCATGGCAGGGAGCTTGGAACTGGATAATCTTTAAGATCCCTTCCAACCTAAACCATTCTATGATTTTGTATTGCCCATTTTTGCTTAAAGATTGCCATTACTGCCAAAACCTGGCCAGCAGATTAATCCACTCCGCTGCTCATAGATAGCAAAAGTAGGAAGGGCAACAGCCTTTCAGAAACTGGTTCAATTTTGATTTAAATGAGTAGTTATTTGTTCTAAAAAGAAAGTAATAATAACTTAATGTCTTATTGTATGACATTTCAAGGGCAGCCTCAGCCTTTAGATAGGGTACAACAGGACTTAGCTTGCCAAAATTACCTAAAAAGGCCAAAGTGCTATGGAGACAAGTGCAGAATGATACAAGAAAGACAAGCAATGCTCAACAGCTTGACTGATGTTTCAACACAACATGCTTAGTCCTTGAAGTGCTTTGAAAAGGAAGATAATCTCATTTAGCACTAGTGCGCTGACTCCCACCCTGATGAGCCCATGAAACCCAGCCTCCATCACCCACTTGTTACCATTTTCAAATGAGCACCTTTGTGATGTCTCCCACGCTGTCCTCTGCCTTGGGGGAAGCTCCTCAAAAAACACCTAGAAAGCTATCCAATGCTTGAAACCTCCTCTGTAAAACCCTGCTCGTGTAATGCCTACAAAACAGCCCTGACAACAGCAGATGTGCCACGACTTAACTGCGGATCCCAATGACTAATGCCCTTGCGCTGTTCACATGTTCCCCACACCCACCTGTATCTAAGCATCCTTAGCTAGAAAATTCATCTGTATTCCACCTATTTTGAGTCATGGTGGCTTTGTGGCCCGTTCAACACTGAGCAGACCAAAGTCATGCTCCTCAGCTAAGCCTGTGGTGATGCTGCAGTCCAAAAAAGACATGATAAAAATAAAATAACAGTGGATCAACAGCTACAGGTGGATATGGAAACCACGTAAGGTAGTCTCCAATTGCTGACAGACCCTGTGATTTTTCCACATACATGACCTAACCCACCAGGGCTTCCCCATTTGCCTCCATCCCAATTCTCAACCTCCCAGATATGTGCCACATTTCTGCCATACTTCTCTCTTTCACATAGCAAGAAGCAGACACAAAGGTGATATAGTTTACAGAACTACAGGCAAGAGGGTGGGAAAATACCTGACAAGCTCAGCTCGTCCATTCACCTGCCTCGAAGCCACCTAAATCATCCCCAGCACATTCAAGAAAACCTTCGCTGACAGAGGCTAGGATCTTGGTGCTTGACTAACCCTGCAGCAGGAAGGTTTTCCCTTGTGTCTAAATTAAAACTCTCACACTGCCGTTTGAGTCTGGGCCCCAGCAGACACAGCAAGCAGATTACACCCTTTCCACAGCTACCTTCTACCCATTTGAAGACTAATATCCTCTTTCCCCTCTGTATTTTCTCCTTGAGAAAAGAGGCAAACCGTCTCACAGAGTTCACCTCTGCTCACCATCACCATGGACATACCATGCCAAAGAGTTCAGACACATCACCCTCTCACACGCACATACTCCCCCACTCACGTACCTTGAACTCAGAGCAGAGTATCCCAATGAGGCACCACTCACCCTCTTCACTCACACTTCTGGCCCTCAATGGCTCATATCTGCACGCTCTGAGTCTGAGAACTGCTTTCCAAGCTCTTAGAAAAGGTAAAAGCATGAATCGGGAAGACCCTGGTGTCCTGGCTTAAATCCACACCTCCTTTAACAGAGCAGTAAGCTGTGTCTGGGTAATAGGGCAGCTGTCACACTTGCTAAGCTGCCTTCATTGCAACAAGCCATTAAGCACTGCAGCTCAAATAATCACCAAACCTCTCAGGAATGCCTGGACACGCAGTACCTCAGACACGCATGGGGAGTCTTTAATTTCAGCTGAAGACAAGGGACTAACCTCAGCCCTGGTCTGCTCCTGGGGTCACTTTGTTAATGCCAGTGCTGCTCTTGCCTTTACGCCAAAGGGTGAATTTGGCTCATATTACTCACGTTGAAGTAGTGAATCCCACAACGGTATTAAGCTCCCAGCCACTTGATCATGTTCCTCTCCCACGTCCCCTTCAGATGAAGAGATACAGGGTGATGCAGCATTTGCCTGCAGAAGAGTCACTGCCAGGGCTGTGCGGAGCTTGCTGGCTCCAGCTCGCGGGGGAAGAGCTGCAGACCCACGCTACTGCAATCCCACCGCCTGGAGTTTTGTCATGAGTTAAAGACCTGAGCGAATCCACAAGCGTGGAGCAGAAACTCAGCAGAGGAAAAGCTGTCAGCTGCAAATCTACCGAACTACCCTCTGGATCGACAGACAGCTGAATCCGCAGACAGCCGCGAAGGAGGTGGGATGCTGGATGACTGCTTATTATGCTGAGCCAAATCCTCCTATTATTACCTTCTGTGCTACCTATCTTCTTGTAATGTATTCAAGTGTTGTCGCTCCTAGAAGCACAAGGAGAGGGATTTCCTATCACCCTTGTCTCTGATTCCTTACCTACATTTATTCACACATAATTTGCTGATGGGATCCTTTCCTAGATATCAGTATACAGCATACAACAATGGCAATCACCAGTCATGACACCCACCAAAATAACAAACCCAGGGTTCCTCTGCTCCCTGGCACTTGGAACACAACACAACTTCTATCAGCAGTCCCCTTCCTCTAAATTCTCAGCATAAATCACTCGTACATTGACTCTGGATCCTTTCTACTTCCTAATAGTATTACAAGAGAGAGTGGGAGGGGAAAACTGTCTGCCCAGCTGCTTTGTACTTGATCTTCTCCATTCTATCAATGCCTGCTGAAACTCAGAGGGACTACACTGAGTTTAGTGAAAAGAGCATCCCTGCTGAGCAAAGCAAAGATTTGTAGAATCACAGCCTGCTCCTACAGGCTGCCACAGACTTCAGGGAAAGGCACTTGTGAGAAAACACAGCAGCTCCTGCTGTGGAGCAGGAGATGAGCGAACCTCAGAAATTCCAGCAGCACTTATACCATAACCTTCCCCATTCTCAGCACAAGGCTCTCCTGAGCTGGGCAGGAGTCCAGCTGGAGTGCTACTTCATCACTCCCACTTTGGCCTTTTCATATCCAGGGAGAGTCCAGCAGTAACAGCACAAATCCCCAGGAAATTTTAGGAAACGTTTCCAGTTCAAGAGCTCCACAGCAAGTGGCACAATCAGCTCCTGAGAGACACTTTACATGCAGCAGCATCCCAGAGAAGGCAAAGTGATTGCAGGAAGAGGTGCCAATAGCACAGGCATGGGAGGCTTGTGGAGGATTTGGACCTCAAAAGCCCAAATGTTTGCAGCTCAGTCATGTTAGCCCTGGCACAGTTCTTGCTAATCGAGCAAATGGAGGCTCCTAATGCTCTGTCAGGAAAATGAAAGCACTTGCTGCTTTTTGTAGCACCCTTCAGGCTTGGGGCACTGTGCAAATATGGACGCACACAGCCTGGGATGTCACCTGCAAGGTGCTGCAGCTGGGGAAACGGAAGCAGAAACCAATGAAGTGATTAGCCCAAGGTCACAATTTCATTGACAGGCACAGAAACAGCTCTAGCTTTAGCCTAGCCAATACACCCAGATACAGCAGTCTAATAAGCTCTTCCCTAGAATCCCTCTACAAACTAGCAGCAGTAGTTTGATGCCTTAAGATTTCAAGCTGGGAAAAACTGAGAACCTCCCTTAGGCAGAAAGGTCCAGTTTTTAAATATAAGAGTTAACTTCGCAGGAGAAACTGCATCTTTATTAACGAAACATGAAAACTACCATAAACCTGAGAACTGGCTGTTCTCAAAGTATGCAAAAGGCTTTGTTTCTATCCAGACTCCAAACCTCACGTGATAAACGACGGTAGTATATAAATGTTAAAATGTTAATCTCCAAATAGCATGCTCCAGCCTTACTTAAGTGAAACAGTGCTATAATTTTCCATCAAAATGTTGTCAGAACTGCTACACCCTTCCAAAATATTTTAATTCATTAACATCAACATTTTTCCAGGGGAAAAGTGTGCTGTTGGAAAACCTGGATCTACTCCTTGTGCAAGTAGAGCCTTACAGTTTCAAAATAACCTTAAAATAACCCATCCTGTGGCTGCACACTCTCCATGAATTACACAGACCTGCTATAGCACAGGGCAATCTTTTCAGACACAAGATCTTCAAGATACAGCAAGATCACACCAGACCTGCATGTTGATTCCCTTCCCGCAGCCCACTCAGCCAAGATGTACACTGGGAGTCGACTCTCCATGCTTCGTTAACTCCCCAGAGTAAAAGAATTTCTTCTCCTCTGCCACACACCCATCACTGGAATCTTTTCAGGAAGAAAAAATGAAATGTTGCAAGTTCAGAGAGGATCTTAGATGGTGTTGTCCCTTTGGGTAGGAAGCCTACCAGGAAAACTGCCTTGCCTGCATTCAAACTGGAGATAACAATGAGCAAAGTCTCCCGCAACAACCTGGGATATCATAGGGTCAGGGCTGCTCACCGTGTACGCTCAACACCCTTGTTAGCTTCCAAGTCAGCTCTGTAGTTTGGTCTGCTGCAATACACCCCACAAAACCACACAAGTGTTGTATAACTCTTACAGTTAACAATTTGCCTGCCAGTAAACATTATTATGGAGACAAGACGTTCAAAAATTCAGCAGGGACACAACAGACCCATCAGCCATAGCAGTTCTTGCCATTAGTACCTTTCAGCCTTCGCTAACACCAGAAATGAAAGAAGAGCTCAGCGTCATCTATGCATATGAGGCTAAAGGAATGGATGAGAGAGCAGAAAGCCCATCTTTGTACAGTTTTACTATGGTCCTAAGTGTTGTAAAAACCAAGCTTTAAATCTTGTCTGACTTTATAAAGGTCAACCATGAGCTGGTATGCAGAAGAGACAAGCCAAACTCCACCAAGACAACCGAAGAGCGAAAGGTTCTGCTGCACATCCTCAGGCTCCTCCTCCCTTCCTTTCCCATCTCCAACAAATTGCCAAGACTGCCAAGAAACACTGAAAAAACATCACAAGACTCTTAATCAGATTGACCACAGTTTGTAAAACTATAGTTCGAACACTTAGCCCTGCAGTTTCCTTTTGTCCTTATTCTCTATTAGCACTGCTATTACGCAGGTGTAACACCAGAGCAGTTTAACATGATTGCCTTACCAAGCTAGGCACAACATAAAACCAAAACACAGCCCCAAAATTCTCATCTGTGTTCCTTAATTTAAGCAGTTTTCATCTTTCATGACAGTCAAACACCAATCGTGCTGAATCAGTGCAAGAAGCTGCCTTTGTATAGCTGACAAAGCAGGGTCCAAGGGAAATAGGACACAGAGAAAGAGTCAAATTTGAACTCCAACTTTTGAGCTGGATCTGAAAAGCTCCATCATAGTTTAGAGATGTCTGACTCCAAAACCAATTCAGAGCACGGGACTTTCAGCTCCTGCTTCATGGAAATTATGGAACACTGCTTCATTTCTCCACCACATGAGCAACTCTCAGGGTCCAGCCTGGGGAAATTCTGTCCTTGGCAAGTTCTAATTGGCTGCCTGGGTGGCAATGTTCATCCCCCACAAGCCCTTCCCGGTCCTTTATCACTGCAAAGAAGCTGTGTCTATACCAGGGTTACAAATATTTCAAACTGCCAGGGCCAAAGACTCCAGAAGGGAGATTTAAAGCAATAAATAATATTAATGACACAGGCGGACGGAGCTTCTTGTCCTGAGAGCTTCAAAGGCACATGAAAAACTGCACTATAAATGTCACCACCGCAGACACCAACGATGACGAGATGCCACCTCTGGGGAAAGAAGGCAGCATGGGCTTGCTCAGAATGACACTCAGTCAGGAAACTGAGAGTGGTACTGCAAGGACTCGAGTGAACAATGCTCCACAGCAACAACAGACTCTGGGTTTTGCCTAGTGGAGGGACTCAGGAGGTAGCCAGGCCACAGCTTTCCTCCCAGCATAGCCAAGGGACACATCCTGATGTTCATGAGTTGACTGTAAGCTGGGAAAAAAATGACTTGTGGAAATGTAAGCCAACTTACAGCAAGTGGAGTCGGAAAGAGGGAAGAATGAAACAATTTTAGGCCTAAACCCCAAAGGACTAGATGAGAGGTTAGGTGCAGATATAATAAAACATGCCTGGGGGAAGGAAGCTGCACCCTCCTGCAGTCAAGCCCACTCTCAGATGTGAAAGCACTTGCACTGATGATAAAGGGCTTACACCAACCCTGTGTTATCCAGATAACAATCCCAGCACCCAGAGCTGAAGGAGTAACAGTATCTGGTCACTTCAAATTAATAATTTTTTTTTTCCTAACTTCTTAGATAAATAATACCAACCACTGTGAACATAGTGCTCTGTTAGAGAAACTTCTGTTCTGGCCAAGCCAAAGACTCTTTCCTCTCTTCCCACACTGCCTGGTCCTCTGCCCATTTCAGGATCAGCAGAGGACCTTCACCAGCAGCTCAGCTATACATCTGGGCTGGCTTTACTCCAGACTTTACCTTAGAAGTATTCCTGCAGCAGAAATCACAATTTATTTTCTCCAACAGTGCAGCCTCCCTAAACTTTGTCAGGACTGAGTTGCTTTCAATGACAGCACAGAGTCCTTCCCGCATGGGACAAGGCTTGCCCATTAATCATCCTGGTGCTCATCACTACCTCTGGAGCCAGACACTAAGCTGCTGTAGCTTGAGCTGAAGGGTGAAGCCTTGCTGCTGGCAATACACAGCCCTGCAGGCTCTCAGGGCAGGTACAGAGCAGTAGGGTGGAGATCTGCAGGAGATGGGTCACAGCTGGCCCACCTGAGACCAGCCTGGCCGTGTCAAGAAGGCTGGGTACCACTCCTGGAGAGCACTACCTTTGCAAGCTACCTCCCTCTCCACTTAATTTTACACAGATCCCAGCCTGCCTGGAGGGAAGACAGGGAAACAACAATGCATGTAACAAGACAGGTGCAGGGACACCAGCATCAATGTGACCAGCTCTTTCCAGGTCCATTCTGAGCGGGAACCCAGTCTTAGTCCTACATTCGAGTATCCTTCAACCAGCACATCTCTGCCGAGACCAGAAGCTGGGTTCCACTCCCAAGAGGACCTTGAGAGCAGCTCTACCAGACAACCAGGAGCCCATTTCACAGTGCTGTAGTCGCTGGGCCTGCACGGGGCCCGGGCAAACACAACCAATGCTGTGTCTTTAAAACCACTTCAGTGCAGATGTTGTTACCATGGTAACTAGTGGACCAAATACATTAGTGTTTCTAATAATAAACCAAACCTTCATCTTGGAAAATGTGATCCCCCCCTCCCCTTTACCACCATCACCCTTCCTTTCTTCCTTTCCCCTCCCCTTTCGCTGAATTAAGCCAGCATTTAACAAGCAAGGCATAATTAGTAAATAATTGCATGGGCCCAGTAACTCCCAGTGCCCAGGCTGATGGAGAAGTGCTAGGTGGACGGGGGTGTGCACTTTGCTCTATGAACCTAGGAACTGTCCAAAAAAGGGAAGAACTACTTAAAAAAAAAGGAAAGAAAAAACAATAAAAAGCACAAGGTGGAAGAGAGGAGCCTTCAAAGCTCCTTTTGACCACCTTGGTGTTGCCTTTGGTGCCTCGACACCCGCCCTGCTCCCTGACTCAGGGTGCAATCGCCCGGTGACAATTTCTAGGAATCTTGCACTTTTTTTTCTGGAGGCTCTGTCCGAGACACAGAACCAGCTTCATGTCACTGACAGCAGCCAAAACTTCACAACTCCTCTCCTCCACGGTCCCTTGCTCAGGAGTGGGGAACACACTCATCCACCCCAAAAAGAGTGGGGTAGCAGTAGGATGCCGAGGCAGGGAGTGGGACATAAGCGAGCTATGGAGCTGGGGAGGGGAGGGGGGCGGCGTGGGGTGACTCCCCCCAAAAAATAACACACGCTGGAAGATTTCTTGCATGGGGAGCCCACGGGAGTGAAGGCATCCAGCGTGGTTGGTGGTTTAGCGGTTTTCCCATTCAAACGCCCAGAGCAGGGATGAAGGGATGGGAAGAAAGGGGAAAGCAGTGCAGCAGCAGCCCGAATGTGTGTGTCACTTCTCAAAGCTGCGGTCAGGGTCGGGGGGAAGGGGAAAGGAAGGGCGGTGGGGAGGGGGGAAGGTGATGAAAAGCTTTCCGGATGAGAGATGGTGGAGAGCAGGGATGGCTCTGTCCCCGACACCCGAAAGCCGCCCCGCTGAGGATGCTCCGCTGCATCCCAGCTCCCTCCGTCGTTATTTCCCCCGGTCCTTCGTGTCCCCTTCCTTCTCCTCCCTCCTCCGGTGGGACTCACCATGTCGGGGCTGAGCTGGGCTAAGATGGCGAAGGCGGAGAGCCGGTCACAGAGGCACTTAGTCCGGGAGGCGTCGAGCGGGACCGTTCGGCAGCCGCGCCAGGACCAGGCGCCGGGCGGGGAGGAGGAGGCGGAGGCTTTGCTGGAGGGAGGGAGGGAGGGAGGGAGAGCGACCGTCAGGGCGGGCGGGGAGAGGGCACCGCGCCCCCCGCTGCCCCCCCCCCCCCCCCCCCCCACACACACACCAGACACCCCCATCCCATTCCATTTTACAGCCTCCACTCCATCCTATCCCACCCCTCACCCCACCCCATCCCTCACCCCACTCC
The DNA here is from genome assembly GCA_033556795.1 of Tapera naevia. NCBI lineage: Eukaryota > Metazoa > Chordata > Aves > Cuculiformes > Neomorphidae > Tapera > Tapera naevia. The sequence continues at coordinate 1,278,784 of JAUMJJ010000063.1, forward strand.
ATTCTATCCCACAGCCTCCACTCTATTCAATTCCACCCCGTCCCATTCCATCCCGCAGCCCCCACCCCATCCCACCATACCTCATCTCATCCCACCCCCACTCTATTCTATCCCATCCCACCCTCCTTGGACCTGGATCTCCCAGTCCTGGTCCATCCCTGGTCATCCACCCCACTTTAACCCCCTCCATCGCCTCCCTCTTCCCCTCCCCCTCCCCCTCCGTGTAAACGTCCCCCTGCAACCCCCCGGGTCGCGCTGTCTCACTCTCCCCATACAGATCTCTCTAACCCTGTATCCACTTATCCTGTAGCCTAGATATCCCATGTGTGCACACATAACTATACAGCAGTGTCCCACGTATCCCATAATATGGGTGCATAAACCCATAGTCCTGATCCGTGCGTATTCAATATGTGCAGAAATAGTCCTATAGCCTTGTCCCACACACCCATTATGTGGATGCATAACTCCATAGCCATGACCCACAAGTCCAATATATGGATGCATAACCCTATAACTCTGTCCCATATATCCTGTGTGTGGATGCATAACCCTATAGCCCTATATCACGTGTCCCATATGTGGATGTATAACCCTATAGGCCTGACCCACGTATCCATCTATGCATGCATAACCCTATACCTTTGTCCCATGTATCCCATATACGCATAAATAGTCCTACAGCCTTGTCCCACGCACTTGATATACACTTCACTTCTCACCACAGCCATGTCTTGCATCCCATATGGCCCCTTGAATCCCTGCCCTATACCCCATACAAACATGTCCCTGCATCTCGCTCCCCCATATAGATCTCCCCCAGCCACATGATCCCCATAGGGGAGTGTACCCTCCCCCCCTCGCCCCCCCTAGTTATCCCAGTAAACGAGTCTACACTTTCCCCACTTCCCCTATCTCCTCCAATTATTCCACAGCTGCCAGCCCCTCCCCTCCACCCTACTCCCCATGCCCAGCTGTCCCTCCCACCTCACGTTCTTCACATCCCCCAAGCCCTCTGGGGCCAGAGTCTGCATAAGCCATAACAGCACCCCCCTCAGACCTCTTCCGTGCCCCTCCCCCATCAGGCATGCCCTGCCTCATGGCCAGAAGGACATCAAGAGATCAAAAGGACAGAGTCCCTGCTTTCTTATGGCACCCTTTTAGGCTGGGGAAGAGTAGCAGAATGGGGAAGGGGTCATAAGTTGGAAAGACTCCATGTGAAGTTGGCCTTCATCCCACAGGTTTCATCAGGAAAAGTTGTTTTGGTCTCATGGCCAAGTAAGAACTAAGGACTAAGCCAGGGAAAAGGGGAATCTCATGCTCTACCTCGCATGATGGGATACAATCATCACCCAAATGTATAGTCATTTTCCACCCATTGCTTCTGTGCCTTGTCTAGACCACTGTTCTGAAATGTGGTCACGTACAGTATGAAAATGCATGAGTAAGTGCAGAAATTCAGTGGGAGGAATAGGGGTGTAAGATGTCCCCTCTCAGAGGAGGGGACTATGCAAGAATGCTAGCAGCAAGCTCAAGGCAGGGCCAGATGGAGGCAAGATGCTCAACAGCCTTAGGTGTATCACAGATGGCCTGGTCTTCTCTATACTGCTGACTCCAGCAGACCTGCTTTGAGTTGCAGACATGGTTTTTTTGCAGGTCTCCATGCACATGCTTACACATTCCTCACGCAACGAGACAGAGCCTCCCTCCACCTCCCTAACCACTCTGCAGGAAAGCAGAGAACATGGGCTGGGAACCAATATGGTAACAGAGCATCAACACATGCTGCTGATTCTGTTGTTATTGTCTACTCAGATCCAGTTTAACATATGACACTGAGCCTTCCTGAATTATCTCAATTGTGGATTAAAGCACTTTTCATAGTAAAATAAAAAAAAATATAAAGCCAAACTAATTTCAGTGTAGACGATGTTAGCAGCACACATTTCAGAAAAGGTTTTCTTCTGGTGCCCATCCAGGCTTTTCTAAATGACTGGACCTCCTGCATGTCCATCCAGCTGATGGGACATAAATGTGTCTTCCTTGGAGAGTCAGCTATTCACATGTTCTTTACTCAGCTAAGTCACATCATCTCTTAGAGACTCTCAGGATCAGGCATCGTTCTCCAGTCTCTTCCCTGCAATTCACCAACAACCTTCCTGGATGGGACTAAGAGATCCAAGGTCAATTTCTGAGGGAATATGAATTCTTTATTCTTCCCTCTATAGAATTGTAGAATGGTTTGGGTTGGAAGGAACCTTAAAGATCATCTGGTTCCAACCCTCCTGCCATATATGTACTACTTATATTTCCAAGAACCGCAGTAGCCAATTGTTCTGTTTATTCACTGTCACCAAGACAAATGCCTCATTTATGATGTGTACAAATAATGACAAATGCTCCGACTCTACCAACCAGATATGTATTCTTGTTGAAAGTATTAATTTAGCTTGACAAGATCTATTTTCCATAAGTCAATTGCAATTAATTTCTCTGTTTTAATGAGTATGCTATTATTCAATTATAATCATACTATTACCCACAATCCCCTAATTTTTGGATCCCCTATCAGATGAAGCATTATTGCGCCTAAGACAGATGTGAAGTGGTTGGCTTTGGAGAGAAGCTGTTGTGCTTACAGACACATGCTTCTTTCTCCAGATTTTGGGAACACTTCCACTCTTTCTTTACTAAAGAGCGATGATCCCCAATTAGCCTTAGCTTGCTCTTTTAAAACTCTCGCGTCCAAAATTAATCCGACTTGTTTCTCTTAAAAATGTCTTACTTTATTGGATGATGTATAGTATGTTTTCTAGCTGCTGGTGTAATGAAAAGTGTTTCATTAGCCTGGGATGTGGATTAAGTAACCAGGCTCTCTTCCAATTACAGAATACAGGCGTTTATTGAAATTTCTGCATTATTATAAATAAATCTGTCAGCTCTACCCAGTAACAAACCAATACCATTAATAATTATTTTGGTTATAATACACTGTACATTTTTTGTTTTATTCATTTTAACTATCCCAAACAGCAAAATTTTCACCTTTTTTTTCTCTTATCTGTTTCAAGCTTTTAATTTGTATTGCTTGCTATCAGTTTATCCTTTGTCCGTATCTCTACAACAGCTTTTACTTTCCCTCTAAATCAGACTGCTGTTTTTTGTAGATATTGGGTTATTTCTCTTTACGTGTTTTTTTCTTTTTTTTTGATTAGTTAGGGTTTTTTAGTGCTATGGTTATGTTTTTTGTTTATGAGTGAGCAGATAAGGGGAGACCTTATAGCAGCCTTCCAGCACTTAGTGGAAGCTATAGAAAGGCTGGAGAGGGGTTCTTTATCTGAGATAGAATGAGGGGAAACAGTTTTAAGCTGAAAGAGGGGAGATTTATATTAGATATTAGTAAGAAATGTTTTCTGTGAGGGTGGTGGGGCACTGGCACAGGTTGCCCAGAGAAGCTGTAGATGCCCCATCCCTGGAGGCGTTCAAGACCAAGTTGGATGAGGCTCTGAGCAACTTGATCCAGTGGAGGGTGTTCCTGTCCCTTGCAGGGGGGGTGCAACTGGGTGATCTATAAGGTCCCTTCCAACCCAAACTATTCTATGATTCTATGAGAACTGAAAAATCCCTCTAAAAAGATCTCCTAATTATCCTCAACTTTTTCTGTTTAAGTAGGCTTTTACAACACATAAACACACTGCAAGTTATCATTCTTAAAGCATCAAATACATTGACACATGCATACGCTCCCTGACCCCAAGCTATTTGAACTTTATTGAAATGTGTGGATACAATTGCTTTTAACATCACTTTCAACCCCAAAGCCCAGCTTTACTCATTTACCAGCTTTCAGAGTAGACTAAGACAGATCTAGGCCATACATCAACAGAACTAACCTCATTCAAAACTAAAAAGGGAAAAAAAAGAGAAATCACATTGCCTACCAAATGAGGAAACCCCAGGGAAGGTATCAAAAAACAAATAACACTCCCTAGATGCTGTGTCTGGTCTCACACTCTCATAGTATAAAAGCTGACAGTAAAGCAGTGGTTTCAATATCAGAATAAAGTCTATCCAGGGCCAAAGCCACACTTGGCATGGTCCAGTATCCATTTCTCGATGCTCGTATAGAAAGAGAACATAGTGATATCTAGGCAAAAAATGAAATATTGTAATAACTGCCCTTTGCTCTTATAAGACCTGGTCTGGTGCCTGCTTATTTATCCTGTTGGATTCAAAGAAATCAATTGGATCAAAGCCATCCAGTTTTTACGTTAAAAGCTGCTATAAATCACATAAAGAAAGGGTGCTGTGGGATGTGCTGAGTAAGAAACTTTGAGTAAATCACTTCAGAATAAGTTTGACTGTGCCATTTAATAGAAAATGAAAATCTGACCCTCGTTACTACCTGTGATTATGAATTGCTTATTACCAGATATTAAACTACTCAGAATATCCAAATGTTGGGTGCTCCAAAGAGCATGTCTATTGCTGTTTTTAAACTCCTCAGAAGGATAACTCTTCTCCCATCCTTCCTTTCTTCTCTGCAAATCTGCTTAATTACCTATTCTCTTTGCCCTGCAATCCTTTTGATATGAACACATCTGCGTTCATTTGGGATGGAACTTGGAGCTGAGTTGAGGGGAAGTACTTGTGGGTAGGAGGACGTGCCAGAAGACTCACCAGCTTCTTTTCACTCTCCACGTGCCAACACGTGGCAAGAGAGAGGCTAAGGCAGGAGGTTAAGTGAGATGGTTCTGCCCATCTACTATGCTCTGCTGAGACCCCAGCTTGAGTCCTCTGGAGCCCTCGACAAACACAGATCTATTAGAGTGGGCCCAGAGGAGGCCACAAAAGTGAGCAGACACCTCTCCTGTGAGGAAAGGCTGAGAGAGTTGGGCTTGTTCAGCCTAGAGAAGAGAAGGCTCCAGGGAGACTTTATTCCAACAGTTCAGTGCTTAAAGGGGGCTGAAAAGAAAGCTGGGGACAGACATTTCAGTAGAGTCTGTTGCAATAGGACAAGGTGTAATGGTTTTAAATTAAAGGAGAGGGGGTTCAGACTAGGTATAAGGAAGAAATTTTTTGCAATGAGGGTGGTGAAACACTGGAACAGCTTATCCAGAGAGGTGGTTGGTGCCCCATCCCTAGAAACAGCCAAGATCAGGTTGGACAGGGCTCTGAGCAACTTGATCTAGGTGAAGATGTCCCTGCACACTGCCGGGGGGTTGAACGAGTCCCTTCAAGCTCAAACCATTCTATAGTTCTGTAAATGATTGAGAGAGCTGAGTGAAAGGTTTCTTGGGCATTGCACCATCACAAGGGCCAGTGGATACATCACCCAAAAGGTCTGCTTGTGGCTTCTCTCATGGCACTCAGATGAGTTACCACCATTACTTTATTACCTTATGTGTGGACGCACTATGAACTACTCAAGCCTAGCTTCTGGATTCAGCCTGTGTTTCTTTATTTGAAAATTAATTTCTAGTCCACAAAGCTACTAAGAATCTCCTAAAAGTGCATGACTCAGATGCAACAGGAAGGCTTCAAAATCACAGCTGTATTGGTGTGAAGTCTCACAAATAACACAAATGATTTTGGCTGATCCTATTCATGGCACAAGTCCTATGAAGAGTGACTGAGGGAGCTGGGGTTTTTTAGCCTGGAGAAGAGGAGGTTCATGGGAGACCTTATTGCTCTCTACAACTACCTAAAAGGTGGTTGTGGGCAGGCAGGAGTTGGTCTCTTCTCTCAGGCGACCAATGACAGAACAAGAGGACATGGTCTCAAGCTTCATCAGGGAAGGTTTAGGCTTGATATTAGGAAAAATTTCTTCACTGAAAGGGTGATTGGCAGTTGGAATGTGCTGCCCATGGAGGTGGTGGTGTCATCATCCCTGGAGATGTTTAAAAGCAGATTGGATGAGGTACTTAGTGCCATGGTTTAGACAACAAGTAGGTGTTGGTGTTGGGTCATAGGTTGGACTTGATGATCTCAAAGGTCTTTTCTAACCTTGTGATACTGTGGCTTGTGAATGTCTGAGCCTCTCCAGCAACATCTGCTGCACTTGGCATGTTTAATACCACCATGAGACCTAATAGAATCTCTCTGTAGTCCAGGGAATCATATCTTAGGGAGTTTCAGTCTTGTTGGATGCAGAAAGCATTCTGCCCAGACAAGGATCTGTAGGTTCAGCCAGCAAGTATTCCCAAAAGACTCATAGTTCAGGCCAAACTTCAAATCCTAAATGATGTGATCACTAAATTTTCTAATATAAAGATTGTTTCACTGGGATCCATCCAAATTACAAAATAGAGATATTACTAAAAGGGGATATTGCATATTTGAATGGAAAATACTTGCATCATGGACCTGATTAAAATCTGTAGAAGAAAATGAGTTATTAATGAACAGGTCTACGAGAGGAAGTACATCTGTGTGTTTATGTGTGTGTGCCTGTGTGTACAGGTTTCATCTGTAGATTAGTATTGAGGCTTTGTCTTCTCAGCAAAACTTTTGATACTGCAGAAAAGTACACTGGGTTTGTAATGGAAAACCCATGCTCACAACTCAGTGGCAAAGAAAAAAAACAGTATTTGAGACTTTCACAAATATTAAATCCAAGTACACTAATAAAGAGGCAGAATTATTTCCAGATGATCTCGAGAGGGGAGGGAAGAAAGAGGAACCCTACTAAAGGGAAAATGTGGGTACAATATTAGAGAACAATGTAGTCAGAGTGATTACAAACCAGTCAAAGAGGAATTGTAGAAATGCCCAAATCAGACTGGCATAAAAAAAACATTTTACTGGAAGGGTTAGCAGAATACCTGACAAGTTGGTTCTGTCTCTAATGTCTATGGTCAGATTTATCTCCAGTGTAATTCCAATGATGTTCCACAAGAAAATGTTTCACCATATGTTACAACATGGCTATGAACATTATTTGAGCACTTGATGGGAAAAAGCAATTAAGCACTGTCTTGTAGATTTAAATGGGAGCTAAGCACATGCTTAAGGACTTCCTGACATAGAAATGCTGTTCTCGATAGGAATTTGCACAAATGGAGAGCCTTTATTGCAGGAAGAAGCATGGATCAGAAAGAGATTTTAAAAATGGGGCATATATTTGAGACTTAAATAATATAAACGATCTCCAGAGGTTTCTGCCTCAATGGCTCTTTGATATTTCTTGCTTCATGTGGGCTGTTCCCCCTTTGCTAACCAGGCAGGTCATGCAAGTGCTTGGCACTGGTCCAGCTGGCAGATTGATTATTAATTTGGAGAAGGAACCAGAGATGAAGTCAAAGTTAATCCTTTTTCTGGGATTCCCAAAAGCAATTTTCATTTCCAGCCAAAGGCTGCCCCAGAACGCCTTTCAAACACTTTGGCTCTGCACAACAGCTCAAGACAAAGAAACATACAATCATTTTGCTGCAGCAAGTGTGTCAGAATCACCATTTCTTCAGGACCTGTGGGTTGGATTAAAAAGTGGAGGGTTCCCAGGAAAAAGGGACATGAAAGGGTCTGTAACTTTTGAAGACAAAAATAGAAAATTAAAATCTTTGATTCACTTCTAAAAGAGTCACAAAGGATCTCATGCCAGATAGGTAAACACTGAACTAAATTAAACACTAATTGAAATATGGGCTAAAATCAATCTTTAACACTCCAGTTGCTTGAGAAGTTTGGAAGCTGCCAGTGCCAAAGCAGCAATCATGCTTTGGTTAGTCTATGCCTTCCTAAAAATGGAATGAAAAATGCAAATATGTTTCACAAGGGTCATCTTATTATCCAAGAGGTAATTTTGCCCGTCTGTGATCAATCCACTGATTCAAAGCCAGGCTGAGCTCTCAGTTATGCTACTGAAAATCCTGCGAGATATCTCACACATCCAACAAGACAGTCTAGGCTTACTGGAGCAAAACCTATCCTCCTAGAAAAATCATGCACTTCCAAGTCTCTGGGTTTGACATGTAGCACCAATTTGGTGACATCCATATAACCCAATTTGAAAATTGAAGCTCCAATGTGATAACTGATTGTCCAGCAATTTCCTGTGCTCATTAAGAAGAAATCAAGTGTCATCAACCCCTTACCTTGCAGCCCAGAAAGCTGACTGCGTCCTGGGCTGCATTCAAAGCACTGTGGCCAGCAGGTCAAGGGAGGTGATTCTGCTCCTCTACACCACTTTGGTGAGACCTCACCTGGAGTCCTGTGTCCAGTTCTGGGGTCCTCAGAGTAAGAAAGACCCAGACCTGGTGGATCAGGGCCAGGATGGTGAAACACTGGAACTGGTTGCCCAGAGAGGTAGCAGAAGCCCCCTCCCTGGAAACATTCAAGGTCAGGTTGGAGTGGGCTCTGAGCAATCTGATCTGATTGAAGATGTCCCTGTTCATTGCAGAGGGATCACTTCTGGATGGCCTTTAAAGGTGCCCTCCAACATCAACTATTGTATGATTCTATGACAAGGCAGCAGAGGTACGCAAATGAGATGGGAATGGATACAGTCCTGTAAGAGTGCATTAACAAAGCTCTGGTCTTTGAATTAGGCAGTCACTCTTGAAACTCCTGAGCAACAGTTTCCCAGTCAATAAACATATCCATACACCTTTTAGCTGGGTTTCCTGGTTTCTTCACAAAAAGAAACAAAAACAAGCCTCCAGAGCCCCTCTAAAACTTTAGGCTCAACTGCTGAGATTGCTCTGTCTCTTTCTGAGCTTTGTTTGGACCTGATGCCCTTCTTCTCACCTCTATGCTGACAGCATAGAACTGGCACTGAACAAAACAGTTTTCTGCCACTGGGAAAGAATCAATGATCAGATTAGTAACTATTATTAAATTAGCTCTTTAGAAAAACAATAAAAATGGGAAAATGTAAAAAAAACCCAACCTACTATTGATCCAGTTTCTTGGTGCAAGAAAAATGAAACTAGAGCAGAAATATTAATTTATTTATCCCAAGGGCTCATAATTCCTCGTGGTTTTAGCTAATTTACTTCAAAACTGACACAAAGAGAATGAAGACATTGGTAAATTTAAATAATGTTCGAGACCTATGGGAGACAAGTCATATTTAGGATTTTCTTCAGGTTCTTTCATTTTCTCTGTGAGGGAGGGAGGGACAGAGAAAGTTAGAAGGAGGAGAGGTTAAAGGCAAAGTCTTTTCCCAGCTGTGAATTCAGAATCATGGCTAACTGATTTAGAGCATTTTGCAAGGGACAAGGTTGCTTACTATCTGCAAATTAGCCTCAGAAGAAAATGAAACAGCCCATATGCAACATCCAGGCTGAAGCCTTAATTAACATAAACAATGTTAAAACGCACGAAGAAATACATAGTACCATTGAAATAAAGCATATGGCTGGCTAAATACCCGTAAGATTATCTGGAGATAATCTTTTCAGACACCATAAATACAGCTGACGTTAAGCTGTAATGATTCTCATCTGAAGGCCACGCTATCCCACCAGAGGGGAAGCTCAGCACTTCCCAACATCATCAGCATCTTGGGCTTTGGACTCCTTTGTTTAAAATCCAAAACATGTGGTTGATAATTAATGAGCACTCTCCCCCTTTACATCTCTGCTCCATAGCTCCACATGAAGGCCTGAAATGCAGATATCATCTCTTGCAAATGAAAATTCTATCATGCCTTGGTCTCCAAAGGCCTGCTTCAGTGCACAAGAAAGGATGAGAAGAGATAGAAGAACTTCTAGGTGGGATGGGATAGATAGAGTTGCTGTCTTCTCACATGAGAGGAGGGGGAGCAGACACTGATCTCTTCTCTCTGCACCCAATGACAGTATGCAAGGGAATAGCAGGAACATGTTCCAAGGGAAGGTTAGTTTGGACTTTAGATAAAGGTTCTTCACTCAGGGGGCAGTGGAGCACTGGAACAGCTCCCTAGGGAAGCAGTCACAGCACTGAGCCTGACAGTACTCAAGAAGCTTTTGTCCAATGCCCACAGATACATGGTGTGAATATTGAGGTTGTCCTATGCAGAGACAGGAGTTGGAGCCAATGATCCTTATGGGTCGCTTTCCAACTTAGAACATTCTATGATCCTGTGAACTTGGCCAAAGCGTTTGTACCCTGTGATTGCAATTTTCTTGCACTTCCTCGCCAAACTTCCTTTCCAAAAGCAACCACGGGACAGATGTTTCATTGGGATGGACCCCTAGAAGGACCAGTCTCCTCTGTATATCCCACCCAATAAGCCGCTTAACAATCCTCAACACGTGCCACAAATACCAAAGCTTTAGTACAGAAGACCCAGTACCATGAACTACAGTGGGTTGTAGAGAAGAAACGGAGAAATTCAAGACATTGTGAGCCTTCTTGGCCTTTAAACCTTAAAGAAATGAGAAAATCCCTGTGAGATGTCATAATATTCATGTTGCAGAAGAAACCAGTTCGATAACTCTTCCTCGTCGAACCTAGAGAAACATTCCTGATCTTAGTTCTAGTGGTTGCTTAATAACAGATCTGATCTCTTCCACAACATCACAGCTGAACTTACACACAGCATTGTGAAACTGGCTTGAAGTATCATGAGAGTTTCTTTTTTTATATATATAGCATATTTGAAGCCTCTTTGTCTTGTGGATTTTCTCTTTGAAAGGATGACATTTTCAAGCTACATAGAACCCTGTGAAATAGCTCCCTATAACCTGGTGGTTTCATAGCTTTAAGAAAAAAGAAAAATCATTCTTAGATTTAGCTACACTGCAAGCACTGCTATCATCAGGTTGGCTCACCTGTCAATGACTGCAGAAGATGACCTTGGACTATATTCCACAGTAAATCAATGTTTTATCCCTCCAAGACTTTAGCCTCTGCTCTTAAACTCACTCTTGCTATCCAGAGCTAAAAGCATCATTTCAGTATTTCTGGAATTCCTCCAATGCAAGAAGCACAGGCTATACCTTCTAATCTTATTTCTGTGCAAAGTCACCCCCTTGGAGCTTCTTTGCTACACTGGAATATCAGAACAATAAATAGTTCACCAGGTATCAGGGTCATCTTGGGAAAAAGGCAAAAAAAAGAGTTATGGTGAAAGTATCATAAATAGAGGTTGGGACTTTCTGAAGCTGACTTTTTTGTGGGAAAAGTCTGGAGGGAAGTGTACCACCGGGACAACAGGCGAATGGAAAGATGAGCAGTAAGATGGCTGGTCTCATTATCATATAGGGCTTCTTTCCAACAAAGGACAAGGTGAAACCAGTGAGTGATGTATCTGTCTCCCTCACACCTCTATGTGACATTCACAGCTGCTTATCCAGGCTTTGCTGGACTGCTCTCTCCAGGGACAGCTCCTTGGGCATCCTTGACTGGGGCACTTGCATGGAAATGTCTTGCAAAACAAGAATGGGAGGTAGGACAGTGTTGAAGTCAGTGTTGAACTTGGTACTTGGGGTACCCTCCTGAAATTGCCTGCTTTAGCAAACATGTAGAAATATTGTATGTTCCAGCTGCAGATGAATATGTTCACCTTATCCATTTATCTTTTGTATCAGTTTTCTACCTTAATATCTCAATTACCATGAGATACCTGATATGTTAAAAACTTGTGGCTGGTTATGCAGCCATCATGATAGGAAGACTCAAACTGGATCATAGTCCAAAAGATGGGTACTCTGTTTTTCTACTTATAAAGTGATGCAGCTCCATGGCAGGCATCAATCCATATGCGGTCCAGGCAATCCTCTTTCTCTGCCTTGTACAAAAGCCAGTCATCCTACGATCATTTCTGAGAAACTAGGAAAGCTTCCTGGTTACACAGGGAACGATGTTCAGCGCACCGGAGTGATAAGCAGCAGCCTTGTCATGTGTACTGAAAACATTTCAGGGAAAATCCTCAGAGGAACTCAGCGCATTAGCAGAGAACACCGTTCTCTACACCTGGACATCATGGTCCCATGCTCAGGTCTCATGGGAAAGGAGACTTGGGAAGGATGGGGAAACAAGGTAGTAAATGCTTTTGAGCAATACCAGATGCCAAAAGAAATGTAAGACATTGCAAGGAGCAGTTAACAAGCTGGAAAACCTCCCTCTGGCTCATCAAGGATATAGAATGTGCTTGGTTTAAAGGCAAAGAGAGCAATACAAACACTTAGTAAGAGATATCTCACATCCTCTGTGGATATGGTCAGGCTGTCTCAGATATGGCAGCGTCCATGTCCTGTTCACTGTTCAGCATTTCTGTCGTCTTAGATGACCCCACCAGAGCCTAAAAGAACTGAGACCTTCTCTCAAGCCCTCAGCCAGAGCTCAGGGGAACAGAAGGATGGGTAGCTGGCATGGGGAGATAACCACAAGCCATGGCTGCTGATACCAAACTGTAGCAACAACAGGGAAACAGACTTGTGTCTACATGGCCAGCTGCAGATTTTAAACACTGCTGTGGTGCATACGACTGAAAGGAAAGAGGAAGATGAATGTGTGGTAGTAGCTCTAAACATAAGCTTGAATATCCCAGCTCTGGTCCAGATCCCTGCCACTTGTGCTCTCTTTTTTTCAGCCTTCCTCTCTCTGAAATGCCCTTGATGGCCCTCCCAGTTTTTCATGGCAAAGTTAGGGATGGAAACACAGATTACCTCTTGTCTGCCTATAAGCAGTGCTTTGCAGAACAGCAGACACTGTTGCCAATGTCCCATATCCCTGTCTCAAGGAGTACAGGAGGCCCCAGGGCCAGGCTGGGAAGAAGGATGGTGCTCTCACCACCAAAACACTAGCTGCAGGATATGATGCTTCTCAGAAACCTAAATCAGAAAATTTTAATGGTTGAGTGCAGGGCTTACGGATAAAAAGACAAAGAAAAATAAATCAGGCAGATGACAGAGGGGCTGGGAATTGGAGGAGGTAGCAGACGGTAAAAGAAATTAAATCAAGAAGCCAAATTAAGGTGCTGCAGGCAAAGATGAAGACGCTGGATTAAAGATTAACCGTAACCAAGAGGGAGATGCAGTCCTTTAAAGGTACAAATTACTTCAATGCACTTATCAAAAGCCTCACAAACCTCCTAAGAATAACGCCCTCACAGATGCAACTGGATTGCAGTAACAGATATATCTGGACCTGGGAACTCTGAATAGCTTTATGCTCCAGTGTTTCCAGCTGAGAAGGGGCATTAAAAGCAGCGCAAAGGCAATCACCCTAAAAAATGGAAAGTCACTGGCTAAGGCAAAGGGGAGGGGGAGCAGAAAATCCTCTGAGAAGGGCTTGGCATTATACAAACAAATTCTGGCAGTATTTTGAAATTATTCTGAATCCAGGGGAGCTGCTGAGCCCTTTGGGTCTTTCTGTTCACTGAGCATTTCCAGTCTATCTCGTGCCAGATAACTCCAAAGTAACAGTAGGTGAGCTTGAAGTAGAAGTGCAGCTTTCACACCTGCTTCTTCACAGCCAAAAGCAAGAGAGCTCAGCAAACATCCCCATCAAACAACAGGCAGGTGAAGCAGATCACCCTTCAGCTCAGCCATCAGGCACAGAAGATACTTGCCCCCATCACGGCACATTATGTGTTTGCACCATTTCACATCATTGCTCTGGGATGGCCGGGAGAAAGGTCACTTATGCTTTGCCACCTCCTTTTAGCACAATCAACTCACATTTTGCAGTGGAGCGTCTAAGACCCAGTTTTCGTAAAAGTATGAAGGGGGTGGAGGAACTGGAGGGGTCATGGGATTAACATTTTTAAAACCCTGAAGAGTTTTTGCCGTGTCTTTCAAACATACTAATAAGGTTCTCCTGGGCAACACAGACTTGGTAGTGGCTGTACAGCCCACAATAACAGCAGATTACTTTTGGCTGTGTTACCCTGCCTGTTATGGTCCAACTCTGCTCCTTGCACAGATAGGAAGAGTTTTGAGTCTTGCTGTTACTGGCATAATTGTCCCATATTCAGAACCTTAGGGAAACACCGAAATCAAAATCAAGACCCACTTCAAGCCTAAAATTGGACATCTGTGAGCTCTGAATCAGGCCCAAGGAGAGATTAGGAGCTTGGAAAGCCAGGTGATGGTAACCAGAGGCAGGTACACACACAGAAGGATGCTGCTCTGTAGACAAGAAGTTTTAGTCCGTGTGAGTTCAGCTAGCTGCGCTTTTTTTTTGCTCTGCCAGCACTTTCCTGTGCTTCTTCCTTTCCCTTTGGCCTCCTTTTCCTTTGCACTCTGTGAAGTGAACGTTTCATGGAAGTGGAGCAGCCAAGAGAAGCAGAGCTGACGGTCCCTTGAATGCCTGAAGTGCCTCCCTTGTTCCCAGTTCAAATTTCAAAAAACAGCATCTGACCATTCCTGAAGGTTATTTGGACCCTGGTTCAGGAATGCTGCATCGCTGCTCACTACCTCCTCATCGTTATTCTATATCTACAGCTACTATAGATGTCCTTTCACATTATATGCTGGTTTGTTACAGGTCTTGGGTATGAGAGAGTAAATAAAACGTAAAGCAAACTGAAAAAGCCCACTCTGGTGTGATCAGTGATTTCTGACTTGGTTTATGTTGGTGTATAAAAGAATCTACTAGAGGGCTTGCTTTGGATTTATATTAGCAGGAGAGGAGGAAGCCTCTGGGAAATAAAGATGATGCTAATGCAGTGAGGGGGCTGGTACACTGGTGGCTAAATAAATGCTAATAAATAAATGCTGGTGTTTAAGATCATCCGGCTCTCTCTCCTATAACAACCCATTCCCAGCCCTCTTGAATTCTGATCAGATGGTTTCTCACCGGGGGTTGATGTAAACAGCTCCCTGGTGGGCAGGACCCAGATCAATCAGAAGGAGAGGGTGAGATCCCTCAGCAGGGCTGCCCTGCTCAGCTGGGAACAGAGCAGTAAGCAGAGAGGCGGCTGGATTCATTGATTCCGTTTCAGCCCCAAGCCATGCTGCTGGGAATGGTACCTTGTCGCAATTTGACATGCATGACAGCAGCAGGGATGCAGGGATGCAGAAAGCCACTGACAACAAAGCTCAGGATCGTAGTGAAACTAGAGAGCAGTGAAGCAAACTTCCATTCTCCAGCCTGCTAAAACCCTGGCTGGACTGGCAGGAAGTCAAAACACAAATCAATCTCCAGACCTGCAAAGCTGGCAGAGGTTTTGCTGCTGGAAGATTTCCCCGCCATGAGAGCCCAGTGTTTTTATGTGGACAGTGTGACTGTTGTTAGGTCTGCTCTAATTCTTGCTTTCCACTGCTGAAGAATCTGGCTGGGGAAAAAAAGGCATGCTTAACCCAGAGATATATCGCCTCAGTATTTGCAAAGAGCAGGAATAAGGAGCAGGTGCTTGAACAGAGCAACATGGATCTGCTTGTGCTTTTCTCAGGAAAGCAGGTCACGGGGGAGGAGGGGGAGTCACTTCCCAGCTTTGCTGCTGGAGATGTATTTAACCAAAGCTACGCTGGTAACCAAACACTCCACCAGCCCCTAGAACTTGTGCAGCGAGAGATTGCTATCAAAACCTTTTAAATCCACTTTCTGCTAATGAAAATGGCTTTCAGAGATGCAGGCTGTTGGAAACCACTCTCCTTCCAGCAACATTTTTTCATTAAGCTTTCTCCTCCCTCCTCTGCCTCCTACCTTATCTCTGTACATCTGGGCAATGAAAAGGACAAAGTTCTCCCCAAGGAACCCAGGCATCAGACTTTATCTCACACCTCCAGCAATACCCCTACCCTCAGCCAACCAACTTGTCCGAATTGGACAGATGTTACAGCATCTGTTCAATCTTGCACTCAACTGTCTGTTGTGTTTTATGTGCCGAAGTTCAGCTGAGTTGCAGGGACAGGCTTTGGATGAACTCAAAGAGTGTTTACCCGATAGGGAGTTTCTGACTTTCCACTTAGTAGGAAGACATGGAAATACTCCTCAGCTAATTAAATACCTGTCAATTACAAGGCCGCATAAACGACAACTGTGCTGGCTAAAGCAATTCATACTGAAAAATGGTTGTGCTGTCCTGTCTGTGGTTTGCAGCACAGGGAATTGCAGAAATTGCTGATTACACAGTGTAAGGCACAATCCTAGGGGTGAACTGTCCTTTTTTCCCTGTCCATCTATTCACCCCAATCTGCCCAACAGTATTATGTACGCACACCACTGCCAAACACATCTATCATTGCCTTCTCCCTTGGCAAACTCATCACTAAAACCCTCTTTCTGCTCCTCCTGGAGACCTGTGCAGGTTCCTAGGACTCTGGTTGCATGCAGCAATGTCCTTGCAAAGTGTGAACCAACTTCTGCTAATCAGAGGCACTGACTTGTGATACAGCTTTCCACAGAGCCTGGAGGCAGCAGGACTGTGTCTATAGCTCCAAAGCTGGGACACTCAGAATTCCCATTGAGATTCACTGAGATCTCAGGTATTAAGCTGATAACAATAGAATGCACTGAACCCTCCTGTTGCTCTCGATCCTAAAGCCCAGGGGAGGCAAGGAACATGGGAATAAGCCGGCTAGTGTCACCACCATGGATGAAATGCAAAATCCCATCAGGGAGCTTTTATCCTCTGGCTCAGCAGAGCTGCACTTTGCCAGGATGCCATCTCCAAAAGCCAAGCTGGCAGCAGGAACCAGGAGTCCCAGTAGGAGGAAATCAGCCTGGACTTGTCAAGAGTGAATAAGGGGTATTCCTGCTGCTGCAGCTCTCTCCACCCCAGCTGGGAAAGCAGGGAGAGGGGAATGTCCAGAGGAGAGAAGTAAATGAGCATCAGCAATAGCAATAGGAATTGTTCAGCTTTACTCAAAAGAATTAAAAGCAGTGATTTTGCAAAGAAGGAAGTTTCTGGACCCATCAGCGAAAAAGAACCAGTCAAGGAGAAAGGGTCTGGAGTTCAAAGGGGGTCCAAGTACGTACACATATATGTAGAAGGGATGAAGGTGATCCAGATATTTAGTTTGACATTCAGTGATCCTGGAATCCAAGGAAAAAAAGGCTTGGAAAGCACAGTACTAAGGGATGTGCTGGTACAGGCTTGCTGTACCCTCTCCAGCTCATCCAAATGCCACTGCCAGCATTGCTGGCTTGTGAGTCAAGGACTTCCACACATGCTGAACAGTGAATAGACAAGCAGGTTAGGACCAAAGTGATGAAGCTGCTGGTCCCAGCCTTCACCTGGCCAAGGGTAACAGAACTGGGCAGGAAACCAACAGTGGATGTGGCAGCTCCCACTCCACCCTCCTGTTTGATGTTTCTTTCTTTCTTTCCTGAGATGACAAGTGGTGACAGAATGAAAGAGTACTGCCCACAAGCTGAGGGCTCCCTGGCCACCTCTTCTAACAGCTTTCCTGGGAGGGAGGCCAGGAGAACGAAAGTGCTCCTTGCAAGTCGCGTATTCAGGGAACCTGAGATCAGGTCCCCATGTGGCTCCAGCTTCAGAGCAGCAGAAACATCCTGAGTGTCACTGTCAGTTTTGCTGCATTTTGAAGCCATCGTAACTGCAAAAGCCTGAAAAGTGAAGTGACATTTGACCGCCAGTGCTTTCTACTGCCTTTTTGTTCACCAAAGCTCTCCTAAAACACTAATCTGGGTAAAGGCAATTGTTAAAGAAACTTGAGAACTGTAAGTGACCTAGAAAAGGAGGGTTTTGTTCATCTCTAGTTGCAATAACAGCATGTTGAAGGCTGTGAAATGCTCAGGCACGACAGTAGCAGGAGTCATGTAAGTCCTGTTTCACAGACTGCGGCAACAGCTCTTTACTGCTGCGGAAGATGTAACAGGCAGGACAATCTCAGCTGCTTTCCAGATCCCAGGAGGAGCTGGCAGAGCTGCAATTAGCAAAAGCATCTTTTGCACTTGTAAACTGAATGAATTAAGTAGAAACGAACAAGGAAGCGGGGAAATGCCCAACACAGCGATGCCATTTTGAACACTACTTCTGAGACGTTTATGTCTGAGTGGAGAGAAACATAACAGCCTCCAGGACAGGGGGAGGAGGTGGGGATTTCTTTTTATAGCTACATGAAAAAAATAAAACCAATTTTTTTTCCACAATCATAATACTCCTGAGAACACTGGGATAGGATGCACGTCCCTATCATATCAGATTTGACATTAGGAAGCATTTCTTTACTGAGAGTGTGGTCAGACACTGGAACTGGCTTCCTACAGAAGTGGTCGATACCTCATTGTTTTCAGTCTTTAAGAGGCATCTGGACAATGCCCCTTGACAACACGCTTTGACTTTTGGGCAGCGCTAAAGTGCTCAGGTAGTTGCACAAGATATTCATTGTAGGTCACTTCCAACTATTCTGTTCTATTTTATTCTGCTCTACTCTACTCCATTCTATTCATCATCTCCATACTGTTCCTTGTGTGAACGCAAGGGTCTCCCAAGTGCCTGGTCCATCACATTGAGCCAATGCCGGTTCGGTCCTGCAGGTTGATTTTTCTCCCCTGCCCTGTTACAGGATCCTCAGTCAAAGCACGTTCAACCTCCTCTCTCACCCTAACTTGTTTCTCTTGGGGATGGACAGCAGATTCTCTGCTAGGATTAATCAGTGTGACTTTAATGACTGCAAAGATGCTAGGGTTGCATTACAGCTGCGGCCATGCGTGTGCAACAGCGTTTCCTACCACTCCACTCACGCTGTCTCCCTATGTGCTAGCATGTGTAAATTACACCTTAGGCACCAAAAATCCTTTTTCCCCAAGTAATTTTACCTCTGAAGGCTGGTTCTCCCAGCCAGGACCCACATCTTGCAGTAATATTAGAAACAGGGATCTCTCTCCTTGCATTGCCACGTGTGCAGAAGCTCTGGAGACACATTTTTCTTGAAGCTGCCTGGACTTCAGGTATTTGCATTGCAGTGCTAGCTCTCTCATTGCTGCCAATGACTAAACAGTCCCTTGGCACATGATGTTAAATGTCAGCATGCTCTCCAGCACAGTTTTGACCCTTGGATGGGATGCATAGAATCATAGAATGGTTTGGGTAGGAAAGGACCTCGAAAATTTCTTACTTTCAGCCCCCCTGCCATGGGCAGGGACACCTTCCTCTGGATCAGGCTACTCATCCAACCTGACCTTGAACACTTCCAGGGATAGTGCATAGATGAGTTCTCTGAGCAACCTGATCCAGTGCCTCATCACCCTCACAGTGAAAAATTTCTTCCTAGTACCTCGTCTAAATCTCCCGTCTTTCAGCTTAAAACCATAAACCCTCATCCTATTCCTGCACTCTCTGAGTAAGAGCCTCTCCCCAGCTCTCCTGTAGCCCCCTTTGAGTATTGGAAGGTTGCTATAAGGTTTCCCCAGAGCCTTCTCTTCTCCAGGGTGAACAAGTCCAAACTCTCTCAGTCTGTTCTAATATGGGAGGTGCTCCAGCCCTTGGAACCTATTTGTGGCCTCCTCTGGACACGTACTGGGAAAAGTCTCTCTGAACTCAACAAACCTCCCACTAGCAGCAGCCCCTGATAATTCACTACAGCTTTTGTTTAAGACCATATGGAAGTCAAAGATACACCTGTGGACAGCTAAAAGACCTGCTTAAAGCCTCTTGCAGCACTTGTGCCCCAGCCTCTAGATTAAGGCTGAAAAAAATCACATGGATTTTGATCATCCCTGGGACAAATCTTGTGGAGTGTCCTTGGAGCTATCAGGAGTTTCACCGGGGTTTGAAGGACGTTCAGCATTCCTTAAGATTTGACATATGAGCTAAAACCGCGATTAAATAAGCAATACCCAGTGCTAAAACTGTCCTTTCTCCTGGATCTTTGCCTTCTCTGAGCTCCTGTTCTCCCAATACAGGACATAACTAAATCTTATTCAGAGCCACCAGCACAACTCTAAAAGAGAACGGGAGACCTAAATTGTGGCTTAGCTGTGCTCCTCCTTGGTGATAGCGGATAAATCACTCCCTCAGATTCTCCTTCCCCACATACAAATGACAGTAGTTTGGTTTTTGAGGATAACCTATAACTCATCAATGCAATTATGACTCTTTCTGTTTTTGTCCCCTTTGGGTAGCTGGTGGTACACTGGATGCATCACCAAATCCAAAGAGAACTGAAGTACTTCTCAGCCACTTTGCTGCCTGCACTTCCATCCACATCAGAAAGAAAGACTGTTCTCAAACTTGCAGAATTCACCCCAGTGAGATCCAAGCTCTAGCTAGGTCAGGCTTAGGGTCACCCTGACAAACACCAGACTCTAGCAGAAGGTGAATTTATTCCCTAAATCTCCATGACAGACAAGCAGGAGCTCCGCTGTCTGACTTACCATTCCACAAACACTGCACATGTACCTTAAACCACCTTGAGATGTAGCTCTGGCCTAAAGCAGAGGGCAGCTCTGGGAGATTAATACACATCTTCCAAAGAGTCATTCCTGTAATTGAATCAAAGTATTTGCAAAGCCCTGGAAAGGGCTTTGACAAGTCTGAAAATCATTATAGTCCATGTAATGGGACATTTTGGCCTTGCCATGCCAGTTATTTTTCTTTCTGCAGCTCCTAACTGAGGGTTAAAGTGAATCTCAATATGTCTAATGGCCAAGGCAAAGAGGATCTGTCCTCTCCAGAATGAAACTTTGCCCACCACCCTCACGAGGGATCAGCATTGTGTGTCCTGTGGGTCTGTCTGCCCCTGCTCCTCCCACTCAGGCACTCAGTGACATCAGTTCTCCGTTTGGTGGTGGGAGACGCTGCCATGCTCTGCGTTGAGCTGGCTGGATGCTGTACATGTTTGCTAATCCACTCTGTCACACGGCCAAGAGGCCACTGCTAGCCCAGGCAGCCATCGGGATGCGCGGGTTGGTGTCCCTCACCATCGCGTGCTCGGTCTCGCCCTGAGCTTCCCTCGTCCCACTCCGCTTAGTGAAGACTAAAATTCATGTTGCAGTACTTGCTCACACAAGCGAGGCGTGATGGGCAAAGCTGACAGGATGTAAGCTCATCTCACATGGATGACCAGTTCAATCATAAAGTTTGCATTTAGATAATCAGTTCTCCGTAACAAATAATACTTGGTTTTGATGCTTACTATCACTTAACGGAGCTCCTTGCTCCTAGTTTTCATGACATTTAGAAGAGCTGTCTGATGTTATTAGCACAGTAGACTCAGGGAAAACTGAGGCACAAAGCTTACATTGATTTGCCCAGACACAGAAAGATCATCATTAGACAAAGGCTGTATTCCAGGGACTGTGTCCTCTTTTCGCTGCTATGTTTTAGCAGAACGTTTTATCTCCTAGTGAGGTGCACAAGCAGTCAGGTGAATATGGAAACAAGTTCTTTTCTCCTCTTTGAAAATAGGAGTGAACTGTCCTCATCTGTATTCACAGTGTGCTGGTTCTCAGCACTCTTCCCCCACATCCATCAGTCCTACCCACCCTTGAGCAATGACATGGACTCATAAACCTCTCTGCATTTTGACCATTTCCCATGGGCTCCCATTATGAAAGTGAGAGCACTGTAAGGTTGGATGAAGTAATATTGCCCCCTGGTTAGGACATCCACTTTGAGGCAATCCATTGCTTTGGCTATGGAATATGTGCTAGTGCCTTTTTATGGATGAAATCACAAAGTAGAAAAGAGATATGCTAAAAATACCAGCTCAGGAGGATTTTCGTTAGCCCAGTTGGTAAAGATGAAGAACAAGTTTTTACATGGGCTGTCAAGAGGTTTTGAGAAATATTGAGCATTCCAGATTTTACCGATCTAAAATTGTTGTGATTGTGATGGGTCCTATTGTGTTTGCGGCCTGCATGCCCGTGCAGTTCATGGATTAATTAAAATACGAGATATTTCATAGGATCATAAAATGGTTTGGGTTGGAAAGGAACCTAAAGGTCATCCAGTTCCAATGGCCCTGCCATGGGTAGAGACACCTTCCACTGCATTAGGTTGCTCAAAGCTCCATCCACATCCTCACCTTGAACACCTCCAGGGATGAGGTATCCACAACTTCTCTGGGCAACCTGTGCCAGTGCCTCGCTGCCCTCACAGAAAAGCACGTGAGCATACAAGTCACCCTGAAACCCACAGTGCACACTCGACACTGATCTGAGTTTGGGAATCACACCACTGAACCCAAATCCCCTTCCCAACAAAATCACAGAATCATACGATTGGAAGAGACCTCTGAGATCATCGAGTCCAACCATGCCTGTCTCCCTACTAAACCGTATTCCTAAGAAACTCATTGACCCATCTTTTAAACACCTCCAGGGATGGAGACTCCACCACCTCCCTGGGAAATCTGTTCCAATCCCTGACCACTCTCTCAGTGAAGAAATTCTTCCTAATGTCCAGTCTAAACCTGCCCTGGCACAACTTGTGGTCTTTCCCTCTCGTCCTGTCGCTTGTCACTAGCAAGAAGAGAGCAGCACCCACCCCGTCACAACCTCCTTTCAGTTAGTTGTGAACAGTGATGAGGTCTCCCCTCAGCCTCCTCTTCTCTAAGCTAAACAACCCAAATTCCCTCCGTTTCTCCTCGTAGGGCTTATTCTTCAGTCCCCTCACCAGCCTCGTTGCCCTTCTTTGCACGCACTCCAGCACCTCAATGTCTTTCTTGTAGTGAGGGGCCCAAAACTGAACACAGTACTCAAGGTGTGGCCTCATGAGTGCTGAGTACAGGGGCACAATCACCTCCCTGGTCCTGCTGGCCATGCTGTTTCTGATACAGGCCAAGAAGCAGCCTCCAGGTCTCAGAGTTCAGTTTCTGCCAGTTCTTCAAAGAGAACTGATTTATTCTGTCCATATTCTTGACCACTTTTTACTAGGGAAGCAAGAGGAAAAATGGAACATTTGATTCAGAGCCTCTGAATCCTCTCTCCTCCACCCTTTTCCCTTCTGTCGAAATCCATTAAACCATGCTCTTTTGGCAGGCAACAGGAACGTTGAATTGTGCTCCTCAGCTTCTTCTGCATCCTGTGCTGTGAAAGGCAGTGGAGAATGAGCCAGCTCCAGCTTTTCCAGTCCCACAGACAATGCTGACTGCTGGGCAGCAACTCAGCAAAGGCCAAAGAAGTGTCTCCCAAATGCGGATGGGCACAGCCCTGAGATCTGCTGGTACCTCATGCCAAATACTTTGCCCTAACATAAAAAAACAACACCACTTCTTTCCTGCAAGACCTGGAAGTTCAGATGAAAAAATATTTTCAGGATAAGGTGGCCTCAGGATAAGGTAGACGCCTGGGAAAATAGTCCCCTGGAAGCTGTGCTGCTTGGTGTTCCAGAAGCCCAAGAGCTTAGGTTGAGCAGGGAAGTAAAATCCTCAGGCTCCAGAGGTGTGACTGACTTTCACTGTATTAGCTCTGTTTTGTCTAGTCTTATCCAGGGCTAAAAAGGGGCTCATGGGACCATAATTCAATCTGCCTGGTTGCACACTTCGAGTGCAGTCAGACGGGCTGAATTACAGGATACTTTTAACTAGGTTTAACACAGAAGAACTAATAGGAATATTCAGATTAACCTCTTTGCATGCCCCTGCATAGACAGGCTTTGCAGGCACAATACTGCCTTCTTTCATAGGCTTCCCCTCAATACCTCCACAGGAGAAAAGCAGCATTTGCAACTGGAGCTAAAACTGGAGATGTGAGTTAAGGACGATGAGCTGGAAAAGGGATACTGGCAAAGTCCAGCACAGGCACCCTGAGTGGGATCACTTGAAAGGTACATTGCTGGCAATGTTGATCCTCCACAGCTGGCTGGAATGTTGCAGTAGAAAAGATATAACACATAATATGTCATGCATAGGTCCAAGAAGGATAGAAATGCACCAGTTTCTCATGGAGCTTTGGAGATGTAACAGAGTTTCCTCCCTAGGGAGGTGAGGCTCGACTTTGTCAGTGTAGGCAAGCTATGTCACTGCTTGATCCACAGCCCTGGCAGGGCCGTTGATGCACTAGCTGATGGAAAGAATAAAAGGAAGCTGTTTCCTGACTTTAGAAAGATTTTCATTGAAAGACAGGAATTGGGGGATGGATCAACTGATGTGACATCCATGGGATGCTATACATGACCCTTCCTCTGTGACATTTTTCTGGTGTACCAGAAGAAATGGACCTTTTTATACATGCACTCTAAAGGCAACCAGTGAGTAATCATCAAGACTGAGATTGTAATGCAGTGGCAGAAAGCACAGAAAAGAAAACTTCTTGACTTTCTCTCTATCCAGTACATCAGAGGCTTTCAAAAAGTAAAGTCCATAGAGCCTACACAGCGTCCTGCTTCTCACACTGCCTTGCACCCTGCAACAGTGCATGAATTTTCTGTTCACATAGGACCTGGAGTCAGGAATTCAGATGGCTTGGGGCACTGTAGATTAGACACTGGACGTTTCGTCCTGAAAATAGAAATTTCATATAAAGCAGTTACAATGCCAGAGTCACGGGATGGTTGGACCGTAAACAGCCTAGAGAGCTCAATTACTCTATAGAAAAATGATCATAGGATGATAAGAATGTCCTGAGTTGGAAGGGACCCACAAGGACCATTGAGTCCAGTTCCTGTCCCTGCATAGGACAACCCCAACATTAATGCCATGTGTCTGAGGGCATTGTCCAGATGCTTCTTGAATGTTGTTAGATTTGGTGCTGTGTCTGCTTCCCTGAAGAGTCTGTTGTGGTGTTTCCTCACCAATTTACACCCGTTACCTCAGACAGCTCCTGTCTGAAAGGAACGCACAAGCAAGACTCTCCTCAGCATCTGTGAGCTGTATCTTAGGCGCCATTAAGTTTCCAAAGTGGACAGGTTGGCAGTCTACTGTGTTTGGCAGCATCATAAAACACCGCTTCATGCACTTATAAACCCTCAGGGGAGATTTTTGCCTGACCTCAGCTGGGCATTAGATTCAGCCCGAAACCAGAAGGATGTTATTTAGCCTTGCCCTGCTAACTGCTGCACTGTTCATCTTCCTTGCCACACCTAACCTTGCTGTGCATGGGGCACCTTCCTAAATAGTGAGGTCTGCATTTTTTAAGTTAGATAGGTTAAAGCTTTAATTACTAGAACAGATGATCTTTCCCAAGGGAAAGTAAGAGTGTCCTTGAATCGAAACCACAGACTCCAGAGACACTTTCTCTTCCAAGAGCAAAAAGCCTCTTATACAAGTATTTGTGGAGGTTTGGAAGGCCTCTCAAGATCAGTTATTATAATGTCTAGATATTATTGTGCTCACCTTGGAGACAGAGAAGCAGAGAAAAGTTAGTATAAGTGCCAGAGCCAGCCAGCTCATCTAAGAGCAATCATTCCCTGCGGGAGGAGAGGTCCCCTGGCAGTGCAGAACTGCTGAATCCCACTCTCTGTTGGTATGGGAATGGATTTCACAATGGCATAGCATGATATCTTTTCATGCACCATGAGCCAAAATAGAAGACACAGCTGGTTGGTTTGGTCCTTGCTATCGCTGAGACAGGGAAGATTAGAATTTACCTGTGGGTCTATTTTTGGCAGTAGACAGTCAGCTTCATTTCATGGCCTCTCTTAATGGCTTGTGACTCTTCTTTTTCATCTCACAACAATCCCCATCGTTTCATGGAATCATAGAATGCCAGGTTGGAAGGGACCTCAAGGATCATTTGGTCCAACCTTTTCAGGTGATATATATTTTAAATGAGTTTAAATGAGAGCATCGTCTCCAGCTGAGCATTAAAAGTCCCCAGTGAAGAGGAATCTACTGCTTCCCTAGGGACATTATTCAATTGTTTAAGTGTTGTCATGGTGAATTTTTTTCTGCTGGAATCCAATTGGAATCTCCTCAGGAGCAACTTATAACTATTGCCCCCTGTTCTTTCTGTGTGACTTCTTGTAAATAAGGGAGTCTCCATCTTCTTGGCAGACACTCATTATGTACTGGTACATGGTAATAAGGTCTTCCGTAAGCCTTCTCCTCTCAAGGCTGAATAAACACAGTTCTGTCAGCCTTACTTCATGTGGTAGGTCTCTCAGTCCTCTGATCACCTCAGTGGCCCTTCCCTGTACTCTCTCCAGCCTGTCTGCATCTTTTTTTTTTATATAGCAGGGACAGAAATTGAATGCAGTACTCCAGGTGTAGCCTGAGAGTGCTGATCATTTCATCTGATCCCATACTGCAAGAACGTCAAAACTCAACGTTAAATGTCTGAGTACACAGAGTCACCAGCCTGAGAGTATAATGGGACTGTTCCGGAACACTAACCTGTCCCACATCTTCTACTGCAGCCATGAAGCAATGCTGCTGCTATAAGCAACAAATTTTGCAACTGTCTTCCTCTTCTCCTTGCCACATGGCATTCCTGTTGTGCACTAAAGCAAACAG
Source organism: Tapera naevia (assembly GCA_033556795.1). Classification (NCBI taxonomy): domain Eukaryota; kingdom Metazoa; phylum Chordata; class Aves; order Cuculiformes; family Neomorphidae; genus Tapera; species Tapera naevia. The sequence continues at coordinate 1,305,018 of JAUMJJ010000063.1, forward strand.
GCAAGAAATAAAAATCTAGTGACACACAAGAACATGAAAGCACATGAGTGCGTCCATCAACTCCCTCCATTCTGTCCCAACAGGAGAAAGAAGGAGCAGGAGACCAGATCCTGCCTGGTTTTTATCTTCAGTAGGGCTATGCAACTAGTAATTACTCTAGATGGATACGTTTGGAGGAGAGCCAGAGAATCCCAAATCATTCTCTGATTTCAACTTTCAATTTATCCAGCCAGTGCTAAGCTCATTAATCATACTTGCAGCACCAAACACAACAGAAATTAGTCCCTGATCTTCTCCCCTCTTATTTCATGACATGAGGAGTACAGGGCAAGAGGAAGAGAAAAGAGATGGAAAGGTGCCACCCACAAATCTAAAAGTCCCTCAAAGAGGCTGGAATTAATAAATCAAAAATCCATTATTAATATTACAAGCTTAAATACCTATCTAAATGCAAATGAATGAACAGTTGGGGGTCCTTCATCATCACCTTTTTTTTTTTTTTTTTTTTTTTTTAAGTGCTCTGTTCAACAGCTCTCTCTTCCTCTCTCTGGAGGAAGCACATACCCACATAATAATTGTCTGGTCTAATTGCAATTCTACAGTTCAGCTCCTCATAGTCCATGGATTTGTAGTGGCCTTTTAAGGGCTGTGGCATGTTTTTGATATAATTGAAAGCTCAGGTGACTGTAATAATAGGCTGGATCTCTCATGTGAGGATTGCTTTGAATGTCCTATCTGTACCTATTCAGTCACTTCGGTTGCAATTTGGGTCCCTAAGTTTCACAGCCTCAGATAGATGACTGTGAACAGAGGGAAGAAGGCCCATCAGCCTTGGAGCAGAGATATGGAGAGCCTGCAAAAGAGTAAGATTAAGAGACAGCAACATCTCTAAGCAGGAATAAAGAGGGGGGAGCAAAGAGAGGAATCCATCCAAATGCAAACGGAACCTCAGGGTTTCCTGGCTTAGAATCATCAGTTATGATCTATACCATATACCACGCAAAGAGGTCCAAGGTATAACCTTAAAAATTCTTGCTCCAAACAGGAAACAATTACTCAAAACAGCGATGCAAAACTCTTGAGAATCCCAGAGTGTTGTTCAAGTTTGATGTGAGCATTCAGACCTGGAGAACACGGTTTGCATAGTTTACCTTTCTCTAGACTTTCTCAGGAGGAAAGAAGTGTTAGCAATTCAGCTTTAAAATGTTGCAGCTCCCTTTGCCAGAGCTCACGGATCAGATCTAGTTTTGTAACATCCCCCAGCAAAATCTGCTGACAACATAATTTTGGACTTTTTTTAACCTCTTAAGACTGCAAATGTTGGTTGAAAACACTTGTAGACACGCCCACACACACACCCCAACACACTGGAAATGGAGTCTTAGCAGCAACATTTGTGCAACCAATCTGCTTGGGTTTTGGAAACCATCCTTGACAAGTGAACGACAGAGTCAATGCCAAGAAAATGTCTGCTCAGCTCTTAGCTACAAGGCCATCCTTTGACGCCATGGAGTTGCAAGGATTAAAGACTGAAAGCATTCCTAACACCCCACGCTTTCAGAGAGACAACAGGCAGCCAAACAAGGTGCCAAGCCTTGGGAGTAAGCATATGGAGCAGCCAGACCTCCCAGGACAAGGCTGAAGTGATGACACTGAGATGGGCACTCTTTTGTCTCCAGATCAGGAATGAATTCAAACTCCTCAAGCCATGCTCAGCACTGGGCAACACTTCACCTATCTCACACCAGACACCTTTTGGTGTCAGCTCAGATATGTACCCAACCTGAATGTCACCACTCTTCCTCAAATCAAACTGTGTGCAAACTAGGTTTTGCTCTTTTCTTGCTTAGACTGCTGTTAATCAATTTCAGCACTGGGCATAACAAGGAAACACCTCCATCTGTCTGGACATAACTTTCTTTCCAAGATGTAAAAAGCAAATAACCACAAGGTGGTGTGCAGACCAGAAGGGGCATTGGTTCCAACTTCTGCCTTTACTTGCCAAAAAATTGATTTGTATACAAGTGTTTTAATCCCATTACAGCATGAAGAGACAACAATTTAGCAGAGTAGGAGAGGTCCTATCCAAGTTTCCCGATGGGTCTGTGCACGTATAGAAAACCCTCTACTCAGGGCTGAACTACATACTCAGTCTGCTCTCAGGCACATAGGTAATACAATAACATCCCATTTTAGTGATTTCAAGAAGGTTCATCTGCATGCTGCTATGTGACACCAACATAGCACACAAAGGACTCCTGCATCCCAAAGGTCTTCTAATGCTGCTGAAGCAAATTTCACAACAACCCAGAGGGACCAGTTCTGCCCTGAGCTACAAGGTGGGTAGGATTTCACAAGCAGAGAGTCCCTCTGAGTCCTTCAGCTTTGCTTTGGATCCACTCATACATGCCAAATTAATCACAGACCAACAAGAAAGGTAAGTTGACTGCAAATATGTTACCCGCCTATGTGTGTGTGTGCTACTTAATGGAGCATAAAAAGAGAATAATATAATCATTTTTCAGACACTATAGATAATAATAATAAATATTAATAATAAATGCAGAGGTATGTGCCCAATGCATGAGATCTCAAGGAGAGAAACTGATTGTAAGCAGAAAAGAAGTCAGGTTGGTCCTCAAACTGAGATACAAAAGTCGATGGAGTAAAAACACCACTAAATCAAACACTTTGTATCCTTGTCAAGCTCACTCAGGATTTAAGACCTTTCAGAATATACTTTTTTTTTTTTTAAGATGCATACTCTCTAACAACTGCTTCCCATATGGGATTAACAGTCCTGAGTCTTTGTGGTAAATTTGAATTTCTTTTTTCCCTGCTGAAAACAATCTCATCACTCAGCACCTCCTAAACATTACTGGTCACTGCATGAATTCTGGCAGAACTCCTTTCACTGTATCACAGCAGCACAACACCTCGTTCAGCACTGCAGGCTATATTTGCCAGAGTGTACTCTGATTTTGCATCACTCTTGTTGCGGTGAAACATTCGCTGTGATCGCTGAAGAGGGATAATCACTACTATGTCAAACTCAATTTAGGGCAGTCTGTGAATGACTCCACAGTCATCGAATCATAGAATTGAAGAATGGTTTAGGTTGGAAGTGACTTTGAAGGTCATCCAGTTCCAACCCCCCTACCACGGGCAAGGATACCTTCCACTGGGTCAGGTTGCTCAAAGTCTCATCCAGCCTGGCCCTGAACACTTCCAGGGATGGGGAATCCATGACTTCTCTGGGCAGCCTGTGCCAGTGCCTCATCACCCTCAAAGGAATAAAATTTCTTCCCAATATCTAATCTAGATATCCCCTTTTTCAGTTTAAAACCCTTCCTCTTCATCCTATCCCTGCATTCCCTGATATAAAGCCCCTCCACATCTTTCCATGTGGAAAAACACAAAATAGAAAGAGTCAAAATAAGAGACTACTTTTGCAAAAAGTAGGGTGGGGTTCAAAGCACCAGAGGAAAACGCAAACACTCCTTCCTCTGAGCAGAAGTACATATGAATATTCCTGCTCGGACACAGAGATGTTTCCCTGGTACAGAAACATAACTCTCCTTTCACACAAGGACTTTCACGGTTAATACTGGCAACACCTAATTGCAGATATTTATATAAAAGACCCAGATCAACTGGTACTAAAAGACAACAAAATAAGAAGGATGGGGCACTCTCCACCAGCGAGGACTTGCTTAGCCATGAAAGTGGACATAAGGAAAATCTAAGAAGAGAGCCAGTGGCTGTGACAAACTTGCACATCACTGCTAAATTTTTCATGATTTCACCCCAAAAAGCAAACAGACCCATTAGAATCGATAGAAAGTCACAGAACTCACCCTTCAGTCTCATCCCACAGGATGCAGGTCTGGTTGGTGGTTCCCTGTCAGGAAAGAAGAAAGAGAAAATGAAGCAAATCAGTGCTGTGTGGTTTATGGCATAAATGGTGCACTAAAATCATGGAATCATAGAATGCTTTGGGTTGGAATGGACCTTAAAAATGATCCAGTTCCAAGCCGCCTGCCACAGGCAGAGACAATGAAATATGCGGATCCTGTAGAACAGCTTCTACTAATCTAAACATGGTGAGTCCGTGATACTCAAGGTAGGCAGTTGCAGATCTGATTCCTTGGAATATCATCTTCTTTCACCCTTGGATTGAAAGGCAAGGATAAAATGGGCCTCATTTTGTTCTGCAACAACACCACTACAGAAGGATTTGACTCTCTATCTTTCTGATCTCTACCTACTGATGATTTTCCTTTATCCTCCTGTCACACAGAATCCTTTTGCTGTTGCCTTCTGGAACATGGATCAAATACAGTACGTGCTTTGGTGGGATATGGTACTCAGGAGAACCTCAGACCCGCAGGCAGTAGCCAGAGTGTTAGAAACACCCTTGAAGAGAGTCACCACTGACTCAAACTGCAGCTGCCTAAGACTACTTTGGAAAATCCTTCCTGGAAAGTTCAAAGCAGAGCCAGAAAGTATGTAATATTCATGTGGCAGAGCCTCATGAGTATATCTGAAACCCACAAGAAAAACAAGCCTTGGGCTGCATAAATGTCCATCACATATATATGCTTAGGTTCGAGCAAGGGAACCTGGAGGGGATCTTCAACTGCCTTTTAAAGCACTGATCACTACAGTAATATTTAAGGACCACAAAGAACTCTGCAAGCATTATTGGAATTAACTTTTCCCCTCCCTCTTTCCCTCCTCAAGGAAGAACTTTTCTTAATGAGTGGACAGTTCTTCTCCCATGACCATGTCCACAATGAAATGGTGTGGATGTGGGACAAGCATGACCCTGTTCCCTGTGTCACCAGTGCTGTTACTCTCCTCCTGCATCGGCATCACATGAGCAAGAAGCACAGAGCAGGCAAAGTTTGCACGGCTGACCCATAAAATGCATCCTTAGCAGTGAGAAACAACAGGACACCAACACCAGCCCAGTCTCTGCCCAATCAAGTCAAGCACCTCTGCAGCCTGCATTAAGGGAGATTGAAGGGTCTTGCATTGGCAAAGAGAGCTCAGAAGCCCAGAAAAAAATATCTCATCCGTTGAACCCACACATTCCTTCTCCAGAGAAGCAAACACAGCTGCAGGATGATACAGGTTCCCAGGAAAGACTTACATTGTACAGGTGAGAGAGTTCAATTTCCAAGGGAGTGAGGAGAGACCTGGGAAATGGCTTCACAGTCACAGAGATGACTTTGGAGTTTAGAACAGTGCTGTTCCTGGGGAAAAAAAAAAAAAAAAAAAAAAAAGAGGATGAATAGATTTGTTTAAAGAAGACTGAAGGAATGTTGCAGAGCGGTGAATCCCACTGCATTTGTCACTGGTGGTACAAGGTTTAGTGTACACAGTACAGAAGAAGCTGACCTTGTTAATTTAAAACACCATCAAGGACACTTGGTGCTGATGGACCCACATCCTCTGCCCTTTGATCTCCCTTCGCAGCATCTCCACTTTTATTCTTTCAAGTATCAGATTATTTTATGAACCACATAGAACCCTAAAGCTATTGGACTTAAAGACTGTATCTATCCCCATAAAAAAAAGGTCCTGAACCCATTTCATGGCCATGACACAAGGAGACAAATCTCATTTATTTCATGTCCTTTCAAAAAAAGAAAAAAAACACAACTCTGTTTTTCCTCTCTAAAGCTGGATTAATCTGCACAGTGAGTGTGCAGTTAGTGTTGGGCAGGTTGGCCTATCCGTGGAGCAGCACATGATCCTGTCTGGTCCATGACTAGAGCTACTGATATGTATCTCCATCTTCTGAGGACCAAAAGCAAATCGAAGTAGGCCAAACCTTAAATGTGGATGTTTAAATGTCTGTGCCCAGACACTTTAACAAAGCTGGCAGCCCTAGGAAGTTTGACTGATGAGGGAAGCAATAAAGGAGGAGATATTTCCCATACCTGTGCTCCTACTCCTTGGAAAACCAAACCCTTTGTAGATAATTCCCTGGACAATGGACATGTAAATACAAAGGGATTCCCAGTGGTTTTGCAGTGGGAAAAGACTTGAGTCTTTCTATAAGCAGAAACTGTTTAAATAAAAATGTTTAAACTATAAGTTGGAAACACTGCCCCTCCTAAGTTCACCGTGAAGTAATTGGTGGTAGAGCAGTAGCCCAGCACCAGTCTTCTCCCAGCCTTCCCTGTAACCATGGGCAGTGGAAGTCTTTCCTCATTCAAATCTCTAACAAATATACAAGCACTGGTAAAATCTTTCACCTTTCTTTCTGCATCTTCTCTTCCTCTTACAAAGTATTTACATGGAAAATATTTGCACTTGCTTAATAGAAGTAGATTAAAGAAACCCTCCTAAACAAAAAAAAAACAAAACTTGGAATCATCCATGGATATGTAAGTAAGTGTTCAGAAAGCAACTGTTCCATCAGAGTGAAAATCATTGTTTTAGCAGAGTAAAGAAAAAAAAAAAAAAAGAGAGAACAATATTTCCTAAAAAAAAAAAAAAAAGAAAGAAAGAAGCAATAAACCACACATGGATATCAGTCTACAAAGGAAGGGTGAAGGGGAAAGCCAATGGGAGCAAATATCAACTCTAAGCTTTGAAATGTAGGCAGTTGCAGATAGGCTCAGACCAGGAGCTGCTGGAAGGTCAACACCAGTGCATGTCTTCATTAGTAGCTGGGTCTGAAAGGGTCAGCTCTTGGCTCAGTGCTGTTGAACCTAGACAACACATGAACATCCTTTTGAAGGCTGTGGACCATGTAAGAAGTGACACAGCAAACAAAAGCAGATACAGCATTTTTCAGGAGAGCAAGACTTTAGCACACAGATGTTACTCGCGTGCAGACTATGAAGGCTGCTTAATAGCCAGATAGTCAGAGTCCAACCAGAATTTATCCCAGTGCATTCAAGAGTCAGGAATCACTTCTGAGTTTGGACAGCACCATGTCTGCATGCAGAGTTACAGGCTCTGCTCAAAGAAGCAGTGACCCAAGGTGTACCTGTAGAGATTCACTTCAGTGCAAAGAGCTGTGACAGAAAGGATAGCAGTGGTCCTGTGTGGGAACAAGGACATGAAACAGTCATCTGTGGTGGATGAGAAGCTTGACATGAGCTGGCAATGTGCATTTGCATCCCAGAAAGCCAACTGTGTCCTGGGCTGCATCCAAAGAAGCCTGATCAGCAGTGTAAGGAAGGGAATTCTGCCCCTCTACTCTGCTCTTGAGAGACCTCACCTGGAGCCCTGTATTCTGCTCTGGAATCCTCAGCAGGGGAAAAACAGAGCCAGTCCACAGGAGGTCACCAAGATGATCAGAATGCTGGAACACCTCCCATGAAAGGAGAGGCTGAGAGAGCTAGGGCTGTTAAGCCTGGAGAAGAGAAGGCTCAAGAAAGAACTTACAACAACCTTCCAGTAATTAAGGGGCCTACAGGAAAACTAGGGAAGGGATCTTTATCAAGAAGTGCAGGGGTAGGATGAGGGGTAATGGTTTTCAGCTGAAAAAGGGAAGATTTAGATTAGATATTAGGAAAAAATTTTAACTGTGAGGGTGGTAAAGCATTGAAAGAAGTTGTCTAGAGAAGTCATGGATGCTCCATCGCTGGAGATGTTCAAGATCACATTAGATGGGGATTTGAGCAACCTGATCTGGTGGGATGTGTCCCTGCTGATGCCTTAGAACTAGATGACCTTTAAGGTACCTTCCAAACCATGCTATGGTTCTATGATCCTCTCTCTACACCCCTCCTTGTTGGGATGCCATTGTGCCATTGGATTCAACTCAAATTCAAGATGGAAAAACAGTGTAGAGTTGAAATAAGAGACGTACAATTGATCCAGGTGCTAGAAAACCAGACAAAAGATTTTCTGTTTCCAGACATGACTGACAATTCATTGCGTAAAGGGGATTTTTCAGTCACTCACCTGAAGACCCCGTGCCTGGAAGTGAAAGTCAGACAAATTCAGCCTTAAATGAAGAATCTCCTAGCAGAGAAGGTAATTAAGCATCTGAGCAGCTTGCCGGGGGAGGTGAGGGACTCAGAATCACAAGGAATCTTTCAGGAAGAAGATGAGTCGTCTCTTGTAAATACATGTCGCAACACAGCTTCCGGGAAGAATGCAAAACACATCAAGATTTGGCTTGGACAGAAGGTCAGATGAGCTCAGAGGGCTCCTGCGTGGCTGTAAAGAGTGTGCTAACAGCTGTAAACGTGTTGTTTTGTACATGGGGCTGTCAGGTGCCAGGTTGTTGACTCTCCAACTACTGCATGCATCCTCTGCAGTAATGCCCAGCTGGGACCAAGCATGGCTCACCTCCCTGGCTTGAAAATCAGGCATCATGTGTATCCCATCTCCATTGTTTCAGCTGCCAAGAACCACAGGGCTCTCTGGATCCAAGGGGGCAGAGCAACGTGTGGCTTAGATAAGGGATTGCTGCTTGGGGGAGGTAAATTGGGAAAACTAGGAACAGCTCAGATGGTGCTGTTTGCTGAGTTAAAACCACATTTTTTTTTTCTTTCAGGAAAAATCACTCCGCATTGAATTAATATGGTCAAACCCAGGATCTGGGGTCTTATTGCTTGTGGGTACCCAGGAATAGCTCCTCTTCTTTGTCATCACAAATACTTTTTACCCCATAAACAGGTGCTATGCAGCTACATCGTTATTAAAAGACATCCCCTTTTTGCTGTGTTCATTGGCACAGAGGTGAAGTAAGAGGTACTGCACTGCTGCTGTTTCTTTTGCCTCTTTTTTTTTTTTTTTCTTTTAAATCACCACAGGGGATTCAGGACTCCATTTTTTTTAAGAGGGACTGTCCTTTAATTAAGGAATGTCTTAAATCAGATCTCCCTTGGGAGAGCTGTTCAGAGGCTATGGCTGCTGCAGCTGCTGGTTATCAGAGCTCATTCACTGCTTGGCCAGAGAAAGCTGAAACACCACTGGATCATTTGAGCCAATGATGTTTATTGCCCTTCTGATCTAATTCCCAGTGCTGTAATGGAAGATATTACAGAATACAGTTGGCTGGCTTGCTAATTCCTCTCCGCACTCACTTGCAGCTCTTTTGCCAGTGCTAAATATGTAGGTATTTAAATGATTATCAGTGAGGAGAGATGCCCTGGTGTTTATGGTAGATGGCTCACGCTAATCAGTGCAGAACAGATTTAGAAGGTGCCTTAGGATGCTTAATTTACTGCCTCAGTACTAGCCTCAGAAAAAAAAGAATGAGATAGGGAGAGAGAAAAGGAGATGAGAGGAGAAAAGAAAAGGAAAGGGACTGCTAAACACAAAAGCTTTGGTGCCTAAGGCAGTTTGCAGTGGCGGGGAACATGGTAGACATGTGCAGTCAGGCGTGCTGCTACTCTCTTATCCCTGAGCCTGTCTTCTGCCGTGATGCTCTCAGAGGGCTCAGCGTGGCTGGCAGCTCCTCAGTAGCTCAGGAGGATCAGGGCATCTGAGCATTCCCCATCTGTCAAGCCCCCCAAAATCCCTTATGAAGAGGAGGGCAGCATGAAAATCCACTCTCAGGTGGGAGGCAGCTGGCAGGCAAGAATGCAGCAGTGGCAACAGCACGGTGCCTCCCCTCATATCTGCGGTGCATGGCACTGCATACAGAGAAAACTTTCCTACCCCTTCAGCAAGTGATGCATGAGCCTGTCCCCACCTGAACGTGCAACATCAGTCAATGCGGGCCAAAATATTTACACTGCAAGTCAAAGTCTGTCTCATCACACCCAGTGACCTTTTGTTTTTTTTCCCTGGAGCACCAGCGTGCTGCAGCCAGAGGGATCAGCAGGAATTGCCCAGCTGCTCACCCTCCCCAGGCAGCCCCTCTTACCTCTGGAGGGAGAGGATGTTTCCCACATTTCGGTACAGCACGGTCCCCACCACGAAGACAGAGGAGTCGTCCGTTTCTGCAGAACACCAAAGGAAAGGGGAAAAGACAACAGCACTGAGACAATCAGAATGTCAGCTGTCCCCATGGATTAGACTTCGCATAGGACACAGCCAATGCCAGCATCACCATGGTGGGTTGTAGCGTCTGCTATCAGCACGGGTTGTAGTGCCTGCTATCACCACAGTGCTTCTCCATCAGTTCCAAGAAAATGCTCAATACCTTTGGGGTGACCAGGGGCCGCAGGGGTCTCCCTTCACTCATCCTGACTGACTGTCCTGGTTTTCCCCCATTCAGAAATCTCACTAATCCCTCCAACAGCACCACAGTGGACAAATCTGCAGGGCGAAAAGGTCTCTTGCAGCCACCCAGAGGCATTTGCTCATGTCCACAGCTGTTGAGCCATCAGAGAGCAGAGCTGTGCTCGGGCCGACAAGGGCAGCCGAGAAGGGGAGATGTCCCACTGTGTTTGGTCTGACCCCACAAGTTGTGTACTGCCTTGGGAGGCTGCAGGGGCCATGGTTCCACATGAGCCCCTGAACCATCTATGCAACCTTTGAGCATGTCACTTGACATCTTCCTCCTCTTCTGCCTCATGATGCCCAGCTAGAGAAAGCAACAACTTCCCTGGAAAAAGACAAGCAGCAGGGGCATCCCTGTGGCCAAATTTTCAGTGGGAGATGATGCAAGTAGCTGGGTGAAAACCAATACTGAGGAAGCCTGCAGAAGTGGCCTGAGGTGAGGTGTCTCTGATGTCTCGTACTGAGGTTGAACTTGTAGTGCACCCTTTCTATCAGTGCAGGGCAGACACAACTCTGCATGTCTGTCTTCTTTGTCAAATTGGGCTCAAGTGGAAGAGCTGGTGAAGACATATTTAGGAGAGACTGACAGGCTTGCAAATCAATTGCATAAGTCTTGTTTCTTTAGGAAAACCGCACAGCCTTTTGGTCTTTCCAGTGAATTCCTAGGCAAATAAGGATCCTGCTGCCTTCAAAGAGAGTTTTCCCTCTTTGTGCTCAGAGGATGCAGTAGGCCATTTACAGAATCTGTGTGCTCCTATGAGACTGCCAGCAAGCAAAACCCTAAAGGCCATGGGCTGGGTTATGACAGCACTCTCCCAAGAAGGCAAAGGTTCCTGGTTGCAGTAGAGGTGGAGGCTTGTCTCCAACCTAGCGAAGGGGCTGGAGAACAAGTCTTATGAGGAGCAGCTGAGGGAACTGGGGTTGCTTAGCCTGGAGAATAGAAGGCTGAGGGGAGACGTTGTAAATGTCTACAACTCCCTGAAAGGAGGTTGTTGCAAGTTGAGTGGTGGTCTCTCCTCCCAAGTAACAAGTGATAGGAAGAGAGGACATGTCCTCAAGTTGCACCAGAGCACGTTCAGATTAGACATGAGAAGACGTTTCTTCGCTGTAAGGGTTATCAGACACTGCCAGATGCTGACCAGGGAAGTGTTTGAGTCACCATCCCTGGAGGTATTTAAAAGATGGATAGAGGATATGCTCAGGGATGATTTAGTGGTGGACAGATATGGTTACACTCAAGGACCTCAAAGGTCTTTTCCAACAAAATGGTTCTATGATTCTATTACGTTATGATTCTATCATTTTGGTGTGGGACAGATCTTTAGTAATGCAACTGCCCATCAGTCCTAGTATACAAAGATGAACTCCTCTGATGTGCTACCCAGATGAAACATCATTGTGTTTCGGTCATATAATATCTCCCCAAAAATGTTCACTTACCAGCAGCACTGGCACAGTCTGCAGGCCACAAGACATATCACCCAACTACACAAATTAGTGTTGGCCTGCTGAAATCAGCTGTGCCAAGTCAGCTCCCAGCAAAATGAAGATCAAAACTAACAGAGGTCCATCTCCATTGTTATTCACTGAGTAATCCTTCAAAGATAGAACTAGCACAGGGTACTGAACAAAGCAGAAGCAGTAGAGCCTGAGCAGTACTCAGGAAATTGTGGAGACTAAATGGATGCTGGTTCTTGAGGGTAGATGTCACCTTTTGTTTTCACAGTGACTACTGCTCAACGGCCTTACAGAGCTCTGTGAGGATGTTTCTGATAAAAAAAATACGGAAACAGCACTGTAAGGAAGTAAGTGAGGACTCTGGGACAACCCTCAGCCTCAGAGCAGAATCAGTTCCACCTATGTTTGGTGCCAACAGTTTGTGAGCGATTAAAGGTTTCCAAAAGTGAGGGCTCTACAACTACCTCAAATAAGCTATAATAACTCTCCCAATATGCTCCAACTTCTCCCAAGAGGATACTGCTGTCTTCAAGGGACAACAAAACACAAGGAGTGCTGGACATGATTCTTACTCTGGCAGTGACTTAGTGTTTACTCTTAACTCTTTAAACCTAACTGTTCTTGGCCTCAGGTTCCCCAAGTAGAAATGATGGCTGTGTTGTTTCCATTCCTAGTATAGAAGCCCATAACAAGAGGTCCTGGTATGACAAGAGGAGGCCAAAAGTCTTCTGACAGCAAAACCTCATGGTCTTCAGCCTCTGTCCCAAGGAAATACAGCACAGCCATATACAGCATCTTGTTTTCTAAAAGCCACTAGTGTCATACACAGCACCAAGGCAACCGGAAGGAAAATCCACATTTTTCCCTCAGCTTAGGGTCCTGCTTTTGAAAACTTAGAGTTTGATGCTACCAAATGCTAAGGGTCTCCATCAGAAGATGAGCATCCTAAGTGTATTTGTTCCTGGGACTCACATCCAGGTAAAGGCTGGATGCTTTAGCGGAGCATTCCAAAACATTGGTTTCCTTTCATATCTGATAGTGAGGCCAGATTGGCTAATGCATTCAGCATTCCCACCTCCTCACTGTGGCTCATATCCACGGCCTGCTGTGGAGCCAGTGACCTCAGTGATAAATGCCCATGCATTTCATTTCCAAGGGCAGGAAAATGCCATAACACCACAATTTAGAAAATCTTGTCCATGCAGAGGTCCCAGACTGCTCAGCCTGACGTACTGACCTCCAGCTTCTTACCTTGAGATGGCTCTATTAAGGCTGGATCCATTCTTGGAGGTTGTCCACAGCATTGTTTGCCTACATGGGCATGGGCGTAGGTTGTAGAACCACGCCCTTATTGCACCGGCCTTTCTTGCACTGCTTAACCATTCTTATATGGTACTCACAGAGACAACTCCCGTTCTCTACCCCTGATGGTAACTCAGCATATTCATGAAGCCACGAGAGCATCCAACATAGCCTGCAAAGGATTTCAGACTCAGCTCAGCACCCTCCTGCCTCAATGACTAACTCAGCAGATCTGGGGTGTCTGCAATTCTTCCCAGGTTCAGAAGTCTTGGAAGCAGCAATCATCAATGCAGTGTTTCCCTGAGATTTTGTGCAAACTCCTGCTCTTTTCTAAATATGGTGCTTATTTAGGAGAAGATATGCATCCACATCCAGATATTAAGCCTGCCTCTGAACTTTTGCAAGTAATATAGGCTTGACTTTTGGTCAGACCATATATGAAAGCCTTTTTTGTGCTCAGCAATGCTGTTGGTAATGAAGATTTTGTGAGCAAATCCAGCCGAGCTGGAAGGAGAAGTTGAATGCCAGCCAAACAGAAGGAACCCCTTCTAGAAAATGAAGATCAAATATTATTTTTGAGTGCCTTGGCTGTGCTGCCTACCTGTCAGCCCTGAAGACAGGATGCTCTTGGAGACAGTGACCTTATCCTCCGAGTTCTTTGCCCAGTCCACCATGCCCCTCCAGCCTTTCATGGGGAAGGTGATGTCAGTTGCTGCATTCGCAGGCAGTTTGTGAATGCCGAGGACTAGAGGGAAGCAAGAAATAAAACCAGTCACCAAACCAATCTCAATAAATTCCCATGTGCTAAAAAACCCATTGGAGGCAATAGCGGGAAATCAGGCAGCAGAATGAGTGAGACTGGATCTTAATAGCTATAGGAATGATACTGTCTTCAGGTAATGTCTATGCATGAAAGAAAATTACATTAACAGTTAGGGCTCGTGCTTCTGTTCATTTTAAAAGGATCTGCCTGCACTAAACCCTGCAGAAGAGAGGTCAGGCTACTCCAGGGTCCTGTCTTCAGGAGTGGCCAGTAACAGCTGCTAAGAAGAAGTGAGAGAAAGAACAGAGCAAGACATACCTTTGTCTGTCCTCCCAGCTTCCAGCAATCAGCAGGACTTCCTCAGCTAGTAGCTATATCCAGATCATCAACTTTAACAGCCACCAATGGACCTCTCCTTTGTGCATTTTCCTAATCCCATCATGAACCCATCTGTACTTTTTGGCTTCTGCAACATCCTCTGGCAACAAGTTCCATGCTGTGATTGTGCATACAGCATAAATCAAATACTGCCTGCTGTTTGCTTGCTGCCTGCTCACTTCATTGGCTGCTGTGCAGCTCTTGCGTTAAATAAATAAAAGGAGGCAACTAATTCTGCCCAGTTTGTCATCTGTTCTCCATTCGTGGTTCTATAGATATCTCTCAGATCTCTCCATGGGCATCAATTCCTCACGATGAAGTCCTAACTTACTTGGAGAAAAGCCACCCCATATTTATGACCATCCCTGTGCTTCTCCAGACCTTTTAATGTTCCACCACCTTCTGCCTCCCTTCCACCACCTCCTTCCCTCCCCACAGCCCAGGTTACACGTATTGCACAGTAATTACAGCTTCCTGGGGTCTCTAACCAACATGTCAAGTACAAATCAACTCACCCAGATTGTCCGTCACTTGGTAGGAATCCCGGAAATCTTTCATGCGAAAGCCGATGACGTCAATGAAATCCTCCATGAGCCTAAACAGCTCCTTGGCGTTTGGCCCTATCTGTGGAGAGAGGTAGAATATGCAGTAGCACAGACACTAAAAAGCACAGCACCAGTTTGTCTGAGAGCAAAGGTTTCTGTCCTTCCGTGTGTACTGCAAGGATGTGATGGGATATTATAGAAGAATGTGAGAACTGAAAAATCCTAAAAGAAATCTATAAAAACAAAAGGAAAGGAGTAAAAGATAATTTGGCATAATTTGGCATTCAGATTTATAAAAAATAAGGTAGAGAGCAAAATTTTTTGAAGAACATGGTTTAGCAGAAGATGGGTATGGTTGGATTCAATGATCTCAAAGGTCTTTTCCAACCGGACGGTTCTATGATTCTATGATTTAAAAGCAAAGGGAAATATCTGGGACTCTCTGGAGCAGAAGATAATCCATCCACCTCCTTTCCTTCCCTCTCTACGAACAACTCCATCCAGAGCATATAAGATGCTTCTGATGCCCATTATGGGCCTGTTCTCACAGTTAATGCAAGAGGAGAGAGATGTTAGGACAGAATCTCAGCAGCTGTAGCTCCACTTTCTTTCCAAGTCCATTGTCTGAAGTTTTTGACCCAATTCAGCTGTCAACAAACCAAAAGTATTTGCAATTGCACATCCAGAAACATGGTGCCAGGGAGTGAAGATGTGTTCACATTGACATGTTGAAACTTTGCCCTTTGTCAAATTCCGAATCTTTTTGGAAGCCTTAGAATTCCCTGACACTCAGGTACTGTGATGCTTGGCCTGAGAAACATATTTGAGCTCAAGTTGCACTAAGGGGAGATTTAGATTGAATATTAGGAAACATTTCTTTACTGAAAGACTGAAGCACTGGAACAGGCTGCCCAGGGCATTGGTGGAGTCATCATCCCTAAGGTGTTCAAAAAGCCTGTAAACGTGGGACATCATTTAGTTAGCATGGTGGTGTTAGCCTGACAGTTGGACTGGGTGATCTTAGAGGTCTTTTCCAACCTTAATGATGATATGATTGTGTGTACATTTTACCTTCTGAGACAGAGCCTAGCAAATATTACACACAATCTGACAGTTAATTTCACTATCATTCCACTGAAGCAGCTGCACTAAAGGTGCTCCATGGTCAGACCTCAACTCTTAGATGCTAGCTCACAGAATCCTATCCAGAAAATCATCAGAGTTTGGTTTTGTGCTTCCCAGTTTTCTTGGCAGGATGTTACTCTCCAACAAAACTGAGTTGCTGCTTCTTGGGCCCAGGCTGTCTTGGAGTTTCTTTTGTCTCTTTTTTATTTCCTGTTTTTTCCTTGATAATAAAGATAATGACAGTAATTCTTCACCTGCATTTTGCCAGGCTATTAAACAATAACTACTTTTCCAGTGACAGATTTCATAAAAGATAATCCATCTGAAATGTGCTGTGCTGACTACCTGTCTTTTCCTCAAAGTATATTTGCCTACAGGGGCTTAGCAAATACCACAAGAGACTGAAGAAAAGCAATTCAGCTCCTTATAACCTTTCTTATCCTTTTCCACCACTTTCACAGCACTTTGGGTTTGTCATTGAAATTCAGGCATCTTGAGTTGGAAGAGCAGAACTGGAGGAACAGCTGGGGACAAGCAGGACAGCAGGACAGGACGGAGGCAGAAGGAAGGCTGAGCTGGTGAATGTGTAGGTGAGGAGCACAGAGGTAGCCATGAGTGCGTCTTTCTGTCTATATGAAGGAAGCCTGGTAAGACCAGAACTGTATCATCAGAATCAGATCAAAAAATCCTGCCAGTACAGGAAATGCACATGTAACGAGAATCATAGAATCATAGAATCATAGAATGGTGTGGGTTGGAAGGGACCTTACAGATAGTCCAGTTCTAACCCCCCTGGCATGGACAGGGACACCTTACGCTGGATTAGGTTCCTCACAGCCTCATCCAACCTGGCTTTGAACCCCTCCAGGGATGGAACAACCACAACTTCTCTAGGTAACATGGTCCAGAGTCTAACCACCCTCACAGTAAAGAATTTCTTCCTAGGATGTAATCTAATTATAACCTCTTTTGGTTTAAAGCTGTTACACTTCATCCTATCCCTGTACTCCTTGATAAAGAGCCCCTCCCCAGGCTTCCTGTAGGCTCCTTGTAAGTATTGGAAGGCTTCTAGAAGGTCTCTCAGAAGCCTTCTCTTCTCTAGGCTGAACAATCCCAACTCTCTCAGCCTGTCCTCATGGAAGTGATTAAGGAAGCTATTTTTAACAGTATATTTTTCTATTCTATTATAGAATGAAAACACAATGTGAAACTAACTCCAAGCTACACTGGCCATTGTCTTTCAGATTTTTATCATATAATAATCAACACAACCTTCTCAGAAACCTGGTAGCCCTTCTTGGAATACTTTTTTCTGGATTGTATTTTGTTTTATTTTCTTTGAAAAACATCTCTGCTTGAGGGGCCACAGGGCACTGGGTTTTGAAACTGTGGTGAGTTGTATTTACCATTAATGAGCAGATAAGGGACAAAGACCTTGTTTTAAAAGAATTGATTAACCTTCAAGGGGACCTACAGGAAAGCTGGGGAGGGGCATTTTGTCAGGTAGTGCAGGGATAGGATGAGAGATAATGGTTTTAAGCTGAAAGAGGGGAGATTTATATTAGATATTAGAAAGAAATTCTATTGGATGACAGCTATTGTCATCCAATCCGTGAAGATTTCTTTATCCTAAAGTCATGGTGTTGGGCTAACAACTCAGTTCCCACTGAAATACACGCCAGGCAAACTTTGTCCCCATGATGTATCTGTCCTTCATGCAGGTTACGGTGATGCTGGCAGCACATTGAGCTGTATCTATGTATAGGTACAAAGAGCAGATTGTACAGGGAAAGCCTGTGGGAACGAATTGTCTCAGAGAGTAAGCTGCAGCTGTTTTTAAGGGGATCAACAGGGTTTCCCAGTTGTCATGACAACTTGATAGTCTCCCCTGCTCTGTGCTGAAATATGTACACACACCTGTAGCCTTGAAACTGAGTATTTGGTCGTAGACTCAGAATGATTGAGTTTGGAAGGGGTCTTTGAGGTCATCTGGTCCAACCTGCTGACTTATGCATGGCCATCTACAGCCAATTGCCCAGGACCATGTTCAGATTGTCCTTTATCTCATCTGGAGCCAGACCATGTAATACTCTTCCAAACACAATGGGAAACCACCAGATCTCAGGGACAAAAGAGAAGGACAGGTTCATAAAGTTACTCAAATCTTAGTTCTTGTTGCATGAAAGAACTGCATTCATGTCCCTGTCTCATGTTTCATACTGCCAACAATTGGGCCAGCACCTGCTGTTAAGATTTTTTCTTTCCCAGAGGACTTCTGTTGTTGGCATGAGTATAACTGGGCTGCAGGGTTGTTTTTCTTGTGCTACGTGTCTTTTGATAGTTTCGTATTTCCGAAGGAATTTTGGAGCAACAATGGGTTGTTAAAAAGGAGTTGCCGTGTTCTGATCCACATCTGTGAGTTCCTTCCACAGGACCAATCTTTCAAAAAGGCTTGTCCAGCTTATTTCTCAAGCTGAAACCAACATGAGCTGGTGTTTCGGTTCCAAGACAAAATAATGAAGAGCGAACAAGCAAGGAATGAGCATTAACATGGGCCCATCCACTAGAACTGCTGTTCTGAGGCAGAACTATTTCACTCTGAATGCGATCCTGAGAGGCTCTAGTGAGATGACAGCACCAAGAAGCCCAAGGGCTCGCCAAAAGAATGGAAAAGGCACAAGGAATAGGCACAAGGAACTCATGCAAGTCCAAACAGAGTTCAACTGGGCAAAAGAGACAAGAGGCAAATAAGACAGAGACAGAAAAATAAACAAGGCCTTCCTCTGAAACTTGAGGGTTTAGTGACAGAATTATGCCGCAGGATCCCAAACATTGAGAGGAGAGAAATAAAGCAAAGTATTATTTAAACCTTGCTCAGATCAGGCTGAGCAGAACCAGAAGCTCTGGTTTTGGTCCAGCTCTAAGGTATGAAAATCCTGCATGTTTTTAGCCTGGAGTTCAAACCAATGTAATCCCTTCTTTTTCTTGGCAAGAGGAGAAGAGGGGAATTATTGGAAGCCAAGAAGGTTATTAAATCTAAGCACGTTTTGACCTTTGAGAGCTGTCCAAAATTTCATATTCACCCCAGTTTTTTGCTGTTCTCCATGCAGAGACTCTGGCTTAGTGCTAAGATCCTGTGGCTCACTGAGTTATTCCATAAATACAACTCAGCAGGACACTGAGCTCACCCACGTGACCAGTTGTATGAATCAGGTGACTGGTGGTTAGCTCTGATGCTGACCATGTCTAGATTGTCTAGACATGATAAGGATTGTCATGATCCTTATCCTAGATTGTCATGATAAGGATTTATCCAAGGAAAAGAGCATTGGTAGACAGAAATGTTTTGTGATCTGTGGTTATAATAGACACATTGGACACAATATATCGTGGGCAAGAAGAGTTAAGAGATCATGTAAACACTTAGAAATTTCCCTTGTCATGGTTTAAGCCCTCTTGTTTCAGGGAAGGTGCTAAACATTCGTACCAGCTGTGCTTCCTCCCATTTTTCCCGGTTATCCTCCGATAAGAGATTGCTGATGATCTGGACAAAGTTCTGGAGAAAGGAGACAAAAGAGGAAAAAAGAGGTGATTAGTCAAATGTAGCACAGGCCAGGAAGGACACGGTGATTCATGAGGAACTTATGTGAATCAATCATGCTCTAAGAGGGTTCTCATGGTCCTATACTCGAAGAGTCCCACAGCATATCACAGGCCTCTGCCTCCAAGGATATTAATTGCAAAACAGGTTGTAGTAAGATGTTCTTCTGAAGACCTTTACTGTATCTGGATTAGGCATTGGACAGGGAATATGTCTTGTATCCATTACTGAATGTTTGTGAAAGTAAATTAGGTAGACATCACAAACTGGTTAAAAATAGATGGCCTTCCCTGGTATAAACACCTTCCTATCCTATTTTCTACTATTTCATTTATTTCCAGCATAGGGAAACCTTATGATCCTCTGTAACCTGCAACCAGGCAAGAGAAGCAGTGATTGATCAAGAGGATGCTATGCATGGTAGAGTCTTTGCAGCACACTATGAGAAGGAAGGAGAAAAGATACTTCAAGACTATTGATTTTTTTCTCTTTTTTTGGTTTTGCCACCTATTGCAGATCCCATATGATCAGTTTAATGTTTCAAGTTGTGGGGTGATGACTCAACCCAAGAGTATATCTTGTAGCCGTTCTGCGTGCTACTGCTGAAAGTAAAACCCTTGGATGAGAAACCATCAAGACATTCTCCTAGGTCGACATACAGCTACTCAATACCACAGGATCATCTTACTTCTAGTCATTAGACTGCAATCCTTTCCCAATAATGTTCTTATATCAAATAGACTCCACAGTAAAGTGCTATCAAGTTGAACCAGTACAAAGTGACTTTGGTTTTCAAGTTCTTACTTTATAAGCCAGGGAGAACCACTTTAAAAGAAGAGTTGTTAATGCACAAAGACACTTCACTTGGGCAGAAAACGGTCTGGGTTTTCATCAGCATCATATCAGCTACAAAGGAGGTAATAAAACTCTGAGTCCTGTGTATGTACGCACACCTGTACCTAGCTTTGGTCTCCAGGATATGCATCTCAGCTCACCTGCACATCCCCGGAAGTTGGGCTATGATAAGCCCTACGGAAGATCTCTGTCATGTTCCTGAGTACATCTATGGTGGACAGCAAGTCCCCACTGTAACTGGTTCCATCCTGGGAGATTTCCACAAGGTTTTGGAGCACTTCTGACAGCCCGTCTCCCATCAACCCACGCTGAGCTTTGGAAAGATGTTCCCTGGTCTGAGAAAGAGAAAGAAACTTGACAAACACTTTAGCGACTGTCAAAGTCAAGTTAATGAGCTCAGTGAAGGAATTGCTGGGGGAAGGTTTTTTGACCTTCCTCGTAATGCAGAGTGCAGATTAGATGAATCTGACAATGTTTGCTGACCTGAGAGCCTGTGGTATTTTTTAAGTGATAGGAGAGCAGAAGTGAAATTTTTTGTATGCCAACAAAGGAAAGATTGTGTGTCGGTTCAGAAGAAATTATTCTACTACACAGATGCTATACTGTCCGTAACTCAAGGTCAACTAACAGATTTTTACTCAAAAACCTTGTTTTCCAAACCTATTTGTAACTTTTTATAAAATTATAGAATGGTTTGTGTTGGAAGGGACCTTAATAATCGTATAGTTCCAAACCCCTGTCATGGGCAGGGATACCTTCCACTAGATCAGGTTTCCTAGATTTCAGGACAGACTGTAGCTTGTCCTGAACAGGAGAGGATGGTTCTCATAAAGGCAATGCTGTTTTAAGGCAAGCCATAGGAGACCAGCAAAAATTTGTCACAACAACATGTTTAAAACTAATGAAAAATAAGTGGCTTATTTAAAAGTGATACTGTCTCAGCTATTCTTACTGATAATGTCTTATGGAAGACTTGGTATGCCCTGGATTCTGCCAGGGCTTGTAGTAAAATACCACGTGGGAAACCATCCAGTGTTAATGGGCTGCCCATGCATCAGCATTTAAGTAGACAAAAACAGTAAGAGAAAAGCAGGGAAGAGCTGACATCTCCTTTTCACATGGAAATGCTACTTTACTTCTTTTTTTGTAACCATAGAAGTGTAACAAGCATTTGGTGGGATTCCAAACCTGCTCAGCTGAGAAGCTGGTCTGCCTTACCATCATCTGTATGTTCCTGTAATCAATAGAAACACATTTGATGTATGTTGGAGGCTCCCAATAAGCTATCCCTTCTTCATCTAAAATGCATCTTCGAAGGATCAGCCCTGTAAGAGTAAAGAAATTAATGTGGGAGTGAGGACAGCAGGATGAAAACCCAAGCACCTTCCTGGATGTCACCCAGAACTTTTCAAGGCACCCGCATAGGCACATCAACCAGCACAAAGGGCAGAAGGTGCATCTCCAGATGCCTCAACAAGTTGTGTAAGAATGTAAGAGAGATTATTTTTATTTCCTTCTCCTGCATTTTCTTATTGAGGGACAGGACAGCAAAATGAACTGAGAATAAAAGCAAACACTAGCAGATTGGTCATGGCTAGTCAAGGTGAAATAAAGTTTCTTCTGCCGCGGAGGGCAGCTTTCTCCCTGTCTCAGGAAGTCCCACGAGCCTCCCCAAGTGGCATGGTCTGGTACCTGCAAGTACGCAGTGCCTTGTGCTGCCTACACAATCTCAAGGAGAGAACAGCACCATCTTTGCATCAGCTGAAAAACTCTGAAAAATTCTCGTAGTCCTCCCCCAGACCTTTCCTTAGCTTCAGTCTACAGCGAGTTCTGCAGCGGTAATCACACGCCTTTGCGATGCAGAGGAAGAGATGTATCAGAGAGGAGGAAGTGGAGAGGGATTGTCTTTCCCAAGCAGTTATGCTGCCATTTGGTGAGGCTGTGAGAAGCAGGTTTTACAGGGTCCACAATCCCTTTGCTACCACTAAATACTTCAGTGAGTGTTCTATGGATACAGCCCTTCTTCTAGGCTTGCATTTGGGATGATACTCACTGTCCCAGACTCTGAGTTAGAGAGCTGCAGGGTTTGTCTGTATCCAACAACCTCATTCAAACAAAATAAAAGCTTTACATTCATTATTGAAACTGCTGACCCCATTTCTCTTCCTGCCAGGCAGTGAGGACAAGCTCCACCACCTGAATGTCTCCTGGAGCCTTCTCTGCACTGTTTCCCACTCCACGGGGAACATGTGGCCATGAACACAACAGATAACACCTTGACACTCAGACTGAACATATCACTTCCCAACACCATGATCAGACCTTCAAACTGAGAATCTGAAGATGTGTTTAGAGAGCTATTATGGTTTCTAAGAAGGACAGGAAAGCATTTAAGTGTGAGTGGATAAGGTAATTCAGATTTCCTGCTTTCAGATACTTTCTTTCATGGACAGTGGAAAGAAATATAACACCCAAGTCCAGAGGGCTCTCATAAAGCCCTACTTGCTTCTGCAGAGTTGTTTGTAGATAAGTGGGTAAACATACCACAGTAACCTTTGCTCACAAAGCTGTCCCTGGATTAGGCAGTAGGTGGAATGGGAGACCACCTCAGATTCTCCAGTATGAACCAAGAAGTTGTTAAACAATAAAGGATCACAAAAACTCAGGGAGAGTTAATTTAGCTCTGAGTGAAGGGAGGGAAGTCCACTTGCTTGTCCTATCCTCTGACAACCAGGTTATCCTCATCTAGAGGGTGGAACAACTGAGGGTGGAACAATCCCTGGCCAAGGCATACAGTCATTCTTACCAGTGGCATTGCGAGGACACCGGACAGCTGCAGCATCCCCAGCTGGTGTCTCTTTCCAAACCACAGAGGCAAGACTTTCCTCATCACAGATTTCATGAGGCTCTGCAAGAAAGGAAAAAATCCATTTGTAAGACTCCATCTCAGGAGGGACATGGAAAAGAGAATGGAAAGAGGAAAGTGTGATCTGGAGAGAAGATCACTGTGGTGTGAGCGAGGAAGCCTGGAGATGGACTCCCAGCTCCTCAGTGGTTTGATGCATGGCTCCAGAAAAAGCCACTCCAGAATTAGCTCTGCCTGTCTGAAAACCAGGCACCCTTCCATCCCAAGGATTAACTCACTAATAAGCACATAACAACCTGGGAAACTCCCCTAACATGCTTACTGGCCTTGTGGCAACTCTTTGTATGAAAGCTGTTGTTGCTACACTCTACTGAAGTTTTATTTTCTTGCTCAATGGGCAGATGCCCAGTTCTTGTGGGTGAACTGCATGGGTCCAGACTCTACTTATTCCATCCTTTAGAGTCACCACCTTCAGGGATGGATGTGTCTAAAATGATGCTCTGAATAAATAGGTTGGATTAAGAATGAAGGAAAGAGCAATAAATACATGAAAAAACAAGGTGGTCATATCACCTGGGTGGACATCATTCAGGCCCTCTGTCTGCTGCCATCTTAGGTGAGGACACAGGGAACAGATCTAAACCCCAACAGGCTGGATTTGCATCATCAGCTCATTTCCAAACACTACTGCAAAGTCCAGGGGACTGCAGAAAAATGTTTTGAGGCATCACAGAAAAAGCTCTTTGAAAGGACATTTTTGGAGGCTTCTGTCTGTGAGAGGAGCTGAGTTGGCCCCAGAGCCAGTGGGATCTGGGAAAAAAACTTTCACCACAGGAGAGCTTTGTGCTGAGAAACTCATTACTTGCAGCATGTAAAACAGAGGGATCTGTGAGGATGGTGTTAAAGCTATTTATCACTCCTGATGGCGGGCAAGAGAAAAAATTATATTTAATGTTTTTTGATTACAGCTTTAATTTACTGTGCATGTAAAACTACCAATAAAAAGGAAGCTGACTACATGCCTGCAACAGTTCCTGAAAGACAGCAACAACACCAAAGCCAACGAGCCATGGAGTCTGGCAGCTGCCTGCTGAGCTTCCATGCAGCAATGTCCTGCCTACGTGGGGATCCTGTGGTACCAGTAAAGACATAGCAAGCATTTCAGGAAAATAAACATCTGCCATAAAAAAAAAGAAAGAGGTCTTGAATCTTCTTGTTTCTTCCAAGGCAGGTGCAGGACAACGATGACCCTGAAGGCTTCCTTCTACAAGGAATTGCACATCGGTTGTGCTCACATAGAGCATTTCAGGATGTGCATCGTGAAGCACATACCCAGTGATGGATGTACCCCAGTTATTCTCTGAAACTACTCAGGTCACCAACCTGGCTGTGGGGAAGACTGAAACCGAAGATTATAGAGATGGCAAATCCTACTTCTTTGAAGGACTCGTGCTAGGCCCAAGAAGCTGCCTACATGTCACTGCTCCTGGAGTCAGGCTCCAAGACTGTGTGGCTCTAGCCCCAGCTGCAGTGCAAATGCAGATTCCTCCCCAGTAAACACTGGTAATGAACAACTCACAGTCTCTGGAAACAGATGCTCCTTCCCCTGCTTTGAAATTCTGTTCTGAGTAATTGCTATTGTAATAAAATCCTGGAGGGCAAGCGGGACCCCTGTTGTGCTCTGCATGTAAACAGAAATAGTCCCTAGGCCAACAACTTATGACTTCTGTTGATAAGGCAGAACATGGGTGGAAAAGAAGCATTTTTTTTCCAACCTGGTGACACAGAGCTGTAGGAAAGTGAGATTAAGTCATCCAATCATCCAGCACGTGGTCACCCAGAAAGCCTGTGGCAGAGCAGGGAGTTGCATACAAACTCCTGCCTCCTGGACCAGTGATTTGGCAATGGTTACAGATTCTCTTCATCAAAATGTGGTTCAAAGGAGGGTTTGGGTCATGGAGGGGGAAACTTTAGCACCTTTGGATACAAATACACAGAGCACATCAAAATGCAGAGAGGGTGTTCCCATCCGACCTTCCCGTTCTCCTCTCTGACCTGTCGAGCCTTCCTGGTTTTGTAATCCCTGCAGTCTCCCTGGGGACCGCTGAGGGATGCTGTGGATCAGAGATGCTCTTTAAAAATACACTGATTGTCTGGCATTGTCTTGTGAGTGAATGCAGAAGCAATTCTCAAGCCAGGAGAGAATCATTTAATCCTCTTCTTTTTTTTCCTTCTTTTTTTTTTCTTTTTTAATGTTGCTTCATAACAGAACCCGTTTTACCAGAGTAACCTATTTGCACTGGGAGATTTTAACAACCAACCCAATTAAGCTCAATTCTTCCGTTCAAATCAAATCATGCCAGCATTTGATACTTTCTCGAGAACAAATGGAGCGGGCTTATTTTTAGCCTCTGATGACTCCCCACCTTCCTCCTTCCCTTGCAAATTAACAACTGCAACGAGACCCTTCTGGTTTTGAAACCTAGCAGGGCTCAGTCCATGAGACATGCTTGTTCCTTTTGAGCATTGTGCAGGCATCAGCCCCGGCAGAAAGGGAAGAAAAGCTTGGGATTGTTCTGCCAGGGCCCCAGCTGGCACACACTGAAGCTGAACTAAATCTGCACCACTCTATAGACACCACCAGACAACCTGGTGCTAAGATTTTCTATGGCGAGAAAGAGCTTTGTGGCTGAGTTAAAGGAGATTCTCACACACCACTGCTAATTGAGAGGCACAGCTTGTAAGGAGAGGTGATGTCTTTTATAAGAGCATGGCTGTAAAGAGTGAATGTGCTGTCTCAGGCACACAACCTTTTTCTCTGTTATCTTCAAGCTAAACGGACTGAAACTTCCATGCTGAAGTGCTTTGGCTTTCACCTTTGTCTTCAGCATTTTGCAAGGGAGTCTGAGGGTTAACTGTCGTCAAACTGGCAGACCCATCCCCAGAAATATCTGCACCAGAATGACTCCCGCTGTGCCAAGCTCCAAGTGTATCTTTTAGGGATACACTTCTTTTCACCAGGGCCACCAGGATGCTGCCATGAGAATATCTCCTGTCTCACTGAGCTGCTCTGACAATTAATTACCCTTATGGTCAAAAATCAAGGCCCTTTACGATCGATGCAATCTGACTGGCAACATCACATAGCCCCATCAGCAATTTCACCAGGTGCTTCATCTGAGGCTGAAAAAGAAACTAAAATGGTACACATGCCTTTTTTTCTGGCCCCTTTGTACTACGTGAGAGACAGAAAAAAAACTTTTCTACTTTCAAGTATTTTCTCCTGCTTATTTTTTACATTAAACTTCAGATTTTCCCTTGTCCTATGGGTCACTTGTCTTCCAATCAGAATTTTGCACCCTTGTTCTCAAATGGATGCTGCTTCCATGGCTGCAGCTGGAGGAGAGTGAGATCGGGTAAGACGCTGACAGATGTAGACAATCAGTATTTAATAAAAAATAAGTGGTGTGTAGGTCTCCTGAAGGCTGTGTAAAGGGTAGAAAACCACTTCAACATCCTCAATACCCAAATGCTTCATCGACTCAAGGCTCTGGTACCAGTTTTTGCTATCAAACAGTGTGTCTTTTCCTGTTATGACTCTATGGCAATGAAAAGATGAGAAACATAAAGGCTAGAGTGATGGGACTTACCAAATATTCACTGAGATCAGCATGATTATGCTAGTTTGGACAATAATTAAATTAAGCCCTTGACATATCTTATACCTGAGTTATAGGCAAGGTTCAGCTGGATGTTGTTCTTTGTTGCATTAACATAAGAGACAGGACAGTCTTTCCAAAGTCCCCTCATGCAAAGTAAAGTGTGAGAGGTGTGGGGTACATACCAGGACACTTTCTGTCATTGCATTGCTTGTACTCTTCCTTGGGACCCTGGCAAGTCTGTCCACCAAAGAAGGGCCCATAGCACACACGGTCACGTCTCTGAGTACCACCTCCACATGTGACAGTGCAACTTCCCCACACGCCCCAGGCTTGCCACTTCCCATCCACTGGAGACAAAAAAAAAAGAGAGAGAAACAGCCTGTCATGTCCCAAATACAATCAGCAACAGAAGGAGGAAAGATCCCAAGGTGATCACTGGAACATAGGGTAAGCAGAGTATGGCTAGGAGGGAAGGGAAGTCTCTAGCCTTGGATCTCTGTCTGATCCTCAAAAAACATGAAATAAGTTTGTCCTGTTTCCCATTGCAACAGCCCTTCAATAACTGAAGCATGTTCTTGTGTTTCTCATCAGTATCCTCATCCCCTGCAAAAAAATCCCACACAGTTCTATCTCTTTTCTTGGGCTCAGGTTGGAGTTATCATCATGAACACTCTTCAGGTAGGCAGGAATTCAATCTGTCTGGCAACGACATCTGCCAGATGAAGTTCGTATCTTGAGTTTGGCTGGGATTTACAATGTATGTGTGAAAATAGACCTTCCCAGAGAAGATCTGGTCCAGGGAGATCAGCAGAGCCCGTGGGCAAGAAACCATGAAGAAACATCAAATAAACCTTCCTCCAGCCATTGCACTATTATTTCATGTGCCTTGAAAAGAGGTTTGGGATGTTTTCTCAGTCTGTTGTATCTTTTCTCAGCATCTTTACAGATCCAGTGGAAATGTTACTTCTTCTACATTAACAAATGGCATTTATCAAAATGCTGCTTCTTTTACATTAACAATGGCATTTATCAAAGCAGTATAAAAATGTTAATTAGCCCTCAAAACAAGCCTGCAAGGTAGGGAAACATTCTCTTCTGCAGCATCACAGATGAGAAAAAACAATTCAGTGACAGAACTAGAGCGAAGCAGTTAATTATATATTCCTATTTGGGTTTTAATCAGGAGTTAACACATAATTTTGAGTGAAAAAAAAATGATTTTGTGAGGATGGGGGAATCCCTCTCTTCTTCTCCAAGAAGTAGAAAAAAATTATCGTGAACCTCTGATACTGTCTTTGGTGACTCTGTGTTCAACAGAAGCTGTGGCCAACACTGCTTCGATAACTTACTCTGAAATCAGTGGGACAAGGTTTTCTAAAAGAATGAAGAACTACTTATGTCTCTGAAGATCACCATAAGCTGCATAGAAGGAGTGAGATACTTAAACACCAAAACCACTAGAGACCACGTAGGAAAGTCCAGTGCCTTTGTTAAATACTGCTTATGCTCTTCTGCAAGTGGTGATGTTAACAGACAAGACAGGGATTGCCTAAGATAACAGGTATACCAAGATGAAGAGCTACTGACTTCTATGCTTTTGAAGTAGAGAGACGAATATTTGCTCACTTGAGCAAATTAGGAGAAGTCCTTAAAGAGCAGAGCTGTTTCTGGCTGTCCCTGATATTCTGAAAAGGGAAGAAAGATCCTCTCTGTCTCAGTGATCTACTCCTTCTGAGTCCTATTGTCTAACAGGGATGGAGCACTTAGGGAGAGCAAGAGAAGGATCAAGAGGATAATAAGAAAAAGTGGTTGCTGGTCAATATCGAAGGCTTCTAGATGTTCACATGTTATTTTCAGGTCAGAATATTTTCCTCTCCATCTGACCCAATAAGTCCCTTTGCAATGTTTTCTTCCAGGACTTCTTCACAGAGAGGAGGAAACTGCACCTACAACTCCATAGAGTGCTGGTGTCAGTTTTGCAAATGCAGAGTCCTAGTATGTGTGCTCTGTTATCTACTTCAATTTTCTTTGCTTCTCTGGCATTAAATGGCTCTACTTTAGACCATAGTCCCTGGTATGGAGGCAAAGTGATTATTCTGACTGTAAGGTACTGGCTACCACAGCTAGGACAACAGGAATTATTACTATAATAATAATTGTTATTATCGCTGTTACAATTAATACTATTGTTATTTTATGGCACAGATAGATGAGTAAAACAAGTGACAAACCTTAGATAGGCATGAACAAAGGCTTCATTTTACCAGACCTTATCATAGGTAAGGTCCAAAGCTGTGATACAATACTGATTGTTTTCCTCTCTGCTTCAGCTATAACTGGGTTTGGTGGATTGGTAGGAGAAAAGGAACAACAACAACAAAAAAAAGAGGAAGAGGAGAAAAGTTAAATTATTGTGGAGGTATGGAAAGGGTTTTATTGATATTTTGCTTGGTCTTTTTAAAGTGCATGCTAAGAACTGATATCTAAGGTCGGAAAGACAATCCTTATGGGTAATTGCTTTCCTCTCTGCAGTCCGCTGGAGCATTTGCCAGCTATGGATTTTTGGCTTGTGTGGTCCATTGGTATGGTTCACAGCCTCCTTCTCACTGCATTAGTGGAGAAAACTGTGCAACTCTTCCCCAAAGAAAAAATTTACAAAAGCCTACCTGAGACTACAAAGAAAGATGATGCAACAGAAAGAAAAAGTCATTGATCACTCACCTGGGCACTGGCGTAGGAAACAGTCCCTGGTCTCCACCCAGTGTCCCTGGCATTCAGCTCCCCCATAGGAGGGTCCATTGCACTCCCTTGTCCGCTGCTGGGTACCGTTGGAGCAGGAGGCAGAGCAAGAGCTCCAGCTCGACCACTCATTCCAGTTGCCGTCCACTGAGTGGCCCAAAGAAAGAAAACAAAGCGGAATGTGAAAATCGCTCCCACTGGAAGGAGGGATGTGCAAGACAGTCTCTGGCCTGGGCCTACAAGGGATCGAGGCAAAGGATGACAAACCAGAACCACAGAGCAGGAGAGAGGGCAAGGACCATGAAGACAACTGTCGCAATTGCAATTGGCTGAGATCCTCTGCAACCTCTGTGCTATAATCTGTCAGGATGCAAGAGCCATAACATTTCAGTTTTTACATCCATATTCTACATAACAGCATAAAAGTTAAAATTATTGATATTACACATTCCAACATAAAAGTCAGAACTAATAATACTGCCGGTCACAACATTACATCAAAACAGAGAGCATGGATCATATTTTCACTGAAAAATTTGAAGGAAACAATGCATTACCATGACATTTCCCATTCTGGGCAATCAGCACTTTTTGAGGAACCCATTTTT
Source organism: Tapera naevia (assembly GCA_033556795.1). NCBI lineage: Eukaryota > Metazoa > Chordata > Aves > Cuculiformes > Neomorphidae > Tapera > Tapera naevia. The sequence goes on from JAUMJJ010000063.1 coordinate 1,335,123, forward strand.
CATCAAAACAGTGCATGAGTCTGCAGGGAAGGAACTTTCTCAAGCATCCAAATGCTCTATTTCTTATTAAAGCACACTCAGAAAATCAAATCACAATGTTACTCACAGGAATTCACACTGCCAGCAAGGAAATACTCAGAACAAAGGTGTGCTCCTACAGGAGACCATGAGAAGAGTGCATGTATGGTCTATGTCCTGCTGTCATGGCTGAATTAACACTGACAGGCTTGGTATATCTCTACACAGCAGTATCTTTGATAATTAAATAGAGGAAGGAACAAGAGAGGTTATGATAGGGATGGAATTGGAGAGAAACATGAATACATCTTATTAGTACAATGTGAAGAATTGCCAAGCATGGTACTTACACCCTAATTGATCCCTGATCAACAAATCCATCACCCAGTCTGCTATTCCTTGAGCAGCTTTTTCTCTTAGCACTAGTCATCATGCTCTGTTTATCTCTCACTAGCTGCTAACTTTCATCTGGAAAAACAACTTGAATCCCTGAAAAGTCTGAATTCTGGCTTGAATCACGTTGTTGCAGATTGCAGCTTATTTTCTTTGGCTTTGTTTGTCAGTCTAAGAAAATACATGCAACCCAGTCCCCTGTATAATCTTCAAGGACTTGAACAGCCCCAAATAATCTCCATTGTAGTCGAGCACCTTTTTGTTTGCAAGCACGTTAAAAAAATGTCAAAAACATCAAAACGAGCAACTGATAACTCAGGGTAGCTCAGAAGGTGTGAAAAATCAGGCAGGCGTAAAGGTACTGCCAAAAGGTACATGTTTTTAGCAAACAAAGCTTGATGTTTTCATCATGCATAACTTTAAGGCATCATGTCAGTGCCTGTCAATCCCAAGGAGGGGAAGTACAGTGCAAGAAAGACATGGAGCTGCTGTAGCATGTCCAGAGAAGGACAAGAAGGCGGGTGAAAGGGTCTGGAGCACAAATATTATGAGGAGAGGCTGAGATAACTGGGATTGTTTAATGAGAATGCTGAGAAGTAAACTTATTGCTCTCTACAAATGCCTGAAAGGAGGTTGTAGTGAGGGGGATGCTGGTCTCTTCAACCAATTAACAAGAGGTAGTACAAGAGGAAATGGCCTTAAGTTGCACCAGGGGAGGTTTAGTTTGGATATTAGGGAAAATCTCTTTACTGAAAGAGTGATAAAGCACTGGAAGAGACTCCCCAGGGCAGTGGTGGAGGCATCATCCCTGGAGGTGCTTCAAAAATGTGCAGAAGCAGTGCCTCTGTACATGATTTAGTAGGTATGTTGGTGTTGTGTTGACAGTTAGACTTGATGATCTCGGGGGACCAAAACTGAACACAGTATTCAAAGTGTGACTTCACCAGCACTGCACAGAGAGGCACCATCACTTAGAGATGTGAGATTATTTATACATGGGCTGTGATTTCAAAAACTTCTGAAAAATGGACAAAGAGAGATGGCCACGTCACACCTCCAGTCATGTGCAGTGATGTAGAGATGTCTCTTGGGCAAGATGCTGAAGGCTTTCCATCACAGCTGCAGCAAAGACAGCTCAGTGCCATTGTCATAGCATAGCATGAGTCTATCAAAAATGTTCATTGGAGTCTGGTTTCTGTAGTCTACACAAAGACTGGCATTGTCTTCCCCTTCTCTCTCTCTCTGAAGGACTTTGGGCTCCGCCTGTGTTATCTACTGTTCTGTCCCTGCAGCTGAATGTTTTTATCAGTTGTAGTAATAAATCCTCAGAGCGGGGTGGTAATAAGCGATATGACTGTCTGGCGTGTCAAGCGCTGAGCAACGCCTATTGTTGTGCTTCAATGAGTCCCCAACACTGCACTCATTTGGCACTGCAAAGCTACTGATTGCTTTTGTGGTATTAATTAGAGCTGAAGTCTTGCAGTTGGGCTGCCTGTCTTTTCCACTACTCTTTCGTTGGCTGCAGCGTATCCACATATTTTGTTTTTATTTGAATTAATTACGGATCAATGTTAACTCAGGATATGCTTTTTTGCCCAAGCAATGCCAGGTCTGACTTCTTCCATTTGTCTTTTTATGACAGAGTCAATTTAGTTTCTGGGATGTTCTCATTCCAAGTAGAATCATCTGGACAGTGGCCAGAAATCCAAGGATGGTTACTTGGCATGAAAATTGGGTGGGAAATGCCAGGACGCTTCTCACAAATGTTTTCACAAAATTCTCGTCACTCACACAATCCCTGTCCTCCTCCGGGGACTTAATAATATCTCATAATGATTCACATTAAATTGGAAAAATATCAGTTGATGTCATCCTGGGAGAGGAAGGGGTGTTCGGAAGATCCCTTGTGTTCAGATCATGTTCACCAGGACACTCTGAGTTAAATTAATGAAGACTCTCTTGTAAACCCAAAGCCTGTCTGCTTCAAGGGACAGAAGCCACAGCAGCTCAAGTGAATTTCCAATGTTAAAAAACACTTCATCTTGAGGTTTCTTTTTGATGATTCAAAGTAAAACTTGGGGAGAGACATTTAGAAGTGAAATATAGGGGAAGAGAAAATATACTTAAAAATATTGCAATATGTCATGGAAGGCTCTCAGGAGGAGTCTCTTAGTCCATCTCACCACCCAAAGCAGGATCAGGTACAGAGGAAATTTCTTACATAGTGAATTAAAGCATGTATATTGCTAGTAAATATAACTATTAAATAATTACAGTACAATAACAAGTCCAGTCAGGAAAAATATCTTTAAATCATTCACAGGTGTTTACAGCTGTGAAGCTTATGATGGTTTTGGAAAAAGTAATGAAGCTGAGCCAGTCTGAATTCATCCTAAAGACAATGCTTAGCTGAGTAACTCCAGAAAACATCTGTAGGTTGCTCCTTCAAAATGTCCTTTTCTTTTACAGTATCCTCTTTGGGACAGTGCAGGCTGCATACTCATTCAGCTGAGATAGCTACAGACCTTCTCGATGAGCCATGTGTAGGCATCTTCAGAGAAGGGGAGACCTGCTGGAGGGAAGGCTTTGAATCTCTAACTGCCTTACCTGGGCAAAGTGCAATGTTGCAGAACTTTGTTTGCTTCTCTGGGCCCTCACAGGGGTTCCCACCAAATTGCGGGGGCTTGCATGTGCGGGTCCGATCTCTGTACCCTCTCCCGCATGTGGAAGAGCACAAGCTCCATGGAGACCACTCGTCCCAGGTGCCGTGCACTGCAATCAAAGCAGAAGAAGTAAGTTGCCTTTCCAAAGGAGGTCTGAAGAAATGAGTGAGGACACCGAACACACCATCTTCCCATCCAGAATAAGCAGCATGTGAGAAGAGATTGTGCAAAGGCCAAGAACAAACCACCCAGAATTTACAAGAGGAACATCACGTAATTTTTTGTCTGTTTATGTCTGCTACTTTCAAGTTATTTGAAATAAATCACGATGCATTTGTAAGTGACTCTAAGTTTTCAGATTTTTGAGCCAAGAAGGCATTTTTCAAACAATAGATGCAATTAGCTAAAGAGGAACAAAACTAGCACCACCCTTTGGGAACCAGCATCGCGATCATTTTGTTACTTCTTACCCTTATTTCTCTCCCTCAATATTTTTTTGCACTGAGTTGTCAAAGGCCACAACATTTTCAAACTCTCAGAAAACCTGTACTTTGGCTACTAATCAATATCACACTGCAATAACAACTCTAGGGAGACTTGAAAGAACAAAATGGCACAGGCAACATTCTTCGACACTGCTCAGGCCATCACTAGTAACTCTTTGAATTAGATATCTAAAGCCTTCTAATCTAAATTAATCTAATCTTCTTCAATCTAATCTAATCTAATCTGGCCAGGTTATTTATGGAAGTTTAGTCACTGTAATCTCTAGAGGAGAAATGTCACAAGAACATATTGATCTCTCTTAAGGGATTTCATCCCTTCCAGCTTTAACAGAGAAGCTAATGCAAAATCAATAATGCTTCAGAAAAAAAAAAATAGAACCAGATATTTTTCCAGTCCTTCATCTGTTGCTAACAGTCACTGATCAACCAGTATCAGGAAAGGAGCTTAAACCCTAATGTTTTATAATTGTCTTTAATTGGCTTACACAATAAACTATAACTAGAGAAGGAAATACAGGAAAGAACACAGGAAAACAGCTGGGGGGTTTCATGATTGTAAGACTGCTTCTGAACAATGATATTGCCAGTCAGAAGCTGTGAATAACACAACTAATTTAATAGCATAATTCTTCAAAATAATGTCCAGGCTCCCCAGATCATACTTTTTAATCAAAACTGTGGAATAAGGAGTATGAAAACAAAGGCGATGGCTGGCTCAGTTCATAAACATACCAGTGGCTTGGGTTTTTTTTATGAAGGTTTTGCAATGGTATGCCCAGTGTTGGCATCTGAGCAACTGGAATTGCCATCTGGTGCTTCTCTTCCCCAGTTTGTCCCATGCTTGGAAACACCCCAAAGGACACATGCCTTTCAGATGTACTGTGTTCATTGCCTTTAGATAACATTAAATTGTCCATACCATGCAAAACAAGTGCCCATCTAGTGGTGCTTGGTCTAGCAAGGGTCTCTGTATGAGACTCTAGATTAAAAAGAGAAAGAAGAGGAAACAAACCCCATCTCCCTCCAAGCAGATATCACCATGGAGATATCACAGTCCTCTGTGCATTTCCCTTCCCCTCCTTCCCTTGAATACACAGAGCATTCAGCCCACCTGGGCACACGGCAGAGTTGTTGCACTGTCTCTGCTCCCGGAGAGGGCCGCTGCACTGAGTGCTGTAGGAAGACGACACACAGAACCTCGTCCTGGTCTGCCAGCCCTCCCCGCAGGTGGTCGAACACACACTCCAAGGGGACCACTCCTCTGCTGCAGGGTCACCTGTTAGGGTTGGAGCAGAAGGTGAGGACATGGCATCCTAGATACCTGGCTCTCGAGGGTAGCGCTTTCCAAGTTGCACTTCACCAGTTGCTGCTGGTCCGTGAAGCTGTGCAATGTGTCCCATGTGTGGCGTGGCAGCAAGGATGCAAGGGGATTGGTGAGAAAATGTGAGAGTTGAGAATGGGCTAAAAGTTTTTTTGGGAGTACTCCATAGACCTGTAACACACATACATACAAAATAAAGGGAAGGACAGTATGGAAGCATCAGGACACCGGGCAGGGCAGGTTCCATGTGGATAACGAGATGGTGTAGCCAATGCAAAAAAGTGTGAGCATATGTATCTTCTGCTCAAAGATAGTACTAATTAACAGTGATAGACAGGGATAGTAAATGTGTCCGTAAATTGAGGAGTTGTAAGGATTCATCTCTTTTCCCTGCCTTCTCACAGCCCCTGTCAATGCAGATTGGCAGTGGAGGAGCAAGCAAAATAGAAGATAACTGTGCCTGAGAAGGACACTGGCTGAAGTAATCTCTCAGAGCTTTCTCTTGTCATCTCCTTCACCTGTGGAGAAGATCTGTTTGGAGAATAAGACTGACTATTTTATAGTTCCTATCATCTGCTCACTCAGTGGAGCAGTACTGGAAAGGCAACTAAAAGTATCCCATTGAACAGGAGATGGGAGTGGAAAGCAATGAGATATCTTCCCTTTGTCATTAATATCCCTGCAGACAGCTGGTCATGCCAGGGGTGTTTCAGCCAGGTCACAGCCTCCAGATAGGTCACCGGAAATGTGATATGGGTAAGGAAAGGACAGTTTTTCATAGTTTTCAAAGGCATTGTTCTACTCTTGAGAAAACACTTTTCTATCTTATATGAGAACACAATCTTCCTCTGTTTCTTTTGATTAAACTTTGTGTTGTTCATATTCTCGAATTTTTCATAATTATTAATAATTGCACATCAGAAACCTAGAATGTAACATTCAGTATGTGTAGTACACAGGCATATGACACAAATAAACACCTGCACATCTTTGAGGATGCATAGTAGAGGGGCATACTCTTCCAGTAACAAGCTCTTCAGAGCATCAGATGCACCGTGGCATCCAAACCAGGTATACTGGGCAGACTACAGGTTATTGATACAAGAAAGCTTACAGCACTGAGTGCAGCAGGTAAGCATGAATTCAGGGACTGTGTAACGTGGAACAGCCTGAGCTACACCCAGCACTTAGATGGGTTTTCCCACATCACCACCCCATTTCCAAAGAAAGCTCGTGTAGATGGTATATTAGACTGACCAGCTGCAACACGGAGCATGAAAGAGACTTTAGCAGTGGGTTGCTACAGCTTGAGATCTCAGCTTGCTTGTAAAGCAAAGGGGCTTATAAGCTAGCTGTGTGAAACTCAACGTCAGCAAAAGAACTGTGATGGGGACTCTAAAAGTTGGAGACCACCAAAATGCCCAATACCATCCATCTAAAGCTGCGCATGACTGACTTTTTCCTCAAACTCTTGTATTTATTTACTAGTGCCTTCAGGTGTGTTTTTTGTGTGCGATGAAGTTTTATGCAGGATTTCAAGTGTCTGTGGTACTCATCAATCTGCTCATTGGGATTTTCAGTAATCAATGTTATTTGCTATGTGTTACGCTTTTCAGCACATCTACCTTGAATGTTTCAAATCATTAAGGCATTTGGTGGTTAAAAGTATGCCCACTATTTGGAGATCTATTGAAGGTGGAAAGTGTAGAAGAAAAGCTGTCCTTGACATAATGTGGACAGGATTTTATTCCTTCATTTGCTGGCTGGACTTAGAAAGATGTTGAAGAAAGCATGGGTCTTTCTCTACCTCATCTATACCATTGTAACTGCTTTTGTTCATTAAGCCAAAGTTTCTCAGTACTGTTTCCCTTTTCTTTTGCATTTTGTTTCATGAATCTACCCAGCTGGTTTCAGTTTGATAAATGTTATGGATCAAATGTTATGTTGGTCTTTCTCTAGGATGTGTAGGAGATGGTTTGTGTTTTAAAGCCTTGGGGCTTCAAGAAAACATTGCTCCTATGTAATGCTCCTTAAGTATTACATCTGCTGGTGTAGAGAGATCTGCATTTCCTTGGCAATATTGTTGTCTTTCTAAAAAGAAACTCAAATTACTCTGTCAGACAGACAGTCCTGTGATAGTTCATGTTCAACACTAACAAGTTATCCTTTTGATACCATCATTTCAGCATTTGTCAACCAAAGAGGCCCAGAGTTTAGGAGATCCCTGCCCATTACTCGTACCTAGCCTGCTCGGATGCTGCACTGACAGACAATGCCTTTGCACTGTTCAGAGAACTTCCTCCACCGACCTTGAGCAACCTCCCCAGTACTTCACCCAGCAGCCCCAAGTCCCTCAGTGGAAGGGACCTGGTGGGTTTTGGTAGTCAAAAGCTGCTGTCTGATGCCCAAAAGTCTTCCTGAGAAGCCATAGGTGTGACAGGGAAAGCCTGCAGAGAGACAGTGGCCTTCTTCATCAAAAACTTGTAGCTTGGAGACACTGCCATTCCACCACCTCCCCACTCAGATCTTGTGTTTTTGCAGCCTCTATATTCGGACAAGAGTTACTATATGAATAAATGGCATCTTTGAACCAAATTCCACCTCTTCTGCCTCCTTCACCTTCTTTAGTACATTTCGCCTTTGCCCTTTCACAGCAGAAATAATTATGATGAGAGGTAAACTTCCTCAATTATCATTGCTCACATTGAACGAATCCCTGCTTCTTAAATCCATAATACAGTTTATTTTCCAAGTGCTGGTTACTCCTTTGGATTTGGTGTCATTTTGAAGCAAACAATTTATGTCATCCTACAACAGTACTATGTCCAGTCTAGTCTCAAACCTTGTAGAAATTCAACTGATTTTCAAGTTGTGCCAAACCCAGTGTGAGATGCTCTCAGGCATCAGGACAAGCTCTCTCATTCTCCACCCAAAAGAAGCAGGATATTGCCCATTGCCAAAACTATGGGTGAGAAGATTTTCTGCATCCTTGTGGATCAAACTGCAGGAAATAAAAATTACTGAATGCAGTATCTTCCAATTATTTATTCCAGCAGTGGACCCTTTTTATTTTTCATATAAGGGTAAGATTCTACCATGCTTATTGTGTTTGAAAGCCCTCTAGTACAGCTCCATACTGTCATACAATTCCACTTGCCAGAGATGCACTCCACTAAATTGGTCTCCACCCTCCCAGAGAACAAGGGGCCATGCGCTGCCCTCCATCATAACTGATGCTTGTAGACTGATGTCTCTGCAGGATTGACTTTTGCTTGGTCTTGTGATGCTCCAGTCTAGCTTAGGGATTTACAGGAATGTCTAAAAGTAGTTATCACGGGTAGGAATCCCACTGCAGGTTGGAAAACGGCCCTTTGCAGGGCTTCCTACTTCCACAGAGCCAGTCGCAGCACCCCTCCTGCAACTGGAGAGAGCCTAGCAGGTGCTGCAGAAAGAAACACGCTGGCCATCACTCGACAGGGATGTAACACTGCAATCCAGGACCCTTTACAGTGCCTGGCTAGTCTTGAGAGTAACTGACTTGGCCTTGCAAAGACCTCATCTGGCTGCAAGGTCCTCACCAATGCCTGCAGATTCTCTGTGACGCATCCTCCCTCGGCACTAATGGAGCGGCACATTGCTGTCATCCCTCTGCCAGAAGCCTTTTTTTTTGGCATTGTCTGTCAATCTGACATTGCGCCACACACAACCACTTCTTCGTTCACATCCTGATGCTGGCAAACACATCCTGGAAGCAGTCTGTAGGCTGAGCTGAGGGGGAACCATACCAGGGACCTGCTGGCCTGGATCTCACTGTTGCTGGGAGGGACACATGGGCAGTCAGTGGCGTTGCAGCTGAGAGCACAACTGTGCCAGAGCCTATTGGCCAACAGGACCTGAACATCAGGGATGCCAAGGGCAAGCAGGAGCAAATACTGGCCTTCAAGTTGGCAGGGCCATACCCTCATCTATAGTCCTAGCTGATATCAGCTGTTTTTTGTATTCATATTTTTCTAGGTCTTGAGTGGATGTGAAATGATTTATCCCCTACAAACTGTGTCAAATGCTAGTGAAGGTGCGTGCTTCCTCTACATCTCTTCCCTGAGCTCTACCCTCTGTCTGCTCTATATCTCCTCCATTGAACTATCTGGCTTTAAATTGAAAGGGGGAAGATTTAGATTAGACATTAGGAAGAAATTCTTTTTGATGAAGGTGGTGAGGCTGCCTAGGGAAGTTGTGGATGCCCCTTCCCTGGAAGTGTTCAAGGCCAGTTTGGATGGGGCCTTGAGCAACCTGGTCTAGCGGCAGGTGTCCCTGTCCAGGGTAGGGGGGTTGGAACTGGATGATCTTGAAGATCCCTTCCAACCCAAACCATTCTATGATTCTATGAACCTGGTTGCAGTTGCTGTTCCTGGGATAACAGCAGGAGCATTGCAAGCTCAGGGCAGAGCAAACACACATCTTCCCATCCAGGTCTTCCAACCCATGCTGTACTCCGGATGCCACAGCCCAAGTCAGTCATGCTACAGCAATGGCTATGATGGTAGGGAGTTAATAGATATGTCACTGAGCCGAAATGCAGTATCCAGCTGCACAGCAGGAAGAGTTGCCAAGTTACAAACCTCATGGCTGAGCTACAAGCTGAAACAAACACTGGGGAAGCATCTGGAACCAGGCAGAGTAGGAACAATAGGGGACATCACAGGACCTGCCTTGGAATGACTGGTGTCTCTTCCCTCCCTCATTTGGACAGACACAACTGAGAGACTGAGCTCAGCTTCACCAGGTTACAGCATTGTAAATGCCTTCTCTCTCCTGCAGCCCTTTATCAGTTGACAGTGAACCTGCAGGCAACAAAGCTGCCCCCACCTAAGGGACCAGATTTGACTCTGGGTGACAAATTCGGACCATCTCCTGCCTTGTGTTGAAAGTCACAAACCAAATCACTGCCCAATCACTCCTGAAGCTTCCCCACCATGGTGCTCCTTCCTGACACTGTTCACTGCTGTACAATGGCAATGTCCTGCTAGGTTGTATGGACCACAGCTAATTTACACCAGAATATGACCCATTCTCCCTTATAATTTATTTTACAGCTCTGGCTCTTTGAATCACCTGACTGCAGCCTTTCAGAGCACAAACTGTTTGCAAGGCCACTGGGCAATGATTTTAACCTCGAGCCAGCATCAGCACATCTTGCTTTGCCCAGGACTCATGATGTGTTGAGCTCCTGCCATAAAAGGTAGCTGTGAAGCAAGGGAATTAAACCTCTCCAGATTGGATCTGGCATAAAAGGAGGTCCAATTCATTTGTGTCTTCTCAGATCACATTCTCCGGTATTACTACCTACTATTTCACTCCTATTGTAAGAAGGTGGAAGGTCCTCCTGCAGAACACACCAAATATAAGTCCTTGCAAATGTCTAAAGACTCAGTAACAGAGAAAAGTAGTCCTGCTCTCTCCCCATCACGCCCTGCACACCTCCTTCTACAGTCAGTGGGAAGGCATGACATGGACATCAGTAAAGAGGCTGTATTGCAGTAAGGTCAGCTTTGGCTTAATGAACCATGACTGTTTAGATAGCTTAGACAAAGCAGTGACTTAGAAGTAGTCAGGGTGATGAGAAGCAATCTGTAAGAAGCATGATCTGGTTAGAGTTTTCATCTAACCCTTTTTGCCTTCTCTGGCCAATGGCAACAACAGAAAGCCCTGTAGGGCAATGAGATGGGAACAAACTGGGTGATGACTATTTGCTCAGTGTGTGACTTGTAGGACAAGCCCACACTAACCTGAGAGGAAAAGAGTTGGTTAGCTGGGTCATTGAAACAGTAAAGCGAACCAATGAAGTCAGCCCAGCCCAGCTGGGAGACACAGTGATCAGGTAATGTGCCAGCTCCAGAAGCTGTTGTGGTAGGTCAGAGCTTACCTATTTGAGGTGCAGGGTACCCGTAGTGCTGCAGTTCATCAGTGTCCTCTCGTTTTCTGTTATCTGTGGACCTCAGCGATTGGCTTCTGGAATTATAGCGTCCATTGGCTATGGCAAGGTAATGGGTCATGTAAATACACCTTGGTTCACTCTGCAAGATCTTTCACTACAAAGGTTACACGTATAAACAACAGCAACCTGAAATGTTCAGTTGACACAACCACCTGCTTTCCAACCCCAGCACCCCTGGCCATCAGCAATCCCCAAGACAGAGCACCGAGCCAGTCTGCAAGACTCAGACTGGCTGGCAGTTCAACCCCCTTTTTCTCAGCGTGATGTGGGACCACACAGAATATGATCCCTTACACCATGTCATTACTCAAGGTCAATGATTTCTTAGGGTGTCTGTAATTTTTGTTGTACTTGTGGAGTATTTAGCTTTTTCAGATATGCTGGCAATGAGTCCCACCATCTCTAGTAGTGTTTTGAGGTCTATGGTGTTGACTGGTAGTATATTTTGGTGGAAAACGCTGCCTTGCAACCGATATCTACCTAGCAACGTTCTGTAGAAAATGTTGAGTGGAGCAGGCAGGTTAGGGCAGGTAAAAAAGGAAAGGGCTATCTCAAAAGAATATCTCCTTCGCAGATTCTAGCAACAAGGAGAGATGAAGGTCTTATACAAATAAAATGACTTAGGTATCAACAGAGCGATGGCCGAGAACCTTTCCAACTCTGGTTAAAGAGCAAAACTCCTGACTCTACTGTCCTAACTAGAAATCTCCGACTGAAGACCATGGTGTTGAGATCAGAAGTAATGCATCCACTGTAAGTAAGGCATTTAAAAGCAAACACCTCTATTCTTTCCAAACCCACAATTCTGCCAGCTTTACATTTGCATCCCATGTGGATCAACCCTGAATTTGCCACAGGGGAAACTAGAATTTCCCTTCTCCATGTTATTGAGCATGTTGCAACCCTTACGCATGTCATTTCTAGTAAACAGAGAAACAAGAAAATCCTGCCCACCAGTACTGTCTGCTGCAAATCAGGGGAGCTCAGCTGACTCCACTGGAGTCATGCAGAATAGCAGAGAGCAGAGCTGAGCACAAGTAATCTGTGATCTGGCAACAGATTTGTTTCCAAATAGCAAGTACCAGACAGAGGATCTTTTTCCCCAAGGAGGTAAAACAGTCAGACATCTTTCCAAGAAATACAAACTGCCAAGAGATGAAATGGTGACAAATTTGATCCCAGAACCCTGAGACAATTAATAAAGGTTAATGTAGCTTCAGTATGGTGGCAGTAGACTTTATTTCTCTCGAAAAAAGGAAAGCAGAGGAGGGAGAGGGATGATTCAGAGATTCCCTGCCAGAAGTCAGACTTCATATTCAGGAGCTTGGTTCATGTAAGAGGTCCATTTACTTTGTGAAATTATATAATTCTCCATCAGTGTTATCTGAAAGCAGAGCTTAAGGAGCCTAGAAGCTGTTCACACCAACTCATCCAAAGTTTCCCTGCACTGCCTGGTTGCAGGCTGCTGGCTGGAAGGGATGGGATGGGGCAGTCACCCACCTGCCACCATCAAGGGAAAGGCACTAATAGCCAGACATCAGGACAAACATTCTGATATTTGCATACATCTTGTTTTTCTCTGGCTCTTTACTGGAATAGCAAGGGCTCAAATCCTGTGTTTTTAATAGCTACATATTCATGAGACTCTCCTGTATGAGACTGAATTTTAAAAAGAATGCCAACCTCTAACTGGCTTTCCAATATCCAGTGTCTTGAGGTTGCTTAGGAGACAACTCAAATTAGTCCCATGTTTGAGACATGTAACGAACTCCACTCCATTCCCACCATCCATTGCTCACTATACCCATATAATTTTATCTGCCCTTTTTTAAGTCCTCCTCATAAAAGCGTATAAACCACAAGAACACACAAAATCTCCTTCTGCAGTAAATTCCAAAGGCTTCCCAAAGATTTGTTTAGACTGTGAGGAGAAACAGGAGCTGGGCAACAAAGGGTAGATATGGAGCTTGGATGGCCTTGTCAGCAGCCCAGAGCAAGGAGGGTGATGAGAAAAATCTGAAATTCAATATCCCACAAGCAGCCAGTGAGCATGGATGGATGGATGGATGGATGGACAGAGAGACAGGAAGCACGTCAAAGGAAGGAAAGACAGAAGAGTAATATGAAAGTTTTAAATTCAGTCTTGGCATCCTGGACCTCCTCTCAGAAGCTCTTTGGGCCCTATATTACTGATATCTCCTAATGACTGATCCTGGTCTTGAAGGAGGTGCCCAATTTCTTTTGCTTCCTGATGAACATGACAAGCCTGCACTGTTATTGCTCATCCTAAAGTCAATGAGGTATAGTGGCTGAATGCATTACACTTCTAGCTTGCCCCAGACCTTCCCCAGCAAAAATTGCCACTGGATCCATGCTGAGGTTACTCTGTTGCAGAAGACGGGCTGCCTCCCCTTTGGAAAAGGTGTTGCAGGGAAGTGTATCTGTCTGTATTTAACACAGTGCACAGTTTAGTTTTAACCTGCACAGTTGCCTCGAATGCATGCAAATATCAATCATGATTCTGAACAAAACAAGAAGAAGGGTCCTTTATGCACAAGGCAAAATTTGTAAAAGTGCTTCTTTGCTGTGGGTTTTATGCACCTGAACTTTATGAGGTGGAAACTACAAAATAAAGACAGTGGAGAACTGGTCAGATTTCATCAACCTGCTTCCCACAGCAGGATCAATGGAGATGAGTAATGCCAGAATCAAAGGAAGACCTAGGTTTGATTAACACTCCGGCTGCATAAATGCTGTGAGGAGGGCACATTGTTGAATTACTCAGTGCCATGGAGCAGCCAGTATGATAGCTAGAGAAAGAACACCCCTGGAGGGAAGAGAGATGTTTCAATTGCAAGCAAAGTGAAGTGTGTGAGGTTTTGGAAGAGTACAACTCAGAACAAGCTCAGAACAAGAGGGCACGAGCTTAGACTCTGCCACGGAAGGTTTAGGCTGGATATCAGGAAAAAGTTCTTCACAGAACGAGTAATCAGGCATTGGAATGGCCTGCCCAGAGAGGTGGTGGATTCACCATCCCTGGAGGTTTTTAAAATAAGACTGGATGTGGCACTTAGTACCATGATCTAGTAATCATGAGGACGTTGGACAAAGGGTTGGACTTGATGATCTTGGAGATCTCTTCCAACACAGATGATTCTATGATTCTATTCTATGATTCTATGACTCTATGAACTCCCCCTGTGGGTGGGGAGGATGATCTTGCAATGCTGACAATAGTGGGAAGAAGAAGCAGGTGACCAGCACTTCTAATGAGAACATGTAAACTGTCAGACAGCACCTTGCAACATAACCAAAGAAAAATAAAATTGAATGCAGAGATGTTACAGTGCTGTGGGCCAAGGTTTTAACATACAAGCATTTCTCATCAGAGATATACATTCTTCTTCTTTCTTAGGGGGACTAGAGAAAAAATTGGGAGGGGCTCTTTATCAGGGACTGCAGGGATAAGATGGGGTAGAAGTTTTAAGTTACAAGACATTACGAAGAATTTTTTTACTGTGAGGGTGGTGAGACACTGGAACAAGTTGCCAAGAGAAGTTGTGGATGTCCCATCCCTGGAGGTGTTCAAGACCAGGCTGGATGAGGTTATGGGAAACCTTATCCAGTGGAAACTGTTTTTGACTATGGCAGGTTGGTGGAAGTGGATGGGCTTTAAGGTGCTTTTCAGCCCAAAGCTTTCTATGATTCTTCAATTACCTCTATAATCATCCCCAAACAGGAGAGGCAAAAATAATAGCAAGATCATTAAAATTATTTAGACAAACTGGGGTGTTGGGAATGAAAGGATGGACCAGAGTAAAGAGGAGAAAATGATGATTAAGAAGTCCCATCAAAATTGAGTAAATGTGTTGCAGAGGAGTAAAACTGAAGGAATAAATTGTTGTCTGTGGAGTTTCTGTGAACCTGGCAGCTGCTAAAGAGTAAAATTGAGAAGGGGAGAAACACTATCAACCTCTAACAACCAAGATCTGAATAGGCATAGAAAAGGGTCATTTTTGAGGCCACCGAATAGATGACAATTGCATCAGGTAAGGAAAGCAATCAAAACATTTTGATTTGAATGGTAGAGTCTTGTGAAAGTGTCATTGGGTGAGATGCATGACTCCAGATACTAAATATTCAAACCACTCTAAAAGGTGGGACAGGGTAAAGTACCTGCAAGCAGAAGAAGGAACTTAAAGGAAAAGGTACTCTTCGTGCTTGTGATGAATTCTAGCCTGCCTATGGGGAGTGAAGACCCTTTCACACATGCACTGGATATTTCAGCTCAGAGGTTGCAGCAAAAAGACTATTTTTAATGAAAATCAGGAGCAGCAGAGAATGAGACTGAGGTTTGGCATTTTGAACGCCCTGTGGTACACACATTTCTTCACATCAATAATAGTTTTACAGATGAAAAGCCAGATTCTGAACCCATTTGATGCTGGAAATCTAGCGTGAATTTTGTACTGGTGTCACACTTCTGCACCTGAGGGCAGAACATGGCAACGTCTTTCCCAGCCTAGGAGAGATATATCTGTCTGGTCTGCATATCCAAGTCAAAGATGGGTTTGCATTGCCTCTGCCAGGTGCGGTGGCAGGAACTCTGTTATCTCCTCTACTAATATTCATTCCCCAGAAATGAATGTAGGCCACCTGCATCTCTAGTTGTTCTTGCATTTTTCCAGCACTGCTGAATCCCAGCGCCAGGGTAACGCCCATGACATTCCTCCTCTGCTCTGGATGCTGTCCTGCCACGTTGCCCATCCAGCTTCCCTGTGAGGGCCCTCTGTGTGCCAGGTTGTGAGTAGCCACAGCTTATAGCACCATGCAGCCAAGAGGGGCCACCAGAGCACAGCGGGTGTTCTCTTCCATCCAAAGAAGGTGGACCTGGAAAGCTGCTCTGCAAGCACTTGCCACCACACTTGGGCTGGCTTTTTTTCCTCCCTCTGTAAAATAATGGCTCCTGGCCAAATCCAACAGATGGAGGAAATCTCCCCTGTCTGTGCCGGAGATGAGGATATCACTGGGTACTTTGCCTTTAGCAAGGAAAAATCAGATTTACAACAAACACTGAATGTTGTCCTTCAGATTATGTCTCTAGAGCTGAACATCTGCCATGAAAAAAGGCTCTGCCTAAGCCAAGCTGCTGTTGCCAGACAGTTTCATCTCCAGTTTGGGATGAGCCTTCATTATACGTTTCCTTCAGTGTTTTACAACTTTGGGGTTTGCCCCTGGAGATAACTTACCTGGCTCCCTTGCTGTTGGGCTTGGGTACGTATCCCAGGGGAAATTTAACCAAATGAAGATCATCAAGCAAGAGACTCCATTACATGAAACAGCAAAGATGGTGGTCCAAGTGAGTGGAAAAACATAATGACCACATACAAGCGGCACCTGTGGAGTCATTCAGCCACCCCTGTGCAGTGATTTGAAACACTACAGCTTCCAGACTCAACTCTGGGAACCATGTGGCTATGCCTGTATTTTCGGCAACCTAGCTGCCAGAAGTCATACCTCTTGGAAAGGCTGAGAACCACCATTCCCACTGCTGCGTACTGAGACTTATACTGAAAGTCCATCTGAGACACCTCTGGAAGAGGAAGGATGGCAGTACATGGAGAAGGTCTACATGAGGGAGGAGCTGCATGACAAGAAAGCTTAGATCTCTCTAGCAAGCTTGCCACGGCCAGGCAAAATAGAACAACCTCACAGATCCTCTGCAAAACTGATCTCAGCAGCTCCTGGGAGCTGAGTGGCAACACCCAAAGTTATTCCCACTGAGAACCTGCCCCAGACGCAGTATCAGTCTAAGACCTCGCCTTGCTGCAGATCCAAATAAACTGCTGTTGCTCATCAACCAACAGCTTATGAGCTGCTTTGGCAGAAGCAAGGAAGAAGTTAAAGAAAAAACACTAATTTGCCCTTGTTGGTGGTGATTTCTGTGCTATTCTAACGTATCTTACTTGGCCAGCAACTGATTTTACTTTTCGGTGGTTGTGTTAATTTCCTTGGACAAGTGTCAATTTACCCCCACAGAAAACAGGAAAGTATCAGAATGTTCATCCTTGTTTTGTTTTGCAATTTTATGAAAATTATAAATGACCTTTCGTCACAGGAAAGAGTATTTTTTTTTTTCTGTTTGTTTTCTACTAGGAAATCAAGGTTTCAGTTACTAAACAATTCCTGGAGGGCTGGTCAGGTATTATTATGAGCTATTGAAATACTGCACAATTCAGGATAAAGAAGTTCTTCTGTCCAGTTCTTCTTTTCTTCTTTTTCTTTTCTATATTTTATAAATTAAAATAGAATGAAATAGAATCTATTTATCTGTAACATATAATGAACACTTAGGAAAATAATGGCTCAAGTGAAAGAATGAATATCCTACTCATCTTAATATTTGAGCAAAAGTCAGTATGACAGTAACAGTTGCACATTTAAACCAGAAGGATTTTTATTCTACCTTTAAATTTTCTTGGGTTTTGGTACAGGTCACAGCAAAGAGAAGGAAAGGATATGTGCAAACAAATTATAAGTCCTTCCTTCGTCAAAAGTGCATCTCTCTTGGCATGGCTAAAAGGCAACAAGGGACCGATTCACTGAGGAGTGAGTTCATAGCCAAATGCAGAGCTTTGGTAAATATGAAGAAGAGATACAAATTTACCTTGAGGTAGGACACAGATCTCAAGATGTGCATAGGCAAATCTTGAAAGTTTAATTGTTCATTTCTTCCATCAAATGCTTTCTGGCTTGCCAGCAGGAAAGCATCACAATGGGGTTCAGCAGTTTGTCTGCAAAGAGGCCTTTAGGAAAATTAATCAGCATTGACTTATTTACTTTAAAGGGATAAATCAACTTGTGCTGCCCCACTCTCTGAGTATACTCTCTTTCCAAACTAAGGCCTTCCACTTAGCTCAAGATCCTTTTTTCCCAAATAAGCTCAACTGAAGTTACCTGCACTTTTGAGCAGGAGCTCAGTGGGTATAAAATAAGAAGAGGACAGGAAGACAAGTGAAATCGTTTATTGAGTCATAGCCTGCCTTGGGCTCAATCAGTTTTTTCTGCATTTTGGATAAGCTTTGCTGAATGTTGTGTTCTGAAAGAGACAAGTGGGTGAATACTGAGTAAATAGCCATTCACCCTTCACTGCTCTGCTCTGCGCAATGAGAAGACCTGGAAACTCAACCAAGACTTCCAGGCTCCACAGCTACCCAGCATCCCATGTCATCCCTCCTTGCCACAGCCACCTCAAGAGATCTACCATGAAGAAGAGCAAACTTTTTCCCCTGGAGCAGGTCAAGGGATGATGTTAAGCCCCTTACTCAGTGATGTGAGGCTGGATGTGGAAAGCTATGTCTTGTCTGAGGCCTTGTAGTTCAAGAGGAATGTGAAGGAGTCAAATGGGTCCCATGGAGGACTCTAAAGAAGGTTTGGGGTGGGGATACATGTCCTGTAAAGAGAGCCTGGGAAGCTGGGTCCCCACCTTGTTTGTTCAGTACAGAAGGTTTTTTGCCTGTTGTTTTATGTATCCCATGTTCAAAGAATGGCCACACCTACAGAACCTTCTCTACCCACCTACAATGCCACTCCTAGCTTCTCCTTTATAGCATTGCCTACCAAGACTGGTGTGGCCCTTCCTCCAACTCCATTCAGGAACACTCAGAACCCACAGCTGGACCTCCTTTCAGGTCTGGCTTCCAGGTCCTTGCACTCACTGCCTGAAGCCACAGCTGCATTACAACTTCAAAGTTACCAGCAAGCATGGGGGACCTGATTAAATCCACCTAGTGTGGGAAAACCTCAGGGCGAAAAAGCAACTGTGAGTCAAAGAGATTAAATTCAGTACACTGGAAGGTTTCATTAAAAAAGGGAAAAGAAAAGCCTAATTGCAACATGATTTAAATTTATGGAAGTAGTAAAAAATGTATGAAATCATTTTAGCCCTTATTAGAGGAATAATATTTATGTCCCTCTAGTTGAACTTCCCCTTTACCTGGAGATACTTCCCTGCTTTTGAAGACATTTGAACTTTTCCTAGATATTTGACTAGTTGGAGGAATTATTCAAACATTATCTAATAGGAATTTAAAATAAAAAGAAGGGAATAATTGTAATCAGCCATTAACTTGCATTTGCTGGGTTGAGTTGCTTCTGCTGTTGTTTTTTCCTCTCCATCCTTCTCTCAACTCAGCTCAGTACAAGAAAGAGATTAAAATGGTGGAGCGTGTCCAGAGTAGGGAAACAAAGCTGGTGAAGGTTCTAGAGAACCAGTGTTACGAGGAGCAGCTGAGAGAACTGGGTTTGTTTAACCTGAAGAAGGGTTAACCTGAAGGGAGACTGAGGGGAGACCTTATTGCTTTCTACGACTACCTGAAAGGAGGTTGTAGAGAGCAGGGTACTGGTTTCTTCTCTGAGGTAAAAAGTGATAGGACAAGAGGAAATAGACTGGAATTACACCAGGGGAGGTTTAGATCAGATTTTAGGAAACATTTCTGTACTGAAAGAGCGGTGAAGCACTGGAAGAGGCTTCCCAGGGAAGTGGTGGAATCTCCATCCGTGGAGCCATTCAAAAAGCATGTACATACGGCACTTTGGGCCATGGTTTGGTAGGCGCAGTGATTTTGTGTTAATGGTTGCACTCGGTGATCTTAGAGGCCTTTTCCAACCTTAATGAGTCTAAGTTTCTAATATGAAAGAAGAACAGGCATGAAAGTGCAAGGAGGGTGCACTGGGGATAAGGTTGACCAGCTCAACCCATCAATATCTGTCTGCAGATTGGCTTTGACAATCTGCCCCCTGTTCTCCAGAGAGGAGGACCTGGAATGATGATGCATTACAGGAGGAGAATGGAGCACCTGACAAAGACTTTACCTTGCTCAAGTCCAGTATTTTGTTGGTCTAATCGTCAGGTCTTTCTTTACATCTTAGCACTGTAGGCTTCATTTTGTGAAAAAAAAGTTACAGCAACACTGGTCTTGATTGGGAAGGTGCGCTGGGACAAAAAGGTGCAAGATCAGCATCTTTCTTAGCTGCATGCTTTGTTTATTTGGGAGAGAGGCTCCAAGTGTCAAAGAAATCACTCTAAGGGTGTATATTTTGCCATCAGTGGTAGGTTTATCACCAACATTTGAATACCAGATGTAAACCTGCTTATAGATTCGTATAGAATAACCCATATTCTTTGGGGTAAAGATCTGGGTCCGCAGGTTTATGTGTTGGAAGACCTTTGTCAGCACATGCATGTGTGCATGTGTGACTGCGAGACGGGCAGGGAAGGGCAGGGTCATGCACAGCCCAAGCCGCATGCTCCCCTGGGCTTGCTGCTCCAACATGGCCCTTCAGCAGTTCTTGCCGTGCTTCTAGAGCGTCCTTCATTATTCATGGTGATGAGGTCAAGCTCCTCCTGGGAAGAGCGACCCACTGATGCGCGTGCAAGAGAACATGCCTCCACTTACTATTGCATGCCTTCCTATTGCAGAGTCGTCCTTCCTCCAGGACTCCCTCGCAGGCAAGACCTTCTTTGGGAAGAGGCTTGCAGATGCGCATGCGGGTCTGCAGGCCTCCCCCGCAGTCCTTGGTGCAGTCGCCCCAAGCCGACCATGAGTTCCAACCACCTGAGCAAAATCCAGAAAAGCCCTGTCAGCTTTGGTGAGAACCCAGCACCCAGGAAGCAGAGGCAACACTGGCCTGCAAGACCCTACAATGAACCCACTTCCAAGCCCTGAAAGTGAGATGTCTGAATATGATAGGACTAAACACCACCAGATAGCCCACCAAGTCAAGAGCTGAGAGGGGGAGGGAGAAGAATTGCTTTTTCATTGACTTGTCTTCAACTATTCCTTATCTATAAATAGAAATTTTGCCTTCCTGGAAAACCCATTTCTAACTACACCAGCTCTTCCTGTGCTTACTGCAGCAAAGAGGTCTCCTCATCTGAGAAGACCCTCTGCCCATTTTATGGCCTGTTGGTTCCTAACCCCAGAAGGCACTTGCAAGAAATACTTCAAGATACACATCCAGCACTGGTGACGTTTCTCTTCCCTCTTCCCCCACATAAATACACGTGGCTATGGACAGGCAGCACAAGAGAGCTGGGAAGACATGGTCCCACCACCCATTCCCCCCTAAAAAGGATACTCTTTTTCCTCACGCTGCAGACACCTCCAGCCACAGAGAGGCACAGTTCTCAAGGACAACTTTGGTAGGGAATGATATTGCCCTCCAGCACCCTTGCAGCACCTCTGGGGAGCAATCCGTGGGAGTTTTGTCTTATAGTGCTTTTTGGCTTTCCCTTCTAGCCGTGCTTAGCAGTGGTTTTCACTGGCACTCAGGTTTTCCTCTTGTGCCACCATCTGATGGAACCAGCAAACCCCTTGCCACAGGGATGGACCTCCCTCCCACTTACTTCTCCATCCTGTGTATTTCCAGCTTCCTGCCAAGAACAACTGGCCCTGGTGAGACGTCCATAAACACTCATGGCAAGACAGAACATGAAGCCTGTTTGAATCTGGCTTACCTCCCACAGCCCAAAGCTTTACAGCAGGGTGCCTGCAGGGAGACGAGCAAGGCTGGTTTTGTGCTGCAAAAAGACAGCAGGGGATCATCTGGGTCCTTCAAGTGATAGATAAGCTGTCATATCCCTCAGTGGTCAGTTCACTCCTCATCAGCCATATGCAGCAAGCTAAAATCTGCTCTGTAATAGGTCTCTGCTTCTAACAGCTGATGACTGCTTCCACTGCGTCATCTGCCCACCTCATGGGGAGGGCAGATGTGGCCTTTCACCCCAGACGTGGCCACTCTCAGATGGTTAATTTTCCTGCTGTGTATTCTCTCATTACCCACAGCTACCCTTGGAGATGCTTCAGGTTCAAGAAATTCAGTTATGTGACATGCTCAGGCGCAGATAAAGATAATGAGCTAAAGATGAATTTTTTTGAAAAGAGGAAATACTGGGAGAAAGACAAATTTTGCTTTTTAAAATAAAAATGAAATAAAACCCCCTTCTCTTTTTCCTCATAAACAGCCAGAGATTTCAGAGCTGCAAATGATTCTTTTCATCTGGGCCAACCTCCTTGTATTAATATTTATGAGACAATGAAGATCATGGCTGTTCTCTGAGCTGTGAACTCCACTGATCCCTGCACACTCTAGGCAGGACACTAGCACTGTGTGGAAAAATGAGGGTCCTCAACATCCCAACTAAGTGCTGGACTAGAATAAAAAGATATTATTAGTGCCCCCTTGCTCAGGGACGTACAGTTATTACATCCACCTCCACAACATAAATGTGTGAGTTCGTACTCTACTACCACCAGTCTAGTTGCCACCAGTCTAGTTGTGCTTTAGTTTTTCTCCCAAGACAGAGTGAAAATAAACACCTACTGAGCAGCTTTCACACTGCTGAATGCACTAGAAACTGTTTGGATACTTAATAATAAGAAAGATACAGGGAAATAGAGCAGGATGGAAATGCAGACTAGTGAACCTGCAGGTGCACCTCAAAGGTGCTCAGAGATCCTGGTAGCAGTATGGAGGATGGAGTTGTTATTGGCATACAGTAAATATTTGACCTTGAAGAAGACTGTCTTTCCCTTGAAAGTCACTTTCTCTGCTGGCTCCTTTTCTAAACAATATGGGGAAACAGAATCGTGTCTCCCATTTCACGAGAGGAGACAGATTGTGTTTCAGTTGCAAGAGAGGGCATTGGCATAATGGCAGGTATCTTAATGCCTTACTTGAGCTGATCGATAGGACATCTGTAACCAGACACATTCAGGAGATAATCAGCTCCTTGCTTGCTCTTTTAAGGATGTCTTTCTTTACTCTCATTCCCTTGCAGACTCGGAGTGGGGCTCGGGAAGGGAGAAAGCAGTGCCACTAAAGGCTTGGCCAGGCTTGTGATTTATTTGTGTGGGGTGCTTTTTGAGTCAAAATGCATAATTGTTCCAGTACATTAATATGTTACTTTTTTTATTGTGTTCGTAAGGAAAATACAGACTGGTTACCCAGGCAGATTTTCTGTCATTCTATCACCAGTTTGATGTTATTCAAGCAGGTATACATTTCAAAATATAACCAATTATATTACATTAACCCTCAGGAAATATATAGAAATAGATGTTGCCTGGTCTTATTTCAGAAAAAAAGTGGGGGATAGTGTAGGTTCCAGTCTTCGATGATGACTTCTTATTCTGCTTATCTGCTGCAGTGCAAGAACCAGTCAAAATAAAACATAAGCCAGCATGATCTCAAACCCTTAACTGGAGTGAGATCTCTTCACGAGGCTGAGCACAGATAACCTCCTTTCCTCTCCTCAGTTTCCATCCCACTTGAGAGTACTAAAGAGAAGCTAGGGAAGTACCAGAACACTTATTAAATCAAAACAGGCATTTATAGCCAAGACAAAGTTATTCCCCACTTTATGGAGTAGTCCTTTTTTTATCATCAGGTTGTCCCATGGTTCTGACAGATGAAATATCGCACGTTATTTATTCTGTTTATTGGCTGTCAGATAAACCTTTTGAAATCTCCTTTCTTTTCCTAGGTCTAGTCATTCACTGTTTCAAGTGATTTGTCTTTTTTAGTGGCGCTGTAAAGAAGTGGTTAAGGGTCTATTGTATGAAGTTATACCCATCCCGTGTTTGAGGCGGAAAAAAATGTGGTACCATGAGTAAAACACTTGGCTCTTTTGTTCGCTACTTGAAAGCATGTGGCTTGTGGAAAGGAGTAGCTGGGCAACAACATGTGAAGGACCTAACATGGCTGTGAAGCAGCTGTGACAACACAGATGCTTTTAGCCCAGTGCAGATACTGTAGGAGAGACACTAGGTGGGATTTTATCACTGCAGTGACACATGGCACATCACTCATTTCATCAGGAGTGACTTGTTGAGCTCTAACAACCCTCACGGACTCCTCATCTTCCAGGAATCCTTCATTCCAGTGTTTGCTGCAAAATTCCTGCTCTGTCCCTTTTTACATTGCAAGCAGGGGATTGGAGGACACCTTTCTGATGCTGGGAAGTGAATAAGCCATGCAAAATATGATACAGAATCCCACTACAATTAATGGATCTCTTTGCAGATAGTCCCTTTTGCCCCTGGAGTCCTGTTTCATCAGCTCTCCACAAAATGCTGTACCCCGCTGATCGATGCGGGTTGAGTTACCATCTGTTCTTAATCCAGAAATAATGAGTCTGCCGCAACTGCTTTATGAGGGATTTTGCTTTTCAAAGGCACTGTCTCCTATGAAGGTTACATACCCAATCCATTCCCACTTAGCAAAATTTTGCTCTGCTACAGCCTTGTAGAACTGCATTACTTTCTCACTTTGTTTTTATTCCCTTTAACTGGGGTAGATATCGTTCACGCCTCCAGCTTCAGATGTTCCCACCACAACCAACTGCTATATGACCTCAAACACATAGCAAGGTGCAGCTCATAATTTTTATTTTTTTTTGAGAAGTGTCCTAGCTCCTAGCATGATTTTTGCAAAGGTGGCTTCACCACATGAGGCTGCTTCTCATGGGACTGTCTTGAGTGCCATGGAGACTGTCCTTCAGGGTGGCCTTTAGTCCATTTTTGAAAGGGCCTTATGATCTTCCTCAGCTGATTCTTGTCATGATCACATACTAAAACAAATTGCTTTCCATGCTAGGCTGATCCAATGCATTCTAATTCTCCACAGTTAAATGGAGAAGATGGTCAGAATCAACTGGCAAACTCATATTAGGCATTTCTTGTTCTGAATCTTAAGCAGAGATGCCAAAAAATACATCTTTCCTACTACAAATTAACTGAGAGAGCTCTACTTAAGATGCCTAGTCTAAACACCCTTGATCTTTGGGAAGATTTGCATCCCAATCCGGAGTTTATCTTTGCAGCTGACAGCTGTGATGTGTCTCAGATGCCAGTCAGTCGATCATGCCTTTTAATTTAACAGCAATGCCTTAAATTAGATGACAGTGACAACAGAAAGAAACTAAGGAATCAACACAAAACAATCAATAGAGCACAGCAAAATGGTCTTTGCTGACACACTACATCCATCTCCAATTTTGTTTTTTGGATTTAGCCTTCCACTGACCCCAGCTGCAGACACTTCTTGCTGGCAGCTCCCAAACTCAGCAGGCCAGGACAACTTGTGTCTGAAATACATAGCGAGACTACATAAAGCCACCACAGTTCTGTGTGCTACCATTGAAAATACTTGTGGTAGACTTATATTGCAATATATGAGGGCCTAATAATCACCAACAGTTCACAAACAAGTGAAAAAAACCATTTTTTTGCAAACAGGGACAAGGATGCTGAAAGGAGATTAAGAGTGATATTGTCTTGTAGCATCTGAAACTTAAATTTGTTACACAATGAGGAAAGCGAGAGAGCTACTCCACAGGGTTTTATCACTCTTCTTTCATACTATTCTGGGAAAGAGCAAGTCCAGAAGGGACTATTTTGAAGATAGTCTTCTATTACACAAAACAGTGATTTTTCCCTGGAGAGCCGTGCATTTGGTTTGCTACTTCCAGTTTGCTACTAAAAAATTCTTTCAGGAAGATTTCCCTTCCTCATGTCCCTTATGATGAAAGCCTATGGCAGGACAAGTGAGTTTTTCCAGTGGTTCATTCCCTGCCCTTTCAAAAATAAATCCTAGGTAACACTCTGCTGTTTTGCAAACTGGGCGTGCTAATCATAGAATTATAAAACAGTTTGGGTTGGAAGGCATCTTAAAGTTCATCCAGTTCCAACTCCCTGCCATGGGTAAGGACCATTCCCATTAGATCAGGCTGTTTAAGAACCTGTCCAGCCTGGCCTTGAACACCTCCAGGGAAGGGGCATCTACCACTTCCCTGGGCAATCTGTGCCAGTACCTCACCACAGTCATTGTGAAGAATTTCTCCCATATGTTTAATCTAAATCTTCCCTCTTCCAATTTAAAGCCATTCCCCCTCACCTTTTCACTGCTTGTTTTTGTGAAATGTCCCTCCTGACTTTCTTGTAGGCCTCCTTCAGGTACTGGAAGGTTGCTATGAAGTCTCCCTGCAGTCTTCTCTTCTCCAGGCTGAAGAACCCCAACTCACTCATCCTATCCTGATAGCAGAGGTGCTCCAGCCCTGTGATCACCTTTGTAGCCTCCTCTGAACCTGCTCCAACTGTTTCATATCCTTCTTATGCTGGGAATTGCAGAACTGGACAAAATGTACCAGTTGGGACTATTCATAAGAGTGGAGCAGAGGAGGAGGATCACCTCCTTCACCCTGCTGGCCATGTTTCTTTTGATGCAGCCCAGGACACGGTTGGCCTTACCGGCTGCAGCCCATTTTGCCAGCTCATAACAAAACTTACCCCACCAAGCTTCCTAAAAAGTAAAATCATTTGTTCTATATCTTCTCTACTACCTTCCTCTTTCAGATCTCAAAGCTTTTAATGAACAATCTATAAACATAGCATCTCCCTTATTGATATAGTGAGAAAACAAACTTAAAAGGCTGAGGGTAAGTAATGCCTACTGTCCACACTGTGTGTTATGAGCTCTGTTAGGTTTTCTGGCTAACAACAAATTTAGCTAAACACGAAGACCCAGAGATGGTCAAAGTAACATGACAGGGAGAGGCATCTTGGCAACCAATTGAGTGAAAATGGACCATGCACAATGTCTACCCTCTAAGGAAACCGATCACTTCCTGATGTGAAACCCACCATTGTGAGTAATCATAAAAAGCAATCTTGGGAATGCCATGTGAACCAAGAGGATCCCCTACCTAAAATTCTGTAAGCTGTCCTATACAGAAAAGAGAATTTGGAGATAAGAGTTGGAGATTGCACAAAACTTTTTATGAGATTCTCAGGGGTGAGGGAAAAAGAAGGCTGATGTGTGTATAAACCACTAGTAAAATTCAAGCTAGACTAGGCAAGAAGTAGGACAAGGGAGACCCAAGATAGGAGCATCCATTTCCCCTTACAGCTCTCTGCAACTACCTGAAAGGAGGTTGTAGCAAGGTGGGTGCTGGTCTCTTGTCTCTCATAACAAGTGATAAGACGAGAAGAAATGTCCTCAGGCTGCAGCAGGGGAGTTTTCAATTTGATATTAGGAAGAATTTCTTTACCAAAAGAGTGGTCAAGCATTGGAACAGGCTGCCCAGGGCAGTGGTGCAATTTCCTTCCCTGGAGGTGTTTAAAAACCATGTAGATGTGGTACTTCATGACATGGTTTAGTGGATTGGTCTGCCGTTTGGACTGGATGATGTCTTTCCCTACCTTAACAATTCTATGATTCATCTGAACAGCCAATATTATCCTTTCTGTGCTCTGTGTGTTTACGTCTGATAAACTCTATAGTTAACAGTAGCCATAAACATACATTAGGACTCTTCTCCGTGGAAAGAAAATGGGTGGAGGGAGAAAAATGTCAAAACAGAAACAAAAGTTCATGAGTCACCAGGGCAAAGTAACCAGGGAAAGATTATTCATTGTCTTTTCCAACACTGGAATTGTCAAATGAAACTGGCAGGAGGCAGGTGCAAAAACAATGAAGGACATAATCCACAGATACAAAGCACTATTAAACTGCGCGATGTTTGTCACAGCACATAAGAAGTACCAAATTTTCTACGAGTACAAAAAGTAGCTAGAGAAACGCATGAAAGAGAAATTCACCAAATACAATTAGATGCAAAGACAGCAGCTTTTGGTCAGAATGAATCTAGGTGGAAAGTTACTGAAGGTTAGAAGGATGCTGTGTGCTTGTCTTTTTCTGGTATTATCCCTTGGCAGCCAATGATAATGAGAGGATATTGGGTTGAAAGGCTCCTGATCTGGCCAATAAGATGTTTTTGGATGCTTTTCTGTTTCCTTGGCTTCTTCCTACCTCGTCGTCTTTACTATGACTCTCTTTCACAGAGATGTGCTCCAAACACAGACAGCTCAAGGTTAGGCCAAGATTCCCCACCACCATTCAAAAATGCTTCTCAGATCACTCAATTCTGGGTACTCAAACAAATGATGTGATTTTTCAAAGCTGCTGAGTGGCCAAAGCTGTCATTGATTTCCATGACATTCACAGGTCCCTGCAAATGAAGGTAACAAGGCCCGATTTGGGCAAATATTTAGGACCAGCTTCAATCTCCTCCTGTTCTGTAAATCACTTAAGGAGGTTGGAAATGAGGCCACAGTATTCAGCTTTCAAGGAAACCCAGCATAAAACTGTGCTTATTACATGAATCCTTGCAAATGAAACACTAGGGATAAAGAGAGATTATTTATGTGGAAATAGTGGGGGAGGTGGGCAGGGAAATTAGAAAGGGAATGTTTAGTCTGGAGCGGGAGATCAAATAAGACTGCGGAAATGTCTTCCCCTAAGAAAGCCGTAGAGGCCTAATCACTTAACTTATTTCAAAGAAAAGCAGGCAAAATATCAGAGAATAGACTTGTGAAGAAAAATCCAGTATGCACCACCAGGGAGGAATGTAATGCTTTCCCACCCTGAACCTCTCTGATACTGTATAAATCACATCACAGCAGAGTTCACACGCTATTTGCTTCTTCAAGTTATTGCGGGCCTCGGAGCAAAGCGCAGAGGGGATGGATTAGCATAGACACACGCCTGCCTCTGTACAGTGATAAATACATGAACACATTAAAATCTAATTGTGTAGCCCAAGTTGATTGAATCTTTTCCTGATATGAGTGTCACTATCTATTTTCGTAAAAGCTTGTTCACAAAAGAAATCAAAGAATCCAGAGGAGGGCCATGAATATGGTCAGAGGGCTGGAGTACCTTCCGTACAAGGACAAGCTGACAGAGTTGGCATCGTTCAGCTTGGAGAAGCAAAGGCACTGGGGAGAACATATACCAGACTTCCAGTACTGAAAGGAGGCTATAGGAAAGCTGGGAAGGGGCTTTTTATCATGGACTGTAGTGATAGGATGAGGGGTAAGGGTTTTAAGCTGAAAGAGGGGAGATTTGATGAGATATTACTTGAAATATTTGATCGTGAGAGTGGTGAGGCACTGGCACAATCTGCCCAGAGAAGTTGTGAATGCCCCATCCCTGAAAGTGCTCAAAGTCAGGCTGGATGAGGCTTTGAGTAACCTGATCCAGTGTAAGGTGTCCCTGTCCATGGCAGGGGGGTTGGAACTGGTTGGTCTTTAAGGCCCTTTCCCACCCAAACCATTCCATGATTCTATGATTCTACAATTTGTGGAATTTCCTTTCAAATTCCATCTGTCCTGGCTTGAAGTGCCTCGGTTTCACCAGAGTAATTTTCTCCTTTCTGTATAAAGCTCTTGCAGAACACTGCACAAACCCATAAATGTCGTGACATGTTGTAACACCCAGAGCTTTGCGAGCCTCGTGAAATTTCAGCTTGTTTCCTGAATAATATTTCCAGTTGAAGGATTTCTATGGTCCCCAAGAACGCATTTTCTCAGTCCTCCAGAAACTACTGACACATTTATCTTCACAAGAGCCCTGCAAGGCAGGACTGTGCTATTATTGCCTCTGCAAGATGAAGAAGGGAGGGGCTGAAAGGCTAAAAGACTTGCCCTCAATTTCACAGGCACCTGCTGTACAGTACAGACAGATGTTAAATTCTCTTAAAGTAAGCGTCTTACAGGAGGAGACAAAGAAAATCATCCATGAGGACATCCCAGGAATCAGGTGTCCTCCTCTTGGAGCAGTTTTTCCAAGGAGATACTTCTCTGCAGACACTATTCTTTGTTCACAGCACTCCAGGCTCCACTAACTGCTCCCAAGACAGAGCCAGAAATGCAAAATCCAGTGTAATGCTGAGGCAGCCTCCTTGGCAGTTATTAAACCAAATATTTAATGATGTTTTGATACGCACAGGCAAACCCTCTTCACACAGAGATGTCAATAATAAGGATTTTGCCTGGAAGGGGAACAGAAGCTGTTGAAAACCTCATGAAAGTGCTGGGTACGTGCACGTCTCTGAGGAAGGTTGTCGAACAAGCAAGTTGTCAATAGGCGTCTCTCCCGCATCTCTCCCTTTAGTGTCCTCTCCTTCACAAAGCTGTCGGTTACACTCATCCTGCAGTGGGAAGATGTTAATCCTGGCTGCCTCCATGAACAGAGGCTGACTTTACTGGCTCATCCTTTGACATTGGAGAAGGCAGCATGCTTTAGGCTTGTCTCTGTGTGTAGTTTCTGTCTGTTATGAAGTCCCCTCATTAAGACAGAATGGTTGGGTCACGTACCACTTGGGCAAGGTGAGTGAACAAATCTGGGGGAGTTAAATGCTGATGTGTGTCTAAGGAGTTAGCATGTAGAGCAGGGAGGAGCTTACCTGCAATTCAAAGTTGAGGGTCAATAAGAATTTCATGCCCAGGGACCTCAGGAGGTCACATCGCTGAGAAAAATACCCAGCTGTATCCAAAAAGAGTCAAAACAACCCTTAGGAGAGATGCTGTCTGAACTGGATCAGACATTGCATTCTACTATTAAGTATCCGAGATCTTTTCTTGGTTTGACCACTCCCACTGAGGTCAGTGGTGGCATTATAGATTAGTGCCCGGGATCCTGTTCCAGCCTTAACAACATTGGGAGGAAATAGAATCATAGAATTGTTTACATTGGATAAGACTCTTAACATCAAGTCCAACCATGTACCTAATTCTGCCAAGTCCACCACTAAACCATGTCCCTAAGCGCCACATGACTTTTAAATACTTCCAGGAACAGTAACTCAACCATTTCCCTGGGCAGCCTGTTCCAATGCTTGATAGTTCTTTTACTGAAGAATTTTTTCATAATACCGCATCTAAATCTCCCCTGACACAACTTGAGTCCATTTCCTCTCACATTATCACTTATTTCTTGAAAGAAGAGACCAATACCCAACTCTCTACAACCTCCTTTCAAGTAGTTGTAAAGAGCAATGACATCCCCCATAGCCTCCTTTTCTCCAGAATAAACAACCCTAATTCCCTCAACTGCTTCTCATAAGATGTAGAGCTATGTATGCACTTGAGATGCCCAGAGTAACAGATAAGGTTACTGCACCAGGGCAGGTCATGAAGATGAAGAATGAAACTGTTTGCCTTTAACCCTCCTCTACCAGACCCTGTGCTGTCAGAGGAGCAAAACAAAATGACAAAATAAGCAGTGAGATGCAGCATCTTCCTCTTTTTCAGTGAGTTGGGGTCTTTGATTAGGCAGTGGTGGGAAAGGGCAGATGCTTTCCAGTCCAAATCTCATTGTGTTGGAAAAGGATTTCCCTCCTGTATATGCTGTTCCCAAAAGTGTTAGTAAAAAAACAAAATGGAAATCTTTAAAGGCATTAATTACCTGCAGGATGGAAAAGTTGAGACTGAGTTTCCATCCCTGTAAGTACTCAAGGTCAGGTTGAACGGGGCTCTAAGTAACCTGATCTAGTTAAAGATTCACTGCTCCTGAAGCAAAGGTTGGAGTTGATAACCTGTAGAGGTCCTTCCAACACAAAGCATTCTATGATTTTATGATTCTAAGCTTAAATCCTGAAATTTCTACTGGGTGCAGACTTGGCCTGGGCCGAATTTGCCCTGAGTTTGTACATAAGTTGTAAATATTAGCAACAATAAAGGTTGTACTCAGAATTTAGGGGCACTGAGTAGCATACAGGACCAAATTTTTCCCTGTATGCAATTGTGAACTGTGGAGAAATGTAAGCTTTCATCTTCACATAGGTCTCTGAAGGCCATCCATGTTATGCTGTGCACCTCTGAAACACCTCATATCCCATCCTTAGTCATTTTTGACAAAATCTATCTCCCTCTGCTCTGGGATGCCAATTACAGTGGGCCATCTGATAGGAGATCAGGTCCTTGGCATCAAAAATCTTGAAGTTGGACATGGAGTCTTTCATTCCTTGATCTTTGTAGGGTCTCTTTATTTATCTAATACTGAACAATCAATATTATCAACCTGCTGGCTCTCAGTCTGTACTCTTCTGACTATTAATTGAGCATTATTGGATGCTGAAATGAGTTAGAGTGTTTTGGAAATGGAGGAACATGTTTCTTTGAGTATCCTAGTGTTTAAGGTAGGAAACAGAAATCTGAGATATGAACGGGTCCATGTTGGAATCCACATGAATGAAGGGGAATTGTTAATTAGCAAACACCTGCAGTCAATGACAATAGTTTCATCAATGTGTCCTGTGGACAACTGGGACCACCATGGGCAGTCCAAGGGGAAGATAGACATACGTTCAAAGCATTGGAGGCACCGAAATGAGTAGCTGCTACTAGGTTGCTTCATGATAGTATAAGGAGTCAGCAGCAGCAGTTCTGCATCTGGGATAATGGCCACATGTATTCAGCATGCATTAACCTCAAAGGAAAGAAGTCAATATCATTAACCTTGATCAACATTGTAATTAAGAGGTTAGTATTGATCTTTTGACATTGATGCTAAGGTGTGATGGGTATTTGAGTCATTAGCAACTTTGCTGGCAACCCGAAGTTGGGGCACTGTAAAACAGACTGCAGACACAGCAATTCACTCACAGATCCCTTAGAGATACTGGATTATGATGATTAAAGCAATTCTCAGCCTGATTCGTAAACAACTGTTCCCAAAGTCGTCACCTTTTCTGTTAATGGTGAGAGGGGATTACTCACACATGCCTGTTACGTCTCTTCAAAGTCCCAGAGTGACAAAAGGAAATGAAACTCCATCTGGTCCTGCAGGCAGCACACTTGTGAACTCATCCTGTATTTTTTTTTCTGAAAACTAAATTGGAGTTGAACTCCTGCTCTTCATAATGGCTTGATTCAGAATGGCCTTTGTGACCATGTTACCTTGCTAAAGGTGAGGTGTCCTTCTGATTTCTCCCGTTATGACTTCTAAAAGAAAGTCTTTTCCGTAATGAACTTCTGACACATCTTCATGAGCATTTTTGAACCCTGAGTCTGCTGAGTCAGACCCTGATACCCATAACATTCAGCAAACAGAGATACAGGTCTGTCTTGCTTAAAACCATTCTTTACTACAGACAAATACAACATGAAGTTGCCCTGGATCGATAAAAAAAAGGCACAGTATTGAGAGATTATGTCAGCACAGATGATGATGAGATGCCTGGATGGCTCAGCATTTATATAGGCATTTGTAAATGATTTTTTCTGTTACTTATATTTGTTATTTATACTCCAGCAGTGTTAAGAGACTTCAAGTAAGATGAGAGCTGCCCTGGGTCTGGCGCTTTATGGGCAAAACAGCCATGGACAGGCCTTGGTCCGAAGCCTTTGTATTAGGGAGTGCCTAAATACTGCTGTGACTGGTACTACAGAGCCAGGGAGGTTAGTGTGCATGGAAAGGGAAGAGAAGAAGAGCAGGTATATTAATAGATATGCAGAGATTCAGGCTACTTTACAAATTATTGACTGTATTTAAATGTTAACTACTGTGTGTATTATCACTTTCCTTTATGGCAAAAGGCAGACAAACATGCCTGATATATGAGATTGTAGAAATGCATGGATTTTGAATAGACCAAGGATGTTATTTTCCTCCCAGCACACTCCTCAAAATTGAGTGGAAAGAAATCCATATGAGAATAGAGATAGAGACTAACAGAAGATTTCTCAGCATCTTTTTTTCCTTTTACCACTATTGGTGCTCAGAGGAGTCGGGAGTTTTTGCGTTATCACTGATTTCCAGGACTACTCAGGATGGAAAACCAATACACCAGGTGACTCATTTTCCTCTAATACTCCATAAAACCAGACACATGGCTAAATACCGTCTGGATGACCACATGAATACAACCCCAGGAGTTCAACCCTCTCTCCATTCCTCTCTCCATGACTCCTATCTGGAGCCATCAGATACACATGGCACATGGTACTTGTTTCACGTGGTGCAAAAGGATCATAGTGGTCAACTCCAAGTGAGAGTTTCAGTCCCCTCAGCTCCCAGACCGATAACAGTTTGACTCCAGCTTCTCTTAACGTGATTTAGTCTCATGATCTCTCTTTCCACAGATGTCCACACTGCCTTTCTGATAAGTACAATAAAACACCTCCCCTGGAAATTCTGATTGTCCAGCAATTCTCACTTTGTGCAGAGCAAACAATAGCTAATAATTTTATGTGCAAATTATAACTGACTGCTGTCTGAGGAGTTGTGTTGTATTTTATATTTCTCTGTGGTCATCTGGGATGGCCAGAAGCAGAAAGACCTGCTCTGTGTGGCTTCAGAGGATTCGCAGATGTCTTAGGTTGGATACATCTTGTTTGAGCACATCAGCATGAGCCAAGAGCAACATCTACTGGCCGAGCTGTTTAGCAAGACCAGGTGCAGATCTCGCACAACCCATAGATTTTACAGACCACAAAACATCTGTGAGACGTTTTTACAAAAGGGTTGGCAGCAGCATTTTCTAGCTGTGGAAACTGTCATCAAAACAAATACG
Organism: Tapera naevia; assembly: GCA_033556795.1. Taxonomy (NCBI): domain Eukaryota; kingdom Metazoa; phylum Chordata; class Aves; order Cuculiformes; family Neomorphidae; genus Tapera; species Tapera naevia. The sequence goes on from JAUMJJ010000063.1 coordinate 1,369,438, forward strand.
TCAACCCTACACACCCGGATCTCACTGTGTCCAAGTAGTGTATCTTGGTAGACAGTAAGTATCCACCTATCTCTGTTTCTTCATAGCATCTTCAGTGCATCTTGCAATTCCCAAGAAGTGTTCCTGGGCTGAAGCAGTCTGAAGGTGTGTAACAGTCCATCTACTGCCACCAAAGCCCCAAGAAACTTGTGGGGGTTGTGGGGGGGGGGGGGGGGAGACGGTATTTAAGTGGTGTACATCAAAAATAAAGGGCCTATATTTGAAGACAAGGCATGTTGGTGTGTTTGCTGCCATGGAGAGTGAGAGTTAAAAAGAGTCTGTTCAGGTGTGCTACATTCACTGTTGTTATCAACCTATATTCTCCCTCAGTCTCTCCCTTGACAATCCTTCTCAAAAGGGACTGTGGGAATGAGACAGAGAAATCAGTGAACTACACCCAACAAATAGAAGCAAAAGAACCTGTGAGTTCATCTTACTAAGAAGACTGAGTCTAAATCCCATTAATAACAGGCATAACTCATGCCTTCGTCTCCATGGCCTGGAGGACAGGGCCATTTGGGCACTGATGGGTGAACAGATCTCTAAGAAACTCCAAGTCAATTACTCATAAAACACAGTTTCTTTCCCTCAAGAGAGCCACTGCTACCTGCAGAGCAAGATTTAAAGGGGAGTAAGAGAGAAGCAACTTTATCTATATTCTGAGTGCACTACAAGATCACATACAATCCTCCAAAACATTGCCAGAGTGGACAACTTCTCAGCCAGTTTTAGAAATCTACGGTACAGATGTGTTTGGCTGAGCATTTCATAATTAAAGGAGGAAAATAAGCAGTTGTTGAGTGTAGGCTATCTATTTCACTATGCTTTAGAGTGAAATCAATCTCCTCCCCAGAAAAGACAATTTCTCCCTGTTGATTGCAGAAGGAGATGGGATGACCTCCTTAGATATTGAGGATGTCATGTGTACAAAGGAATTCTTCTGTTATAACATGGGGAACTGAAAGATGATAGAGACCTGTAAGTGGTTAAAATGAGTAGGACCCACAAGCCATAACTGTATAAAATAGGAGGAAGAAGTCTACCTTCTGCAGGCAGATTGTGAACTTGCTCTATATAAGTTTCTTGCCTGCTGACTCACAGCCACATCCAACTGTCCATTTGGCACTCTCTTTTAAGGACATAATGTCCAGGTGTTCCTGATTGAAACCAGGATGTCTGAGGTCTGCAGGGAGCTGTGTCCTTTGAAAGAGTAGGGACCAGCAGCATCACAGGACTCAGGATTTCTGATCTGGCTTGAGAGAATCCTGGTAACTGATCTCGGAAAATCTTCCCTCTGTCAATGTTTTCTAAGTTAGCAAGGGTCTCTGATCATGATGGGGAATATGATTACATAGAAGAGTAGTGAAGCTGGGGCACAAAAAGGCAAGTTTTGTTTTTTTCACCGTGATTAATAGACGTAGTCCCAGATGATAACTGTCCTCTGTGTGTCTTACTAAGCCTGATGCAGCTCAAAGTCCATCAGATTCCTCAATCCAAAGCTTCATCCATAATGAACACAATGAAACCCACCTCTCTGGGCAAGGTAAGACAGGTAAGGTAGATAAGGCAAATAAAGCAGGCTTGTCATCTGCTTGATTCTGGTGCATAAATGATGGCATACCTGAGCCCATGTTTCCTCATGGGGAGGACAGGCAGGTTCTCACAGGGAAATGTATCACCTAGCTCCTCGAAACTGTCTCCAGGACCAGCACAGAGAAATAGTGGTAAGTATCCAACGCCAGCAAGAGTTCAGGAAGGTCAGGAAGGTCAGGATGCTCATTAAGGCCCATTTTAATTCTTAACAATGCCTGGCCTTATCCAATGCGTTTTGGGCACTACCATGAATTCTACTTGATTTCACACGCAGGTTTGAAGGACTTCAGCACATCACTCTTGGGAAAACAGGGAAAAACAGGGAAGACAGTTTGTCTCTTCCTTCTCTCTCTGTTGGATTGTCACATCCTGGTTACAGCAAACAGCACATGGAAGGCTTTAAGGGAAAGCGTCTCCCTATGCACGGAAAGAAGGAGTTCTCCTTATGTCTAACAAAAAAGATTACTCTTTGCTAAAGAAGCGCTGGGGGTCTAGATTCAGCCCCATGCTTCCCAGCTGGCCCCTATTTCTAGATAATAGGTTGAATCAAAATGCTGTATCTAAGCAGATGGGATGGATGGTTGAGGTTTTCTGATCTGTGGCAGAGTAGGCACATTGAGGATGCACGCAGGTAGTGCGTGAGCAGAGGCCAAATAAAGATCTGAACATAACCTCAAGGCAGGAGGGGCACTAACCTAAAGGGAAAGGTTGAACTCTCTGTCTCCTTGAATAATGCAAAGAGCAAAATATTCTGTTACCAGCCTAGGGAGCAGACAATTAAAACACTACTTGAAGCAAATGTCTCCTGACTCTGGCTCAGAATTTCAATTAGTCTGCAAAGTCTTATTGCACTTAAGTGTAGGTTAGTGACATTTCAGGAAGGAGAGATTGATTGGGAGCTGGGTTACAGCTCAGCCAGCGGGGATCACATCTAGGGGCCTGTCCTTAAAAACAATGTGTGATCTCTGTATGGTATTTTCCTTGTTTAGCTCTTTTCTGTTTCCTATGAGAGTGAATAATCCCAATAGCTAGACCCGTGTCCCCTCCTTTCAAACACTGTCTTATTTTCTTTCTTGTTTTTGTCTAATCTTCTTCTTCCCTATTGGATTTTTCAATGTTCTTTAAACATCCTTAAGCATCCAGACAGTGGCTCTTCTCTTGCTCCTAAAGTTTTTAACGTTTTCCTGTCTCAGAAATAGGCTCTGACTTCAGGGAGACTATTTTCAGACTAGTTTACCAGCTGAGCAGAGCCACAGAAATCAAAAGTCTGCATCTTTTTGCCCTATGTGGGGATTGCTGAATTTGGCAGAACTGGCAAAGAAGAGAAGGGAAAAGTTGCAGCAGTATCAGAGCATTACCTGAAAAATTACACTTCCAGGTACAAAGAGCCTCTCTCCATCTCTACTGATCACAAAGCAAAATGGGAAAATAAATAAAATAAAGAAAAAGGATTATTTGAAGACATCATGTGTGCACCAGGGACAGCCCAGTACCTGGTTAGCCCAGGCATGACAGGACACCAGGTCCTTTTGCACAGAATATCCCGGATATGGTTAGATGTGCCTAAGATCTCCTCTGGGAGAGGTACATGAAATAGGAGCCAAACAAGACATTTTTTAACAAGCATACCAATACAATAGATTTTTCTACCATAATTGAGTCAATGTGGGAGACAGCAGGTTTTTTTCATAAAGCATCCCAAAATATTACCTCTGTGCCTTAACTAGGCTTCTTTTGTCAAAAAGACATGTAAATGTGGTGCTTAGGGACATGGTGAACTTGGTACTGTTACGTTTATGGTTGGACTCAATGATCTTAAAGGTCTTTTTCCATCCTAAACAATTCTGTGATTTCTTGTGCATTTCTACACATACTGGTAAAAACATCACCCAAAATGAAACCTTCCCATAACAAAACACTCTGATCTACTGTTTAAACTCCAGAACAAACAAAAGTTCTACCAGGGACGCACACTGAAAGAGATGAGGAGAAATACAAATCGCTTAAGATTAAATTTTCTGCCACAAAAAATACCTCACTTGGATCCATGACAGACACATCGATGGACAAACCGAACACATGTTGTGCGCTAACTATCTTCTGCTCAGAGGTGGTGACTTTATTTTTTTTTAATCACCAAAAATGGAATTTTTTTTCTCCATAAACCTGCTGAACTTTTTGCTGGACCCATGGACTCCTCAGTGCTGGCAGTGTCCCGCAGCGAGTGGTTCCACATATTCATGATGCACTGCTGAGCTCACCTAGCAGTCAAAAAGCCCTGTTGAAAGCCAGGATATATTAGCTCAGTAGGACACTAACTGTGTATATGAATTCTGGCTGGCCTGGAGACAGACTGCAAAGACAAAGCTTTTACAAAAGCTGTTTTAAAAGCATATCTCTTCCTTGGGACACTGTGGAGACTTTACCAGCATGTGCTGGATCTGCTGGGACAGAAAGCCTGCAGCTCCAGAGACTCTGCATGTCTCTGGGTGGGCAGAGATAATAACTGCTTGTGAACAAGTCCTATAACGAAAGAGATATGGGGGATCAATACTGACTCTCTTAGATTCCTACGACCTCAACTAATTCTATAGCCTGTAAAGACACTTCTGTACATAAATACCTTTATATAGACATGTATCAGGAAAACAGGAAAGTGGTTGTGCCCCTGTACTCAGCACTATTGAGGCCGCACCTGGAGTACTGTGTTTGGTTTTGGGCCCCTCACTACAAGAAGAACATTGAGGCGTTGGAGAAGGGCGACGAGGCTGTGAAGGAGCTGGAGAACAAGTCCTACAAGGAGCAGCTGGGGGAACTGGGGTTGTTTAGTTTGGAGAAGAGAAGACTGAGGGCAGACCTCATCACTGTTTACAACTACTTGAGAGGAGGTTGTGATGAGGTGTGTGTTGGTCTCTTCTCTCAAGTGACAGGTCATAGAACGAGAGGAAATGGCCTCAAGCTGTGCCAGGGGAGGTTCAGACTAGACATCAGAAAAATTTTTTTCACTGAAAGGGTAGTTAGGTGCTGGCAGAGGCTGCCCAGGGAGGTGTTTGAGTCACCACCCCTGGAGGTGTTTAAAAGACAGGTAGGTGAATTTCTTAGGGACATGGTTTAATAAGGGGACAGGTACAGTTGGACTTGATGATCTCAGAGGCCTGTTCCAACCAGATTCTATGATTCTATGAAAATACAACCTACCGTGAAGACATTTTTCCTCCTTCATTTTTTTACCTCCCATATGGTCAAAACCTCCACTCTCTCAGTGTGGTCATCTCTGAGGTATGGACTTGCATTGGTGACAGCATTTGGTAGCAGCTTTCCTCTCAAGAAGCAAATTGTCTGCAGTAAGTCCAGCTTTCACACTGCTTTTTCCATTCCGGTCCCAAACATTGCTCAGGCAGGGTTTACAGGTCCCTCCCACCCCTCATCCACACAGGAGGCAGCCACACAAATACCTCTAACCTCACACACAGCCAGCCTGCATGCACTAGACCTAGCAAAAATCTTTCCAAAAAGCCAACTTTTGCCTTTGGGAATGTACTTCATTGTACTGAAAGGCAAATACTTGCCCAAGAATGTCTTATTAGGTTCTTCAGGGATCTCTGCACATGTAAGTTAAATTACTGGTGCACTCTGCTTTAGAGCACAGGAGTAAAACATGATTGTTTTTTTCACCAAATGGCATTTTCTTCTCCCCTGGTCAAATATGAGAAAGGTTTCATTATCAGAGGAAATTGGAATCCTCAATATAAGAAGGGTATGGAACTGTTTGAACTGGTCCAGAGGAAGGCTGTGAAGATTACGAGAGGGCTGGAGCACCTCTGCTATGAGGGCAGGCTGAGAGAGCTGGGGTTGTTCGATCTGGAGAAGAGAAGGTTCTGGGAAGACCCTATAGCAAACTTCCAGTACCTGAAGGGGGCTGCAGGAAAGCTGGGGAGGGACGTTTTACAAGAGCAAGTACTGATAGGATGAGAAGGAATGGGTTTAAATTGCAAGGGAGGAAGTTTTAGATTAGGCATTAGGAAGAAATTCTTCACAATGAGGGTAGTGAGAAACTGGCACAGGTTACCCAGGGAAGTTGTGGATGCCCCATCCCTGGAAATGTTCAGGGCCAGGTTGGATGGGGTCTTGAGCAGCCTGGTCTGGTAGCAGGTGTCCCTGCCCATAGCAGGGGGGTTGGAACTGGATGATTTTTAATGTTCTTTCCAACCCAAACCGTTCTATGATTCTATGTTTCTATGAAATTCCGTTTTGTGGCATCACTCATCCTTTCCTGTGGTCCACATGAACCACGGCCATTTGGAAACTACCTCGGACCCTTGAAAGCATCATCCTGGACGTGTTCAAACACATCTTCAACAGATTGTTCATTTTCATATCTGTAGAGTAAGATGGATCGATGGGGGACCCAGGAGGGTTATTTTGCCCATTAATTATTTACACGCACTGGGTAATATTTCATTTTAGACTGGCCTTGTTGTACGCTTGTAATTTTTAATTCTTATAATTCCACATCCAACAAGCAGAGGCTCCTGAGAGCACTAGATTATATCTCAGCAGGCACACTTTCGAATGCATAAATAACCTCTGCTCTGCTGACAGCACATGGGAGATGGGCTGGGCTTTCAATGAGGTTAAATTTTTCCCCTCTCTCTCTCTTAAAGGAATCTTTATCTCTGTGCAGCTATTCCTTAACATGTCTCTGTTTGGTAGCAAAAGCTCTATTTAAATGCAAATGTTGACTTTTTGCCAGGGACTGGAGGGGAAAATACTTCTCTAATGATGTCTTTCCAAAAGTACAACTGGTGCTGTTTTAAAGGAACTGCATCAGAAGGAGTTGGGACTTTGATTTCCTTGCTCTGCTAACCACCTCTGTCAATGCTGTCTTCTGTCCCTTGAAATCATGCCTACCTTTGCAAGGAAAAAAGATTTTATAGATAGTTAGATATAAATATATATACAAATATACTAAAAGTGAAGCAGTCTTTAATCAGATTCCCCTTTCTCTGCCCACCTTGTGCAACAATGTAGGAAGCATGGCCACTGCTCACCCACTCCAGTTCAAGATGCTTAGGGGGTTTTTTTCTCCTCTGTCTTGGGGCAGTTATTCCAGATTTTAAATGTCTAGGTGACAGGGACAGTAAGGTGACTGTTGGGCTGGGACGAATTTGAAAGGGAAAGGAGTCAGCTGACAAGAGAAGGAAGGGAAAGAGGAGATTCAGGCTCAAAAGGTAGGTGTGAAGGAAAGGAGACCTGGCGTGAGCAGGAAAGGAAAAAATACCTGGAGCAAGGTGATTAATTTTGTTTCAGGAAACCCACTACTTACTGTTTTGTACCATTTTCTTCTGTTAAAATATTGATTCTAATTTGAAGTCAAAATTGGGCAGACTTTCCAGAGATGTTTGCAGAGGAAAATAGACCAGTGATGCTCTGAGAAGATCAAAGTCAGGCCAAACGGGAGGGGGGTGGAAGAAAATACAAATATCCATCCAATGTCCCTACAGAAGCGTCCTCAACCACAGCCACAGGACTAGCAACAAAGGTATACCCTGTCTTTAATTTTGGTCCGTGTCCATTGCTCCCCATAATAAAGTTTTGAGTAGAAGCGAGAAGGACTCAAAGTAATTGGATACAAGGCTTGTCCTCCCCCAGGATGAATGGGCTTTACCAGGAATGGGTGGGGCAGAGAAAGTACATGGGAACACCTCAGTTTTTCTCCAACAGAGAGCATTGGATGTGCTGTAAGACATATCATACATGGGAGATGTAGCAGAAGCCATCCAACAGAGAGTGTTGGATGTGCTGTAAGACATGTCATACATGGAAGATGTAGCAGAAGCCAGAAGCTGGGACAAAACATGGGGCAAGTGGAAGCAGTAGATCTGTCTGCATGGTGCAGCTCGCCAGCCAGACCAAGACTTCCCACATCCTTCTCCCTCCTTTCCATCTCTTTACTTGGGCTTTGCAGGCTGATGGATTTCAGTCCATTTTTATCTGATGTGGTTCCGTTGCCAAGGAGACAACAATCTGCAAGGGGAACTTTGTGGCATCCACATTCGGTGGGAGGAAAACTGATGCAGATCACTCAGGAGTTGAGGATGGCCCCAGTCCCAGAACTCAGGAACAGGGGAGTGTTTGCCCTGGCCTACTTGAGATGTCCCAGGCAGGCTGCAGTCTAGAGGACCTCTAAACTGCCATTGCAAATGTAATTATTCTGTCTGTCCTTAGCACCAGCTGGATACATCCTCTGGGAAATACGACTTGATAAAGTTAAAAATCCTTTGTTGGCCTGAAATGTATTAGAGGTCAGGTCCAATGATTCAAGCAAAGCACGCAGCAGATCCGTTGCTGTGGCAGTGAGGTTGCAAGCACCACAATACTTATTTCTCCAACAGGTTCATTGGGTTACAGGGTGATGTTATACAAGGCAACCATTTCTCATCTCAGGACACATGCTGGCCCTTCTGTTCATCTTCTGTCTGCCCCATTCCTTTCCCATTGAGGACTCACACACAATAATGAGACCCTCAACATCACTTAGGCCATCCAACTGGGATGCAGGAGATGAGAAATGGTTGCCTTGTCTAACATCACCCTGTAACCCAATGAACATGTTGGAGAAATAAGTATTGTGGTGCTTGCAACCTCACTAAAGCTCCAGTTGAGAAGAGCTAGACAATTAAGATTTCAAGGCAATAGTTGTGCTTAAATCAGAGCTATTTTTTAGAGCAGAGTAGAAAGGTTTGGCAACCACTGCCTTGGTTTTCCCTTACCATACACGGACTATCACCTTGTCCAGACATTTACCCAGTGAATGGGGAAATGGAAGGGGAGGCTGCAGTGCTTTGGAGGTCAGGTGAGACAATTCCCAATCACAAGGCTCATGAAGGATAAAAACACCCTTGATTGGAGCACTGCAGCTCTTGTTATTCCTGGCTTGTCTTTAGCAATCCCTTACTGAGAAGCATGGAAAACTACTAAACCAGCATAATCTTTCCTTCCTTTGCTGCTGTAACACTGAGACTCAGAAAGACTCCTTCCAACAGGCAGAGCTGCTGGCAGACTGGGCATCTCCACCTGATGATCAAATCGTGACCGTTAAAGATGAACACCGGGGGAACTTGCTAAACAGGGAGAGGGATTGTTTAGTGAGTGTCTGCGCAAGTGGGTTAAAAAACAATAACTCAGGGGAAGAGCCTACCTCCAGCAGCTGGGGAAAAGGGAATACATATTTCATTTCTGTATATTGTCCCCGCCTGGGGAAGGTTCATAGCTGAGATGTCAGTTTTAATCTCTTCCCAACAGGTATTTTGCAAATAACTCCTTTGTTCCTTTTTAAGTTTGTCAGCTAATACGCTGGAGCAGTGACAGTCTCCAGCAATGATTTAATGGAAGAGAAGCTTGGTTCCTCCTGTGTCACCTTTCAGATGCTCTTGACATGAAAGTGGCTGTGAAAAAAAAGGCACTCAAGTTGTGGTGACCCCACAGCAATCATGCAGGCTTGTCCAAGCCATAGGATGCTTCAGGCATCCTCTATTAAGTCTGAAGAGACTCCTCTATTAAGAGACTCAAGCAGAAAACAAAGCAGGGATGGGGCTGTTGTGGGAAAAGGTAGCTACTAAACAGGAGAAAACAACATCTCTTTAAACCTGGATACTTATTTTTAAAAAAATTTCAAAGGGAGAAGTGAACCTTAAGGGTGCTGGTAGTATAAGACCGCACAGTGACACGTTAGATGAGTGGATTTTGTACCCTTCTTTGAGAATCTCAAGCACTCATAAGACATGGGAATGAATTTTCTAGAAAGGATGTGGTGGCTCCCTTGGTGGTGTTGGAGAACAGATCATTAGGGATGGACTGGGTCAGGGTTAGAGTTGGGTTGCATAGCTCCTGCCCTAGAGATGGACTAGCCAGTCCCAAGGTGGTTCTAATTCTTGAGTCTCGATATATCAAATAAAAAAGGTTGGTCCCAGTGTTACAGCACACTCCAGGTTGGTCTGGAGATGATAGACTTGTTCAGTCAGATTTTTGCAGCCCCAACCTGTCTGAGGGACCCCAGGAGCTGAGTTTAGAGGGGAAGAGTGAACATTGAAAGCAGATATGCAGTTGTCATGACAGGAATTTGTACCAATGGTGCACATTTTCAGCGGTTATCAATGTTATTTGTATGTGCATCAATGTACAGGAACATCACACAATTTGGAGACAAGTGGGAGGAGTAAATCATTCTCTGTCTAGCAAGCCCTGAAACTCACACAGCCTGAAACACCCACAGTCCCTACTCAGGGTACTCCAGGCCCCATCTGGACTGTGCTTTCCAGGTAGAGTTTGTTGACAATTTCCTAAATCATCAACTACCCTGAAAAAATGTAATAGGTGAGAATTAAAGATCTGTACAGGGGAGAGCTACCAAGATCTCACAAGATGAACAGGAGTTTCATAAGTAATTCTTAACATTGTTGTTTTTTTTTTACTAAGCCAGATCTATCCATGGCTCACAGAACAGCAACACAACACAGCTGTGCTGAAAAGAGAACTATAAAGCTTATTCCACCCAGCACCAAAATGCAGCTGATTCTGATGTGGAACCTTGCCAGCTGACAACTGCACAGTGGTGTGGGATAAGCCATTCTCCAACAGTTGTAGAATCATAGAAGGGTTTGGGCTGGAAGGGACCTTAAAGATCAATCAGTTCCACCCCCATGGATAGGGACAACTTCTACTGGATCAGGTTGCTGATAGCCTCATCCAACCTGGCCTTGAACACCTCCAGGGATGGGCCATCCACAACTTCTCTGGGCAGCCTGTGCCAGTGCCTCACCACCCTCATAGGGAAGAATTTCTTCCTAATATCTGATCTAAATATTCCCTTTTTTCAGCTTAAAACTATTACCCCTCTTCCTATCCCTGGATTCCCTGATTAAGGCCCCCCTCCCCAGCTTTCCTGTAGTTCCCTATCAGTACTGGAATGCTGCTCTAAGGTCTCTCTGGAGCCTTCTCCAGGCTGAACAAGTACAACTCTCTTAGCCTGTCCTCATAAAGGAGGTGCTGCCAGCCCTCTGATCATCTTTGTGGCTCCTCTCTGGACTTGGTCTAACAGATCCATGTCCTTCCTGTGCTGTAGACTCCAGAACTCAACATGGAACTCATGAGAGCAGAGTAGAGGGGTAGAATCACCTCCCTTGACTTGCTAGTCACACTTCTGATGCAGCCTAGGATATGGTTGGCTTTCTGGGCTCCAAGTACACGTTGCCAGCTCATGATGATCTTCTCATCCACCAGCACTCTCACATCATTGTCCCATAACTTTGATAGACTGGCAATCGAGATCTCCAGTTCAAAGATGCTTTTCCAACACCCTTTTTTCCATGATTCTGCTGAAAAGCAGAAAAAAAGCCCAACCCCCAAAACCCCAAAATTAAAATCCCCCAGTGATATCTAACAACCAGCAAAGCCAAGACTTCAACACAGACCAGAGCAAAGTGGTTTCCTCAGGGAATATGATAGTAAGGGTTCCCTAAGAGGATTTTTATTAAACAGATAAATTATCCTGTGACCCAAAGATGAAATTGCCATGGAAACATTTGGGTTTTGTTATGAAGTGCTCAGGGATGTGGTTTAGTAGTGGACAAATACGGACTTGATAATCTCAAAGGTCTTTTCCAATCTAGAAATTCTATTATATTTTTGAGTAAAAGAAGGTAAAAATATAACTCAGTCTTCTATGTCAGACATTCCATCTACATCCATTTTTTGGGGAAGCAGGAATTCAAGAACTGGGAATGTGTTGCTGCTGGGGCAGTTAGGAGGAGATGTGTGGTGGGTTTAAGAAAAAAAAAAGCAGGGAATTTTAGATAAAACTTTCAAGAGTGTGAAAATATCTCCCCTCATCTAATTAGGAACTGATGGAAGGTTCAAAAGGCAATTAAAGATCCCCATGTGAAAGGACTCTGGAAAGAAAAGCGGCATTTATGCCATTGCAATTAGAACCCTGGTGTCCTAGGAATGGCTCAGAAAAAAGCCCAGCTCATGACACCGCTCTACGACACTGGGGCAGCAGACCTCTTCTCTGCGCCTCTTGTCCTCTGTAGCTTCAGCAGATGCTTCCACTAGTCCTGGGTGGGAGTAAGTATGTCTGGACAGAAGGGAATCATAAGGGGGAAAAAAAGCAAGGTAGGGAAGAAAGAGAAAAAGATGCCACGAAAGAAAGAGAAAGGAAGAGAAAGAACCAGCCTCCATCTGAAAGTCTTAAGGATGTTGAAATACTCTATTCAAGTGGGGAAACTGAGGTACAGAGAGGTTAATTTACTTGCCCAAAGAGACACAGGGCATTCATGAGCAGAGATCTAACCCACCTTTCTGCTGTCGTGATTGCAGTGGGACCAGGGAGAGGCACTGCAGGGGATGAAATCCAGGCAATCCGATGCAGGGGGTTGGATGCCTGGTCCCATCAGCAGTAACTTTGGACTGACTGCATTTACAGAGCCCTGGTTCCAACGTTCAGTTCCTGGTTGCCTGCTTCTCCCAGAGCAAGAGCAACATCTGCTTGGAGGAGCACAGCACAGCCAAGCAGAAAAAAAGGTCAATTGCATCCCTCATTAACATCCAGGTTGGAAGCAGGAGAGCTCTCCCCTGCACCACGTGGCACTGCAGAGCTTCCCTAGGCTCATCATCCCCCCTGATAATTATTCTACCAGGCCACATGAGGACACAAAGGCAAAGACCCCTTCAGGCCAACAAGTAGCACAGGAAAGCAAAGGGGAGGACAAGCCGCACGCTCCCGTTCACTCTGTCTCCTGGAGAAAAAGAAATTCAACCAGCCAGTCCCTTCCCCATGACCTGAGTTCACCCCCTTGTCCAGGAAACTTTATAGGCTGTGACACAGGACCAGGCTTGCAGAAGGGAGGTTGTGGGTTCTCAGGATGCTAAGACCCGGAGGAGACACTGCATAGGTTTAATGTCATTGCAGACGTTTGGAATTTTTTCCTGCTGTGTTGATTCCATGTGACAAACTCATTGTTTTTGCAGCCCAGCTGCATTTAACTGAATGGAAAACTCTGTCCTAAGCTGAGGTGTGGCATTTAGGAGGCCAGAGCTGTTTGTGAGACCTCAAACATTGACCTAACCTGGTCGTGGTAGATGTTTGGTGCCTTTCATGTTGTGTCCAGGCTTTATGGGGTGATTCTAAAGATGCACACACAGCCTCAGACCTCGCTTTCACCCTCTGGCCCAGTGCCCCAGCCCATTTTTATCTCCTTGGTTCCATGCACCCACTGCAGACTGTCCTGCTCTGTTCACTGTGGGCTGCATCTACAGTGCTGTCATATGCAATGCCTGTCCTTTTCCTCTGTGTCTCCATGCTTTGGGGAGCTGCACTCATCCTCTGGAGATCTTACAATGATAGAATGTCAGGTCTGCACCTCTAATCGGCTACCAAATCCCAGTTACTCCCAGGTCGTAGAGATCTTCCAGCTGGTCACAGACCTAGTAGCCAGCTGTTAAGTTCATCTCCTTGAAGGCTGAGTAGGTTTGGGGCCAGGTCACTCAGGCCCATGTAGAATATCTGCTGAGCCCTAGAAAAGCATCCCAGACTAATTCCCTGTGCCATCCACTCCCCACAGTCCCTGCTTCACAGCACTGATCAGTCCACAGGAGCAAGACCTTCACTTTAAAGTCCTAAGCTGGCCAACAACAGCATGCCAGGGACAGATTTGAGGCTTGCAGGCAAGAAAACATCGCTTTACACCCTAAGTTTTGCTTTCAGCAGAGCATATGCCATCTGTTCCCGTCGCCCACAGATCCGGTCATGCTGCGCAGTCGCGTCACCGCACTGCTAAGCACAAGGCATTAGCTACAGGCTCCAAAATGGCGATGCTTAACCTCCTTCCTAAACAGGATGGTGCTGCCAGGGTAAAATCAAACAGTGAGACACCCTGAAGACCAACATGGCTGACTTGGCATAAGACAGGGCTGGCAGCTCCAAGAAGACACCCAATGAAGTTGCTTGCAGCTTCCCCATGGGATTTTACATCCAAGCAGTGCAATCAGCAGGATTCAGGCAGAAGGGCTAGGGCACATGCAAAGCAAAGGGAAGACAGCCAGGTTTGGCTCACTGTTTCTGGCCTTGGCCCACCCCGTTGTCACCAGGAAACTCCTTGTACACCCACAGGAGGAGGCCTACATCAGCAAAAGAGCACAGAAGCTCCTTTGGGACGGAAACCAAGGGAGAGACCTGGAGTGAAAGGGGCAGAGGAAAACCTGTTTCCTACACTTCCTCCTCCAGCTGAAACCTGCTTTGTTCAGAGAGGGCTCCTGTATCCCTGCTTAATGATCCACTCTTCATTTCCATTTAATTAGAGGAATGAAAGAGCCAATTAACAACATCTACACTAAATGCAAACAAAAGCAATCAGATCGCTGGTGACTCACAGGAAGGAGCAGAGCCAAGAGGTGGAGTTTTGCAGGCAGTTTAACCAGACCTTAAGGCAGGCTGTGGCTAGAAAGCATGGTATTGTGTGTCCTCTTTCTGACAGCTGGGCAGTTGCACCATGATTCTGGCCACTTCATGAATCGCAATTAAAATTCATCCCTGATTTTCTTTCCTGGAGTCGGCTTCCAGCTGGATCAGCAAACAGAGTCACTCACCACCCACTGCAATATTGCTTTTACTGACATGGTGGGGATGGGGATGGCAAGACCGTGCTCAAGGAGAGGATGGAAGGCTACAGCATCCCTCTCAGTTCCAGTCCAGGGTAATTGTGGCTCATCCTTATCTCATAAATGCACCGAAGGATACAGCTTCATGTGCATAGCTGCTGTAGGGGCTTTAACTTACACCTTTGGCGATACATCCCACATCACTCCATCTCTCCTCCTGCAACAGCACTGTTGCCTGTGGGTCAACGCAGTGAATCAGCCCGTGTGACTGATTAAAAACACTTACCTTTTTTCCTTTATTTCTAGGCTGGGCCAACTCCCCATCCAATTTTGCAGCTATGCCAGTGCTGGTGAGGAAGGAAGGAAAGGCTTAAGCATAGAAAGAGGCTCAAAACGCAGTGGAAGGCACCACCTAAGAAGCTCAAAGCACATAGACTACCACTGGGCCACCTTTAGACTTGGTCTCAGTCTCAGGATATTCACTCAGCCAAGGGTGCAGACCATATGTTGTTAGAGGTATGTGTCTACACCATACTCAGCTCCAGATTTCTGCAAAACCAGCACTGCATGGTTCTTTCTATTCCTCCCAGTGCAAAGCAGATGAAGAAGTAAAAGTCCATGATGTCTCACAGTCTAGACTTTTCACCTGCACAGCTGGATGAAAGAGACAGGCTCATAATACAGGCTGTGGATAGGGCTGTGCAAGCAATCAATCCTGTAGTGTACAAATCATGTGCAGTGAGGCTAAACAGGCTTCCAATGCTGGTCCAAACCGAGTGAACAAACCTAAGTGCAGCAGCACAAGCTTCATCCTTCTCTCAGGATCTCATTAACCCCAGGTGAAGAGACATCTCTTCTCCTGTGAAACTCATTGCCAAGCTGAGATTCAAATTAAGATAGGAATATGAGAGAGTGGGCAAGGACCACTTTTCATGGCATCCTGCTTGAAAGGAAGGGATTAATTAGGGAATGGGGAAGGCAACTTCGAGGCAGGGACAAAGGATGATGGTGAATGTGGGAGAAGTAGAAGGATAATCTGAAGACTTACTGCATACGGTGTAACAGCAGACATCAGCAACTATGAAATGCGAAACCTCTCAAAGGTATAGATTTACAGAGAGTCTCTTTTTATTTTAATTCCTATGAGCAATTTTGTGGTTTCTTTTAATGCTGGGGAAAGAGATGGCTTCATCAAGAGAAATACTCTGGAATGCATAGGCTTTATTAACATCCTCTCTGCAGTACTCTTGTACTCCATCCCTTAGAGATAGATCCTGCAGAAAAACCTCTCCTGAAAAGAGGATGAAGAGGAGCCAGTAAGGTCAGGTGGATTTTTTCAGGGTCACGCTCGTATCAGGGCTAACCTTGGCAATCCATTTCAACCCAAAGACAATCCCTACACAGTTAGAGCCATTTCAAGGCTGTACTGGAGTTGAGATGTCACCCACAGCTATGCTCGTCCTCAAAATCAGCTCGCCATTCCCTTTGCTAAAGATACGACTCCTTCCCTCTTATGTCTGTTTTGGGATAGGATGAAGACTTCCCTTCTACCCACCATTCACCTCGAGCAGCTATTTGTTGACCAAAAAGGGAGCTAAGGATCACTTGCCAAGATGCATATGTCTCCAGCAGGGATAGCTGGAGTTAGTCACTAGAGCACATGGGTCACCAAAATTTGAGATCCTCTGCTGCTCACAGCCAGCCAGCTAACTCAAAACAGATCTGAGAGCCAGGTCCCATGGCTTAAAGAGATCAGCAAGTTGTTTACTGAACTGGATGTCTCAGATATAATAATGGGAGGTGTGATCAAATCGAGCTTGGTTATCTGCTATTCGATGGCACATCCTAAGACATATGTGCTCGTAAATGAATTCAAGACATTGCCTAATCTGCCCAAACCTGGGCTTTCCTTCCTCTCGTGGTGACATCAGTAAAATTTTGCAAGTATTGAGCAAGAATTTTCCACTTTGGCCTCACTCCTCTTGCTGGTCTTCCCTGCTGCTTGGTTGCCTTTAGGTTTTGTAAAACTATCTCCAGCTTTGCTAACGCATGGGAAAGGAGAGTGGGTCCTTTATCAAATAACAACCTTGACTTGCTCACACCAAGAGAAGCAGCAGATGCCCCAGCCAATACCAGACAGCATATAAGCAAGAATAGTCCAACATTTTCACCTCCACAAATGGAGGGTAACAGAGGTGAAAGCACCTTCAGAAGACAGAATGGAGACTTCTCCACCAGCCAATTTATTTTTAAGACCAGCATACTCGTGCGCTTGTTCATTCTGGAGTAAATCCGGCGCCCTTCAACTCAACTCATTGGAGTGACCCATCTTTGCACCATGGCAGCTAATGGTGAACTCCGGCTTTTTCTTGATTTAGGATGAAAAACCTCAGCACAAGGCAGATAGCAGATGGAGTAATCAATGTGATAGATAGAGACATCCTCGGGGCACAATATAATTTAGCACTAGAGCACTGAAAACCTACATCGGGCAATTAAAATATATGTTCTCTGCACCACCCAACTGCCTTATTTAATGCTGGACAATCACTCTCTTTCTAGCTGGCAAGCAACCTCAATGTAAAGGTGTCACCCTCTAAGAGACAATCTTTTTCCTAAAAATGGAGCAACTCCACAACCAAACTTTAGCTGTAGCGACCACTGGAGTATTCATTAACTATTATGATTATTTGTATCCAGTCTTACTGAGAGCTATAATCACAGCTCAGGGAGTGGCAGTGCTAGGCACTGTGCATATGTTTTCCAAGAAAGTGCCAGTTGCTCTCAAGATCTGAGTCAGAAAAAAGAAAGAAAAAATATGAGGATAAAACCAAGATTAACTGCATCATGTGCACAAATGCCTTGATTTCTTCAAGGTCATGAACAGATACAGGAGCAAAGGCCTCCCTAAGATGTTCTGGTCCAGCATCCTTAGCACCACCCCCAGCATAAGATCACAGCTAAACTGGATGCAGAGGCCCATGTCATGCATCACAGATGATGCACTCGGAATACAAAATTAATTTCAGCATCCTGCACCATAAGAAAACACCCACATAGAATGAAGTTTCATCTAACATTATTTTTCTCCTTTTTTTTTTTTTTGTCAAAAAATACATAACTGGCAATACCAGATGTTTCACAAATGCATGCATTCTATCAACTTGTTTGTCTTCAGTAAAAACAAAAGGCATTATAGGAATATAGTCAATATTTGAGTCTTTCAGCCCAGAAATACTGGGGAAAGGGAATGGTCCAAACCTTCTCTCTGTTTTATTTTATTGAAAACATTGTCCAAACTAAATCCAACATGTTCAGTTTCCAGGTTCAGCAAGACTACGTTCAGCCCCAAACACTCAGAGCTCTGAACTGTCCTTGATCACAGAATCAAAGCATCATAGAATCATTTGGTTAGAAAAGACCTTTGAGATCAAGTCCAACCTTTACTACTAAACCATTCCCCTGAGCACCTTACCTGCCTTTTAAATACCTCCAGGGATGGTGACTCAAACACCTCCCTGAGCAGCCTCTGCCAGTGCCTGATAGCCCTTTCAGTCAAGAAATTTCACCTGATATCTAATCTGAACCTCCCCGGTGTAACTTGAGGCCATTTACTCTCCATCATATTACCTGTCGCTTGGGAGATGAGGCCAACACCCACCTTTCTACAACCTCTTTTCAGGCAGCTGTAGACAGTGATGAGGTCTCCCCTCAGCCTGTTTTTCTTTAGGCTTAGCAACCCCAGTTCCCTCAGCCACGTTTCATAACCCTTGTTCTCCAGCCCTTTCGCCAGCTTTGTTGCCTTTCTCTGGACACACTCCAGTGCCTCAATGTCCTTCTTGTAGTGAGAGGCCCAAAACTGAACACAGGATTCAAAGTGCAGCCTCATCAGTGCCAAGTACAGGGGCACAATCACTTCCCTGGTCCTGCTGGTCACACTGTTTCTGATCCAAGCCAGGATACCATTGGCCTTCTTGACCGCCTGGACCACTGTTGGCTCGTGTTCAGCCAGTTGTCAACCAACACCCCCAGGTCCTTCTCTGCCAGGCAGCTTTCTCTTCCATCTCTATCTGCACATCCTCTGAATGCAAAAAACTGCCCATAGCAGAGCTTGTGCTTGTGTGGGGGAACCAGTCCCTGCAAGAGGCCCATGCATTTGCACTGTGCTCCACATTTATGGAGACGCGTTGCAAAGCAATACTGGTTATGCACATGGGTTATGAAGGACCCACTGGCTAAACGACCTGTGGCTGTCAGATCTGTGTATCTTTCAAATGTTTGTTAAGGAAACATATTAGGGTTTTTACTTCTTAGTCCCCTTTCAAGAACAAACAAAAAAATGTGTTGTGCCTCAGGCAGTCTTTTTATTATCTTACATAGAGTTCATGCAATAAAGTCCATTAATTAAAACATGAATATTTAAAATGGCTTTCAAGAACAGCAGACTTATCTCACCAGAGGGAAGAAGAAAGAAGAGGGGAAAAGAAGGGAAAAAAAAGCGGTAAAATACAAGAAACGCAGGAGCTAGTTCATTTTGCCAGAGGAGCATTCAATTATTTAATTGCTGAATTATTGCATTTTCCCCAACTGACATTAGATGTTCATTTTGCAGAGAGAGAACCAGGGTGGAGAAATGTATAGAGGGAAGGCGTGGGAGTGGTGGCAAACAGGTAGAATTTTAATTAAAATTTGAGGTAAGCAAAGCTGTCATTTTTGTCAGCTTTTTCTTTTGGGTTCGGGACTTCCGCACTGCAAAAGCAGAATAACTGCAATTTTCCACTGCACTGAGGCTGCTCTGGCACCACAAAAGGATTGGACATGAGATTAAGCTCAGCATCCATGCTTTAGAGTGGCTTTGCTCCAAAAAAGCATATCAAAGGTTTTAGTATAATGAGAAAGAGCCCCCAAGATAGAAAGATGGAAAAGACAAAGGGGTATATGGAAGTCAGAGGTATGTAGTTGTATGTACAAACCAGCATGGAACTGGAGATAAATGCATGAGTCTGGATGTGCTGCACGAGGCTTGTGCATAGGTACCCACATCTGAGCTGGGATTTGGGGAAGACAGGATTGAAGATGTTGAGGAGCAGTCAACCGTCTCCAAAGCCATAGCACTCCAGTAAAACTCCTCCAAAAACCAGTGTGCATGCTGTAGGAATAGATGCTGCAAGCTGTCTGGTTCATAAGGCACAGAAGCGCACAGTCACAGAACAGTCAGGGTTGGAAGGGACCTCTGAATATCACCTAACAGGTTCACTTACAGCAGGTTTCATAGGAACATGTTCAGACCAGTTTTGGATATCTCCAGAGAAGGAGACTCCACAGCCTCCCCGGGCACAAAAAGCTTTAAGGAAAAGTTGGTGGTCCCTAGGAGTGCCCTGGTTCAACCCACCAATCAAGCACCTACCAGATTTAAAGCAGATCAGAAGCCTTTTACAGAGAGGGAAAAGTCTCCTTTGTGCACTGCACTGCTATGCTGAGGGACAGCAGGGCAGAGGGAAGCATGTCCCACCAGCAGTGGACTTGGCAACAGCTTTGAATAATTGCAGTCTCAAAGCAGGTCCTTGCTTTGTTTCCTCTGAGTGCCAAGCCTTGCAGGTTGTCCCTTCCCACCAAGCCATCAAGTCACACTGGGGAATCCAACATGCTTTGGCTCTTGGCAGGTTAACAGAAGTTAATAAACAAAATATTCGTAAACAAACCCAGTTTCTTTGACAATGCACCGCGAGGCACTCACTTTCCAGATTGGCCTCATGGTACATTTTGGGAGAAACATGAAGAGGACGAAGCATGAGTCAGTTTCTTGTTCCTGCAGTGAGTTCACATGCTCCAGGTCTCAACGGACACACCTCCTCTCTTAAGTGGGAAGCAGCATGCCCCGTGTCTCTGTTCATCTGGTTATGGGGCTTCCCATGGGGGTCTCAACTCCTGGATATGCTCAGAAGTGTGTACTGGCTCTCCCATGGCTGTGGGGTTCTGCAAGGATGGGGATGTGCAGTAGCTCTGCCTGTGCACATATTTGAAGACTCATTTACATGAATGTGTGTCCACCTCAGAATAGGTACATCTCTGCTCATCTCTGTACGTGTTTATTGTCAGGTTTGTATGTTCATGCAGGTCCATTCATGTCTATTTGTACATCTGCCTGCTGTGTGTGGTTTTATACTGCAGTGTGCAGATATATGTCCAAATACAGGTACATTTGGGCATCCATGCATGCACTCATGGGTCTGTGCCTGTATTTGTAGCCCTGTGTGACTGCATCCATGCAGTCATCTGACTCTCTGGATGTGCATGAATGGAGATGCGTGATGGTGCAGCTGTGTGCCTATCCAAGCATGTCTGGAGAAGACCTGCCTGTATATGGACACATGTATGTGTTTCATCTTGCTGAGGGACAGGGTAGAGCAGGAGGTGAGGGAGATTTTTGCATTTTGCATTTGGCCCCTCAGTATGGGAAAGATGTTAGGATACTGGAATGTGTTCAGAGGAGGGCAACGAAGATGGTGAGGGGGCTGGAGCACAAGCCCTATGAGGAGCGACTGAGGGAATTGGGGCTGTTTAGCCTGGAGAAGAGGAGGCTCAGGGGAGACCTCATTGCTCTCTACAACTACCTAAAAGTAGGTTGTAGTCGGGCAGGGGTTGGTCTCTTCTCTCAGGTGACCAGTGGCAGAACCAGAGGGCATGGACTTAAGCTTCGTCAGGGAAAGTTTAGACTTGATGTGAGGAAAAAATTCTTCACTGAAAGGGTGATTGGCCATTGGAATGGGCTGCCCAGGAAGGTGGTGAAGTCACCTACCCTGGAGGTGTTTAAAGGGAGACTGGATGAGGCACTGAGTGCCATGGTCTAGATGATGGTTGGTGTTAGTGTTGGTGTTAGTGTTAGGTTATAGGTTGGACTCGATGATCTCAGAGGTCCTTTCCAACCTTATGATACTGTGTGATACTGTGTGATTTCTGGTGACAAAGAATGTGGCTCTTACACCAGGTCAATGGGCACAGCTGGGTAACAGGGATAGGCTGTCAGGTCTGAGCAAGCTGCAGAAGGTTACACCCTTGAAGAGGGTTACAGGTTTTCTGCCTGCTGCCTCCTCTGCTTCCTCCTCCCATCATGTTGATGCATGCCCTCTGTCAAGCAAGGAAACCCAGCTATACCGTCCATAATTTATAATTGCTACTTCTGGCTCTCCCCTGTTACTTTTTCATTTCTTTTCCTTTCCTACTGAAGGATTAAAACCTGTTTCTTTGAGTGCATGGTTCTTGCTCTTCCCCAGCCATTTCTTACTGAGGGGAGCTCTTTTCTGAACCAGAGAGAAAAGGTGTAAGATAAATACTCCTCCACAAACCTTTGAAGCCCCCAGCACTATGTGTGGCATTTCTCCCAAGACCTCCTGCTCAAACATACCCACCCAGCCGTGCTCAAGAGAGCAAGACCCACTCCTGTGTGACCTACATGCTTCCCCAGGACTGTGACCCACACACCAACTGCTTCTAGAGTTGCATAACAGAGATGTTTCAGAGAAGCCCTGTGGTTATGGGAAAGGCTGCACATAGTGGGCTTGTACTCAAAGACCTTCCACTCACAGAGATGCTTCTGTCCCACAGCCACCCACCATCAGATGTCACATTGCACTATCTGAGATGAGGCTCCTGCCTTGGGAGTAAAAGTAGTTGGTCAGCCTGAAGAAGACGTTGTTGCTTTTTCTATCTGTCCCCATTTAAACTGGTAGCGCATTCAGCTGTAAGTAAAAGCTAAATGAAACATGAGTGAAATCGTACTGCAGCAGGTGAAGGAGTGATCTCCTGGGGCAGAAGAAAATAGACATTTCATATATTTACCAATGTTTGTAACATGCGAAGAGTCAGAGGTTACTTGCTCTCCTAAAAAGCACATTGGAACATTATCTATGAGACTCAAACCATTCTCTAGAGAGACTTAAGCCCTATGGATCAGTTTTGGGTTTGTAACTCAACACGTATTGTAAACTCTGGCTCTCCACTTACTCTGCTCTTGGGATACCATTTGCTCGTCATATGACTCTTTGCCTTCAGCAACCAACACAGGAGCCTTGCCACCCATAGGACGGGAAGCGCAGCCTCAAAGCCAAGCTAATCCAACAGCTCTGGTGGGACAATATGGGAGAGGTCCCAGGGCACCCACTGAAACACTGGCCCAGGTTTCCTTTCCAGGCAGCTCCTCAAAGAATGATCATCACATTTGTCTGCCTGATTTGAGCCAGTCTCACGCTGAATGTGCTCAGTCCATGAAGATATCTGGTGAGCATGAGGTCAGCCTATGTGATCCCACTCACCAGAAAAATGCTTAGTACCATCATTATCTGGTTTATTTGGCACACCATCCAGGCCAATGATACTCCAGATGTGTCACCTTCTCTCCAGAAAATGATGAGGGGTTCTAGAAAAGCACTGGTAGCAAGACAAGCCTGGAGGTATTGGTGGAAGTTGAGAGTCAGGAGGGATTTGTACACAAGCAGAAATGGGAGGAACTGGGGTTATCACAGTAGGGGAATATAGGACTTCACATGTTAGGAAATCAGGCTCCATCCTTTCCACTATTCACAAAGCCCCTTTTTAAGAGTGGAAGGGACAGCATGACACCTTGCCCTACCTACTGGCAAGTTTGGGGCAAATTCATCAGGCTGAGGAGCGGAGAAGAAGGTGAGTGGTTGTGTTTAAAGGCTTGGAAAAAGCTTTTAGCTACTCTCTTGCTCTGCTTTACAGCAAGTAAAAGGCACAAAATCATGTCACGGCAAAACTCCAACCAAACTTGTCACCAGCTCCGATGACAATAGGCTCAAAACATGGTGCAGTTGAGCTGCCCATGGGGCAGGGACACCGGGGCTGTTAGGAGGGAAGGGACTGCAAAGAGTGGCACATTGCATGCAAGAGCTGCTGAGCGAGAAAAGCCATCCCTGTCCTGACAGCTGGTGGGATCCATTGTATCTCTCTCATGAGGTCTGTTTTCTCCTTGACGGTTCCTCAGCTGCAGTGGGTGCCTGGGCACAGGTGGCTGAGCTTCCCAAAGCGGCCTCCTGGACTCCTCTGTGGCCCAAAAGCACAGAGGCATGAAAAGCAATCTCTCTAAACACATCTTTATAGTTACCTGGGGACAGTTCTTGTTCCTGCATCTTTTCTTCTTCAGCGAGTAGCACCCTGGCAAGCCAGCCAACTTTATGAGCAGCTCCTCTTCTGTTCACTGGCTGCCTTCCTATTATAAACATTACCAATCTCAAGTCACATCACCACTCATTGATCCTGGCTGACCCTAATGCACAGTAGCTCACTAAATTTCAGGCCAATTAAAGAATGTGCACCCTGAATTTAAAATCTGGACATGAGAGAGGAGAGTTATGAGAGGATAATAAGGCTTAGAATCTCATTTCTGTGAGGAAGGTGGTCAGCCAGGTTTAGATGATGATGAAAATATGGACATGGACACCTCCAGACTGAATCACCTCAGCATGGTGATGCTGGCGCTGGAAATGACTCTTCACAATCTGGTTGCAGCATCCACAGATTGAGCACATGGTTGTACATCCAGCACAATCTGATGGGACTGCTCTTGTGTCGAGTCACTCCAAACCCAGCAGAACCACCTGACACATGCTGTCCAATGTTTAGCAAGAAGTGTGCAGCACAGTGGGAAAGTTCGTAATTCAGAACATGGAATCATAGAATCAGTTATGTTGGAAAAGACTTCTAAGATCATGAAGTCTAAAACTCTTAACCTAGAACTGACAACTCCACCACTAAACCATATCCTTAAGTGCCACCTCTACAAGTCTTTGAAACAAAACAAAAGAGAAGGAGGAAGGTGTATGAGGAAGGGAGTAGTTTGTGGGCAGAAATTAATCGTCTTCAGTCTTGTTTATTGATGTTCCTCTGAAAAACAAACAAGTAAACAAACCTCCAGGCTGACAGAGACCAGAGCATTCCCCTCTTCATCCAGGCAAGGTGACAAAAACAGGGACCTGCACCACTAATTTTGTTCCTGCCACAGGGCACAAGGAGGATTCAGATTCCCTTCTATTTTAGGTTAAATTCACCCTTGTGCTTTAGTATCCTAGCAAACTTCTTGCCCATTGCCATATATTATCTCCATGCACAAATTGCTACAACACCAGCCTCTCTCCGTACCTGTCTCTCATTACTGGTGCTCTTTGTGTGGATCATATCCATGTATTGTGGAGAGAACACAGTTCTAACTGCCCTGCAAAAAAATGGGACAAAGCAGCCAGCCCGCTAGGGCAGCCCAGTTTCTTGAGGAGGCTGGATCTGCTGCTTTTACCCCTCCAAATCCCTTTCCCTTCCTTACTACCTCCAAACACTGCAAATATCCCAGGGTGGTAACTGTTTCTTTAATGGCGTGGACCACTCTAGACCTATTGAGAGCATTCAGCTTAATGAGGTATGTGGCAATTATTGCTCTATTAAAACCAGAGCCAGGGAACAAAAAGAGATATATTTAAACTCAACAGATCTGCAATTCTGATGATGTACTAAAGGACGTCCTTTCCTAGCCTGGTTGTCTCACCCCTGTTCGAAGGCTGAAACATAGCATATCAGTATCAGATTGCTGTCTGCAGCGAGTGCGAGAAGTGAGTGCTCACGGAGAGTGTACAACTGGAGGTGACATTGGCAGAGTCACCCCAGGGACACAGAGTTTCTGAATCCTTCCCAGGATAAAGTGTCCCAGAGCCACACTAGAAGATGTATGCTGAGCATCCAAAATCAGTTTTCTAACCCATTTAGCCCAGTATTGCCTTGGGGGGATGAAGGGCTCACAGGAGACAGAGTCAGCATTGGTACATGTTGCAAGATTTCACTGATCATCAGAAAATATCAGAGAAGAGGTGAGTTGCAGAGATGATAATGATTATCTGGAAGAGGTGTGAAATATACTGCTTTACCCAACATGGAAGAGACTCTTTGGTCCCAGCCTGTTAGGCAAAGATCAGAGTTTTCCTTCCTTCTTGAATCAGTTGTCTGCTAAATCTTTAAAGCAGCTGGTCCAAGACCCTGCTCTGCTAAGTCCTGACTTAACCCAAAGTCTTTGGGAGCTGCATCTTGATTAGAGGAAACCAGCACTGATAAAAGGGAAAACTCCATTTCAAGAAAACCTGGGAGAAACCCCAGATCTTTATATACCATGAGAGACAGGATCCACCAGGCCAGAGAACTCAGCACCAAGGAAACACACAGAGGTCAGGCACTTCAAAGGTGAATCAGGTACCTGAAAAATTCCTGTTCCCCTTGTAAAGACATTTTTCAGCCTGCTTATGTCACCTTAATGCATCAGATATTCAGGATTGGTAGTGAAAACAACCAGGAGAGTCTCTAATCACCCTCCCTTCCGAGACATTAGCATTTCATTCTCATATTCACCAGTCACAGTTGTAAAACTACACTGCAGATGTGATGATTTTGAATCTGGTGTCTGTGTTTTCCTGCATCTAAATTTCATTCTATTCCCATACAAAACATTTTGGGGCAGCTGCTATGGGTCCCGAATAAAAGAGGATGTTAAACAATAACAGATTAAAAGGAAAAAAGAGAAAACATCATTGAAAAGCTGAGCCTTTCACCAGGCTGCCACTCATTAAATTACCCATAAAAGTCCCCTCATAGCAATGAAACTCCCTCTACAAGTGGATGTAAATTCCACCTTTAGTCTCCCTGCTACAACAATAGCACATTCAGATGTTAATTGCTGATGTTTCTGCATTGTGATCATGTCTAAAAACTGTTGTGTTCACAATAGAACCGATCACTCTATTTTTCCCATTTTTTTTCCCCTCCATCTCCCAAAGGGGACATCTCCACACAGACCCATGCATGAGTGGATTTAGTGCTGAAACAGCAGCATGGACATAGGAGAACTCTGCTCCTCCACTGGAAGGCCCCAGGTACTTTTAAACTCCTGTATAATTGAATATGAGCCAGCAGTGTTGGAGAAGGGTCTGGAGAACGAGTCTTATGAGGAGCACCTGAGGGAACCGGGATTGTTTAGCCTGGAGAAGAGGAAGTTGAGGGGAGACCTCATTGCCCTCTACAACTCTGTGAAAGGAGGTTGTAGTGAGCTGGATGTTGGTCTCTTCTCTCAAGCAAAAAGTGACAGGATGAGAGGATGTGGCCTCAGGCTGCACCAGGAAAGGTTTAGATTGGATATTAGAAAAAATTTCTTCACAAAAAGAGTGGTCAAACATTGGAAGAGGCTGCCCAGTGAAGTGGTAGAGTCAGAACCCCTGGAGGTGTTCAAAAAACATATAGACATGGTACTTAAGATCATGGTTTAGTAGGCATGGTGGTGCTGAGCTAATAGTTGGACTGGATGATCTTAGAGGTCTTTTCCAACCTTAATGATTCTATGATTTTATGATTCTAATTGCAAGGTGTGTAATGATTCCAGCAGAAAGCAGTGGAGCAGGCAGGGCTTTTACAGATCACAGATCTGATGAGTGTTTAAACTGAGTCAGGAATCCCTTTTCAGTACCCAGGAAGGAATTATTACCTGCACTTTCCTCATCCATAGAACACCCCACTGACTGCATCCAAGAGGGACAGCCCCATCAAGAGCTGTCCATGTGGGTCCAGTGGGAATTCACTGCAGGAGACACAGGTCGTTGTTTGCCAGGTGCTAGTCTGTTCAACTTCCTGTTTCAGGAGCTGTGAAGTGGTATCAGCTCTTGCTCATAGCTACTGAGGTTTGAATTTTAGCTGGGAAGACATCAGGTGAAATGCCCAGTGCTTTTAGCAGGGCAACATGGAAAAATGTGAGCAGAAAACAGCCCTTCCTTGTCCCAAGTTTTACTGGTGATCTGTCACCGTAGCCCATCTCTGCTCTCAAGGATGTACAGACTAGACAACAGGGACAAACATGGATGTTGCAGCAAGAAACTGGAAAGCAGCACACCTTCCTCAAGCACATTCAGCAGCACCATGCCAGGAGGAAGGAGGGGAAATGAAATTACACCCATCCATTTGGTTGGCAAATGCAAAACTGAGGAAAATCCAAAGCCAAACAACTTTCTGCGCAAGCCCAGCTGTTGCATGAGCCTTGGGGACTCTTGTGGTAGGAAAACAGCCTGTGTGGTAAGAAGGAGCTGAAGAAGTCAAGAAGAACTTCGAGAGCCTGCCCCTGGGCAATTATTCACAGCTTTTTATTAATCTCAGAGTTTTCATGGTCATTAAAGCTCAACACAAACATAGGAAATTACTTATCAAGTTATTTCTGCCCTGCAGCAGAGAGGATGGCAGTTGATGTATTTGTCCCTATGCCTCTCACCGCTGTTCCACCTCATGATCCCCTCAGCCTCAAGCCTAGGCAGAAGGTCAGCCCTGCTGAGGACATAACATATTTGGCCAGTAAAGCTGGCCAAGCATGGTCTAAAACTTCCCAACAACAACCAAGGTTTGGAAGATGTGTCTTACAGTGAGAGATTTATGGAGTTCAACCTACTTAATGCAGCAGAATTTAAGAAGCAACTTGTTCATGAATCTATAACTGCCTCTCCAAACAGCAGAGAATGGATATTAGATGACTTCTTCATCTAGCAGACAGAGGTGGAAAAACATCTAATCGCTGGAAGGTGAAACATCACCATCAAATTTGAAGTGATAAGCATGTGTGAATAAGGAGGGTCTGTGTTTGTTCAGAGCCACGGGGGACAGCAAAAGAATGGAAACGTTTATCAGAAAAGGCATGAAAATCCCCAGCACTTCAGACTAGCAATATCTTGAAGGTTTTTGAGAACCAAGAAACTCCATTTAAATCTCAGTTTCAAACTCTTTGCTGGAATGAACTTTCAAAATTCTCTGGCCAAGATGTTTAATCAATCAGACTCTTTAGCTAAAAAAATCCCTCCAGCTCTGGAACCATCTGCTTTACCAGGGAGTAAATAATATATTTCAAGGCCAGACATTTAACCCTGTTTTGCAGTCAGCATCTTGGATCATTCCGAGATGAGGATATGTAGCATAGAAGGACCAGACCACACTGGTTGTCTCTTTGGGCCATGAAAAAGTGACAATACTGCAATGGTCTTCCAGGAACAGATGAAGTGGAGGCAAGGAGACTAATTAGACATTCATTAAGTGCCTAACTCAGCTCAGCACTTAAGCACACATTTAACCTTCTCTCATTACAGCCGTCACATCAGCATCCCTTTTACAGCTCCAGTTTTGATTACAATGAAGTCAGCTCACATTTGGGAGGGTCACCAGAATTTTCAGACCTTGAAGTCCTGGTGCTCGTGTTTCAGAAAGCTTTCCCATCTTCAGCCCCCTGGTCTCCTACCCCAGACTGATATGCAAGTCTACTCCAGCAATGCTGACTTGCATGCCTAGAAGAGAGTTCACCTTAAACATCAGGACCTACAATCAGTCTCTGCCTTATTCCCCTGTTGCCTGCATAACCCAAGGGAGATCTGATGTTGGCCAAGATATTTCCCTGTTAAATTATCTTGCCCTAAAAATTTCCCCTGTTAAAGCCTTCCCTTCTTCCTGTTCAACATCTCTGCAGCAAGGAGGGGAGAAGTTGTGGGTGGGCTGCTGCTGCCAATATATTCCCAGGCATGTCTTGCTGATCACCAGGACAAGCTCCATGTGCAGTGAGACACTGAAATATCTCCTGCCGCCTCTGCAGCCTGGCAGATTCTTCCCACCCCCACCACTGCCCGCTGTAACCTCTGCAATGTCTGCGTGGGACAGGAAGTGAAAAAAGTGTCTCACTAAACCCAGGAAGCAAATTTAGAGTAGTCTCTCCTACCGCCAGACCCTGAAGAATGAGTGTTGTGGACAAGGCAGTGTCACCGGCAGAGTGACTTTGTGAGGTCCTGTTGTAAATATCTACAGACATCCCCGTGCACCTGAACCAAGTGTAAACTTGGCCATGAGTGAAATCAGGCTTAGTTAAATTTCTTGAGTGTTCCAGTAGCTCTGGAGCTACTGGGTCAGTATGACCACTTCTCTGCTCTGGCCACGAGTTCTGTGGTCTGGGTTGGCAGCAGAAGTTCATCTTCCAGTTCTGCTCTTACGTAACCAAAGCCCACATCCAGCCCAACAGATCTATTCTTGGACTGCTCTTGAGTGACTTCAGAGACCTTGGAGAAGACACCACGTAATGCAGCACACAGTCAGGTACATGCATTCTCCATCCTTTGGTAAACCAGTGCCCAGGGATGGGGAGGGAAGCTTTTCAAAAGGTTCTCACCAATAGACTCTGTTAGCCAAAGCACAGCTGTTTCCAAGGCATCATCTCATTGTAACCTTTGTAGATTTGCACCCACTCATTTGCTTTGGAAATGTTCCAGGTACAAAAGAGGTATATTAGGAAAAGCAAAGTTCCACATTTTTGGGGTGGTATCTGGGTTTCTGTAAATTCACTCATGCATCCTTCTTCAAAGATTAAAGTGTCAACGCAGGATCAGAAACAAAAATTTGGGAAGGAGCAAGGAGGAAAAAAAAAAAGCTTACAGAAAAAATAATGCTACAAATAAAATCAGGACAACAATGACACCAATAATCAACATCAGCTCTCAGAAATTGGGAACCCTATCAAAATATTCCACCCACAAAACGCTGCTAAGGGATGGCTGGCTCTCTGTCCAAATTGGATCTCGCCTCTATCTTCCTGATCAAGCTTTTGCAAAAATCAAAACAGACACAGTGACAGACAGAGCAGCACATGAAGGGGCTGGGCACCCTGCAAGCATCATTTCTATGTAGATGGCATCCCACCAGTGCAGATGATAATTCTGTATCTTCAATATGGAGCAGATGTGAGCAGCCAGGAAAAAAAAAATACCTACGCTCTACAAATATTTGACACCCAAAAAAGGATTTTGATTCAGCCACCTTTGAGCCTCTTTCATATTTATTTTCTGGGAACATTCAGGCACTCAAGTTGGACTAGGAGAGATCTTTACAAAAGCCAATATTAAGCTTGAATGCTTCAGGATTTGCTGAAAATCTTATTTCAAATTTTACCTTTGTTGCGATGAAAAAGGTCACACTGCTTAGGTTGGATGCATAAATCATCCAATCAGGAAATGCAAGGCATGACACATGACTTAACAAAGCTCACATCACTCCACGGAGGCAGCCAACATGGTACTCCTCACAAGCTGTTCATACAGTAGAAAAGGGCATTGCATAGAATTTTGAAATCTGGAGAGCGAGTATTGCCTTGTGTTCATAGCCAGGGAAGGGAGGCATGGCTGAAGAACTAATTTGCAGGATTTATGGCTCGGCTGCGTGCCTTCACGTATTGATTCACAGATCAGTGAGAAACAAAATTGTCCCCAAAATACACTGACAAAAGCACTAATACCTGATCATACAGTAATCTCTCAGCTAATGCTGGACTGGGGTCTGCAAGAAAATCACACTGCACAGCTTAGACCTGTGCCTGATAACCTTCTTCCTACAGCAAGCAAATTTAGCCTTCTTCCCTCTGTCTTGAGAAATTCCCCCGTGATTGGAGGGTGGCTGGAAAAGCTAGGCAAGAGCCTCAAAACCCAGACCCAGATGGATTCCTACTGTCTCCCAGTGGCAGAAGATATTTCAGTCCAGCACCTGAAGCAGATGAGACTCTGGAGTGAGGGTCAGGTGTGGGTCTGAATCTCGCCAGACTGGATACTCCTCTCCCTGCTGCCCAGTTCCTATTTAGCATTGCACCTCCAATTTACATAACCTGCCTGCTGTCAGGTGGGACAGGAATTGAGAATAAACACCTCAGAGTGGATCTGGTAAGGACACTGAAATAGAGGATTCACTTTTAGACCCCCTGATTCCCTTCTGCTTTGCATGGCACCATAGCACCAGTGGAGACCACAGCAGATCTCTGCAAGGAGCATTTCCCTCCCCAGACTAGTGTCTAGATCTGGCCTCAGGAGCATCTCACCGGTATTCACAGCCCTTTTTATCATGACTATTCCACCTCTCTAGTCCCTTTCCAGCCCATACTATACTCAAGAGCATCATAAAACTATTGATGAAATACCTGAGGAATGAGTCCCATCAAAGGCACCAAATAACTCCACAGAACCAGCACAGGGAGTTTTATTTCTGAGAGTCTCCAGAAGGAAAATGAGGCAGAGAACAAAATGAGCATGCATTCTATAGTAGTTCCCTCAAACCAGACCTGAGAATTAATGTTTTCCCATGAATTAAAATGGTTGATAGAGCTGCTGAGTGTAGCCCACCTTGGGAAGTACCTTGGATCCTGCCTTTTCTAGGACATCTGTAATTACATAGGAAAGCTGCTCACCCTCGGATAAGATTTTCCCCTTGGCAGCTCTGAGGCTGCAGAAGTAAAACAAGCGAGGTGCTAGCCCCGGGAATGAATTAAACTATTTAGGGTATATTTAGAGGAATCTGCTTTGCAATTCCAGTCAAAGGCTCGTAGAAAGCCCACAGGGAGTTACTACACTTACCTATCAATTAACAAATAAGTATTTCATACCAGGCACTCACAGACTCAGACACAGAGGTGATGGGGACAGGGAGTCCCAGGAAAGGAGTCCAACCAACCCTCCCTCCCAAACACCCGCAGCTGCCCTCCACTTACCCAGGAACTCCACTCCACTGCTGTCCTTAGGGCTGCTCACGCAGTTCTCCAAGTAAATCCCATCCTTATAGCAATCTTCCTTCTTCCTTGGGAACCCCACGACCTCGCTGGCCTGATCTAGGACCTCCCCTCCTGAGCAAGAGCACGGGGTCTGCATAATGCCACATGGGTGGGAGCTGCTGCTGATGGCCAGGCATGCATCCAGCCACTTACAGAGCATCTGGCAAGCGGCTTTGCTAGGGTTCCTGTTGCCCACCACGAGGTACTCCACTGAGAAGTCCCTCTCCTGAGCCTTCGTGGGTTTCCACCGCACAGGCCAGTTCTCCGGCTCTGGTGGCGAGGTCTGCTTCATCTGAAGGAACTGCTTGTTGGACTGGAGGAAGGCATAGCGGGTGGACCCATCACAGAGCTTCAACACATCATCGAAGCTCTCCATGCCCAGGTAGGTACGGGTGGACTCCAGGAAGGAGTCGAACTGGTAGGTGCGGATGTGCTGGTGGTCACATACACTGGTAGGTTTTAGGATCTTCATGTACAAGGTATACCTCCGAGGGTCAGGGTTCTGGATAATCCAAGAACAGAGAGAGGAGTTCAATGGGAAGACGGCAAAGGAGGAGAAATACCCAAAGAATTTTCCCTGGACCAAAGTGGTGCAGGGAGTTTGTGCCAGGTCCAGAGCGACCACGGTCCACACAAAATAGAGTGGCGATACCAAAAGCAGGTTCAGGGCAGATCCAATGCTCCTCATCCTAGGTCTCTGGTCCTCTGGAACTCAAAGTAAATGTCAAGCAGGTGCCAGATCCTGGACATAACAGGGACCAGCTTAGAGGAAAAGTGAGAGTTTAAGAGGCTCTGGATCCGAAATCAAGCTGATCCTCCCATGTCTGGATTTGAGCTCCCTCCTGTGGCCATAAACAATACCTGGAAAAAAAAGGGAAGGAGGAGGGGAGAGAAAGAGAAGAGATTTGGGATTTGGGGTTTTTCGGTGGTGGTTTGTTTTTTTTGTTTGTGTTTTTTTTTTTTAATTAACCCTTTGCAAGGCTGAAAATCCACACACAGAATCTCTGGTCCCAGCACACGTCTCACTGGGGAAAGATGTAGCCCCACCCCCCACGCTAGATTTGGGGGTGTCTCCATTCCTACAATGTCCTAATCCCCAAAAGGGCCTCAGCAGTGACTCTCAGTGGGGGGAAACATAGCTGTGACCCCACTTTCCCAGTGCCTTCTGCACATGCAGTGCCTCTGCTGAGCTGAGAATTTGCAGTGATTTCCAACTCTCTCCCTTAAGAAAACACAATTGGTCACCTCTCTCCATCCCAGCAGAACCAGGGTGCTGGTTCAATGCAGACCTCAGGCTGTATTTGAGAAAGGTGGCCTGTAAACAGGCAGGGGCTCTGCCTCTGTCTTCTGCCAGCCCTTTTTCTTTTTTTTGCCTCTTTTTGTCTCTCTTTTTTCTCTTTCCTCCCCCCTCCTCCACCAAATCAGCACATGAGAAGTGCGTTGTTGTTCAGTACCTAAGCCTGGTATAACCCTGAGCCCACACAGTGGGGCAGGGTTGGAAGGAGCCATATTCCTAGTACAGGAGGAAAAAAGTGGGATAGAGATATATTTTAGGTCCTCCTACATGAGGCAGCCACCCTGATTTTCACCCCTGTGCGCATAATACCCTAAAGCCTGCGGTACTGCAGCCAGGCACAAAGCACCCTCAGAGAGCAAAAGTCCTCCCTGACACCTCCAGGACATCTTTCAGTCCCCAAAGCCCCTCAGCAAATGTAATATCCCTCTTGCATTGCCTTATGGGACCTGTTCTCTACAATCCTTTGTAGCCCAGATCCCGTGTTCAGTCCAAGTGCCCAGAGCCTGTGTCCTCCTTCACGCTGAAGCGACTTCTGTTCTTTCTGCACTTTTCTAAGTCTGCCTCCAAGAAGACCCCACCAAGAAGACAGCCTCGTGCTCCCTTCCCTCCATCTCCCCACTTTCCAGGGGAAGAGAAAGAAGGGGAAACACTGTCAGTAGCAGGAGTCTTTTCGTTTTGCACCCCTTCCTTACGCAGTGAGCACCCTTACGTTTAGAGAGGGGACCTATTAACACAAGCAAATGTTGACAGGCAGGAGGTGCTGACCCTCAGTCTGTGGGGCAGAGTTCATCCCACTGCTCAAGATGCATCCCCAGCTCCTTTTCTTCTTACCTTTCCCATGCCTTCGTTTCCTGCCCTCTGACCCACCCCAGGTAGAAAAAATCGTGAGTTTTCCTTTAGCTGAGGTTTGGCCTGGCCCTGCAGCATTTGTTGCCTTCAAAACAGGGCTGTTGCCCAATTTCAAAAGGACAGCCCCTGGATGGAAGGTTTCCTCTACCAAGTCAGATTACTGACTTCATTTTAGGAGCCTTTGTAGTCCACAGTTTAGTGAGAAGCAAGTGATCAGGGCCTCTACACTGAAGCAAGGATCCCCACTCCTGAGATGCTAACATTGACTTGGGCTGCAGCCCCAGAATAATACAGATCATCTGAGATGTGTTTCTCTTGTGATTAGGGAGCAGGCTGGTACCTGGATTTTCTCCAGGGTGAATGTCTGTGGAGGTGGGTGCCTGTTGCAAGGGGTGAGGGAAAAGACATCTTCTCCATTGTAGCCTTTGACCCTTGTAACAACTCCAGGGTGTCCACACTGCTCATCCCTAGTCCTGCCATCTCCTATTCTGCTGCCAGACTCTGGCTCCGCAGACTGCAAACAGAGGAAGTTTTCACAGCAGCCGTGCAAATTCCCAGCAAATCTACAATTCAGGCAGCCAAACTCAATCCCAGGAGAGATTGACAAATAAAATATGAAGCTCATAGACCATCCTGAGCATCTGGGAAGAGATAAGAAGCCAAATGCATCTCCACATTCACCCATTGGTTTCTCTCCTCTCTCTATATGAAAATTTAGTCTCTGTAAAAGCCTTTTTTTTATTCCTGGGGAGGAAAGGGTTAGGTAACTCAAAAGTAACTATTTGCAAACTGTGTTTCATCTGAGCTTCAAATCACTGCAGCCTCTGCCAGCTGCTCTGAGTGTCTGTTAGACCTGACACTGATCAGCATGGCTTCCAAGTACATTTGCACTTAAATTTTTTAGAAGTCAGGTCCCCACTCTTGACAGTGGTTTGCAGCCTGCAAAGCTCTGCAGTGCAAAGCTCCCTGTGCCAGACTCCTGCCTGCCTCGGGGGCCAGATTTCAGGAACACAGCCTGCTGAGCGGATGCAAAGCAGTTCTTCCTTGCAACAAAAACCACAGGCATCAACCAAACATCCTATAAATTTTCAGAGAGGTCATCCTGATTAGCAGGAGGGGTTGCCTGCAAATGACTGTGAATGCCTACAATATCAGCCTTGATGGGTAGAAGGTGCTTGCCTGGCTGCAAGGGGACCACTGGTTCGCCTCTCCCTTGCTGTAGGGCAATGTCTGAGCAGCCCACACTGGTTGCAAGTGGACTTAGCCTTTACAAAACCAAAATCTATCTGACCTTCACACCTATAAGCCAGCCAGGCATCATTATAACCTCTGGTCCAGCCCATGAAGGAATCTATCTCTCCTGGTTGGAAGCAGAAGCCAGCAGTGCCTCCATAGCAACGAAATGATTAGGAGACAGGGCTTGTGCTGAGAGCAGTCCCTAATAGTGATTTCAGTGCATGGGATTGAACCCGAGCCTCCTGCCCTCCACAAACCCCATTTTTCTCATGCTAATCACAACCTTGGTACTGAATGAGGATGCCGTGAGCACAAAATGCATCTGCCCCCCCCCTCACTGCCGCTCTGGGAAAAGCACTGTAAAAGCCAACAAACTTTAACTAAACAGACCTATTAATGGGACGCTGTGTTACGGTTGTTAGGTCTCAGAATTGATTTCCCTTGACTGCAGACCCATCTGGGAAGTTTCACCATAAGGAACATAAACATATTTTTTTCTCCTTCAAGTAATCCTTGTTGAAGTGGGTATCTTAACTTAGAGCAGAAGCGAATAGACAAAACCCCCTCACACCTAGACCTTCAGATCAACATGTATTGGACCTGGCAGGCAGAGAAGAAGGACAGTTGTTTGGCTGCTACATTTCAATAGAGAGATTGATCTTCTACACTTTAACCCTGAAAAACTGTAATGGGGATATACACTAGAGGCTGCAGCCTGCAGCTGGAGTTGTGATATTAAATGCATGAAAAAAAAGGTTATTCTGGTGTTGGAGATCATGTTCCTATAGCACACAGGCTAATTTGCACACATTCCCATGGCAGTCACCACAAATAATGTCTGCACATCCTGGTTATTTCTGTAATTTTGTGTGACGGGAGACATCTGTGCCGGGTCCCATCCTTGGGTTCCAACTTGGAGAACATGCTATAGCTCCTGCCCTTTTCTTTAATTCCTATGCCTTGAAAACGCACCTGACAGAGAAGTCTTTTCTGGAATAAAACTTGGGCATAACAAGTGACTATAAAGTATCTTCATGGAATCATAGAATGGTTTGAGTTGTAAGGGACTTTAAAGATCACCCAGTTCCAAGTACCCTGCCATGGACAGGAGCACCTTCCACTAGATCAGGTTGCTTGTAACCTCATCCAACGTGGGCAGTTCCATGCCTGCGTTTCCTAAGGACAAACCAAATGGCAAAAAGATTGTCTTCTTTGTGTGTGTTCCTGCAGCAGAAGACAGGTATTTGGCCCAAGCAACCCACAGAAAAAGACTAGAGAAGTTTGGTCCAAATGGCCCTGGGTTTCCTAGCGCCCTTTGTTTCCTTTTGCCCTTATTAGAGACGATGAAGCAAAGGGCTGAGATGTGAACCACAGGCACAACCCCTGCACTCTTAAACTGCTGCCCAGTTTTACCTTCTTGCTGAGTATTTCCCATCCCACCCTGATGCTCGCTGGACCAGGCACAGTTCAGAAACAGAATCTGAGACAGACGTTCTCAGTCTGAACAAATCCAGACAGGGACTGAATTGCATGATACTTCTGGTACCTGGGCTACCCAAGACATTCAGTTTGCACTGGTCTAAGTGACCTTTGGAATCTGAAAAGACATGGCAAACGGTTTGGTGGTGCATCCTGCAGTAATGGTAAACCATCTGGGTCTGAGGCTGGAGTGTTACAGCACCTTTGTGTCCCTGCTTGCTTTCTATGCATGTCCATGTGCCCCAAGCACACCTTATTCCCATCCCAGTGGTACTGACATTTCCTGCTGCAGGCAGCAAGGGATGTGTGTGAGAGGGAGGGATCAAGGCTTCCCTGGACTCTTCCTACAACTGCCTTTACCCCCTGCCTGAATAGCCCCAGATGATGGTTCACCCTGTCCCACTAACGTCTTCTAAATGGATATCTTTGTACTACTGTGTCCAACTTTGTGACCGTGCCCCAGCACAGAGATTTCAGCTCTGCAAGAGCAGGAGGAGCCTGTGAAGTGCAGGCAGTTGCTGCAATGTGCTCTGCTTTGCAGGGTCTGTGCAGTGCTAAGAGTCCTCCTACGTGGGAAGGGCAACCTCCTCGATTGTGCATCCACCACCTTCCTCGGTTGCAGTGGTGACACAGGAATCTCGGTGCAGCGGCCGGGATGTGGCCAATGGAGGGCACTCTTAGACATAGACACAAACACACATGCATACACAAATATTCCTCGGAAATAAAGGGGGAAAAAAATCAAAACAATGACTGCAGAAAGGGCATCCTTCCCCACTGCTGCTGGTAGGACCTCTTCCAGCACCGTCAGTCTGATCTGCCCCCACTGGCTCAGCAGTGTCCCAACTGCCCTCTCTCTGCCCACTAACTCACATGTGCTGTTGTCCAAGATTTGCCTCCCTTTGCTTTTCCTTCCTCTGACCTTGTCACAGGGTTGACATCCCAGCAGGGTGAAAATCACTCTCGTCAAGGTAATTCTCTTTTCCTGGGGCTTCCCATTTCTCTGTAAGGAGTCCCCAGATACTGAAAAAAATATCCCTCTTGCTGGAGGCAGAAAAATGCCTCACCCTCAAAAACTCAGTCCCTTGCAAGTCTAAGAGAACACGGGAAATGGGTAGGCTCTGTCCCTATCCACAAGGAACTGCTGGCAGCAAAACAAAATAAAAAGCTACAACTGCTCGGAAATTTTCTTTTTGCCACCGAGACAAGTGAGCAAAGAACAGTAGAAATGCCTGGAAAAACACAGGGGCATCTGTGAACCAATAGCAGAGAGAGGAGTCGAGAAGGGAACAGGACAAAGAAATTTTTTACTGTGAGGGTGGTGAAACACAGGAACAGGTTGCCCAGAGCAGTCGTGGAAGGTCAAGTTGCATGAGTTTCTGAGCAACCTGATATAGTTGAAGATGTCAGATGTCAGATTGCAGAGCTACAGACTGGGGACAGAGTGGCTAGAGAGTAGTCAGGCAGAAAAGGACCTGGGAGTGCTGGTGGACAGGAAGCTCAACATGAGCCAGCAGTGTGCCCAGGTGGTCAAGAAGGCCAATGGAATCCTGGCCTGCATCAGGAATAGTGTAGTAAGCAGGACCAGAGAAGTTATCGTCCCCTTGTACTCGGCACTGGTCAGGCCTCACCTTGAATATTGTGTCCAGTTCTGGGCACCCCAATTTGGGAAAGATGTTAGGATACTGGAATGTGTTCAGAGGAGGGCAGTGAAGATGGTGAGGGGGCTGGAGCACAAGCCCTATGAGGAGCGACTGAGGGAATTGGGGCTGTTTAGCCTGGAGAAGAGGAGGCTCAGGGGAGACCTCATTGCTCATGGACTTAAGCTTCGTCAGGGAAAGTTTAGGCTTGATATGAGGAAAAAGTTCTTCACTGAAAGGGTGATTGGCCATTGGAATGGGCTGCCCAGGGAGGTGGTGGAGTCACCGACCCTGGAGGTGTTTAAAGGGAGACTGGATGAGGTACTGAGTGCCATGGTTTAGATGATGGGTTGGTGTTAGTGTTGGTGTTAGTGTTAGGTTATAGGTTGGACTTGATGATCTCAGAGGTCCTTTCCAACCTTGTGATACTGTGATACTGTGATACTGTGATGTCCCTTCTCACTGCAGTGAGGGTTGGATTACATGGCCATCACGGTCCCTTCCAACCCAAACCGTGCTGTGAACCTATGATTTTATGATCAGGCTGTCATTCGATTGCAGTGGCTCTGATGGGTTGGAAGGAGAGGAGTTAGCCCTGGTCAGCAGCAAGAGAGGAACAGGGCTTGGACCAGTCCTGGAGCAGTGCCTCTTCTGCAAAATCAGTGCCCAAAATCAGGTTTTGCTTAGTATTATTTTTAATGATCCATTTTTGCTCTCTTCTGTTTTCAGTACGTATTTACTTCACTCCAGGTGTTTCCAGTAACAGTTTATCTACAGAATTTCATGTTTATTTTCTGACAAAGCAGAATCTAGTGAAAACTACAACCTGAAAGAGGAAAAGGATGACTTGCTGGGTATTGCAGAACTGGGAAATACTTTAGGTTTCACACCGACTTAGTGCACAGCCACTTTCTGGAGAAGTATTTCAGATGTGGATTATATCCTGGAAAGGTTGCTAAACCAGAGCCAAATTGAGCTCACTAGGACAGGATTTGGCCTGACTAGATCTACCTTTGGACTAAATGCTGAGGTCTGAACTCAGACAAATTCTCTTTGGGAAAAAAAGGAAAGCAGATAAAGGTCAAGTAGACAAGAGTCCAGCCCTGCTCCTCTCCTGTCATTTCATTTGCCTAAAATATATTTCTGTATTGGACCCCTCATGACCAGGCATATTTACTCCATCACTGCAGAGACTGATGCACTGCCCCCTGCCTCTATCCATCTAAGCCTCCTAAGTGCAGAGACAGCCTGATTCTTATCTGTCTGCTGAGTTAATAAGTTAAATTTATTCACACTATCATCCTTCATCCCATATTTCTCTCTTCTCTAACCTGGAAAGGTGGACTACAGATGATGTGTAACGGCCTTCAGGAACAGCAGGAAAAGGATGGGAAATACCTCATCCATGATGTGGATTGGCTTGTGGGGGCAGAATCCCAGTCCTATTTTGACTTTAAATGGGGAAAGGGAGGACTGAGAGCCTATATGTAGAAACACATAATACTGGCATGTCCCAGGAGGGTTTCAACCACATTGAGGAAACTCTAAATCCCCTGAGACTCAACTGAACCATCCCATTTCTGATCCCCTTCATCCTCGGCCAAATGAAGAGACACTATCCGGGGAAGCCAGATGCCAGATTTTAATCCTGGCTTCAGGAT
Organism: Tapera naevia; assembly: GCA_033556795.1. Taxonomy (NCBI): domain Eukaryota; kingdom Metazoa; phylum Chordata; class Aves; order Cuculiformes; family Neomorphidae; genus Tapera; species Tapera naevia. Next base: position 1,409,539 of record JAUMJJ010000063.1, read on the forward strand.
TAGTGCACGCTGCCAATTAAGCATCTCTGTCAATCTGTGCTTCAGTTTTCCTATTTGAAAAGATGAATGTAAGAAGCATCCTCTGCTTTTTTCCAGTGCTCTGCAACCTGAAAAGTTCCAGCAAAGTGATGAAGATGATTATTAATTTTCATCACAGTAGGACTTTACCCTGAAATAAACAACCTTAAAGATCAAGGTGTCTGCTCCAGATCACGTTGATTTAAGATGGGGCAATAGCTAAAATTCTCAGGCAGGGGAGTAGGCAGATCTGGCTCAGTTCCTGGTACTGTATGGTTTTTTTCAGTAAATAGAATCAGTAGACAACCGAGCAGCAAGACTGAACCCTAAAATCTAGGACCCAGTAGAATTTCTGTAGAGAAAAGCCCAGCAGACAAGAATGGCCAGATGTGCTCCAGCTGGTCCCAGGTGTGGATCCCTGAGGGAAATGGGCCCAGCGTTCTGCAGCGCCTTCTATTGGGTCTAACACAGCCTTCTGTATGTGTATTGGGTGTATTTTAAACATGAACCCAGCCTGAGCTGCAGTTGTGTTTATCCTCAGCTTTTCTCTATGTGACTACAAAGATACTGGCATGCCCTGTAGGTAGTACCGCTGTGACTGGGAGTTTCTCAAGAACTGCATGACACAGGGATAGGTTATATGCCATGGCATAGCCAAGAAGTCTACAAGTTTCTTGGCAGAAGGCAGCTGACAGAGGTTACCATAATATTACATCCTTCTCTGCCTCAGTTTTTCATTAGCAAAGAAGAATTAAAGTGCAGTTAAGACTGAGAAGTTACAGCTTTCTGTGGATTTAGGCTGGTCATTGCTCTACACTGCTCCTAGGCATTTCCTCACATAACTCTTCTGATGCTGATGAGGTGAGCGTTTCCTCCATGCTAGCATCACCCATACCCTCTGATTGCCCTAGCATTGGTCCTGCCCCATCAGTGGTACCACCAGAGGAGCAACACACATTGCCAGAAAATGTCTGGATTTTACACCAGCAAATAGTTCTAACAAACACCCACTTGCCCTATTGCCTTATTTCTGTCCTCTAGTTTTCCAAGGTCAACCTTTTTGGGGTCTTCTCTATGTGCTCTCACCCCGCTCCTGGATGTGAGGGTTACGCAAGAGGGCCTCTGAGGGCAAGGTCATCCTCATGAGTGGCAGAAAACAGGCAGGGTCCAGACTGCTTCCATTGCTGCTCATTTGTACTGGGGACCACGATTGATCAGAAAATCAGCTGGAGGTTAAAAGCACTGGTGCTAGCTGGGGAGCTAAGTGGGAGCCCCCAGGGAGACGGGATGTTTAGGGAGGGGCTGTGTGTGCATGCTGAAGCTCAGAGTTGCATGGGCACGTGGGTAGAGCAACGGTTGGCAAACAGAAAAGAGGGCTTTGAAATTCACTGGGTTACATATATACAGAAGCCAGAGCTTCTATAGAGTCCTGATGCTGCATACTTGCACATCCTGCAATCGTACAAACCAGGACTCATTTTTTGACCCCTGAGGCCAAGAGCCTGGACATAGCTCATGCTCACATGGTCGAATTGCCTATCTCTCAAAGTAAAACAGCCTTGCCGTGGTGCCTAATGCTCTCTCCTGAGCTGCAGTGGTGTTTGTTGGCTGTGGCCAAAACCTTACCAGAAAGTATTCTGAAGTGTGTAGACAGTGGTGCAACAGTGTTTCAGGCTATAATCTTGCCCTGGGGCTTTACTGGTGCAGAGGTGTCTACAGAGGATTAAGGAAAATCTGGTGCCTTTCAATGCCAATGCTCTTTACCTGCCCCATAGGAGCTTGGAACTGGGATGGCCAAACAGAGGGAGAGAAAGGGATGGACACCCAGGTAGCTGTTTTTTACAGTGAGCTCCAGGCTAGGATCGGCACTAGCTCAAGTCCAAGTGTTCCTTCTAGCATCACACAAGTGTATTTCTATTTCAGTGTCCTCCAACTCCTTACACACTTGGGTGTGATCAGCAGCAGAGAATGATCACAACCAGGACCCTTTGACAAGCCCTGGATGTACAAAATATTCAATGTATGCTCTCCTGCTGACTCCTTTCATAGCTTTGTACTCTTTTTCAATGATTGTGCCTCAGTTTCCCAAATCTGACAAACAACCTTGACACTACCCCAATGATGGGGATAGATTTCCCTGGCAGCAGCAGGAAGAAGGAAAGATTACACCAGTCCAATTTTGCAGCAACCCTGAAGAGCTCAGTTTTTGAATGCTGCAGTCTCAGCACAGTCAAAACTGGATTGGGAATGTTTCCCTTTCTGACAACCTTCAGCTCACAATTTTAGGCACTCAGTTTCCAATGCCCAGTGATGATGTCTTCTAAATTGCACACAGAAGGACCATAAATTGGTATTGCTCAAATTTGCAATTTTCATGTACCTCTTAGCAGAAAGAAGGCGGAGGTTCTTGTTGTACTACAACAGATGCCTGAAATATAGATCCTTTTAGTAAAACCGGAACCATGACCATCCCTTGCCTTAACTTCACTGTCCATAGAGTGAACAGCACAAGACAGCTTGAACTACACGATTTCACTAACTATGGGAGTAATTCCATCTACTTCTACAAAGTGGAATGAGGGAGTCTGAAGTCTTCAATGTCACAGTATTGTGGGCAAATAGGAACTTCTCAGTGGCACAGAGAAGGTAGAAATATCGGAGCTTGAGAAGAGTGTAGGACATTTCCATCAAGTTGGGCACAGACCCTGAAGGTGGAGAGAAACAAAAACAAAATAGAAGAATGATGAATATGTGCATTTCTACAGCACCTTCTCTCCAGGATTCTTGGGGGACATGGGGAACAGCAGTGAATTAAGACTCGTGATGCAGAAAGCCATCCTTTCTGACCCCAAAGTCTGAAGACAAACAAAAGGAAGTACTTTATCACATAGCTCCTAATTCAATTGGGGGACCCTATTTCCACAGGATGCTGTAGGTGCTAAAGGTATAAAAGAGTGCCAAAATGGATTAGAAAATTTCTGGAAGAGAAGTCCATCAGCTGTTTTTAAACACTATGGTCCGGATGCAACTGGCAGTCTCAGAAGTGTTTACTCTTCTCTGTAGCAGATGAGAAGGTACAGCTTGGGGAAAAGACTTTCCTTCAGTCTTTCATTGTGTGTCCAGATGGTCTTGAATGGACCTACATCAGGGTAATCCCCAGTATCAATACAAATTAGGAGGTGAATGGATTGAGAATAGCTGTGTGGAGAAGGACTTGGGGATTCTGATTGATAGATAAAAATTGACATGAGCTGGCAACATGTGCTTGCAGCCCAGAAAGCTAATCTTATCCTGGACTGCATCAAAAAAAGCACAGGCAGCAGGTCAATGGAGGGGTTTCTGTCTCTATCGTCCCTCAGGTGAGACTTCACCTGTAGTACTACATCCAGCTCTAGTGTCCCCAGCACAAGAAAGACACAGACCTGTTGGAGTAGGACCAGGCAATCCCATAAAATTTGTCAAATGGTGAGAGGGTTGGAATGCTTCTTCTGTGAAGACAGGCTGAGAGAGTTGGGGTTGTTATGCCTGGAGAAGAGAAGGATCTGAGGAGAATTAATTGCAGTCTTTCAATGTATAAAGGGGACATGAGAAAGGTGGAGAGAGGCATTTTGCCAGGCATTGCAGGGACAGGACAATGGGTAATGGTTTTAAACTGAAAGAAGGTGTAGTTAGTTTGGATATGATTCATTTTTATTTATTTATTTTGATGATGAGTGTGGTGAGACAATGGAACAGGTTGCTCAGAGAAATTGTGGATGCCCCATCGCTGGAGGTGTTTAAGGTCAGGTTGAATGGCACTTTGAGCAACCTGATTTAATGAAAATTATCCCTAACCATGTCAAGAGTACGGGCTGGAGTAGGTGATCTTTAGAAGTCCTTTCCAAGCTAAACCACCCTAAGATTCTATGATTCTATTAGTCTATGAACTTTGTTTCTTCGCTAAATAACTATTCTTGCATTAATTCAGGAGGTGGTTGAGTTGCTATCCCTGAAGGTGTTTAAAAGACAGGTAGGTGAGTTTCTTAGGGACATGGTTTAGTAAGGGGACAGGTACGGTTGAACTTGATGATCTCAGAGGTCTTTTCCAACCAGAGGATTCTATGATTCAATGAATCACAGAGAAGTGCCGAAACATTAGTAACCAGTCCTAAGCTACAAGAAATATGTCCAGACTGCTAAGAAAACCATAGGCACAGCCTGAAACTAAATGGAGTGCCATATGTCTCGTTCATGTCACTAAAATCCCCTATCGGAATAGATTGTCCTGATCCATGTACTCCTGTCCACACTGTGATCCATGGTGACATTGCAATGTTTGTGACAGTGGTCATTAGGATGGCCATCTACCATGACCCAAAACTTTGTGCAAGTCATGCCCTCACCCATGCAATGCCATGCCTAAAGAACCACTCTGCTGACCAAGGTGTGCCTGCCCACCCTGGAGACCTTCCGTTTCATTGCATACTCCTCACAGCAGAGACTGCCTTATAGGCTCCCTTGTAACAAATCCTAAGATATTTGAATGTAGACTGGCAGGAAGGGGAATGAAATCGTAGCACAGACGCTAACGAACTGGATTATTCCTTGCATATCATCTATCATCAGCCTCATGACAAGCAGTTCAGGATTTGCATAGAAGAGACAGATGTGTGCTTTTCCCCTTTTCAGTCTTTCTCTCCAGGAACACTTCAGAGATGTGAGATGGGAGAGAAGATGGCTTACTGGTAAGGAACAACCATGGGGGTTATTGGGAAGCAAAAGACTTCTCTCTTCTCACTTTTATTGGGCTTTATTTAATCACAGGAGATGATGGAAGATATTATGGAGTGCTTTGTGCAGCACTGAGAATGTGATGGTTTGGGGCTGGGGTTAGTAAGCTGTCTGTGTGCAGCCTTGATGAAGATGAAGGGTTGAAAAATCATGGTTTATATTTGTTCAGAGAAGGTCTAGGGTGATGCTTTATCACAAGAATGACAGCAGAGGCTGTGATTTTGACATGCTCCTTCATTTGTATGGGTTTTCCCTTCTGGCTCGGTGAACAGGCAGACAGGACTGGAGTGAGGAGCTGAAGGGGAGCTGGAGGTCTGCAGGAAACAGGCTGAACTTAGATTTAAGTTTCTACTCAAGACCCAAGACCTAGGAGGGGGACCTCAGCTACAAAGTCATGCGCAAGCAATTCTTCTGCTTCCTATTTCCTCCAGATAAATCTTTTGAGACTGTTCTCCTGCTTTCTGCCCAGCTCTGTTTAAAGAAACCTCAACACGAAGTAGCAGAGTGCACACCCCCAGGTGTTCCCAAGCAGTCCTGCAGTGACTAACTCACATGTGAAGCCCAAGGACCAGTCTCAGCAAGCTGTAAATGCAGGAGAGATGTGCAGTCCTTCTAGGAAGGTGCTAGGAGATGGGGATCATTGCCTTTTTCTGCCCAGAGGGTAGGTTAACCTAATACAGTGGGGTACAGTGGATGTCCTCAGGACATTACTTGGAGGGCCTGCCACACCACCACTTTCCATAGTGGTCTGAAATCCAACATGGGCTGGTTGTGAACGAAAGTCTCCACCTCCTGTGAGACACAGTGAGCAGATGGCCCTCCTTTTATTCCTAAAGAACATAAATTCACATGCCAGCTAAATACTAATTTGCCCTTTTGCTGTCTCTCTCCACAGACTGTGTCTATAATACTTGAATGAAACAAAGTAGGGGCTGTTCTTTGGCTCTGAGATCAAGTACGACACAGCTTGCAGCCACACTCCTCAACTCTCTTCTTCTGCGGAATGGGCTGACCCCATCCCGCAGACCTGTGGGAGACAGTCCCTTGGCTCAGCCATCCACCAGACTGTCTCCTGGCACAGTCCTGGGCCAAAAATCACGCCAGGGAGAATGCAAATAATTAAACACTCCAGGTGATCTTGGGACCTCACTCATGTCGGTACTTGATCTGTCATTTATTTACAACAATAGACGTAGCCTCAGAAGGAGTGAATGGACATCAACAGCAAAGGGTTTGTCCTCTTGGGTTTCAGTGGAAGAATTGAGAGCTGGTAGAGATCTACCAACAGAGAACAGGAGTCCTGTCTGCCTGTTCACCGAGCCAGAAGGGAAAACCCATACAAATGAAGGAGCTCTCCCGATGGAGAGCAAATCCAAGTGCTACCTCTGCTGGTTCAGGTGGATCTTTACTTTGGAGCAACTTCAAGGGGGAATCTTGTCCTTGTCTTAAACAGTTCTGCAAATAAATTGAGAACTTTGGTTCTGAGAGAAGCCTGTGAACGCTGCCAGCCGTACTGTAGCTGATTAGGGCGTTTCTTTAACAACCCAACACACCTGATCACAGCAACCACATGAGGGAAAAACATCAACGCAGCTCTTACTTTTTGTCAAGGCTACGCTCTGGAATCTTACAAAGGGCTGGTAAACATGAATAGGATGAATTTATCCTGGTTAGGCAAACTGAGGCATAATGTTTTCTGCCATTGCTTTCCGTAAGAACTAGATTGCTGCTTTTTCTCTCTCCCTCTTCTTCCTTCCCTCCTTCTCCTTTGCCTTTGCAAAGTGCGACAGCATGGGGATGAATCGCCTGATTGTGTGCTCCTCTTTCCCCCACCACGCCGCACCAACAGCAGGGTTGGGGGATGGAAAAGAAGCCCAGCTGCTTCTTGTGGGTTGTTCTCTCTCCACCCACCAAGCACTTTAAATCAGACACAAATTAACACCAACTCCCGGCATCTTTTATTAATCGAGTTGGCTCCCTGTTAGTTTGCTTTACTTTTACCTTCTATTTTAATATTTCTTTCTTTATTTCCAAGACCACCTTCCTGAAAAGCATACCTAACAATAACAGCAATACACTAGTTGAGCAGGGATGGCTGTTGAGCTGTTACATCTAGTGAACGTCTCCAGTTTCTCAAGCTTTAAAACATGCAACATGCCCCAGTAGGGGACAGCAATCCCTTGAATGTCTCATATTTATGCAATCTTTTCCATCCATACTGTTCCCTAAGGATTTCTCAAGATGAAACCCCATGCACACAGTAATGAACCTGATGAAATGCAGTCACCTTTAGGGTACAGTGCATCTGTCATTTATCGTCTGATAAGAAAGTTATGTAAGATCTCTTATCCCAGCATATATGAAATTCAACTGCCTCATGGCGGACGTAGTGGAGATAAAAACCTGACTTCTCTGTAGCCACAGGTGACAACTGTCTCCAGCAGCTGCACAGTGACTTAAACATAGGGAGGTGCTTTCACACCCTGGAAAAGACGGTACCAAAAGGGTCACTGACCCTCACTATGAATGGGAACCAGGACCAGAATCTGAAGAACAGCCATCAATAGTCATAGCATCATAGAATCATTAAGGTTGTAAAAGACCTCTAAGATCATCCAGTCCAACCGTGAGCCCAATATCACAATGCCTAAATCATACCATGAAGGTTCACACACACAAAACTTCATGGCTTAGCTTTGGAGACCCAAGAAATAAAGTACTGAGAAAGAGTTGCCATGCCTGGGCCTTCAGGAGCAAAGATGAGATGGGTTGTAATCACTCACTAACCTCCTTTGATTCTCACATATTTGAGAAACAGGAACACTGGAACATATGTCCTTCAAAGCCTGGTAATGACTAGGTCTTCCCAGTTTTGCAAATCCTCTGCTCTTTGTGTGCCCTGTCCCTCTTATACCCCTGTCTTGTCAGTCCCCACCAGCAATATGCTTGGTGGAGGCAAGATGCAAGGAGCAAATTATGGGTTTCCTGCTGGAAGGATCATGTTTAACACGGGATTAGGTTGGCTCCTCTCTGCGCTGTGTATGACTATGTTTGCCAAGCCACTCCATGCAGCATGCACCATTCGGCAACTGTCAAACCTTTTGTGGATTTCCGTCTCTGCAATATTCGTTTCTTAGCAACTCTGTTTGCTTTTAGCAAAAACAAAATGTCTCTGCCTGTAGCATGCTATTTTGAGCAGAAACGGTGCTGTTTCAGGTCCACACTAGTCAGAGGGACCCTGGTGAAAATGGTCCTGTCCGCCCACTCACTCTTAATAGCACTGGGTGAAATTCTTATTTGTTTCTTTGCTGTTTCACCTGCCGCAGGGAAAGCATAGCAATCCTCGACACGGATTGTGGCAAACAGTTAATACTGCTACATTGCTTTTCTATGGTCCTTGCCATTCTGGGGATCTTGAAGAATATTGTATAACTCAGGTAATAAAGGTACAAGTCAGCAGCAAATTTTACAGCTGAACAAAGTTTCAGCAAGAAAATGCAGTTAGGTGAACCCTGTGCACTTTATTGGAAATGTCTCTTGTCTTGCAAGCTTTGATTGAATCCAGCTCTACAGGAAGCTTTCCTAGCACATCCAGCTTAGGATAAAGATGACTAAACTTGTAGGTCCAAACACGGTCCCTGGCAACAGCGATTTATACCTTTGAACAAAAGGAATGGAAGGAACATGAGGGTCACTGTGTCATTGCAGGATCCATATTTCTCATTTTTTTTTGTTTTCAGTGATAGAACCATTGGTTTCAATCCCACCAAAATGATACAAAGCCAGTCTTTGCTTAGACAAAAAAAAAATAACTGGTCAGCTCTACTCACTTACACCTCTATAGAATAAATCTTTATCCTCCTTCTTGAGTCATCAGTAAGGTTAAGGACATGCAAACTCATGTTAAATAGCATCAGCAACTCTTCAGATTATGATTTAAGGATTCTGATTGATTGGAAAGTAGTATCAATTAAAAACTAACCATGTAGAAATGGTGCCTCATTTTACATGCTTGGGAAGAAGCTGTACAGGAGCTCAGAAAAACAAATGGGAAAAGCACCCCAGCCATCTGGTTGAAGGCATTTAGCATCATGGTAAGAGAGAGGGATGAATGGGAAGTTGATCTTTTACAAAGTGACGATCAACTGTACTTGAAACACTACAGCAATATCAACTCTCCCACCCACCACAAGAAACTCATTTCTAGATGTTGTGTTCACAGCTTGAGTTTAGCTATGTACATCACCCTGAAGGTACCCTGCACATCTGAACAGCTCAGAATATTTAGGATAGGATAGATATCTCACCTCACCAACCCAACCTACCCCCAGGAAGGCTCTTTTACTTATCGTCTCCATCTCTTCATGCCCATGGGAATAGCTGATCCTCTGGGGTATACTTTATCCACCTTTCAAGTGAAGAATAATGGTAATTTTCTGTATGAATCCAGAAATGTCAAAAAGCTGGTCAAAACCCAAGGAAGATGATGAATAAAAAATAGACTTGATTATTAAAGATCGGTAACTGTCAAAACTAAAGATGCAGGAAGCGAAAAAAGGAGATAGCATAAGTTTCTCAGTAACTCCAGAATTAATATCTTGAGTTCATCATGTCTCAGGAGGCCTCTGGTAATCAGTGGAGCTAGAGATCGAACTCAAGCAGTGTGGGAACTTGCCTATTTTATAGCCATTTTCTTAGGAAATAAATACCATCCATCTTTTATTATAGATCCAAAGTTATTCACTGAATCCAAGAAGCCTCACTGACGTCAGCGGGGCCAGGAATCCATCTCTTCAGTCCTGAATTCAATGCCTACATATTGTTTTCATGCAGCTGTAAAGACTTCTTTTATGCATCTTCTTGATTTTTCTCTCGCTCATTCATCCTGATTCATCCTCCTCTGCTTGGAGCTCCTTGAATATCCTGTAAGAAGCCCACACACTCAGACATATTCTTGTCCAAGCCTACATCGCAGTGTATTTGTCCAACTAATTTTTACTGAAATAAAGTTCCTGCTTTGCAAAATTGCCAAGAGCAATTGTTTTGGTGAATCATAAATACTGCAGAAAGTTAAAGTTGGTTCAGGTTATTTGTTTCTGCCTTTGGCAGATCAAGCTGTAAAAGTACATGCATTCCTCCAGAAATCTGAATTTTTATTTCAGTAAATAAACTACATTGGCAATAGCCTTTAGTTAGGAGATCTCTACATTTTAACCTGACAAAAGATCACATATCTGCAAACATGTCTGTTAATGGATTCAGGAAAGGCTGCTTCAATCTCAGCTTGTTTGGCATCAGTTTGGTGAGGCAGTTTAAGAGCTGCATAGACAAAAGGGTCATGGCTCCGTTGAGGAGTGACCAGATCTTGGTGGGTGAATCTTCTTTGGGACAACAGGATCTCAATCTCAGTCTCCCCTGCCTGAGATGAAGTACTATAATATACATCTGATACAAGGTGAAGTACTTTGGCCTGCACTCTGGGAGGTGACTCTGCAGCAAGTCATGACCTTGCCCTTCCTAGGGGTCATCATAGCTGTGGAAGGGGTGGTAAAGTAGATGTGTGCTTGCATCCCCACCTCTCTGCTCAGCACGCTCACCTAGCTGTCAAGCCAGCCTCTTCGGGCCAACAAATGACGCAGAGGAGGATGCAGGAAGATCCCAGAGCCAGAAAGAGAGGATAGAGTGGGTCACTATAACTTGTAGGTTGAACTAGGGTATAGCAAAGTACAGTTTATTTTATCTGAAGGCTTTTTAAGGAGAAGTATGCAAGTTGCCCCAAGACTTGAGAAAACAGGGATTTTCAGTCTGGCTGGAAAGTGATACAACGCTCTTACCACTAGTTTTTTATGTTGAAGATGCTGCCTTCCATCTGGAAGATACTCAGTATAAGTTATACCATTGAACTAACTTTAGATGACTAAAACACAGAGGCACAAGTCTGAGCTGACTACTCAAAGCTCCTTAAGCTGTCCATGGAATTTTGTCCAGAATTTTGGACATGCCACTGTGACCGAAAATCTTGATTAGTCTTGCATCGGTACACAAGTTTTCATGGATACATTTGTGAATGATTACTTTCCTCTTGCCTTTGTGAGGAGACATAAGTTTCCATGGACAAATTCACCAGCAGTGCTGCTTAGTGAGGACAACTGATGGGAAGACAGAAACTGGACCCCAAGACAGAAATCCAGACCCCATCCCAGGACCATGTGCAAAAATTCTTATTATTTAAGCCAATGTGATTTATTAGAGCAAACTCTAGGTCTGTTCCCTAGTACCAGTGGCAGATCACTATCTTCTTAAGCAGATACCAATTAAGAGGCCCAGTAAGCTGTGCTTTAATACAAATAATGTGTAAAGATAACACTGTCATATTTCATAATATGATGACTGTAATTCCACTCTTATTAAAGAGCAATTGCAGTGTAATTATGATAAGTATGTTCTCTGACACACTTTAATACCATAAATAAAAATGTAATATAATTATACTCCATTACAATATATATTAGTATTGCAACATAGTTGTACAATAATGTAATAATATAATGGGTAATTATAGGACTTATTACATGTATTATTATTTTACGTATGTGCACACACATGAACACACACCCTCAAGTGTTACAGAATAAGTGTCTGAATGCTTCACGGTATGGCTGAGAATAGTACTGTAAATGTCACTGCAATGCTGTATATTCAATTCAGGTAACATAAGGACACCAGAGAGCTAACACAAATCATTCACTCATGCAGTTAGTATTCTTATTATATCAACAGAAATAATTATTGATTGAAAAAAAAAACCCCACAGTGTAATTAGATTTTAATTGCAATATAATTCTACTGTAATTACACTTTTTTTATTATTATTTGGCTTGACCAATAACAATCAAATTAGTGAGACATTGTTCTCATCACTTTAAAAGACTGCATTATTGTCTAATATTGCACAGCCTCCCAAGAGAAGAGGATACATCATTGATCAATTAATTCAACCTAAACCTGGATTAGTGTTGGAAAATTAACTATAAAGAGGAACACTGCTAAATAGTCCTCCTGAACTCTTCATGTCTCTGGTGTCTCCAAATCACTGACACTTTAAAAATCTGAAAAAATACTGAATGGACAGACATGATACTAAAAGATGGGCCCTTACCCTCAGTTTAACATCTTCTGCCAGCTTTTAAGGAGGTCTACTTTGTCTCTATTTGAAAGTGTTGCAGTGTTTAGAGTAAAAAAGGAACATTATTCTACATAATTCTTCATTACTTTCCCCAAATCCCACTCAGTTTAGGACTGTTGCCTACCCAGAGAGCATGAGATAGATTATTCATGCTTACCCCACCTTGCAAGATGCAATGCTATGAGCAGCCCTGGGTCCCTCTGAAGTCAGTGGTATTGAAGATATTGCTCCACAGAAGCTCTGAAGAGAGTTATGTTATTTCTCTCAGTGACAAGAAAGGGTTGGAGGCCTCCCAAATGAGGACAATTATCCTCAACCTAAGAACACTTTTGAGTTTAAAGCATTGGGATATACAATTAGTACCCTCCCTTCCTCCATTTCCCCTCTTATTTCCTATTCATTAAAAAAATAATAAAAATCAAACTGAATGAAAAAGTTGGAAAGGAATGAAATCCTGTGTGCCTCCCGGTTACTCTGGATGATACGGTAACCATGGCAACAAGCAGTTCAAGAGAACTCATTTACCTTTGATTTTTCCATTTTTGTCTTAATGTTTACAAGAAATAATGGAATTTTTGTCTCCAGTCCATCTCCTGTACGGGGCAGTGATTACTGGTCAAAAGGCTTTGTCCAAGTTTATCATGAACTGTTCTCTGCCTTATTCTTTACTTGCATGAGGGCACAAAGTAGTCCCAGCTGAAATCAGGTTGACCATGACATTTTTACCACCCATTATTACAACCCTCCAAGAAAACAACAAGATAGGAGGTTGGAAGATGTGTTGGACACACTTCTTGAACTGATCAAGAAGCATGTAGCAGTATAACACTGTGGCTCATCATCACGGTATGCCCTACAGGCTAAACATCCTGGTGGGCTTCAGGAGGGATCACACAGATCCACAGGGGCACAATCCATCTATGGTTTCAGAACACGTTTGTTCAGACACAGTTTCCAGCTCAGAAAAAATGAATTCTTAATTCAGTGACTGTTGGTGAATGGTTGCAGGAGCGTGGACATGGCTCAAAGGAGGAGCTCTGTGAATCCGCCCTGACAGAAATCAACTGAGCTGGGCTGTGATGAAAAAGTACTGAGCACTTTGCCGAGTCACGCTGACAAGGAGGGAGGCAGTGAGAAAATCCCCAAGAGAAGGTCAAGAAGACCTTGTGACTGTACAGATAAACAACTTAAGAAAGTAGGCTAGGATGAGACCCAGACCCGAGCATATAGCAGTAGCTGCAAGTAGGAGGAGCAATTAGGAGGAGCAAGTAGGAGGAGTATGATAATGTAACCTTTAGAGCTAAGCCAATGATTGCTAGTAGGAGGGACATGCTAATATAACTTTTAGAGTTAAGCTAATGATTGTAGGGCCTTTGGAGCCAAGCCAATGATTGTAAGACAAGTGTATGTAAGGGCCAATGATTGTTAGACAAGCCAATGATTGTTAGACAAGTAGACATGAGTTAAGTAGACATGAGTTATGGTATAGACGTGAATGAGCTTTGCAATAAACCAGAACTTGCTTTACCACTCACATTGAGTCTACTGCATGATTCTCCTCGTTCATCACAAGTGACTGCTGGAAGGGAAGTGTACATAAAAAAAAAGGATTTTACTGTGAGGGTGGTGAAGTGCTGGAACGGATTGCTTAGAGAAGTCGTGGATGCCCCAGGTTATATGGGGCTGTGAACAAAAAGAAAATGTCCAGTCCAGTAAAAAGTGTCCCTGTCTGTGGCAGGGAGGCTGAAATTAGATCCCTTCCAACTCAAACCATTCTAGGATTCTATGATTCTATGATTACTTTACACTTACTGTTTCTTGCTTTATTGTTCTCATTGGCATCTGCTATTGGCACTTGTTCCACAGACCATTGGTCTCACCCAGCATGGATGTTAAGGATTTTTTTGTCCAAAGTCACATCCAGCCTTCAAAGTTCCCGTGTGTCTTGGTGAACAACAGTGTTGCAAGGCGAGGAGGGATACCAACAGAGGGGCTGAACCTGAGTGCCTGGATCAGCATTCGGCGAAGACTCCAGCCAGGTCCCCAAGTTCAGAAAGGATCTCTGGTGAGAACCCATGTCTGGTAAATACAAGGCAGTCTCTGGCCAAATTGTGTGGTAAACCATACCACTGTGGTGATGGACTGTTCATTTGTCAGTCACTCAGTCTGGAGCCACTGAGTTGCGTCTCCAGAGCTGGGAATGGTTTGTGAATGTTCACAACGTTCCAAAGAAACCTGACACAAATACAATGGCATAGACAATGAGCTCAGAGTCATGGCCCAAAGCCTGTCAATGCAGAGGTATTCAAGCCTGACATCTTGCTTGGGTTTCTTTTTGAAAAAATGAGCTGATTTCAGGCCACGACTCAAAGCAAAATTTCAGGATGGTGAGGCCATACTGTGCAGGCACCAGATACACCCAGGTTCTCCAGGCAAACAGCGTAACTCTCAATTGAAAGGATTAAGTCCAGCAAAAGAAATCTTTTGATTTATGGGTTGTTTGAGGACTTTTCTTTGGCCAACAAACCCCACAAGGAGACATTGACAGGGAACTTGCCTTCTACTGCTTTGACTTTTGCTCTTTCTCACCTTGCCCAGCAGAAAAACTACGAATACATAAGGCAGAAAAACCCTTAACCTGCCTTAGGACTCCAGCTCTGCCTTCTCTCCTAAGTACGCAGGCAGACTGCAGCAGCTACTAGAGAGGGGCCAAGTGTTTTCATGTTTCTCCCCAGAGCCAGGAGATTGTGGCAGAGTCAGATTCTGTGCTAGGGCTTGGGCTTGCAACCAACGCTGACACTGCATTGCAGCACTAGGGAAAGTGGGGAGGGAGGAAAGCTGACGTGCACCCTGCAGGGAAAACAGCACAGGCAGGATCCTCCTGCCCATCTCTGATGAGAATCCTTGTCAAAGAGGGCTGTGGTCTCATAGCACCTTGTCACAAAAAGCACAGGAGAAGGCTAGCACTGGCAGGTAAAAAAAAAATCTACAAATACCTCCCAAAAGTGCATAAATCGTAAGCCTAGCTGAGCTGGCAATTCTGTTTCCTTCCACAGACACTGTGCTACCAGTCTAACTCATTACTTTATTGAGTGCTGTGGGATATTCGGAGTGTGAGACTGCGCTCTTAGAACATACACCACTGTCCTACAGTCAATTCCATTCTTGTTCAATAGAGAGCAGATCAAGCTATTAAAAAGAAAACCCTGCCAGAACCAATAACTGTACAAGGCATGGTGTTATGCTAAGATGCTGCTTCAATAAATTATCAGCTAAGAAGAGCCTGGATCCTTTAATACTCCAGGGATTCATGGCTGTGCAAACCTATATGTGTATACAGATAAATGCAGTTAAACAGATATACTATATGCTCGTCAGAGGATTTTCTGTGTAACATGAAATGACACATTTAAAACACCCCAGGTTAAAATTGATACCTACTGACCCATCTCCAGAGATGAAAACTGCCACATTTTAGGGACATTCTAGTTAAAGAATGGAGAATCCTAGATGTCAACTTCCCTAAAACTGCATTTATGTAAAGGAAGATCAGTAAAGAATGATTTATTGTTGTGAAAACCTGGGACTCATTTATGCTGTCAGATCATGGTACCTGCTGAAGGCAACCTTCTGAAGAAGAAACGAAAGGCTGACTGGAAGGAGATTTGTCAGGACTGCAGGCAGAAACTAGAGAAAAAATAAGAAAGCAAATTTCACTCTGGGAGGGAAAATTATTTTATTTGAATTTACTTGAAGAAAGATTGGAAGGATGGAGGAAGAATAGGTCCACTAAGAAGTCCAGTGGGACTTCTTTCCCCTCAGCACAAGATCTCAATACTATCAGCCTTCCTGCAGGCCTTGAGGAGTCTGTCTACATGGACTGAGTTTTT
This sequence comes from Tapera naevia, assembly GCA_033556795.1. Lineage (NCBI taxonomy): Eukaryota > Metazoa > Chordata > Aves > Cuculiformes > Neomorphidae > Tapera > Tapera naevia. Next base: position 1,425,403 of record JAUMJJ010000063.1, read on the forward strand.
TCCAAGAGTGTGGGTAGTAGTTTCCAGAAATCATATAAAGGTTGATTCCCAAAGGAAAGACCTCAGCTCTTCTTGATGGCCAAACCCTTCTGAGTGTCCTGAGCTGGGCCATCTTGTGACCTGACGTTTTTGTTATTGAGATATCCCTGAATCCTTGGTTACATTAAAAGGGGTTCAGTGGAGATCTGTGAGATAAATTCCTCGTAATTTGAAGGGATCCAAATTCCATCTCAGAACTGGGATAAGAAATCAGTTAAAAATTTCCTCTAAGATCTCAAGAGTAGTGCAACTGGCTACAACACCCACCATTGTGTTTACCCATCACTCACTTCATCCTTAGCCTTTTCAAATGCTCAGAGTATCTTTAGTGAATTAAGCTGTCAGGACCATGAATTTTACTGTTACATCTGCAATAATTCAAACAAGGCAGGCTAGGAAATGAGAAAAAGGGAGGATAGCTATGAACAACTGATTGAATATTAAGTCAAAGAAAAATAACATCACCTGCCCAAACATCAGCCCCACTTTTCTTCCTTCCTCAGTGGACTCCCCAGCTGAACTACCGATCAGCTTCGACTCATTGCCTGGCTGATGAACTCTGAAAGATTGCAGCCTCAAGCAGTTATCTTCCAGGGAGTATCCTTGCATTTTTCTGCACAGCTGTAATCAGATATGAAGCTTCTTGGGGATGTATTATCACAAATGACACTCTGCAGAAAGGAATTGTGTTGCAGCACCTGCTGCTTGCAGATATAAGTCCTCCCTCTCTTCCTAGTTGTTGTTACTATTATTATTACAGATTCATAAGACCGTGACTTGGAGGGTCACAATTTTTCTGGGAGACGCAAACTCTAAAAATGATGTATTCTTGCTTTCCACGTCTCCCTTGCCAATAGTAGGATGTTGACATGATTGAATTCCTGGGGAGGAAAGTCGGGGAGTGGGGGGAGGCAATGAGTCCAATGTGACAGTGGAATTGAATTCCTGTATCTTGAGCTGGAACAGAATTTACCATCAATAGTGTTTGTAAAATAAAACAATGCTGGCACTTCTGTTTAATGCTGGAGCTTGTATGAATCCTGTTTAGTTTTGCTTGTTGGCTTCCTTCTTCCTGAGAACTTAGCTTCACCAAAAATTGAGGGAGTTGCTTTTGCGGTGCTGCAAAGATACAGTTTTCCTTCTGGAAGAGCCTGTTTACAAGAAGATCTGCTTTCCTGGGAAAGCCATGGCAGAACAGCTCAACTTCTCTGTGTCCTGGAAAGGTGCCATTGTAGGAAGTTGGCTAAGGGGAAGTTGGAATGAAAAATGAGGAGTTTCATTTCTAGAGGACTGGCTTGATTCTTGTTTGGACCAACGAGGAAAACCAGGAATTTTCTGTCTCCTTTTCATGGCTCCCTGATGGATTTTGTGGTCCCTCCTCAATTTCTGACCAAGCTGATGCTGGTGCTTCAGAGACCCCAAGACAAACAAGTAATAGCAGCCCTATTGATGATATTCTTCAGTGAGACTGAGAGACTTTGCCTCTGCCACCTGAGATTTGGTCTGAGAGAAAAAAACTGAGGAAGGATAGATGGAGTCCAGCTTCCTTTTGCTTGCACTGTGTGTTTTAATCTCCACAACTTTCAGTCCCACATCTTCTGGAGGCATGAAAATAAGCTTCCAAACAAAGATCTTCTGCTGGTATAAACCAGGAAAATTCTAACATATCAAGCAAGCAGCAACATTTCAAATGAACTCATTGTTTTTTAACAGAGAACCAGAGAGAGCAATTTTCCTTTCTTACAGTAAAACAATACTTCTCTTTGGCAATTCAAAGAAGAAAAAAAAAATCATGCCCCAGAATTCTAAATAACTCTTGATCCCTGCAAAACAAATAGCCTGGCTTGGTGCTCATACACTACCAATGAACCAAGAAAACAGTGCTCTGGAGAATCCTGCTTCACACCCTCTGAGACTTAACAGCAGTGACTGCTCAGTACAATAATCCTAAAAAAGAGCTGGTCATTTTCCAACAGCTAATGACAAGTTTGTTAGTTAATGGCCCAGATCAAAGCCAAGGGCGATTAATGATCTAACAAACCAGTCCATGAACTGGTGATGAAGACCAATTATAATCCGTATCAACAGCCCCCACCAAAGAATCACCTTGATTAGTCTTTTTCTTCCCTCTATAGGGTCCAGGACAAGCAAGGGGCTATTTCAGGAAATTGTTTGCTCCCTGGAAATCAATAACCAATCAACACCTGGAGTTTATTCTGAAAAAAATGCATATGCCAGAAAACAAACCTTCTAAGAAACAGTCTACCTAGAAAATAAATGAATCCAACACGTAATGTGATTTGCCTTAGACTCAACTTTTCAACAGCTTGATCAAGGGGACTATTATTTTTCTTTAAAACTCTTGCCAAAAAATACATAATGCTGGGGAAAAACATATGTAAGTGGAAACCCGTTTCCTAAGGTATGATGCTGACTGAATGACCAAAGTGAGCTCTTTCGCTGTGACAGTGAAAAACTTATCTGAAAGAAACATGTATAACACAAGGATGTTATTTTAGGAACTAGAAAGTTCACAACAAACTTCCCAGGTCCTTAAAGAACCCAAGACTGGAAGAATAGCATTGAATTATAAACAACATAGGATGAAAACTACTTCATCTCCCCGCCTCTAGAGGCGTTTCACCTTGCAGAAAGAATCCCTGAGAAATGACCTTCCAATTTACTTTTAGAAAACTCCCAACAATAACAGCCCAGTGCGTTATTACCCATCTCTCTAGGAAAAGCTCTGTCATGTCTAGTTTAGACATCCTGCAGTCTAAGCCAACTAAGTTTTGTCCTGTAGATTCAGAGACCTACCTTATTTCCTTTGTTTATCACAAGTCCTCCTTTACTCCCATACTTGGCAAATCAGTCTCATGTCTCCTCTTGTTGTACTTTTCCATAGACTGAAAAGAATCCTATTTATCTACCTATTTATTTATTTATTTATGCTTCAACATTCGTGGTGTCTTAATCTAAACTTCGAACTCACCAGCTCATAAGTGAGCCCTACTAGAAAAGCCTAATATTCTGTTTCCAGCAGTGCCAATAGGAGATGCTATTTGGGGTTAACACAAGGTTTTTGGCCCCTCTCTCCTGTTCAAAATCAAGAGTTGTTTCTTCTCCGGCATTAGAGAAGACTCTGCCAGGTATTCCTTTCAGTATCCACTTGGTTTCATCATCAGCCAACTTCTTTAGAGGGCACCTTTGGATATCATACTGCTTTGATGCATTCAGTTCAAGAAATAGTGTTAAAATATCACTCAGGGGTTCTCCTCTATATATTCAGCCAACTGTATGTCACTTAAAGTATCTTTTTCCTACTGTGCCTTCTTTCCAGAAATGAATACTGTAGTGTATACCAACCCCTTTCCAGCATGGAATAAATGGAAATGGGAACATGGAAAAAAGGAATTTGTTAGGAGAAAGGTAGCATGACCAAGTGATAGTTTAGATGTCAGTAGTCAGGATGAAAAGGCTGTTAAAATGTGTGTGCAGCAGGATTGGGGTGAAATAAATTCTTCTTTTTTAGGAAAACATCTGCAGCTGATGTCCTTTGTTTCTGCTAAGGCTTATATGTGAGGCCCCTGCTAAAAGTATGAAGGGCTTCAACTCCAAAAAGTCAGCACTTACGCGGGATTTACTACTGGTTTTAATAGTAACCATGTTGAAGGGACAGAGACAGGAAGAGTGATACAAGAACATAAGCCTTCAAACACTCAAGAGAGAATGATAACGATCTCCTAAAAGCCATTTAGCTCCCCAAAAGGCTGCACGACCTTGATGTTGTGAACAGAGGATGATGATGACGGTGACTTCAAGGTTTGGTTTTGATTTCACACCTAATTCTGCCACCAGCCTCAGTCTTTGGGGGTAACAGTGGATACAGTGCAATGGTGCAGTCTGCATTGATGGCATCAGCCCAACCTAGCTCTGACTGCTTGAACCGCACTGGTGTAAATCATCTCTCATCCCCCTACGACAATGTGAGTCACTGATCCTGGCACTTGGCTGTCTTGGCAGGTCTCCCAGAATTCATTGCATGGCTCTCAGCAGTCAGAGGATGCTTTCAATGGGATTTGTGGGTAGAGGTATATTGACTTCTCTATGCCTTGGTTTCCTCATATGCAGAACAAAGCTAATACTCCTTACCCATTCTTTAAAATAAGAAAGGAAAACCTTCATCAAAAACTTAGCCAACTGTGGTTCATGTAGTGCCTTGTGATCCTGTGGAGGAGAGGACTCTAGGAGAGAAAGTCAAGTTATATGAGTAGTCTGAAAAGTGTCTCCTCCACATACTGTCAATTGGTTCACACTGACTTAATCTCTCAACTCTGTGGAGCATCTGCTTGCTCAGAATTAGCTCTGGGGATGTTAAGCCCAATTCACATTACATTTGCAGCCTGCAAGGTGAGGCACTGATCTTATTCACCACCTGGAACTGGTTAGAGGCTATTGTCTTATTTCCTTTTTTAAAGACTGAGCTGTCCTGCTAAGACTGTTCCTACTTGTCTTATTTCTTTGTTCCCTGATGATCAATTTGACTACCTCTTCTTCCACCGATTTACAAATCTTTATAACACAACAGCCAGATACTATTACTGCCAAACTTTTTAATATCAAGTTCCCCTCCACCACTACTCCATCTAATGTTTATTAATTAACTTGTTAATAACCTCCAATTATTCTGTAAATAAATGAATGGCTGAGCTGCCTCTGTGTAGTTCTTTCCTCCTGCCAAGCGGCTCAGTACCAAATTCACCAGTTCACAGTCTTTGCAACAGAAATTTTAATAGAACAAATTTGTAGCCAGGGATAGGCTTTTTGCTGTTGCCCAAGAACTACCCATTTTGAATGCTCTGAGAATAGAGCAGTATTAGAACTGCTGCTAGTATTCTGAGCTTCAAGAGGTTCGAGATATCATGACAGATGTCCCCGCCGCAGTCACATTTGTAATACCATAGCTTTGGTATAGGCCTACAGAAGTGCTGTGATCCATGCCATGCCACCAAATTTAGGATGGGTTGCCATCAGCTTTTCTGTTTTGGACACATGTAGACCCAGTGGGCCAAAGTCTAATCTCATCTCTACCGGCAGAAACAGGGTGGCTAAAGAAACATGAATGGGATATGTATTTCTCTCCAAAACAAGATAACAGATTGGAAACTCTGATGAAAGGCAGAAGATCAGAGCCTGATCTTGATTCCCAGGTGTGTGACTTCCTGGGTGCTCTTGGGTAAGTCACTTAGTTCTGGGCCTTGGCTGTTCCATCTATTAAAAAATGCACTGTGGGGTACCAAGTCTTCCTTAGAGCATCTCAAGCAATGCTTTAATGTCTCACATGAAAAGCTCTGCAGGAGGGAGCAGCTGTTACTAGCAGAATCACACCAGCGGATGTGAGTGGGTATGCAAAGTCCCAACTTTCTCTATTATCTGCCCTCTCAATAGCAGTACTATAGTGCCCTCCAGCTCTGTCACATAAGTGGTTGGCCTGAATGTCCCCAATCTTAACATGATCAGACTCAAAACACTCAACACAGGTAGAGACTACTGTAACTTTACAGATTCAAGCAAGGAGATAAAGAAGCGTTGAGGTGGGTTCATTGTTGGCATGGGCTCCAGATAAACCGGTGTTTGTTCCTCTTTACTGAGACATGGGTCGTCCTATTGTACACATGGTCAAGGCTCTACCTGTTCTGCAGAGACAAGAGATACTCCTCAGTCTCAATTTCAGGTCCTGTTTGCTGTGACTCACTAGCAAAGTCACAAAGTGTCAGTTATAGGAGATCTGTTCTGCCCAGGGCTCAGTCCTCTCCCAACAGATCCCAGAAATCAATAGTAAAATTCTCTCTGATTTTAGGAAAAAAACACATGGTACTAATTTCTTGCTTTCCCTCTTCAGAAGGAATCATTTACTCCTCTCTCTCTCTGGAACAGTTGGATAAATTTTTCACCACTGCACTGATGGAAGGAACGTCTCTTCTTAATAGAAGCAGATGGAAAAAATATGAGGTCATTCGGTCACAAATGAAAAACTTGCCTACTCTAGTAGTTTAATGCCGTTTTGCCTGGTCCTTTCTATGATTAGATTATTACTTATTCACTTATTCATCTATTTAATCATATCAAGGGAGGGTGCCCTACATGACCTTTCTGGGTACTTGCTGATTCCTTTGTTCTTTTATTCTGCTTTTAACTGAGATTATTTCCATACAGGTTCCTTTCATAATGAGCCTTGAATTATTTTACTTTACCATCCATAAGGTGCTCTATGGTTTGCTGGTGTGTTCCTTTCTACTTGAGCTATTCCTGCAGGAGACATTACTCTTAAGTGACTCAAAAGAATCAGCCATTTGCAGAGTCCTGGGTTTTAAGGGTAGTTGGACCCTTCTCTTTCTTGCCTTCTGAATGGTGGTTCCTTAAGACATTACACTCATCCTGAACTTTTTTGGCTTTTATTGGTGTGTCTTTTAGAACTAATACAAATTAAACCAAGGGGTGCAAAACTTGGTAGGGCATTAAGCTCCAGGATACCCGGACTCTCCTCATGGCTCTGACAGTTTTTTCCACAGAGTCTAGTATTTCTTATTTTTAATAAACTTTACCTGAGCGTCCTTACCCATAAATTGAAGATTTCTCTGTTTAAGTGTGGGGAGTTTTATCTAAAGATGAAACCAGTTGTATAAGAGAGAAGTAAAATGGCAATATGAAAGCTTGCATAGGACATATTCTCTATTGATTTCTTGTGAAGTTGCTCCAGCAAACAGCTATTATTTGTTTAAAGATTGTCACCACATTTCCTGGATGCGTCTGTCTAATTTAACTACATTACATACAGTGAGGCTTCCTCTGTCACAATAAACCTTCACAACACATCCAAGAGATAGTAATATTAACATTATCTAACTTTAAACAGTTCATAAGGAACAAGGTGACTTCTGTTTGGCTGTATTGCTTGGTCAGTAGCAGAGGTAGAAGGAAAAACATAGTATCATAGAATATTTAAGGTTGGAAAAGACCTCTAATGTCATGAAGTCCAACCATCATGCCTACTAAAACATATCACCAGTTTTATGGCTGAATCATTAGATCACATCAGTACATTATGGTTTATTTGTAGCGTTGCTTAGCTTTCCTCAGTGACAGAACCACATCGGATAATATTCTGTGCTCTTATTTAGCCTCACATACCATGCATCAAGATGGACACTTAACTATGCTTATAAAACCAGAGGATCCTTTCAAAACAGCCAAAAATTTCTAGAGATTAATATTAAATATGCAATAGCACTGTTACATCTCTTGCTAACAAAAAATGTAGGAATTAAAACTCCATCTTGACTTCAACTAACTAACCAGTCACACACATTCTCTGTCCAAGTACAATAAAAAGACAAAGCTCAGAAAGGTGGCTTCGATTCTGAGCCAAGGGAAATATCAAAACTTGTATGTTCAAAGTTGATCCAGAACACAGAAGGACTGATACTCTTTTACATCACTGGCAGCTGAAAGCTGTGCCCTAAGACAAGAGCCTGGGAAGAAAGCATGCTCAAAGAAATTCCAGGAAAGCAATGAGGCAGCTGAAATGCAGTTGTCCTGCCTCATCTCACAGGACAAATGTTGCTACCATTAAGATTTCATCCAATGCAGGAGCTGTGATCTGCAGCAATCTGCATGGCTTTGGAAGGAATAATACTGGCTATAGGAGGAAAGATTTGGAAAATATGCCAGGCACCTAATTGGCATTCATGGCACTAAAATGTAGCAGGATTTGCCCTGGGGAAATTACATTAATAAATGCTAGTGCTCTTTATCATAAATCTATTGCTTTTATAGTATTTCATGAGCCACGTGAGTCCCAAACCAACGAGATATTCTGAGGCATGGAATAGCACTAGCATCCCATGTTGGCACATAGCGAGTCAACATGTTAGGAGTGTACGTAGCCATGTTTTCAATTTTTCCATCCACAGTGATCCCACCAACCTAGTCTGAAAAGATTCCGGAGCCCAGTCTCCAGGCATATTTGGAAGAGGAGTTTCAGGTCTTTCTTGATTGTCTTAGGTACATTGAACCAGGATGGACCAAGCTTCACCAGCAGATACTCACTTGCTCAAGTCCTTAGAAGTAGAGTGTACATTCTAAAGCTTAGACTGCAGTTCGGCTAACATCCAAAAAACTTCTCCCTGCTTTTCATCTCACAGCTAATGATGCTGCCCAATGGTAAATAGGCTAATATCTTGGAAAACTGCTAATTTAGAGTCTTATTATATCTAAAGCTGGGCATGTATGGGACCTATAGATCTTTTTCAGCCCTCGCTTCCCAATATTAAGATCTGAAGCTAATGAATGTAAAGAGTAGGCATTCTATTTCCTAACTTTATCTGTTTTCAAGGCATGTACCTTCACAAAAATAAGTAGGCTCCCCATATTGTCAGTTGTAATCTAGAAAACTGAATCAATGAAAAGTTGCACGTGACTCATCAAATGAAAGACAGATACATAGAATCACAGAATCACAGAATAGTTTGGGTTTGAAGGGGCTTTAAAGATCATCCTGTTCCAACTCCCCTCCCATGGACAGGGACACCTTTCACTGGATCAGCCTGCTCATGTCCTCATCCAGCCTGGCCTTGAACACCTCCAGGGATGGGGCTTCCACAACTTCTCCGGGCAACCTGTGCCAGTGCATCATTATCTTCACAGTAAAAGATTTCTTCCTAATATCTAATCTAAATCTACACTCTTTCAGCTTAAAATTGTTACCTCTCATCCTATCCCTGCACTCCCTGATAAGGAACCCCTTCCCAAGCTTTCCTGTCGGTCCCCTTTAAGTACTGGAAGGTTTCTAAAAGGTCTCCCCAGAGCCTTCTCTTCTTTAGGTTGAACAAGCTCAGCTCTCTCAGCGTGTCACGGTATGGGAGGTGCTCCAGGCCTCTGATCATCGTTGTGGCCTCCTCTGGATTCATTCTAACAGACCCACATCCTTCCTGTGCTGAGGACTCCAGAAGCGAATGCAGGGCTCCAGGTGAGGTCTCAAGAGAAAGGAGCAGAGGGGGAGAATCACCTCCCCCGGCCTGCTGGTCACACTTCTTTTGATGCTCAGATGCTCATCAAACTGATGCTCAGTTTGTTGTGCAGTGAACAAATCTCCAAGGATGAATCTAGTGAGGAGGTCGAAGAACTGACTTAGAGAGATTACAAAGAAAGTCTTCAAATGTACCTAAAAGTAGAAGCAACTGCTGCCATCCCCTGATAGGTATCTTGTGGGTGGAAAAATCCCTAATACTGACAGCCTTCACAGTAGTGAGGTCCACTACTTTGATGGGCTAGACCCACTGTGTGCTGGGAGATACGATAATGAACATTGTTTCTTCCAATCAGTTGCAATTTTAATTCCTTCAACCGGGTGGGGAATGACCATTCCTCTTTGCATTATGTTCATTCATAAAACAGGATCAGAAACCCTCTTACAGATAATATTCATGTTATATGGTGCTGTTATTAAAACCAGTAGGTTTCAGATGGACTGGGAGCCAAGCAGTGGTTAGGCAAAAGCTGAACAGAAGTCTGAGCAGTGATTAAAGAGCAAGTTTATAAAAGAAATTGGCAAATGATGAAAGGAAATTGTCAGGTGGTGGAATCATGAAAGACAAACAAATAACAAATTCAAGGAACAAAAATTTATTTCTGAAGGTAGAAGAATCAACATGTCAAAAAGGAAAGTGAAGGGAGTGTGAAAAGAAAAGCGAGGAGACAAGATTGCGTATTTCCTTTCTGAGGAGAGAAAAACAAGTTGCAGACCAGACGGACCAATAAGAAGTTTTATTACTTCAGATTTCTGGCAATTTATTGTTGTCTATTTTTCTTCTTATTTTACTAAAGTACTTTACTTTATGAAGTGTCCATTACATACAGCCAAAAATAACTTTCCAAGCACAATATGATCTGGACTGCAGCAGGAGCAATGGATCAAATAGGGAAATATTTCTTATCTGCTGTTTCTATTTCCAAGAGCCAATCATGTGAATGTGTTAATCTGGACTTAAAAACGTTACAGCATTTGGTGGTGGGGATCCTAGGAGAAAATAGGGTCAGAAACCTAACCCCTCCAAGCTTTAATATTATGCCTTTTACCAAGAGGGATGACCAGATTATTTTATCACAATGTGTACCCTGCCAACACATGAAGGTGGGAACAGCTTTCTGATATTGCCCTAAACACTGATATCATCTCAGCTCATCAGAACATCACATACTCAATGGTGTTTTAAATCTTGTCATTGTGGGAGATCGGAAACATCTCATCTCAAGTTTACTTGCTGGACAGTAGGAGGTGCAAAAAAAACCCTCCACCTTGTTATAAAGGGTTATGCTGATGATGTAGCTTAGAAAATGATAGGAAATTGCTTGGTGAAGAATTAGCTGTGATTGTAGCCACACTAACCCCATCTAATCTCCATTGCACTGGACTATTCTCATAACAGGGTAAGCCCGATGACCTGGAGTCCAGATGATCAAGCAGGACCTGCCTTTCTCTGGTCTATGAGATACGTTGGCTGTTGTTTCTCAGACGAAAAGTGAATAACCCTTACATGTCCATCTCAACTCTGAATGAGTTTTTGCAAATCAAAAATTAGTGTTTACCACCTCTTCTTGAAAGAAGCAGAGCTATTTCTATAATAGAGCTAAATTTAAGTTGCAGATGTCCCATCCCTGAATGTGTTCAAGGCCAGGTTGGATGAGGCTATGAGCAATCTGAGCCAGTGGAAGGTGTCCCTGCCCTTGGCAGGGAAATTGGAACTGGATGGACTTTAAGGTCTCTTCCAACCCAAACCATTCTACTATTCTATGATTTCCTGCTTCAAGCGCAGAGGCATGGAGCTAGTTTTCCAGGGTCAGACAGGGATCCAACACAGTGAGTTGTAGTTGCCTGCCATCTAAGCCAATTCTTTTCTTAGGAGATCCCTCCAGCCTCTCTTTGCAGGGTGCTTTCTCTTTGCCAACCCAAAGAGTGAAATGGTTTGAATGGAAATGGTTGGACACACAAACACACAGCACCAGGCTCTTTTTGCACTGAAAATACTCAATTGCTTGTCATCTGTGAGTACATAACCAATTACTGCCAGAAACAAAGAAATTAAATACATTATCTTGGCTTAGGGAAAAAAAAAAAGAGAGGAAAAAAGTTAAAAGCTGCCACTTCAATAGAGAAAAAAATAATAATGCAGGAACACATTTTTTAGAATCCTGTAGGGTTGTCTTTTATAACAGCCATCCTAGGCATAGAAAAAGAATCCTTTCCTGCCCTGGGTAGAAGGGCATATCAGCCCTCCAGCTTTACTCTTACGTCATTTAATGCCTATTGCCTGGATTAATAGGCATCTCAATCGAAAATACTTTTTGGAGCAGAACTTGGCTGCAGCTGCTTTCCTTTCTGGGGATCCCCTACGGTGCTCTATAAAGCAGCAGATTAAATACTGATGGGGCAGTGCTGGGAAACGGCAATTGTAGCTGTGGTGATTGTTCACACTTAAGCCTGGACATTAGATCTTGGCATCTGAGGTAGAGAATATTAGTTGAGATGCTGGGGTCATGCTTCGGTATACCAGGACTCATATTTAGAAGTTATATATACAGCAGCAAACACCTTCACAGTGCTAAAGGCACATTAATTATACTTTCTGTGACAGTCTGTAGTCTTGATGGAGATACATAAGCTGGTGATATAGCCTAGCCTAGAAAATTCAGGTGTTCATTAGATTTATTAGTGGTAGTATGGTAGAACAATTTTAGGAGCTTCAATACATAATAAGAGCTTTGGATAAGCACTGCTTCTCTTCAGTCTCCTGCAGATAACTAGAAAACTCTTATTTGTTTATAGTGACAGGCTGGGGTGAGAAGGTTTTAAAGAAAAAAATGCCAGCCTGTCTTTCTTCTCTCGATCCCCATTCAAAGCCACTGGGAACAGCAGCTTTTCAAGTATAGGCAGCACTAGTTTATCACTGATTTTTGTGAAGCATGAAAAACCCAGGTGGTAGTAACTTGAACATGGGCAGACAGCTCGCTGTGGGTATCCATGCCCCCTCATCCCAGGAACTGAATCCAATGCTGTGTGACCTATAGGATGATGGAAACAAGCATCTGTCTCTCTATGCCAAAGCTGAAGTCAGCAAGAGCCTTCTGCATTGCAGGATGCTGCCCAGCGTCACTTATGCTGCTGGCCCTCCTTTGAGGTGCTGTGCTTATGTGTGCCATGGTCTGCCTTGGAGAGAGTCCAGGATCATTATGCCTGGGTTGCTTTGTCATCTGGGTCTGGGGATGGAGGTGAGCATCCTTCTGTGATCTCCTCTGCTGCATCTAACCCTGACCAAGCACGTTCAGTTGTTCATTGATTACCTGCAACGTGTCTGGGATCTAGCTGCTAACTGTCAGCACCATCAGCCTGAAGCAGCACAAACTTTCACAAGTTTTGTAGTCTTGCTGTGATCAACACATGGTGGCTTAACATGGGTTTCCAGTAGTACTCACATCCCTAGTCTTGCAAGTCCTTCTTACTGCCACCTCTGTGCACAATCAGAGCCCAGAATAGTGCTCCAAAGGGTACTCCAGTAAAGATACTGTGATAAAATCATCTGATACAAGCCACTCTTATTTTTTTACAACTAGCATCACAGAGTGGTTCTTAAAACACTTGCAGCATCCTGAGATTGGACAAGTACCTGAAGGTCCCTGGGAACAGAAATGTACTAACAAGACACTGCCCCATGTGTTCACCCTCAAGCTGAGAGGGTTCAGAAGGTGTTCTCTACCTCTGCCTAACCACCATCACCTCTTACATAGGAAAGCCATGAATACCTACCTGCTGCTATCCAAGAAACAAGAAGTTTGAAACAAAATAGCTGTCAAGGTAAGGAATATGATCACTTATGTGAATCTGAGAGCAGATCTAGTGCTAAACCCAGGTCTTCTAATACCGTATAAGTGTCAGCCTTATCTGCTTTCAAGTAGGTAGGGGGAATAGAGCAAAGCCTACTTGTACTCTCTGTTACTTCCATCTGACTAACAATTCCAGAGCCAGGTCTGGTGAACTGCTGATGAAAATGTAACTCAACAGGTCTCCAACGTCTTTAAACACCTCTCCCTGTTTCCCTGGAGGAAATCGGGATCTGAAGCCCATAGGGATAATGTGAACTGGCAGCGGAGGCATCCCAGAGGGATGTGCAGCCGGAGGCTCATAAGTGAAAAAAGCAGAGAAAAGATGTGATACTAGGTGGAAATGTAATTCCCAGGGGTGTAAACAAGCTTGACTAGAGTCTCCACCCTACCTCGGTTCACTCAGCTGAGACAAACCCCCTGCTTCTCCACAAAACCCAGGAGCTCCTCCTGGTCACCCTGCTTCAGCAGTGGCAGTCCGCTCCTAACTGGAGCAGCTGGCAAGGAAATGTCAGCTTTTAAAGTGCATCCTCAGGATAATAGCACGATTGCTGTTTTACTTCTAAATTATTTAGCATGCCCCCAGCACACACTGCCAGCAGGTGCCTGCCTCAGAGCTGTACGAGGGCACTGTCACCTCTGTGCTTGTTGTCAATCTGGAGCAGTTTAAGAGGAGATGGTCCCACCCCTCTTGGTGCTTCCAGTCATTCTAGAAAAGAAGTGAAGTAGGCCAGCAAATTGAGAACTATTGCTTTGATGGCATTCAGGCCAAAGAGAAGTAGGGATCAGGACTGGTAACCACTGAGATAAGGAGAGGTGACCTCAAGGGTAATGTGGACAGGGGGAGGATAGGCAGGGGTGGGGAGGAGAAATATTTTAAACCACTCAAAGCAGTCTTATAGATTGTATCTCAGGCCATGTTCATCTAGCTTGTGAGTCAAAAGAAGGGTTGGTTATTTTGTACAAACAGCTTTACTAAGTCTCTGTTGGGCTGTGGTCTAGCTCTGCCAAGATTATATTGGCTTTTCTGCAGCACAATCAATAAAACTCTTTCCAGTTTAATTTGTGTTTTTAAGTCAGGTGAGAAAGTGGGGAGGTCTATAAAGAAGGCAAGCAGTGAAGAAGAGTCACACTGCTTTTATGCTAGTTCACTGATGTCCATTTTTCATGTGGATTATGACCCATGATACCTTGCACCGCAAGACTGTGTTGGTTCAAAGCATGGTGTGACTTACCATGTGCCTCACTAGAAAAAAGGTCTTCCCTTGTGATGCATCCGAAGTTCTGGCATGAACTATGCCCCGTAAGTGGTGTAGACAAGACTGAATCTGAACTTATCTCCAGGGAGGGATGCAGAACTGTAGAAGGGAGTTTAGCAAAACTTGTTTAATGTGCGTGATGAATGCCTGACCTGAGGGGATGGACTGTAGCAAGTGACCTTTCCGATATCAGACCTCCTTCACCACAGCTTGGATTATTCTATGATCTTCGCAGAAAGGACCCTGGGATCTGTCATTATAGATTCAAAATAGCTATTAAGCCATCTGCCCTGAGCCTGACCTTGTTCGTTTTCTGATACTAAATAGGTACCATGATCATTTGTGGAAGATGGGGAACACTGCCCTTACACCCTTACATACACAGACATACACAAAACCTCTTCCCAAACATCTAACCTACATTCATTTTCTCCTTGGACTCTCCTTTGAGGTGATCTTTCCAAAACACTGACCCAGTGACCCCATTCCCTCCCCCAAACCCAACCCTGCCCCCAGTAAGCCTTCAATTAAATCCAAAATTGCCTCTGTACAAAAGCAGCTCTGTCAGCTCCATTCAGAAAGGAACAAGTGGCCTGAATAGCTTCGGGTGCATTGGAAACTGAGAAACAGTGTGGTCTTGTGTTAAAGTTGAATGGTGGCAAGGGAGGCAGTTAGAGGTTGAGGGGGAACGTTGAATCAGTTAAAGTAATTATTGAGTCATTCGGGAGGCTGGGGAGGGAGAAGGATTCTTCCTGAACAAAGCCCTGCAATAGACACATAAGACATTTCACTCCTTAAGGAGGGCTTGGGCAGAAAAGGAAAGTATCAGGTATAAAGTAGCTATTTGTAGAAGTCAGAGTTATTGTGGTGCTCTGGCTTCTTGTTCTTTTGAGATGGTTGATCTTGGATCTAGGCCTTCTTCACTCCTCTGATCAATTCAGAAAGTCCAAAGGTCTAATTCACTTCTGGTACAGGGGCTACATGTTTGTGTGTATCATGTACACAAGGGATTTGATTGCTTTGTATATCCTGGAGTCATCTAGATGGTGAACCCAGAGAAGTGCTGTCAGAATCATTGTGGAAAGACCTCTCTCATTTGTCTGACAGTTAATACTAATCTGACAGCCTCCTAAGCAAAGTACTTTGAGTGTCATCCAAACCCTAAAAACTGTCACCCATCAACTCAGCAAGAAGGCCACATCCATGTACTTGTCAGTGCTATCCATCAGAAACTAACTCACAGTGAGAGAAACAGAAAAGACAATTTAAAAGGTCAGGAGAGAAACTCTCCATCAGAGAGGTGAGGCAGCCGTCCAAAACCAACAGTGGCTTTCTGCAGAGGTTCCCTCTGCTGCTGCAGGGGATATGCATCTCTATGAGAGCAAGCAGCAATTCAGGTGCAGAAAAATAGACTCTGTCAGAAAGAGTGGTATCCTGGTATGGCAAACCTCCCTCTCCTACCACAAAAAAGAGTTCAGATCAAAACATTTTTGAAAAAATTTTGTGAAGACTCTCATCATGTTGATGCCCTACCAAGACCAAAGTATGCGTAAGACCAAAAGAACTAGTTTTGTAGTAATGGCTCATTTTGTCTACTCATTCCAAGCCAAGAAAGACTGTCTGAATGTTCTTTTTCCAATGTTTTGCCTGTCCACACTGAAATGTGAGTCCCAAGGTAGAAGTTAGTAACTAGTCAACCTCAAGTAATGATCCGATACGATTTGTATCGTTCCCTTCTGAGAGATTAGGATTTCAGAATGTTTATTAGTTATTTTCACTTATTTAATTATTTGTTCCTTGGTGAAAGCACTTTGCTTTTTTAATGCCACATTCATTATAAATAGGAAGAAGAACTATTTGGGATGCCAGGCTGGTTAGTGATATCAGTTAGAGCCGTCACAGATTGCTGCTTCTGCTCTTTGTTGGGCAGTGTACTACAGTGCTGCTGTCAGAAATGCTTGTGTGAGGGTAAAAATCAGTACATGTTAATTCTCTTCCTTTGCAGAATATATTCTTCCTGCCAGTGAAATAATCACTGTGTTTATTACTATTTATTGGTATTGAAGCAGTTTCCTGAGGCCTGGATCACTCAACAGAAACTGTGAATTTCTTATGCACTGTGCATATCTAGCATGTAAGAGGTTAAAAACAGAGTTTAAAACACATGGATAATCAGATAATTGCTACTTTTTTAAAAATATGACTAAATATTCATAAAAGACCTTGGATTTTGAGGATTTTGACAAGATGACCACTCCTCACAGCCTTGCAGTACTCTTCACTAGAAAACACTCTAAATATGAAATACATACTTTTCCCCCTAGCGACCAGAATAAATAATAACCCCACTAAGGTGGAAGGTATATCCAACGTGTCCATGTACATATCCCATAGCAGGAAAATTGTTTAGTTTTACATTCAGTCTATATCTTCTCGGGTAAGCCACAATAACACATCCAACATGCTTCCGAAGTATGAGCTGATCTGAACAGGACCTAATGGAGTATCCTTATGGCTCTGCACTGTGTTAATGAAGAAATAATCTTAGGTATTTATGAAATTGTGAGTTTTAACTCCTAAAAATTCCCTCTTGATCCTCAGCATATCCTCAGGGTTCTTCTCCTGCCTGACCTTTTCTTCCTCATGTGGCATTCGCTCTGCTCCTCAGACTCATCTCTACAGCTCAGAGTTGATGCCTCTCCTCTGACAATAACAGAACATGCCACTATAACCTGCTGAGTCACAGTTTGGCAGCTGAAGACAATGTTATCTCCTAGCAACAGTGAGACGATGCTAATGGATTTCTTGCACATGCAGAGCTGCAATGGCAAGCATGTGCAAGGGCTGCCAGTGCAGGTTTCACATCTGGATCTCATGCTATACCTTGCTCAGCAGGGGCAGAGGTCACATCAAGATGACCTTTTAAAGCAGAGCGACTCCTGGTCCATCATGTGACCAGAATTTCCATGAATGACAACATAAAGGTAGAAGACAAATCATGGCTAAATGCACCAGCATGAAAAACCAGCAACAAGCCTCAAGCTGAGCTCTGTTTCAAAGGGAAGTTTCTTTATGCCTGTCAATTAGTCATAGGCTGTTAACGACTTGGCTGGCCTTTGTGGGAACTACTCCCAGGTGGAATCAGAATCACTGGAGCCTGACTCATAGATGCTGTCCTGACAGAAATATTTTGTATCTCAAGGCCTGAAAAGGCCCATTACCCTGAACTGAGTTGGCATTCACTGCAGCTTTGAAAAACATGCTTACTGCTATAGTGGGATCTTGCAGGTGCTTAAGTAGCAGTGAAAGAAGTGCTGCATACTGGTTAGGCTTCTGTCCTGCAAAAAACTGTGATCACATTTCTCCTTGCTTGTCTTTGGTGAAGCAAAGGCGAACCAGGGTTCACGTCTCCTTAGCACTATGATTTCAGCGAGAGCTTTCACTTACGAGCTCTAAGTCATGGAGATGGTCCTATGTATTTGAAAGTACCCAATGAAATGGGGTACAGATTTAGCCACAGCTTTTAAGATATTCCCTGGTACTTTTTGAAGCCCTTCCTTTCACACCCCTTTCCTCCATCCTCTAGAAAGAGAATGGCAGGTTTACAGCAGTTATTGAAGTTAACAGGGTTGGGCAGAGGAGTAGGTATTTCCAATGATGCAAGAGTTGATTAAATAGTGAGTTTTTTCAGCAGATTGTTCAGGTCATGACTAAAGATAGAAGTCATACTAGAGCAGTTACCTTAGCATTTTCCCAGCTTCATCTCTATTCCTTCTTGGCTCCGCCTCAATTTCCCTCTAGCCTCTTCTTCCCATCCTATGAACTTGACATTAATTTTCAATATCACGTTCAAGGTTTGAAGAATGATAAACAACAACTTTAGTATAGCAGAATGGAAAAAATAAAACCACTGCCTTTTTTTTTTCCTTTTCTCTTCATTTTTAGCCTTATTTCATGATTTTATTGAAGAACTATATAGGAGATACAGAGGAAGCATGAAAAGTGGGCAGGGTGTGTCAAGATAAATGAAACACATTATGCCTCTGCAAGGTACCAGCTGACTGTATCATTATCAGCAATGGTAATAAAAAATGCAATTCTCTCACCTTGAGGCAATTTGAGTCACTGACATTTTAATTAACAAGGTTCCTGTCTCCCAGCATCAAGTCTGCATTCTACACAAGCTTCGCCTTGCTGTAGTTGGTGGAGATGAGATATTCTTAGCCCTTCATGACAACAATACCATGTGGAGATGATATGTCCTATTGTGTATTGCACTGGGCACTGGTCTCAAAGCAAAATGAGCAGGAGGAGGCACACCTAGCAGATTATGTTTTTTCTCTTTTTAGGGGCAAAAAAACACCCAGAGGAAACAGTTGGCAGAAAGCAGGCTGTTGGCAGTCAGTCCATACCAGTCACAAAGAATGGTCACAAAACCCTTGAGCAGTTTATCAAAATATTTAATCCGAGAAATGAGTGAGTAAACAGGTTGCTGTAAAGAGGGAAAACTGATGCAGAGCCTGGCACAAAGGTCTGGTAGATCACCTAAACCTGAATCTCTTTTTCAGGGATTGTAGATGATCGTGCAATACATCCAGAAAGCTCTCTGGATTTTTTTCTTCACAGTCTCACAGAACATGAAACAGGCTGACCAATACATATGTCCTGGCTAAAATACCGATGAACCACATAATACTTCCCCTTTTTCTTCCCTGACATTCCTTTGTGGAGGTAAAAAATGGCACAAAAAATGAATGAAACTCACTTTTTTTTGCTGCCCAAGACAAGGAACAGCAGATCTATGGTATAAGGAGGAACTGCAGGTGACTGGAAGGACCCCGAGGAGAGAATGGATGAAGGTGACTTTGTTTCTAATAGAAAAGCCTATAAACAAAGAAAAGAGAAAAAATGGGTATTTCCAGCACCCCTGCAGGTGAAGGAGAAAGGTATATGTGGGATTTGTCTAGATGATACCTGGAATCATATTATAGCCTGCATCTCAATTAGCCTGGCTGGCACAACATCTACCAGCTAAGATTTTCACCCACCCTTTCCATCAGTGCTACACTGACAAAATGTGGCATGAGTTCATGATGTAGATCACAAATAGGAATTTAAAATGGAAATTCAATGTCTTTGTGTGTGTGTGTCTTCTAAACGGTGGTAACTAATCACAGAAGAGGCAGTAGTTTCTCTGTCATTGGAAATATTAATCCAGGACTGAATCTAATTCTCAGGCTCAGCCTGAGTTAAGGGCTTGTTTCAGAAACTGCTGAGTGAAGCTTTCTGGTCTGCTCCACACAGATGGCAGATCATCACATTCCCTTCTGGCATTGAAATTATTTTATGTAGTGAAGCCTGAGGGGTCCTCTATACTATGTACTGCCCAGCAGCAAGAATCTCCCTTCATTTAGATGTAATCAGAACATAAACTAGTACATGAAAGGAAGATATGTATTATTTCAGTTCTTCAAAACGTGAGGGTTATATACATAAAAGTAGGCATCTCCAATTCCAAGAGGCACCTGGAAACCTAGAACCATGTATATCTGGCACCATATAACAAAAAAGGGGGTTTAAAATAAGCAATTATCTTAAAGATCATCTAGTTCTAACCCTTCTGCCATGGGCATGGACACCTCCCACTGGGTCCGGTTTCTCAAAGCTTTGAACACCTCCAGGGATGGGGCATCCTCAGCTTCTCTGGGCAACCTGTGCCAGTGCCTTACCACCCTCACTGTCAATAGTTTCTTCCTCATACCTAATCCAAATCTCATCTCTTTCAGCTTAAAACCATTCCACCTCATCCAATCACTATACTCTATGATAAAGAACCCCTCCCCAGCTTTCTTTTAGGCCACCTTTAAGTACTGGATGGCTCCTAGAAGGTCTCCCCAGAGTCTTCTCTTCTCCAGTCTGAACAACCCAAACTCTCTCAGCCTGTCCTCGTATGGGAGGTTCTCCAGCCCTCTGATTATCTTCTTGGCCCTCCTTTGGACTCATTCCAACAAATCTACATCTTTCCTGTGTTGAGGACTCCAGAACTGAACACAACATTTCAGGTGAGGTCTCATGAGAGCAGAGCAGAGGGGCAGAATCACCTCCTTCAACCTGCTGGTCACACTTCTTCTGATGCAGCCGAGGATACAGTTGACTTTCTGAGCTGCAAGCACACATTGCCAGGTTGTGCTGAGCTTTCATTCACCAGAGCCCCCAAGTCCGTCTCTTCAGGGTTGTTCTCTAACAGTCTTCCACCCAGCCTGTAATTGTGCTTGAGGTTGCTCCAACATCTTTTAAGCACGTTTGTTCAGTATATGCTAGGAAATCTCTTCAGCCAAAAAATATCCCATTCTAAAAGTAGCTTAATTGTTTGAAGGCTGGGCACCCTTAAGACCTGCCTAAACATAAAGGAAATACATACATCAGAGTTTACAGATCAGGCTCATGTGTTTTTGGAAGTTAGTCCATGTAGTCATAGGACAGAAGATGACTTCTGCAAGATCAAATAAGCGTGTTGCTGAGATCTAAGATTACCCTTAATGTGCTTTTTGGCAGTCACAAAACCTTTTTGTGACTTTAGTATAAACCTACACACCTCTTTCCTAACAGGACATTTGCCTGTGAGTATTACCTTGCCTTAAGACCATCCATTTTTAAGTATCAAAGTTGCCAGTTAGCACAATGTTGAATTTCATTTCTGGAAACCATTTGGTTCTCTAAAAAAAGAGAAAATTGTATTAACAGTAGCAGTTAATCTGTCATCACTATCAAATGAATTTTTCAGATCTTTTTGATGAAATGCTTTTCTTTCCCCACCTCCTAGCACAAAGGTCACCTCTCAGTTCTGTTTTGTCACCGTTCATGTTATAATCCACTTTAAAACATTATAAGAATAACCTATTGTGTAAATAGCATCTTCTTTCCTCTCCGAAAATGTAACTTCATCCATCACGGCAGAAGACAGTAACCACCAGTTTTTTTATGCTTCTCTTGAGTACAGAGTTTGTAGTAGTAACTTCTCTTTGCAAATTTGATGTAAGCAGAAAATCATGTTCGAACTTTGAGGACCGCTTTAGGTATTTTACAGAAAAAGTGTTTTTCTTTTTCACTTTTAGAGGACAAAAAGGCAGTCTAACATCTTTGACAGAGAAGAAAAGAGGATTACCATGTTGGTTTTGGCAGTCTCCTGGGTAGGCAGTAAATGTGGCAAACACTACTTATGGGACCAAAGTACTCTTAGAATCATAGAATTGCTTGGTTGGAAAAGACCTTTGAGATCATCGAGTCCAACCATACCTGCCCACTACTAAACCAGATACCTGAGAAACTCATCTACACATCTTTTAAACATCTCCAAGGATGGTGACTCAACCACCTTCCCGGGCAGCCTCTGCCAGTGCCTGATAACCCTTTCAGTGAAGAAATTTTTCCTCATGTCTAATCTGAACCTGCCCTGGCAGAACTTAAGGTCATTTCCTCTTGTCCTATCACCGGTCGCTTGAGAGAAGAGACCAATACCCACCTTGCTACAACCTTATTTCAGAGAGTTGCAGACAGTGATAACGTCTCTCTCAGCCTCCTTTTCTCCAGGCTAAATAACTGCAGTTGTCACTAGGTCCATTGCCTTCTTCCACATGGATATTACAGCTAGATATGATGAAAGCACCTGGACATCCTCGAATAAAGCTGTTGGCTGGATACTATTCATTGTCAAATATACTCTTTCCATGCTTAGATCTAGCCTACTGGTTACAAAGTGACAACCAGAGATAGATGTCTATCTAAAAATCCCAACCAGATATCACAAGGAGGTTTAGAGTATACGGAAGGTGAAAAGAAAACAATTTTGACTGTGTTCTTTCCACCTTCATAGACATATGAAGGACAACATGTCCAGGGAGAGATCTGAGAGAAGTCAGAGAGTACCCTTTCCCAAATACTCGTATATCTGGTATCTGGGTATAAATAGAAAAAAGAATTGTGTACTGTTGGCATAACAGCATTTGGAATAAGGGGAAAAGGTGTAAAGGTGAATGCTATGATAAAATACCATCACAGGTACTTCAGATACTTGGGCTCTTGTATTTCTGGCACAGACCATGCTAGACCATGGGGTCACTTGTCTGGTCTCTGACATGAGACAACTTTTTCAACACACAGTCCCTTCTGAATAAGAGGTATAAGAAAAACTAGCAGTGAAAGCCATCCGTCACCTAAAAAAAGTTTCAGAAGTGGCTTCCACAGTGGCTCCCAGAATAACCATTATGCTCTCAAATAAGAAGACAGTCCTTAGGAGTTGGTGTCACAAGGTGAATGGAAGCTTAGTTGAAGAAACAAAGGCTATGCGTTGGGCAGGCACCTGCTGAATATGTCACTAACAGAAAAATTTGTTGGGGATGCTCTCTTTCCCAGATAAAAACATAAAGATTGGGGGAACATAAGTAACTCCACAGTATCATTATGTCTATCATCTGCATCATCCAGTGACTTTTATATTGAATCAAATAACTTGTCATTAAGCTGGAGCCTGCCTTTCAAAAAAAAACCAAGCAGCTTTGACTTGAGGATTTCAAGCAATAGAAAATCTACCACTTCCCTTGGGAAGCTGCTGTAGCAGTTAATTAATTTTGCTGTTAAAAAATGTTTGCCGTAGTTCCAGATTGAGTTTGTCTATGTTCCTCGAAGGAAGGATCTTCATCAAGACTATTAGCAATTGCTGGTACTTACACTCTACCTTCATAAGATCTTCTTCAAACACTTCATAAATGTTAGAGAAACCTCACAACCTCCCTGTGAGACATAAAAACGTAATTATCTTAGCACGTTACATGGATAATAACAAAGGGAGAGAGGAATTAAAATTCTACTCAGGCAAAGCTAAGACATGAATCAAGTCAGATTCACAGGAAGAAAACCTGGCACCTTGATTCCTGGCTCCATATCCCTGTCTTGTGCATCCTTGCTTCAGAAACAGCTGTGTCCTTCACAGCCCAGAGACAAGCCCAAAGAGGATGATCTGTGCAGTGTTGAGCCCCCCTCAACTCCAGGAAGAACTGAGGAAATCGAAGAGCAGGAAAGTCAGTCCTTCTTTGCTCTGTATATAGCAGATTGCGCTGATCCATGTAGGAATACCTTTTCCCCTGTGTTCTGGTTTGATAACACAAGATGTTTAGTAGAGAGTCAGGCTTCTTCCCCCTGAACTCAACAAGGAAAACAAGTTACTTTATAAATACTGCAGATTTCCAAGACATGTCAATCAGGTACATAATTCCTCAAATCCCTTAATAAAATCCTCAATCCCTGTAAACCACTTGGTCAGTGATTGGTACTTCACATTTCTAGAAACATTTTCTCCTATGCTTAGCCTCCAACATCACCAACTCTTCTCAAATGGGATTATATGACATGGTTGGCTTGATGACCTAGAAGGTCCCTTCCAGCCATATGTTGTGGTAGAATATTAATGACTCTGCTAATTCAGAGCTGACTGACCTCCACTCTGCACAGCCACAAGCAAGATGATCTCTCTCTCATTATAGCTGTCGTGTTCTCAAATAACCTTTTCATGCAAAATGCATGCATAGTTTTCATCTTCTCCTTGCAGTACAAGGATATCTTTCTACCCGAAAAAAGCAAGTCAGTGTTCAGATTATCTTCTCTGTAACCGTCTGGAAGACATTTTGGAGGATATTTCCTTTTTATTCCCAGCAATCAAGCAAGGTATATATCTATGAAATAAAGAGCGTTCTTAGTCAGAAATAATTGGACTTAAAATCTGGAAGGAATCTAATGTGCTGCATTCATCTTGTGTATCCTTTCATCCAAACTAATGCAAAAAAGGCCTTGACAGGTTAAGTCAGTGAAGGTGAAGAGGCTTTTTCTGTCTCCTCAAATAAGGATGGCTCCTATGTGCCCTCGAGACTACACCTGCCCACCTGACATCTTGGAAGCTCATAAACTTAGCCATATAAACCTTTTTAGGTAATATCTGTGGGACCACATGCTGCAGAAGCATCAGCAAATCATCTTGGAGTCTCCTGCCAGCACACAAATGAGTGCCCAGGAGGGTGAAAGGGGGAGAAATGTGGAGCACATGATCCTAACACTGGTCCAGTACCACCCCTCTAGAGCAATACTGGTACATCAAGGCTTTTTCATTCACTCAGAGGAGTTTGGAGCAGACCCATAAACTCTCTGCCCCTTAGTAGGCCTCTTAGGGTTATCTAAGAGTTGAAGTGATGGAGCAAGCCTGTATCATGCACTGTGTAGTCATGTAAAAAGCCGTCATTTTATCTAAAGACCTTGTAGGAAATGCATACACAGATGATGTTGTAGTAATGATAATACTACATGTTTTTTCAAATTTCTCAGTAGATTTTGGGAATATGAGCTATGCCTTATAGATGCAGGCCAAAAAGTCAGGCCAAAAAGAGATGTCAGAGGAAAACGAATCACAGATGTAAGTGAGTGTCAAAGGAAAAAACTACCACCTCTACCACACAGCAATATCAGGTTGATTCATATTTCAAAATAGACTGAAAGTTAAATTTAGTCTGACCAAGGACAACAACTATTTGCAATGATACAACATACTGTAAATCTTATGTCAGAGACTGGACAATAGGCAATTTCTTCCCTGAAGCAATGTTTTCCTGGCACTGGACTCATATTCATGCTGAGGTTCCCACTTGCAGGTAAAATAACACCCTCGCTTCCTTGTAACTTAATAGCTGAAAACTGGGAAAGATTTACCCCTAGAAGGCTGACCATCTGTTAGCTTCCTCAGCCTCTTCAACTTCTAAAGATATCAGTAATTTTCTTCCCTGTCTGTCAATTTTATAGAAATAATACTGCCTTTGCATTTCTTTCATGAAATATTTCTATGACATTATTTTACTTTCTTTGATGAATTTCATGATTAATATTCTCATTTAAACTTCTTTTACAGGCTATTCTTAGACATATTCTGATTTTCTGGAGCTCATTCCTTAAATGTCTCCTGTTCCAAACACATGTCTAGTCAACATAGAATCATAGAATCATAGAATTATCTGGGTTGGAAAAGACCTCCAAGAACATCAATTCCAACCCTTAATCCAACACTATCATGATTACTAGATCATGGCACCAAGTGCCACATCCAGTCTTATTTTAAAAAAACCTCCAGGGATGGTGAATCCACCACCTCTCTGGGCAGGCCATTCCAATGCCTGATTACTCGCTCTGTTAAGAACTTTTTTCTGATATCCAGCCTAAACCTTCCCTGGCAGAGTCTAAGCTCGTGCCCTCTTGTCCTGTTGCTGGCTGCCTGGGAGAAGAGACCGACCGCCACCTGTCTACAACCTCCTTTCAGAAAGTTGTAGAGAGCAATGAGGTCATCCCTGAGCCTCCTCTTCTCCAGGCTAATCAACCCCAACTCCCTCAGCCTCTCTCCATAGGACTTGCGCTCAAGTCCCTTCACTAGTTTTGTTGCTCTTCTCTGGACTCGCTCCAACTCATGAAGTCTTACACACACCCAGCAGTCTTGCAGCTTGCAGGGAAATCTGAAAGGAAATCCAACAGGGGAGCTACAAGTCCTGATAGATAGTACTCTGCAATGTGCATAAATCGTCCTCCTATCCCAGGATGCAGGCCTTGTCTAAAGAAAAGACAGACAAGATAAAAAAATATAGAATATTGAAAACAATCAGCATATATATATATATATATATAAAAGAAAAATCTGAGAAGGATATTCCTTGTTTACTTGGAATGGTGGAAGGCTCAGCCCTTTCAATTGAAAAGATAGTTAGGCCAAGGCTGGACAGGGGAGAATAATCTTCAGGGACCGATTGGACTAATAGAGACAAACGAGTTGGCTAAGTGAAAGGTATTTTCCGTTTCTTACCAACCATAATTGAAGGAACAAAAGCCACTGAAGAACAGGGATCCCTCTTAGGGAAGAACCCACTTATCAAGAGGGTAGTAGCAAGCGCAATATTTTGCTTTAATGAAATATTTGGCATGTCCTGCAGTGATCAATGCCAGAGCTTTGAATAGAATGATAGCAATAGACTATAATTAGCTCCGATAAATCCTTACAATAACAAGTATATTCTAGTTTGAATTATTCATGAACCACTGTTATTTATGGCAATTTCAGCCTTTATTTTCCTCTGGTTATGTGGGGCATTTAGGTTTTGGGTATCGTGGAGGTTTTTTTATTCGGCTGGACACAAACTTTTAATTACTAGACACAGGAAAAAAAATAAATAAGCTTCTGGAAAAAACTGGGGAAAATAAGTTTTCAGCAAGAATCAGGCTTTCATTCACAGTGGGGCATGGGGAGGAAACAACATGTTTCCTTGTCCTCCATCAATTACACGTCTTTCTGACAATGCAGTATATGGACCGCTTAATTGGAAGCAAGAAAGGAGTGTTTCTTTGGGAAAGACCAGAGTCCTCAGATTTCTGAGCACGATTCCTCACCAAGCAGATGGAGGATTTCAGTTTTCCCCTAAGGTTTCCTGAATGAGGTACCCTAGGAAGTGGCTGACCAATGTTCTGCATCTGACTGATGTCTCTGCTCCCAGCAAATTGAACCGATGGCTGGGATTTTTGCCTGTTTATCTCAAGACATGCATTGTTTAGTTAAGTTTCAGCTAGCAAAAATGATAGGGGGAGTTATCATGCACTAGAAAATAATTTACATTGACAATCCAAGATAATGAAGTCTTCTATTCACAGAACAAGTACAGCCAAGAACTTACAGGGCTGCTGCTTCAGTTTACTGTGGATCCACCTTCCATGCTTGCCTTTAGAATCATAGAATGATTTGCATTTGAAGGGACAAATGGTGTCCAGGGAACAACTGATGTCCAGTTCCAACACCCCTGAAATGGGCAGGGACACCTCCCACCAGACCAGGCTACTCGAGGCCCCATCCAGCCTGGCCTTGAAAACCTCTAGGGATGGGGCATCCACGACTTCTCTGGGCAACCTGTGCCAGTGCTTCACCACCCTCACAGTAAAAAATTTCTTCCTAATATCTAATATATATCTTCTCTCTTTCAGCTTAAAACAGTTTCCCCTTGTCCTATTCCTGCACTCCCTGATAAAGAGTCCCTCTCCAGCTTCTCTGCAAGCCCCCTTTAAGTGCTGGAATTCTCCTAGAAGTCTCCCCAGAGCCTTCTCTTCTCTAGGCTAAAGAATCCCATTTCTCTCAGCCTGTCCTCATAGGGGAGGTGCTCCAGCCATCTGATCGTGTTTGTGGCCCTCATCTGGACTTCCTCTAACAGATGAATGTCCTTCCTATGCTGAGGACTCCAGAACTGAACACAGGGCTTCAGGTGAGGTCTCACAAGAGAAGAGTAGAAGGCGAGATTCTCATCCCTCACCCTGTTGGTTTAACTAATTTTGATGCAACCAAAGACTATTAGGAGACCATTTTCTGGGAGAAGATGTGGTCTGTTCCTTCCTGCAAGGAATGCTACTTGCCTTTTTGCTATAAAATTATCAGTCCTCTAGGAACAAAGGCTCTGATCCAGCAAATCAGAGGAATAACTTCGCTCTCCTTCAAAATCAATGGTTACACTTACAATCACACCAAGGCAACCTGCGCACCTGCTCTGAAGCAGATTGATGCTCCTTCATAGTAAAGCCTCCTTCTTATCCAATCACCGCAATCATTTTGGGGAACCTAAGATCAAGAACCACATAAATTTATTTCTCCAGATAGCCTGCAGTCAGGAAAAATCTTTCATTTTTTTATCAACAAAAGGTCATTCTCATGCAAGGTCTTGAAACTCTATTTTAGATTTATTTAGATTTTGCTAAATACTTGCCATTCACATTAGCTTCAACAGAGAACTCTGCTGATCTGAAATGTTTGTTTTCAAGAGATGAAGCAATCCCCAATTTGTATAATAGCTTGTAAATGCTACTTCTCAGCCCATCATCCTTGAAAGAAAACTGCCACATATTTCCCAAATAGGAATGAAAGTAATCTAATATTCGTATAATGTATTAATGCATAAGTTCTTAAGAGGCAGGCTGGGAGAGTTGAGATTGTTTAGCCTAGAGAAGAGAAGGTTTCAGGGAGATCTCATAGCATCCTTCCAGTACTTAAAGGCAGCTACAGGAAAGATGGGGAGGGGCTCTTTATCGAAAGATGCAGGAACAGGACAAGGGGGGAAGGGTTTTAAGCTGAAAGAGAGGAGATTTAGATATTAGGAAGAATTTATTTCCTGTGAGAGTGCTGAGTTTCTGACACAGTTATACAGAGAAGTCGAGGATGCTCTATCCCTGGTTTTCAAGGCCAAGTTGGACAAGGCTTTGATCAACCTGATCCAGTGGAAGCTGCTCCTGCCCATGGCAGGGAGGCTGGAACCGAGTGATTTTAAGGTCCTTTCCAAGCCAAACCATTCTATGATTCTATGAGACTGCCAAAGCTCCTGATATCTCGGCTACTGATACATGGCATAGAACGGTGCTGTATAAAAGCCAACATGCACACACACACGTGCACATGCTTATTATGCATTGCCTGATGCCAAGAACAGAGGGCAGTGGTGTTAACACTGATACCTCAAGAGTATTATTGGGCATTAGATTTCTGGACAATTCAAAGT
Organism: Tapera naevia; assembly: GCA_033556795.1. Lineage (NCBI taxonomy): Eukaryota > Metazoa > Chordata > Aves > Cuculiformes > Neomorphidae > Tapera > Tapera naevia. The sequence goes on from JAUMJJ010000063.1 coordinate 1,454,246, forward strand.
CAAGTAATACCAAAAGATATTTAGTGTTTAAAGACCTCTTACAAATTTGGCTTTGAGGTCTGCCAATTTCACAGGTGATCTCTTTGTGTGCCTTATAGATTGGGAGAGAACGGACATCATATTCTCCTAACAATAGCTGTACCTTGGTTTTATGATCCATTTAAAAAAAACAGCTTTATTGACTGCATAATACTGTCCTGAGACTTTCTACCTTTGGTAGAAAAAAAACATCCCTCAAGGGATCCTTCCAGGATGGAATGTCTTAACTTTTATGAATAGCTGCTTGACTCCTAAAATGAGACTGAAAGGTGAAATTCTGGGGGAGCGAGAGGAGGAGTAAATCACAAGACCACCTATTTAAGAGAAATCTCTGTTCTCACCCATGCAGAAGACATGTGAATCACTCCTGAGCGGTCTGCTGAGCTGACTGTGCATCTTTCACCCCAACTGCTGCACTTCTCCATCAGCAGGAACTGGGGCAGAGGACACGTTTAATAGCTACTGCATATAATTAAGTCTAATTGCAAAGTTAATTGTTGAGGAGGAGTGGGCTGAGAAAAACAAACAGTGTGAAACTAAGTGAGGATATAAGAGCTCAGCGATTTGACATCCTCAAGATAAAGCCAAAATTCAGCTTCCCTGCCCCATATTAACTACATATGTTATATGTCTACCCCTCCTCTCTTCTCCGACTGGACCAATGACTGCAAACTCCTCTCTCCCAAGGAAAGAACTTAGCCTCATTTGCAGCTAAAGCAGCAAACTGAAAAGATCTCAGCAGAATTCACCTGAAAAACTGTTCAGGCTGGAACCCAAGGAGAAAAAGGGCATCGTAGTACTAGGAGGAAATGATTTGACTGTATCGTAATTCTGACTGTTTCTGGGTTATAGTCCCAGCTAACATTCTTTGCTGTAGTTTCATTGACTAGGACAGAGCTTTCTGCTGCTACTGCTGCTAAGACATCTCTTAGATCGTGCCTCATTCAGAAATCAAGCTTGAAGTCTTCCAAAACTGACCTACTATGACATTTCAAGACCTCTAGTCTGAAGGAAAGTTCCTGGGGACATGAGTTAAAAGTAGTAAAGAGTGGTCTTGCAAACACATGAGGGAATCAAAAAATTCAAGTTTGCTGTCAGTACTGATAGGCAAAGGGAAGGCACATCCATCCTTGTTCTTAAGTGCTTAAATTCAGCATATAATTTTAGAGATTGGGGTGGAACCCCTTGTCTTTGCATGGAGGTGCCAACTGTGCCACTGACAGATGCTGGATGCCAGGATCTTCAACAGGAACCCAGTCTGGGCTTTGAGAGTTGAAGGACCACAATGCATGCATCATATCCAAAGATATTCTTTGACCACAGCTCTGTCACTCAATTCAAAAAAGAACAGAACAAGATGTTTAAAGCAAGATCTTCCCCAGCAATGGGAAGAAAACCATCTCCTTTTTTGGTTATCATATACAAACAACAAGCATAAAACTGTTGCACCAGCAACAGGGATGCCAGAGATTTGCATTGGGGAAACACTTAAAAAACTCAGGTGATTTAGTTGGGTAAAAGGGTTCTTTTGTTCCCTTCTAGCTGTTGTTTTTTCTGTCATTTTAGTTTATTCTTAAGGGAAGCAGAGGGGAGACAAAGGAAATCCAGCTGTTGCCATGGCAGCCTCTAGCTGGCCATCTCCCACATCACTTGGGCTGCACAGTGTTATTTCCCTCCAGTGCCAGCTCCTGGTTTCAGAGCAGAGTAGCTTTCCTGCTGGGGATGGCAGGGGAAGAGTGTGTCTGCAAAGCTGTTAAAGAGGAGGGACCAGCAGTCAGCGTAGGATAGGAAGAACTGGCCTAGGAGAAGGAAGGATTATATGAAAGTATTTGAGGACAATCAGGAGTGAATGTGAATGCAGTGATGGATGGAAGAGGAACATTTAAAGGCAGAAACAGAATTATCTTGATGGAGACCTCGGACAAAGACTAAGCTATGCTCATATCTTAGAAACTAGTCTGACACTGCCTAAAACAGGTGTGTTAACACTGCCCAGAACTGGTGTGTCGACACTTGCCCAAAACTGGTGGAGTTTCCTCTTACACAAGATTCCCTAAAACAATACTCCAGTTATTTTCCCCTAAACTTATCTCTGGCTTCTGCCACAAATAGTAGCACTGCTCTCTGAGTTCAGACTCTAAGTTTAGTCTCCATCATGTTTAGATCTTAATGCAGCCCAGACGTTAAAAATTCATGTTCTGGCAGTTCCCATTTTCACAAGGGTCTGTTTGAACTAATGATGTTGCTTGGCGAACACTTCATAAGTTAATCATATGCTATCGCTTCTCACTTCCCTGAAGATGGAACCAGAGAAGTCTTGCTCACAAAGTTTCAGTATTCATATTTCTCATGAAGACAATATTCTCTGCCTACATAGGATTTAACCAGCTCCTTGCTGAACTCTTCAGGTGATAGATGTGAGGAACTCATAAGAACCCTCTGAGGGGTTTCTATTGTCCTTCGTTCTAAAAGGAAAACAGACTCAGCTCGTCGCAGTTAAAATTCACAACCTGTCTTGTAGGTGGCATTGTGAAGCTATGTAAGTCCACTAAGAATTTGCCTCATCCACCACAGAAAGCCCTCAAACCCACAGGTTTTCTCTGAAGAACACTGCTACAAGCTACAAAACTATAATGTACCACATTAAGAGAGCAAGCGGAATGGTGAGATGTTTGGAAATCTTAGGGCTAGGTAACAGCAATGATTTTTTTATCTGAAAATGTCTAGATGACCTGAAAAGGATCACATTTAACACTACTAAGGAAAGTCTGATCTGATGGATAGAGGTTGTCTATACAAGGGCAAGGCTGACCAAGCAGACACCTAAGAGACCTTCTAATTCCAGTTAGAGAATCAACATCATAGCCCATAACCAGTCTCCAAAGCTCCAGATCATTCATTTTTAAGTACAGTGGTGGCTTTTGAACATTGTAATGGAGGCAGTCACTTAGTGACTGAATGGATGTTAATCCAGTGGAAAGATGAGCAATCAGTAAAGAGCTTCCTTTTGTGTCAGGTCATCATTCCATGTAACAGGAAAGGAAAGTCTTAGTCCAATAGTCAGGAACACCTCAGTGGGAAACACCTTGCAGGTCCCATTTAATATGTGCTTCCAGTACAGGGGAAGATTTATTTCATCCTGTCAAAACAATTCAGGTAATGGACCAACCTTAAAAAGCTTGTTACATTCTCCCTTATTTTTCACTGTCAGCAACACAACTCCTTCAACCTGCTAATGAAGCGTAAAGATCCATCCCGTCCTTGGACATTAGAAACCTTTTCTCTCAACTATTTCATTCTTACTCTTTCTTCCTAGTCCCAGAATGTTTTCGCTTCATAGTCATGATGTTGTTCAGGCTCTGGTGTCCAGTGGCTCCAGTGAAGAGATGGGTAGGTACCTGTGTTCTCAGGCTATGACTGAAATCAAGGGGCACAGAGGATATCAGACAGTCTAAGCAGCTTACACAGCTTCCTCAAACACAGGAATGGGCAAGAGTTTAGTTATCTTTCCCCAGGTATCAAGAAAATGCAATGGTGACTCTTCTTTCCCTCCCCAATTCAAGTTCCAATTGAAACTCTCTATACCTGGCTCCTCTCTCTCCTCCTCCCCCACCCTGAGTTAACACTTTCCACCAAACTTTATGTATGGTATTTTCTATGGCATTTTTTTTTTACCTAATTCCAAAGCTACAGATCTTGCTGCACTGCGATCCTTTTATATTGCTACTCTAATCCCTGCATCACTTTACTCATCATAGACATCACCCAGCTAGCTCTCCTTTTTTTCTAAAGTGCCTTTCTCTCTGAAGAGAAGAGCAACTTGCAGTATTTTCACTCAGCTGGAAGTCTTCAGCATAGGAAATTAGCACCACCAATTATTCTAATACCCCTAAACCCCTCTAATCCCACTGATGCTCTATTTCAGCCTCCTCAAGCTGAAGGCAATCCACTGATTGTTTCTTCCGCTCAGCAATGAGCATGGGGCTTAGGAGGAATAGAGCAGCTTGGTTCTGTCTTTCTGTGCTTGTTATTGTGTATCTTTTGTCTTTGCAGTCAGGAAAGGCCACTGATGAGTGTAATCACCGGGAAAAGACAAGATCAGAGAAGAGTCCACAGTCAGAGTGTGAAGCTGAGGGTTAGAGGTTCATTTAAATCGATGATCGCATACAGTAATTGCATAAATCTCAAACTATTCCAGCATGGGGAATGTGTGGAGTAATTCTAGAGGCAAAAATAAATATTACCAGTGATAAAACTGGATAGAGATTCTATGCAATGAGAGGTGTTTCTGAATGGCTATTCAGGAATGAGGCATTTTCCTAAATACTGTAAGGTCGCCTTTCTCTTCACAGCAATTGTTTAAAGCCTTGGAACAAGCTATCACTTGCACTGGGATAGGAGAGAAAGTCAGTTTTGATTCTTCACTTCTCCGAGCAAAAAGTAGAGCCTAGTTAAACACCCAGCACTTTCTAAAGTGACTATAAATAAAATGGTCATAAATGGCATTTAGCATGCATGTGTTGGGCAGGAAGGTCCATAACAGATAGACATCACAAAAGGGGATTTATCTTGGAAAGGACAAACTATCCAGACTTCAGTGCAGAGCATCTCAGTGATCCCCAGGTGAAGACAACAGGACACTCTCTGGCCTCACTGCATTAGGAATTCCAGCTCTCCATGATGTTTGTCCTTTCCTTGCCCTTTGGAAGCAGGTGCAGTCACAGTTCCTATCCCTTGGGATGGTTACATGCTGGTACATCCTCTGCTGTGTCAGGTCAAGATCTGTAATTTTCCACTGTTACTGCTTATCAAATGTCAGCATTCTGGTGACCTTCAAGAGTGTTTTTTCCCCTTCTCACCACTGGGAACTAAAAAAGCTCTCTTCCTATTTGCTGATCAGAATTTACATGAAGGACTCAAAACTTGGGAGAGTTATAGGCAAAAAGGGACTTATCAAATCTCTTGCCTGTGTCACCTCTTGTTCTCCATCCAGTCTGGCACTTTTTGCCATTCTTCATCCAGGAGATCTATTGCTTGTAAATGGTCAATACAGAAGAAATTGCTTTTAATATTTTGAAGGATCCTCAGCATTCTTGGAGATCTTAAAGTACAAAAATTGCTGTGGCAGCAGAGACAAGAGATTTGGAGTTGCTCTTAGAGATCAAGGCTTAAAAAGGGGTCCCCTCTTTGCAGAGAGAATGAGGAGACTTGGCATGTCCTTAGGAAAAGAGGAAGATCAAGGAGTCCCTCTTGGTAGACGAACTCATTGACACCACCCTGATGGTTGCTCTATTGGTGAAGTCCTTGGTGGCTTTAGGTGCAGGGTTTCCAAGGTATCCACATGCTCATGAGATTTTTGGGGAGGACCTGTGAGTAAGTGCTTACCAGTGTTTAAGTTGCATGTCCATAGAGTGTATTGAGAGTTACATTCAAGGCAAGCCAAAGCAAGAGACAATTAGTTGATAACTCCCTGGAGAGGCTGTATTTGTTCACCTTCAGATAACACGTGGGCAAATTATAGCCTATACTTCTCTCCTCAGGATTTCCTGAGCACTTAAAACAACTGAGACCACCAATATTAACAGCAGGGAGCGGGGGGCAGGGGATATTTGAACTCCAGCCGTGGCTTTTACCTGCTTTTGACCACCTGTAAGGAAATTACTAAGTGAAAGCAGAAGTGCAAAGGGATGTGCAATGGACAATAGTAAGTTGTTATAAATTCCCAAGTCACCTCTTCTCATCAGACTTTCATCCAGAGGTCAACACTGTTCATAAAGAGAAACAAGCAGATAAAACTGGAGGTGACCAGCAACAACCTTTAGTTGTCCTTCCAGAGATCTTGGTTCCATAGAGCATATTGGCTTGTGCAAGAGGAAAGAATTCACTGATCAAAACTTGGTTCTTTAATTTCCTGGCTCTGCTTTGATGATAGCTATAAGACACCTTTCACAAGTGTGGGAGTTGGAAGCTTTGGAGCAAGAGCTCATTATCATCTGATGAAAGATGAGGTAACTAATCTCTATTTGGAATTTTTCCTGACCACAGATGCTTTATATGGAACTCTTGTTATTTTGCTTATGTGGGGTGTGGAAATCTCTATTTAGGGGAGCTGGGAAGAGATGATGCCTTATCATCCAAGTGAACAAGATTAAAATGTAACAAGATTTTTCATATTTATCTGTCTTTGCTAACCCAGCAGACAAATGCTAAGTACCACAAATGCACACCAAAAAAAAAACCAAAACGACCACACAGAACTTCAGCTTCTCTGTCTGATACTCCAGGAAATTAGAAGAATAGGGTTTTTTTTTAAGCTGGATAGAAGGAACATCCTTTATAAGAGCAAGAAACCAGTGGAATTGACTAGTATAGGTCATGGGAGGAAAAGATACAAAGCCATTCTCACACTATGATTGGCCATTAGTGACGAATAGTAATTAGTAATATAAGTAACCTTTAAGCAGTGCTTTTAATCTTCACACATTCAACTTCAGCAGTAAGGCTGTTTAGGATAGCAGTAATGCTATTTACATTAGAAGGTCTAGTTCTTAGTCTTGAACTTTAGGTAATGAAGAAGTCACTATAGTGAATGTGAATTTGTTTATCCAGGTAGAGGAAAAATTAAAAAAAAAAGCAGTGATTTGCATGGCAAATGCTACTGCCTTTCCATCCGCTCTGCAACTTGTGCCTTGCTACACTGCTTATTTTTTTTAATCCAGTAAGTTTTTTTTTTTCACATCCCATTTTTAGAAATTTATACTCATGCAGCCTTCAACAACATATTCAGGAAATCTTCAAAATTCTTTATTATCCCAGCCATTCACCTCTGATCAACTGATATTTCTTATCAATCTCTTCTTACAGATGGAGAATCTACAGACTTCATAAATATGGTGAGCCTGGGTTGGCAGTAGGAAGAGGGGCAGGTAATGAATTTGCAGCTATAAAAGTAATCATAGAGTCACAGATTCATAGAATTATATGGGTTGGAAGAGACCTCCAAGATCATCAAGTCCAACCCTTAATCCAACACTATCATGATTACTAGATCATGGCACTACATGGACATGGACACAACAATCCCATGCAGAGCTATAGACTGGGGACAGAGTGGCTGGAGAGTAGTCAGGCAGAAAAGGGACCTGGGAGTGCTGGTTGACAGGAAGCTCAACATGAGCCAGCAGTGTGCCCAGGTGGCCAAGAAGGCCAATGGCATTCTGGCCTGCATCAGGAATAGTGTAGTGAGCAGGACCAGAGATGTTATTTTCCCCCTGTACTCGGCACTGGTCAGGCCTCATCTTGAATATTGTGTCCAGTTCTGGGCCCCCCAGTTTGGGAAAGATGTTAGGATACTGGAATGTGTTCAGAGGAGGGCAACGAAGATGGTGAGGGAAAGTTTAGGCTTGATGTGAGGAAAAAGTTCTTCATTGAAAGGGTGATTGGTCATTGGAATGCACTGCCCAGGGAGGTGGTGGAGTCGCCGACCCTGGAGGTGTTTAAGAGGAGACTGGATGAGGCACTGAGTGCCATGGTTTAGATGATGGGTTGGTGTTAGTGTTGGTGTTAGTGTTGGGTTATAGGTTGGACTTGATGATCTCAGAGGTCCTCTCCAACCTTGTAATACTGTGATACTGTGATACTAAGTGCCACATCCAGTCTTATTTTAAAAACCTCCAGGGATGGTGAATCCACCACCTCTCTGGGCAGGCCATTCCAATGCCTGATTACTCGCTCTGTTAAGAACTTTTTTCTGATATCCAGCCTAAACCTTCCCTGGCAGAGTCTAAGCTCGTGCCCTCTTGTCCTGTTGCTGGCTGCCTGGGAGAAGAGACCGACCGCCACCCGTCTACAACCTCCTTTCAGAAAGTTGTAGAGAGCGATGAGGTCACCCCTGAGCCTCCTCTTCTCCAAGCTAATCAACCCCAACTCCCTCAGCCTCTCTTCATAGGACTTGTGCTCAAGTCCCTTCACTAGTTTTGTTTCCCCTCTCTGGACCCGCTCCAGCACCTCAACATATTTCTTGAACTGAGGGGCCCAGAACTGAACACAATACTGACTCTTGGTTTTTTACTTTGTTGCTAGTGGCTTATATTGTGCAAGGTCTTTCACCTGGATTGGGACAACCCCAAGAACAATTACAGGCTGGGCAGAGAATGGATTGAGAGCACCCCTGAAGAGAAGGACTTGTGGGTACTCCTGGATGAGAAGCCCAACATGAGTAGACAATGTGCACTTGCAGCGCAGAAAGCCAACGTACCCTGAGCTGCATCAAAAGAAGCGCTGTGAGAAGGACACGGAAGATCTCACCTAGAACTGCGTTCAGTTCTGGAGTCCCCAGTGCAGGAAGGACATGGATCTGTTAGAGTGAATCCAGAGGAGGCCACAAAGGTGATTCAAGGGCTGGAGCACCTCCTGTATGAGAACAGGCTGAGAGAGTTTGGGTTGTTAGCCTGGAGAAGTCTCCAGGGTGACCATATAAAAGTCTTCAGGTACTTAAAGGAGCTACAGGAAAGCTTGAGAGGGCTCTTTATCAGGTAGTGCAGGGATAGGACAGGGGCAACAGTTAAAATTAAAGCAGGTAGATTTAGATTACGTACTAGGAAGAAATTGTTTACTGTGAGGGTGCTGAGTCACTGGCACAGGCTGCAAGAAGTTGTGGGTGCCCCATCCCTGGAGGTGTTCAAGGTCAGACTGGATGAGTCTTTGATCAACCTGATCCAGTGAAAGGTGTCCCTGCCCATGGCAGAGGGGTTGGAACTGGGTGATCTTTAAAGTCCCCTCCAACCCAAACTGTTCTACGATTACTTATTAATACTTTAATGATGAGTGAAATATTTTTAAAGATCTTCATCATTAAAAGAGTTGCAGGTTAACTATTTTATTTCTCAAGGTTTTTGTTTGCCTCCATCTGGTGACAAGGACTTGGATAAAGGTTGGGGGATCTCAACCTCTCAGCAGCTCAGGAGGCCATAGTGGAGGAGCAAGACCCTCAAAGACAGCAGTTAAAGATGTAGTTCTCCATAGAAAGCTTCTCCAGGACCACTGGTCCTGCAAGGATGTGAAAAAATACCTTACTCGTTTCACTCACATACTGTCTTCAGCACTTTTCGTTTTTCTGTTCTGATCAGCTACCCACAAAAGGAATAGGTAGAGAAAGACATGCACACATTTACACCAGAGGCTGAAATAAGAATTCAGAAATCACTATATCTCTATCTAAAAGGATTGCTATGTAGCGAGTTTATTTTATTTTACATTTTAGAAATCTTATATAAGGAAACACGTTATATATAGACTCCCTTAAACCACCCTATGGATGAAATGACCATGATTCATGAGCTATATTGAATCAAATATAAATTAATATAGAATACAACTGAAGACATCATGAATATCTAACAGTCAAAGAGAGCTTGGCAACAATCAATGGCTAAAAGTTTGTTCTGAGATAATGAACAAATAAAACTGAAATAGAAATCCAAAATCTTTCCCAATGGACCTCGAAAAAAAAAAAAAGAAATGAGATTACCTTAACTGTTTTTTTTATATTATTTTAATTATCATTATTATTTATTATTAATTCTGACTAGCCTTATCAGTTATTTTTCCCAACCTCTCTACAGAGCATCCACGATAAAAAGATTTGAATTTTGTCTGTGGAACAAGTTAGGTTCGCCTATATTTCACAGCGTCTCTTGTTTCTCAGTTTCAGCAGAAAAGCTCAGGGGTTAAGCGAGCTGTCTTAAACTGAGTAACAATTTGCAGCCTTGGATTTGGTGGTTGCTTAGCAGTAAAAGGCTCCTTGCATACCACTCCGAGCTGGAGGTGTTCCCTATTTCATATATATAGTTAGCTATAAAGATCACATGTAGGAATATATAAGAAGATATATTAATAGGAGCTCTCTCTCAAAATCAGAATATTGAGTATAACTGGAAAAAGTCAAACCCTTTCAAAAGCAGTGGAGCATCACACAAGTCAGAGGCACCTGCTCAGCCCAGCAAATCAGTGTTGGACACAGAGAAACAGATGCAAAAATCAAGTCATACAAAGCACTATTCTCAAGGAGCTTTTCATGATCATTTCTTCATCTTGTGGGGAATATTAGGATGGTATTAAGTCTAGGTCATTCGTCATAATACATCTCTCATTTTGGGGTTTTAAAAATTTATATTTACACTTAGCCCAGAAACCCTGGGGTAGTGCAAACCCCACAATTATACCTTACTCATGTATTTTCTGACAGCTCTATGAGCCATTCAGCAGTAGTGGCTAAAAACAACAACATCTTGGATGCTGGTTTTCCCATAAAAAAAGCAGCAGTGATGAGTCTTGCAGAAGGAAGGCTTGTATTTGTTCACAAGGCAGAGTCATCTTCCCTTTTCCTCATCCATCCTGTGAGTTTTCAAAGGCACCAGCTATCACTTAAGCTCTTTGGTGTAGACAATCAGGAAGGCTATTAATGATTTTCTCTTCCTGGTCAATAGATCATAAGCAGAAATTGGCTGCCTTTTATTCGGAAGTGGAACAGGTTTTCCGTAAACTTCGGATCTCTTTGGCCTTATTTAGGTCAGTGGTTAATATCCCTTATCACAAGCAAGGGGTCATGTCCTGCTGTTTAAAGTCAGCACACGCCAAGTGGGCTGCCAGGATGAGCAGCCCCTCTCATCCAATTAAAGCTGGGCTGAATTGAGACCTGTGCCTGAGCACAGCAGAGTGAACAACACCGCAATATGCTGCCAAATACTCACAGTGCATCTTGAATGAGTTCTGCATAGAGGGCTTTTCTGGTCTAAGACACAAGATAAAGAAATGATGCTAAATCTTTTTTTTTTTTTTTTTTCTGAAAACAGACTACTCTGTCCCAGTCTATCAGGCTTGTTTTTTTGAAATTACCAGGTCAAAAGGAGCTGCCCCACTCTACAACAGCTTTGACCCCACCACTCCATCCAGAGAGATCCTTCTCCCTGCAGGTCAAAGGAGTTCAAGTCCTCCGTTCGATCACAAGTGGAATGACTTTAGAGGTCTCAAGATCCCTACAAAACCCTTTGCTCAGATCATATGAATTGGCTCGGTCTTCTCTCCATGACTGCAATGCCTGAAACCTCTTTGGAGAGCAGCAGTACAGAGGTGATCAGAAGAGCTGTGCATTCTCCTTTTCTCCTCCCCTATTTTGCCCTTCCCGGACCACCATGCATACCAGTACCAGGGGAATGGTACCTGCTCCACACATCTCAAGATGAGCTCTGTAGCCATACTGTAGCTCCTAGCTGGGTTTGCATTTAGGAAAAAAAAGTTGATCTAGTTGCATTGACAGCTTTCTGTAGCCTGGATAACCCAGCCAGCAGGTGGATCCCTTCAGGACACAAGGAAGCCACTCTCCCTGGAGATCTGACAGCACCTTCTCCTATCCCTTCATCTCTGAGCAGCCAGTGCCTCCTTATCACCCTCTGAGAGGAGACCAGACACCATCAGGGCAAGGGAGTCAGGGGACAAGGATGGGCAGTAGCAATCACTCATCTGAAGATACCAAGCTTAACCTTGCTCCTAAACAAAAACTCTGCCAAAGGGTGTTACACCACCCTCCTCCTTCCTCTACCCCAACCTCACTCTTGTCCCAGCAAAGCAAACAAGGCAAAGGGGTCTGTTGTTTCAGACCCCCACGGGAAAAGAAGGAAAAAGCAGCCCATCCTCCCTGCCTAGCATGTGACAAGCCACAGAAGAGCAGCAGTACTGCCAAGCTTAGTGACTAAGGCCAAAGAGAGAGGAGATAGAGGAACACAAGGGCCTGCTTGTTTGGGTTTTGTTTGGGGAGTTATTTGAAATTCATCAGCGACTGGCATTGGAGAACAGAGTCCACTCAGAGCCTCTCTCTTCCCATTCATCCCCAGCCTGGTGAAGAAGGGAGGGGGGGTTGTAGGCTGAGGAGCAGGAAAAACAACCAGCATCCTCATAATTATGCCTCCCTGGTAGAGGCAGCCTCTGCCCATGGGGAGGCATTTGAACCTAGATTTCATCAGCGTTGGAGCAAAGTCACAACAGGACAAAGCTTTGATGCCCACAGCAGCCTCGCTTTGAAGGATCATCTCCCCTTAGCAGTGTTTTTGGCAAGGCTTGCTACCTGCTTTGTGAAGACAACATCGCTTGTTTTGCCTCTGCCTCAGTTTCCCCGGGTGCAACATAAGGGTAATACTGTCAGATTTAGATAACTGGGATACTCTTAAGCTAAAAGCTGTAAGAGTTAAGTGACTCCTACGGAGCAGATAAAAGCAGAAGAAGATACATGTTTGGTAGAAACAACACATCTGTGACAAAGGCAACAATCTAGGATGCATTGGGAGAGATATTACTGGATTTCCAAATACAAAGAAGACCCTGTCTTCAACCATATCTAAAATATTATATACATATTTTTGTTCTCAGGATCAAGAAAGACAAACTCATAGTGAGACAGGGTTGCAGAGAAAGATCACTAAGATGCCCAGGAGAAAGTAAGGCACATGAGAAGATATTGGCATATTTGACCTTGCAAAAAGGTGAACAAAAGACTAAAATAATGTACTTAAATGGTAAGAAGGAAACACCAGGGAAAGAAAAACTCTTTAAACTAAAGGGCAGTCAGGCTACGAGAATAAACAGGCTTCATTTGGCAAAAAATATTCCACAGTTGAGGTTTCCAGCCATGAGAAAAAATATTGTCCTGAACAGTCAATCACATATGACTAACAAGGCTATCTCCCTACTGCTGTTGATCTGAGGAAGGCAGCTGGCTTTGGGAAGTGTCCTTCTAGTTCTGTCCTCCTACATTTAATGTAGAGGCATAGAAACATCTTCACAACTCTGTAGCTTCCATCTATAGATCTCAGCGCAGTAGGGAGCCTTTGCATCAGTGTATTCCTGTATCCTGTGACTTGTTTCCTTGCTGTTTTCTCTCAGGTGTTCGGTGAGTCATCAGCAACAAGGTGAAGGTTTTCTAGTCTAACCTTACACTAAAGTCTTCAGTAGCTCAGGGACTCTTGTGACAGCCTACAGACCTGACAGCTACCTTCTGCAGGCACTCTTGCCACTTACATACTCATTTGTATTTCAAGATCCTCCATCTCTAATGCCTTGTTCTCAAAAATACAGATATTTTAAGGGTCCAGGGCGAATTCCAGAGAGCAACATCATGCTGATAAGACATAGCATGATGTTAAAAAGCCGTGTCGCTTTTAAACTGGTGGGTCCAAGTCCAGAAGCCTTACTCTGTCCTTACTGAGATATCTTAGAATCATCCTCCTCTAAGCCTCAGATTGCTGATAAACCTCTGGGTGCTGTTGAGCAACAGGATACTGGGGGAAGAAATCCCTTTATCATGCACTGACTTCCCTCCTGCCTTACTTTCCCGTTGGTGTCAAGGTGAAGATAGATGGGAGATATGAAAGAAACTTGCTGTCCTGGCCCCTTTTAATATAACGTGAATCTCTGCACATGAGCAAATCCAGATCCAGAGAAATAGTCACTCTAAATAAGAGTGACCCTCAATCCACTCCCATCTATATTATCCCATAATGACTCTTCACCTCAGTCACACCTTCACACACCTCTTGTAGTCATTGCTGTCTCCAGCATGGGTATTATATGCACATTTAGAGCAGAGGTGCTAAGCTTTTCAATCTTTCTCTACATAGGTATAACTCTTAACAGCTATCCCATATTTAAATCTCACCTTCAAGTCCAAAGTTCCTGTTAGCACATTTCAGTTGTCTCAATTTAAGCAAATTTAAGTTAAAGCTTCTAAAAATAAGACTCTTCATCTCCACACGCATAATGAACCTAAAGGACATGTCCCTTCTGGCCAGGATGCTGATAAATGTGGCTACAGTGCAGAGAGACCTTCATTCCCTGTGAACTGCTCCTTTCAGTTTCTAAGATGCTGCTGTTAGAGAGACAGAGCTCCTTGGAGACGGAAAGAAAAGATGCAGAGGCCAATGTTTCACTCCCCATGGATGTTGTATTCTGTCTTTATTACTGTTTGGTAATCTCCTGGCCCTTTCGGACATACTGCTGGCCTCAACTTCTGACACCTCTGGGACAGGTCTCGTAAGACCTGGTATTCATCTGTGAAATCAGTATTTTTCGAGTTATGCAATTATAAAAGGCAGATAACATTAAAAAATAAGTACAAGCAACAACTTAAAAAGGAATCCCAGCTGTTATTGCTGAAACAAGCTAGAGAGGCTGATCACACTTCAAATTCCTTTCTAAGTAACTAAAGATTTGAAGTGATCCAGTTTCACAATTTCCATTTTTTTTTTGGTCATTTTTCATAACCAGGTGAGCAAAAATAAACAGCACAGGATCTTTCCATTCAGGCTCATGCATTACCCAAACAAGATTGTGCAATTCATAGAATCATTGAATCATTTTGTTGGAAAAGACCTTTTAGATCATTGAATCCAACTGTACCTGCCACTGCTAATCCCTGAGCACCTCATCTACCCATCTTTTAAATACCTCCAGGGATGGTGACTCAATCACTTCCCTAGGCAGCCTCTTCCTGTGCCTGATAACTGTTTCAGTGAAGAAACTTTACCTGATGTCTAATCTGAGCCTCCCTCAGTGCAACTTGTCCTCTTGTCCTATCATTTATTACTTGGGAGAAAAGACCAACATCCACCTCCTTTCAGGTAGTTGCAGACAGTGATAAGATCTCCCCTCAGCCTCCTTTTCTCCAGGCTAAACAGCCACTTTCTTCAGCCACTCTCATAAGACTTATGCTCTTTCACCAGCTTTATTACCCTTCTCTGGACATGCTTCAGTGCCTCAATGTCCTTCTTGTAGTCAGGAGACCAACTGAACGTGGACACAACTTTTGGGTAAGAGTGGCTCCAGCCCAGAAGAGGAACAGCAGCTGCTGCCACACTGTGACCCTTTTCAAGGAACATGTAGTCCCTCCTCACCCCTGCCTGGCACCGTGCTTGTTCCTCACCACTGCCTGCTATTTTGGTCCAGGTGTCTCTTAACACCTTGGTCACATTGCTATTTTAGACCGGGTGTCCTGTACTACCTTGTTGTCATCGCTCTAAAGTGAAAAAAATAATCAAACAAAAAAACACCACCAAAAATCCCAACAATAAACCCCTTTAATTAATATAAATGGAGGCTGAAAATACGGATATTTCCCTGAAGTCCAGAAAAAATGACATCTTCTCAGGAGATTACTGGAGTGGACAGAGGCACATGCATTTTATTTATAGATCTAGTTTTGCTGCAGTCACTCAGTCAAGCATGGCCAGGACTGTATAGGCAAATGCAGTTCACTTTTCCCCTCCTCAGTTTTAAAGGGCAACTAACAGCTTGTCCAGAGTGTTTGCTTCAAATTTTATGAGGACAAATTAATCACAGAGACAGACAACAGTTGCTTGAGAAACACAGCTGCAAGACAGGGAGGTAGATTCCCTTGTTCACTGCCCTATTTGTGGGTGGACTATGACATAGAGATGCTCCAAGGAGAAGCCAGGCTCCCTATTTCTTTCAGAGCCCTACCACAAGTCTCCCTCATTTGTATAACGTGCTCCATTCATCACGACTTGGAAGCCTCTATATCAAGGTAGGGTGTCTCTCTAACAGGTTTACTTGATTCTTACCACAAGTCACAGTATCCATGCAGTCATCGTGGGATGGACCCACCATCCTGTCTGCAGCTGTTCAGACACAGTGTGATAATAATTTCTTCTGGCCTCACAAGTGCTGACTGTCCTTGACCTCCACTCTCTGGTGTTCATTGTTCTGCAAAGATATCACTTAAACCAAATAAGACCAAGGTGTGGCTGTTGTGATACTGGGAGCGATGATCAGGGGATATATTTGGTCTACTTTGTCTCCTGTCACCCTGTTCCCTCTCTTCCCTGCAATGGTGTCTTTCCAACCCTCATTCTCACTGCTATTAAGGCTCTTAAAAATTTTTTAAATCTTTCCTGGAAGAAAAAAGAACAATGATTCTTCTCCCTAACCTCCTCTGGACTTTATTTCTCCAGCTTGAAATTTGCTATTGAATTTAGAGGCTGTGTCTAAGTCACGTTACCATGCGAGGACCCATAGAAAGACAGCAGACTGTTGACACCTTGCAATCACTTTGACCTGCTCTTTCCCCTGTAGAACACATTCTTGTCCTCATACCCTCCATTATGGTAGATTGGTAGAAATCATATTCATTTCCAGACTCCCAGAAATAGATCTGGACCAGTTTCATCCCCTATAAAATTGCATTTTGCCACCACAGATGTCATCCCCATCATTTAGATCTACCTCATTCTATCTGTTGGCTGGAAGCAAACAGGAGGGTAATCAGAATCCACCTGACACAGCAAATCTAGGGAATAGAAAGGGGGAATCAATTTTTATAATATGAGTTTGGCACTACATAATAGATATAACTCTAAATGCAAGCCATAAAGTTGGAGAGGCTTATAAATTAAATCCGTTCTGTCCCTTTTAACTAAAAAGTGACCTTACTATAGAATTAAATGTGGTTTTTATCCAGTGATCTATGGAGTTGTAAATGTGGCTGATTGTTGCAGTACGGTGTTACAGTGCAGAGAAGAGCCCCCAGATAGGCACCTCCACACAGCTCAGCCCATGCACTGCTGCTTGTTTTACAACTAACACAGAGTCACTGTGCGGCTGGGGATTTTACGTCTTTCCCTTCCAGAAGAGGGTTATCATGTCCCTGCTGGGAAGAGTCCCTGGACAGATTGTCCTCTGAACAGTGGCAAGGCTTGAGATGGGGGAGTTTTGCCTCAGCAGGACTGAAAACACATCAGGTTATGGTCTAAATATCGAATTGTCTGCATAAATGCAAGGCAGATTTTGGATCTGTGTCTTGCCCCTCTTTAGTTTACTGGACCCTAGAGGAGAAGAGGATTAGAAAGTACTCTGGGGTTCAGCAAAATACCACAGTGGTGGAGAAAAGCAGGGTGGATGGTCCTTGATTGCTCGTGCAGTGACTCCACCCCCTTGCTCCAATAATCATACAGGAGAGTCTGAAATACAAAAGACTTGACATTGGAATCCAGCCCAGAGGACACAATTTAGGATGTTCCTGAAAGCTTTTATATGGCCAGAAATTATCAGGCTTTGTCTCTCAAGAAAATACGGTTTCAAAGGCTCTGCTGGGTTACAGGCTGGCATTCATGCCTGTAGGCTCTCAGAGCCTGCAGGAGACTCATTGCTCCAAGGAACATAATCAACAAAGGATTGAAGGCTGTCCGACTTCCAATCAGTACAGCACTGAATAAAATCACTTTCTCCATGCCATGGATGCTCAGGTAAGACAGTGGTGTGTTTCTTCATCACTATTGAGAAGTGGTGCAAAGGAAGAGCCAAGATCCTTCTTGGCTATTGAAAGTCAGTGAAGCTTGGACAGAAAAGCGCTGCTGGGTCTATCTGAATTCTTCATGTGTGCACTGGACTGGTGTTACTCTGTGAGCCACCAGACTTCATCAAAAAGCAAGAGCAGATGCAGGGGTGCAGCCCAGATAGGCCAACATTTTGCCTGAGACTCATCTGAGGTGCAACACTCAGATGCAACACATTGACCTCAACTAGTTATGTGCCAAGCCACTGAATGCAAATCAACGCTGCTAGCTATGTTACTCTTTGGCACAACCCAGGCTATAAAGTGTTGTCATGATATATGATTTGTGTTACCACCTCCCTGTAAGCCTGAACACTGGTGTCAATGGATCCTTTCTCATTTTAGTCTTTCTTTTTCTCCTGGATGTCCATATTTATTATTATTTGGCTTCATACTGGCATTTTTGTCCACAACTATACTGTTGAATCACACAGAAACAGAGGCTGGTTTCAAAATCTGCCTGATGGCCATCCATACTGTGTAATTTTTACCAAGGTAATGCCAGGTGCTGTCCATGGGACAGCGTGAGCAGGGACTACTACTAATAAACCATATCAAGACTAAAATGCAGGTGAGTAGACAGAGAGAACTTTTTCCTGTGACAAGTTGCACCGTGCCACTTGGTCAAAGAAAAAAAGCCCGGCATGTGTTGTTGATTAACATTTGATTTCATGTCTCATTGATTGCAGATCTGCATGATTCAGACCCCTGCACACACTAGAGATGCTGGCACAGCAAAGTAGTTTCAAGGATTAAGTAGAAGGGAAAGAAACTCTCACAGTGTCCAGGTGAAATCTACACCTACTCCTGGAATAAGAAGGGAGGAGATCTTAATACAACTGATTTTACAGAGCACTATGGTGTTCAGCCTCAGTCAGAGCCTCTACTACCCACCATGGCACTAACAACATTATTATATTTATCCATGCTTTCTCACTTTTCCTTCACTTTCAATATTTACCAATGTTAGAGATTTTTTTCTTCAAGGGGAAAAACAGTTAATGTTTTATTAAGCCCAAACCACTTCTGAAGACTGTGCTAAGGATACTATGAAATAAAGGGAAACAACCATTAATCAGCAGCTGATGCACTGGGCTGGCCAGAGTTAATGTCCTCAATCTCCCAGTTCTGCCTGCCTGTCACATGGGTGCAAAAATACCAGGCTTTCTGCAGTTACCGTTTCAAAAGTTATTTATGGCTAATGTTTGGCAAACTCAAATGCTGCAGTCGTCTAGGACCTGCAATCAATCAAGTCAAAAACACCTGGAAAACAAGATTCACCAGCAACGGTCCTTGTCTCCAAAGAAAGAAAGAAAGAAAGAAAGAAAGAAAGAAAGAAAGAAAGAAAGAAAGAGAAACAACAAATAATTTCAGGCTTTGAAACTGAAGTTAGATTTTCAAAAAGAAAATTCAGCTACTTGCAAACCAGCGTTTTGTCAGTCTAGAGCTCCCTATTTCTGTCACAGTTAAGAGTCAGACCCATAGTAGCAAAAAGGACTAACTTCTGTAACCTCATGAACACCCCATTCAAATTTTCTTGAGACTAAGAGTGAATAGGAAAGAGTGGAAAGAAATTCATAGTCAAGAGATGGTAACAGTTCTCCAGGAGGTTCACTGAGGGGCAGGGCAGAGCTGGAAAGGAAACAAGATCCAAAGACCACCTGGTGTTGGCCTCATCCATGCCAATGGCTCACTTGCCACCTAATTCAAGCTGTAAAACAAACAGCTGCCTCTGTGCTCAGGAACTCTACACTGGCCATACTCATATTCAGTGCTGTACTACTGACAGTGATTAAGTGATGTGAGCCTAAAAGAGTTCATCAAGAAAAACAGAGACAGAAGACAGTATAAAACGATAATTTGGGAAGGAATAAAGTGAAACGATGTTAAATGATTCATCCTGTTGATGACCCAGGAAACAGCCAGGCTAGTTGTCACAAGAACAGAGAAAATAAGGGTATAAGCAGAGTCCCAGCCACCAGTATTTGGTGAGGAGTTGACGATTGGATAAAACAATTGGCCCTCTCTGAAAGGAAATAGAAGAACTGGTTACCCAGGATATGGAGAAGCCCGAGGTGCTCAATGACTTTTTTTGCCTCAGTCTTTACCAGCAACAACTCTAGTTGTACCATCCAATTCACAGAAGGCAAAGGTAGGGACTGGGACAATGAAGAACCACCCACTATATTAGAGAACCGGGTCTGAGCCCATCTAAGGAACCTGAGGGTGCACAAGACTATGGGGCCTGATGAGATATATCCACGAATCCTGAGGAAACTGGTGGATGAAGTTGCTAAGCCACTATCCATCATATTTGAGAATTCATGGAAGTCCAGTGAAGTTTCCACTGACTGGAAAAGGGGAATCACAACTCCCATTTTTATAGAGGGTTAAAAGGAAGACCCAGGGAGCTGCAGGCTGGTCAGTCTCACCTCTGTGCTGATCAGTATTGTGGAGCGTATCCTCTTGGAATCTCTGCTGAGGCACATGGAAAATAAGGAGACAATTGATGGCAGCCAACATGGCTTCACCAAGGGCAAATCGTGCCTGACAAATTTGGTGGCCTGCTATTATGGGATTACAGGGCTGGTGGATAAGGGAAGAGCAACTAATGTAATTTACCTTGACTTGTGTGAAGCATTTGATGCTGTCCTATATAATATTCTTGTCACCCAATTGGAAGGACATGGATTTGACAGATGGACCATCCAGTGCATAAGGAACCAACTGCGTGATCACACTCAGTTGCGGTCAACAACAGCTCAATGTCAAAGTCGAGACCGGTAATGAGTGGTGTTCCTCAGGGGTCAATATTGAGACCACTGCTCTTTAACATCTTAGTCGGAGCCACAGACACCTTCCACAAGTTTGCTGGTGACATCAAGCTGTGACATGCTGGAAGGAAAGGATGCCATCCAGGGGGACCCTGCCTGGCTTGAGAGATTGGCTTTTCCAAACCTCATTAAGTTCAACAAGGCCAACTGTAAGGTCCCCTGTGAGTCAGAGCAACCTTCTGACTGTCTAAAGAGTTGTAGCAATTAAACAGATGCTTGTATAAAAGGACTTCTGAGTGGCAGGATAGGCCACTGACTGGAAAGTATGTCTGAGCAGCATCTTTAATTCTCCACCCCATTCTGGCACGTACATTAGGGTGATTGATTTCTCCTCCCCCCTCTGCGCTCCTCCCCAGCTACAAATAACTTCCACAGGGAGATTATGCTGCCTGCTCTATAATCAACAGTAACTTCAAAAGGGCTTAGCTCTAAAAGAAAACCTCAGAGGGCCAGCATTAAGTGGGAAACAAACACAGCATTTGGGTTGTAATTTGAGGTGGGAGGCTGGGGTTTTAATAACCACATCGCTGCAGCATGCTGTGCACCTTGTGCTTCATAACTGGATTTATTACTATAGGAAGTTACAGGAAAAGTTTCCAATCCCTGGTGTGGAGCATCCAAAGTATTTAGTTGTGCATGGTAGTTGTATTTAGCATCAGCTTTCCTATCACTTCCCAACACTGTCACATGTACACAAGCAGAGTCTGGTGACCCAGCTCCAGAGCTGGGAAGAGTTATGTCCTATTCAGATCCAGCTACTCTTTTGGGTAGGGAAGAGAGGTGAGAAAAAACACTGCTTTGTCCTACATTCTCCTCACCACACAAAATGGAAACCATTGTGGTGAGTTCCTCTGCACGCACATTCAAGACCTATTCAAACTAGGAAAGAGAAAGGTGTTTCAGTTCTGTGAGCCTTTTAAGTTAAGCTCCAAACCAAGAAATTGTCCTTGCACATACAGGGACCTGGTAGAAATCTTGGCCAGCTTTATCATCCATTTTCCTCATCTGCAGCACTACATCCTGCACCATATCTTATGCTGTAAGTACAAAGATGCTGGCTTCTTGGGCAATCTAGGTTGGTCTTAGTGGTGCTTTTGTGAAGATCTTTTCTATTAATCAGAAGCCAAAAAAACAGACCAAGGAAGGGAAAGACCCACCAGCCATCAGCCCCACAGAACCAGTATCACATCTTAGGGCAATGTATGCTCACATTTCTGATCAAAGATGTTGTATATTTGCTACTGGCCAGAACCCAGGTAAAAAAGACAGTATAAGGCTCTAGGGAGGTGAAGGGATATGGGCTGAATAACAGGGTCGTTGTCTGGAAAAGTGGGATAAAGTCAACAAGACATCAATCCATGGCTTTGTTCCAATCCAGGGCAAGGACAGTCTCTGCTTCTCGAGGAGTGGTAAGGCTGTCTCACACAGTAGAAAAAGGTTTTGCTTTCCCTCAAAACGCCTCAGCACTCTTAGACTGCAATGCACAGACCTCAGTCCCCATCAGAATTCCTCCCTTCTGAGATACCAAGCCTAAAGGGTACTGTCATACAGTCCCATTCTGAAGCATGTCCTGCAACAAAATCTCAAGTGCTTTTTCTGGGACACCTTTAAACATTCTGCAGGCTTTCTGCTCATCATATACAGGACAAAGAGCACCTCCAAAGGCAGCTGTGTCCAGTGAGAGCATCAAAGCCTGCAGTACTCATGTCCCATCTTCACAGAACGATAGGTGCTTGAGGCTGGAAGAAACCTCTGGAAATCACCTCCTCCAATCCACCCTGTCATCTTCCTTGGTCTTTGTAGAGGGTCAGATTCTGGACTGAGATTGCTCATTTGGAGGCTTGCTACCAAAACCTCCCCTTCCAGAAGCATTTCCATGCCTACCAGCACTGCTTACAGACAGACAGTTGTCCAGACCCTTAGGGATGCCTCAGCTAGACCTACAAGCATGACAACTCTCACAGCAAAAGCCACCTACCTGATGTTTCCATGCATAAACTAAATCCCATATCTAACTGGCATTTTGCTGGGATCTCTCCCAGTTTTCTCTTTGCCCTCTCAGCCTTACTGTGCTTCTGACTGTCACCATCTCTTCTGCTGGTAGCAGAATCATCTCCATCTGGAGAATCTGGAATTACTCGTGGCATTGCTACCCCTATTAACATATCTAAAAATCCCAAGCTGGCAGGATCCAGCAAGTCACACAAGAGAGATAATATTTTATATTGTTCAAGTTGGGTTTTTAAAAATTCAGATTATGCGGCAAATGTACATTCACTATTAACTTATTCATTCACTTGCCCTTATGGCTGACCTGCAAATGCAAGGATGGGTGATTGGAAGAGCAGTGCTGTGTCACATCTGCTGCCTCTAATGAGAAGTGGGCAGCTCAAAGAACCATTGGCCTCCTCTCCCATAAGCACCCAAGTGTTTATCTACTCACATGCTCTATGGACATAACCCACACTGTCCTTAGCACAAAGTCTTACACTCTTTCTGTCTGGCTTCACTTACCAGAGCAGAGCAGACACTAAATGTCCTTTGTCACGTACTCTTTCTAAATCTAAACCCATCCCTAGAGCCATCAGATTTTCCCTAGAAAGATGCTGTGCCTCAGGGAACAGTTGCAAGGCGGGCAGCATGTCAGACCGTTGAGTAACCACATCACTGCCAAGCTCCATCCCAAGTGTAAGTGCCAAGACCGTTCAGCCCTGCTCATAGCGGAGAGCTTCACTGCCATTTACACATTTAACATCACCGACAACCTAACAGACAGCAGCTGCTAGGTTACAGAGATATTTCTCTCCTCCCATCCCTGATTTCTACCAGAAAAATCATAGGCTCTGCTGTAATTTGGCATTCATAGAGAGATATTCTTGGGGCACACACAAGAACTAAATCCCCTACCATTGTCTGCACATGGTGAGCTTGCACTAAGCTCCAAAAAGCAAGGTGCTCACCTTGCCCCTTTCTTTGCATGCGCAAAAGTGAGGAGTTTTGTTATCAATTAACCCTTGTTTCAGCTCAATAGCGCTGATCAGATTGTAGGACAACATCTGAGAAGTGGAGATTAATAGGCCAAACTCTTTAGTACTTAAAGCGTCAGTACAGCTACTCAAAATTAGATTTCCCTTTCTTCATTGGCATTTGATTAAAGCATTTTTAAGCAGCCCTTTCTAAATTCCAGATGCTTACCTTAGGTAATAGAGAAAAATTCTGGGGTTTTTGTCTTGGAAATGGCAACAGCAGGTATCTCTAGCATGGTCTGAACAAAAATCATACCCAGAAAGTATGCGTAAGGGTGTGCATATGTCTGTGCAAATGCACTAAAGCAGAGCTTTGGTAGAGCTGACCAGACCACAAACATGCAAAATCTTTAGTACCGTAGATCAAGAAGGAGGAAAACGCTCTCAAAGCAGGAGCCAAGTCCAGAAATAGATTGTGAGAGGATCAATTTCTGCTGCATACTGATTTATTCAAACCTTCCACAGTGGCAAAGCCCTCTATAACAAAATATCTGATTACAGGACTATGACCATAAATTCCGCATACCCTCAAGCAATGGCCAATGAATAACTGACTTGTTAAGGGAACGAGCCTGCACAATGAATAAATCTACCAACAGGGCTTTCAATACAAAAGACTCTATCGGGACAAATTTCCTTCTGAAGGTGTATCGACTTTCATTTGCAGGAACCAGCAGATATTTGTTTCGAGAAGATAGCTGTTGTTAGATTGCTGCTAAACAACATATCATATAAACCAGACTCCTAACCCAGGTTTCCTCTACTTGCATATCAAAGTGGGCTGGACTATACAAAGGACCATTTTGCAGGATGAAGTGTTATACAAGGTCTCCTGAAAAAGCATGATTTTAATTCAGAGAAAACTCAAGGCAGGTATAGGAGACCTGCAAACTTCCAAACCCTCGGTTGTAGAAAGACATCAAGAAAATAAGGATTAAGAAAGGAAAAGAAAACATGACTCAGGAGGAAAGTTTAAGGGTGGACATGCATTTACAGTCAAAATACAAGAAGAACAATTCATGTATGGTATTTGGCTGGTGCCCTTGTTCTCTTAATCCCAAAAGTGTTTGACCAAGTCTGCTTGACTGGCTGGCACAGAGTCCCATTGGGAAGAGGGAAGCAGGTCTAGATTAACTGTGATCTGAACACCTGGTCCAAGACATGTGGTTCGGCAGTGGGTGAAGTCAGTCCTAAAACATCCTTTGAGATTGTGATACAGCATCTTTTAAAATCAAGTCACATAATTTTGTGTTGGGTAGACCAAACTTTCAGTGGCTTGTGGAGTCTAAATTATCAGTTGAGAGATCCACAAGAAGACAGCATCACAGATCAGACAGGGCCAAAGCATTTGAGCTCCATAGCTATTCTAGCATGGAAAGTATGACACCCCCTGTCCTGAAAGTAACTCACAATGAATACACAATAGGTAGGTCTGCCAGGAATGGGCTGGTCCTGATATCTGGCAAAGGGAATAAAGAAAAGAACCATTTTGCAAACAGCAAGGACTTTGTTACAGACCAGCTGACTTCAAAAAACTGAGGAAACATCTCCATCTAGCAAAGCCAGTCTGATAACAAACAGGAGACAAGGTGAGTGTGCAGGCCGGACTGCTGAAGTCACAGGATGCGCTATCACAAGGTCTACCTCTGGCCAAAACTAGATGTTCAGAAAAAGAGCTTGGCATTAAGATATACCTGTGCATGCATATAGCATGCACAAAACGGTACCCTAAACACATGCACGATTCCTCTGTTCATCTCTCAGGCCAAATCAAGTCAGTAGGAAGCAGCTCTATCTGAGGTAAACCACCTCCCTAAAAACTATGATACTCGATGTAGGGAGGATTTTCATTCTTTATGTACTTCACACATGAATTTCATGTTAACCTGGAGTGAATCATATAAGATTACAGTCATCTGCTTCAATTTTTACCCCAGAATATTCAAAACTCATAAAGTCTAAATTTCCTTACAAGGTTTCTGTCCATTCTTCCTCCAGATACCGTTTTTCCCTGATCTCCCTTATCCCAGGGATAAGGCATGACACCAAACACAGCAGAGCTCGCAGTTTCAACAACTCATTTATCATTAGATGGTCATTCCTTGATTAATGTTTTATGAAGGGATATTTCAGAAAAAATGCAGAGGGAGTAGAAGGAGAGTAGAAAACCACCCCTAGCTTAATTTTTATAACATTGACAGGGGGTTATTCACTCCAACAAATTAAAATCAGCAAATCTTCTCTCATTTTCTCTGACAGAGGTAACCAATTTAAATTTTCATAAAGGGGGCAGTGATGTGTGTCTTTACAAGACAGAGTCACCAATTTAGCAATCCTACAGTTTAAAATTTTATCTTTCTTTTTTTTTCCTTTCCCTGAGAGTTTCCTGGAACAACATGACAGATTATCTCAGCATAATCAGACTAATACAAAAAACCTCGCTCCAAGAGGCACTACGAGAAATTTCTAAGCCTAAGATGTGACGACAAATGGACGTTCTGAAGAGACTTCATCTGCTGCTCATTTTCTTTTTTTTTTAACGTGTGCTGTTCTGTTTTGTAACCTCAGCACACTACAAACCATAATAAAGAGCCAACCATCATGTGGAGTGCATGTAAGAGAAAAGGATGTTTACTCTCCACATCGTCTGACCTGCTGAATTACCAGAGAAATGTTCGTTTCCAGCTGGTCTTTTCTTATGTTAGAACATAATGGAATAACAGGAAGATGTGCCAGGAGAGGTTTAGGTTGCGTATTAGGAAAAAGTTCTTCACCCACAGGATGGTGGAGCACTGGAACAGCTCCTCAGGGAAGCAGTAAAGGTGCCAAACCTGACAATATTCAACAAGCATTTGGAGAACACCCTCAGACACACAGTGTAAATGTTGGGGTTGTCACGCAGGGACAGGAGTTGAACTCGATGATCCTTGTGGGTCACTACCAACTCAGGACATTCTGTAATTCTATGAACAACATTCCATCAGTATTGCCTTGGGGGTGATGTGGTACCATGGAAGAACTGTGATTTGAGCAGCAGGAGACTTAAGAAGGGTTACAAAGTAGATGTGATCTCTTATAACGGGATGCTGGAGGGTGTTAAGACCAGGATGACATCTGTGTTGGCCCTGACTTGGAGAAACAAGAATTACCACAGTTCCCTGTCATGAGGATTAGGGACTTAGAGGGCTGGACCCCTGTGGGTTTGGGGCCTGAGGGACTGCACATGGATCTAAAGAAAAAGTGTGTCTCAAGTCAAAGGAGCACCTGCCTCTCCAGTGCAGATGGGACACTGAAATGCTGTTTTCCTTGGCAGAGACATGGTTCAAAGCAACTGAGATGCAAAGGAGGGGATCCCTATCCCCTCTTTGGCTGAGAGAACTCTGCCCCAGACCCTTTCTCCCTAAATCCCTATCTCACCCATATATATGGATAGACATCAACACACATAGCAAGCTCACTATGCCTTAGAACAGTTTCATCCAAACATAAGCATCCCCTTCCTGCCCTCTTTCATCCCAGCACCTTCTGAAAACCTCAAGCAAGTGTAGAGCCCAGGGAATTTGGAGAAGGAGTTGCTAGAAGAACACGGGAGAAACCTGTGCTCAGTGAGTGCTGGGATGTGCCAGTGGCCCCTGTGCTTTGCCTGCAGCCACATCGAGCCATTTCGTTATGTGCTGCAACATAGAGAAAGACATTCTTCTGCAAACCTCCAGGCCAGGTGCCAGCTCCCTTCCCTTTGAAGGCTCGCCTGGGAATGTGAATTTTCTCCAAGGGGAGGAAGCGAGCAGGTACAGAGACAGCCTGTCATCCATCTTGAAGGAAATACTCCTCTTTTTTTGCAACTCTCCTAAAAAGGTGGTGATCAGCATGCGGCAAGCCCAGGATCAGGCCGAGAGAAAAGCTTTGACTCATTTGTTTACCAGTGCAGGTTTCCTGGAGCTAATTAATGAGTCAAGCTGATACTCTGCAACAGGTATCGATGGCAGGGGATTTCCTGCTTGCTACACTTGAGCTATGGAAGAAGGTGAATTTGGATCTACAACTACACTCTTTCCCTCTCTCCCTCCCCCCCAAAAAAGAGGGAAAATAAAAGCCACCTGCAGTCACACAGGCGCCACATGAAGCCCCCTCCATTATCTCTTCCCCACCCCACGAGCAATGAAAGGGCATGATCCCTG
Organism: Tapera naevia; assembly: GCA_033556795.1. Classification (NCBI taxonomy): domain Eukaryota; kingdom Metazoa; phylum Chordata; class Aves; order Cuculiformes; family Neomorphidae; genus Tapera; species Tapera naevia. The sequence goes on from JAUMJJ010000063.1 coordinate 1,481,721, forward strand.
CTGGACAAATACCTTGGGCTGACTCCTAGGAGCAGAGCACTTGGAAATCCCATTCCCCACATTTAGGGAGATCATAGACAACCCCTGAGCAAACCTTATGGGACTGGGAGCTGCTTCCTTCCTCCTGGGCATGGGGGCAAGCAGCGCTGCACATTGCTTCTTGCACTCCCAAGGAAAGACCAAACAGCTTCGGGTTTCACAAGAGTGGGGTGATAAATTATATGGGGGAGTATGGTAAAAAAAAAACAACGGGGGGGGGCGCAAAAAAACCCACAGGAAGGCGATGTTCACAGACTGGGTAATAAACCCCGTGGGGAGGCGTGTTTCGGTGCAAGGCAGATTTTATTGTGATCCCCAGTCCTGCGGGTTTTTTAGGGGGAAGGGTGTCATCTCTGCACCGAGTTGTGCGGAGCATCCTTGCGCTCCGGGGGCGGCGCGCGGTGATAACCGGGCTGAGAGCGCCACCTCCCCGCCGCTCTCCGCAAGCCCTGGCAGCCCCCCACTCCCTGCTACCGAAAGCTGGGGAGGCTAGTAGGGGAACCCAAACACCAGGTTGAGATCCCATCCCTTCCTTTCTCAGCCTCGGCCGCTCGAGGATGCAGTGGGGAAGGTGGTGATGCCATGGGGAGGAAGGGGACTGGGGGGGTTGTTACTAAGTTTGGGGTCCTTGCAAAGGAGGATTTGTAAGGAGTGGGCAGGGGGTGCTGCAAGAGTGGGAAGGACTCTTTGTGTGTATGTTTGTATGTCACAGACAACCTCTGAGTGCCTATGGGACAGAGGGCATTTCAGCTCTCCATGGGGTGGGGAGAGCAGTGGGTTACGGGGGGGTGCACCCCACCACCACCACCCCAGAGCATTAAGGTTTGCAACTGGGGTTCAGGGCTACCTCACTTCTACACACACACACTTTACAGCCCGTGTATGGGGTCTGGCACAACACCCTTGCCTCAGTTTCCCCTGCATAAAATGGGAATAGGGGTACAGACCCTTCATTATTGGAAAAACACCCCCCACACTCCCTTTGCAGCCAGTCCTTCCCTGAGCCTGCCCTCCTTTGTGGACCCATTATGGGGGCTTCCAAGCCCCTATCCCTGCACTCAGGGCTCTGCAACACCATCCCAGGTGCCACTGAATGAGCCAGGAGCCCTGCCCCTTCCCTGTGTCTGCCCTGCTCCTTACCAGCCTTTCCTCTGTCCAGTTTCTTCATGGCCTTCCTCTTTGCCTTCCAGAGCAGGAAGGCTTCTGTGCCTTGACCTTACTGCAAGGCATGGAGAGGAGCATGGGGGTCCCCTGATTCTTCCCCGCCCAGCATTCCCATGGTCCCCATGCCACTCTGCTGCAGCTGAGACCCACAAGGCTGCCTGCTCAGACCTCTGCTTGGCCCGGGCCCCTGCCTGGCTCAGCCCTGTGGACAGCCCTTGTCCCCCAGCAGTGAAGCTTGATTGAGAGCTGGTGCAATTCCTCAGCACCTTCTGAGGGTAAAAGCCTCCTTCACTCTGCCTTGCGACCCTCCCCTCCCTCTCCCTCAGCAAGGTCTTGGGCACAGTAATGACTGTGGGACCCAGGTTAATGAGTCATTAATTAATTAGGGACCCACTTAATATGCACGGGGAGTTGTTTGTTTCCTTTAGCTCAGGCTTTGGAAGAGATCCCAGCTCTGTGAAGCCTCCAGCCTCGTCTCCCAGCTGATAATAGATAATACAGATATTTCAGCACCAGCCAAAGCAGAGTCATCATCATTAATACACAGTCCTCCCTGCTACGTGGCAGAGGTCGCCAGTCAACTCCACAGAGTGCCCAGGACTCATACCTCCTGGCTTTCCTTAGGGCTTGCATGGTCAGGCGAGAGAGAGTCTATAGCTAATCAACAGGTAAAGGGGCTGGGGAGGTGCACCCTGCATCCTGACCACCCTTGGCACCCTCCCAGGGAGCACTGGCTTTCGAGGCGCTGCAATTTTTGCTCTTCCGCGCAGGCAGGTTTTGGCATCTGTCAAAGGATCTTCACTCTTCTTCCCCCCTCACCCCCCCTTCCCCTCCTCCTCTTCCCTCAGCCATCAGCTGTCAGCTGGCCCTGGTGCTCACCGGACCCAGTGCTGGAGCTGGATTGAGCCTGAGCCTTGGAAAGCCCCAGCTCCAAAGGGATGAGGTGGTCAGGGATGGAGGCTGGGGGGGTCTTTTTGCCCTTCATCCATTTGACCTTGCCTTGATCCTTGCCTCTCCACCACTCCCTCTCTGTGCAACTGATTCACAGGGTTTTTTTTCCCTTGGCCAGGGCAGGATCAGGGACATGAGAGTGAGTCACAACCAAATGTACCTTGCAGAGTTGATCTGCAACCCATGCCCTCAATTGCTGGGGACTGATGCCTTCTTTCAACCAGGACTGGGGAACAAGCAGGCTCAAAAGTACCTTCAAAACCCCTACCTGCTCTCCTTCACCTCTCTTTTCCTTCCAGCCTTGGAAGAGCCATGGCTGAACTACCTCTCTGAAAAGTCTGAAGATGCATCAACAGCCACCCTCCATCAGTGAATGTCAGGCCATGAAAGGGAAGGGGGCGGTGGGGGAAGAGGGAGAGACAAATTTTGCGATTCATTCCCACACAGGGTGATTCAGAACAAGATGCTTTGTAATTACGCACCCCTGATGGAGACTCCTCTCTCTAACCCCCTTAAAGAAAGGCTAAACCATGCTTAGGTGCCAGCATCCCCCAGGAGCCCAGTTCCAGGAGCAGTATGTGTGCCTCTGTGCCATACTCTGTTGTCTACATAGGCTAAAGGCTAATTTGCTCCTACAATGTGAAGTGCTGATAAACGGTATTGTGTGTGTGGGGGGGGACATTAGAAACTCATTGCCTCCTCATCCATTGCCTCCAGCCGTAAGAAGGGGCCACATGAGCGGCAAAACAATCAGAGCTCCCTCCAGCCCCCCAAAACAATTTAAGGGAAATTAGGAATGCAAAGAGCTGGGATAGGGGCAGATAGCTGCCTATCCCTCCGTGACTTTGTTTCCTAACATTGCAGGCTGAGGAGTCCCGGACCCCAGGGCTGGCCGCGAAGGCACCGTGGCTTCGCAGCACTTTGCAGCTCAGCCCGACTGGCTCTGCAGTTCTCCCGCCGCGATCCCCATTCCTCTTCCCTTGCCTGCCTTGCCTGCTCCCTCAGGAACAGCCCAGTCCCCAGCTCCTTTCCCCAGGACATGAATGCATTTCCCTCTCCACATCCTACATACATCAATATTTTCCACCACCGCTTGATGTTTGCCCACAGGACTTGCAAGCGCTAAAGTTAAAACTTCCCATGACAGGGAGTGATTATGCTCTATCACTTCAAATTGCAGAGTGGAGGGGGGTGAAAGCATCCTCCAGGTGCTGTTTCCAGGGGGGAAAAGGGAAGGAGTTTGTACCCATCGCTGCCTCCATTCTTGTCTCCCGTGGGAATGGAGAGACCCTCCAGCACTTGAGGCAAAGCGCAACCAGAAGTCCGCTGCCCTCTTTCCCTCCCCTCCAAGGAAGAAGGAAGGATGGCCAGGAGCCCCTTACCTCTTGCGGAGCTCCCCAGGTTTTATATCCTCCTTCTTCCTTTTGTCAAATTCCAAATGGAAACCAGCAACATATCCAGAGGTAACCAGCCCAACATTGGGCAGCGCGTGAAGTCCAGAAGGATGGCAGAGCTCTCTCTTCCTCTGCTCCCTCCACTCTTGCCTCTACATATATATATACATACACATATATATATGTATATGTTAAATGGAAAAAGGAAATAACAAATCCTAAAAGAAGTGGGGGTGGGGAGGGAGAGGAAGGGAGAACCTTTGGTGTCTCTGCAGACAGGCAGGTGGAAGAGAAAAGCTGAAAATAATTAAGCCGTTCTTTGAGGAATCCTTAGGAGAGGGAAAAACGCAGTTGAAAGCCAGTAAATCATTAGATCCAAGCAGGCAATCAAGTCTTCGCCTTTAAAAAAAATATACAACAGGATTCAGAGTAGCTTTTCCGGCAGCGAAGAGTGAGAATGATCTTCTTCAGAAAGATATGTTTGTTTAATATCCACTCATCTGCTTTTCCTTCTTTCTCCCTCTTCTCCCCCCACTTTTTTTTTTTTTTTTTAAATTCTGTTTCTGAATCTCTCTCTGTGAAACTAGATCCAGTCTTTGTAGCCAGGGGCTGCATTAAGGATTACATCAGGCTTTTATAAGCTTTCCAGATCACACATTAGAGTGAGAGAGAGAGAGAGAGAGGGAGGGAGGGAGGGAGGACGGGATAGGAGGGAGGGATAAAACGCACACACACATACACACGCACACGCACAGATCGGAGCTTTGTAAAAGAGGCAGCTATAGGCAAGGACCCTAACTGCCACAGTATCGCATCGGGCATGCTCCACTAGCCTATAGGAGGATGGATGGATGGATGGATGGATGGATGGATGGATGGATGGATGGATGGATGGATGGATGGATGGAGCAGAGGATTCAGCGAGAGCCAGAGTGCGTTGGCGGCCGAGCAGTGCAGCCTCCCCGGGACAGCTTAGCCCTAAGCGGGGAGCCAGGAGGTGAAGAGGGAGCCGGGATGGTGGCGGTGGGGATGTAAGGGCTCTGCTCCTCCTTTCCCCCCACAAAAGAAACCTGCGGGGGTTCAGCACGGGAGAGGTGCCCGTCGCCCGCAGAAAGATGCGCAGGGACACGGTTTGCTGCTCCCTGGGTTCTGGGAGGGCGAAGGGGCTGCTGGGTCTCCCTCAGTGCCCTCCTTGGAGCAGGCAGCCTGGGGATGGGAACGGGAGACGGGACAGGCGGAAAGGGGCTGGATCTCCCCGCGCACCCCAGTGTGGCAGTGGCTTTGCAGCAGGGCACACGGTTTTCCCAGGCAGGAGATAGCAACAGCCGTTAACCCTTTTTCATTTATTTAATTTTCTCTTTCCTAGCATCCTCCCTAACTCCTTGTTCCATCAAACCACATGAGGGTAAGGGGGTTGGGAAGCAGAGGTATCACAGCAATGCAACACCCAGTGTGGCAACAGGATCAGGGGGAAGGGAGTGTTTGAGAAGATGAAGCAGAAGGACACGGGTTAGGGGTAAAAGGTATACACTACATCCCAGCACTTTGGGATAAATATGCTACCTCCGAGCTTACGACCCTGGGCAACATCCACCGGTGATGAGGAGCCTGCTGAACAGAGAGAGGGGTGTGGGAAGGGAACGAGGGGGGAGCGATAAGGCTGGAAAAGGGAGGGAGAGCAGCGGAATTTCAGTATCCTGCCAGACTTCAGGACCTGCCCCTTGTCTTTAACTCTTTCTACCCTACGAGGAGGAAATCCCTTTCCCTGACAAAACCACTGCCCTCTCTGCTCGGGGCTGCTGCTTCCCTAACAGTGGAGGGGCACAGACATGCCTCCAGGGGCAGAGATAAAAATCCAGCCTCCTTTACCTTCTGTCCCTCTGCCTCGGGGAGGATGAGGAGCACCCCATTCCTTCCCTGAGAGGCTCTCCAGGGCACCTACATCTCCTCCCCTCATCCTTCTTCACCTTTATTCCCTTTCCTTCACCTCATCCTACCCTTTTACCCCCATTTCCACATCTCTGAACCTCTTCTACCTGCCAACAAAACTTCTGGGGGAAGGGGAAAAGGGAAGAAATTTTTCATTTGGGGGAGCTGAACAGCAAACCCTGCCTGTGGAAGACCACAGCGAATAAGACTCTCCTCATGCCCAGCCAGCACTGCAGCACTGCTGGCCAAAGGCATCTGTGAAATCTCCCAGTTAAGCAGGGACGGGAGCAAAGGGGCAGCTAGGGCCTGAAATGCTTGTTTTTAGCCGACAGGCGGCTATGCTGGATTAGCACGCTGCATGCTCCGAATGGAAATCTCTCCCTTTCTCTCTCCAGACTTTCGAGACTTTGCTGGGCTGATTTGTTTTCCTTCAAGGAGGATTTCCTGCTCCTCTGAGTCCCCCAGCGATTTCTTCTCCGCTTTTCTTTCTCCAGTTTCTCTTTCTCCATCTCTTGCAGGTGCCGGTGGAAGAGTGGAGAGCTTCAGTGGGAACCACAGGGTTCTTGAAAAGGACTCCAGAGTCCTGCCCCTGTGAGCCCAGTAGGGTGACTCTGCCAAGACTTTAGTGTGGTGGGGAAACAGGACGGCCCTCCCCTTCCCTGTCCTGTGGTTGGGGAGCTCAGGAAGAGCAAGGTGCAGCTAGCATCTCTCCTGTCCTTTAGGGCAAAGATGCTCAACACAAAGTAAAAGTGTCAGAAGCCGCCACAAGGAAAACTAAACCCATTTCCAACTCCTACTGCTGCAACAGGGCGTAATAGAAATCTCACCTGTGTGGGAATGGGTAACTGGGCTCAATGCAATGAAAATTTTACTGTAGCCCATTTCTATGCAGCCCTAGGCAGAGAGGTCCATGAATCCCCAGACTCTCATTTAACAAGGATGTAAACATATCTGACACCATAAAAACAAAGAAGAGGGGTCTGATCTCCCTGTTTCTCACTGTGTGAGGTAAACTGCAACAGCGAACAAGGCATGCAAGGATTTGGCGCATGCAACTGGTTGAGGTAACCGAATGCAACAACTCACCTGGTTTCTTTGGTTTTGCACAAACGTAAAGTGATTAAGAGCAAAGAGCTTTACTATAATGTAGAGGAAACTGTGAAAGTCACTGCTGCAGGATATGCCTGAAGGCAAATAAGTCCATTTGCAGAGCAAGAGATGCTCTCAGTACGTCAACTCTCTTAAAGTCTGAGTTTGGAAAGACATAAAGGGTATATGTCTTCCCTCCATCCTGCCAAAATAACCAAAACATGTAATCCCTCAGCAGAATGGCCTATTTTATACCTGCCTGCCTCTAAGTCAACTGATTTGACCACTCTTTAGGCAATTTTCCATCCTGGACTACTGGTGAAGAAGGGCAGCCCTTGGGTCCTCAAGAAAATAGGGACCATCATGCTGGTTAAGGAACCATGCCATGGAAAGGGATGGAAAAGTTGTGTTAACAGAGTTTTTCTCCTCTACTGTCTCTATAGATCTCCAAGACATCTCTGAAGGGAGTAACTGGGCCAACAATGCTGGAACATGTTGAGGCCTACAACAAAAATCTTAGCCCTGTTTTGCTTGAAATTATGCAGTTTAACCTGAGCTCAAACCAAATTGGCAACCCACGTCCCGCCACGATGTGGGTTTCTGAGGTTACTCAGGGCAGATATGGGTATCACGAGGATCTTCCAGCATCATTACCAGAGAAAAGGGAAACAAACAAGATGAGTAAAACCAGAGGTTACATAGGACAACAGCTTTTGAGACATAGCATCCCCAGACCAACACAGTAGTGCCAATAAGGCCAACCCACCTGTAACACTGTCCAGGAAGTTTAATTACAAACACCGGTTTTGCTGAGTAATAACACAACGAAGAGACCACAATCGTTTTCCTCTCTGGTAGACTCTTGTTGTCTTTGCCCATGGACTTTTTTCTGTCTGGGCTTTGCAGATGACAAAGCAAAAGCTGGATCCAGTTGTAACTCTCTGATTCTCGCTGACAAAGGAAAACAGCAAACTCGATACAGATAAACAATTCCACTACCCTTACACACATGTTGAATTTAAACCGTGCACCTATTACATAGAAAATGTCTCTCAATGTTAGAGGCAAAATTGATCAAGATGAAAAGGGATGGGATATGTCTATTGTTAAATGCAACATCCCTGGGAATCTACAAAGAGATTGTAGGAGGAGGAATAATCTGCACCCTTCATGGACCTAAGACAGTCTCAGACTACAAAATACATGAGACACATGAAATAAAGAGCAAACCATCTTCTATCTATCTGTCCAATTTTTGCACCTTCTTTTGTAGCCCCTAATACAGATAGAAATAGACAGTTTGGGCTGTTGGTGGTTCAAAGACAGTTTAGATTTGTTAAGTCTGTGTTCCCACTTCCTACATTGTGAAGGCAGACTTCTGAACCCATGGGGTTAAAATATCTGCCCCTAAAATCTGCTGGAAGCAAGACTGCAATGTAGAGAAACTGAGTCAGGTTTATTGGAAGAGATCTCTCCTGCCAGTGGTAACCCCAGCCACCAGAGGTGTGAAAGAGGATGGCAAGCTAAAAAAAAGGAATATCCGGGCTTCCCAGGGTATTCTCTGTTTAAAGAGAATAACTGCAAAGCTGGACAGCTTGTATGTAATCAGTTCTCTTCCCCTGCAGCAACAGATACTACTGTGTTTACATCTATAACACCTTGCATTGTGTCTGGCTAAATATCTGATTGAAAATTTCCTATTTCCAGCCAGCCACATCCTTCTGCTGAAGAACGACATGGAATACCTCAGTAGGACACAGAGTTTAAAAGGGATTTTCCCATATGTCTCTCTCACATGACTGCTAGCTTGTGTTTTCTACCCCACTTTTGGTTTTGGTTTTGATTTTTATTGTTTTTAAATGAATTTCCATTCCTGTTACTAGCTGTGGTTTCTGCTGGCAGGGGCTGCTCAGGAGTGTTAACGCTCACATCATGACATGACCAATCCAGCAAGCACAGCTGCTCAGAAGCACAAGAGAGAAAAATCCTATTTCTCTTCACGTAGGCTGTATTTATTCACTGAAAGAATTGTCTGTGTTCAAGGATGCCTTTGCTCAAAGAACTCCATTCTTGAACAACACACTGAGAGACTTCTCCTAAATATAGAACCACTTCATCCCCTCTTCCTGCCTCAAAGGGAAGTTGCTTGGAGGAGATGATAGCAAAGTCCACCTGTAGCTTTCCCACTCCACACTGACCATGATCCTCTGTGACTCCAACTCCCCTTTCCTGCCTTCCCATAACTTCTCTCTGTGCCTATGCCCCTAAAGTGCACACTCTTGTGGGGAACACAGGAGCTTTACACATCACTCTTGTCCAGAAATATGGAGGGAGAGGGATGCCCCAGTCCTTCCTTTACAGACTGTAGGCAATGACTCCTGCTCTGGTCCCCAGCCGTGGTCCTCCACCACTGAACAGAGATGCTGAGTGCATCCCCCTTTGTTTCTGGTGATTGAGTGTGGGGGGTGAGAGATGGAATGATGCAGCAACCAGCTTTCCAAAGAGTTATCTTCAGAGAGATTTACCTTTTGCAAGGATTCAGGGAGAAGAAAGGGCCAAGTTGTTCCGTGCAAAAGATATTTTTACCCCCAACTTGACCCTAATTCTGCAAAATCCCCCTTCCAGCTAGACCCACCAGGATGAATGGAACCCCCTAAATAAACCAGGACACTTCAGAGAGAAATTAAAATCTTCCTTTTTCTGGTCTATCCCAGGGTTCTGTGAATTGCCACTCTCCTCCCACCTCTGCCCTGGTCTTGAGGTTTACTTTCCAGACTTTACATGTTTGCAGTTCCCAGGTGTCCATGGAGAGCTTAGTAAGACATCAGAGTCATATTCTTCAGAGTTTTATGGCAAGGCCAAAAGTTGATGGAGATACAGGAAACAGAGGCTGAAGAACCAGTAGCCTGAGGATACAAGTGTACCGAGGAGAAGAGGAGAAGGGGAATGAAAAGGAGATCATTCTAACCATTGGAAGCTGTTAAAATGTTGAAGATGTTTGTCCTAGGGACAGCTACGTTTTATCTGCCTGCATGACAGTGGGGCAGAGTGATGCTATTGCCAGTGAAGTCAAAACTGGAGCATCCCTTATGGTCATGTAAAGAGAATCTCTCTAACGTTAAAGTTCTTAGCTCTTCCTTGTCCTTGTTTGGAAACTATTCACAAGAAAAGTGCTGAACACCGTCTAAAAATAACAATGCTAAGTATAGCGTCTTTTCCCACAATAGCTGCTGGAAAATGCTAGCCACTTCTTTAAAATCTTGGTGATCACAAAAGCTTCTTCTATGCTGTAAGAGCAGACTCATTTGCAGTGCTTGCCTTGCATATGTGTTTCCCAAGCAGAGCTATAGATGGCAGTACGTAGTATTTACGGAGTTGTTTCTCCAAGTAAATCTCCTTATTTTAGCAGAAAGTGAGAGAATTTCATTTCCTTGTAGTTACAACACGCTCAGAATGAGAACTCCTAAATCAATGGAGAAAGTGGAAGAACAAAGCAAGAAAAGCCTTCTTGCCTGAGTACTGGCAAACAGAGCTTGAAATGTAAAATATCTCTGTGTTTTATAGGATTGTTTACCCCTTTTCACAGGGTTGATACCTAGCGAGTTGAACAAGAAAACAATTTTCCATACTGGTAAAAATTTTAAGGTATCTCAACTGGCTGTCACAAAACCCTGAAATGAAGTCAAAATCTCAGGATCACTTTCACAAACCAGCAGTAAAACATGACGTTTGAGTTTAATTCAAACCAGAGAAAATACTTTTTTTCTATTTCAACTTATATTTCTGCTTTGTTACTGCTTTAATATCTAGGTTATCTTTAAAAATTCAAAATAATTTAAATTTAATAATATTTGGGGATTTTTCACAAAAATACCAACATTCCTTTACTCTTTCTAATAGTAAAACACTTCCTTTCTGAGCACTGAAGTCTAATTTCAATGAACTGACAATTCTTGCCCAAAAAGAGAGCAAAGAACCACACTGAAGAAATATGCAACATGTTGTAAGGTTCTCCTGCTGTGTATTTGATATATGTTGAAGCTGCACTGTGAAGGGACTTTATTAATTGAAGTAATGTAAAGAAACTTAGTGACAGTTTTTGCATCACTAATCTGACAGGGTTGGAGCAAATTCGCATTTTGTCCACTCTTGCAGCTGACCCTTACACCTGAACTTAAATTGAAAAACTTTGAAATGAAAGAAAAAAAGAAATATGCTGCAGGAAGATTCCCTCCTTCCACATTTATAATTCCCCATAGTGATAAACACACTAATCCCACCTAGCAAATAACCAAACCTGTAGGTCCTTCTCTTGCCCCCATGTTTCCAGCACCCAGCAACCTCATCTCAGTTTGCAACAATCCAAGTCAGCCTTTCAGTGATGTCAGGTAAGATGTACAAAAAAGATCTCCAGAAGTTCACACAACAGAATGTTTCTAGCCTCATTTCACAGATTCAAGCAATTAAAATAATCCCCCAAGTCTAATTCTTGCAAGAACAAGTGCTTCCAGGCTACCACAGAAACTGATGAGGTTGGAGAGTGCTCTGTACCTTTTAGGATCTATTCCTCTGATGAATGAAATTCTGTGGTTTTCCCACAGCTGTATTTGACCCAAACATGTTTTCTATGTGCTAAAGTCAGAGGCTGATCCTCTGACTATACAGCTCATTGGACTTTAGCATATATTACACATGCTGTAATACAAGGTTGATCTCTTAATGTATAGTTTATTGAATTTGCCTTGGAAGTCCTTCATCAGAAGGTGGGATTAATACTGAAGAAAAAAAATTGACTTTAAGGCTAAATAAAGCATGGACCCAAACTCTGTCTCACAACTTTGTGTTTGATTTCCTTTTCTTCCCAGATGTAATTATAATACATGATAGAAGATATCTATTTATGACAATGGAGAAGCTATTTACTAGATGGCTTATCATTATCTCGGGCCATAAATCAATGAGATCAATTTGAAAAATCTGGCTGTTGAGCCATTGGGTTCCAGTGTACAAATCTCTCCTTGATGCTACACATGTTCACAAATACTCTGTAGAGACTTCCAGCAAAGCTGAAAACTTCTGCAGGTTCAATGCTATTTCTAAATGCAATGACCTGTGATCTATTTTGGATTTTGACAGCCGTGTTTTATTTTGGAATTTGGCAAGTTTTCTCATTGATTTTTTTTAGGGCTTTCATTTCAGAGACCAGCTGTTTACATTTGGAAATACCTTGTTTAATTTGCAGGGACAGCTCAGTCAAATTCTTCAGTCCCCCAACACCTTTCTAGAGCAAGGCAATTCCTACACCTTACGCTTACAAGGGAGAATGGAAACACATGGCAAATAAATGCTTTGCCTCAGGTGTTATGGGAAGTCTGTGGCAGAGGAGGCACCCAAACACAGAATTTCCTAGGCTCACTTTGGCCATAAATGGATGAAAAATTAGAATGGAAGGATACAGGATTTGGGGAAGGACAGGTAAGGGAGACAAGGAGGATGTCTTGTCCTCAATGACCATCTGGAGAGCATGGAAGTCAGCCCACGGATGGATGAGGAGCCAACAAGAGCCTATCAGTCAGGATTAAAGGGAGGGCAGGGACATGTAACATTACAGCGGGAATCTGCTACAGGCCACCAGACCAGGCAGAGCGAGTGGATGTGGCCGCTTATAGACAGAGGCCCCCTCACATTCACAAGCCCTGGTCCTCATGGGAGATTTCAACCCATCAGGGCATAAAAAATCCAGGAGGTTCCTGGTATATGTTGATGGCAGCTTCCTTCTCCGAATGATAGAAGAGCCGATGAGGAGAGGTGCTGTGCCGGACCTTGTTCTCACCAACAAGGAAGAGCTGGTAGGGAATGTGAAGCACAAGGACAGCCTTGCCTGCAGTGATCATGAAATGGTAGAGTTGCAGATCCTTAGTGAAGTAAAGAGGGTACACAGTAAGCTCACTACTCTGGATTTAAGGAGAGCAGACTTCAGTCTCTCCAGGGATCTGCTTGGTACAGTACCAGTGAATGAAGCCCTGGAGAGAAGAGAGGTCCAAGAAAGCTGATTAATACTCAAGGATCACCTCCTCCAATCTGAGGAGTGATGCATCACAGCAAACAGGAAACCAGGAAAAATCACCAATTAGTCTGCATGGATAACAAGGAACTCCTGGACCAACTCAGACACAAAAACAAAGCCTATGGAAGATGGAAACAAGGACAGGTACCCTGGAAGGAATGCAGAGAAGTTTGTTGAGGACATGGACAGGGGGATTGAGTGTGCCCTCAGCAAGTTTGCTGACAGCACCAAGTTGTGTTGCTGTGGTCGACATGCTGGAGAGAAGGGGTGCCATCCAGTGGGAACTGGGCAGTCTTGAGAAGTGGATGTGTGTGAACCTCAGGAAATTTAATAAAACCAAATACAAGGTCCTGCATGTGGTTTGGGGTAATCCTTGGCATCAGTCCAGTCCAGGCTGGGGGATGAAGAAATTGAGTGCAGCCCTGACAAGAAAGACGAGGGGATGCAGGTGGATGAAAAGCTCAACGTGAGCCAGCAATGCGCTTTCACAGCCCAGAAAGCCAAACATATCCTGGGCTGCATCAAAAGAATTGTGGCCAGCAGGGAGAGGGAGCTTATTCTCCCCCTCTACTACACTCTCATGAGAACTCTAGAGTATTACGCCCAGCTCTGGGACCTTTAGCAAAGGAAAGACCAAGTCCAGAGGTGGGCCATGAAGATGATCAGAGGAATGGAATGCTTCTGCTACAAGAACAGGCTGAGAGAGTTGAGGTTGTTCAGCCTGGAGAACCGAAGGCTCCCAGGACACCTTGTAGTAGACTTCCAGTACTTAAAGTAGGACAACAAAAAGTGTTGAGAAGGGACTTTTTATGAGAACACGTAGTGATAGGACAAGGTAGAATGTTTTTAAACTGAAAGAGGGGAGATTTAGATTAGGTATAAGGAATAAATTCTTCACTATGAGGGTGGTGAGGTATTGGCACAGGTTACCCAGAGAATTCTAGGATGCTGAATCCCTGTAGGTGTTCAGGTCCAGGTTGGATGAGCCTCTGAAAAACCTGATCCAGTGGAAGATATCCCTGTCCATGGAAGGAGGGTTGAACATGATTTTTGATTTTTCACAACAAACATTTGTGAAAATTATTACAATGATTGAATTTTCTACCCTATTCTTCCCTAGGAACATGTCATGATGCTGGATGAATCCTCCTCTGCTTTTTCTGTATTACCATCCTCAAGTTTTAAAAGTATTCCATCTGAACAGAGTTCAGCAACCATTTTCTTGGTGGTGCTCTTCCAGGGAATACTTTTCTCACAGCTGTTTCTTTTAATCAGGAAGTAAGTTACATTAGACAGAAAGAACATGTTTTTCTCCCTCTGAGTGTTGAACATAACATCGTGAGTTGTGCATAAAGCTTGTTTCAATTACATGGAACTTCTCACTGTCCTGTTAAACCTATGTGAAGTCTATATGTAATCAGGGACAGAACAAGAGAGAGAAATTAAATGTTTAAATAAGCTTAAGGGATATAGTCAAGTGATGTTAAGCTCAAAATATACAAGCAATACAACAATTTTACGAGGGTTTCTTTTCTTTCTTTCTTTCTTTCCTTCTTTCCTTCTTATTCTTAATGACCCTCAAGTCTGGTAGCTCATTCTACTTCTAGAAAAGAATGCAACTGTCACAACTTGAGTGAAATCTAACTCATTGTTTTCATTATGTACTTTAATGGAAAGCAAGACCACTTTCACTCGAGGACCTTCACTCTTCTCCCAGAATTTTCCGCTCCACTAAGGGGAGACCATAGACTCTAGAAACCATCTTCCACTCTAGTTAGGGAGGTGTTTTGGGTTTAGATGCAGGCCTTGGAAGCTGCTGAAAAATTTGGAAGGCAATCCTAGAGGCACGTAAGAACTGCTAATGTGTCATTTTTTGCAGGGAAAAGCTGCTTATCTCCACTGGAGATCATGGCCCTAAATAGATTAAAACAGAGAGAACAATCGTGGTCCAGAAGCTTGGGGATGGAGCAGATGACCCCAGGGCCGTTTCCAGCACCAGTTGTATCACAATCCTGCCTCACCGTGATTAGGTTGGGGCAACATGACTTAAAAGTTCGTGTGCCTATTGCATTTGTTGTTGTGTTACAACTTTTCCACTACATAAATACTTTTCCTTTGAGGAAGGTTGAGCTATTAAGAGGGTCATTTAACATATAATGAACCATGTTTGCTCATTCTTTTTTCCTTTCTAACAAGAGTGCTTTTACATCAAGACCCACATTTACAGTCAGACATTGATGATTTACTTCCCTGTCTTCCCATTCCTCAACACACAAAAGTCTTGCAGGATGACAGAGAGCGCATGACGATGGGGACCCTATCAACTGCTGTGCATTGAGGATCAACAGAACACACTGAACCCCATATTGAGGCATCCATTGGTGCTGGAGCCATGAGAAAGCAAAGTAGAATTCACATTTTATTTCTTTATTTGGAGCAAAGGGTGAGAAATTAGCCCCATAGCAAGGGACTCGCTAATCCCTCATGCACCTTTGGCAAGCACAGGCTCAGTTTTTTACAATACCGGTGTGTAGGCACACAGGCGCACTCAAGTCTGGATGTTTTGACCAAAGCACCTCCTCCAGTCTTTAGCACTGACTGCAAAGCATCCCTGTCAGAGAAATCCCAGGAGCTTGTAAAAGGAGTCATGAAATAGGAATAAGAATCTCCAGGGATGCTAAAACTCACAAAATCAGCAACTTCACGGGAGTGTAGGAATGACTTGAAATAATTGGAAGAGACTGAGAACATCCTACTCAATACAGCTGCATGTTCCTTCCCTGAAACCGGTTTATTTTCTCTTAGTGAGCTTGTTTAGTTCAAGCTGCACTGAAACCCTTGGAAGTCACCATGCCTTTCCTGCTACTGCTAAAATATTTGGTCCAAAGGCACAATTGCTACATTTTTGCATGCATGACAGTGTAGGAGCCTGTCAATGGTGTCAAACACTACACATTTACAGACTCATAGTATAATTCCTGTCTGCTTGTCAGCGGATGAAACTTTTCCAACATAAGGATCACATCTGTTTAATGTACGTTAGCCATGACCTGGTCATTGCAACCCAAGAGTAGCTGAAATTGGAAATAATCTGCAGTATGTCAAGTCTGGTACAGGAGACTGTGATCCTTCAACTAAGACAAGCTCAGCAGCAGCTGCTCCTCTCTTGACTGGCAGAGCAACTTCCCTTTGATTTCTCTGGAAGAACAGCATCTTATGGTCTCTGCTGTAGACTTCAGGACTATAATGACATTAGAGACCAGCCTTCAGCAAAGGACACTCTTGGACAATTCATGGCAAACCATTGCTAGGTCTGAAAGGAGCAGAGTTATATTGAGGTGGGAACAACAAGCAAAACTTGCCTTTCACTCATGATGATCTTAGAAGAAGGCAATGACTGAGAAAAGCATTGGTGTTCCATTCATACACACTCAGGTGGAAAACACAGCGACACTAATCCCCAACCGCTTAAATCTGTCCTGTTATTATTATTGCTTTATTGTTATTTCTATTAGGTATGTTAGTTATCCTCAATTACATTAAAACATTATCTGGAGATCTAGAGCCATTTCTGGACCCCCCAGGCACAGATAGTTACATGCTGCTTGCTAAACTGAGATGTGGGAATAAAATTTTTCATTTTGCTGCCAATTCCTCAAGGTAAGCAAATAAAGAGTTAGTTGGAGGCAGATTTGAAATGGAACTAAAAAGAAAAAAAAAAGAAAATCAGCTAGGTGAAAATGGAAAACAAACAAACAGACTAACAAGCCCAGCATATCTCAGGTTAAATTAATTTTGTCTTCCACTCACAATGAATTTCTTCATGTTGTTTTCAAGCTTTATAATGTGTTTTCTCAGCACAACAGAAAAAAACCTAAATGGAATATAGGTTCAAATTCAAAGAAAATAAAAATAAAAAATAAACATTTTTCTGAAAGAAAATCAAAGTGAAATGCTTTTATTTTGTTTGGGTTTTTTTGTTTGTTTTTCTGCAGGTGAAATGAAAAATATTAACCGCCTTGTCAAAAATTCACATGGAGTTTCTGTCACTTCGGAAACTACCTTTTCCAATAAAATTCTTTCGGCTGGAAATTTTTGACTGGTTTTCATCAGGTCTCAAAATAAGCAACTCTGTGTCTGGGGAGCTGGAAATGCAGACCTATGCTTCAGAATAGCAGTCCCTTTATCCTAGTCATGATTCTAAGTTTTAAGACACCAGAAGAGCAAGGTGGCAAGTAATAAAAGAAACCACTTGTTCTGAAATTGCCTAAAGTCAGAGAAAATTTACTTCTAGTGGTTTGCAAAATGCACCCTGTCATCAATTCAGTGGGGACTTCCACACCTTAATTAATATTGCTTGTTTATCTAATTGTCAGGCACATTGTAACTTCAGGGGTATGCATTTTTTTCAGTGTGAACCCATGAATCCTGCAGTGTTCATTAATAATGCAGATTAATAATTAAGTATTCAAGAATCTCTAATAGAGGAGTCATTGTCTGCAGTAGGAAATCAATCTTGTCAGAACTCTACATTTAAACTTTCTGTGAAAGGATATTGATGTGCCTTTCTCACAAACATCTGTTCAGTGAGGGGCACTGGAGGATAGGAAACTTTCATGTCAACCACCAAGTGGTAACACGTGACACTGAGAGAAAGCTTTGATTTTTCTTTTGCAGAGAGAAGTGCAGAGCCAAGGTTTTCAACACACCACCAGCTGTGGAATTCTTTACCAAACTTCAAGGACCTGGAAATCTAGGCATCTCCTAAAGTCTACTCACCAGGGAACACTCTCTGGACATCAGGAAGAAGCTGTTCTCTCCCAGAAAGTGACTGTCCCACCTCCCCCTGTTGGTATGGGTTAAGTCATGATCAGGAAGAACTCTTTGTTGTTCTCTCTCAGTTGCTCTCAAAACAGCTGTGATCAAGACCCTGCCTGTATCCTGTGTCAGGTCAGGCAGGTGAAATGGATCCCACCTCCCTTTATATACAGTTTCTTGTTTCTTCACAGTTCTAATTTGCATTTATTTCTTTCTTAAAGTGCCAAGAAGAGACTCCTGAAAAGGCAGCATTTGCTGCAATGGATCTATTCCTACCTGGATTTATTCACTGTCTTGATTAAAACAAAGGTTTGTTCCTGTTACACATGCAAAACCTTCCCATTTTCTACTGAATGAATGACAGATGAACAGTGTTTCCATATCTTTTTGAGGGTTGTCCGGTCTGGCCATGAATTTTGCAAAGTGGGACAGCAGGGATGTTCACAAGCACAACTGGGGGCCTCATCCAAAGCACAGCAGGGCCAGGGGCACCTGCTCACACCTGAAAGGTCCATTTATCAGCAGCAATCTTGAGTTGAAGGCAAAATTCATAGTCTCACACAGCATGGACTGAGCCTTTCCCTTGCAGTACTATTCCTTGCTTTTTGAGAAGAGGAAAAAATGAGAAGCCTGTGGAAAGACAACAGCTTTAATGTAGAACAATCAAGAGTTGCACCAGTGGAGCTGGGTACAATGGGGACCTGAAGAGACAACCTGTGAGAGGAGGCCTAGGATGGGAGATAATCTGTTTCCATGAAGGGTGCCAGAAAACCATCAGAGCTTATCAAGAGGGAAGGGAAGGGAAGGGAAGGGAAGGGAAGGGAAGGGAAGGGAAGGGAAGGGAAGGGAAGGGAAGGGAAGGGAAGGGAAGGGAAGGGAAGGGAAGGGAAGGGAAGGGAAGGGAAGGGAAGGGAAGGGAAGGGAAGGGAAGGGAAGGGAAGGGAAGGGAAGGGAAGGGAAGGGAAGGGAAGGGAAGGGAAGGGAAGGGAAGGGAAGGGAAGGGAAGGGAAGGGAAGGGAAGGGACCAACTCACATTAATGTTCCATGAATTGGTACCTGTGACACAGCTGGCTGACACATCTCCATGAGGGGTATTGTCTGGCTTCCTTCTTTGCTACTTGCTGTGATGTCTTACCAAATACTTCACAAATGTAGGTTCACACTCTGATCTTACTGATAACCCTTTCCAGCTTCAGCTGCATCCAGGAAGGCAGGATAGAGGGAACTAGCCAACTAGAAGGTGACCAAGACCATAGACAACATCTCAGGATTCTCTTTCTGTACTCTGACTGTAGAAATCAGCTTTTCATCTCATATTAGATCTTCAGTGTTTTAGGTGCTGTACAATATTGAATTTTAAAGTCTGAGCAAAGACCCAAAAGACCGCTCAGATGCCACAGTGGTCCTGATCAAATTGTGAGTTCACAGGCTACAACCCTCATCTCCTTACTATTGTATTTCCCATAAAACCCTTTAAAGTTTCCCAGGGTCTCAGGAATCTTCAGTAGCCCAAGAAAACAGGGACAAAAAAATAATGGAGTTGCCCACAGCTCATGCTGTCACTGTAGCTGCCCAAGGGCCAATAAAAGATGAGGGCAATTCCTTTCAAAGGTTTTGCCATCTTTGCATACAGCCCTCAGCTGCATGTTTGTGGCTCACTGCAACACCAGCTGCTGTCATTAAAACAGAGAAAAATAGCATCAATCCCCCAATTTTTACTGCCAAGAGTTCAGATTTCTCCAGAAAATAAATATGTGCAAAATTCCACTGGTGTTAGCAAGTGACAGGCTCAGGGAAGAGGACCAACCTCTCCCAAGCTCTAATTGAAACTAGACAGGTTGCTGCTGCTATCACAGCAGCTCTGTTATTGATTTTCTAATGGGACCGCTTTCTCCTGAGCAAGGCTCTTGTAGAGATAATAATGCTGCTTAAAAAATACAAAAATAAAAAATAATAATTGCCTCTCTGAGCCCTCATTTTATTTCACATTCTAAATCCAATTGCAGATCTTTCTGATAGCTAATAATTTAACGGTCATTTATGTACAGTTTAGGGTGCATTGTTAGCAACTCTGGAGCGAATAAGCCAATTAGATTAGCTGGATCTTGCATTCATGTAAAACAAATATATAGCAAAGCAATTAAATTTGCAGTTTAATCGCTCCCAAACTATGAAGGAGACAGTTGCCTGAAGGTCCCAGTTTTCTTCATGCCTCTCGCTTCCAGCTCCTGACATCGATGTAGCAAGAGATATTTGTTGTGTGGTTTTGGAAGTGCTTATTTAGCATGGCAAGATACACAAGTGAATTATTGACCTCAGTGTTTCCCAAGTGAGGAGGCTGCAGCCCTGAGGGGAGAGAGGTCCCTACAACACAATGAAGGCAGTAGCAAAACAGGGAGCATTTTTAATTTCCAGCTGAGGCAAAGTAAAACCGTTGCTGCACACATGCACTTCTTTCCCACAAGGATTGGTATTCACTCCCAACTTTCTCCTGTGTAGATGATTTACTGCTGCTTAGCACTGCTAAGGGCTGTGTATACTTCATACGCTGCCAGGCAGAGCATGGGAGGCTGCAAAATATTACAAATTTGAATCAGCAGTTGCTACTCTGAGAAACGAGGGGGTGATCTCATCCACCCTCTGGCATAGACCCCAAAGGGAGATGAGTCCTGTGGAGGTTGTCTTGCTTCTTCCTGACACAAGGATGATCCAGATAGATTTAAAGTCCTTCCATCCAGAGCTACTCACTGCCCAGGGAAACCACTGTCCTCCTCCTTAGCAAAACCAGAGCTTTCTCTCTGTCCTCCTGTAGGGCCAGTAGACAGCTCTGCATTATTTGGCACTGATTATTTATGAAATTTCCTCTAGCATGAAGACATTCTTGGTTTAATGCTTTCTCTGCTGTGCCCTGTGCATCTATTTCCATTCTCATTAAGTGGCTGGAGGAATTATCTGGGTCTACATTATAACATCGCTTTAGGCAAGGGTAGGTAGTTACCCTGACTGCCGGTTGATGTCTTATCTCCTACTTGAATGTGCACCAGCTCTGAGGGCTTTCTACTCAAATGTTTTTATCACATCGGTATCACCAATCCTCAGCACATTTTAATCTCTCTCTCAGCCATGCCGGAACTGATCCCAAAACTTCTAAGGGTTTAGCAATATTGCAGAAGTAACTTTGGAAAACAGTAATCAAAAGGATTTCCCAAACCACCGCAGAAGTTTTCCTGTTTCTTGCTTCCATCTCAGTCTCCATCCAGCCCAAAGTATCTCCTCATATTCATTGCTAGAAGCTCTCTCCCTTGGCTCTTTAAAAAATGTTTGTACATTTTTTCTGACTGAGCAGCAAGAGATAAAAAAAAAAAACACAAGGAAGGTTAAAATCATAGAATCATTAAGGTTGGAAAAGACCTCTAAGATCATCAAGTCCAACCACCAACACAACACCAACATGCCCTACTAAACCATGTCCTGAAGTACGATATCTATGTGTTTTTGAACACCTCCAGGGATGGTGACTCCACCACTTCCCTGGGCAGCCAAGGTTGCAGGTTTATTCCAAGGAAGCAACCCATGGGAGAAATATTAGAGGAAGAACAACATGTTCAACCAATAGCATTCACTTTTAAAGAAAGACCAACTCATGACAGCGGTTGTGTCATGAAGTAGCCATGACTGGCTGCTCTATTCCACAGGGCAGGAACATGAAAGCACCTCCTTTATCAGATAAGGGATGGTCTTTGAAGAGCTTCAGAGGTCAGAAAATGCATCAACAACATTGCAGGCAACTGGAGCCTTACATCTACAGTGTTGTGGTAGGTCATCTAGTGTAGGGTTCACCTCACCTGTGGTTTCTCACTAAGTGCCTCATGACAGTTGGACTCTCTAGTGAACAGAGGAAGGATGAAACTTTTGTTTGATGTTGTAGACACTTATTTTGTTGTGAAATGAGTCTTCATGCTCAGGTAGGAGAAGCAGCCTATATTCGGCCATAGAGCAAAAAGTGGTGCTCAGAAGGAAGATCTCAAATCCCTGGATATTTAAATGAGGCCATTTAAAGAATAAGGACAGACAAACAAGAGCCTTTAGAGAAATAACAAATTTATATTTTGTTTTTTAAGGGGCTATACAAACCACTGTGCAAACACTGTGAAATCTGCTGGGGTGGTGGTCTTCTGTTCAGTCACAGAATGTGTTTTTTTTCTCCCTGTGTGTGTCTGTGTGTGTATTTTCAGTTGCAAACCCTGCTGCCAGATCCTCCCTTGACACATTTCTGTTCTTCAGCTCTAATTCTTCTCTCAGATGAAGACCTGCAACATTTCTGTTTGTTGCTGATGGCATCTGCCCAGCTTTGCTCAAGTCGTTAAACCCAAATGTACCAAATCAAACTACCTTTCACAGCAAAATTCAGGCAACAAGCAGCTTCTTGCAAGTCTTGCGAGTCTTGCAAATCAAATCCAAGCGACTGATTCTGGAACAGCATTATGTCAAGCACTGTCCTATTTGTATAAGGCTTTTAAGGAGCTGTCAACTTTCTTCTTTCTCTTTTGCACAATCTTTCCAACATTGTCAGTTCAGCTGAGCCTGGAAGTGTGGAAATGCCAGGTAGCAGCATTAACAATTGTATCACTGCAAGGGTAAAACTAGCAGTGCTCTCACTGCTGCACTAAGATTAAAGAGTAGAGCATAGTTATGACACAAACAGCAGATTTCAACTTGGGCAAGTTACTGAAAGAAATTTTTAAAAAGGAGTTTGAATCGGTATTTACGGTCTGGTCTTTCTTGCACTTATGTAGATGATTCTAACTAATTGAAGCACTTAAAACACCTCTTTTTACTCTCCTGATAGTATCTTCAAAGTTGGTTACCCTCTATGGATATTTGTACCAACTGCAACACTTTTCAAGTTATTTTGATATTTCCCTTCCAGCACAAGGAAAACCAGCCTGAACTAGAGACCCTTTCTTATGGACAGACACATTTGGTGATCCTTGGTTGTAACAGCAATGATAACATGCATTTTCATAGGAGCTCTCACCAAAGGGTCTTCAGAGAGCAAGCTTGTATTTCAGTGTCAACTTGTAGGCTTGTATTTACTGAATCATCAATTCTCTGCTTCGTGAAAAGAGCTCAGATGAATGACTGTAGGCTTGGGTGGAAACCTTCAAGCACACACTACAATCAGATTAGGACTCACGTCCCTGTTGCCTGGGCCTTCCAGCTCAATGGAGGCAAGGCGGTATAATAGAAAATGAAAAATCCCATCTTCAAGAGCCTGTTCTGCAAGTGGTTTTGGGAACATCATTTTTTTGCTTTTGGCAAACCCTTCCCTCCTTCCTGCCTCACCGCCTCCCTTCCCTTCCCTTCCCTTCCCTTCCCTTCCCTTCCCTTCCCTTCCCTTCCCTTCCCTTCCCTTCCCTTCCCTTCCCTTCCCTTCCCTTCCCTTCCCTTCCCTTCCCTTCCCTTCCCTTCCCTTCCCTTCCCTTCCCTTCCCTTCCCTTCCCTTCCCTTCCCTTCCCTTCCCTTCCCTTCCCTTCCCTTCCCTTCCCTTCCCTTCCCTTCCCTTCCCTTCCCTTCCCCCTCTTTTTCCTTTTTCTTTTTTCTTTTTTTCCCCCCTCTTTTTCTTTTTCTTTTTTTTCTTTTTTTCTTTTTTCTCTTTTTCTCTCTTTTCCTCTCTTTTTTTATCTCTTTTCTTCTCTTTTCTTCTTTTTTTTTTCTCTCTTTTTTCTTTTTTTCTCTCTTTTTCTCTCTTTTTCTCTCTTTTTCTCTCTTTTTCTCCTTTCTTCCCCACCACTCCCCTGTTGAACTTATACAGGTACACATCAGGGGCAGGGGTACATTTCACTCTTATTCTCAAATGCCACCTCACAGTGCTCAGCATTAGAAGTGTTACTCTTGGGTTTTTCTTACACTGAGAATCAGGTAACAAGTCAAAATACAGGTCAGCTAAAAATGAGCTGGAACTTGGCAAGCACGTTATTAAATGTTACTCTCTGGTTTCAAGATGACTTGGGGATTTAGTAAGTGGGTTAAGGCGTTTTCACATCAAGGTCAGTGGCAGGAATCTGATCTAAAGTAGTAATAACCACAAGGAGTTTTCTAGCCTACAGGAAGCAAGTGAGTTTGACTCTAAGCTCCTGCTGTGGAGACAGGAGCATTGCAATAAGCCTCTGATACAACTATGGAGGGGTTTGGGTTTTTAATTTTTTCTTTTCTGTCACGGGAAAGTGACAGTAGTAGTCCTTTATCTTTGCAAAAATCTCTGTGATTATGAACATCCATGAAGTCTGGACCGTGTACCCTACTATCAGCAAGTTGAGTTTTAAAACATGAAAGTCCTACCTGGATTCTTTTCCTACTGGAGAAACTGTGGAAAAACATTCCCCAAACTGGACACTGAGGCTTTAGCACCTCGGTGCTAAGAGGTACTTTTCCAAACAAAGTTGTGTCATGATACATGTTTCAGAGTCCAATTCAACACAGCTAACCATGGCTATCTAAGACTAAGCCATCTAGCCAATCCCAAAACAGGCGGGTGTTGGCTGATGACCTTATTTAGGCATTTATCAAGGGATGGGATTAATCACTCTCTGGGATGAATGTAGAGAGGAACTGTTGGCAAGTAATTCCATTAGCTGGCTCGTAGGCCATTTATCTGGGATTCACCCTTCTAATTTTAGCTGTCTGTATTTAGTATTTCCATCAGACGCCCATTGTAGTTATGGAGAAGTAGTCAATGCATTCAGTGAGGGTGGGGTTATGATTCATCGAACCTGAGAGAGGCACCTTCTTTAGGATAAAAAAAATCTTGACCTGAATTTTGTCACTGCCACTGACTCACTCTCCTGTGAGAAGAAAGAGGGTCATAGATGAGTTGTTCAGTAATCACTTCCCTTGTGGAAATCCACAAAGATTGGGACATATCTCATCCCTAAAGATAAATCACATGAGTACTATCCTGAACTTATGAGATGAGGTCTTCACTGCCTGACCACAAAGATGTTATCAATCTGGTATTCAGATATGCTAAAGCACTTGCCCTTCTGCTGTAGTTTCAAATCATTCCTGTTACAAAGCAAATAATGCCCCTGGCAGAGACAACTGTAGCCACTACTGTTGAAAGTTATTGTGGAAAAGATTTTGGTCTATCTGCCTCAGACCTCTTGGACTTTTGGAAGTCATGTTAGAAACACAGAAATTATATTGAAGCGTACCACAGAGCTGTCTTGATTCCACACTGGCTTCTGGAGAGAACTGAAAGGTCCGACTTGACATACAAGGTCTGACATATTACAGGTCCTTAAAACGTTAGATGTCATCCTTATGTGTCTACCATCACAACAGGAAGATGAACATGAGTTGAATATCCATTCAGCTGGAAGAGGGAAGATGCTTGATATCAGAGATTCCCTTCTGTGCATGGCATTTTTATGGCCCAGATTATCTTGCATCTGTGGACCTGTCAGACCTGCCTCAAAGCTCACCAGCTTGATACAAGTTGGCACACCAGCACAAGCTTCTCATGTGAGTTTCCTGTTTTCTTGTTTCTCTGATTTACTCCAGGGTCACATATGTCTTGGCTGCATTCTGGTTTTTATTTCTGCATGCACATCCAGATATATCAATATTAATTGTTCTTTTCAGGCTCTGGCTACTTCTTTAGTAGAAAAACGTAACTCAACAACTGATGAATTCTTGGTTCATGCTCACAAATAGAAACTGTGAACTTAACCCTGGGTTATTACTGTTTGTTTACAGATGATCAGTAGGAAAGATGGAGAGGTACTCAAGTATTGCTGCCAGCAATATGTTGATGAGGTCCAGTGCCTTGCAGTGATGCTTCCAATCCCACTTGTAATCTGTCAGGGTGCCTACAAGGAAACGCATCTGGCTCAACCTCAGGCTGGCAAGACTGAACACATCCTGGCTTTAAAAGCAAAATGGAACAAAACAAACCTTGAGAAATTCCTTTTGTCTCTAATTTTTTAGAAACTCTTTTTGTCACTGTATATGAACAGCTGACTTGCTTACACCTGCTGTTTGTTGCAAACAACAATCCATAGCTTCACTTCTGGTTTAACACTACCTATAAATCTACTTCATCAACCTAGTCACTGACAGACTTCTTTCAGAGAGCAAGGGTGCCTGAGAAGAAGACAAAAGAAGGAACCAATACAAACAAGTTGCTACAGAGAAAAAGAATAGAATGATTACCCTGCATAGCATGATTTAAAAGGATACAAAGATTTAAAGGAGGAAAAAAGATGTGGGAAATTTTTAAACAGATTCAATATTTGAATTATCTTCATATGTGCATTATTCTCATTGAAGGTGATGAAATTCAATGATTTCTTTTTCCTTTTAAGCTTTCTCCTCCTCTGTCTCCCTTTTCTGTTTTATTTTTTTCAATAAAATAGTAGTCCAAAAAAAGCAAGAGTGGGAAAAGTAAACTGGCAGGTACTAATTAGCTGGACTGGTAGCAAAAGTAAAATCTTCACTGCTCCAGAAATTTTGGAGGAGAGGAGGAGGGGGCAATTCATATTCAAATATTTGATCTGTTCTGTGATTTTTTTCATCAACTCTCACTCATTTAAAGAAAGATGGACATTGCTTGCATGCTTCTCTGATTCATTTCTTGTCTTGAATAACTTCTGACTTCTGCACCAAAACCAACAACATTTCTGCAATTAAATACTTTGGAAATTAATTATTGACATTTTAAATACATCTTGGGTTTCTCTGTGTATGCCCCACCTTCTTATGTTTTCTGCTGGGGTCAGAGGCAACTTGGGTGTGCCCTGCATATCCCAAATCCTGCCAAAGCAACTTCCCCTTTGGTCCCTCCAGGCCACGAGAGTCTGTGGTCTAACTTTTATGTCCCACTGCCTTACTTACCTACATGATGCTATTCCTGTGCTTGAATGCCTTTGAAAAACAGCGCTTCGTGATATAGGTAGGAACACAGAAAATTAGGTTACAGTTTAACTCCCATTTCTTTTCACTGCTTTTAAAGATCATAAGCAGGTTTTGCTCATTCATAAAGCCACCAAATACCTTTTTAAAAACTCATGAAAACCTGACCCTTACTCTTTGTGCTTTTTTCTTTACAAATTCAAAGAATTTCAAAGCCACTGTCATCTACCTGGTACATGAACCAGGGTCTATAGAAGGGGTCAAGCATCAGTTTCCTGTCGTTGCTGGTGGCAAGTGTTTTCCCACAGACCCATGACATGTCGGAGACATCCTGCTCAATGTACACCCCCAAGCCTACACAACTGGAACATTACCAGGAGAGTATCTTCCCAGGACTGTTTCAAAAGCCACAGATTTTCTTGTTTTACATGTTTCTAGTAGGGAAGGCAAGAGAAAATTAAATTTTTTTTCTTTGACTGTGCCTGACCTTTTAGGGGAGCAAGAGAAGTCAAGTCTCTATGACCTTTTCACTACTTGTTTTTTCTCCTAAGAAGACTGTCAAACAGGAATTCAGAGGTCAGGCTCCTCCAGAGAAGGCCCAAGAGCTGGAGCTGAATCACGTACTATAATATTGTGGCCGAGGGCTATGCACTCTGTGATAGAACACCACATCATCTACTGTCATCCTTCAGTTAGAAACAATCTAGCCTTGTTGTTGATCAAAGGCTGGGATTGAACAAGGAACTAAAAAATATAGGTCAAAATCATAAAGGGCTGATTGCCTCAAAATGATAACCAGATTATTTTGTTAATTTCTCTGGAGACACAATTGTGGAGGTCACCTTCTTTCCACAATGTGTCTTCTCGATGTGTCAAAACAATTTCTGATACCCTCTGCAGAACTGCCACTGAGGATAATTTAGTGTCATAATCCTAAATTTCCCAAATATCTCCTCCTGAAAACAATAACATACAATAGAAGCAAAGAATCAGACAAAATTAAAACATCCTAAGACTCATTACACCTGTCTGTCTCATACTTATTATCTGTAAAATAACCCAAGAGTATTAAAGACAAGAGGAATATAATTTGACATTATTAATATCATCAATCAATCTTCACCTATGCTGAGATGCATGCACACTCATGTTCTTAAAGACAAAACTGTGCTTAAGTGTTTTTACTGCATTAGGTACACGAAGGCAAGTGACTGCACACATTAGAAAAATTCTGCTACATGAATTTTCCATTCTGTTACCCCCTCATTAATACACTAAAGAAGAGAAGATAGAGCATGGAGTATCTATTGATCTGACAGCTCTAAAAAAATTTCACCAAGAATCACAAGCTTTAAAGGTATATATTTTACTAGATTTCAGCAAAGGAGTCAGAGAAACCATCAGAGAAAATCAACAGAATGCTCCAATAGTTGATGGAAAGAAAGACAAAGCATGAGTTACTCTTTAACAATGTGGGAGAGGGTTAATTAATTCGGTTCTTTTTCTGATAATATTTCAGACTAACAACCTCTTTATCTTCTGCTTGTGCCTTTCATTAAACCTAGCTTTCATCTCTTCCCTAGCCTCAAAATGAAGATCTAATCCCTAGGCCATGTTGCCACGTCCTTTCCACTAGATGAAAGATGAAACAAGAAACAACAGATGGATATAAACCAACAATATAGCACAAAGAAGTCATGAGACAATCTGGTGCAACGATGCTCAAGATATTCCTCCTTGCAGTTTTCTGTAGGCACTAATTTCTGTAGACAGCTGCTTGGGATAAGTTTTCAGAGGTAGGTGTACCATAACACCCACAACTTGGGAATCTCTGGGTTAGAGAAAGAGGATTTTTTTTCTCCTTATGTTCCAGAGCTCAGTAGAGTCCTACATCCTATACAGCATCTCTACTGAGTTGGTTTTTTATACCTATCTACAGTCCCTCATCTTTACCCTCCAGCCCCAGTAGTGGCAAGCTAAGTCGGAAGTCACACCATCACAAAAGTCTAACAGCCACTGGAACCTCCCAGCAGGTCTACAAGAGAAAATAAACCCAAGTTGTAACAAAGAAAACCTGATTAAGCATTATGAAAACTTTTTCAGTAGGACAGTAGTGCACCTAGCAGCAAGCCCCTAAGCAACCTGTTGAGAGAGGGGGTTTGGATTCAAAATAAATCATTTGTCCCTACTTGGGTCATAGTGTGACTGTAACTGTAAATTGTACAGTAACATCACTCAGTGCCATGAAAAAGGATGGTTGCAAATGATCTATGAGCCTCATGGCAATCATCTCTGCATTAAATACTATTTGCTTCTGCTGCTTGGGATGAAAATACAACTTGAAAGTCCACCATGAATTGTCATCCCTCCTGTTCACCAGCACCACAAGAACAGTGGCAAATGATGAGAAAAGATGTCTTACAGTGATTGCCAGGAACGAGAACATAAAAAGCTTGCAAAAGATACAATTCCTCCACCTCCAAAAATACCAGGTATTTTGTTAGAGGTTGTAATCAACTGCCACTAGCTTTATCTCTTGATCTGTGAGCACCTTGTGAACTCATGGTAGATGGTGGGCCTGCTAGATGCTTTTCATTCAAAATGAAGGATGAAGCTATTTGGTATTTTCCTATTCTGTGATATGTAAAATCATAGAATGTTGGGCCATCCTAGCAAAGGTGAAGGTCAAGTTTAACTATGGATGCTAAGAAATTTCCCTGGAACCGAGAAACATCACGATGGTGGAGAATGACTTGAATCACTGTTCAACGTCTGTTTGGAGGAAATAAATCTGAAAAAAAAAATAAAGAAATAAAAAAAGGCACAGGAATCCAGAGAGAACCTGGTGACATGTCCTTCTGAAGGAGATAAAACAGGGGAAGAAAAAGCGTCTGTTTATTCACAGTCTACATGGAAGCTGGCTCAAAAATTCATTATTCTTAGCTCTTGGTTCCATTCCTTGAAAAGGAGAACACAACCCAAAATACAACCACTAGAAAGAGCCTGGCAAAATCTCCAAATATTATCTCACTGACTGGTTCAAGAAAAGCTACATTGAGCTCTTGGAAGGAAAAGAAACATGGCAAGCATTTTCTTCAGTTTAAACATGGTTAGAATTTGCTTCACAGGCAGGGTATTATCTCTCTACAGCTTGTTATATTTTCAGACGATAGTGCAGGCAGGCAGATCCACAGGAGGAGGTATTCCTTCCTTGCACAAGGGAGCTCCACTTGATTGTAGTCCAACTGCATATCTGGGAAAAAAAAAGGATGTAGTTCTCCATTTTAACAGTGCACTGGCTCCCATTGAGAGTGTTGGTAGGACTTTTACAGGAGGATTGGTGTGGGAAAAATAAATGAAGCCTTTCAGATAGCTAACGTACATCAGACAGAAAGACCAACCCATCAGGAGTTATCTATTCACAAGCATTCATGGGAGGTCTATCTGTTTGTGTTTATCTCTGAGTTAGTAATAAGGTATCCAGATTAGAACATAGGAGCTGTAATGCAATAATGAATTAATGCTTCATTAAAGTATATTTTCACTGTGGTCAACAGTTACTGCATTGCGAAAATGGAGTGTTTTTATTTTCCCTCTTTTCCCCAAACATCCACATCTTAAATTTTCTTATTTATT
Source organism: Tapera naevia (assembly GCA_033556795.1). Classification (NCBI taxonomy): domain Eukaryota; kingdom Metazoa; phylum Chordata; class Aves; order Cuculiformes; family Neomorphidae; genus Tapera; species Tapera naevia. The sequence continues at coordinate 1,511,721 of JAUMJJ010000063.1, forward strand.
TCCATATAATATGGAGAATCCATAACTACAGGCTGATGTCCCATTTCATTCCTCAACAAAATACAAAGTATTTCTGCTTGGCCCACTCCGTTGTGGAGATGCTATTGGGAAGGGTAAGAGGAAAGGAGTTTTCTGTGCTGGTTCTTTTCCTGCTTTCATAACCTAACACCTTTATGAGAGCCGAAAAACCCCAGAGGGTGTCAAGATTAATTTGAAATACCTCCCAAAATCTTGCAGAGGTGCTCATGTGAGAGGAACCACTGCTAAATTTACCACACACTGTACTCAATTTTCATCATCGTTAACCACTCCTTTTCTTTTCAAAACAGCAACAGAAGTTTAATTTCTTTAGTTCAAAGGGTGTAAAGGCATTCAGTGAAGACTAAGTGAACAGTAAAACTGAAATGCAGAAGTAATTTAAAAACTTAGAGATACTAAAGGAAATTGATCTCTTCAGTGTAGAACAGAAACTTCTAGCAAAACAACTTGAAAAGGGGTGCTGGGAGAAGCTAAAAAAGATAATGTCCCTGCCTATAAACCTTATCCCATTTATGAAAGAGGTGTCAAGTTTTCAACAGTTACTGAGTTTCTCACTGAAGAGAGGCAGCTAATGTAGCATTAAAGTTTATAAAGGCCTTTTTTGATTAGTAAAGCTGGACCTTGGTATTTGCATGGTATTAGCTTTCTTTTTGTCTTGGGTTGAAAAACACTTTTTTCACTATATGGACAGCTGAAGAAGAGATTCGTGCAGACACTCCAAAGCCCTCACAAAGTGGGTGTCCTCCTTCCCCTTTGCACTAGCCACCAGACACATATCAGGCTCAAACATGTCCCCTGTGCTAAATAACAGTGGAAAATGTCTATCTTTTGCCACCTTGTCCGTCGGTGATTCAAACTCATCCATTTGAATATTCAACATTTTATCCGTTGAAATGGAAGTGTTGCAGACAAGGGTTCATAACCTAAAGGGAAAACAGACAATCTCATAGACCAGAGCAGAACAATCCAATGTCCAACAACCTAGAAGGCCATTAAACCACTCCTTTCTTAAAAAAATCAACCTACCTTTCTGTTAAAGCAGTCGTTCCTAGATAGATTAGTACTTTAAGTCATGGCAGCCCTTTCCAGTTGGTCGTCAAGACTGTATAAGATAACACTATCAACTTCAAATTTGATGGAAGGGATGCATCACGTCACAGTTTACAAGAAATTGTGGTAGAGGTCAATTAAGCCAAGAAATTTTGGAATCTTTTTAATGAGGTTAAGGTTGATATTCAAAGCTTTTCTTCCCCAGCACGCTATAAAGTTACGAAAAAATACAAATAAATCAAGTGCTCAGAATGTGAAAATAAACACAAAGGAGTGTGCAAGTCCTGAAAAAAAAGTTTTCAAGAACCTCCACAAATCTCTCTCCTGGGGAAGAATTTAAAAAAACATGTTTTTTCCCTAGGCTCCAGAGTTCATGGAGCAAGATGTCCATCCCAAATAAATTAGGCACTGAAATTAGGAACTTAATCTTCTGCAGAATTAGCATAGAGGTCCCAACATACCTTCTCCTTGGAGAAGGAGGCCTGTCTTTTCACTCCACTGCCTGCAGAAGATCCTGTTGGGATCATTTGAGAAGTGTTTCAAGTAAGAACTTGCAGTCATGTAGGATATGTCTGTAGGATATGTCTGGGCCACAACAACCAGACTTTTACTATTGATTTACGTGATGGTTACTCAGGTCCCATAGTGATGGGACTGTAATACTTACAGAGTCGGAGACAGAGACAGAGACAGAGACAGAGACAGAGACAGAGACAGAGACAGAGACAGCCCAGCCTACTCCTCCTTGATCATCTGCACAGCACACCAGAAAAACTCAAGGTCACTAAGATTTAAAAGCTTGCCTTGATCATAAGAACATATGTATCCCTTGTACTTGTGCAACAGGCAGCCCACTTGCCTTTGGCCTTCTTTCCATCAAAATATTCAAGCCTTTAACACAGCATAATATCTGGGAAAAGCTTTTCAACCATAGTTTGTCTTGAGAAAAACTGCAGGAATATGTGTTGCCAGTAATAACTGAGGAAAGCTACTGAACACTTTGTTTTGCTTTCTATAGCATAGTCTGACAAGTGAGCAATGATCTAAACCATCTAGACCTTGCCTGGGTAAGTTGGTGCCCAAGAAATGCTACTGAGGGCATTTAATCTTGAATTCTGAATGTGGACCAGAATCTGGAGAACTTCAAGATGATCCTGAGGTTGTGAAGATGATAATCAGAATCAGTGAAAGTATTTTAAAGTATAATTCCAGTGAACCAGTGTCAGAGGAAAGAAGCCAAAGTAAAATGAAAGATTCATTTTATTTTCCCTCTTGCCTTGTAACTTTGGAGGACTACCAGTGATGTTCCCATAGAATAAGCCTTTCAGGGACTGGCTGTGCCTGGGTAGCAAATGAACGAGAGAAACCCACTGGTGGGGAACAACTGAAAAGAGCATAAGGTGGTTTTCTTTAAGCACTGGGAGAAGAGCAGCCATTGTGTCTGAGAACTAGTTTTCAGGTTCTAAGTGAAATGTGAGTGTGGGATGTAACATCAGCAGGATGTTGGCTGGTGAAAGTGCTTCATAATTGATGTCTGTCTTCTGTTTCGTTGTGCACTCTCGTTCAATCCAGCTGTTACTTCATTAGACCAAATGGCGGTGCAAATCTCTGTGGATAAGCAACATCTGGCGTATGAATACATAATTATATTTCTCTGTAAGCATCATATGAATGCCTAGGTAGGTATGGTATTGTATCTAAGAAGAAAATGTGTTATCTAGGCCAAATGAAAAAAGAGGGGTAAAAAAAAGGCCTTTAATGTTCAAAATAAGAACAAGTTCAGGTCATCACCTGTTTGGAACATGCATTTTTGTTGACTTACCTTACTCAGCCTTCGGTTGTGAAAGAAGAAGACTAAAAGAGCAATAAATGCATGAAGGGTGTTCTCAGAAGTGTTGCATACAGAGATGCTTCTTAGGAGATCATGAAAACATGTATTTGCCTTACATCCTTTCAAATTCCATAGTTCAAAGCAGATTTGGAACTATTACTTCTATTAATATGCATAAAATAATATAAAAGAAAACAGAAACTTTAAAAACTTTAGAATTTATGATATGAATTGTGTCAAATTTATAATTAAACCTCTTTGTAGGACAAAATTTTTCTTTTGCAAAACCGTAAAAAGTAAAAGATTTCCAAATACACATCGATCCAAAAGGAAGAAGCTTCAGCATCAGCTGTCAAATCTATAACAGATCAAAACAAGAATCCCAAATTTGAGCACTCTGAGGTTTTAGAAGAATTCAAGTCCAGACCTGATATTTGCAATTCTGACCCAGGTCTACGTTTTTCAGAAAAGTATGATCTGAATTTTATGCTCAGAACTATGCCCCAAGCAGGATGAACTCCATTCTAAAGAGCTCTGTTCTGTAATATGGAAGAAAAACTATTTCAGGCAAAATAAGATAAGAGTCTGAACCTCTGCCTCAAATTCAATCTTAACTTTGCTGGAGGTCCTGAACTTCACTCTAATTTTCCTCATATATATATATATATATATATATGAATTTTTAATTTGCCAAGGAAGGATGCCTGTGCTGTTGAGATCTGGAGCTGAATTAGATGTGTGTAACTCATCTAATCAAACTTGCTTTCCTGTACAACATCAAATTGCCTATTCTGGTTGCCACAGTCTTGCCATCTGCCCCTCTTGTAAGTATATTATATTCAATACCATCCCTTTAATGATGTGTAAGTACTCATGGTCTGGGTGTCTGGAGATATGACCTTTGTTTCTCCTCAACAGCAAGAGCTCTGGGTGTGTACTACCAAGATCTTCTGCACAGCAATATGGTGAGGATGGATGGATGGATGGATGAATTAATCCTTGTGTGACATTTGTACTGGGTTCAATGCAATTTACTGGGCAGGCTTATGAGAGCCAACTCAAATCTGATTTTACCATTATGATATCAAATGTCATTCAGGTAATAATGGCTCTTTAATATTCATAAAGCACCTTCTGACCACCGGCATACCTGGAATTTTAGGACTGCTCCATCAAAGTAGGTATGTGAGTTACCTGACTGCATGAGACCACACGTCTGCCATGAAGTGTAATGAATTAAAGGACAAAGGTTCCTGAAATGCAGCTGGCAGCAGTCCAGCAGCAAGCTGGTGAGCAAAGGGACAGCCACATCCTCGTTGGACTGCGGGGGTGGCAGGGAAACATTGATGCAAATCATATTGGCTCCTGATTTTACTAAACTCATCAAGGCTCACAAGGTCTTCCTTTCCTCCCCTCACTAAGTCAATGCATAGAGAAAGTGGATCCATGTGCATTAAGAAATGAAGCCTTTAAAAACCCCACACAAACTCTGTATTATACAACTCTGGATCCACCCATCAGCTGCTTCGCCAGGTACTTGCCCAACCCTTTCATTCTCTTCCCTGTACAAAGATGCATCAATTTATGCCCTTGCTCGTTATCAGCCTGACTTCCCTTTATATTTATACAGTGTGTAGCTTTGGTATTTCTAGTGATTTCAACGTTTGTGGCATTTTCTTCCATTAGAAGCTCCACAGTCCCCTTTTCTGTCACATACTCACTTGTCTTTGTCCGTGCCTAGGCTTTTATTCTCCTAACAATCACCTCAAAAGAGGTCAGCAGCCCCAGCCCTGGGTAAAAGTATTGTAAAGGACTTGAGAAACTCAGAGTCATTCCACCTTTTAAGTTTTATTGATCTCTATAAAAAGCTCCACAGCTCTGCTAAGGATGTTACATGGATGAATGCGCAGAAATGATTCTAGGTAAAGGAGGAGGGGGAAAGAATAATCTTGAATATTTTTAATTCTTTAATGGGTAAAAATTATGCACAAAATCAGAACTGTACTTTTATTTCTAGCTTGCAGCCTCTTATCATTTGAGGAGCGGGTTGGTTTGTGGTTCAAGAGAGAACTTTGAAGGTATTCAGGTTGCATGGAGAAGCCTGGAGGAAATTTCAGACCCGTTTTCACCTTGCATAACTGAGCTGCACGAAATATTAAGTATCCAGTCTTTAAGGATACATCTGGAGATATCTATGGAAGGAACCACACTGTCTTTGGCTTCTTCTGTGTTCCATAGGGAGAGAGATGGGCATAAGAAGTGACTCAGATCTAAGCTGGGCTGAGTCACCCCTGAAAGATGCTGACCTTTTCTACTGAAAACCTCAAATCCTCACCTCTTAAAGGATAATAAGCTTCCCATCCTTGCTTCAGTGTGTGTTCATCTTGTCTCCTCAGATTGCAGGTTCCTTGGGAAGGAATTACCTCTGATTAAGTATTTTTAAGTGGCACAAAGCAGAACATAGTCACATTTCATTACGTAATATAAAATAGAAAACCAACAACAAACACCTTGGAAGTGTAATAGTTCTTTTTGCGTCTTGAAAGGGTTGCCCTGCAAACCTGACTGTAAGACTTGGGGAATCAGAATCATAGAAACATATAATCATAGAACGTTTTGGGTTGGAAGGAACCTTAGAGATCATTCAGTTCCAACCCCCCTGCCATGGGAAGGGGACACCTCCCACTGGGTCAGGTTACTCATAGTCCCAGCCAACCTGTCCCTGAACACCTGCAGGGACAGGGCTTCCACAACTTCTCTGAGCAGCCTGTGCCAGTGCCGCACCACCCTCACAAAAAAAAATAATTCTTCGTAGTATCTAATCCAAATCTCCCCTATTTCATCTTAAAACCATTTCCTCCTCGTCCTGTCCCAGCAATCCCTGATAAAGAGCCCTCCCCAACTTTTCTACAGGCCCCCTTCAAGTACTACAAGGCTGCTGTAGGGTCTCCCTGGAGCCCTCTTTTCTCTAGGTTGAACAAATCCAACTCTCTCAGCCTGTCCTCATACAGGAGGTGCTCCAGCTCTTTGATCATCTTTGTGGCCTCCTCTGGACTCGCTCTAATAGATCCATGTGCTTCCTGTGCTAAGGACTCCAGAACTGAACACAAGGCTCTAGGTGAGTTCACACGAGAGCAGAGTAGGGTGGAAGAATCACTCCCTCTTGACCTGCAGATCACACTTCTTCTGATGCAGCCCATGGTACCGTTGGCTTTCTGGGCTGCAAGAGTTTGCATTGCAGGCTCATGTTGAGCTTTTCATCCACCCCCAAGGCCCTCTCTTCAGGGTTTCTCTCAATCCATTTTCTGCCCAGCCTGTATTTGTGCGTGGCATTGTTCAATCCATGTGCATCACCTTGCACTTGGCCTTGTTGAACTTGACAAGTTTTGCACGGGGTGAGGAAGATTGAGTGTCGGTGTGCATTCACCCAACCCTACGCAAAACAAAAATATCAACTTCCATAACCCGTTTATCTCTACATTTTAGTACAATACAGAAACTTACAGCAAAATAACAAAGAAAATAATTCAAGTGGGTTCATCTGAGAGGAAAAAGTCGAAGGAAAAATGGAAGGAACAAACTTAAAAGAAACCAGTGTAGGTCAGTCCCTGAGTTGTGTTCAGAAGCCACTCAACTACTGTTTCCACTATTGTCATAATATCACTGGTACACACTGAAGCACAATATTATTCTGCATAAATATGCATTGTATTGCTGTCACCAACAAATGAGATTAGATGAACATATGTTAGAATAGTTTTAGAGGTGGTGAAAAAAATCCCACATACACAGAGAATGTTCCATTAGGATCTTCCTCTTGGTTTGGACAATTTAGCAGTTACAGAAGTTAGTAAATAATGCAAACTACCAATTGTCTCTTAATCTGTACTCGGGAATAAAAAGCAAATCAATATACAATTAACTAAAAATATACTGTAATAAAAACATGTTTTCAGTGCCAGAAAACTTGATGTGTAGATTTTCCCCAAGAATAAACCTGAAAACCAAGAAGCATGCCAACATCTCTTAGGCCCCAGCATCCATCTTCCTTATGAAGGGTCAGTCCTTACGGAGGATCAAGTGTTTGCTGCTCCTATTCCTTTTCACTATACTTCCTGCAATCTTCAAATCCTTGTTTATTCCGTATCAGCCAGTTGTTCCTTCTGAACAACTCCTGTGGTTGCTGTCCCAGGCAGTCCTTGCTACCCTTTGCAGCAGGTCCTCTACTCTCTTCTCTATTCATATTCCCTTCTCTCAGTCAACAGTTTTAGACTCATTTTCTCAGGAAAACCCAGCTCACAGTGGCAAGAATGTGGTTGTTTCTGCCTATTCATCTCCCCAGTAGTTTCTGAAGTCTTTGACTCATTTCAGACAACTCTCAACAAAGCCATACAGTTGGACGATAGTCAGTGCTCCTATCCACAGAAATGGCTGTGGCATGTCAGCTTTTAATAGATAACAAGGAGTTCACATCTGAGAGGTATTTTCAGAAAGGTATTATGAATGCTCATAATTGAAAGGAAGGCTTTGGTCATACCCTAGGCCAATCAAGAGCTACAATTCCAGGGGATTTCACAGATTTCCCTGATTAAAGAGATATGGTCTTGCAATATCTTCCTTCAGTATTTCAGTATCACTGTAGCAATGAAAGGTACAGTTTGCTGCCAGCTTAAGGAAATCTAAGACTGGGTTTGTGTTGCCACCAAAATGGACAGTATTACTTGCTCCAGCTTCCTCGGTGGTGTGTTCACACAGCCTTCCATGTGCCAAATATAACAAGTGTGCTTACACACAGTGACTGCTTCACTCACAGATATAGCAGAAAACTAACACAGAAAAGACAATACTTTTCAAACAGGAGAGGCAGAGGGAAGGGTGACCCCATCTCAAACCCATGGCAAGAATTTTGGTAGCTACATGGAAGGCAGCAATTTAAGCTAAATTTGAATTCACAAACGAAGAGCTTTCTGCAAGCTCTGGACAATGATTGCTCTCCTTTTTCCTAAAAACATGGATTTTTACGCAAAGCTATTTGCACATACACAAGGGAAGTGGTGGGAATGAGTGCTTGAAGGTGGAGTCAGCACAGAAGGAGTATTAAGGTAATCTCAGGACCAGTGACGTTTCATTCTGACCTCATCCTGTCCATACAACTTCCTCTTTGCAGTTTAACCATGCTGATTCCTGTGGGGAGACTGCCCTGGTGCTAGATTTTGCACACAAGGAAGATCTCTGCCAATTTGCCTACCCTATGGACACCACACGAACCTCAAGGCCATGGTGAACACCACTGATGCTTCAGTTGTCACGAGGTGGCCTGCAATATAAGGGAGAATGTTGTGGTGTGTCAAAGGGCTTATTGACTTGGAAAAATGATTATTGAGGGGAAACATGAGCAAACTACAAAATCATGAGGGGACAAGAGATGCTGAACAAGGGGAAGATCATTTACACTTCCTTCTAATACCAGAAGAAAAGGAGACCACCAGCAACAGAAGGAAATACTCTTTCACACAAGTTGTGCTAAGTTGTGCAGGTTCCTTGCTGGATGTTGCTGCTTGTGTTTGCAGGGGTTTGAGAAGTGTTTGGATGAATTCACAGGAGAAAAATCCACATAGTCTGGTGCTGTCTGGTACCATCACTCTTGTTCAGAAGGTCCTTGAGCCCTGATGGGGCTGGGGTACGCCAAGGATGTATTCCAGTACATTTATTCTGCTCTTGCCCTTGCCTTAACATCTACTTTGGCTGCTCAGGGCTGCACCATCCTTTGTTTCAATCCTTCACTGCAGGTGTGCCATTCCAGGGAAGGCTCATTCACAAATGTCTGAAGGATCATACAGCAGGAACTGGTTGATTTTCTGCTCCCAACATGCCAGCGCTCCTGGATCTCTTACTTCTGCACAGAGCTTTCTTTCCCTTGCTGGTAGTGAAACTTCAGCCCCCCTCTACACACTGCCTTGTCCTCCCATTCACTCTCCTCCTTCCCTCGCTCCTTTTCTTGCTGCTGTCATGTTTCCCACAGCATGCAGCCCACCTCAGCAAAGAGACACCAAACAAAGGGGCTGACGTTATGCTTGTCACCTGCCAGCATCTCCAAGTGTTCCCAGAACTTTGGTACTACAGACGCTCTGATTTTTTTTATTCCCCTTCTGATCTCCTCTGTGTTTGTTGAACAATTATCATTAATGGGGAAGGATCTGGATCTCTATTTAAGGGTGCTGTGAATCAGAAAGGAGATTGTTAAAATTCAGAGTAGGGCTGTCTCCCCCCCACCCTTTTCTCCCCCTTTCTTTTCCCCTCTCCTGCTCTTTACTGCAGCTGGTGGGGTTTTCTCAGCCAAGGCAGGAAAGAAATGCAAGACCCATACCAGGATACAGCTAATCTGCCCCACGTAGCTTGTGCCCACCAGCATTACCACCGGCTCCACCACCACCCCACAAAATGACAAAGGAACCTTGATTACTGACTCACTGTGCCAGCTGAAGGAGAGCGGGAGGAGGGGAAATAATGCATTTCATTCGCTTATAATAGTGGGCTCTGAGTCTGCTGGGAGATTGGCTGGCATTTCGGCAGCTGAGGGGGCTGCCCCGTGTCTGAGCTGTCACACTGACTCACCTGCCACAGCAGCAGCTCTGAAAGGCACCTCGGGAGGAGTGGGAGAGGGAGAGGCAGGGGATGGAGGAAGATGCGCACCACACAGACTCAAAGGGAAAGTGTTTGCCCCACATGCACCCTCCCCTCCCAGTTCTACCCCACAGATGCGCATGTTCTGCCTTTCAGGTGTCACTCGCTCTCCCTTTTCATTTGGAACCAGGACAAAAACTCATCTTACTTCTCAGAGCCTCTCAGCACGTTTGTCACAGGATAATACAGTATAAAGAAACCCAAAGTGAGAAAGACAGTTGCCCTATTTGACCTGTTGCCTCACTTCACCAAAGCTTCACTTCTCGGGGGGAGAAGACCTGTGCAAGAGCTGACAGCACTGCTTTTCTGGGTGTTGGACCCAGTTTCGAGACTGAAGCACTTTACCTTCACCAAAGAAAGATTATTAATGTCCCTGGTCAGTAGCTAAGTGAGTCACCACAGTCCCTCTCTCTGAATATGGAGTCAAGAGACAAAGTCTAAGGATGTTCCTACAGAGCTTCAAAGCCCTTTTCCAGTATTCATGAGTGATTATAGCATACAAAGGAGAGAATCAGTATTTATGGTGTTACCTTTTCTCTTTGGTGCGATCCCCAGTATTTTAAGACCACAGGGAACCAAGTGGCAGGACACTGAATGATTCTTCTTTATTGTGGGTGCTGCTCCTTCTTCCTGTCATCCTCCTTCTCCTTCTTCCCCCTGCCCTTTTACTTTTCATCTCTTTTCTAGTCACTCTTCCAGTCCGTTTCCACATATTCTTCCCTCCATTCTTGCTTCTTCCTCCTGCTTTTGCAAGTCCCCTGTATGAAAACAGACACAAGTACATTCCCTTTGCATTGACTGACCGCCTGAAAACAAATGAGGAAAAGGATGATTACTCCTATGTTTTTTGCTCCATTTTATTTCATGTGCAGTTGACTACTGCATTAAAACTTTTTCCACTGCTCAGAGAGCAGCCAGTCTCCTTCACCATTAAGAGCATCCTCAAAGGATTCAGTTTCTGCTCTGAAGGTGTGTGAATGCAGAACTGAGTGGAAAGGTAGTGCTTTGATAAAGGATTATTAAGAAATCAGTAAGGAAGGGTGAGGTAAAAGACCTGTAGGGCTGGGATCAGAGAAAGGAACATTAGTTGTGCAGAGGGGTGATAGGTAAGAGCTAATCAGCAGGAAAATATGATGATAACTAGTACCACCTTTTCCTATTCAACCATGTGTTTGGTTAAAGCACTTATTGCCCCCACCAGAAGCCTTTGGATTGCGGCCATATCCAGGACACAATGAGGTTTTTGTGTGTGTTTGCACTCCTAAATGCTTCCACATCCGTAAAGTTATGAATGATAATTGATAATGTCTTATACTGTAATAAACTTCCTTCCAGTCATCCTACAATCCAGAAAACATCAGAATCCTAAAAGACATTATTATTCAGGAAAATAAATCCCCAAAGAAGAAATCTAATAGTATACAAGGTGAAAACCACAGGACACCCATCCAACACAAACAAAAATGCAATGAGAGGGAAGCAAAAGAAGCTGCTGATTTTAAGGAATTTTATTCCCCTTCCAATACCGTGAGTACATGTTGAAGCTGGTTTCTTTCTCCCTACACAGGGGACTTCGATGTTTCATTTATACCCTGGGGACTTGTTTGCTGCCTTACTTCTGAATCTGACTTGAATGGCACAAGAATGATTGGTGAAAGCTTGCAGTTGTTTAACTCCTGGCAAAAAGAAAAAAAGAAAAGGAAGGGGAAGCAAAACAAAAAAAAGAAAAAAAAGAAGGAGAGGAACACCACAAGTGAGTTCAAAGGTTTGGAGAAGTACTGGGAGCTTTACGTTCATTTCCCAGGGTTGCCCCGTTCATTTCTAATCAGTATTGAGCCGGGAATAAATCTACAAGATTGATGTGCACATTATGCTGAGTTATTTCATTTTAACTTGTACTGGAAAATCATTTCAGTGGCATTTTCTAGTGGCTGGTACTGTTCCCTCCACCTTTGACACTCTGGATTTGGTTAAGAAGCTCTGTATAGAGAAGGGAAATAGACTTAAAAGCACCAGAGAAAAGTCAAAGTGAAGAGCATTCCTTCGAAAGACAGAAGATGAGGAAAAGAGGAAGATGAGGTAAGATAAGAAACCACAGGCCAAAGAGAGAAGAAAGGAGATGCTTCACAGCGAGAAGTGTGGTTTAGGGGCCAGAGGTCAGCTGGTTTTCACTTGGATCTGCTTTTGTGTGGCTGATATTTTCAACAAGTGTTAGTGTCTCCGGATTGCTGGGTGATGACTTGAAGCTTTTCCTCTCCAGGTCCCATTTCATCTTCTCCAGCCAAGGGAAATAGGAGCTGCCCATACTCTCCTGTGCTAACTCAATGGTTTATTTTGTATAGGAGTTGTTACAAGAGCCCAGTATCCACATACCAATATTTTAAATCCTTTCTCTGCTATGAAATTTTATTTTTAGTGGAGAGAAAGCCCTATCTAATGGCAGAATAGTTCACTTCGATTAGGTCCTCATTCAAACAGTCAAATTTGCCAAGCAGAGTTGTGCTTTCTTCAAGAAGTTGCAGGCAAGGACTTTTCCTGATGCATTACCAAGCTGGTCATAGAGGACCTGTGATAGAGGGGAAAATAAGTGCATATCTGAGACTCATGGATTTATCTTCACTGCCTGGTTGAGTGCTTCTCTATGTACTCTCTTCTCATAGCTCACACCTTTACTCCAAAGAAGAAACTCCTGGTTCTGCAGCTGTGTGCTATTCAGCATGGGATTGTGATCATCTGTTCTGCATCCCTCTCTTCAATGATGGACATTGACCTGAGGACTTTTTTTCAATAACCTGTTGAGTGGTCTGGCAATATGAATCCACTGACTGCTGACTTTTCAAGGAAACCTGCACGTCCATGGGGAGGTGGCAGTGAAACAAGATAGCTTTTCTCTTCCCTTTCTACCTGATACAAGTCATGAGACTAAATTGCCATCTACTTTGCTGTCCATCATTGCTTATAGGTCTCTTTCAGCATGACTTGCTTCTTACATTCTTTTTTGCATTACATAAGCACATTTGAATTTATTTCTCTTTATGTCCCTGCATACAACCTCGTTTTAACCTTCTCTGCCACCAGTTCTAAATTCTGAACCTTGTCTTTCTTCTTTCTTCCTTTGCTGGTTGGTTCAACCCTTAGTGCTTCAGACAGATACTTTCAAAAAAAAAGTCATGAATATGTTACAAGCTCGCATTATAACTAAAGATAATCAAAGCTTCCATGGGTCCTGTTTCTATTCCGTCCACTATCCTATGCCTGACTTGCTCACAGTCTTTTGCCTGGTTTTACTTGTTTTCCAGTCCATGTAACAGTGAAAATAAATCAAAGCGTCCCTAAATTATGGTTTTGAGAAAGTTTTTTAAGACACAGAGACTTCTTGGCAGTCCTTGGGCTTGGATTAACCCTTCATGCAGCAGAAAAAATGCTTTTTGGATTTATTTGCTGGATTGCTGGTCTCTCTTCTCTTGATCTTTGCTGATAGTTGGATCTTGTGGTGGGTTTTTTCCCTGCAAGATTTTGGAGTTTGCTCCAGAGCAAGCCCAAGGTATGAATGGGGTGCAAATCAGCTTTCCCACCAGCTAGCTTCTCAAGAATCAAAGCTTTATTCCTGAGTATCTAACTCATTTATGACAAGGATGTTCTGGTCAAGCACACTGACAGAAAGTCCACCAAACCACTCCATTCCTAGCCCTCTCACCAACTCCTCAAGCACTCAATAAGTGCTATGTTAGCATGGCAGCAGCTACCAAGCACTGTAGAGGGACACAAGAAGGTGGCCTTCTTGCTTAGAAGTAAGAAGTTTTTCTCCCACATACAGTATTCAACTCTCCGCTTCTTATCCCACTGGGAACGCAGGCACAGCACACGCCCCCACATGTATTGCAGTCAGTAAAACACACTAGGCAAGATTCTGTTACCTAGGCAATGGTTATCACAAGTCTCTGGAAAGGGAGTGGAGAGAGAAATACAGGACAATGCAGGCTTGGGGAAAGACAAAATGAAGCCAACAGAAGAGACCAAACTGAGATATCAGATCTGAAATGTTGTGATATTGGCAGCTGCTGGTACTGGAAAACTGGATATTTAATTTTTTTCTTCCTTTTTAAAACATAGAATCATAGAATTATAGAATCACCGGAGTTGGAAGGGACCCAAAAGGATCATCAAGCCCCCTCCTATCCCTACATAGGACACTTCCAACTGAGGGCATTGTCCAAATATTTCTTGAATGCTGAACGTAGTTCTGTGATGGAGGGAAAGACTTTGGCATTTTGATTTCTTACCAGCCTGAGAAATGTTACTAGCTTGTAAGTTTGTGAACTAACCTTTTCAGAAAAGCAGGTTGCTTGCCAGACCCCCTACGGTGCCATGGCTGGCCAAGATTTTGAACCTTCACACAGATGGACTGAAGCAAATTTCCTAAAGAGTTGTTCCTTGAAATGATTTTTTTTGTGTGTGTGGTTTCCTATAGCAGAATTGTCTTCTTTCTTCCTGGTCCTCACCTCAGACACAGTCTCTCTAACCATCCCACAAAGAGAGTGACAATGAGTTTATAACACAACCTTCCCAAAACAGAAAACTACCTAGAAATTAACCTAGGGTTTGCAGACTCTCACCTTCACACTGCCCACTGAATATGTTCCTAGTGCAAATTTCTGTCTTCAACAGCAAGTGCCATGCCCAACACCAGAAAAGTTGAGACTGGGTGTTGATATATGGCTCACACAGGGTACCCTGTGACAACCTTTCACAATGCTTGACAACCCTTTCATTGAAGGGTTTTCATTTCATTTTGATTTCCTAACATCCAATCTAAGCCTACCCTGGTGCAACTTGAGGCCATTTCCACTTATCCTGTCACTTGTAACTTGACAGAGAGCTACCTACAGCCTCCTTTCAGGAAGCTGTAGAGAGAGATAAAGTCTCCTCTCAGCCTTGTTTTCTCTGTACTAAACAATCCCAATTCCCTCAGCTGCTGTTTATAAGATGTTCTCCAGACCTTTCACCAGCTTCATTGCCTTTCTCTGTGTGTGATCCAGCCCCACAGTGTCTTTCCTGTAGTAAGGGTCTCAAAACTGAACACAGGACTTGAGGTGTGGCCTCATCAATGTTGGGTATAGGGACACAATTTCTCCCTTACTCCTGCTGGCCCCAGCACAGCTGGTACAAGACAGGATACTGTTAGCCTTTTTGGCTAGCAACGCAACTGCAGTAGTAATGAGTACTTCTGTAAAACCTCCAGGCAAGATCTGAACTACCTCATGCATGTAAATAGAACTCTGCACTGAAATTAGAATGAAACAACCCCAGTCCTGCAAAACCACATGGCCAAGACTAATTCCTGTGAAGTGTCATTTAATTCTTTATTGCTGAGTTTTGAGTTAAAGAATTCAGCATTCCTGTCTGGATATAGGATCTAGTAAAATACCTCGTGTGCATTGTTAGCTCCTCTAAAAAAACTTGATAGCACCTCTTGTGTTCATATAGTGGACCATGTTCATGCCAGATGTCAGAAGTGCATGAAATCCCAGCAGAAGTTTGCATACATGTTTCCTGTGTAGGTGGGACGGAGGATTTCCGTCACAGCAGGACTGCTTAAGTACCCTGCTGCACAGAGCTAGTTGGGCATCATGTGTACAAGGAAGACACAACAGGATGAAATCTTTCCCCTTCGTCTTCAAGCATTGCAAGAAGTAAAGCTTATGAAAGCAAACGAAAGATTGAGAAAGAGGGGCGAGAGGAGACAACACTCAGCTTGCAGGTTTCGTTTTCGGTTGCTTTCAACAGGAACAGAAATAGAAACGAGAACTTTAAATAAAAAGGTTAAAAACACAAAAAAGTTTCATTACCTCTCTTCCTCAGTAGCTCAAGTGTCATAGGGAGGGGATAGAGTATGCTTGCTTGCAGCATTTCCTGTGTCCGCCTTTCCACAAGGTCTTAATGTTTTGTGAAAGGGAAAGGATGCTGTGTACAAAAGGACCAAGCAGCCAGGGCAGAAAAGGAAAAGCCACCGCGGGAGGATCAGGGAGAGGGAGAAAGGAGGAAGGAATAATTAAGAACATGCAAACATCTTGCACTAAGTAGAAGGGTTTGGAGAACTTAAGCCCCTTGTTGAAATGTTTATTCTTCCCCCAAACCAAGGTTACTGATAGGTGGCCAAAATGATATTTTGATGGTTACCAAGGTGATGGAGAGAGGGACGTGGGGAGTGGGAAACGAATGATGCTTTTTTATGCACGGTTTGGATGGAGACCCAGCATGGCAGAAAAATGGAGGTCTTGCTAACATAGCAGTGGGGTTATCCTTGTGATGGACAAACTAGACAAGAATCCTTGGCATGGCTTAGATAAGCTCCTCACCTGTAGCTTTTCTGTGCAGTGAGGCAGTAGTTCACCAAGCAGCCTGGACAGAACTCTGGTAACTCTCCTGGAATTAAACTGAGCACAGACCAACTCACAACCTCAGCTAGCAAAAGTTTTAGGGTCAAGAGGTTGCTTAAATTTAGGAGATCTTCTGTAATCAGCACCTATTCAATTAGGGTTCATCTCACCCTCTTCCTTTAAACAGAAATCGTGGATATAAAAGCAGTAGCACTGAAGTAATGGGGTTGAATTTGTGATATATGACCTGAACCTGACTTTTGGCATGACCAGCAACCCCACTTTCCAAAGTATCCAGAAACCCCAGATCCAAGTCCCAAATGTGCAAGCTGAAAGATTCATACAAAATGGTGCTAGAAGAGGTTACCCTGTTAATGCTATATGACTTGCAGAGGTATTTTGCTCCCAGTGAAACCAGCAGTGTAAAGAAAAGTCTCTGTGCTGAGTTTTTCTCCTAATCCAAGTCTTCTCCATGTTTGGGTACAGAACTTCAGCCCTGTCTCACAGTCTGGCACACCACAGTTTGCCATGCCAACCAAGAACAGCAGTGCATAACTGCAGAAGCAAAATCAGTTTGGTTGGTCATTCCCGGCCATGCTTCATTTTCTTCTTTTTGAACGTTTCTTCTGTGCTACTTTTTTCATTGGAGATAATCATAGGAAAATCAGACCTTTCCAGGAAAACTCTTGAACAGAACTCTAGCAAGGGCCATAGATTCCTGCTAGAATATCACCCATTTCTGAGAGGTAAAAAGGTTTTCTAGAGCTTTTACAGTCCCAAAATGCATTTCCATACCATGATTTTAGATAGCAATGATTTAAGTGTTTCTATTCTCTGTCATGAGACACTGGCGAAGTAGGTAACAGTTACTGTTAGGTTTTAGGTTTGAAGCTCGGATGTCTTTATCTCCCTCTGCAGTCTGTGCAGGGTATACCTCCCTCGAGAGAGGTGCAGGTAACTGACCTTGTTTAGGCAGCAGTGTTAAGTATGGAGACGGAAAACATGTAGTCTTGGCTTGTCCATACAAGGACATCCAGCTGCCTCTGTGTTTACCATAGGTACTATCAAACTCAAATGAACTTAGTCAAGGCCAGCTCATTGAATTGTGTTTTAACATTGACTTCTTCATGTAATAAAGTATGAAGCACCCAGGAAAGGTCAGGAGAAACAGAAATGTGCTCAAAGAACTTACTCTAAAAACTGCTCCACAGTCCTTAACCTTGATATATTCCAGCTGTCTTGACAAATCCTTGTATGTAACAATTACTCATACTGAGGCAACCCAGAAACTGCCACCCCATGATTAACCCCGGACTGTATGTTCTTTGCTTTGCTTGCAGAGCCTGTAAAGAACAAGAAGATGCTGCATCTATTCAAAGATCTCCAACAAGTGCTATGAATAAGCAGCCTTTGGTCTTTGCAGAGGGTTTTCAAAGATTGAGTCTTTAAAAGTGTAATTTATGGAGAGAGGTTTTGTGTAGTAACTGGTACAATCATCTTTGCTGAGCACAGTTGAATAAGAAAGAAGTCAGAACAAATAGAAAAACACCTCCAAAACTGAAGAATCAAATGACATCTAACAGCAGCCAACAAAAGTGACCATTGAGTGGGCAAAGTAGGCACATGTGATGGTTTGTGTCAGAAGCAAAACCCCACAAGACTAGATGAAGGACACTTTACTGCCAACATCTGCAAGGCTCTCCAGACAAACCTAGAACAGTTACAAAAACAAGACATATAGGAGTAGCAAACCTTTACAACAAGTAGGTCAAACTCTTAGATTTTAAGCTGATAGAATCTGACAATTTGTAGACATAACAGATAAATTAGTTACACCAGGAACATTTATCACAATCAACTCAGCCCTCCAAGAGGAACAGAAAATATCAGAAGGAGGATGCTGTCTATTTTCTTAAGGATTTTCAGAAAATCACCTGCTAAGAAAAAATAACACACCCAGCAAAGCAAAGATGGAAGCATTGAAATGGGATCCAACTACCAGCTCCAGCTGTCTTACCTAGAAAGAATTTCCTAAAAACAGGGAAGCTACCAATTAACAACTTGACTGCATCTATGACCAACATCCAACAACATGCTTTTTGGCCAAAGACTATCTGGATGTGGGATTAGTCTGTTCCTTACAGGTTAGCATTTTGTTAATCTCTATCTCATTAAAAGAAATCAAACAAAATCAAACAGAAGTCAGAGAAAACCTATTTTTTTTTACCTCCACAACTCTTTTCCTTTTAATCAAACACAAATAAAAGAAGATGCTATCCTAAATAGCAAAGATTTGGCTGGAGGTGTTGGACCCTTAACATGTGAAAGGATCTTCAGCTTTTGAATCTCAAAGCCATGCTGCATGGTGACACCACAGTACAAATTTACTTTCCACCACATACCCAGCACATCCCGCCGCCAAGAAGAACACACCTCACTCACCTGGAATCCCCAACCCTCCTGTTCCTACTTCTCTGGCTGAAATCTCCACTCACTAAGTGGACTGATTAAATGTACGCATCTTTTTTTGCTGATGTTGTTTTATCCCTTGTCTCTAGTGGGAATGTATTATCTTTATCTCTTCTCAGAGCACTCAAGATGAGGGGAAAGCTGTTGAAAATAAATTAGACTAAAATAAACTCCGATTGGAAATGCTAAGTACTGCATGTTCCTGCTTTAGGAAAATGAAATACTTCATTCATATTCCTGAAACAGGACTTGGGACAATTTCAAGTGTTGTGATTTTTTTTAAATCTGCCAAAAATAGCGAGTGACTGTTATGAATCCTTACTTTTCTCATATGATGAGGAATGCATTCATTATTAATATATAGCAAATCTTGCCTCTCTAGCTTTGTATTTAATCAGCACTGGGCCTAATTAGCTAATGTGTCCACCTATTATATGTGATTTTTGTCAAGTATCTTTTTGACTGGTCACTGGTGGCCACCTGAACACATCTATGCTCTAATTAATAACATCAAGATTGAAATGTTGCTGCAACTTCCATATCTTTAAATGTGGATTTGGCTTTCTTCTAGAAGCTGGATCTGATCCAAACGGTCGATGAGTTTTTGAGAGACATGGCTTAGTGGATGGTGGGTATGGTTGGACTCAATGATCTCAAAGCTCTTTTTCAACCGGAAGATTCTATGGTTCTATTTTGGAAAAGAATATAGTAACAGACCCCAAACATTCCATTTGACCAATCCTGCTAGATGCTTTAGCAAAATAGATGGGGAAATGCTTACCATTATTAATGGTATCTGCACCACCTTAGCAAACACAGCCCTGAGTCATCTCTAATGAGTCTTTTTCTAGGTTAGCACCAAGCATTTAATCTGTTCCCTGGTGCAACATCCAACTTTGCTGGTCCCAGAACTGTACTCAGGAATCCTGCAGAGATTTCTACGAGGTTGGAAAGAGAGATAGATTGATAGGCTGCATTGGGGTGCCCAGAGGTAATGAGGAATTCACCTTCCTATGAGTCTTATTTGTGGTCCAAACCTTACTTTGCTTAGAAATCTCCTGCTCACCATGACTTTTTTCAAGGGACAGTATCCACGGAGATGAATCTCAGAGCAAAGAGGAAAACACAGGAGTATTTTCTGCTGTCAGCACCCATACCTTGAGGAACAACCTTCCAGAACCAACCATAGAACTGGCAAGGGAAAAAATTGGGTATATGAGAATAGAGGGTGAGGCCTCATGGGGATACACAAGTTCAAGAGAAGTCCCTCTCCCTTAACTCTATTTGTCCCGTGTACAGTCTCATCTTTCCCCTCCATTCCCTACTCCATCTGGTCCCCTTAGACCTCTACCCCATCTAAATAATTCCTCTGTCCCTTTTCTGTTTGCCTCACCTTAAAATGCGTATTTGGTCTGACCTTCCAGTCCACATCCCACGTTTAATTTATTCTTCTCCAAAGTTCCCCAGCTGGTATTTGTTACTGTCTGTGTCCTTGTCCTGAAAAAAAGGCCTGGACATGACCAAGAGGTGCTGCCTCTTCTTAGAGGAGTCTGAGACCTTGAGGTAGAAAACTTTAAAAATGGAGCAGGGATATCCTGTCTGTTTTGAGGTTTCCTCTCAGGAGAGGCAGTTAGGGAGTGGGGAAATGAGAGAGCAGAAAGAATTCAGCAACACAAAGACTTTTTGCACTTTCTTTCTGAGGGTCCTCCTCTCCTTTCTTACAAGACATAATGGGGAAGGGTAATTGGGTCACCGTAGGTGGACTGTGTCCAGATCCATAGTTTGATAACATCTGCAAAGAAGTAAAGATGAATGCACTCAGAGGGAATTTCTGTTGAGATTTTGCTGTGTCACTCAGTATATTTGGCAGAAACTTAACCTTGGGAAGATTAAATAGTAATAAATATTACTAAGAAAGGAAAGTCTGTGGCTGATTTGAATCAGTTATGTTCTAGAAATATTTTGTTAAAAGGAGATGAAGGCATTAATAAATTGTTAAATTAAAGTCAACACTTATAGCAACCCCTTAGGGTATTCTGTTTAGATGTACCCCACCCAAACTTTAAAAGGGTGATGAGGGAAATTTCTCAAGCATAGGCAAGGAAAACACAGTAGGAAATACAGCAAACTATTTCTTTTGTATCTTATCACACAGCTTCTGTTGTGGTATTCACAAGTTACTTCCATCTGATACTCTTTTTGGTAAGCTCTGACCTTTGAGTTTATGAGGATCCCCATTTATTTCATTGATATCCAGGCAATCTACTTAATTTTTCACTTCAGACCAGTTGACAGGTCCTATTTAGTCTGCGGCTGGGGAGCACTCCAGGTTCTCAGACCTGCCATGACATATATAGAATGAGAGTCGTACTGTTGACTCCCACCTTGTGTTACCCAGCAGCCTGGCTGGTGTATAACTCACTTCCAACACTGTCCTGTCTCTATACTGCAACCATTCTGGGCCCTTGACTGACAGTGAAGAACAGGACACAGTTCTGGGTGCTGCAACTGGTGTGATGCCACCTGGCATGACCGTGGCATTTGGAAGAGCTGTACTAAAAAATGGTCCCCTCTTCCCTGCTACTGCTGAGATCAAACCTCCCTCTCCACATGCACAGCTGTGGCCTTCTATCTTGCCCAAAGAAGCAGAGTGGGATGGACAACAGGAATAATTAAACACTGTATGGTCATCAATGCACAATATCTTTTTCCTGTGCCAGAACTATGAAAGGCCACAGTGACTACTGCTCAATGAGCATCTAACAGGTTGGCCAAAGCTCCTCCCTTTTATTTCCTTCATACAGAAGTGCTTGCTATACTCTACTTTCCTTCTAAACTGTAGAGACAAGCTTGATCATTCAGGGCTATCCCATCAGCCCTCCATCCCTGGTGGTCTTAGAATCATAGAATCACAGAATAATTAAGGTTGGAAAATACATCTAAGATCATCAAGTCCAACCATCAACGCAATATCTACTAAACCACATCCTGAAGCACCACATCTACATATTTTTCTAGGGTTGGTGACTCTACCACTTCCTTTAGCAGCCTGTTCCAATGTTTTACCACTCTTTCAGTAACAAAATTTTTCCTAATATCCAATCTAATCCTCCCCTGGCAGAACCTGAGGTCGTTTCCTCTCATCCTATCACTTATTACTTGGGAGAAGATACTAACACCCACCTCACCCTGGCAGCCCTTATTCAGCCCTTCCTAGCCTTCATTCAAGATAACAACCTTTGATTTTGCCTACAGTGCTGAGAGAGAGCTGTCTCCATCATTGCTATTTGCAATGATGTTGTAGCCACAATAATCTACAGAGAAAGTCTGACTACCAGGAAAAGTAACTCAACTCCTGATCTTTGGACATGAATCTTTCCTTCCCACAAATTCTTCACTTCATATCAAGGCAAATCATGAAGCCCTCAATTTAATTTTATTCAGTCTTTATTCAAGTAAACTGGATTATCTGCTTGAAAGAGACATGAAAAAGAATCTTCTAAACTTTAGATTTTGTGCCATATTAGGAAGAGTGAAAATCAGGAAGAAAAAGAGATTAAAAAAGGACAACGAATCTCTATTTCCAAAGTAGCACTCAATACATTTGAACAGATTCATAAAGACTGCTCTGAAAACAAATGGCTGATTAAATTAGATTAAGTAAATAAAAGAAACAAAGGGAAAGCACAGCTAAGAATTTGGCTCTCTAACTGGTATTATGGGGGGGGGGGAACAAGTTAATGTTAATATTAAGAACAATGCTATTTGTCAGAGTGGTTTCATTCAAACAGGTCTATTTTGTCCATGACCCAAGGCCATATCTCCTCTTTGTGAAGCCAACAGGGTAAATCAGTGTTATTTTGCCAGCCCTGTGCTATGGTGAGAATGGGGCGTATTGACATGAAGATTTCCTATCAGAGAGAGCATCTGGGCAGTTTTATTTCTGCTTGTAAAAAGTTTTGTAAGCCCACTGAAGCCTGCTGAAGCCACTTGCATCGTAATGTCCAAGGGTGGCCGTGTCGGGATACCTTGAGGGCAAGGGTATATCACTGCACCAAATCCCCAGCAGAGTTTTACTCGTGCCAACCTGGGGTTTCCCAGGGTTCAGTGCTGAGTCCAGTTCTGTTCAATATCTTTATTGATGATTTGGACAGAGGGATAGAATGTGTTGATCTGCTTGAAGGAAGGGAGGCCCTGCAAAGAGATCTGGATAGGCTGGATCCATGGGCTGAGACCAATGAGATGAGGTTTAACTGGGAACTGCGGTTGTTTAGCATGGAGAAGAGGAGACTGAGGGGGGACCTCATCACTGTCTGCGGCTGCCTGAAGGAGGGCTGTGGGAGAGAAAGCGTTGATCTCTTCTCTCAAGTGACGGGTGAAAGGACAAGAGGAAATGGCCATAAGATGCGCCAGGGAAGGTTCAAACTAGATATTAGGAAAAATTTCTTTACCAAAAGAGTAAGGCACTGGAACAGATGCCCAGGGAGGTGGTTGAATCACCGTCCCTGGAGGTGTTTAAAAAAAGGGTAGATGAGGTTTTAAGGGACATGGTTTAGTGGATGATGGGTGCAGTTGAACTCAATGATCTCAGAGGTCTTTTCCAACCAGAAGATTCTATGATTCAATGCGTATGGAGAGCCAGACAGGGATAAAGTGAAGCACCATTTGAGCCATACAGATTCACCTAGCCTTACAATTCCTGTTTTCCTCAGCATCCCTGGTTTCTTAAGGTATCTTCTCCATCTTCATATGATGACTCTGGAGTGTTTTTCTCTTTTCGGAATGGACAGAGGTTCAGCTGAGAATCTTAATTGCAGTATGTCCCTCCACCATGGTTTCTGGTTTATAAGCCTGCCTTTTTCTCCTCCCTCAGTCACTGGGAAATGTTGCTAGTGTTCATGCTATCCTTCTCCAACTTATCAATATTAATTAAAGAGGAATCTACCAGCATTGATTAGGAAAATACTCACATTTGCTGCATGAATGAACGCAAGAGGAAAATTAAAATGGACAGCCCTGCGGACCAGGATTTAAAGCAACTGTAATGTTCAATTCTGCAAAGAGAGACATGAATATCCTTGACTGTAAGCCACCCAAATATAATTCATAAGCAGCAGAATTAAATGAAGACAGATTTTCTACAGAAATTTGTGTACAATATTTTGTAAATATTCCTACCAAATTGTTCTCATTTTCCCTCTCATGTATAGAATGATCTCCACATACTGAGATATACTAAGAACCCTGTAAAGTCCCAAGGCTGGCAATGCATCCACTTTGCAGATCCTACCACCTCCTGTTCTCCACAACTTTGAACCACCCAAATCCTTCCAGTGTTTCTTGATAACCCCTGAACTCCCATCCATAGCCTCCACCTCCTCCCATGTCCCCTCACTGATAGGTTAGCAAGAAGCAGAAGAGGCAGCAATGCTCTCGGGGTGTGCACACATTGATGTGCCACTAGGGCAAGAAGAACAGGTAATTCTGTTTTTCATGCTGAAATCTTGCCCCCTATTGGCCCAGAAATGAAGTCTTCTGTACATTTCTAAGAATAAATTCTTGAGAATCTGAGTCATGGAATCTGGCAAGCAGAGGGAAACAGTATTAGAAGGGAGAAGCAAGACTGACAGCTAAGAGAGATGGACAGTTACAGTGTGATCACACTAAAAACGAGAATCAAGATAAAGAACCATTGCTGAAATGTAGTCAAAGGTTTAGCTACGTGCCAGCCCATGCTTAAGTGCAGTTAAATGGCTTTGAATCAGTGCAACTTCCAGCGGGATTGTACAATATTATACTGCAACTGCAGCCATCTCCAGTCTGCTCCAAATTGAAGGATGCATCTCTGTAGAACTCAAGGGTAAGCAGGAATGTCAGCAAAAGCAGCATTGCACAGCTTGAAATCTTCCAGGTGGCTACCAGTTCTAGTTTTCCAATGTTAACATTTTCCATGGTGTCATGAAAGAGCCCATTCCAAGAGGTCACATGCTATCTGCTTTTAAATCCACTCACAATTGAGCTCTCTGAAGAACCAAATCCAGATAAGTATCTCATCAGCAGTCCAACAAACATGAGGGTGAAAATCATTATCCTGAATATAGAATCAATAGAATCATCTTTTTGGAAAAGACCTCTGAGATCACCAAGTCCAACCATACCTGTCTCCTTACTAAGCCATGTGCCTAAGAAACTTATCAATCTGATTTTTAAACACCTCCAGAGATGGCAACTCAACCACCTCTGTGGGCAGCTGTTCCAGTACCTGATCAGCCTTTCAGTGAAGAAATTTTTCCTGATGCCTAATGTGAACCTCCCCTGGCACAACTTGCAGCCATTTCCTCTCGTCCTATCGCTTGTAACTTGCAAAAAGAGACCAGCACCTGCCTCACTACAACCTCCTTTCAGATAGTTGTAGACAGTGATGAGGTCTCCCCTCAGCCTCCTCTTCTCTAGGCTAAACAACCCCAGTTCCCTCAGCCACTCCTTGTAGGACTTGTTCTCCAGCCGCCTCACCAGCTTTGTTGTTCTTCTCTGGACGTGCTCCAGTACAGTGTCGGTAACATAAGTAGCTCCATGACCAACATCATGAAGTACAACAAGGCCAAATGTAAGGCCCTGTACCTTAAGTACTCTGACAATCCTCAGTGTCAATACAGACTAGGTTAGGAATTTATTGAGAGCAGCCCTTGCTGAAGGTCTTGGGGACCCTGGTGGATGAAAGACTAGATACGAGTTGGCAAGGTGCATTTGCAGCTCAGGAAGCCAAACACATCCCAAACTGCTTAAAAAGAAGCATGTTCAGCAGTTCAAAGGAGGTGATTCTGCCTCTCTACTCTGCTCTTTTGAGAACTCACCTGGAGTGCTGTGCCCAGCTCTGGGATCCCCAGCACACAAAGGACATGGACCTGTTGAAGCAGGTCCAAAGAGGGACAAAAAATCGTCAGAGGGATGGAACACCTCTCCTATGAGGAAAGGCTGAGGGAGTCTGGGTTTTTCAGTCTGGAGAAGAGAAGGCTCTGGGGAGACTTCATTGTGGCCTTTCAGGATTTAAACTGGTGAGACACATTTTACCAGGGACTGTAATGACAGGGCAATAGTTTTAAACTAAAAGAGATTAGTTTTAAATTGGACATAAAGAGGGCCTTTCTTATGATGAGAGTGGTGAGACATCGGACTGGGCTGCCCAGAGAAATTGTGGATGCTTCATCATTGGAAGTGTCCAAGCTCACGTTGAACGGGGCTTTGAGGAACCTGATCTTGTGACAGATTCTACATGACCTTTGAAGGTCCTTTCCAAGCCAAACCATTCGATAGTTCAACGTCAGCAAGTCATCCCATGGTTTCCACACAGGCAGTGGAGTTTGGGAACAAATTGTCTGTTCCTAAAGCAGATGCCTTAAATAGCTCAGGTCACAGACTAACTTCTGTGGACTCACAATGGACTGTATCTGGAGCCTCATATAGAGACACATATTCTGAATGCATAAAATAGGATTTAGTTGCCTTAACATAGCACATAGTGCTGATTCAAATACTGATGGCACCTGATAACTGTTCAGAAGACACTGAGTCTTCTGTAGGACCTATGTTATTTCTACTAGTCCTGTGCAGATGCCTTTGACACGCTGAGAACTCCCAAATAGTGTAAGACTTTTGTGTATTTGCAAATGAACTGCACCTCTAAACCCAGGTAAGATGCATCATGTACATGACACCTAAAGTTGTAGTGGGCTGAAGATTTTTCAGGCAGTGATAAAATATTATTTTCCTTTGAACGGTGCAAAGTACATTAGAATGTATGTTAGGGCTACAGTTCTAGTCACATTAATTTAGGCGTGATAATAATAAAAACAATAATTACAAGAACTCAGATATTCAAGTTCAGCCCTTGAGAGACTGTGGCCACAGAAGTCTAACAGCAAGAAACAGCCCCATCTGCTTTCCCATCTGAAATTAGCTAGAAATAGTCTCATTATCCCTTTGGCCCAAGTATGTCATCTGAAACTGCTTCTTAACATATGCTTTTCAAAATATATTAGCTTTGGTTTACAGGGTATTGGCAAAATATTTTTCCATCACGGTTTCCAAAGTCGCCAAAAATCTCAACCTTCTTGAAGAAAGCACTGATTTCAATTCAATGTTGCTTAAAAAATTCTTTTACATAATACATTTTAGCATTTAGTTGCGAGAGTTATTCAATTTGAAATATGTTTCAGAATACATTGTTTATTCTGATTTATTTTATATTATTGGCTTATTTATTACGTTTGCTTTTATTCCACATTTATGTTCATGTTTAATTTTATATTCACTTCCTTATTTTAATTCCATATTCTACAGTTTTATCTAGTAAAAATGAAATACTAGAAGTCAAACAAAAATAAATGTTGAAATAGTTTTATTGATATATTCCCATTGACCAAAAAACGTGATGCTTTTTTAAATGCTCTCAAGAGGCAAAAATCAAAACGTAGCATTATATTTCAGAATGCAGTGAAAAAATATGTATCAGAGCTACTGAATTTTCCATGAAGCTGAGACTCAATACCTCTGCTGGCTCAGCTGTACATGCTGACATATTTATTTAATCACCCAAATATGTCTTTTTTTTTTCTAGTACTGACATCGGTTATGCTGTTAAAAATTGATTTACAAATATCTTTTATTTTGTAAATAAACACTCATTTTTTCTGTTATTTTTTTGAATTATATAATTATTACTCCTGCTTGCTTGATGTTGAATGTTTATACTCGCTAATTTTGAATCCTCTTCAGTCTGATTCTAGATACATTCTACTTCTTGTTAGAAGAACTAAAGAGCACACAGATACATAAGCATATGTGGCATTTGCCTCTTCAGGCTGCAAACATTGATTTCCTCAGTAAGGGAGTAGAACAATGCAGATTTTGCTAATTAGCTATACACTACAAATTCAGGAAAAGAAATAAAAATCTGAGAACAACCATGCACCAACAAGCATATGAGATCTTTCCTTTCCTGTAACTATTCAGCAAGATTTCAGTTGACAAATGCATTTGGTCAGAATCAGGACTTGTGCATTACCAGTGTTTTAACCAAAATATATGTAATAAAACTATCTCAAATTTATCCTTCCTTACACTGCTGGTCTAGATAAAACCCTTGAAGTACACTAATCTGCCTTTCTATATCCCAATGAACAGAGATCTGCTTTTGTTTATGATTGCTTTTTAATGTCTTTTCACTACAGCAGATAGACCTGACGTCATTAAGCCTGTTGTTATTTTATTTTGAGAGGATTACTAACCACATAATTGATATCAGTTTTCCTTCCATTATAGATTTGGAAACTTCGGTGGTATTTATGTAAGCATTTTTCCAAAATACTCTGTGAGACGAGAGAACAAAGCTGTCTTATTTCATTACCTTAGTCAATGCTGATGTGAATGCTGGCTTGCTTGTCTTTCCTCTTCTGGACATGGAACATTGTTTCTTGAAACACTAAACTTTATGTAGATATTGAAAAGCCAATAAAGGTGAACACTGAGAAGAATTGATGCAGAAAGACGTCAATGAAAGCCACTTTCAGTTGACAGGCAAGAGCTCTCACTCCTTTTTCACATTTACTAATGAATCTTCTTTCTCACTAATTCCTTCAGATTTCCCTTGAACTGCCCAGATTCCCAAAAGCTGCTGAGTAGAGATAGCATCCACTCATTCCTGCATTACTACTATCATCAACTGAGCTAGACAGAGATGGACTGGCAACCACCACAGACATTTTGTGTGAACTGATACTGGAGTTGCACAGCCCTTTACCGTAAGGTTGGTGAGGCACTGGAACAGGTTACCAGATTGGATGTCGCTTTTGGCAACCTGATCCAGTGGAAGGTGTCCCTGCCCATGCCAGGGGAGCTGGAACTTGGTGATCCTTAAGGTCTCTTCCAACCCAAACCATTCTGTGATTCTATGATTCTTCCCATCCAACATAAGCAAGCAGGAGAAGACAAAGCTGGTCCTGACTTATCTCAGCACCACTGTTCCCACACCCTGGGGAAAAGGACTTATTTGTTTCAGAGGACGGGCATGTGAAATGCGTTGGGTTAGAAGAGGAGGAAGGAGGCACTGACACATTCACAGTATGTCTAATGGTACATATGGAGATGCGTTTTCCACTTCCCCATCTAAGCACAACTCTCCACACAAGGGTTTAGCTTATAATGTAAATCTGGCTGTGAAGGAAGCAGCATGGTGTACAGCAAATCCCATTACAAAAACCTCTATGCTCTGCTAGATCTCTCCTTAGAGTCACTTGGAAAGGTGTGCCTTCTTATGTTAAACAAAAGGGAAATGGGGAAAAGACAGCAAAAATCATAAAAACAAGCACCAAACCCTCAAGGCAGGAAGGATACTGCACAGAAGCAGCCATGTCCACCCCAGAAACACCTTTCCACAGCTTGCAGGTTCAGTGGAGGCTGTCTAATGGGAGAAGCAGGGGCTTCCAGCAGCAGTGAGGACAGATTAATGCAAAGGTTATTTGTGTCTCCTCTTTAAATCTCATTTTCCAGCCTGGGGAGTGAACTCCCAAATGTGTTTGACATGTTCCATTCCCATTTCTCAAAGCTAAGCTTTTCACACCGGCTACTCTTCGCTCCATCTGATCACCCCAGGACAAGACGGAGTCACCTGTCCAAAATAGCCCAGGAGGAGTACTCACAAAAGGCATTAATTTGTGGGGACTGCTCTCTTTGGTCCCAAGCTGATGCATGCTGGTGCCCAGAAGTGTGAAAGACCAGAACTATTAACACAGATTTACATCCTACCTCACCTAGTAGAGCTGCTTATTTGTATTCATCTCAGCATGGTGGAAATGTCTCATGTGCTGTGAATCACACTCAACTATTTTTCACAGAAATACTGAGCATGCTTTTAAATGTACCACAGTGATAATTTCCCATTTACTTGGATCTGGTAGGCGGAGGCTGCTCACAAGTGTTTCCTTTACATTGAATATATGTGCTATCTCTTGTTGTCTCCTACCTCCTCCTTTGCCTCATCTTCGGAGTATTTGGATCATGGAGAAAACCAATCAGTCCCTTACTAACTGAGCTTTCTCTCTAGTCCTGGTCCCTTAAGTGCAATTTGGATGCAGTCTTTTCCAAAGGGGATGGATTCATTAGCAAGGTAAAATCATAGAATCGCAGAATCAACCATTTAGGTTGGAAAAGACCTTTAAGATCGTCAAGTCCAGCCATAAACATGACACTGCCAAGTTCACCACTAAACCATGTTCCGAAGTGCCATGTCAACACAACTTTTATATACCTTCAGGGATGGTGACTCAACCACTTCCCTGGGTCACGATGACCACAATGAGGTTCTAACCCAGGACTGAGCAAATGGCCACTGGTGGTGACAGTTCATGACACCTTTGAAAGACAGTGAGAATTCACTTAAATGGCATGGATATTGAATTTTAAACCCTATGACTTTTGTACTGTCCATCACCTCCTAACAAAGACCCTTCTATCATCCATTCAATGTATGAGGCTTTCATTCCCTGAGGGTTGAAGCTACCGGTAAATCATCTATTTAACCAAGGGGAGGTTAACCATTAGAAAATGGCAATGAATCATCTTGTGATTTAAAATCTGAATTTAATTTCAGACACACACAAGCAGAAAAGGGGAGGAGGGAAGATGGAGCATTAAGAAACTGCTATTTTATTTCCAAAGCAATTGAGCAGCATGTAATGAGAACCAGCAGGGACAGATATTTAAGGAATCAGCATGGTTTTCTGCAAAATTAACTGATGGAAAGCAACTCCTGTATGTTGCTGATGGCTCCACCCAGATGCTTCTGTGCTGCTTCACTGGTTGCATTTTCACTTTCAAATTCACCTGTCACAACGAAAGAACCATGTTTCAGTCTCATCCATGTTGACACCTGGGAGGGTTCTATTGCCCAAAGAAGGTCTTGTTTTAGGAGGAAAGACGTGGATTTTTGAAGGACGTGGTTTAGCAGAAGATGGGTACGGTTGGACTCAATGATCTCAAAGGTCTTTTCCAATCAGAAGAATCTATGATTCTATAATTTTTTTTCTGGAAAGATTGTCTCCCAGAAATAAAGTCCAGGAGTGCAGCAATGTTTGGGGGATACCAGGACTCAGGATTGAACTGATAAGCTCAGTTATTTGATAAGACAGAAAGCTTCCTATGATCCCAAGGGATTTTCCCATTCAGACAGCATTAGCGCAGACTGAGTCAGAGGTAGGACTCACAGTATTGCTCAGAAAGAGGATCCGCAGGTAACCGGACACAGGGTGTATGAACCTAGGGATTTCCCTATCCTCATTGTCTCACAAGAGAACAAGAGCACTGTAAAACTGAAACACCTTTGCTTCCTTTTTATCCTTCTGCGAGATGTAAAATGAAACTGCTCGCGTTATTTTTTATCACAAAATACTTTCTTGTTCCCTGCCAAAGTGGACCAGAGAAAGCCAAGGCTCGAGCAAATTGAAATCTCCAGGTATCTAACAGTCATTTCAGTTTCTCCATGTGGTCCTTTTCATCACTGGGGTTTCTGCAGTCGGTTTGTTATTTCAGTTGCCATCTCCAATCATTTTTATTTTTTGAACAAAATCACAGTGGAAACACTCAGCTGTGCATCTGATGGGTACTGATCAGCAGTGAAATGACAGAAGGACCTGTCTGGGCAGCCTTTGGTGGGAAAACCAAGACAGCCATTAGCGAAATATTCCTTGAGTGTCATTTCTTTTAACGTATTCCAATTTTCTAGCCCCAGTGCCTCTGCATGAACTACTTCCATATGAGCAAATGAGAAAATGAACAGGAGTTTCTGGTTCATGCATTACCACCAACTAGTGTATAGCTTCTGTGTTCAGCAACTACCCACACACATGATGTTTGAAGCTGTCTGTATATTTTTCCCTTAAGCACCAGAAATTTTCCTACATGTCTAAATTCAGATCAGAATTTGCCGTGGTTTGTGCAGCGATTAATGGAAGGTCTGAGCTTATTTTGCTCTGCCAGCATCGTAATCAGTTTACTTGGGGATTCTCTTCTGGGATTAACAACTTCACAACACTTGTTACGTCAGATACAGTTCCCAGGGGTACAAATGCCACTTTTGACATGATTAACTGAGGAAAGTTGCAATTATAAATAGACATACATGGGGCTGGCAGGAACTAAGAAACTGTATTGCAAAGGGATGCTCAAAGCTTGTTTTTACTGTAACTGACTGACAGTTTCTGTCACTCTTATGAGCACTGTGTCACTTGGGCATTGCCCACAATTTACTTGAACCCCTGAGACCAGCTGTTTTGCTAGTGTAAATTAAAATCCATGCCCTGTTTGCACTGGGAAAGGCCAATTGACGTCTTCACACCAAAATATTGCATATTGCATTGCAAATTGCCCAACACTTAAAGCAGAGATGAACTCCAACTTACTCCATTGCTGTTACACCCACTTTCGTGTGGTGTGAAGTGCAGCAGATTTCAGAATATTTCATTTTAAAGGACTGAATTTTAATGAGAGTATCTGTTAACCTCTAGAGTCCCAGCTGTATCAGACACACTGTAATTCAATACAAACTCAATCTGAAAATTATCTGGTCTCCCCAAAGAAATTCCT
Organism: Tapera naevia; assembly: GCA_033556795.1. Lineage (NCBI taxonomy): Eukaryota > Metazoa > Chordata > Aves > Cuculiformes > Neomorphidae > Tapera > Tapera naevia. The sequence goes on from JAUMJJ010000063.1 coordinate 1,543,812, forward strand.
TCCCATTGAGAGGTCTAAGAAGACTGCTTCCTGTGTCGTTCCACAAGCACCATATAAAGGTGACCTTGTATGCAGCTTGCTGGATAACACTGCACCTCTGGGCACATGAAATAGATGCTCTGAGCTTTGCAGAGTAGGTAGTCTTTCTCTCATCTCATTGATTTGAAAGACTTGCATCTACTTCATATCCCTTGCTGGGAGTGCCAGTCAGCCCATGTATCTCAGATGCCCATGAGGTGAATGAGCCTTTGGAGGTGCCCGTATTTATCCTCTTACTGAGGAGGAAACCTAGATAATCAGCTCGAATATCTATATAGCTAATTTTCAACAGATGAAGTTGAATTAGAAGTGAGCCACAACAAAGGGGAAGAATTGCATTTCAAGACCTAGAGAAAGGGACTGTTCCCTTTCTACCCCTCAGAGCTGGGCTCAGCATGCTCTTCAACTCCAATTGCTCATTCAAGGTTTGTATCTTCTGGGATCACGGACCAAAATCCCTCCAATCTCCCATGTCCTTCCAAAAGGCTCCATGGAAAGGTTTTAGAGAAAGGATTTTCTATGAAGCCACTTCTGGGAGCTCTCTCTGCAACAGAAAATGTTTGCTGTCATTCATTTATGGAAAACACACGGCATAATGGATCTAAGTGTCAGATGAGCCTCTGTGCTTTTCTGAGAACAAAAATAATAGCACCTTACACACAGATAAAAGGAAATGTAGGAGTAAAAAAAACTGCCCATCCCATGACTGAGATACAACAATTTTACAGAGCCTTTTTTCTTGGTTTTTCACTTCCAGGTCATTTCCTGGACCTTTACGCACATTTTCTTCCATCAGCTTTTGCTTCAGTCATGGAAAAAAATTACAAACAAAACTTGATGGCCAGGGCGATGCTGTTGAGCAGAGCCCGCCCTGCCAGCTTGCTATTTCTGGCTGGATCCTTTTAAACTTGTGGATGGTTCTGTAAGCCTTATTTACACTTATTTACTAAACTCCATCTGACAGAAAACACAGCAGCTTTTCTCTGCCCCTCTCCATCGCTCTTCAGAAGGACTCATGCAGGCAGAACCACAGTGCCCACTGAATGGCAGAAAATGTGACGGGAATGGGTGTGAATCCTTGCTGTTAGAAGAACAGAAGAGAAAAAGCAGCAACATACATTCAGACATTTTCAGAAAGACCTCTGTGAGAGACCTCTGTAAGAGACCCCTGCAAACTCAAATGAGCACAGTGATGGTTCACACTGGGAGAAAACAGTACCCTCTTCTGATTCAGGCTTTTTTTCCTAGAGTGGAGGGTGGCCCACTTAGAGGTGGAACAGACCAGCTGTTTAGTAACACCAAAAAACAGTGCTATGCTGCAAAGAGAAATTATGCATAGAAATAGAATTCTTGGGAAAATTGAACAGGTAGGTTGTAATTTCTCATCAGTGTGCAAGCACAGCACATGCAGGAATACCATTAATCTGATAAAGACCACCACCTGCTTTGCTGAACTCAAGAGCACACTGAGCGCTGTGGTGTCTCCCAGGGACTTTGCAGTAAAAATAACATGAAGCTGGTGCACACCCTGATAGATCCTAGAATAGTCCCCCAAAAACTTTGAGTTTCTCTCTGCAGAGCTCATCATGCATGGATTGGATGAGCTCCTACAATATGCTAGTCAATAAGTTCTTATGTGATATATACTCTTCTAAACTGTTGCAGAGACCTTACGGCTCTTCCAGCTTTGAAGATCTGACCATGACGTGATCCAACTGAATCCATAGGGAAAGTATAACACGTACCATCACTAAGCCTACAACAGCTATGAGATTCTCATGGGTTTATCAGCGGTGTTCCTTACAAAAACTTTGTCTTTTTCTTTATAGGACATCAATGCCTACACACATCTCCAACAAGGGCTTTCAGCCTCCTTGTTATTTGAAGTAAGTGTAAATCCAGAGTAAGTATGACCAGAGTAAAGACAAGCTGCAGGGATTTCATTAAAAGTCTTCTAAAGCTTTGCCCTATCACTAAAATCACTTAGAAGTCAGGCCAAGGGCAGAGAAAAACTTCAGAGAATAGTGGCACAGTCTTGATATGTACCCTTCTAGTGTAGACTGCACTATCTACCCACGAGTGACACTCAAATCTAGTTAAAAGGCATATATGTATATTTATATATGTGTGTATGACATACATATTCGGCATATTCTGACCACACCCACAAGTCACCTCCAATTAAACATTGATTAGCTGCAAAGTAGCAGCCCTTGTGCTGCTTGGTCAAAAGATTGCACTGTAGGCACTAATGATGGTACACATGTATATGATTTGCAAATAGAAATGCTATTAAAACTGAATTTCTCACTGCTATATAAATTTGCATGGAACAAAAGACAACTGATGTGCTGCTGAAGAATGGCTTCAGTTCCTGAAAGAATACCTCCATCAATAATGTAATTACACAGTAATTTGGAGCTAACACACACTTGGATTTCCCCAGATACGTTCTTTTCTTCCTCCTCCAAGTTTTGTCAAGGTAAAATTTAAAGCTCTATCTGAATGCTTTACTTCCCAGTTAGAGGACTCTCTCCAGCCAAGTATAGAGCAAAACGAAGTTTTGGATGCATCAAAATTACCATTGTGGTTTCCCTCTTCCTTCTCCCTCTTGTCCCCCAGTGTGCCAGATCATTGGAATTTCAGCCAGAGTTGGCACTTAACTGAATTTTAAAAGCATGATTACTTTTAGCGTAAGGGGCTTTGGGAGTTTCAGTGCAGCTTTTGAAATCAGAAAGACGCTCTTACCTTCATAGTACAGTGACTTCCAAAGCAAATCAGTGGCTGATGCGTTTTGAAAAAACTCCACAGCACACATTGCAACTCCACAACACAAGGACAGGATAGTTGACTGTACACTGACACGTTAAATAATGCAGGGAATGCTGAAGGAGACTGGAAATTATTCATGTGTGCCACCAGGTCACTAAAAAGGTCCCTGGCATGGCTTTTGCCCTCTAGGAATTACCAGCACTCCTCAAAAGTTATTCTTTGCACATGATACTTCTTCTAGGAGACCATATGGCAGTAGGACTTGAAGAGTCAGGAGATTCCTCTGCTCTCCTGGTCTGTGTCCAATCGGCCAAGCCATAGGAGTTCAAGCACACATCACAAGTCATCTTCCTGGTCAGATCCCGGAGGACAGCAGACAATTGATTTTGTTTGAAAACAACATTGTACCACTTTTTAATCACCAATAACTAATGAAAGGTGCATTGGTCAGGGCAATAGTAAAGATACAGGAATCACTGAAATAAATAAATAAAAGCCCTGGTTTATAGGAAGTATTTCTGTAGTGAAACCAACTGCAAAGAGATGCAAAACCATCTTGCCGGTAATGGGTAGCATTTATCACATTCACAGATTCATGAAGCCATTCTGCACACCTGAGGCTGCTAACAATGTGGGGGACAGGGGGAGTTACACTAAAGGCCAACATACGGCAGTAAATCTGGAATAGTTGAACACCGTGATAAATTCACAGTAATAACTCAAGATGCTTCTGGAGAGTTTTGGGGCTGCGTCTCCCTGGTTGCTCTGTAAAAAGGCTTAAAGGTAGGAGATTAAAAGCATCATAGCAGCAATGACTTACATGCAAATAAATGTGAAATTCAGTTTTAAGAGCATATTTCTTGCAGTTAATTCTAAAAATCAGGCATCTGCTCTAAGGCAGGCTTCTACAACAGTCAGCAGAGACAGGCAGTCAACTCTGGACACCAATTCTCAGAAGTGGGGTGACCTATCCCTGGAGGAGCCTTTCTATCCCTGGAGGAGTTCTTTCTACTGATCACACAGGGAAACTGAGCTGTGCGAACGTCAAAACACTTGATAAGGACAGATTTTTTCAATTACAAGATCACGGAAGAGAAAATTGATGTTTTAATTTTTATTTTAGTGATTATTTTTGCTGAAACTCTGTTTGCCTTATTCCTGCAACCCTCAAAGGCATGTGAGGAAATAATTAAAGCATAATCTGTTTCGCTTGGTAAAATACGGAGCAATAAGTGCCTGCTAAGACTGATTAGGGGCTGAAGTGAAGCACAAGCCTGGGGTAGATTTCACCTTGCTATTTCTCAGGATGATTCAAAGGAATGGAATTTTGGCCTTTTGTAGGCAAATCACATGCCAAATTGGGAAAAATAAACTGTGCACAGCCTTTCTCCTTGTGGTAAGTCTGAAGCATCCTGTAGTTTCTGCTTCATGTTGTCCAGAAGAACTGGATCAAAATCAATTTCTTTGAATGGGTGATCATGGTTAAAAGGAAAATACAACTGATAGGCCAAGGTTAAATATTCATATGCATTGAAATATATGATTTTCTGAGCCAGCTAACAGTCTGAAAAAAAAATTTCTGTCTGCCCCAAAGCAGAATCAAAGAGTTGTGGAACTGTGATTGATGCCAGAAATCAGCCAAGAGTCTGAGTGTCAGGCTGAAGAGAAGCCAAATAAGCCATGTAGGATGAAGAGGACATGAGGAATATTGCATAGGGAAGAAGTGGTCATCAAAAAATGCAGATGAAACCACTGAAAGTAGGAAATCTCTTCCCCAGAAAGAAGTTGCATCTTGCAAATGAACAAGTAAATCTAGCATGACACACTGGTTTTCCTTCTCCATCTCTTTTTTGCCTTGCCTTGCCTTGCCTTACCTTGCCTTTCCTGTTATTCCATTTTAGGAGAGGTTATGTTAGCTCATCAACTGCCTGCCCACATGGTTGAATACCTGCTTATCTGCCTTGTCCACCCACTGCTGGGTTGGCTCCTGATGCCCAGCTGCCTGCCTGAAGGCAAAAGTATAAATGACAAAGGTCATGGAGGCTGGCAAGCAAGGACCATTACTTCAGTTTTTCCTGACAGACAAACCATGAATTTGATGCAAAAATAGGAGTGAAAATGCTGTCACATGAAAATTTTGATGTTGGAAAAATTCCCTTTTTTCCCTTAAGAAAATCATTCCAGTTAATGTTTCCCCCCCATTGCAGTTGCTACAGGGTTTGATTGCTCCTGTGAACAGAGAGGACTGCAAGACTGACTGAGATTAGATTTAGAGATAGGGGATGCAGGAGTCAAATCTGAACATGGGCATCAGTGTGACTACACATGCACAGTCCTGTCACTGATGGTGCCCACTGTGCATCTCTGTCTCTGGGCACACCTATGTAAAATATCCTGATATAATGATTCCCATTCTGTGATCACCACCCCACATGATAAACAAACTCATACTAAGAAACACACAAGACATTTGTGGAAATATAATGTACAGTGAAGTGTGTGGAATTGTGAATGTAAACTCTGATGGTAAACCAAGTCATGCTGCTAGAGCAATATTTGTATGTGACAGTGGCCTGCTGGTCTGAAAAGAGACCATGTAGCAAAGAGCGCCGGTCTCTTTTTCCCCCTTCTTGATCTCACACAACCATAAAATGCCCTCCCTTGAAAGACTTGTTTTACTTGTGGAAAGGATGACATCTAAAACCAGAGAAAGCAGCTGCTGGGGAAGGCGAATATACCTCAAATGCCACCTGTGGCTTCACATTTCTCTTCCTTATATTCCTGTCACGTATCCCTTCTTATCTATAGGTCAAGTATTAATATAAAACAATAAAGAGATAGATAACTTTCTATTGATCTGGAAAATAAACTGGCAGCCACAAAATGGAAAGAACTAAAAGTTTCAACACTTAATTAAAAAGAAGAAAACAAAAGACAACGCTGCTGTGGTCCCTTTGAAAGCTAACTCAGTGACTATCTACACCTGGACCTTCTCCTAAAGATTGTGGCAAAGGAGGAAGTTGAAAGGAGGAGGAAGATGCATAAAATAAATTAACACAAAGTTAAACAAGTGTCCCAGTTCTGAAAGGACAAAGACACCTACTTACAGGGAGGCTCAACTTCAAGCCTTCTTGGAGATTGATGGATGCAATCTTTTTTAACACATAAGGAAAGTACTTGAATTTGATCAGTGGCAACTTAGAGATCTCCAAACTGAATAAAACTCCTGCTGTCTTCTTGATTCTTACCTTCTCCTCTCCTTTCTGATTCTTTTGAGAAGCCCACCAGTAGCAAATAAGAGAGTGCCCAGTCTGCTGCAAGTGTAACACGGCTTCACTCTGTGGATATGGGGGAAGTTGACCCGAGTTGTCATCTTGAGCTTGAGTCACACAAACTAAATGCAGAGGGAAAGGCTCTGGCAATCTAAGCTGATGCAATTTACTCCCTGAGAGGAGGGAGACCCCTTGATGAAGGTGATGGAGAGGTTATTACAACTTGCTGGCTTCTGTACGCTCCTGCCAGACATATCTATTCCTTCACCTCACTGAACTGCATCATTTAAAACCATTTCGACTCAGTGGTCTTTTAGTCCGTATGGGGTGCAATTTAGCATTGACTTCCATTAACTTCAGGGGAGATACACAAATTATGCCAGCTGAGATCTAGCCTTCAATAGTCCGTTAGACCCACTAACCCAGGTAGGAAACTGCTCTGTACATCAGACCTGCCTTCACTATATTCCTTCTCATCCATCCTTCTATACAAAACCATGTACACCCTACAGGAGTTGTGCTGGGCTTATGCTATTGTGGCAGAGAAAAAAATCTGGCTCTCCATTTGAATAATAAGATTTATCTTCTCTCCTGCCTTTCTTTCCCTCGAAGGCCCAACGCTTTCCTGCCATTCTGGGTGGCTGTTACTGAATCAGGCATGAAACAAAACCAGTTAGGGAATGGAACGCATGAGGAAAAGCCAGGTGACCTGCAGAAGATCCGAGATATCATTTCTCAGACAAATGTCCACAGAAATGAGACATAATGAGCTGAACCCTTCTTAACAGCTTTTCATAATACAAAGCATTGGGCAGCTCGTCAAGTGGAGGAAAAAAAAAGCAAACCAAAACCAACTAACCCTCCATTTTTCCTTCTTTCCTTTTATTTTTAGTCAGAAAATGTGTTTAGTCCAGGAAAAGGAAATTTGTCATGTTAGCTGGATTCTCCTTACCACAGCAACACTCTGAAAAGGACAGCTACATCAAATAGGTCACTTCTCCTATCAACCACAGGGTGAGCACAGCAGTGGCTGATTAACAGCTTGAGGTAAAAGCCATATAGGACAAGGATGAGGCGAAACCATGCTCAGAAATGAAGCTGTGGGAGAAATGAAATGGATTAGGTGTAATTTTTCAGAAGCCTGCAGCCATGACCTCAGCAATGAGCCCAAGAGTTCACAACTCTGCGCAATGTTTCTGTTCTAGTTGCAACACTGGTCACATCTATGCCCTAAGACAATCCAGATATACAGACTTAGGTATGTTCAGTAAGTCAGTAAGGGTGACAGGGAGTTAGGACAGAAACATATCACCTGAACTAAGAGTCTAAAGAAAGAAGAATGTCCATGCAATGGTCACTACATTGGAGATTGTTTTAGCCATGTTGTAATACCTGATAGAAAGGCATTCACATCCCCCAACTTTAGGTATTAGCCTGTATCATACATAATACAATTGTTTGAGTTAGAAGGGACCTTAAAAATCATCTAGTTCCAACTTTCCTGCTATGGGCAGTAATATCTTCCACCAGGTCAGGTTGCTCAAAACTGCATCTAACCTGGCCTTGAATACTTCCAGGGAGGTGGCATCCACAACTTCCCTTGGCAACCTGTTTTAGTGCCTCACCATCCTCTCTTGACTTGAGTCAACAGATCTCTACAGTCTCCTTCTACAGCTGATAGTAAGAAACCGTAGATGGGTTTTATCTTATCTGTCTTCAAGTGTCTACCTTCAGGTGTCTACAACTGCACTGGTTTTCTGACCTCCTATAATGGTGGAGATCTAGTCAACAGAGTCAATAGAGGAAATTTCACAGGTCTTCCCATGCTAAGGTAGATGGCTAACTTTTGTCAGATAAATCATGCCCTGAAGTTGGCTCAATAAAGAGAACCTGGGTTGACTTGCTCAGATGAAGACCCTATATTGCAGATCTCCATCTTACGTCAGATGGCTTTGACTTATGGAATGTAATTTGAAGAATTTTTCTAGCCTGGGTGTGCTGTATCTTTCTAAAGAAGCCTTAGCACACTCCAATGATTTCTAAGGAGACCCTCAGTGACAAGTTGGCTGATAGGTTCTTCCTATTTTTAACACAGAGCTTTGCATGCAAACATCAGTTTAAAATCAGAGCTCATCGCTCTAACATCTTATATAACACAGGCTACCAAATACCATTCAGCAATGACTTTACTGGGAAAAATTATTATGGTTCCCTCCCTGCACATGAAAGTGACTGTACTAACTGAACTGCTAGGTGTCTGCCATAGAACATTAAAAGCTTCCAGACTCATGGTATCATAGAATCATTAAGGTTGGAAAAGATCTCTAAGATCATGAAGTCCAACCGTCAGCCCAAAACCACCATGCCTGAAATGCTGCATCTACATGATTTTTGAGCATCTCCAAGGATGATGACTCCACCATTTGCCTGGGCAGCCTCTTCCAGTGTTTTGCCACTCTTTCAGTTAACACATATTTCCTAATATACTATCTAAACCTCTTGTGTAACTTCAGGCCATTTCCTCTCGTCCTATTGCTTGCTACTTGGGAGGGCAGATCAACAGCCACCTCACCACAACCTCCTTTCAGGTAGTTGTAGAAGGCGATAAGGTCTCCCCTCAGCCTCCTCTTCTCCAGAACTGTCTCACAAGTCTGCCAGGGAAGAGTTTTCTTCCTGAAACGAAGCATATATATTTTTTTTATGAAACGTATGATTCATTACAGCAAGACCTGACTACTCACCACCAAATTAAGAGACAAGTAAGTATAATCCTTAAAAGATCACGCATGTAAGACCAGTAAAAAAAACCAAAGGAGAGATCCAACATAAAATTAAACTCTGAGAAGTTAGCAGTTAAATATGAATCTCAAGGTATTCTGGAACTAAATCTGCCGGGCTTGAAACAGTGATTTCAACTTGCAACCTTCATTTACAAGAACTGCACTCTAATGTCCAACAAGCAACGTGGATTCACATTTATGAGCCGCCTGGAAAATATTCACGCACCTCCCACAAAACCTCTCTAATTAATAGTTAATTAAATGCAATGCATTAGGCTTAGCAGACACTCCGCTGCTGAGTTATATACATACACTGCAGATACTTTAATGAAATACTTGATTTTGATTTACGGACAGGATTACAGCCAGAACTGGGTTTCGCATTGGCATCTAATTTTGCGCAAAACAAAGGAGGCTGCTGTGCCTCTGTGAATGGTTCCAGCTTTTTAATGAATACTTCCCATGATGATGTAATTACACAGTAACTTACAGGCAGGAAAGTGACACAAGCAGAGAAATGCCTTGCATGAAGGGGACCTCCTCTTCTGGCATTGGAAAAAGATTTTGTTCGGTCTCCAGCAGCAAAGGTCTTTCAGCCACTGCTGTGATTTCATTTGAGTCCACATGGCTCTGTTGCATGACAAAACCTGTACTTAGAATCATAGAATCACTGAGTCATAGAATCATAGAACGGTTTGGGTAGGATGGAACCTTAATCACCATCCAGTTCCAACACCCCTGCCTTGGGCAAGGACACCTTCCACTGGATCAGGTTACACAAAGCTTCATCCAACCTGGCCTTGAACACTTCCAGGGATGGGGCATCCACAACTTTTCTGGACAAGTTGTACCAGTGCCTCAGCACCCTCACAGTAAAAAAATTTCTTCATAATATCTAATCCAAATCGCTCCTCTTTCACCTTAAAACTGTTACCCCTAGTCCTATCATTACATTTCATGATAAAGAGCCTTGATCTACAGGGAAAGAAACAGCATGTATGGCTTGTATTGTGTCACACGAGTTACAGTCAAGATAATGAAAGGACACAGGTGAAAATCATCAAGAGAAAATTAGAGTTGTCATACTTCACGAGTGAACCCATTTATGCAGATGACTCCTGATAGAGCTTCTCAATGCCGTATTCACTTAATACACATAGAAAATCATTAATGCATTATTAACCTTTATTCAGTTTGACAGTAAGGAAGTATACTTTATTCTGGAGCAAGTGCAGACTAATCTCTTGACCCTTTACACATCCAGTGAAGACATTGGCTGGCAACCTCAGAAAAGAAACTTCAGAATGCTTCTATTTCCATCAATGTGTAGCCTGGTGTATGGACAATTGAAACTCAACAAGATGTATGGAATTCTCATTTAGTATCCAGAGAGGGAGGCAGATCCCGTAATGCCGGGTATTACCACTCCACAATGATAAGTGGCATTTAGCACAGGTTATGCATCCATGCAATATCCACTCTCAACAAAGTACATTGGCAGAGAGGAACAGTCTTCTTTTTTGCATGTTTCACATAAGCAGACCTCCAGAGGTCTGAGACTACTGGAAGGCATCCACTTGCCAGAGACATCTTGGGTTCTCCATCCTTCCCAAGGATCGTTCTTAGTTCTGGTGCAATGACCCGCCCACCAAAAATGCAGAGAAATTGCCCCATGCCAAATTTTTAAGGCTTTCGACACAGCTATAATGAGATCAGGCAGAGTTTGTGCTGCTCCACTGCTGTCAATAATTGGATTGGTAGTTTTAATCTTAGCATCTCCTCCCACCACTGTGGCTATTTTCTTTTTCAAGCCTATATCTCTTTCTCATTAACAATATATGGCTTATTCCTCAATGTGGAGCCAAGTATCACTCTCCAGACAAGCCTGGCAATACGGACAAGAGAAACTTGAAAATAACAACCCTTGCTGAAGTGGTAGGCGGCTGAAGTCACTCATGTTAGCATAGTACTTTGAGATTTCCAGGATGGAAGACATGGCTCAAATGCACATTACTGTCTCAGGGACCAAAAGGGGAGATCAGATGAAATAATGATAAGGAAAGGCAAAATAAATGAGTTCTTTGCCTCCCTGAGGGCACACTGTGCTGATTTTATGAATGTGAGAATGTATTCTTTGCCATCTGTGAAAAATGTGTCACTGTTGCATCCCTGTATGTGTATCCTGTCAAAAAGAGTGAGCGTGGGGAAATTTAGTGTACCTGACACATTCTGCAGGAAGGCTTGTGGAACTGACCTCAACTTTATGGCTGGCTCTGTGTACACCACACCCAACTAAAGGACCAGCAAGGTCAGAGACTACCTTGGATGTAGTCCTAGAAAACCATCCAGGCGCACTAAATAAAAAAGAAGCCAGTAAGCATCTGGGGAGAAGTGATCTTAATGCATTCAGATCAGGGATCTTGACAGCAGAGGCTCCTGCAGTAAAGTTCAGACCATAAGAACATAGGAATCTTTACCTTAAATAGAGTCCCTTTCCTACGAGAAAACACAAACAGATATTGAAAATGTCTTATTATTCCAGCCTTTCCATAATGCTAAGTGGAAGGGAGAGAGTTTTCCTTGGGAAGTCCCTTCTACAAACAACAAAAGATACTGTTGTATGAGGAAGACAGAAAAATGCAAATTGGTAAATATTGTTTTGACAATACTATAACAAAGCCTTTCTGGACATTTAGAGACCTTACTAGTTAGTCAGCACGGAGCTGTGAAACCATAGCTCACAAACTGTGTATAGGCTGCAAGAAAGCAGACCACTCTATATCAATGCAGAGAAAGTATTTTTAAGGTATTCAACACTAGATGTTGAAATCTAGATTCCTGAGAAACTGCATCTCATGATGTATCAGATGATTGTGCTAAAACTGTAGTTAGACTTCAACTCTATTGGATGTCAGGCAGAAGAAAAAGAGATTTTCTGAATGCCTGGCTTGAAAACACTTGAGCCTGAATTTATTTTCCATGAGACACCTGAGTGGAACAGGAGAGAAACCATACTTTGGTGTCTATAACAGCCAGGACCATTCTCCCTGTAGAACCACTAATTATAACACTCTTCTCTACCTGGAAACTGGCTTTTTCACCCAAGCTTGTGAGAATTGAATATTTTCCTTCTATCAGCTTTTACTTAAACTGGCAAATGGACTCAAAAGTCATGAGAAGAAAATATCTGACAGTCTTAATTATGCATTCTCAGATGACTAAGTCCAGCTGAGCAGAACCCATGAATGGTGAGTTATAACACATAGAGCTGGAGAGACTGCCAGGACAAGAAAGAAGCACTGAGACAGAGCTTATATTTAGTATATAAAAATCAAATCAGAGGTATCTATCTATGTGAGTAGGCTGCAGTGCAGAGCAAGGACTTAAAAAGACGTAAGTTTGCTGAAGACACATAACCAGGAGCAATACCTGACATGCCAGAGGGTCATGCTGCCATCCAGAAGGACCTGACAGGCTGGAGAAATGGGCCAACAGGTACATCCTGACACACAACATGGGGAATTGCAAAGTCCTGCACCTGGGGAGGTACAAACCATATAGGGGTCATCAAGACGGCAAGCTGCTTGACATAAAAGGACTTGGCAGTCCTGGTGGTCACTAGCTTGAATAAGACGCAGCAAAGTGCCCTTGCATCAAAGGTGAGAAGTGGTAGCCTTGGCTCCATTAGGAAAAAGCATTACTGGCAAGTCAAGGAAGGTGATCTCTGCCCTCTACTCAGAACTGGTGAGGTCACATCTGGAGTCCTGTGTCCATTTCTGGGGTCCTCAGTATGAGAGAGTGTTCAGCAAAGGGTCACAAAGATTATAAAAGGACTGGACCATTTCTCCTATGAGGAAAAGCTGAGTAATCTAGGACACTTCAGGTTAGAGAAGAGATGACTCAGGGCAGGATCTAACTAATGTATATAAATATCTGAAGGAGAGGTGCAAAGAAGATGTAGCCAGGCTCTTTTCAGTAGTCCCCAGTGACAAAACCAGAGGTAATGAAGATAAACTGGAATACAGGAGGCTCCCTCTGAATATCAGGAAACACTTTTATTTTGAGTGTGACTGAGCACTTGCACAAATTGCCCTGAGATGTTGTGGACTCTCCATTTTTAGAAATATTCAAAAGCCATATAGACATTGTTGTGGGCAACCAGCTCCAGGTGGTCCTGTTTGAGCAGTGGGGTTGGAGCAGATGACCTGCAGACAGCCCTTCCCACATCAAACACTGAACAAGTCTGTGATTCTGTAAGGAGGAAGTGAGAAATTAGATTTTGAAGAGACAGACTGGCTGGTGAATTAAAAACCCTGGCAGACACAAAATGCAGAGAAAGTCTAGGAAAATACAGTAGCTGATAATGCAAGGTATTGCAGTAAAACAAACAGGAGGCGAGTGGAACATGGATTGAAGTCTGGGTTGTGGAAGGTATCAATTTCTGATGAAAAGGATTGGCAACTAGAGGAAAAGAAAGAAAAAAAGGCTTTCCAACCAGGAAAAGGGGGTAAAAGTAGGTAGTCAATGAGAAGAGAAATAGCTACATTGAATTTTAGAAAAATTAAAGATTAAAAGAAGATGGTTGATAACAATAAAGGCTGTGGTAGGCAGCTCTGTGATGTGTTCAGATAATGGTGGGCAATGAACCCTGCCTCAATTTCACTGTCATACAAATGTCTGCAATGAAATTCCAGGAGAAAAAAAATGGGTTCCCAGGAATCACAAGGGAGCAGAAGTTAATTTTTGGGATGAAAATAATTTGCTACTTTGACAGGACGCACAGCACAACTATTAAAATAAAAAAAAAATCCAACTACAATCTAACAAAGCACCAAAGGAGATAACATCATTGGGACAAGAGAGACGTGAGTATTTTTGTGGGTGTTAAAATTGCCTTTTATCCATTTTAAGGAGTAACTGGTGGTCAACTCTAACAATAACACACTGAATCTTTCATTATGTCCACAACCAATTATGCCCAGGAAATGGGTGTGCCATGACCAATTTAATAATAGAGGTGTCAGCTACCTGCAGACAACCTGCAATTAGGCTTGGCTTCATCACATCTACCTACAAAGTGGGCACCCACTAAGCAAATGGTCTGGGTTCCTTCCTTACTCAATAGAACAAGTTCAGCACCCATAGAGGTGATTCATCTTCCTCTCTCCCCACATCTAATCATTCTTCTGATTTATGCTGGGATGAATCACCCCACGGAGGTATCATTCAATCTCTAATAAATAATTTACGTGACTATCTCCAGCAAATTATATAACTCATAGTTGACTAAAAGTATGAATTCAAATTAGATGACAACTGGGGTGTCGTGGTGTCTTCTCTCCATCTGGAGTATGAGTTTTCTAAGTTTGTGAGATGGGGATTGCCCTATCACATCACAATCCTAGGTGGCAGGAACAGCCTTCAATCTAAGCCTATCCATCCCTATCGGAAGAGCACTAGTTTATTCATCACCAGCTTATAGCTCAGATCTCTTGATATTGCCAAGATATCATTTACAGCTGCAGGTAAGAAAAGGCTATCAATTTTTTTGACAGTGAGAGCCAATGAGTTGCTTACTTTTCCAGTGGTCATTGGCAAGTGCTCAATATATTGAGTACTGAGGAATGAGATTTGACACACAAGGCTTCAGAGACTCACCTTCACTGTAATTTTCAGGTACTGCTGCATGAGTAATTTCCATGCAAATGACCTTGAGGAAAATATTAATAATATGATAATGAATCATTTGCATACGCTGCTGAGTATGTTGTCAGTTCAAACAAGAAAGTTTGTCCAGAGCTCTTTGTCAGCAAACAGAGAAGAAACTTAGCTGTGCAAGAAACTCTTACATTGAAAATCCTAGCTGATATCTGAAAACGTTGGCAACAAGCTTGACTTTTAATCAGGATTTTTTGAATGCCAGGTCACAATGAGAGGCAAAGGGACTTGGGCACTCTGAAAATGCTACTCAATGTTCAGAGTCTGACTTCACCCCCTCTTCACCTTTCCTCTTCTGATCATTTCTTCCACACTGCAGCATTTTCTAAACATTAGAAAAAGTAGGTTGCCCACTTGTAAGAATCTGATCTTGACAATACATTCCAGTTGCGCTTTCCTTAAAGCCCACAAAGATCTGAACTTAATTTTTAACAACCACTTACACGTAACAGAGTAAAACACCGAACAAGCCTTGCCCATGCAATTTCAGGTATTTTAACTGGGTTGTAACTCTCCCTTATCTATGATAATTTCTTCCAGATTATTTGGAAACTTCTGAAAATTCCATCCTAAGCTGAAATATAGATATTTATGCTGTAGACTTATAATTGTCATCTTCTTTCTTAGTATAACTTTTCTGTGGTGAATTACATTTACTACAGGCATAGAAAGGACAGTCTCAAACATGAAATATGTGCTTTGTATGCTAAAAGGGCTAATTTCTGAAAGCTGAGAAAAATTTTGAGAGAAATTTACATAAATGTAGACATGAAATAGTGAATGAAAATTGAGAGTCTTGTAGGAATAATTTATTAGATGGCCAAATGCCAAACATCCACAATCAAGACAGAGGATATCTTTGACTAAAAAGCCACTATAATTTTCTGACAAAGTGAAAACATCGAGTAGAAATATCTATATGTAGGCGTGTTATCTTTGTGTCTGTGTGCTTTTATAATGTCTAATTTCTTTACTTCATCTGCGCATGCATGCATTTTTTTCATGCAGATGAAAAAATATGCATGTACATATTTTTTCATAGAATCACAGAATACTTTTTATTGCTCGGAACCTTTAAATGTTATGTAGTCCAACTCCCACGACATGGACAGGGACATCTTTCGCTAGTTCAGGTTGCTCAAAGCCCATCCAACCTGACTTCTGAATATTTCCAATTATGGAGCATCCCTAACTTCTTTGAGAAATCTTAGTCCCGTGTCACATCAGCCTCACCATAATGAATTTCTTCCTTACATCCAATCTAAACTAAACCTCTCTCAGTTTAAAACCATTGTCCCTTGTCCTGTCATTATAAGACCTGTTAAAAAGTCTGTCTTGATCTTTCTTGTAATCCCTCTTTAAATATTGAAAGGCCCCTATAAGGTCACCCTGGAGTCTTCTCTTCTCCAGGCTCAACCCCAACTCTCTCAGCATTTCCTCATAGCAGAGGTTTTTCATCCCTCTGACATTTTTGTGGCTCTCCTCTGGATCGGTTACATCAGCTCTATGTCCTTCCTGTGCTGAGAATCCCAGAGCTGGATGCAGTACTCCAGGTGGGGTTTCACCAGAGCAGAGTAAACAGGCAAAGTCACCTTCCTTCACCTGTTGGCCACACTTTTTTTACATAGCCCAGGAGAAAATTAGCTCTCTGGGATGCAAGCACACATTGCCAAATCACATCCAAATTTTCCTTCACCAGTGTCTCCCAGATCCTCTTCCACAGGGATGGAATTCCTAACCTAGTCTGTATTGATACTGGAGATCGCTCTGACCCAGGTGTAGGACCTGTTTTATTTACTTTACTTGGCCTTTATTAACTTAAAAATTCCAGGTGACAGAGGGCAAACAGAAAAGGACAATTAAAATTTTCAGAAAGAGTAAGTAAGGAGGAGAAATCCCAAACTGACATGAATTAATGATCATGGAATGAATGTATTTAAATATATCAGAACAAGAACAAATCCAAGAATGCCAAAGACCAACAATCTAACTATCTCCACCTAATGGCATTATAGAAGAAGTATAAACTTTGAATAAACATTTCTGTTCGATATTAGGAGTTTTCTACAATTATTGAGATTTTTAGCCTTGGTAATATTAAGTTTTCATACACCTTAGTAACCCAGAGGCACTTCAGAAGGCTCAGTAAGAGTTATGACTGCTCTTACACCCTAAAAAGGCAAACCTGAAATTATAGACTGCTCAACCTGACATCAATCCCAAATATAATATTGAAATACAGCTGTGTTAGCTAGTAAAAGACAGAAGGATGGGCATAGAACTAGTGTCAATCAACACAGTTTTGTGGGAAAGAAACATTACAAAAAAATCAGTTGTACTTCATTCTTTCAGGGCATTTGCTAGAAGTGATTTGGGAGGAAAGATATTTTCAAGGAATTTGGCTTGCTGATCACAGAATCAGAGTCATTGAAGCTGGAACCTCTTGAGATCACCTAGTCCAGCCATTCACTCAAGTAGGGTCAACAAGAGCAGGTTGCTTTGGTCCATGTCCCATCAGGCTTTGAATACCTGTATGGATAAAGACACAGGTGATGGATGACATGGGCATTAAAAAACAGACCTAAATAGTATAATCACAATTTTAAGTGGATTATAAGATAACTGACTGACAGACAGTGAGAAATCACTGTTTGATAGACTTTCTTCCTCACAAGATTCTGCAGAGATCAGTCTTAGGCCTACATTCATCCACTATTTTAATCAGAAGTCTGAAAATACATATAAAATTAATTACAATAAAATTTGCAGACAGTAGTAGGTTGGGAAACAGTAATATGTGATTGGGGTGGGCAGTCCTACAGGGCAGCCTAGACCAACTGTGCCCATTCCAGTGAAATGCATCTACACCCAACTAAAGACACAGGACAAGAAGCATGGACCGTGCTTACAGAACTGAATGTGAATTTCTAACTCACCAGGGCTGCAAACAGGGTTTTGGGAACTGAATGGCATTCAGCCATGACCTCCCAATACAATGTTGTGGCAAGAGCAGCCTTTGGCTGGATGACCAAGAGAGAAGTGAGTGGGAGAGAAAAGCAATGTTTTATTTACAGATAGAGTCAGTCAAGCTGGTACTGCTGAATTTGCGTCACTTTATCGCCCATTCTTTTCAAAAGGTCACTGGAGGTTCCAGAAAACACTGCATTATAAGTTAAGATGTAGAGAAAGATTCCTTATTAAATGAGACATAAACAGGTCACGCTGTTTATCAAAAAAAATACAGTGCCTAAGTTGTGATATAGAGGTACCTGCATCAGAGGAAATTGTGGTTGCTCAAGTTTCTTTATTCTAGCAAACAAAGGCAAAATAAATACCAAAAGCAGAAAGCCAAAGGCAGAGAAAAACAAATTAGAGGAAAGGCACACATTATTAATGGTGATTAATCACTGAAAAAAACTATCCAGGGAAGAAGCAGAATCTCATCTCCTGATGATTTGAGAGCAAATGTATTTGCTTTCTCAGGCAGGATGCTTTCAGTAAACATCTTCTATTGGTCTTGCTACAGAAGGAACCAGTAAAATTTAAGAAAGAGTTCAAAAAAGAGACCTAATGACCCCTATTCTCTTATCTTTTCTTCTAAGGCTTGTATGAATCTATGAATCTTTCTCTAATTAGCTGTATTCAGTCATTATGGAGATAATAAGAACACTGGTTACATCAGAATCAAGATACATTTGCATAAGGCACCTCTAAACAAGCACAGAAGTCTTCCAGACAAAAACTGGGTATTAATTGTCAGGTGGAGGGAGATGGAGGGGATCCTATTTCTATGCTGCACTGTATTTTATCCCCATTTTCTCTTAGGGATTTAGTTTTTCCTCACCTGGACATCTTTGATCTGAGATGGTGTTTGTTTCCACATCTGTCATTTTGCTTGAAAACCTTTTAAAAAATTGATATTCACTCAAATGTAAGCAAGATCTCCTCAGCTTGCTGTTATTACAGAAGCTGAACACAATGCCTGATTTATTTTTCAGTCTGAGTGTCAACATTGCTTAGGAACACCACTTTGAGGATGCCCCAGATAATCACCCAAAGGTAGCGGACATGTTCACATGACTGGGTGAGGAGAGTCATATACTGGTATTTTTGATAAAAGCACCTATATTAAGGGTTTTCAAACAATATCTATGTATGAGTTGGTTTATGTTAACATGATCTCAGAGAAAATTAAATAAAGCCAAAAATCATGGCATCATTATTATTATTATGACATTATTAAATAATGCCAAAATTAGCATTTTAAGACTCTTTATTCCCTTAACTAGCTAATCTCTACCCAGAATATTGCCCTGTAATGATAATGGTAAGACTGGCAGGCTAGAAACAGAATGATTCTGGGGGTTGAAGCATTAATTAAGAGCAACTGGATCCTTATTTATTCTATTCTCATTCATCAACATAGGTTAAGTGCCAGTTTGTGATATGG
Source organism: Tapera naevia (assembly GCA_033556795.1). Lineage (NCBI taxonomy): Eukaryota > Metazoa > Chordata > Aves > Cuculiformes > Neomorphidae > Tapera > Tapera naevia. The sequence continues at coordinate 1,562,843 of JAUMJJ010000063.1, forward strand.
TTTCTGATTTTTACCTCAATTTATTTGGCTTGCTAGCAGAACATCCAGGATTCTTAAACAGTCTCACCTAAATACTCACCAGGCCTTTGAACAGGTTCATTTCCAAGAACAGATGAAAGCAGCACAGTCGTTTCAAAATGGGCATAGGCCAAAATATTCAATGCTTACAGCCAGCTGCTCATGAACTGTCTACAAACCAAGAGTTATTGGCAGGCAGCGTATGGCAAATATGTTGCTCTTCAAAAAAATTTGATCTCTTTGTGGGCCTCTTTTAAGCACATAAATGGACCAAATGTTTTGTTATGAATTATATACACCATTTCTATATCTCACCAGATGTGTTTCAGTGTAAAATCACCGGTCTGTAATGACTACTTAGCAAGCTGGATATAAGGAGAGCTTGAACAGGCATTTTCAGCTGGCTGGTTTTTAAACCCTTGCCAAGCTAAATCAAATTATGCCCAGATATCAAACTGTGCCTAATAAACACTAGTGCTCAAAATGAGCACCTATATTTTACACAGATACATCTCAGTGTTGCAACAAATATTCATTGGTAATTATTGTGAGCAAGCATAACAGTGACTACTGCAATTGGTCCAGTAACTGACAGACACCATATTACTCTTGATGGCAAATCAAGAGCGTGGCAAAAGGCAGCCACTATGTTCAGAGGATATCCTTACTTTTTTTGTAGTCCTCAGTTTTACATCATCACAGTAAATTTTCTAGCTTCATGCTCTATAGATCACTTCAGACTGAAATTTATCCCTTCACTCTTGAGTTCTGTCAAGTGTCTTGCAATTTAGGAATACAGATGGACAGTCACCAGATAAGCTGTAAGCTCCTGTCAGACTCCTCATAGATTCATGGAATCATGGAAACATAGAATGGTTTTGGTTGGAAGTAACATTAAAGATCATCCAGTTCCAAGGCCATGCCATGGACAGGGACGTCTTCCACTGGATCAGATTGCTCAAAGCCCCATCCAGCCTGGCCTTGAACACCTCCAGGGACGGGGCAGCTACAAATTCTCTCAGCTACCTGTGCCAATGCATCACTGTCTTCACAGGAGAATATTCTTCCTAATGTCTACTGTAAATTTCCCCAATTTCATCTTAAAACTATTAGCCCTCATCCTATCCGTGGATTCCCGGATAGAGAGCCCCTCCCCAGCTTTCCTCTTGGCCCTTTTTAAGTACTGGAAGGCTGATATAAGGTCTCTTCTCTTCTTTAGGTTGAACAATCCCAACTCTCTCAGCCTGTCGCCATATGGGAGGTGCTCTAGCCCTTTAATCATCTCTGTGGCCTCCTCTGGACTCACTCTAACAGATCCATGTCCTTCCTGTGCTGAGGTATCCAGAAGTGAACACAGTACTCCTGGTAAGGTCTCATGACAAAATAAGAGTTCAGAAAAACTTAGCCTAGAGGGATATAAGTTCAAGTAAAAGTTAACTTACAAGATCTGTACAGATGTTGCCATCATTGAGAAAAAATTTCCTGAAAAACACAGAGGCCATTGGAAAACTGAAAAGGAGGTATCCATCCATCCATCCATCCATCCATCCATCCATCCATCCATCCATCCATCCATCCAATAACCCTGAAAGTTATGTTGATTTATTAAGGCTCTCCAAAGCAGCAGCAACAGGTTGCCAAGAAAATCCTTCATCATTTCAATCAGCATCTCAACAAAAAACTTTTCTGGTCCTTGCCTTGACAGAGATGCACGGTGTTCTTTGAAAAGACTGTGCACAGTATTACCAACAAGTAGGGGAGGACCACCAGTCCCAGGCATATTGCATAGTGCCTTGACAGTTCAAAAAAGCAGAGCATTGGGAAACTCAGTCCCTGCAAAGTCAACTGCACAGAACAGAAGAATGTAAAAAAATCCCCAGCCTTCACTCTCTCTCATGCCATAATTTCTGCTGGAATAGCAGGTTGATTGATGCTGGGGTGTTCGCTCAGACTGGAAGGTTAAATTTGTCTTCATGCTTACATAGCCTGATTTTCATTTAAGGTTTCTCCTTCTCCCTTGTGAGTTCCTCTCCTTTCCCTGCTCCGAGTTCACTGGATTTTATGAGTTACATGAATGCATCTGCTATGTTGGTGCTAATTCATCATTTTGGCTCCAGTAAATGGCTGAAACTGGATGGTTGTACTTCTCACTCTGTACCCCATGGCCTCCAGCTGTCTGAAGGAAGAAGGTGATGGGTAGGGTTAGACCTGTTGGGCAAAGGTGAGGACAGACTGCTTGGCAGAATAAAAAGGGCAAAGGGATGCCCATTTCTCTCCCATCATCTTGGAAGCGGATCTCCTCTGTCCATGCAGCTTTTCCTCAAGACCCAACAGTCTTCCTGAAGTCCAATTTGAGGATGGTGTGGTGGGGAACTTCTTAGAGCAGCATCAGTGTCAATAAGCTGTCAGGAACTAACCTTATTCATCATGGTTATTGGGTAACTGCCAAGGACCCTACAGTAATATGGCTGAGTTTCTTCTCTGCTAAATGAGTTTACAGTGATGAATAGTGTTTTCTGGGTAATTTAATAATATTAATGGGACCTCATTAGATTGGCATTCATTTACATTCTTGAAGGTGTATTCCCTGCTGGCAGTCTTTGGAAAGACTGGGGTGGATGGGAAAACCAATATCCTAATTCATTCACATCCCTAAATACTTCCAATAAGGTAAAGGGTTTAAAGCACTTTATTGGTTTAGTTTATTTAATTTACATCCCTCTTTGTGTACTATGGTTTTATTACCTACACAGGCAATAAAACCAATAATGTTTAGTCAAAAGTGCCCTCAAGAAAGATGATATTATTGTTAGAAAACAGATATCAAAATGGCCAGAATTATTATTATTATTATCCAAGAATCAAATGATGGAAATGCAATAATTCACTTGGAATAAATCGTCTTCTACCAGTGCACAAGTAACCTATCTCTACGTGATAAGCAGCACTGATAGGAATGGTAGCAGTCATCTCAGTCAATGCTCCAGCTATTAAAGAGGGGACTGTAGAAATAAAGTATTCACACTGTTTTGATCTCTATGACGTATCTCCCTGTGTGGAAATCTCTCTCTCTTTTTTGCTTTACAGGGCACATTGAAGGTATGAATTACAGTTACCTTGAAGGTCCAGAGGAGGGACACAAAGAAGATCAGAAGGCTAGGACACCTCCTACAAAGATAAGCTTATAGAGTTGGAGTTGTTTGGCCTTGAGAAGAGAAGGGTCCGTGGAACCATATAACAGCTTTCCAGTATTAAAAGGGGCCTACAGAAAATCTAGGGAGGGTCTCTTTAGCAGGGAGTGTAGTGATAGGACAAGGGGGAATGATTTTATGCTAAAATAGAGAGGTTTAAATGAGATATTATGATGAAAATTTTTCCTGTGAGGGTGGTGAGGCCTGGCCCAGGTTGCCCAGAGAAGTCATGGATGCCCCATTCCTGGAGGTGTTCAAGGCCAGGCTGGATGAGGCTTTGAGCAACCTGATCCAGTGGAAGGTGTCTTTGCCCATGGCAGGAAGGCTGAAACTTGGTGATCCTCAAGGTCTCTTCCAACACAAGCCATTCTATGATTCTATGATTCTATGATTCTATGATTTTATGATTCTATGATTCTATGAATCATCGTGTGATATGACATTATCAATAGGATTAACAGCATCAAGAAAAGAATCATTCATAAAGTGAAGGTGCTACCATGAGTCACGATGTTGCAGAAGATCCACAGTGGTAAACTCTAGGGGAAATTAAAGTTAAAACTTATTTTTTAAAAGATATACCTCGAAATATGTTTCTGTGCTTCATGTTCTCAGTGATCACTTAGGTGAAAGTAGTCAGATCATAACATCGAGTGTAACTTAGTAGTCTGGGCAAATGAGAATCTTCCACAGGATTTTCCTCTGGAGGCTACTACAGAAGGTGTTTTAGCTTTCATCCATGTGTTCCCCAACACTCACCTTCTTGTATTTCTTCCAAATTTTCCTATTCACATAATTTCTCACCCCATTAAATAAACCCTTATTTCTACAAGCTTATACTATAGTCAGATGGGAAATTATTGATTTTACAGGGAAACTCTTTTTTTTCAGTAAATATTAATTCCCCTTCAGAAAAACTTCATCTTAATAAAACCTTATATTACAATTCTTTCATATTTTAGGTTTTTTTCTGTTGCTTGGTGCTGCTTATAATTTTTTATGGATAAGTCTTAAATATGCTATTTATATGATACAATGTAAAAAAAAAGTGTAGACAAAAGAAGGGCTATTTTTTATAAAATGTGTTGTTCAATAACAACACTCCCACATTTTTCATCACAAACTTCAGATAGTTGTGGGGTTTTTTTTTCTACATCTGCTTTAGTAGTTTACCTCTAATATCAGAATAAAATCCCTATCATGTTAAAAACTTCCACATCTTCGGAGCTCATATTTCATGCCATTTTTGCACTAGAAGAGTGAATAATTCAGCAGATTGGAGTAATGAATCATTTTCTCATCCCAAGGTGGCTGCTGCTCATGATGATTAATACTGATTTATTTATTACTCATGACAGTCTCAACCAGGTCAGGGCCTCATGATGTGACATACAGTACGGGATACACCAAATAAACAGTTCCTGTCCCAAAGAGCTTGCAGTGTAAGTTTTTCTTCTTTGGGTCCATGCCTGTGGATAATTGCCCTTAGTGATCAGTCAATACGTACCCACACCAACCATGGAAAACAGACTAGACTAGACTAGACTAGACTAGAATAAAATAGAATAGAATAAAAAAATAGTAGTGGGTGAAGAAGATAATGTAATTGCATAAAAACTTTGTCAGTTTGTCCTACCTTTGATAAACACCACATACTAATCCTTTTAGCAGCCTCACCTCATGTCACCTGGTAAAAACTGGATAATGAGATGTTTTTTGCAAAGAAGGATCCCAGAAACAGGCATTTGTAAGCTTCCTGACAGTGTTGTCAGGAGTCACAGTTACATTATTTAGCTACTCGTGCCTGGGTGTGTTTAGGCTTTTTGGCAGGCTGAAGTCCCTGGCCAACAAGAGACACAGAGCTGAAACTGAGGCTATGCACAATCCTGTTTCTCCATGTTTATTAATGCTCTTAAAGGAAGACTAATATGTTTTCAATACATAAACCATTCAAATGCTGCCAATAACATTATGGTCTCTTTGTAAAGAAAAAGGTTTGCATAAAGCTAATTCCATTCAGAAAGAGAGATGAGCACTGGACAACTGTGAGACAATCAGAACCACTTTAGCTTCTCAAAATAGCATGGTTGAATGCACTTTACAACCACTGCCAGTCTAGGAACAGCAAAAAAAAGAGGGGAAAAAAATTGTTTATTTACTTCTAAGTGGAAAGTATGGCTCAGGAGCTCACATTTTCTAACAAGAACTGAGGAAGGCTGTGGTCATTATTGTTATTACTATTACTATTGCTATTATGATGAATTAATAATATATCATGAAATTAAGTATTATTAATTTTATTTCCCAACCAGACATTATATGTGCCATTGTCAAAAAAAAAAAAAAAAAAGATAAAGATATAAAAAAGAGGAACCAGAATCTCTTTTCCACACCAAAATAGGGGAAGTATGAGGTGGATGGCATCTCTTAGAGAAGTGTTGCTTTACTTCTCATACTGGCATTGCACTCAGATATACTTCTTAACTCATCTAGCCTCATCCATAACACCTGTTAGTGATATACTGAGTGGTGTGGGATAGTGCCTTACCCTGCACCTAACCCTCCTGCCTTCCTCGACAAGTGCTTTTACTTTGGAAAGGTAATAGGAAAAGCTCACTTAATTTTAAGTTAGCAGAGTTTACCCACAGTTCTCTTTCTCATCCCTGTTGCTCCATAATGAAGAATGGGATTTATTTTTATGAATCCTTTACAATTTTGTCCCTGAAGGAGGAAATTATCTCAAGGGAACCTGACTCACACATGCTCAGCTCTCACGAGTGAAGCAGTACCTGCAGACTGGGATCAAGTCTCATCTTTAAAATAGGATGGTTTAGCTGAATAATGAAGTCCTCTTGTCTGTAGGTGATGCCCCTGTAAAGGTATCAACCTGGAAGAGAAAGGTAATTTTATAATTCAAGAGTGTCAGCCCAAAAATATTCAGGAAGTCTAACTACAGGGCTGCACCAGTGATGCATCAATACCAGTAGAGTGTTTTTCCTCCGTTGTTTCCTGCTCAAACAAGCATCATTCATCATGTTGTCCTACACTAGGGAGGGACAATTCAGCACTGCAAATGCCTCCAGTCAGTGACTACAATAACAGCGATATTATTTTTCGAAGAAAGTAAATTCAGCCTGCATTTTCTGCCAGAGAGCCCCAATAGTGGTTGAATCAATTTATCCCGATCAATATTTTCTCTCTAAAAAAGAAATGCCGCTCAGAGTTCTTGTTCATACACTAAACTTGTTTTTGTCCTGTATCTTTAGGGAATAGATAGATCTGGGACTACCTATTTTTTGTTTTCTCATTTATCTCTTTTCTGCATGGTTTACTATTACAGGGTTAAGATATTTTCTGTGTTAAAGATTTTGTTTCTTACCAGTTTCTAGACTCTGGTCTTAATTATTTTTTGTGAAGGGTCCTCAGACCCCTTCTCACCACTTTTCTCCAGAGATGTTCATCTGCAGACATATATTTAACCACCTTCTTTATGCAAGGGCACCATAAAAACACTCTTTGTTGGTACATTCTGAAAGTATATCTCATCCTTTCCCTTTGACATCAACCCAAAATGTCCCATTGATTGCTCACTTTAAGATAATTTTTCATTTCTTATCTGAGGATTTCCTCCCTTGTTGAAAAGTTTGGAGCTGAAAGCTCTGAACACCAGCAAGGCAACACGGTGTTTTCTACTGCCTCATTCCTTATTATCTACATCTAAAACACCGTTTTCTCAGCTGTCATATAGACTCTGAATGTCTATCAGCTTCTGACTACGTCTGTCTCTGATCCACCCATCCAAGGTGTGCCTTAGTTTTGCAGATTCGCCTTGAATAGTAATTCTACAATATCACTTTTTGGCCTCTGCTGCTGAACCAGTGGGCCAAGGTCTCTCATATCTTCCCCAGGGCATTTAGCTGTGCTTCCATCACATAAAACATTATGAAAGTCACTTTCGCAGGCTATTTTAACACATCTCTATTGACTCCATCGGTTCCCTTTCCCTGAACATAAAACGTACTGTGTAGAATATTAAACAGTGTCCTGCTCCTCACCTCCCTGGTCTTCTGCTATCACCTCTTTGGCAAGGTGCAAACCTGTTCTCTCATAGACAAGATTTCACAGAATCACAGAATAGTTGTTTAGTCTGCAGAGAAGGAGGCTGAAGGGAAACCTTATTACTCCCTACAGCTCTCTGAAAGGAGGTTTTAGCCAGGCTGGTTGCAGTCGCTTCTCCCAATTAACAAGCAATGGGACAAAGGGAAATGGCCTCAAGTTGTGCCAGGGGAGATTTAGATTGGATGTTAAGAAAACTTTCTTCACTGAAAGGCTCATTAAGTATTGGAACAGGTTGCCCAGGGAAATGACTGAGTCACCATCTCTGGAGGTAGTTAACGGACGTGTAGATGTGGTGCTTGGGGACGTGGTTTAATGGTGAATTTGGTAGAATTAAGTTTACAGTTGGATGTGATTTCTCCTTTCCCTGTAGCCCTGTGTCCATGTCTGGTGTGAGCATCAGCTTAAGAGCCCAGGAGTTACTGAGTTCTGGTATGTACGACAGGATTCATCTCACCCGTCCTGTGAAGGCTATCATATAAACATCTATACCAGAACTCATTGCTTAGAGTTTCCCTGTACAGTCAGTGAGAATAAAAAATAGATACTCCAGGGTTCAACTGACCCATTTTATTTTGAGACATCTGTTCTTAACAAGAGGAATTTTACCCAGCTCTACAACTCTCCACTGACTATATTGACAGTGTCTCCCCCAGTTATAGTGGAGCTGAGGGCAACTGTTTCCTGTGAAGACATCACACATAGATGAAACCTGCTTATATTACCAAGTGTAAAAAAAATTTGTTGCTGTCAAGTGCACAAATTTTTTCCACGATGGGGTGAAAGCATTTAGCTTCCTTGCAAGAAGAAGCCACTGGCAAGGTGTAAGCTCTGAATACCAATCCAGAAATAACACTTGAAGAACTGACTGCTTCCTTGGGAATGAAAGTGCAGACAGAAAATTTATGTGCATTCAGCCTGGGCCTTGTATTTAGCGTCCACAACAATTTCCACACAGGACATTTTGGGTTAATTAGGTCACCTCAGATTAGTCACAGCTCTCTTAACGAATGGTTTTAAATAGGTTTCTTTTCTTAGGGCCGTATGGAATTAGTAAGAGTCTAGTCAAAATACATGCACGTAACAGCTTTTTCTGGGCTAGGGTTTTAAAAAGTTTATTTAGAGAAAGCCATTACAAAAGCCAAGCTCTAGTTCAGCTCCCCCTGAGCACGAGGAAATAAATAGTGCCCCTGTGGTGCTAAGTTGTGTCTCTGGAAGTAAACAAAATAAGGGATACTTGCCCTCTCTGCCCTTTGATTTCAGACCTTCAGACCAGTCTGGTGGCTGGTTGCCCATACACTCAATAAAATGTGTCCATTATTATAGTCTGTAAAATAGAGCACTGAGGTCACAGTGTCCTACAGAAAATACTCAGAGGAGGGAAAAAAAAGGTCTTTTTTTGTGGGTTTTTTTTTTTTTATCTAAATGCTGTTTCATGTCACCCACGCCAGCCTAGACTTTCCATCCCATGGCCCCAGCCTAAGAGGTGTTTAAGGCCAGGTTGGATGGGTCTTTGAGCAACCTGATCCAGTGGAAGGTGTCCTTGCCTATGACCCAGGGGGTTGGAACTGAATGATATTTAAGGTCTTTTACAACCCAAACCATTCTATGCTTCTATCATTCTACTATGCTGTGCATATATTTTTTTCCAAATGGAGAGAAGTTAAGTATCTTCCTTCCAATTGCAGCCTGGGTTACAACCTTGTCTGGTGTGCTATATGGAGATGAACAAAGAAGATGGATTTGTTGCCTTTACTGTGAAGATCTGAAGACACTAACTATGAATAAAGTCAGGCTCTGTTTTTCCCATATACAAGAGGCTCCTGGAACAGAGAGGAGGCGATGTAAATAGGAGTGAACCCTAATGCAGGCCTTCTTGCTGCATGGGTAAGTTCAGTGGATGGATTCATGTGCAGAATGGCACAGGGAAATAAAGCCCCAAGTCTTTCTGTCAGGGTGCTCTTCCAGCATAGAATACAAGCACTCCTGAGATCAGCACTGGGATAATCACTTAAGAGGATGATGCTTTGAGATTAAACAGCTGCAATCCTCAATAACCCCTACAGTGAACACTACATCGTCCCATCCATCCTGTGTTTGTCTGAAGGCAACTTATCAAATCTCAAACACTTCTGAACCCTGGTAGACAAGTAGATGTAGTCCCTCTCCTCAAAGCATTCAAACATGACACAGAAGAGCAGTCTACCAAGAATCCTCTGTCCCTCCAAACAGATGTGATGGAACAAGTAGGAGAAGAGTGACTGTTCTTCCATCTGCAGTCCTATGAAACAACCTGTAGGCAAAAAATTGCTTTTGAAATAGCCTTTTCAGTCTGATTCATTGCAGCAGGGAGAGGAGCCATCTGTCTGGAACGGAAACACCTCTGAACACACAACTGAATCCCCTACACACCTTGGGAGTCACACAGGAGGGAGTCAAAGAGCTCAGATACCTACTTGCCTGCCTTATACAAGTGCTACAGGTGGATTCAGCACAATAAAATCACATCAAATAAAATGAGAAAGCAAAACACATAAATAAAATACACAGAGATAACATGAAAAGAATTGATGGTCTAAAAATATGCAGTATAGTTTATGCAGTCCTAAAAATAACAGTCACTACTGCTGTGAACAGAGGCAGTTCCTTGAGTTCAGTTTTACATCTACTTTGTTCAATATTGGCTGCTTTTATTACCTTCTGGTAATGGTACACAGTCCACATTGCCACCATAAAACAGATTGGGAGGGAGTCCTGGGAATCAGAGGGTGAAGGAAAAGAGGGATCTCTCCTGTGTACACCAGGCACAGGGAGGTACTGGAGCCTTCTGGTACTTTTCAGCAAATAAAAACCTTTTAGCTTCTGGAATAAGTTTTATCTTGTCTCACTGTATCATGTATTGACATGAAATTTAATGGAAAGCTGGGTGAATACAGACAAGATATTATGGTTCAACAGCTATGTGTGGATCCCTGGACAACAAGCACATAAGTGTCCAGGAAAAGTTTTTCAAATAGACACCCAGATGAGTGCTAAAAGATTCTGCAAAGCCCACCTGAAGTTGTTAAAAGGGTCAGGTGCTGGATGCCAGTTGTGCAATCATCATTCCAGCTCCTGCCATGGACCTGGCACCTCCCACCCCATTTCAGACCTTGTGTTCTCAGACATAGTGGGGTGCATGGCCACAGTGAATTTCAGCTTTGGTAGACCTTGAGAAACTGGTTGGAAACATCTCAGGTGTGTATTTTTAGCACACTATTTCTGGAAACTCAGTTCTGGAATTTACTACTAGAAAGGAAAAGAAAGCATAGGAGCAAGGAGAGGGAAAAGCAGTCCTGCTAAGAAAGGAACAGCCATCAAATAATCACCATTTGGGTACCTGATACCTGAGCCTGTTCCCTAGCTTTAGCATCTTCTCCTATTTTCACATCAGCAGAAATGAGGGAAGAGCTAAAGCAGTCTCAATTGTTGTTGAACAGAGAAATGGAAGTTTAGGGATCCCTTTAGTTTCCCTCATAAGCTCATTCTGACTTTTCCACCCAGAATTCTGCAAAAACGGCAGTAAGTGCTTCACTTGCCAAGTGAGTCTTTCTGGCCCTCACGACCTCTGTTTGCCATTATTGTCATTTACAAAGGGAATTTTCAGGATAGGGTAGGAATGCACCCCATCACTAAACACCTTCCAGACAGCAACACTTGGGTGGTTTATGGCCTGAGACTGATGTGAAACTCTGGAAGGCCTTCACGCAATGGGGTGAGGTGTCAGTCACCAAGAGAAGAACCAGAAGAGTTTAAACATGGGAGAAGTGGGAAAAGCAAGAGTGTAGACAAGGGGTGATGTCTTGCCTTGTCTACAATTAGTGCACAGAAGAAAATGCATGAATATCTTTGAACACAGAAATGGCCATGGAGCACCATGGTTATAGCACACAGGGTTATAGTTGGTAGATCAATGGCAGCCACAGACCAGCACAGAGGGTTTTCTAAGAAGTGACTCAGAAAAATTTGTCTTCACAAGCAATGTCTACCTATAAACTTTCTGAAATTCTGCACTTTCCTGGAAATGCTTTTAGAGAGTCATAAATTATTGCCTCCCTGGAGATTCACATTTCCCCCTGGGGTGAAACAGGCTGCAGCCCATAGCCCCCCTTAGAAAAGCCTTGATACCAAGCTGGAAAAACCTTAGAGCCATTAGCAAACTGAAAGAGTCTCTTCAAACAGTGATAGTCAGAATATTTTTTGGTGGTGATTCATGAGTAGTGATATGGCAAGAAAACCCATTGTTTGGGGGATTATTTCAATTGGGTGGGATAAAGCCAGTGGTGGGGACAAGACACAAGGACAGGTGGGGACAAGACATGAGGACTGGTGGGGACAGCAGTATCAAAGACAAACCATCCATAGAAGACACTTGGAAAGCAAGTCTTTTACTAAGTAGCGCTACTACAAACCCTCTAAAAACAGGTTGCTGACCTTGAGAACAATGCCTGTCAGGAGGTCCCCATCTTCCATTCTGTCTCCACTTCTCCTTGTTTTTTAACCACCCTCAGGGAGTTTGAGAAGTCTTCTCAATACCTGAACCTCAGGCAGAGAATTTCAGAGACTTGCATGCAAAAAAAAAGTGACAGGAGGGCTGTGAAACTGAGCAAAACATGCTATTTTACTGGCTGAGGCTTGATATGCCTTAGATTCAGAAGCAGTCTTGATTAATACTCATCCCACATTTACAAAATTAAATTAGGCTACTTAAAATTAAAAATACATATTTATTTTAACCAGCCTGAGTATTCTGAATGAACTGAAAAGGAAAGAGAATGGAATATTACAAATGAGACAATTAAGTAAAGCGAGCAGGAGAAATTTTATAAATTACAGTCCTGTGATGAAATAGTGCTTTGATGAAAGGGAGGGGAGTTGGCAATGACTCCAGTTACCAGAGATGGAGAGTGTTGGGGAGGGGTGGTGGGAAAGGAGTTAAAGAAGAAAGAAAAAAAACTGTCTCTGAGAAAATCCATTAGTATTGATTTAAGGAGGTAATCAAGGGGAAACAGTCTCAAACGGACAGGATGGAGTGGTAATGGTAACACATGAATACCACGATGTTCGGAGCCTCACATAGCTCTTTCAACGGCAGAACTACACTTCTGGGAGAGCCTTGGTCCAATCCTGGTTACCTCCTGGCCTGGCCAGATTCCCAGCACCTGCCAGGTGTGATGAAGCTCTCGGGTGTGAAACAGGATTAGATCAGACCTGAAAGCTCTTCCCTTGGACAGTGCTCAGGATGAGAAAATGGAAAGAGCAGAAGTGAAGGTGGTTGCTGTGGTTGGAAGCAAGCCAATGGGAGAAGAAGCCCAGCAGTGTGCTTTGTGAAAGAGTGGCATTTTTGGAACATATAAAATTGCCCAACATCCCAGAAGTAAAATGAAGAGCTCATCGTTCTCCCTTTCCTCCATGGAACACAGTCCCTTGTTACAGGGACTTGTGCAAGAAAACACTTCCATGAAGAATGCAGCTATTCCAAGGAACAGTCTTGACCTATTGACTTTTCTACGCAGCATTTGGGATTGTTTGCCTTTCCCAGCAGGAGAAGACAAAGCTGGCCATGGACAATATTTGCACCTTGTTGGAGACTTGAGATGCTCAGCTCATTGCATAGGCATGCAAACTGTTCCTGAATACAAAGCAAACTAGCTTTTCTCTTGACTATACCAAAGATGTTTCCCTTGGTTTTCTACAAGGAAGAACACACCAGCATGCTCCTGCAAGAATGCAGACATATACACATAGCTTGACATATTCCCTTATAAACACACCCTTGCTGCAGAAAGAGCTATGAATTACTCAAGCTTTACAGCTGTGAAGTACGTGCAATGCACTGTGGGATGCAGGTTTCTATAATGGGAAGAGAGGAAGGACATGGAGGGAGCCTAGATGAGTCAGCCTAGCTCAACTGGACCCCACAGAGAAGAGTCTCTGCACTTTGCTGCCCATGAAGGTGACTTTAAACTCAAATCTGCCCACTTATCACTGCCATTTGACTGTATGTGTCTGGCTGTGCAATTTCTATGCAGGCTTAAAATACATGGTTAACATTCACTTCTTGAACAATTCAGCACAGTTGTATTTTGGTCACAACCAAATCACATCATTTTGGGATTAGTTGTTCAAAGGGAAAAATAACTACCATGCAGACACATGGGCTGTCACTGGAGGAGACTTAGAGAGATCTGAGTAAGGCATGAGCTGGGTTAAAGGAGTATATGGGCCTTCCATGCACATTTGTACTTCATCCACTTGACAAGTGGACATTTTCACCTTCTACAAGACCCATTGTAGCTGCTAAAGGCATGATTTCCACTGTACTCAGTTTTCTATTTCTAACGCTGGAGCAGGAAAATAAAAGCCTCAGGATTCTCAACCTCTATCACTCACAAACTACACAACCTGTCACATCTCAGTTCTTCAAAAGTTCAAACTGGAATGGAGGAACTCAACTAATGAATATTGTGGATCAGCGTCTCTGAGGGTAACAAATCAACAGGTGTCAGTGCCTTCTCTGGTAAAGCCGTGACAATTTCAAAGGGCTTCCTATTTCCTAAATGTGCAAGAAACAACGAAAGGGAGGTGATTATGCCCTTCCACTCTGCTCCTGTGAGACCTCCCATGGGATCTTGTGTTCAGTTCTGGAATACTCTGTTAGAGTCCAGAAGGGGGCCATGGAGATGATTAGAAAGTTGCAGCATCTCCTTTACAAGAACAGGCTGAGAGAGTTGGGGTTGTTCAGCCTGGAGAAAAGAGGGCTCCAGGGAGACGTTAAAGCAGCCTTCCAGTACTTAAAGGGGGCCTATGGGAAAGGTGGGGAGGGGCTCTTTATCAAGCAGTGTAGTGACAGGAGGAAGGGGAATGTTTTTAGGCTGAAAGACTGGAGATTCAGATAAGATATTAGGATTTGGGTTTCGTTTTTTTTTTTGGGGGGGGGGGGGGGGGCGGGGTTGTGAGGGTGGTGAGACACTGACACAGGTTGCCCAGAGAAGTTGAGGAAGTCCTATATCTCTGGAGGTGTTCAAAGCTGGGTGGCTGGGGCTTTGAGCAGCTTAATCCAGTGGAAGGATTAAGCTTCGTATGGCAGGGGCTTTGGAACTGGATGGACTTTAGGGTCCCTTTCAAACCAAACTGTTCTCTTATTCTATGATTAAGAGTAGTTTCTTCACTCCTGAGAGACAAAGTTGGGTTTTCAGGAAGCTGTGTACTCATCACTGTCCACGTGTTTCTGTCCTGGAACATATTCAATCTATCATTCTTGCTTACTCCCTGGGTTTTCCCTTTCATTTTTTTCTCACCCCTCCAAATGTGTAATATCAGAATATCACTGTTGCAAATAGTCCTACAGAAACTCTTTTTAGTCCTTCTATACTTACTGGCATGTGAGTTTTTTGGTTTTGGTTTTGATTCTTTTGTCTTACCCTGTGGATGAGTGATTTGGGAAGAAGTTTCTGTTCCTCTGGTTGTTTTATAGATGAAGAAGCCTTTAACTTTTCATTCTATTTCTCTTGGCAGATGAATTCTTTGCAGATCTGTTAACCGCAGGTGTGAGAGCAGAGATCTACCTGATCAGTGAGTATCAGTACTGTTGAACACAACTTTTACTTTCTTTCAGAGCTTCCTGCAAAACTCAGTTTAGTTATCTACAGAAGAAATATATATATAAATACATATAACTACTATATAAATGCAAAGTGGTATTATTAAGGGGAGAATTGAATTGCCATATTGATTTAAATAATATGCTATTAACTGTCAAAGAGCAAGCACACTTTCTGTTAACAGGTTTTTCTAATTCTATAGGAAGAATAACAAGGCTGGAGGCTGGAAGACATTTAGCAGCAAATATGAAAATGGGTTTGTTTGTTCTCATTCTTTATTCCTTTAAACTCTCTGTGCTTTGCTGCTTCCCTGTATTACAAAGCTTCAAAGCATTTTCACCCTACAGCAAGCTCTGAAAGAAATTTCACATGGCCAGCAGAGCTGAAGACTAAACAGATTTACATACAAGAAAATGGAACAAGACTTGGAGAGACCTGAGAGACAGGCAGTCATCGTGAACCAAGAATGCAACTGCAGGCCTGTATTGCTTAGGGCCTGGCTTTCCCTCTCTTTAGCTGTTTTGTACTCATATATATTCATTTGGCTATTTGGATATTTTGGGTGGTCAAATATTTCATGATGAGGGAATTCTACTCCGTGCAACAACAACCTGGGACCTTAGGTGGGTTTCTATCTTCCCCTCACGCCAACAGAAGGCAGAGATCCTCCACACTGCTCTGTCTTTATCAACTGAAAGCCACACAAGAAACCAGGTGAAGCTCAAAATCCACCACAGCGCTGTGATCAAGCAGCTGGGTGATAATATTCTCCTCTGGCCTAACCATGGCTCTGCTTTGCAGCCTCCTATTATAAAACTTCCTGTCTTCAAAACCTGTAATGGTGTTGATTGAAGGGTTAAAGGCACCCTTTTTGCTATACTTTTTTTACTTTACTGTACTGTACTTTACTTTACCTTACTTTTACCTTCCTTTACTTTACTTTTTTTTCTTTTTTACTTACACAGGGTGTCCAGAAGGAAAGGGATGCAATATGGTTCTGCTTCCAGATGTGAGGCAGACGAAAGGTAACATCAACCATTTTGCTTCATGAGCAACAGAAGGTACAGACACACTCTATGAAGAGCAGTAGTAGCTGCATTACTACTCATAACAATTTTTGGGCGTTCTCTGTGGCTAAATTGCCACGTGTCTAGTGCCTTATGAGTACTATAAAGAAACAACAATAATAGGACGGAATTATAGAGATTCCCAGTGCAGACGTAGAGATAGTGTAATGCAAGTGGTCAGTGTTGTATCTCAGTTAACAACCCCTGACTCTTCTTAGGCTTTTCTGGCCTTCTTAACACTTTCAGCATCTTCCTATTATTTCAGGCAGGGTTCCCCCACCTTTATGTCTTGATGCGTGAAGAGCAAAAGAAGTGAGCCAAATGTCATATCACACTCTTTGCTACCTGGTGGGACTTATAGGGATGGTCTGTATAGTTTCTATGGATAAGAAAAAGAGATATTACATAGGAGAAATTAGATACTGCCATATGAGGACATGAAAAATCCAGGCTGATGAGGATGTTCATGCTTCAGAGTTGGATGATATGCAGGATGTTGATATCTGTCATTAAAAACAGTAAGTGAGGAGGATTTTAGATGAGGGAGGTGATAAAAAGCTTTATGTTGGTCATATTATACTGATTTGAGGTTAGTCACAAGGAGATTTCAGAGGGAGACAGTATGTTTTACAAGTTTGTCTAGAAGCTTTAACATTCATGTCATTTAATTTAAGATATCTGTACTAGAGGTTGCTCCCCTCTTAAGTTAAGTACTGATAATCCCTACTGTAGATGGAGAGGCACAAATATTTCTCAGTGTTCTCCATCGCCTCCTCAGAGAGACCTCTGAAGTACAGCTGAGGAACTTCCCTAAAAGTGCTTGTTTATTCCCATTGACTACAAAAAGCACTTTTATTAATAGCCCAGATGCAGAAGTGTCTTTTGTATGAAGTCAGGGAAGATTAATTCCACTATAGGAGACCATCTGATGAAAGAGATATTCCTGAAGCAGCTACACAGGGATGGCAATTGAAAAGGCAGATGACAGTAGCAGGGCCACAAGCTGGTGGAAATCCTCATCCAGCTGGATGACAAGGAGAATCCTTCACAAAAGCCATGAGAGTGGTAAAAGACACGGTCAATGAAATGAAAAGAGGATAAGACAATCCCATGACAAGTGTAGAGTAAGGTCATTGGAGACTTCTGAAAAACTCATTTCAGTGGGTGGGGTAGGCACCGGGCTACAGTCGTGGGTGGAATTGGCAGAGAGGAGCTCTACACTTTGAAAACAAATATTCAGGGAAGCTGGAGATGAGTGGGAACAAATGAAGCACCTTTTACTTTTAGAAAAACAAATAAACCGAAGCCGTTAAATCTGTTATCATAAACACATATCTGAAGTAAGTAAATTAATAAAAGTAGAGCAGTCAGGTAGAGGCATCATCTTTCTATTTAGTAGTGCACCTTTTGAAAAATCACTATTACCACAGAAGTGTGTCAGACTCGGATACAATGGCTGGATTTGGGCAAAGGACAATGTACATATTTCCCCACAAAGAGAAGCTGGATTTTTCAAATTTTGTCAGCATCCCTTTGCCCAAACAGTCCTTAATGTGGTTGTCATTGGTTATATTTTAAACAGTTTTTGGAGTAATCTTTAAAAATTTAATATTTTCCCCTCTACTCTGCTCTGGTGAGACTACACCTGGAATACTGCATCCAGCTCTAGAGCCCTCAGAACAGGAAGGACATGGACCTGTTGGAGCAGGTCCACAGGAGGGCCAGAAAAAATGATCGAAGGCCTGGAACACCTGCCCTATAAAGAGAGGCTGAGAGAGTTTGGGTTTTTCATCTTGGAGATGACACGACTCCGAGGAGAACTCATTGCAGCCTTTCAATACTTAAAGGGAGCTTATAAGAAAGATAGGGGAAACCTTTTAGCAGGGCCTGAAGCAATATAACAAGAGGTAATGTCTTTAAACTAAAAGAGAAGTTTAGATGGGATATTAGGAAGAAACTTTTTACACTGAAGGTGGTGAAACACTGGAACAGGTTTCCCAGAGAGGTGGTAGATGCTGCATCCCTGGGAATCTTCAAGGTCAGATTGTATGGGGCTCTGAGCTACCTGATCTAGTTGAAGATGTCCCTGCTGACTGAAAGGGAGTTGGACTGGATGACCTTCATGGTCCGTTCCAACTGAAATCATTCTATAGTTCTATGATTCTATAATGTTCTGGTCATTGAAGGCCCTGATATAGTTAAGAAGATGTGAATCTGCCTATTGACTGTGACACCAACTTCCTCTGTAGTAACAGCTTAAACATATTAAAACTCTCTATGCCTCAGTTTCTATTTGCTAACAGGTGTAAACCTATGTCTTTTGTCCCGCTTCATCAGACTAGAAATGTCCTGGGTTACTTCAGTATGAAGAGTAGTACAATCCTGATCTCATCTGGGGTCTTGGAAGCACCATGTTATAAATAACGACCACAACCAATTTCCTGCAGTCTTACTAAAAAGGTTTTTTCTCATTCTGCCTGTTTCCATATACATATGTATGAATATTAATCCTGCCAAAAGAAGAGGGTAAAAAAAAAAAAGAGACGAGAGAGGGATAATAAAAATTCAGTACATCAAACTGACTTTTCTTGATTTACAACAGGTAATTATCATTCTTCATGCATGGCTGGTCTGCTGTTGTGAGAAAGCAGAGAAGGTGGAGCACTGTTTGTCCAACATTCTTCCTTCCTACAATTGCCTTCACCTGCAAACTCCCTGAGCACCTGCATGAGCGAGGTATTGTCAAGACCAGACAGAAGGACAGATAAGAAAGATAGATGGAGGTGGTGGAATAGAAGCAGCTGGAAAAGTTAGGTTTGCCCACAGTTGGATAGATTTGAAATCTTCCTTAGCATTCATTTTCTTACTTGACTTGCCATGGCAATGGTTCTATCTTTTAACTGTCGGGGTAAAAAAAAAAAAGAAAAGCTGTAAAATTAAAGGTCATAAAAGAAATGTGGAATGATAATTGGAATTATTCAGGTAATGGATTAAAACGAGTACAAGTACCATGATCTAAATCTGAATAGTGGGGGAGGGGGAAGAGGGGAGCAAACTAATAGAACTTGGAATTGGTTTTCAAATAATACTAAAAATTATTACCAGTAAAATTTACAAGCGCTGTAGATCACGCTCAGTGCCGCCTTATTTGTAACAGAAATATCCAATTCCAAAATGAATTGGTCTGTGCTAAAACTAACTCTTGCTGATGGTGGCAAGTTGTTAATTAAATGACACTTTTGTGCTGCTCATTTTGAAAGTCTCTGGAAAGATAACCTGAAGTTCTCAGCTTCTGAAACGAGTGGGGAGAGGTGAGCAAGCACGGAATTTTGAAGACTTCAGGGAAAGAAAACACATTCCCTCCCGGGATGCATTCACCATGGTAGGATTTTATCGCACAGCCAACACCGAACAGGGGTTAGATGTTAAGATGGGAAATAAATGGAAGTAGTAGGGACGGTGTTCACAATCCAGAGTTACATGGGCATCTTGCAGAGAAAGTTATGTTAGCAGAGCTATTTTGTACGTAGTTCACAGAAGCTCCTGATTGCTTGGAGGATGGTCCACCTGAGTGCCTATGGACCAGGTTTCCTGGTGCCCAAATCACCTGCTTCAGTAAGTCATGCCATGGATTATTCTATCTATGATTTCCACTGGACACCTGTGTTTGACTTGATAAATCTGTGGCTTCACGAATATGAAAGCTCCTAATGATCTTTATCCATGTTCTCTTATGGTGGGACTGGGTGGTAAGTTTCACAGAGGAGATCCAGAAGGTAGAGCTATGTCATGCACAGAATGTGGCTAAAAAGAGACGAGCCTGTCTTTAAAGTTTTAGCTCAGCATCCTGTATGTCTCCACAGCATCTATCATAGAATCATAGAACGGTTTGTATTGGAAGGGACGTTAAATATCCAGATCCAATCCCCTTGCCATGGGCAGGGACACCTTCCGCTGGAACAGGTTGTTAAAAGCCCCATCCAGCCTGGCCTTGAACACTTCCGGGGCTGGGCATCCATGACTTCTCTGGGCAACCTGTGCCAGTGCCTCACCACCCTCACAGAAAAAAATTTCTTCTGCCTATCTAGTCTAAATCTGGTCTCTTTCAACTTGAAACCATTTCCCCTCATCCTATCCCTGGACTCCTTGATAAAGAGCCCTTCCCCAGCTTTTCTGTAGCCCCCTTTCAGTACTGGAAGGCTGCTCTAAAATCTCCCCAGTGCCTTCTCTTTTCCAGGCTGAACAATCCCAATTCTCTCAGCCTGTCCTTGTATGGAAATTCCTCCAGCCCTTGGACCATCTTTGTTACCTTCTCTGGACTCACTCCAAGAGATCCATGCCCTTCCTGTGCTGAGGACTCCAGAAATGAAAGCAGTAAATGCTCCAGGTGAGATCTCATGAGGAGAGTAGAGGGGGAGAATCACCTCCTTCTCCCTGCTGGTTACACTTCTTTGGATGCAGCCCCAGACACAGTTGGCATTCTGGGCTGCAAGCGCACACTGCTGGCTCATGTGGGGCTTCCCATCCATCAGCAACCCAAGTTCTCCTCAGGGCTGTTCACAATCCATTCTGCACCCAGCCTGTATTCGTGGATTGCTGCTGCCCTGGTGTAGGACCTTGCACTTGGCTTTGATGAACTTCATGAGTTTTGCATAGGCCCACATCTCAAGCCTGTCACGGTCTCTCTGGATGGGAAGTACACTTCTAGCCCCAACTTGTTCATAATCTTCTTTCCTCAGCAGGAATCTCTTACAGCCAAAATAACCCAAACTCTTACAGGGATGGCTATAGCCTTTTTTTCCACACCTGTAGCTCTGCTTACTCACCTATGATCTGAAGGATTCCCTTATATCTGGATAAAAACCAGATACTAAAATCACCTTTGCCATAAAGCATCTTCCCTGTGAGGTCAGTGAAGACATGCCCATTTCCACCAGAATAAATACTAGCCCAAAGGACAGTTTGGTTCCCTGTCAGCAGCTGAAACCCAGCCCGAGGCACGAGGCAAGTGGAAACTATTGTCCTTCAGAGATCTGTTCTCCCATTCAAGCTGCCACGCTGGAACAGTGTGACTGGCCCTAGCAGGTGACATTACAACTGTCATCCACCAAAACAGATCCAGCCCAAGGTTTTCTTATTGACTTTTTTTTCCTTATGCTCTTCTGCTCCTTGGGTCTCAAATGGCTGCCAAACTTTTCATTTACATGCTGATCCTGATGTCCTTCCCTGGCTCTGTTCTCTGCAGCGTTCACAGAGAAGTGAAATGTAGCTGCAGTGTTTCAGCTTACTCTTGGAGCAGCTTGTTCCTCGCTTACAGGCAATATACCTTTCACTTTGACAATCTTATCTCTTACAGCCTTCATTTATTTATTTTGTCCAATGAGGAAATTTACTTTTATACTTGTTTTGGTTTGGAGATCTTTGCAAAGGGGTTGGTTTTAGCAATGGCTCAAGAGGAGCTTTGCTAGGAAAATAGAGAAGATACCAGCTAGGGCAACTGTCTCTCCATCTTCTATGCCATCTACTAGACAATAAAACCTGTCTAATCCATGCTCTCTTTGGCTCCGATTTTACTCAAAGGTGTAACATCAGACTTTCCATATTCCTCTATACATGGCAGAGGAAGACAAAATTAGAGACCACTTAAGCAAATAGGATTTACAAAGAATCAGAGAATCATTTAGGTTGGAAAAGACCATTAAGATTATGAAGTCGAAACTTAAACCTAACACTGCCAATTTGCCACTAAACTGTGTCACTAAGCACCACAGGTACCCCTTTTTTTAAATATCTGCAGGGCTGGTGACTCAACCATTTTGCTGGACAGCCTGTTCTAGTGCCTGACAATCCTTTTGGTGAAGAAATATTTCCTAATAGCAAGTCTAAACCTTCCCTGGTTCAGCCTGAGGCCATTTCCTCTATTTCTATCAATTGAAAGTGCTGAGCAACTTCCCCAATGTCATGGTGAGCCCACTCTCTAGCATATATATGTTCAAGGCAAAATATTTTCTGATACTTGGATAAAGGAAAACTTCACAACCAGCTTAAGGAAAGGCAAAAAGGAAGATCCAGAAGCTACAGGACAGTTGTTTTACCCTCAGCCTACAGAAAGGCTACAGAGAAATTCTTCTGGATACTATGGAAACAGGAAAGATAAAATTATCTATGAACAGCCAGAATTAAATTATCAAGAGCATGTAATAGATAATCAACATGATTTCCTTCTGTAGAGATTCAACTACATCCAAGAAAACAGAGAAAGGTAGGTATCATTTACCTTGACTTTAACAAGGGTTTCAACAGTCTCTCATAGTACTCTTGTAGATATATTGGAGATATATAGAGTAGATAAATGGACTAAGAGGCTGGGAGAACACTGACAGGGCCACTGGGCTCTAAGTGGTCAGCTCTATGAAATCCACATGCTGTTCAGTTAGATTCTATTTCAGTAAATCACACTTGGGTTACCACATCAAGTGTGGGATTTCCCAGTACATATGTACATAGTTGTCCAGTGG
This sequence comes from Tapera naevia, assembly GCA_033556795.1. Taxonomy (NCBI): domain Eukaryota; kingdom Metazoa; phylum Chordata; class Aves; order Cuculiformes; family Neomorphidae; genus Tapera; species Tapera naevia. Next base: position 1,585,396 of record JAUMJJ010000063.1, read on the forward strand.
AGATCATTGAGATGATCAAGGTGATGGAGCACATGACAGGCATGGAGAGGCTGGGATTGCTGGGTTTGTTCGACATGAAACAGAGAAAATGAAGGGAATATTGCTGTCTTCAGCTGTAGCATAGATGGGACCAGACTCTTCTCCAAAGTTCACAACAAAAGAATATGTTGAAACAACAAAATATTCATTGCGTATTATGAAAAAAATCCCTCATGATAAGGGTCGACAAACATTGGAATGGATTCAAAACAATGTTGTAAAATGTACTTTTTTTTGAAGTTTCAATGCTCAGCTGCATAAGCTCACAATTGAAATCCCAAAGGTAGCCTTGATGTCAAGTATATACACAAAATGTTCTTCCAAGATTTAATTCCAGAATAGTGGTAGTCTTTTCATTTCATTGAGATTTTCAGTTTCCGAGACCACTGCATCCTAAAAATTGCATGGTTGCAAAATTTCATTCATCTAGGAAAAAAACAAACCAAACCAAAACAAAAAATCGAACCCGAGACACCAAAACAAAACAAAAAAAGAGAGAATATCCAACTTCCTATGTGTGGAGCAGGGTGACAGTCACACATGCAAGTTTGTGCATAAGGATTTGATCTCCAAAACTGAAACAACCACATTCAAAGATTATCCAAGGTGCAGAAGACATTTGAGAGGGATTATGTATTCTAGTGGCTGGAGAACATAAGAGATATTTGTCCCAAATGTTTTCAGCTCCCTAAGAAAGAAAATAGGTAAGAAAGTGTCTGTGGGATGATGAAACACATGAAACTGTGCTATCCTGGGTATCATCTACCAGCTGCATATCAAAGAGGGGAAGAATCCCTCTGCATTTTTCCAGCTTCAAGAAGTAACCAACCAGTTTGATTTTGGCTCAGGCCATGTAGCTTTAGATATCTACAGAATAGAGGCTGATCATGTCACAGCAAGTTGTCTTTATAATTAATGGAGAGATATGGGCATTTTGAAAGAGTGAGTCACCTGACCTTTTTTATAAGAATCAGGATCAGATGAATCATGTCCTGAACTCCACTGTCTCTGTTGACTAGCTCTCCATTTACTGACTCAATTTATTCCCTATTTGTTTGTCAAAGATGTTTGTTTAATCAGATGTATTCCAACCCAGGAAATATAAGAAATTACCTCTTTATACCTCCCATTTTATGCTCCTACTCTAAGTGCTCATGAGCACCCGCTGTTACAGACAGGGTAGGAGGGCTGATGGACAGGTTGATCCACTGGAGTTGGTCTTACAGACATCTTTAAATGATGATCCTTCACCAAGTTCTCTAACATATAGGCTAGAAATCTGACATTATGCCAATGGAGTGTGACTGGAGGAAAGACAATGCCAGCTTTGTACAGAAGCAGAGACAAGTACCCCAGTTTCCATTTCCACAATCACCCTCTATCAATGCAAATCAAATTGAGAAACAGACTGCCAACAGCCTATCAAAGACGTCTCCAACAATAGCAGTCAATTTCCCACATGGTGATCGCACTAAACTATCTCTGCTTGCTTTTCTCAATGGCACGAGCATAACAAAGCCACCTGTCCTGGAAGGCTTTACTGTAATTAGGATAAATCTTCTGGGAATCTGCTACCCATTGTCATTAAAGAATCTGAGCCTCAAGGTCCAAGCTGTTGGCAGCAGGGACATGGGATCTTCCACCATTTGGAAGAATCCCATGTGGGAATCCCCACTTCAGATGGCCCTACAAGGCTACTTCGACCTCCAAAGTAGGCCTGGAAAGATCTTAGTGTATTTTCTAATGGCTGCCATTCCTCATCCTTCAGATGTCTTCCCCCTTCCCATGACACACACTTCTTGACTGAGCAGCTGAAGACCAAGAGGAATCCATGAGATGCCAGGATCCAGCTCATAGCTGAAGACTTCTTGGGTTGTGGGACTGGGAAGGGAGAAGGGGGCAAGTTCATTTATCAATAGGCTACACTATGATTATTCTGTTGCTGGAACGAGTCCTGCCTTTCTACTGAGAGCCTCATGCACAGAAGTGTGAGGGAAACAAAGGCACCATAAAATGCACCACTTTATGAGTGGCAAGCAGCAGGGGATGGACCAAAAGGGTGAAAGAAATTACAGCATGAAAAATGGCTTTCTTTGGTAGAATTACAAAATTATTGGGTGAAAGGAAATTTGCAGATTTAATATTCCAGTTAATGATGTGGCATTTGAAAAAGTCTCTCACAAAGTACAGCTCATGATATTAATTGACATTGTCTCTGAGAGGACTGCTGGGTTTAAAATTGGTGGATGCATAGAAACAAAGAATAACCTTTATCCAGACTAGTGTGTACCTGCAGAACGCTCTCAATAAATTTTAATTTTTGGAAAAAAGCATTAGTAACGTCTTTGATTAAGCACTAAAGAACAGGAGTTTATTTTGCTTATTTTCTTTAAACCAGGACACAGAAATATCAAACTTTCATGAATCTAAAGTAATTCACTGTGCACAGTGCTTGTGACATTTACCCTCTCTAGACTGAGGCAACAGTTAAAGCAGAAGACTGATAGAGAGCTGCAACTCCGGTCCCATTAGCTCTAGGGAGAGAAAGAGATACCACACCCAAGTGGTTGAAGTGAACAAAATTTCTCATTTGAAATCCCAAATACTGAATTCCACACACAGAGTCAAAACCAGACTGTCCAGCAGGTCAGCCAACCATACACTCCAATTCTCAGTATACTGAAGAGGCCATAAGTAATACAGTCCCCACACGAACCTCAATAAATATGTCCTAAAAACTCTTCCCTCCAGAAGGGCATTATTGTTAACCCTCCTATACCGAGGGAGAAATAGTTCAAAGAGAATAATTCCCTTGTGCAAACACATCCAGAAGATAAATGAGAAGGTCAAACCCCAGATCTGAGGAATCCAGTGCCTTAATAGCATTGTGTCCTACTTTAGGATACAAGGTACGCGTGAGTCACAAGGAGGTGTCCCTTGGATCACATTGCAGATCAATGTCAGATCAATCTGCTTAACAGCCTTATTAGCAATATGGAAGAAAGAGGTCGGAGAATCCTAATGGCCACTGTGGACTGGAGACTGGCACAGAAATCTGTAAGGACATCACACACAAGAAAGGAAACAAAAAAAATGGGTTTAATTTGTCAGGGACTGAAGTCCTGTCAGGAAGAGTGCTAGTGGGGAAGATACGTAGAAAAAAAACGTCCCTGGTTCTCTGAACAGAGAAGAAGAAGAATTACAGGTGAGGTGTTGAGCTCATGTGAAAGAAGAGCAGGGTGTCTCTGCAAAGCCTCACCAGAACTTCCACTGGGAAAAGACTGCAGGAAAGACTGCAGAGTTGGGAGTCGAGATAAATTTTAAATGCAGGACAAGTTAGGTAACAATCTATTATTTTTCCCCAGTGACATAGGATTGTAAAAGTCAGTGCTATTGTGCTAGATGTTTGGTAAAACACAATATGCCTCACATTTCAGAAGCCTGAAAATGCTGATTAGAAATTCAAAAGCAATGTAATAACTTGTGATGAAAAAGGATAGTGATAACAACTGAGATGAATAATGACATCTGAAGTGCTGGGAAGCCATACAGAAAAAAAATGAAGGCCTCAATTAAAAGGCCATACACTTTGGGATAGAAAGAAAAACATAGCAACAATATTGGACCCAGAGCTAAATAGAGACGGACTGCTTGTAATGTCTAAGGAAAAGTGTGCAGTAACTATTTCTTTTTATCCCTTTGGTATAACAATAATGGGGGAAAATTAATATCACCTTTGGGTGTCAAAGGCTTTTGCAGTCATTCAGAAACCAAGAGCATTGTAATGCATATCTAGTGATAGAAATACACTGAACGTTCAGGCAAAGTGACTTATAGCCTGAAATTCTGAAAGATAGGGCAAATGACTGTATCACCTTTTCGGGTCAGCTTTTTAGATATCTTTAAATGTGAGAGAAAATACAAAATGCATGGAAGTGTAGATGTCATATGTCTGCTGAACTGGAATTAAACTGGTTTGGTGCTGCATTGTGTGTTATTCTGACATTACTAGAGGGCAGTAAAGCTTCCCAAGGCATTTCTTAACACGAAGGGTGATGGAGCACTGGAACAGGCAACCCAGGTAAGCAGTCATGGCCCCAAGCCTGACAATATTCAAGAAACATTTGGACAATACCCTCAGACACATGGTGTGAATGTTGGATTCTCCTATACAGAGACAGGAGTTGGACTCAATAATCTTTGTGGGTCCCTTCCAACTCAGGACATTCTGAAATTCTATGATTCTGTAGTTTGATTTAGTAGTGATGACAAAATTCATGGTTGGAGATATTGACAAAGCACATGATAAATACTTTAAATAGCTAAATTATTACTCTTCAGTGGGGAAAAGAGGTATTTCTTCTGGGATACAGAGGGATGATTTCTATTCCTGATTGAAACAGTGTGTGCACCAACAACAGCATAATAAAAACATTGACCTGAGTCAGTGAACGGTGGCATGTCCAGTCCTGGAGAGATCTACCTTCATTGCTGGATGAGCCAATGACTTTCCAATGCAATGCTGTGGCAAAAAGACTTAATTCAGTCCTTGGTTTTACAGAGTGTTGAATGTGAATAAAACTTCTATTGATGTCCCCTCCTTCTCACTTCTCCTTTTTTTATTATTTATTTTTTTGTCCTCATAGAAAGAGAAATACATAAAAGCAGAAAGAGGGAAAGGATAGAAAAACTGTGAATTGAACGCTGATGGATTTTTCAAAAGGCTTCTCCAGATATCACTAAAACCAGGAAAATTTGAACATTACAAACAATGAGTTTTTTAGTTTCTTTGATGAAAAAAAAAAGGCATTTTTATCTAAAAGAAAATTTTAGAAGAAAAGATCCAAATAGCTCTACTTAGGACTCTGGAAGCAAAACTGAACTTAATGCCAAGTAAGGCTCTGTAGAAAGTCAATGAGGCACCAAAAGACTTTATAATTGCCCCATTAGCCTTCTTTCATCTTTTACATCTATGATACAATCAACAGAGGCACCCTGAGAGTCTGAGAGAAAGGGTTTTTACTCTCTTGCAAGATGATGCTATCAAGTAGCTATAGTACAAGCTATCCAATTTGTACTTAACTATCCCAGCCCAGTTAATTTCTGCTGCAATGGGACAGACAGCAGCCTGAAAGGAATTTATCATTTCTTTCCTTACAGCCAGAAAAATACAGGAACAAAGGGTGCAGAGTCACTGCCAAGGAGTTGCATGGTTGTCATTTAAACTGTAATTCACCCAGAGCTGATGAAGAAGCATCACCCTTGCTGGGCTTGGAGTTGCAGGATTAATGGAGCTAAGAGGAGCAAAAGCTTTTTACATGCAATTCAGGAAATGTCTAGACTTTGTGAGAAACCTGTTAAATTAGAGTGGCAGGATGTTGGGAACAGGGAAGCTCTTCTCGCTCTTGGCAAGAGGATCCGTTGGTGGAGGGAGGGACGCAGTAGGATTGATTGCTGGGGGATGTCTGGTTCTTGCAATTGGGAGAGAGGTGGAGTAGTTGGCAAGGTGAAGCATTATCTGACTCAGGACTTCTGCCACTAAACAAAGGTGGGGAATGGCTTGAGGGGAAATAATTTTGGGGCATCTTATGAAATTGTAACCCTGTGGCAAAACTGTTGTTGACCGTAGCAAAAGCTGAGGAGGGAGGAAGAAGAACTGGTAAGGTTGATTGGTCAGAGAAATCTTTGTAGGGTTTCCTTTCAACAGGCATCCATCCCACTTTATCTTGATTTCTGTTCAAGTTTTCCCCAGCTGAGGCTTTCTAACATGAAAACAAATCACCAAAAGCCAGCTAAACCAAGGTGCTGGCAAGTATCTTTGTCCCATGGTCATATTCTCTTTAACTCTATTTAAGACAGTATGTATAATAACCTTCTAAATGGCCAAGAATTTCCACTATTTCAGCCTGTGCTTGATACTTGGAATCCCTTGCTGTTTCCTCTCAACTCTGCTTAGTTCACAGCCTTGTGATATTATCTTGATTCTTGTACTAGCTCCAAATCTTCAGTTTATCAGAATTTGTTATGTCAGACAATTACAGTTGTTTTCCTAAGACAGGGTAATGGGTCTTGTGAGCAGGAGAGAAGCAGCAGAGTTTACATCCTGACATTAGAAAGGCTCTGGTCAGTGTTTCATATGAGGTTTTCCTAACCAAGATATGGAAGCATGGTGCAGATGAACATGAAAACCTGGATAACTGCAGAGCATTACCGGGTGGCACACTGTCAAAATGAACACATGCATCTATACGAACATGTAGGAGCCTGCTTGGATATATATGAAGGAGCATAGCTTACAAGACACACACTCATCTTTGCCCAAGGCTACCTATCCAATTTTTTGAGCCTTAGCAAGATATCTCACCCAGAGATGTTTTTGAGCATCACACTCAAAAAATGTGGACATTTGGCAAAAGCTGGTTAAGGAAGAGCATGGAGAAGAGTGAAATGCCAGAAAACTGGCTTCACGTTTTCTTTGCCTTGTGATGCATGGCCTTCTGGCAGTGTTACCTTGCTGTGAAAACACCACTGTTGCCATATCTTTCATGAAGAATTTAGCCCTGCTTTAAGAAGGAAGTACTTATGTCAAAAAGAGTTTGATTCGGACACATTTTCTGAGTCCTTCAAAGGTGGACATCACCAAGGGAAATCTCTAAAGACACGTTTTTAGAATCAAGAAGATGAGGGATATCCTGGAATATCAGACCTCCAATCTCAGAAACTGCTCTTCAGGCTTGGTTCTGCACAGACAAAAGGAGAGGTAAGATTAAGCCTAATAAAGACCACCTAAAAAAGAAAATATGTTTTACAGTCCTATTTTTTCAAATATTTTTAACTGAATACTTAGCCAGCATGCATTGTCCCCAAAGCAAGAGGCCCAAAATTGCAAGTAAAGAAGTCAGATAATTAGGTAGAAGCTTTACAGGAAAAAACTGACATTCTTCTGACATGGGACAAATATTCTGGAGATAAAACAGCAGTGGCTCTGTAGTTGCAGTATCTCCTTCCTCTGGGGAAAGGAAAATGAAGTGAGATAGAAGAAGGTGGAGAGGGGATTTAGTGTTCTGGTTGGGGATGGTAGTCCAAGAAATGCAGAAATTCTGGCTGGCAATCATAGAGAGAATAAAGTTTGAGGGCCTGACAGGCCCGTATAGTCTGATATACTAAAGGAAATAGGTCATTTCCTAAACCTTTTATAGAAGAGAGCAGGGACTGGGACTCCTTCTTCTCCATCTGCTCTCATTCTACCCCGACTCTTTTAATTCTCTTTATCTATAATATTAATAATCCTAAAGGTATTTTTAGTGGGTTCCCTAGGAGATATATCTCTTCCACTCTATGTGTTTCCTTGACTATCAATAGTTGAATATCCTGATATCATGATTACCTGCTAAAAATTATTTAAGTACCTTTAATATAGTTTCCCACTAAAAATATCCAATAAAATTTGTTTTTGAAATTGCTTCCATCCTGTGAAAGTGTCTGTGAGAGAAAATAGCTTTTAAAATATCATTTGTTGCTGTTAAATCTTCAAATTAACTGCAAGCTTAATGAGAATTATTGCTCCAGACAATCCCATATGATATCTTCCAAACTTTTATCTGTTGCTATTTGCCAGCAATGATCGCCTTTCATAAATCAGAATGCAGAACCATTCATTAGTTTTAAGTGTGAAAGCTCATTTTCCCATTTGTTTACCAAAAAAAAAAAGTAAAGAAAAGCCTGTTTTTACTTAATAGGCATTTATTCATCCAAGTGTTCAAATCTCTGCTCTTCTTTGCAGTTTTCTCAATATAACTAACAGCTATACATTAGGTGCATATTTTGTCATTTTGCTGCTACCTATTATTTTTTCAGACCACATGCACCCTTTTTCTTGAAACCTATCCCTTGTTAACACAGTGCTCACAACTAGGCATAATCATCTGACTTCATTCCTATAAGCATTTTTGAGTCCATGACAGCACTGCAGGATTTTGCCCATGGCCACACATTTCCTTAATAGTCTCATGTACAACATTATATTAAGACTTTTTCTCAGATCTAAATAAATCCACCAGGGCTTCATCTCATAGTCTTTTGCAATGGATTCTCATTGATTATTAAGATATGATTTTCCCCTCCAGAGGAGACTCCACATTGCTTATTTTCTCTATTGCACTGCTGCAACTAATTTGCCTTCTGCGGAAATCATACCTTCCTGCGCAGCCTGTCCCAGACTCATTTAATATCTTTATAAAGCTACATCTTGGTACTGAAGGTGCATGTTTCTATGCCAAAATAACTATAATTAGTAATTCCAGCAGCAAATTGGAATCCAGAAATAATCTTCCAGTACACACTGCATGAAAAAAAAAGGGTATTGCATAACATTGCTATTATACTAATTCATGGCATTCAGACCGTGGTAGAATCCAGACACTATATCAACACACTGCTAAAGGACAAACCCTTCCCCAAACAGACTAATGCTGTACTGGTTTTATCATATTGCTGAACATCAATTATGCTACAGCTGCTCTCTCCACAAAGGTAATAATTTTGTTCTTTCCAGACACGGTCTCCAGCAACCTTCTCAATTCTAAAGTAAAGAGTCTTTAGAAGACTGATCTGATTCCAGATTATCATGGGTCTGAAGACGCAATGATGTTGCACTTTTAAGACGTGGCATAAAGAGCAGTGTAAAATAGCACCAAAACTTGTTCTCCAGGAAGAAATTGTCTTTGCAACTCTCCCAACTCCCTTTGGGAAAACTTTCTTCACCAGATATTTTCGGGGCATGCAAAAACTTTCAGGAGAAGAAAGAGGGGATAGGTAGAGCAGAGAAGATAAGAGATCAGTGATATAAACTGAAGCTACAAGGTGCCCCTAGCCCTGCATAAACGATGTCCTGAATCAGCCAAAGCGTTCTGTCTGGCTTCAGCAAAAGCAGCACTTTCAAGAGATGCTTTGTTTACCTATTTCTTGACCAGAGAGAAATCCGACAGTTCAGAGCAATAGTTCAAATTAACAAGTGTCTGTGTCCTCACTCTGCAGGAGAGGCAACAAGCAGGCAGTGAATTTATGTGCTAGTGAAAATCACCGTATTATTTTCAGCAGTAAATTAAACTCTGCGGACTAACAAGCACTCACACACCTTGTCTCAGAGACACCAATGCACCATATTTTGGAGTGTGTGCATATCAATATTGAAATGTTTGCATAAGAACACATACAAGCCCTGAGAAATGCATTCACAAGGTCATGTACAGGTAATGATAAACCCAGGGATAAAGGGACAAATCAGTAATGCAAAAACTTGGACAGCAGCTGCATGGCTGTGGGGAAACTTCTTTTTCTAATAGTAATAACTGGGTCAATGACTTCCTCAAAAACACAGGATTCATTCAAACACAGGGGAGTTTATCATAGAATCATAGGATCATAGAATGGTTTGGGTTGGAAGAGACCTTAAAAATCATTCAGTTCCAAGCCCCCTCCCATGGACTAGGATACCTTCCACTAGATCAGGTTGCTCTAAGCCTCATCCAGCCTGGTCTTGAACACCTTCAGGGATGGAGCATTCACAACTTCTCTGGGCAACTTGTGCCAGTGCATCAACACCCCCACAGGAAAGAATTTCTTCCTATTATGTAATCTAAATCTCCTCTCTTTCATCTTAAAACTAGTACCCTTCTTCCTATCCCTCCACACCCTGATAAAGAGCCTCTCCCAATCTTTCCTCTAGGCCCTCTTTAAGTACTGGAAGTCTGCTATAAGGTTTCTGCAGAGCCTTCTCTTCTCTAGGCTTGAACAACTCAACTCTCTCAGCCTGTCCTCCTAGGGGAAGTGCTTCAGCCCACTGATCATCCATGTCCTTTCTCTGCTGAGGAATTTTCTGAGGAAGCTTTTTTTTCAAGAAAGTTGTTATTTATTTATTCTAATAACTGGTCAGGCTCATTCCTTCAAATGCCTTCTTGATTACTGATATGCTAGGTTAGAAACAAACCGATGCTCATCTATGGACAGCACTGGCTGAGATAACTCCTTCAACCCACATAATTAAAAGAACTGCTTTTTTTCTTTAAGAACATAAGGCTTAGATCTGTGGTCCTTTCAATATGTTCCCACCTGTCAGCTGGGCTGTGGAAATTATAAGTCTATGTTCACTATGGTTTGAGATAAATCAATGTAAATCCCAGTGGCATTGGGCTAGGAACACACATAAAAACGGTTACTGCAGCTGAGGTCATAGGCTGACTTTTCCCTTGGACCTCAGGACCAGACCTGCATAGGCATCTCTTCTGTATCTGTGGCTACAACTCAGAGAGAGTTGTAGGAGATGCTGAAATGGGACTCAATAAAGGAATTGATAATTGTACCGGGTCCTCACCAGCTCAGTTAATTCAACAAAAAGCAAAACAGTCCAAATGAGTTGGTAGCTACAGAAGGGCATATTAGCATCAATGCGCTGGCTTTAACAGCATTGCTTTGTTTTGCACCAAAATAGCTTGTCTACATATGGTAGAGATCATCCTAATGATTTATCTGTCTCATTGACTTCCCAGTTCCACAGCTGATGAAGACATGGGGAGGAAGTTCATGTAAGCACCAGAAAGAGGCCAACTGGGTTTTCATGGCCCCATGCTACTTTATCCAATTACAGTCACCCATGTGAGGGCATCCCACTGAGACCTCACCCTTGGATTCACTCTTCTTAATGACATTCAATCATTTTGTGCTGAAGACAGTCATTTTCATAGTTGCTTGCATAATAAATTCACAGAGTTACATGCTCACTGGTTCTCTAATTATACCCCATTCCTGCAAAATAAAATGATTAAACTGAGTTTATACGGAAAAAATTGCATCAGCAGTTTTGTTTTACTGACAAAGTTTGAACGTATTTGGAGTTTTCGATATTTTCTTTTGCAAATTGAAAGATCACTGTATTTAAATGTTAAAAAATAGGACATTATTGAGCCAATGGATCTTTGTCCATTGAGTTTGGGTGATATTCTATATTCCACTCCTTGTCTAAAATGATCTCAGTGACCTTGGGAAAATTAATCTGCATCGAGTTTGAAGTTTATGCTACACAGAGGTAGCAGAACCTATTTGGACTAAATGAGTTTCAGACCTGGAGGCCACATAGCTCCTGTAGCAAAAACAAAATTATTCAGTAAACATCTGGCAGATAATGGAACACGAATTATTCATCTATATTTAGTCCAATGACACATTTCAACATAACCCAAACCTAGTAAATGTTCATGTTTGTGAGGTTACTACAGAAGTTAATCTTGGAAGCTCTGGAGGAGGTGGTGGAAACCATCAGACCTATGATCACAGTGATCATGGCTCATACTATTTTGGGTATCCTATGATGAGCATCGCAACTAACTGTTGGCTCAAAGGTTTCTTGAGCATCTTTGGTTGTCACACATCATTGAAATTGCCCGTATTTTGTTGGTTCCACAGTGGGTGATATAGGCTGAGGATGTAATTCGGAGTGTAAAGGCACTGGAATCAGTCATTCCAGGTGCTGGTTGTGCTAACTAATGGCAAGACATAAGAAAAACGTGGCTCAGAGCCTCAATCCAGTTGAACACAGAAAAAAAAAATGCGAGGGACAGGCATAAACCATAGAGCTTGATTTGAGGGGGCTCTCCTAGCCTTCCTAATACATTCCCCAACGTTATACTCCCCTTCTGTAAATTACCCCAAAGACCTCCAGCATTGCTGAGTACAGGAACTTCAAGATCTAGGACATCTTGTCACATCCAGAATGAGTGCAACAGGAAGGGAGAAACATGCCCTTATTACCATGCTATGGTCCTCTAACGAGCCTTTTTCTTTGCCCATATGTCCTACAGGGGAACCTTTTCAGTTAATCATTTGTGTACACAAGCAAGAAACCAGGAACAAAGAAGATGGATGTTTTATTTACAGGTCTTTCTTGCATAAAAAATTGATAGGCTTTCCTTTCCAACATGAAAATTCTGGCTTAAAACACCACTGCAATCAATATGAGAGGTTTTTCCAGACACAAGCTATAGATGTTGACACAGTATCTACTGCAGTTAAGGAAGACATTTTCAAAATACCTTGAAATTAACTCACTTGGGTACAGCCAGGAGTGTGTCTGTTGTATCAAGGAGCTCAGTGTGGGTTTAATCACCTAGGACCAATTTAGTTTTTCCAACAAGTGTCACTGCATCTGTTGCAATTTCTGTATCTGAGCAGACCACAGACCAGGTACACTGCTCTGCAGAGGTATGTCTGAACAAATAAAGGCAGAGATGAGATGACTAATGTCCTAAGAACCCCTAGCTCTAGTGACTCACTCTTCCTTGACCATAAAGGGAGCCAGCAGTGATGGCCTCTGATATTGGTATTTCCAGTAGAGACACCATGCTTAGTCATGCAAGTCCTGCCCTAAGCAACCCCAACTCATTTAACCCATCTTCTTTTCACACCCACACAGAATATATTTGCAGTTATACAACCATTTGGCTTCTCTCAACCTTGGCTTTTGCATGATTATTATGGTAGACATTAAAGGGGGAAAAAAATCTCTCTCCTACTCCTGCTGTCAGAGCATTTCATAATTTAGTAGAGTCCCCATGAGTTGAGGACTTACCCTGGTTGTGATGCAGGGCAGCTTAGATCAGGCACTGTCTGAGAGAGCTTGAGTTGTTCAATCTGCATTCACATCCATCTTGTATGGTCTCAGTGAGCGTAGACAAAGGTCAATAGGTTTGATATAATCTAGGTAAACAAGTAAAGCAGTAGGAGTTTGTCTTCTGGAAGGATCTGCTGTGGGTACATCACCTTGGGCTGAAGATGCTAGTGGTTGCAATGGCACAATGGTTTTCATGTCCCCTCTGTGTCTCATTGCAGATCTCCTTCCTAAATGTCATACCTCCAGCTCCTTCATTTTTAAGGCCCTACTGGAAAGCTCCTTAGCGCTTGTGGGCATGTCAATAAATGAACAAAGTTAATTGTGATCATTACTGTGCAGATATAGGATCTATGCCATCACTGTTTGTTTCCTACTGCTGGCTTCTGTCACCCCCCCATCCCTCATCTTTGTTGCCTTTTGACATTGTAAATTCTTCACAGCACAGAACTTGCTCTCTAATTTGTCTGTTAAATGTCTAGTCTACAAATTAGTCCCAGCCATCCTCATTAACAATAGCTTGTACTTATTCCTTCATAAACTGATGGATGAAAAGCTCTATAAAAGTGCCAAAAAAATATTATTTCCCCCAAGAGAAGGGTTTGCAATGTCATTGCTCAAAGTAAGCCAGCAGACTTTCCCTTCTAACTGAAATCCACCACAGCACAACTCTGTCGCCAGAAGCATATCTTGTTTCCTCTCTCTTTTTTTTTTAATTTTGCTTTATCTTCTGATTGATTGGTTTATGAAATTAAAGGAGATTATCATTTTAACTCTTTGGTTTTAGAGCCACAAGCAACAAAAGCCACTAGCACTGCCATCTGCAAATTACAAGAGACATAAAACAGTGTAAAAGAAAGGAAAAATAAGTGTTTTCCACTTAGCAATATATTTCAGCAGAAGATTAATTTGCTGCCTGACACTTGATGCTTATTGTTTGCAAACTCCAGATCTGCAACTGCTTATCAAGCTGAAAAGCATCATCTAATCAAAGAAGGGACAATCTAACAAGAAAGCACTCACATATATCTTCCTTTCAGGTTATCCATGCACACGCATGCTAAATGTGTTGAAAGAACAGAGGTTCACTAACCAGGTACATGTCTGTATCTATAACAGTAGACTCCTAGGGAAGCTGGCAGCCTGTGGCTTAGATGGGAACACTCTGTGCTGGGTTAGGAATTGGCTGGATGGCCGAGCCCAAAGAGTGGTGGTGAATGGTGTTTCATCCAGTTGGCGGCCGGTCACCAGTGGTGTCCCCCAGGGATCGGTATTGAGTCAAGTCCTGTTTACTATCTTTATTGATGATCTGGATGAGGGGATTGAGTCCATCATCAGCAAGTTTGCAGATGATACCAAGCTGGGAGGAAGGGTTGATCTGCTAGAGGGTAGGATGGCCCTACAGAGGGACCTGGACAGACTGGAGAGATGGGCCGATTCTAATGGGATGATGTTTAATAAGTCCAAATGTTGGGTACTTCATTTTGGACACAATAATCTCATGCATAGCTATAGACTGGGGATAGAGTGGCTGGAGAGGAGTCAAGCAGAAAGGGACCTGGGAGTGCTGGTTGACAGGAAGCTCAACATGAGCCAGCAGTGTACCCAGGTGGCCAAGAAGGCCAATGGCATTCTGGCCTGCATCAGGAATAGTGTGGCGAGCAGGACCAGAGAAGTTATCGTCCCCCTGTACTTGGCACTGGTCAGGCCTCACCTTGAGTACTGTGTCCAGTTCTGGGCCCCCCAGTTTGGGAAAGATGTCAGGATGCTGGAATGTGTTCAGAGGAGGGCAATGAAGATAGTGAAAGGGCTGGAGCACAAGCCCTACGAGGAGCGACTGAGGGAGTTGGGGTTGTTTAGTCTGAAGAAGAGGAGGCTCAGGGGAGACCTCATTGCTCTCTACAACTACCTAAAAGGAGGTTGTAGTCGGGCAGGGGTTGGTCTCTTCTCTCAGATGACCAGTGACAGAACTTGAGGGCATGGACTCAAGCTTCATCAGGGAAAGTTTAGATTTGATATTAGGAAAAAGTTCTTCACTGAAAGTGTGATCGGCCATTGGAATGCGCTGCCCAGGGAGGTGGTGGAGTCGCTGACCCTGAAGGTGTTTAAGGGGAGATTGGATGAGGTACTGAGTGCCATGGTTTAGATGATGGTTGGTGTTAGTGTTGGTGTTGGTGTTGAGTTATAGGTTGGACTGGATGATCTTGGAGGTCCTTTCCAACCTTATGATACTATGATAACAGCCTCCTTGGACAAACTGTGATTCACTGACCTTTATTTCAGTCAAGACAAAGAAGCACTGATGACTTTGCACAAAGACTTGAGACAACATCCAGTCCCTGAGTACAGTTCTGCCAGCTTGCATTCCAGAAAGGGGCAGTCAAGTGAAAATCTAAAAGGGGAGCAAATGAAAAGGCGATCTTTTGGGTCACAAGATGCGATGACTGAGGTGAGAAATCGACAGAGTGGTCCAGAAAATGCTTCTTCTTCCCATAAGATGACATTAAAAGGGTGAACCAGTAGTACAGCCTTGAATACGTTGCATAAAAGGAGGCTGGGTTTTTTTTAAATCTATACTTGTTTGAATAGTAAATCTTTGCTTCACTGGTTCTAAGCCTGTCCAAGCCAACCTGAATGATTATTGTTATTATTAATAGAGCACAAAGTGAGAAAAGAAAGGAGGTTTTATTTAAATAGGTTATTTTTCCTGCAGCTGGCTGTGCTGCAGAGGTCTGGCAACGATTCATATTATGGGCATTACTGATTCCTTAGAGCTTTTCATGGGAGAATCTTACTTTGACATTCTCATCAACTTTTCTCTCCCTTATTTATTGCCCAAAGATTGCATGATGTCCTCTCATAGCAATAATTGCATTTTTTTTAAGCTATCTGTGTAGGTCTATCTTTGTGTTAGGACTTTTCTATGGCATTTCTGCTTCCTACTGTTCAACAATAAATAATTTTTGTGGTTTCAATGAGAATTTTCTCTCCTTTCCTACATAGAAGAGAGGAGTCAGTTGTGACTGCATAAGAATTCATCAGACAAAACTTAAATAAAAGTATATTAAAATAAAATATTGGATCTGATGAAAAAACAATTTCAGTCCATGTCCTGACTGAGAGTAGTTACAGGGGAGTACAAAACCAAGGTAGGCAGACAATGATATTGCCCAGTATCTTAATAACCCTCAAAGGATTTAAATTCCATTTTATTTTTCCTAGAAATAGCACTGTCCTGTAGTAAGGAGAACAATAGCTCAATCACATGTTGCCTGTGAAGAACTTACTCCATTCCTGCCACTGCCTCTACGTTCATCATGATTTTAGCCTGACAAATCTCCTCCCCAAAATGTCTCTTTTCAAGACTGAAGTGTGCACATCTATTCAATCTTTTTCTGTTCTACTGCAGCTGTTCCTTATCATCCTTCTGTCACCTTCTCTGAGCCTTTTTAAGGGCTGTTAGAGCCTTTTGAGAATGGAACACAAGAACTACACACAGTATTCAAGATTCAGGTCCAAAATGCATTTGTTGAGTGCATTATGATGATTTCTGTTTGACTTTCTATTCCCTTCTTAATAATCCCTAACATTCAATTTCCTTTTTAGTTTACTATAGAGCAATGAGCTCATAATTTCATTCAACTGTCCATTATAAGCCCTAAATGTCATTCCTTAGTAGCAATAATCAGCTCAGAGCCCATCACTGTGCATGCAAAGTTAGAACTGTTGTTTTCCTTGTATGCAATACTCATATTTAATGCCACTGAATTTCACCTGATGTTTTATTGCCCAGCCATCCCATACAGTAAGATAATGCCAAAACTCTTCACAGATGGTGTCAGGAAGCTGCAAGTGTGGGACTGATCCACAGGGAAGATGATCTGAAACACAAGGGCAACAGCAAAGCAGGGGGAGACCTCACCAGCACGATGTAGTAGTTTCCCTATATATGAGATTTTAAGGGTAAAATTCACTGCTCCCTTAGAGGGAGAGGTGGAGTTTGATCCTTTCTGGTCCAAACACACCACTCTTTCTTTTTTTTTTTTGGTAGTGCAGCCTTATTTAAAGATGGATGTTTGATTTTTACAGTCCAATTGAGCAGTTTACAGTGTGTCCAGCTGACAGCAATAACTCAGCACTGTGATTTTGCAGGTAATTTCAATAGGAACTGTCTGAAGTACCTGATTACCTCGTGTGTTTCTACAACAGTATCTTAGCAGCTCTGTTTGCACTCCATGTCAGAGCGAGTTGCAGAGAAAATCTGAATGCTCCCAGCTCATTGCCTCAGACAATTTTAAAATCCTTTCATGTAGCCAGATTAAGTTACCTACAAATCTAGTCCCTACAAATCTCATCCCCTGGGATGGGTGATATTAGGATTTTTCAGGCTGGGCCTCAGGAATCCTTGAAGGAAGAACTGTGCATCAGGCCCTCTGATCATGATATCACCAGAAGTTTAGAGAAAGGCTTCACGTGGTGGTAGACCCGTCTGCAAAGCTGGTAGGTGAGATAAACGTGGATTCCAAAACCAAAGCAAAACCAAGCTTTCCTTCATGATCAGCAGCTAGGACAGCAACTCCCAGATCTCCAGAACCTCATCCACAGAGGTCTCTGTGGTTGGTAGAGTAAGTGACACAATTTGGGGGCCAATTTGCACATTGGTGTGGACACAGCTATGCAAGTAATGCAGTGAGAAGCCTTGCAGATTGCATGACATTGAGGAGGCAGCTCAGCCCCGTCAAAGTGCTGCCACTCATTGTAATGAATGGGAGCCTCTCCACACATGACAGCCAGTGGATGCTGACAAGACAGCATGAGCTAAACTGGAGAACAATTGGTTCTCCTGACTTGATAAATGCTTCTTCTCAGATGATCTTAGTTGATGTCAAAAATTCAAAACAGAGTTATGACTGCAGAAATGGGAGGAGGTAGCCGAAAGGTATTGTGTGTACTGTTTGCTCAATGTGAAAGTACTAGAGCTATCTATCAGTCCACTTTTGCAGTCTTTGTGTTGATTGGTTTACCAGGTGGAGCTGTTAACACCGTTTAGCTTCTCTTTTGTGGCGGGATTACAGACTAGTTCTCTACATAGCAGGTCAATGAAAAGCTTTGTTTAACAGGGCATGTGTCACACACTGAAAAAACAACGGTCAGAACATCCTCCATGGAGAAAATGTGCCTGTGAGATCTGCTTCTATAAAAGACTGCATTATGTTCATATTGTTCCCCCTTGAGCAATAATGCAAGATTCACCCCAGGGGAGGGAGAAGAACATTGCCCCAGGATTGCTTAAAGGGATTTGGTAGAACAGGTAGGAAAATTATTCTTGTTATAAGAAAGTGCATATGGAGATGGGCATTTGGCAATGTGCTGAAAGCTGGGTTATTGCAATGCTGTTACTAATGACTACAATACATCATTTGAGCTTGTTGATTTTTCTTTCTTTATTTTCCAGATTATCTGGCTGTTGCTTGTTCTCCACCCATTCTGGAAGTAAACAGAGACCTCATGTGCCTTAGCTGCAAAAAAAAGTTACTTTCAGCAGCAATTAACTTGTGGGATTTTTTACTTTCTGTTTTGGAAATGCCAGTCTTCCAAATTTACCTTTCAATTTTCCTTTATCAATTTTATTTTTTAAATTTTCTTTTGCAATTTTACCTTTATAACATCTCAATGATTTATGAAAACTTTATTTCTACTCTAGAAATAGGGAAAATGGTGGCAAAGAATAGTTGAAATGTCTTGCATAAAATGTCAGTGTAAGTCTTTGAGAGGACTCAGAGGAGATGATTTTATGGAGTCCCAGAGTACTTAACATGACCCAAATGATGGGTTTGGACCAGATTCCAGCAAGAAGGTTTTTTTTCCTACACCTTACTGACATCCCAGGCAGAGGAAGCTTCTGGCATTGCTATGGGAAACTGGCTTTTCTTGACCTTCTCCTACCTTTTGGGGAAATGCTGCAGTGCACTCCCAACTCCAGCCACAAAAGCTGTATGCATTTCTTCATCAGATAAATAGATGAAGACAATGTAGGAAAATCTCGTAGTAAGAGTCAAGATGTCTTGGCAGGACTGTCCAGAGGCCCTGTGTAGAAAAATGTAGAAGATACAGACCTATTTGCTCACCTTTCCTTCTTTACTTTGGAAGTCACCTCCTTTTGTCACACTCAGAAAGGCTTTCATGATTTTGTCAGAGAGCAGCTCCATTTTGAAAGGGCCATGAATCACATCCATCAATCTTTAAGAGAAAAATAATCAACAGATGGTCAAAAATCACGTGGTTCACTCAGATCAGGACATGCAGCAAAAAATGAACTCTCTCTTCCTCTTGGGTTATGCTTCTTTAATGCATTCATATGTTCAACTGCAGCCAGACTAAAAGGAAATGCATGACAAAGCCAATGCTTTGGGTATGGTACCAAAATCAGCCCACAAATCTTCAACCTCATTCAGAGAAGAGCATTTACCCCTACTAACCAGAAAGAGAAGGACAGGACAGTTTTCAGGCCACAAAACAGAAATGCTACATTATTGAGAACCAAATAGGGTTTTGGTCTCCGTACCTGGTGTGCAACCTGGAGCTGTCTCTCAACTTGTACCTTCCATTCCCAACAACAAGAAGTCACATCCTTTTTTAATGCCAACAGTTGTAAAGGAGGAGATTCAAAATGCAAATTAGGCATCACTTTTGCAGATATTTTCATCTGCGCTTGCAGCAAGCCTTAGAGGTGTCAACTAACCAGTCATCACTATAAGGAATTAGACAACAAATGTGAATTCTGACAATTTTTGCCTTGGTCAACTTATGTTTTCAGCCCAGAATATTACAAAAGGTGGACCTATTCTTTGACAATCTATTACGTTCCTTTGGTTTACACCTATAGTATGCTGAATCTAATCCAAGATGGGAACCCAGAGCATACCAGAGCTTGCTTCTTCATTGACCTTGCACCTGGCCTGAACTCCAGTTGCTGAAGATCCCTTGTTGCCCTGGATGGGGTCTAGAGACCAATCAGGGTGTGGAGAGCAAGTCTTATGAGGGAAATGGGGTTGTCTAGCCTGGAGAAGAGGAGGCTGAGGGGAGACCTTATAGCTCTCTACAACTACCTGAAATAAGGTTGTAGTGAGGTGAGTGCTGGTCTCTTCTCCCATGTAACAAGTGATAGGACAAGAGAAAATGGACTCAAATGGCACCAGGGGAGGTTTGGATTTAATAGTAGTTAAAATTTCTTCACCAAAGTGGCAAAGCATTGGAACAGGCTGCCTGGGCAACTGCTGGAGTCATCATCCCTGCAGGTGTTCTAGAAACATGTGGATGTGGCACTTTAGGACATGGTTTAGCAGGCCTGTTGATGTTGTGTTGATGGTTAGACTTAATGATCTTAGAGATCTTTTCCAACCTTAACTATTCCATCATTCTATGAAAGGTGTTTTAGGGTCCTATTTAAGTCAGAGTATCCAAGTCTAGTGAAATGGGGTTATTCTTCATGCCAACTAGAAGCTATTGAATGCTCTCACGACAGCTAAAAATTGAACTTACTGGAAAATTATGGTTCTTTGCTGAAAAAACTCTCAGGAAGTTGGGGAGGATTTTCAGGTAAGCATTTTAGTTTGGTTGGTGTTTGCGGGTTTTTTTGGGAAAAATTTCACTGCAAATACTAAAACTTTCTCTCAAAAATGTTTCTTTGAAAACCTCTTTTTAGATGATGTCTAATCAAGGTCTGGGTCCCACAGAAAAGTTTATGTAAAATCCCTTCACTGGCAATGTTCTTACTGTTGAAAGGGTGGGGAAAAAAACAACAACTCCCCCTCCACTCCCCCCGCCAAAAAAACAACTAAAACTAGGTGATTGGTTGGAACTGGATGATCTTTCAGGTCCCTTCCAAGCCAAATCATTCCATGATTTCATGAAAAAAATTAGAAAACACCATGTAGGACAGAAGGTGACCTGTAAAATTGCTGATTTAGGGAAAACAATACATCTTCAGGGGATATTTTTTAGCATCTTATTAGGAAAAATCACCTTTTAGTTTCCAGCAGGTCTTAAAAAATAATTTATGTTCTCCAGTTCAATCTACATAGTCCTGCATTTACCCATTCTTCTGTCATCAGAGGAGGGTCATGTTATATTTCTGAGGCAGGGAACTATATTGAAAGTTTCTGTCCTTTGATGAATTTTTTTAATACAAGCCTAAAGAGTGGCACAGACTTTATGCTCTGTCTCATACCTACACAGCATGTTCTTGTCCAACAGATAGATACCACAAGAGGAAGTAAAATGCAAAGGATGAGGAGTGCTTCCTGGATATACTGTTGTAGCCTGGACATTTGTTTCAGTCAGAGTATGGAAAACGTTCAGGCTGAAAGTATTTGACCCCAGCCTGCGACCTGTCCTTCCCGCAGTGTCGAGATGAGCATACACAGCACAGAGCTCCTAGGGTGTCATTGGAAATACAAGCCTCTCAAGTAGTTTTCCCATCATTATTGTCCTGCTCTTCAAAATGACACTTTGATTTCCTTCATGTTTTATCTGATCTCAGTGGCTCTCTGCTTCAGATTGTAAATTAGATCAGGAAAAAAATTTCATTTCAGATAATCACTCCCAGTTCCCCAAGCCTACCTGAATCACCATAACATCAGTGTCTTTCATGAGTAATGCATGGGATGGAACCACACACAGTCTGTTCAAGACACTGAAACCATGGAAACACTCCTGATGAGAACTGCTACTTAGGATGATCATAGGAAAGAGTGGCTGAAGGAAGATTGTCTTGTCCATTTCTGTTGCCCAAGGCCAGATTATTATATGTTATATATGAGGGATTTCAGGTGCCAGACTTCAACCGATAAGGTTGTTGACAGGTTTGGTTAACAGAAAAAAAAACAACTAAATAAGACCAGAAATTGGCAACTGTGGAATTTTCTCAATAAAATTTAAATACTCTGAGCTGGGAGCATGGATCTCATGGACTCCATGGGACCAAATCACCTTCAGAACCTTTGGTTTCCTTTGGAGGCCAACCGAGATGTGGAAGAAAGACAGTTTACTCAAATGTCCTCCTCTAGTATGGACAGCAAGATGGCCAGGACTGAGGGCCATGCAGTGTAGGGCTGTTGCTTTAGAGCTTAGATGCAGTCTGAGTTTATATGACCCTTTAAGAGGCTGAGGAAGACAACAGATTTTATAATGAGAGCTGCACCCTCTTTCCATTATCAGTCTCCTTAAGTATCATAGAATGATTGATAGAATTATTAATATTGGAAAAGACCTCCAAGGTCATCCACGTTCAACCGTCAGCCCAACAACATCTTGCCAATTAAACCATGTCCCAAAGTGCCACATTTGTGTGTTTTTTGAACACCTTTGGGGATGGTGGCTCTACCACTTTCCTGGGCAGCCTCTTCCAATGTTTGACCACTATGTCAGTAAAGAAATGTTTCCTAATATTAAATCTAAACCTACCCTGTCACAACTTGAGGACATAAAGAAGGTACCCACAGACCTTCAGAAGTGAGTTTGGCCTCTTGCTTCTGGGAAGTTCACCTACCCTGAAATAAAGCCTATTCAGGATTTTGAGACAGGAGGTTTTGAATTGCTGTACCATCCTTTTCACCACCTCATCTTTGGAAAGACTGTCCAAATCTGGACATACACAATTGACAGCTTTTTTACAAACGATGGCTGGAGAGGTACAGGCCAGGGAAAGACTACAATAATCTTTAGATTATGTTCATGAGAAGGAGAAGGGTACTTGGAAGAGAGGAGGAGCTTAAAGAACATTAAAAAAATAGTTAGATTTTTAGCCTGTCTCTGGTGCTTATGCCTCCCTGTTCACACATTTTAGTGATGGGAGGAACTAGAAGGACAGAAGAAACATTTTTTCTTTCCACTTTGTTTTCCAGTTGTGCTCATGATGTTTAGACCAGTAACAAGAATAGTTTTGATGTCTCACTGTTTCATTACACGTAATCTCAATATAATTTCTTTTTTCCATCGTGCCTTCTCCTCCCCTCAGCATCAGCTTTTCTATGCTGAGAACAGAATATATGCTCCCACAACACCTTTTACCTCTCCCATCTATTTGGGACTGTTTTCCCAGACCCCCTACTTGTGGGACACATTTCAATGATACAGAGCAGCCAATGCATCTAAAATATACATCCATTAGAGTGGAAGCAGCAGCTAAAATTAGGCTGTAGTCTGAAAATTTCAAAGGGAAGGAGTCTCAGGTTAGTTATCTAGTTATTTTACAGCTTCTTGAGTCACCCATGTGGAAGCAAGCAGCTGCCGGGCGACACGGAGTGATACATACACTGCAGTGGAAAGACATTGATGCTAACAATAGCTCATCTGCATGGAGCAGCTTTGAACCCAGCTCCAAAAAGCATGAAGACGTAGAGCATATACTTGGGGTGTTTCATCCACCCCTGCAGTGATATGGAAGAAAAGTCTGATGGAAAACATCTGCGAGCTTTGGAAAATGCCACCCTGCTCAAAAAACAGTGCTCAAAAAATCCTGCGGCAACACCAAACCTGAGTCAGTGAACTCTTCAGTAATTTTTTGCACCGAAACAGGTCCAGAAAAACTCAGCGAGATTGTCACATGCTTTAAATAAACACACTTTTAAACGAATGTCTTCTAAAAATCTTCCTCATCTGTGCAGTCTGAGTGATGTGTCTGAGCATAGTTAGGAATAGACCCCCAACCTGGATGTGAACTAGAGCTTAGTCAACATTCCTGAGTTACGTTTCAAGTCTCGCCTCTTTCTTTGCCTTCTGTCACTGGTGTTCAAAAACAATCCATCCTGATTTCTGATCTCAATTTCACTCCAGCAAAGAAATTATATCAATTTTCAGTGGGTAAAACATGTTTCGCAGGAGATGACGCAAAGCAACCCACAACCCAACTAATTAACAGACATGGCTAGAAATCTTCTGAAGTTTCTGTTCAAAGGTAGATAATGTCCCTCCCCAGTTTCATGATTCTTCATTCAGAAGAGGCAGCCAAACTATGCTGCAAACTATTCCAACACAAAGATGTTTGCTAGGTAATTACTGCTATGTAAATTATTCTGTATATACCACACAGCATGAATGGCAGATATTAAAACTCAGCGATGACTTAATAAGTTATAGTTATGCAGATGTGTCATTTTTTTCTAATATGATGAAAAAGTGCTATTATATTTCAGATTTACTAGATGTACAGTAAATAAAATTAGTGTATTTCACTTCAAAATCCCTGTTAGAATTAAGACAAATGGCACCAATAAAAGAATCAGGTTAGGATATATTATTTTTTCAGGTGCTGAATCACAAGTATATTAAACTTGTTGATATGCATATTAAAATCAATGTGAATAGCAAAAAATCCATTGAAATGAATTACAAAGAGGTAAAAATCATAGTGAAGAAGAGCTGGACAGCTCTGTGAAGAAGAGGCGAAAAATTTCTAGTACAGGAGTTTCTGTTCAGGCTGCATGGCAACAGGGAATTTAGCTGCTACTCAGATACCTTAACTGATCGACCACAAGCAAAACAAACAAGACACCTGGGGTGTAATGGCATTTTTAGATGCTATCGTACAGCTAGGCTAAGCAGTTATCTTTCTTGCATCAGTTATGAACACATGGAAAATACAGGCTTGTTTCAGCTCCTTGCAGCTGAGACTGAAGCTGGTGAATAACCAGACAAGCTGGGTTTATCCCAGTACAATGTGTTTCAATTCACCTCAACAAAAGGTTGCATTTTAACAGAGAATGGAAATTATGGACAGGGAAGGTGATTGCGCCTTGCAAACACATTCAACCAGGCATGCAGAGTCCAGTTGAACAGTTGCAAACTAAAACAGCAAACACAGCCTTGGACATCTAAGCAAGGAAACCCTGAGTGGAGACAGAGAGAGTTGTTATTCCCACTGCACCCTGTGCTGGTGAGGCTGCACCTTGGATCCTGTGTTCGGTTTTGGGCCTCTCACTACAAGAAAAACATTGAGCTCCTGGACCATGTGTTAAAAAGGGCAGTGAAGCTGGTGAAGGGTCTGGAGCACAAGCATCATGAGGAGGGACTAAGGGAACTGAGGTTGTGAAGTCTGGAGAAAAGGAGTTTAAGGGGAGACCTTATTGCTCTCTACAGCTATCTGAAAGGAGGTTGTAGTGAGGCAGGTGTCAGTCTTTCCTCCCAGGTAATAAGTGATAGGTCAAGAGGAAATGGCCTCAGGTTGAACCAGGGAAGGTTTAGACTGGGTATTAGGAAATATTACTTCACTGAAAGTGTGGTCAAGCATTGAAACAGGCTGCCTGGGGAAGTGGTGGAGTCACCATCCCTGGAGGTATTTAAGAGTCACGTAGATGTAGCACTTAGGGACATGGTTTACTGATGCACCTGGCTGTGTTTGGTTAACAGTTGGACTCAATGATCTTAAAGGTCTTTTCCAACCTAAACTATTTTGTAATTCTATGATTCTGTGATTAATGCAACCAGCTCTGAAGCATCATGTTTTCTCCTGCTGTCCCTCATTGTAAGCTGAAAGGATCAAGGAGGTTGAAAGAAATGGGGAATTTTTTCATCCATGTTTATGTGTTGCAATACCCTGCACTCCTCTTCCAGATGAGATAAAGAAACTGCTCTCCCCGAGCAGTTCACTGTCAAATGTTTTTCTTACCTTGCCACACTTGCAATTTAGACCTGTTAGCCAGGAGTATAGACGTGCATCTCTGTTTTGAGGATGGTTTGGGGGATACATGGCAGGAGTCAGGTAAGAGTCTCCCATTAAACTTGTGTTTGGACATAAAAAGTCCCCCTTTTTGTGTGTTTGGTGCAGTCATGGATGTCAGGGCTGAGAATTTTTTACAGTTTCTTTTGGACTCTGTCATGTTATGAGAAAGAGTGGGATTTCACAGTCATTCATTTATTTTTTGTAACACCATTTTCCTTTAATGTACACTAAATTAGAAATAAAGATATCTAACTGGGGTATTTTTACTGGAATTATTTTCTTCCAGAAAACTGAGTTCTGGGAGATCCATTATTTTCCTATGGGGAAAAAAAAATTGTTCTATATTCTGCTGCAACACCATGTTTGGCTTTCGTTCAGGATTTTCAGGACTGCTTAGGCTCCCTTCTTTTCCAAAGCTGGCAGACTGGGTTTCAGGCTCCTCAGTGAGTTTCAGACATGCTTCAAACAGATTTAAAGGGAAACCCTTCACAACTTCTTCTAAACTGAAAGAGTCTCCATTCCACAGGAGATTTAAGTTCCATTCAATTTTAGAATATTTATCTCTAAAAAGAAAATGTAGGGGATTTTTCAGTGGAATTTCCAGGGAGTTCCAGTTTTGAGCCAAATCTATAGATAGTTGTAGTTTATTCCATGTTCAGAAATAAACTGTGAATCTTTCTAGCCAGTACAGAGGATCCCTCAAGGCACAGAAATAGATGGGCTGCTCCTCTCAGTTCAGTCCTTGGCAGAGATCCCACCCCTAATTCAATGGTATTTGCATGAAATTGACCCTTTTATAGATTACATCCTCCTCGAGAGGGTAAAACAGTCTAGTCTGAAAAAAAGATGGGTATTTTCACATATCTTCAACACTACAGTTTCTTGGTTTAACAAAGGATATTGTGTCCACCTACAACTCATATATTGCCTACAACATGTATAAGGATATCTCAGTACTACCCGATACCCCAGAAGGTCTACAATGTCCAACACAAAAAAAAAAAAAATTGTACCTGTAATGCTTTTTACTTAACTAATTAAGAAAATCAGCTGTGATCACCTTTAGAATCGTTCCCTTCTGAGTTGACTCACAGGTGCATCCGATGCCACCAACATTCAAAGGAATTCTGCAGATCATTTCCTGAAAGGCTCTTTAGGATCTCTGTCATTTTCGCTTTCACATCTTCTACTGACACAAAATGGGTTCCTTTGAGCACTGACTAGATCTTTGGGATCTCTTCACCACCAGCTTGAGTCAATAATTGAGAAGTTTCCATCGAGGATTTCTTCAGTTTCACAAGAAACTTGATGCTAACTCGCTGTTCACTCTTTCACATCAACATTTTCTGACCAAGGGTAAGTAAAGGTCTCTATTTGAACACACTTCCACTTATACCGAGTGAATCAATCAAGTTGATCCTTGTCTCATTATGCCAGGTCAGAATGCGTTCGATATCAATCTCTTTGTCTCTCCCCTCCTACTCTTGGTTTCCGAGCTATAGGGTTTGTCTTGGGTTTTTTCGTGTTGGACATCATATCATTTGGGTATGGAAGATACTGAATTTTGAATGGGGACTACAAGACATGGAGAAGAAAGAAGCCAAACTGGACAGTGCTGTCTTCTTCCTAAATTCAGACAAGAAACATCACGCCTTCTGCTGGTTATTTAGTTTTGCAATTTCCTGCTTCAACTTCAGACCTGAAGGAGGGCTGGTGGGCACTAAAAGCCTGAAGGCAGGGTTGGCAACCAGCATTGCAAATATGAGTCTTCTCTATTGTGAAGTCAATGGTTTTAGAATCATAGAATCGTTAAGGTTGGAAAACACCTCTAAGATCATCCAGTCCAATTATCAACGCAACTCCACCGTGCCTACTAAACCATGTCTCAAAGCGCCACAACTACACAGTTTTTTAACACCTCCAGGGATAGTGATTCCACCACACCCCTGGGCAACCTGTCCCAATGCTTCACCACTCTTTCAGTATAGATTTTTTTCCTAACATCCAATCTACACTTCCCCTGGCACAACCTGAGGCCATTTCCTTTTATCACTTGAGAGATGTAATTCTTCTCACCTGGAGGACAAAGCAAAGCAGCACATGAAGGGTTTTCGGTAAGGTCCAGAGAGAGGAAGCCCAAGTGAGTCCTGAGTTTCATTCTGAGTACATCTCCCTAGGGAACTGTTTTGCTAGATTTAGCAAAATACACCCACCTTTCTAGAACCTCCTTTCAGGTATTTACAGAGGGTGATAATGTCTCCCTGCGGCCTCCTCTTCTCCAGAGGCTTCAGTCCAAGTCCAGTCAAGAAACTGCAGTGAAGAGAAGCCCTTAAGGCAGAAGTCAAGTTAAAAGAACCATATCTATGTTCCTATGCCCCTAAACTTTACCAATTACAAAACATCACTAATACACTAATGAACTAACACATTTGCTTTAAATCTCTAACACCTCTACATAGACAAATTTCTAGAATGTTGAGGTTGGCTATGCCAGATGTTGTATTGAGGAAATACAGCATCTCTCTATGCCCATATTTGAAGGTGGTGAGGGATAAGTTCTTCTCAAAACTGTCTAGCCCAGCATTGTATGTAAGTTTTGAGGCCTAGCTCAGAGGAAATAGATCCAAGGTGATGGAGAGCACCAGACTGATGTCGCTCTATGCCTTCTCCACGTTGGCTGTGCAGGTCTGTTTTGGTGTGTAGGCATGTCTTGGCACAGCTCAAATCCTATGTATATCTTGGAGCCCTCAATACTCAAATCCAACTCCTATGTGTACCTTGGAGCCCTTAATACAGAAATCCAGCTCCTTGATGCCCTCTTTTGCTTAGTCCTTCTCTGAGGACCTCCTAGCCCATTTGTTTCCTCTTAGCAAACTCCCTTCTTTTTCTGCCTCAGGCAACAGTGGCTTACAGATAAGCCCTGGTTGAGATCTTGCATTTCTTTGAAGAGGCATGGTTATAGGAAAACTAAGCAAATCACCTGGGGCTCAGTTCACCTCCACAAGAACTCCTCCTGGCAGCTTCTCACCACCTTGTGATCCACATTAAACATAAGATGAAAAAAAATCATTCCTTTTTCCACGCTGGCAGCAGGCTTGAGTCACATGGACATGCCTGTTACCAGTGTCAGTGCCTGGATGGGTGCAGAAACACAAACAATCCCTCTCTACTGTATGATAATCAACAAAAATTAGCTGCCTAAGGGAACCAGAAAACTCTGCCATGAATGCAGCAGTTAGGGACTGGGACTATTTATTTAACAGGTGTCCCTTCAGCAGGGATGCCAGACTCCATTTGCCAAATTCACAGAGAGTGCAAGAGAGCTTGAATAAATGTGGACAAGAGGGGAACAGTTCCTGAAGCCATTTTCTTTGTACATTTTTTCTCCAACAACTTTTCATTGTAATAAAATATATGTTAGTTCTTGGCCACACATATTCAGAAAGAAGAAGCTGTGAAAATATCTAGTTTCTATCTGCATAGTGGAGAATGGTCCAGCTCAGCCACAATGCAGTTAGGACTGCTGGATGGCTTCATGATTGGTTTGCATGTTCAGTTTAATTAAAATACAGTATGAGGTATGTTTTGGATGTGAATGCCATCCCAGACTGTTAGGGACCCAGAGCCAACAACAGCTGTGTCTAAATGATCTTCCCCATCCCCATGCAGTGGAAATGTGCCTGTAGATGCAAGTTGCTGTGTCTGGTGCTGCAGCATCAAGAAGCCTTGGGATGGATTGAATATCACAGCACTGAGCACACACACACAGTGTCTGGGTGGTCCTGGTTGCAGCTTTGGAGTGTTTTCACACAGTCTGGAGGCAAAAAATGGGTAGTGACAGAGAGGAACTCCTGTGGGCACTTGTGCAAATGGAGGAGAAATCCAAAGCAGCACATGAAGTGCTTTTGGTGAGGTCCAGAGAGAGGAAGCACAAAGGAACCCTGAGCTTCATTCTGAGAAGGTCTCCCTAGGCAACTATTCTGCTACATAACCCCCACTGCCTCACAGTCATGCCAAAAAGCCAATGGAAGGCAGAAGAGTCAGCAGAGACACATTATAGAATGGGGACTGCGGCAGCTCTTCAGCACAAGCTGAAGAAAGCGAGTAGAGCCAATGTTCTGCTCATCTGGCAAACGATTCTCAGAAAACAACAAACCTCACAAAAAATATATATAAGCAGCAGGGGGGAAAAAGCTTTCTCCAACTTCAGATTTTTGCCTGAGAAAGAATGAATTTCCAGAGGCTGCAGAAACTTTTACTGACTGCTCCTTACAAGCTGTAGTAAATGTTTGCCGACTGCACTGGTGGGCTGAGAGATAATCTGACAAATAAACAAGATGACATCTAGTTTCCAATTTTTCCCACTTAGTGATAGCGTATAAGCACTGGCTCTGCGATACTGTTACACAAAGTACACAGATTTCTTGGCTGACGCCAGCATTCTTCCAGTCATTTCTTGCTGATTTCAGTCACGAACAGGGATGATATTTACATCTTGTATAGCCAGAGTAGACATTTGGGAGATGTACTGGAGTACTGCGTTCAGTTCTGGAGTCCTCAGCAAGGGAAGGACATGGATCCATTAGAGCCTGTCCAGAGGAAGCCACAAAGATGATCAGGTGGTTGGAGCACCTCCAATGTGAGGACAGGGTGAGAGAGTTAGGGTTGTTTAGCCTGGAGAAGTAAAGGATTCAGGGAGAGCTTATAGCAGCCTTCCAGTACTTAAAAAGGGCCTATAGGAAAGATGGGGAGGGGATCTTTACTGAGGAGTGTGGAGTTAGGATGAGGGATAATGGTTTTCAGTTGAAAGAGGGAAGATTTAAAACAGATATTAGGAATAAATTTTTAAGGGTGGTGAAGCAGTGGCACAGGTTGCCCAGAGAAGTTGTGGATGTCCCATTCCCGAATGTGTTCAAGACCAGGTTTCATCAGTCTTTGAGCAAAATGATTCATTGGAAGGTGTCCCTGTCCAAGGCAAGGGGTTTGGAACTGGATGATCTTTAAGGTCCCTTCCAACCCAAACCATTTTATAATTCTGTGATTCCATGATTCTCTGTTCATCTACATGGTGAAGTTACAGTGTTGTGAAGGTCTTGGTTCCTTCCTCCAGCAGCTGCAAGCTGAATGGGCGACAGTGTGGGCCAAAAGCTGCTTGAGGTATTACTCAGTGGTGCCATTTGCATGGGCTTGTAGTAGTCATAAGCACAGGATAGAGAGGAGCTCATCTGAACCCTGTACCACAAGTATTTTTTCCCCCAGGTCATCCACAGCAAAAGGGAATCCAAAGACATTTGCAAAGTTTTTGCCTTTCAACTTTGCTGGTGCAAAAACCATGCACAGAGCTCAATTCCCTCTCTGCTCAGCTGGACAGCTTGGAAGATCCCAGTCCTGCTCTTTGGTGGCTGAATTCATTCACACATCCATTCATGCTATTTGCTGTGTTGCCCTGAGCAACCTCTGCCACTACCTCTGTGGTGAAGTCTTCTCCTCTCTAATCACCCACAATAGCTCCTTGTGGGTGATGATGAAATCTTTGCCTACCCAAGTTCAGCTCAGCTAACTCTCACTTGAGAAAAACAAAGCCAGGACCAAACACTATGCTCCTGCCAGCTGTGATTAAAGAAATAACGATGAAAATTAAGAGATAATGTAGCTCCACCAATTTCTATCCTGAAAATCCCAGCAAAGCCTGAATACTTCTTGAACCCTGCTGTAGGGAAGAGAAATTAAGATCTCTCTGAAGCAACAGAAAGCTGAAATAGCTGTGTGTTTCATGAACCTTGCTGAAATGACATTGCCAGTCCCAATCCACAGTCTTGTAAAAGTCTGTATAATTAATTCAAGACACCCGAAGTGTTTTCACCCACATTATCAAGCCTATGGGAGAGATTTAAGACTACATTACAAATTCACAGGTCTGGGAGACATCTCAAGAGATTAAACAGTTTACTTTCCTGTCCCAAAGCAAGATACAATATTTCTAGGTCACTGTTGGTGGATCTTTGTTTAAACAGTTTTTCAAGGCCTCCCTTGATGGAGCTGTTGCAAGCAATCCATTCCAGTGTTTCATAGTCCTGACCATTGTAAAATCTCCCCCAATATCTAACAGACATTTTTCCCATAGTACTTTAAGCCCATTGTGTCTTTTATTTCCATGGTAAACATGAGGAACACGTTCCTCCTCCCATAGTAAAACAGACATTCATGGATTTCAACAGTGCTCCCATATTCTACTCAGTCCTCCTCCCTCTGAAAGAGATAATGATTCCAAGTATTTTCCCGCAGGTAGTTTCTCCCTGTTGGTAGCTGCTGCTGTTCCCACTAGATGTTCCTGAAGTAGGACAAACCATTCTGGAAATGAAGTACCCCACTTTACACATTCTCCTCTCTCCAAGGCTTTCCCAGAGGTGAGCAGAGCATCACTGGCAGGTTACACAGCGTAGGTTAGCATTCATCTTCTTCACAACAGGATGATGTGTTGATTTGGGGGCAGGTTATGACTCATTACAGACTGCAGGTGTGGGGTTTTTTTCTTTTCTTCTGACAACCAATGTCTGATCAGTTTTTCCCAACCCTGTATCTACATTAGTGAAATTAATTAGGAAATCACTGAGATTACATTTCCTTAAGGTACTCTAGTTAAGGCCATGTTGGAAGGAAACCAAGTTATAGGGCACGTGTAGGAACATTTAAGTCCTTGCTATAAATTTCTAATCATGGTCAGGACTTGAATCTACCTTATCCAGTCTCAGAGCAATTTAAAATGGGGATTTAAAAAAGACAGTATAAAGTGAATCTCATTTGTTTTGCTTTCCTATGCTTCATTGGTCAGTGCTTTGCTAGCTTATTCTGGTTTAGGTTTTTAATTGCTAGCCCTGAACTCCTCTACTGATTTTTCTAAATTTATAAAATTAACTCTTATGAGAAGTTCTATGATTTGTGTAAAGGAACTTCTTTGTGTTTGTTTCAAACCTGCTTATCTGATCATTTTGTTAGTGTCTTGGGGTTCACAAGGTATGAGAAATAATGAATAACCATTGTTTGCTCACCCTTGCCAGAAGCCATCGCTTTGCAGATCTCTACTGGTACACAGAATGGCACTCTGCTGCAATGAGAAGTCATATTTAGCCATTCCTCATATTGAAACTATTTTGCATCTCTGATCATTCTTCTTTTTACCTTTCCTAATTCTACTACATCTTTTTTCATATAGCACGAATGGAAGTATACACAGTGTCCCAGATTTAGATGCACTAGGGACTTACATACAGAGTTTTAAAGTAAAGCTCTGTTTTCTATCTATTTCCTAGTAAGTTCTAGGATTGTATTTACATTTTTGCTTGTACTGAGCACTTGCATGGTATATGAAAGGACTATCTGTAGTGACTCCAAGATCTCTTTCCTGAGGGGTCAGTGTTAATTTGGAGCTGATAGCTGTGTATGCAGTTACCAGTTTTTCATTTCCCTCCTGGCTGTTACTTGGCGTTAGCTCAGGCTTGGAGGGTTTGTAGGTGTTGTTCTGACGCACCAAATGTCCTGGGTCCTCACTCAAAAAAGATCTCAGGCCTCAACTAGATCTTCCTAATTTTTTATTTTGACTCAGACTTTCACTCAGTTTAAAGAATAGACACATGTTGAGTACTTACGTGTGCCCTATTTTCTGTCATTGATTGAAGCTGAAACCCAGAAATGAGAGAAGATGCATCTTTTCACAGTCCATACCACTTCATGCCTTGCCAAAATCTGATCAATTGATCTAATTTCACTGATACGTGGAACTTGTATTACAACCTTCTGTGCTCTGAAAGAGATGGGAGAAATCCCATCATCTACTATGTCTTGTAGACCAAAGGCGCTTTTTTTCATATTACAGGGGAACATGTAAAGACTAAGCACAGCTAAGATTTCCATGAGTCTGAATCATGCACATGCTGGAGATCTGTTGGTTCTACTTCAAATCAAAAGAGGCAAAAATCCTCAAGATGTATTCCCTCAGTTCATTACAGTGTCAGTCATAGCCTGAAGAGGTGAGAAAATGGATGTTGGATAATATTATGTCACCTGTGAAAAATTAGGAGTTAAATGGAGGAAAGGGGAGCAAAGGAAAGATCACATTTACCCAGCAGCCACTCAGCCACAGTCTGACGACTCAGAACCACTAAGTCCTAGCCAATTTCATAAGTTCCCCCTTTTTCCTCCAAATTTTACTCCTCTCACGATGAATTAGAGAAAAAATGGATAATTCTTTGTTTAGCATTCAATGGAAATTTCATTGGAAGAAAAAGACCGGGGATGTTGGTTGGCAGTGGCTGAACAACAGCCAGCAGTGTGTCCAGCTGGCCAAGAAAGCCAACAGCATCTTGGCCTGTATCAGCAACAGTGTGGCCAGCAGGACCAGGGAAGTGATTGTGCTCTTGTGCTTGGAGCTGGTGAGGCTGCACCTCAAATCCTGTGTTCAGTTTTGGGCCCCTCACTACAAGAAAGACATTGAGGTGCTGGAGCACATCCAGAGAGGGAGAACGCAGATGATGAAGGAGCTGGAGCGGGGGGGTTATGAGGAGCAGCTGAGGGACCTGAGGCTGTTTAGTCTGGAGAAAAGGATGCTGAGGGGAGACTGCATGGCTCTTTACAGCTCCCTGAAAGGAGGCTGTAGCAAGGTGGATGTTGGTCTCTTCTCCCAGGTAACAAGCAATATCATGAGAGGAAATGGATTCAAGTTGTGCCAGGGGAGGTTTAGATTGGATGTTAGGAAATATTACTTCACTGAAAGAGTGGTCAAGAATTGGAAAAGGCTGCCCAGGTAACTGATGAAGCCCCCACTCCTGGAAGTGTTTAATAGATGCATGGATGTGGTGCTTGGAGACATGGTCTAGTAGTGCAGTTGGCAGTGTTAGGTTTGCAATTGGACTTGATGATCTCAGAGGTCTTTTCCAACAAATGATTCTGTAATTCTGTGATTAGAAATTTTACTGTGAGTTTCTCCTAAGCTCACAAGCTCAAGTCCTGGAGCATAAGGTCTGGTCATCCCTGGATAGTCACTGATGAGCCTGATAGCAAGGACAGCCATTAGTCCCATGTGTGGATGTTTGTTCTTACAGGCACCTTATCAGTAATGGCTACCCCCTCACCAGCACGGTTTAGCCATGCTGTTAAGTGCAACCAAGGAGTAGGCACAGGCCACACTGAGATGGCCATACAGGACCTCAACCTACCCAATGATCACAAAGCGGGTGTGTTAAGGTGATACTACTGCTAAATTAGTTGAGGTCTCCTTCCCAAGTCAGCAGAACTGGAATGTCTATGGTACTTCTTCAGCAAATTCTAGTTTCATAACCTCATGCTACTGTATCTTACTGTCTTAAAGCCAGATTAGTCTGCATTATTACTTTCCCTCCATAGCTGCAGCCAGCAATGGCAGGAGATCCTCTCTTCATCCATCTCTAATCGCTATTCTGGACTTCCTTAGAGTGGAGAAGAGAAGCTGAACTCCTTCCAGTGATGTTCTTTATAATTCTGGGCACTTCTGCCTACCCAACACTGCGAAAACACACAGGAGAGTGTCTGACATTTCCAACACCCTTTATTTAGCTGTTGAGGATCCCACCGTAAGGACAAATCTCAGACCTAGCAAATGGGGCTCTTATTTCATTGCTTTTTCATAGCCCTTTCCATACTTTTGCAAACAGCCTTTGGCTTCTAACTTTAAACAGATGGGGAAAAAAGGTCTCTCACATATGTATTCACACAGAGAAGCAATGAGTCCTGATATAGCCAAGGTCTCTCTAGTTCAATTGCATCCACATTTTTTGAGCACAGTATGCTCATTTATAAGTATGCTATCCAGACATGAGTTTTGAAATGCCAACATACAATGCACTGCAGCTAAGAGGACGCTGAACAACTTTCAGTACCCTGTCTTTTTGAACATCAAGAATCTCAGCTGGGATGTAAATGACCTCATTTGCTCTTGGAAAGTGGGCCTTTCTAGCCAGGATCCCTGTTACTTTGTAGTCATAGAGAAGGTCTAGGGAAAAAGCTGTATTGCTCGTCAGAGAAACAAATTAGGAACAGAAAGTCAGATGGTTTCAGCAAGAAACCCAACAGGTGACCTGGGGCTAAATGAGAAACACTACCTATAGAACCCCCTGCCCGTGAAAGAGTGTGGAGATATTGCAGGATTATATCTGGGAACAGATCAGATCTCAGTAGAGACAGGGTTTCAGGAGTGTCCCAGGGAGACAGGAGGGGATTAAATATGCAGAACTAGCATTGAGTACTTGAGACAGGAAACTGATAATCAGGAGATTCAACATCTCTTCCTAAATCTGTCATGGCAAGAGTTAGTGAGCATTAATCCATCATGACATTCATCCCTCCTGCCTGGTCAAGAGGGCAGGGATATTCACTTGCTCGCAGTCTCCCCAAAGAAATTGTCTATCAACAGGCTCAATACATCATCCAGAAAGCCAGCTGGATACTGGGCTGCATCAGAAGTGTGACAATCAGGTTGAAGACGATTCTATACTTCTCTGCTTTTGTGAGACCTCACCTGGAGCCCTGTGTTCAGTTCTGCAGTCCTCAGCATAGGAAGGACATGAATCTATTAGAGCGAGTCCAGAGGAGGCCACAGACGTGATCAGAGGGCTGGAGCAACCTCCCCTACAAGGAAAAGCTGAGAGAGTTGGGATTTTTCAGCCTGGAGAAAGGAAGGCTTCGGGGAGACTTACAGTAGCCTTCCAGTATTGAAAGGGGCTACAGGAAAGATGGGGAGGGGCTCTTTATCAGGGCCTGCAGGGATAGGACAAGGGGGGAACTGTTTTAAGCTGAAAGAATTAAGAAGAAATATATTACTGCAAGGGTGGTGAGGCAATGGATCAAGTTGCCCAGAGAAGTCGTGGATGCTTCATGCCTGGAGGTGTTTTCTCAAGGCCAGGCTGGATGAGGTTATGAGCAGCCTGGTCTAGTGGGAGATGTCCTTGCCCGTGGCAGGGGAGTTGGAACTGAATAATCTTTAACATCCCTTCCAACCCAAACCATTCTATGATTCGATGATTCCATTCTGAGTGCCCACACTTCTCACAGCATGCTGGGTCTGCTATCTTGAAATCCTCGGTGTGCACATTTGCAGTTACCTTGTTCAGATGACCTAGGGAGGGATTATTTTTCTGATTTTTTTAAAAGGATAAGCATAACATCTGCCCAGACTGAAACATCATTGTGATATAAGGCGGTGGCAGCAACACAGAAAATTAGCTTAATTTCCAGGATGAATTCAAAGAAAGAAAGAGTTATACATGCACAAGTTTGAAGACAAATTCCAGCCTGTTAAGAGACATAGCTTTCTAGAGGCAAAAGCTCTCCTGTAAGTATAACTGCAGTGCAGAGCTTGCAAACAGACTTCTTTTTCTCACCTCTGCTCTATCAACAAACACATACAAACCTACATCTCGATCTCTCGAAAAGTCAGTTTTGCAGGTCTCCATGTTACAGAAAACTAAGTGCAAATGCATGTGGGTGTATTGAAGTAGGTGGTAATTCAAGGGTCTCACCATAATCAACTCTTCTGGGAAAATTTAAAATACCATCCTCCTGTGGGTGGGGATTTGAGGACCTTCTCGTGGCAAATTGGAAGCTTTTTTTTTTCGGTGCATGCGTGGGTGGTGAAACTGGGCTCACCTTCGGCAACTCCAATATAAAAATAAAACTTGTAAGACATTTAAATCTTCAGAGAGGATTTCAGATTTTCCTGCAGACAAATTAGCAATGAATATCTCACATGTATGTAGAATACACAGAGCAATAGAGGTACAGATCTGGTTATTATTAGCACAATATTAATATCTCTGGAGGTTCAAACTTAGACAGAGGTGTTGGTGTGCAGGACACTGCAGACACTGTAAATGGGATTAGCCAAGTTTTCTTTTATTTAATTTTATTTTTATTTTTTTACTCATTGATCGAGTTTTTGCTTATTCTTTATCCGCCTTGTACACTACCTATTACAATTTTGCTCACACTGAAAAGCTTTATGAAACTTGGTTGAAGTTCCAGGTTAATTTCAAGTACAAAAATAAGTAAAGTGAAAGATTAAAGGAATCTTAATGAATCCTCTTCTCAGCAGCTCACTGGCAGGTAGAGGTCTTCAGTATCTGATTGTGGGGATGTTTAACTCCCCAATACAGATGCGGTCTTTCTTTTGCTTTAGTGCTTGTTGTAGACACGGCCCAACAAGAAGCATAAAGCCTATATGATGACTGCGTGGTGATTAGTGAGAAGGAAAACAGAGCAAATATAAAATTTATAAATTGCAACTCGTTTTAAGTATTGTCTGAATCTAGTCATTGCCTCATCACTGACACACTGTGACAGATAAAACTAGTCAGGAATTATGCTCTCGTATAAGAGTGTTATTTGAAATTATTTATCCATTAAGAAGTTCCAAATTATTGGTATTTGAGTCAATATGGAACAGGTGAATCACTTTGGCCCGGCTCTGCTATAGCCTCTTACTGACTAATTTTGTTATATCCTGGTTTAGGATGATAACATTCAAATACATTGGAGTTAATAAAGACAGTGATAACACTCATGGAATGACAGAAGCGTCAAGGTTTGAAAAGACCTCTAAGATCATCCAGTCCAACCACGAGCCCAGCACCACCGTGCCCACTAAATGATGTCCGGAAGTGCCATGTCTACACTTTTTTTGAACACCTCCAGGA
Organism: Tapera naevia; assembly: GCA_033556795.1. Classification (NCBI taxonomy): domain Eukaryota; kingdom Metazoa; phylum Chordata; class Aves; order Cuculiformes; family Neomorphidae; genus Tapera; species Tapera naevia. Next base: position 1,623,539 of record JAUMJJ010000063.1, read on the forward strand.
ATGGTGACTTCACCACTTCCCTGAGAAGCCTGCTCAAATGCTTCACCACATTTTTAGTAAAGAAATTTTTCCTAAAATCCAATCAAAACCTCTGCTGATATAATTTGATGCCATTTCCTCCCATCTTATCACTTGTCATTTGGGTGAAGACACATCTGCCTTGCCGTAAACTCCCTTCAGGTAGTTTTAAAGAGCGATAAGGTCTCCCTTCAGCCCCAGTTTCCTCAATTGCTCACCTTAAGGCTTGTGCTCCAGCCCCTTGACCAGCTTCATTGCCCTTCTTTGAACATGGTCCCAGCCCCTCAATGTCTTTCTTCTAGTGAGGGGCCCAAAACTGAACACAAGATTCAAGGTCTGGCCTCTCCAGCAGAGAGTACTTTCTTAGACCTGCTTGTGATGTTATTTCTGATACAACACATGACTGAAAGTCATGATAAGGCTAAGAACATCGTAAAAGCAGTGCTCCTGAGTGTTAATTTTAACAACAGGAAGGTGGTGGAAAATAATTCAGAACCTAGAACTGAATTATAGACGGTTATCCTTAAAAAAGTTCAAATCACAACTTCAAATCCAAACCACTTTTTCCTTTTGGGAGGTTTTGAACATTGTATTTAAACTTCATGTTGAAGACCCATTTCCAAAACTAGAAACAGACATTTCTCAGTTTCAGATCAGAACTAAATATTAGTCCACATCAGATCCAAAGGGCACAATGTCTTATTCAGGATCCTAGCACAGACTTACATGCAGTTTTCTTACTCAGTAAACCCGGTAAGGACCAAAAGCAAAGTTGTAAACAAAAACCCATACTATATCTCCCTACTAAGCACACTCCCTTTGCCCATAAAAATGAAGAAATTGTTTTCTAGAAGAAAAGACTTATCTTGGTAGATTGCTACCAAGGGTTGTATTTGTGTGAAAAGAGGGAGTGGAGGACAAGGAGTGGGAAACTAAAGACTCTGGACTGTGGTTTTATGGAAAGACTTAGGAACACCCTTCTGTTTGGTGGCAGATTGGTGCTGAGGACTTCTGTTCAGGAGTCATCAGCACAAGAAGGACATTTATCTGTAAGAGCAAATCCAGGGGAGGGCCACAAACATGATCAAATTGGTGGAGCACCTCCCATACGAAAACAGGCTGAGAGAAATGGTGTTCTTTAGCCCAGAGAAGAGAAGGCTCTGAGGAGACCTTAGAGCAGCCTTCCATACTTAAAGGGGGCTACAGGAAAGCTAGGGAGGGGCTCTTTATCAGGGAGTGTAGGGATAGGATGAGGGTAACGGTTTTAAGCTGAAAGAGGGGACAATTAGATTAGATATTAGGAATAAATTTTTTCTTATGAGGGTGGTGAGGCACTGGCACAGGTTGCCCAGAAAAGTCGTGGATGCCCCATTCCTGCAGGTGTTCAAGGCCAGGCCGAATGAGGCTATGAGCAACTTGATCCAGTGGGTGGTGTTCCTGCCCATGGTAGGGAGTTTGTAACAGGATGATCTTTAAGGTCTATGATTCTATGCCTTTTCATTCTATGATTCTATTGATTTCCCAAATCAGCAAAATCATGAGATTAATACACAGAGAAATAGTAACCCATCAGAGTCACAAGACTCAGCAGCACAATCACTAGCATTCTCCACCAACCAGGGATGAGTTGGAATATCCGAGATAATCCACTGGAACACAGCTGAGATTCACCTTTGGGTGGAAAGCTTTCACTGCTTGTGTCTTAATTTGGGTTGGTCCTTGCTGGGATTTTTCTAAGCTGCATCGTATCTTTAATCAGCCAGTCTTTTTCCTTTTTCCTTTTTCCTTTTTCCTTTTCCCTTTTTCCTTCCCTTCCCTCTCCCTTTTCCATCAAAGACTGTGATTTATAGTTTCTGATGAGTACAAAAGGACAGCTGAGACCATTGTTCATACCTTTAGTCTGCTCAGCTCTTCTCCCCAAACAGAAGTCCTGTAGCTATACAATAAAGCTGATGCCTGAGTACCCAAGGTGACTCCTATCTTCATGAGGTTAAGATCATTTCAAAGCAAAAGACTTGCCTAACATTTCTGTGAACTCAAAAGTTTGAAGCCAGAAAAGAAAAAGAAGGTGCTTCCTTGAATTTCAATGGATGCATTGATAGCTTCAGAGTTTCTCCTGGAGGATTGTCAGGATTCACTGTATCTTTGAGGTTCAGAATAATGCCAGAATAGTGCACCAGCTTTGTCCCCATAATGTAACTTCCAGTAAAATCAGTTTGAAAGTCAGGTGTGCATGGCATAATAAGACCTATTTCTCGCAGTTTATTTTTCTTCTGGATACATTTCTGGCAAATATAATAAAATAAATCAGCTTCTCCTAACAAAGAGAAGTATCATTAATGAAGGAAGTTATGACAACTCTAGAAAAAAATGGGATTTCAGAGCCTTTTATTTCATTGTTATGAAAACAAACAAAACAAACCAGAAAACACTGAACAGAAACAACATGTCAGCATTTGGAAGAGGAAGGTGGGTGGACGAAGGACACAGAAGATGACATTGACTCCAGGGGACAATAACGAGTCTTGGGAAGAAAAAGAGGGAAATTATGATATTTACTGCAGACGGCTTAGAAATAATATTTTTCATTAAGATTGCTTAACTTCCATCCTATTACATATAAACACTAGTTAACTACTCTAATCATTCCCAAGTCACTGCTCCCTTGCTCTCCTGAAATGTTTGACCTAAGTCTCTACAGTCTGTCTTCCTGCATCGAGATGAGAAATTGCTGAAGACCAGGACCATCCTTCTGTTTTCTGAGCATGTCACTCCTTGTGTATGGGATCCATAAACATTTTATCTACTAATATTAGCCAAGACTGGAAAAGACTGAGGTAACAAACAGAATTAGATAAATATTGCGAAGTACTTAAATAACTTCTGAGGATCCACCTTCTTACAATTGCATTAACTTGGGATACTTGACATCAGTCACCTAAAAAAGGTGGCATTCCAAAAAACTAAGCATTTCTTAAATGGCTGAAAACCCAGTATAAGTCAAAACTACAGGTGAGAGAGATAATCAGGGAGTTTGTTCAAAAAAAGAGATGAGCTACAGACAAAAGACATGGGAAGTATGGTTTTACATGTTATAGAATAACAGACTCATAGAATCATAGAATCATAGAACGGTTTGGGTTGGAAGGGACTTTAAAGATCATCCAGTTCCAACCCCTCTGCCATGGGCAGGGACACCTTTCACTGCATCAGGTTGCTCAAAGCCCCATTCAACCTGGCCCTGAACACCTCCAGGGATGGGGCATCCACGACTTTTCCAGGCAACCTGTGCCAGTGCCTCATCACCCTCACAGTAAAAAATTTCTTCATAACATCTAATCTAAATCTCTCCTCTTTCAGCTTAAAATCGTTACTCCTCGTCCTATCCCTGCACTCCCTGATAAAGAGCCCCTCCTCATCTTTTCCACAAGGATTTCATTAATGCTTCCAGGGTCTCAGTAGACTCTTAAGAAGCTGATCTATAACAAAACAAATTTCATATCATATTTGGGTAGCCTGCTTGGTTAGAAATTGTTTCTTGTCTGTTCTGTCACCACAACTATCCCTTGCCTTGGGACTGACAAAATCAATGTCCAGACTTAAGTGAATAATGACCACATGCCTGGTTCCATGGCAGAGGCTCATCCAAGTTTACTGTCTGTAAGGACCAGCCCTAATGCTCATGATTTAGCAGATAAAATGCATGGGATGACACAGGCACAGCAGCATCCACCTGTATGATTTTTACAAGACCCCTCATAATGTATCATCCTCCCTTTCTCATTAGCACCTTTGTGTGTAGACAGCCCTTCTATTGGTCACAGCTTTGATGGAGCCTGATTTGATTAACGATTTCAGGATAGCTTTTCTGTAATTAGGTGTACTAATCAATGCTTCAGGCAAAGGATACAAAATAAAGGACAATGCCTTATTACAAGAGACATTTTAAGGAAATACTGTTTCTATTAATATATCATGTCTTTTTCTCTAAGGTGAACCTTACATTGCCTTCAAGTACACCACTGAACTATTACAAGCTTCACTTTTCTTAGTGACAAAAAGTCTCTAAGACATCTCATAAAATATTCATTTTAAAACCTATTAAACCTTTTTTTTTACAGATACGAGGGATTTAACCTTAAGAGAATCAGTATTTATCAGCTTCTGGAACTTGTTTGTTTACACAACAAAAAGATTATTTTCATAGCTGCCTTGAAAATAAAAATTGTTATAACAAATCCCACGAGGTTTTATAAAAATGGAAAAAAACAGGATTTGAAGAAAATACATCGGATCATTACTGAATGCCTGATTCTTGAGGCATGTAAACACACTCTACTTAATCTTTCAATTCATTCTATCTGTTGCTGTTCCCAGTTACTTCATAATGTTTATGACATCCTGAAAAAATAAACTTTTTTCTTTTTAGGAACATAGATAATATGATGAAGAACATGGCATTCCATGAAAACAAATGTCATGTATTTCAGAAGTAGTTTATGTTGCTGAATAAAACTTTTTTTTTCTTGCTTTGCTATGACATTCTGTCTAGGTAAGAGATAAATTTATGAACATTTTTACATAATAATTTATTAATATTTTTTCTTTTAGTGACTAAGTTATGCCTAAACTTCAGCGGAGGATAAGGTTATTCTAAGTTTTACTGTTAAATCATAAAAAAGAGAGACATAACCGATTTCCAAGGACACATTGACGTTCAGTGATTTTAAGCGACTCTGTCCTCCTCTTTTTTTTCTTATTTAAAGGACTTACTTAGAAAATTAAATTGAGCAACTCTCCCCTGATATACAAAAAAAGGGGTTTATGGCAGGAAGACATATTAAAGTGTATTGTAATGCCGGGCATAAAGAAAACAACTTTTTACGGATATGCATAAACATTTTGCTGGTTTCAAGAATCACATGATGAAATATTTTTTATGATTAGAGTTGATCATAAAGATTTTTTCCAACCTAAGCAATTCTGTCATTCTGTGATCTAGAAATTTTAAGCTCCTGGATTAAGAAAGGTCATTAAGAAATTCTGCATGAAGGCCTGGTTGATGTAACTCTAAGGTTTCTGCTAATCCCCCCTGAAAAATAACAGCGATCAAGAAAGATACCTGATGACTGGAAAAAAGCTGACCTTAAAAATAAAATAGGCATACCTTCAAAAAACCAAAACTAAACGTAGGCAATACCCAACAAAAAAAAAAAAACAGTAAAAAAGAGACTATTAGGAAGTGTAAGTCAGTCCATGTCATCTCTATCTATGGAAAAATCATGGATTCCAACAGCAAGGGCAAACTGTGATCTAAACAGTCTCTAATTGCCTTCTGTTACAAAACGGATGGCTAGGTGGGTGAAAGAAGATTGGTAGATATTATATGTCTTGTACTTAATATGATTTTAGACATCACTTCCCACGGCATTCTCATTTGAAGGTTGTAATGGCAGATGAGCAGGCTGTCAAAGAGGTTGAAAATTGGCTGGACCACCTTGCTCAAAGGACAGCTATCAATGACTGAGTGTCTGTCTGGCAGCTCATAACAAGAACTGCCATGGCTGATATTGTCCTCCGTCTTCCTCAGTGACCTGGATGATGACACAGTGCACCCTCAGCAAATTTAAGGATAGTACTAGATTGAGAGAAAGGATTGACATGCTGAGATGTGGCAGAGCCTTGATGCAAAGGGAATGCAATAAACTTGCAGGCTCGACAAACACCATGAGGTTCACTAAGGAAAAGCGTAAAGTTCAGAATTTAGGACAAAATCATCCCATGGCTCAGTGCTGGCAGGGACCTGGATGGTTGGATACAGCCCTGCTAAAAAGGAGTGGGGAGTTGTAATGGACACCAGGCTGAACATAAGCTAACAGTGCACTCTACAAGCAGTCAAACCACGTTCCACAGTAAACTGAAAAGAATCTGACCACCTGGATGAAAGGCAGTTCTTGTCCCCTTCCACCTGGCACTGGTAAGACTGCACCTGGAGTACCACACCCAGTTTTGGATTCTCCATTCAAAAGAGCAACTGAAGAATGGCCAGCAGAGAGCTCCTACGATAGTCAAGGAACTACAGCACAGATCATATGAGAAAAGAGATTGTGAGCTGTTTTTTTTCAGCCTGAAGAGATGACTAAAAGGGTGACTTAGCAGCAGTGCATAACTCTAATAACTACAGGCATATGGACAATGAGGACAAGCTATTCTTGGTATCTTAGATGATATAATAGAAGACGATCTCCCAAAACCGCAACTTGGAGGGTCCACATTGGACATCTGAAAAGAAACAAGCCAAAAAACTCAACCCAGAAACAAAATGAAAACCAGCTCCCTCACTAGAAAAGTAGTGTGGCCCCAGAATAGTTCACTGCGGAGGTCACAGAAGTCTCAAGACTTCTAGAAGAAGTCATTCCTGACTTGACCTAGTGTTGGCAACAGTCCTCTTTCAGGCAGGAAGCTGCACTAGATGCCTTCCAAGAGTGTCTTCCAAGCAATATTTCTATGCAGTTTTTTGGTAATCCAAGTCTGAAATGGAGGCAAAAGCCTTGAAAACAAAAATTTTTTTAAAAAAGTAAAGGAGATAAATGTCATAAATGTAGAACATAATGAAGTTGAAGATTCAATATTTGTTGTCCATATCTTCAAAAGTTTCACTTTTTAGGAATTTTCCATATCTCAGCCTTCATGAAGCAGGAATAATTAACATCCATTCTCTACATCAAGGAGATACTAACCACTTCATCATCTCTCCTGTTACCACATCACTCCTCAAACACTTGTTGGCTTTTCTTTCATATTCTTTAGCTTGTTAACACAAGTAAGTTTAACTTTTAATAATGATTTGGCACTTCTATTTAGTTCAGGAGGCTGCTGATTTTACTCTATAGAATCGTAGAATCATAGGGTGGTTTGGGTTGGAAGGGATGTTAAAGATCATCTAGTTCCAACCCCCTGCCATGGGTAGGGACACCTCCCACCAGGATGCTCCATCTAGGGAGGGAGCATCCACAACTTCCCTGGGCAAGCTGTGCCAGTGTCTCACCATCCTCATTGCAAAGAATTTCTTCCTAATGTCTAATCTAAATCTTCCCCCTTCCAGTTTAAAGCCATTCCCCCTCATCCTATCACTACGTGCCCTTGTAAAAAATCTCTCCCCGGCTTTCCTGTAGCCCCTTCAGGGACTGGAAAGTCGCTATGAGGTTCCCTCAAAGCCTTCTCTTCTCCAGGCTGAGCAACCCCACCTCTCTCATCCTGTCCTCATAGCAGAAGTGCTCCAGCCCTCTGATCATCTTCATAGCCCTCCTCCAGACTCATTCCAACAATTCCATATCATCCTTACATCGGGGATTCCAGAACTGAACATAGTACTCCAGGTAAGATATTTGAAGAAAACTTTCTGCACCTAAAAACTCATTAGAATTATTTCTTTTTTTTTTTCTCAATTATATCAGATTGTCTAAGAAAACACATCATCTCTCAACACAAGCATTTCTTACTTCGTATTTTCAGGTGACCACAGATCAACGTTACTTGTACCATGAAAGTCAGCATTAGCTTTGCTGTCCACAAATGACCACAGATTGTGAAGTCAATTGACTTTAACACACTCTTTGCATTTTCAAGCATTTCTAATGAATATTTACTCTTGTATTGGAAATAATTAAGCAAACAATAGATCACTTCTCTTTCTACTGCATAGGAATGAACATCTGCAGGAAACATTTCAACATTTCCATTGCTTAAAGGACCAGTGGCCACAGAGAAAAATACACTCTTTAAACCAAGCTTTTAATGATTCTTTCAATTGAAAATGGAGCTAGCATATTACCAGAAATGTAATGCTTTTATTCTACCAAGATATATTACCTAACAATGGGTGAATTTTGAAGAACAACTCTCTTTAATTTGTTCTTTCAATCTAATGACCCGTATGAATGATTGTAGATACTATAGTGACACATAAGTCAAAGCCAGAATGGATAATTGTCTTCTTATCTTCATCAGGGAAAACATTTCAAGTGCATAGACCATGTAAAAAAAATGGTTTATGTTACTTTGTTTGCATACTGCCTTACGTCTGATGGTCAAGTATGAACAGTTAGGAAGTCTTCTGTATCAGCTACAGTAGTCATAGCAATAATCATTACAGCTGATGATCCATGCATATTTGTACCTCCAGTGAGTGTAAAGTCTCTTCTTTACAGACACTAAATCTCGTTTTGTTGGAGGACTGTTACTACCTAAAGCACTGCCGAGTTATGGTTTGTGCAAATCATCAGTTCCTGGGTTGCATCAAGCACAGCATTGTCAGCTGATGGAGGGAGGTTATTGTCCCACTCTGCTCTGCACTGGTGCACCTCGAGTACTGGGTGCAGTTTCGGGCACCACAGTATAAATAGGATATGAAGTGACTGGAGAGTGTCCAGTGGAGGCCACAAACCTAGTGAAGGGTTTAGAGGAGAAGTCATATGAAGAGCAGCTGAAGTCACCTGGTCTGATCAGTCTGAAGGAGTCTGAGGGGACACTTCATCACAGTTTACTGCTTCCTCACAAGAGGAGGAGGAGGAGCAGGTGTTGAACGCTTCTCTTTGGTGACCAATGATAGGACCAGAGGAAGTAACAGGAAGATATGTCAGGGGAGGTTTAGGTTAGATATTAGGAAAATTTTCTTCCCCCAGAGGGTGGTGGAGCACTGGAACAGCTCCCCAGGGATGCAGTCATGGCACAAAGCCTGACAATATTCCAGAAACATTTGGACAATGCCCTCAGACACATGGTGTGAATGTTGGGGTTGTCCTATGTACGGACAGGGGTTGGATTTGATGTTCCTTGTGGGTCCCTTCCAACTCTGGTCATTGTATCATTCCGTGATCCGAATTCTCACAAAAGCCATAATTAAACATAACTCTTGACAACGACCAAAACTGCCAGCCTTGGTCCAACAGTTGTCAGTGTCCTGCATATACCAATAGATCTTAACACCTCTGACCACCTTTGTTTGGGGCATACACCTGTACGTATTCTTACTCTTGCCCCAAGAGCTGCATTTAAATTCTGACATGAGATTGTAAGTCCGTGTTCAGCTGGGCACCTTGCTGCTCCTCAATAATTCACCTTGCACCTGCCTCATGACTATGGTTCTGTCTGGTGATCTGGGCTCTCAGCTGAAATTGGAGATCATCACTGGTAGCTCTGCTCGCTTTGCTTGTGTTCTGCAGGCCTGGGCTCCCTGTTGAAGAGATCTTTGCCTGCCTCGATATCATTCCCAGCCTCCAATTTGCCTTTCCTTGTGGAGCAGTCCTAATCTTAGAATCATAGAATCATAGAATGGTATGGGTTAAAAGGGACATTAAGGATCATGCAGTTCCAACCTCCCTGCCACGGGCAGGGACACCTCCCACCAGACCAGGTGGCTCAAGATTTCATCCAATCCTGCCTTGAACAACTCCAGGGAGGGAGCATCCACAACCTCCCTGGACAACCTGTGCTAGTGTCTCACCACCCTCATTGTGAAGAATTTCTTCCTAATGACTAACCTAAATCCAGTTTTTAGCTGCTACCGTGACAACTCTGACCCTCTTGAACTCTGAGCCTAGAACATGGTAGAGCTTGTCACTCAAGCTGTGTGGGATATTACCCTCCAAGAGGCCCCTCTAGCCTCATACAGACCTCCAAACCCTGCAGAAAACTGCAGTCATTATGCAAAGGCAAGTCAAACCCTATAGGCTTCTCTTACTGCAATTGTTCAACTCCATTGCGCAATCTGAATGAGGAGACTTTGCTCAGGTCCATCTTTCTCAAATTTTCCATCTCAGAACTTCTGTTCAGACTGTCTCTGACATCTGAATGAAGATTACTCTATTTTTTTTGTAGTTCAGAAATGTTTCTGCTGATCCATGCTGGATTCAGACACGCTCTGTGTCACATTCACACTAGAGTGAAGACCCATCATGTACTGGGCTTGGAAAATGTTTCCAGAGACTTGTGATAAGGTTTCTACCCACAGCTGTTTAGGACCCATCAGAAAGTTCTCACTTGCCACCATCTATTACGGCTTTAAACAACAAATAACCTCACTGCAACTTTGCAATGAGACATTCCGGTCTGTATCTCTGGTGAGCATCTGTTTCCTACCAAGCTGATAATGGGCATTTCACAGATCTCATTCCTTGCATGCAATTTCTTTACTTGAGTAAAAAGTGAAAAAGCAGATTTATGGGCTAATGTCTTATTTTGACAGGCAAAGACCATCATTTTTATTTCAAGAGTGTAGTTCAGTAGTCCTGAGGACAACGTGAATGGATTTCTCTTAAAATAATTTGTAGAAGCTTCTGCTCACTTTTGTTAAAGTTTCTTAAGGCAAATTTTACACTGAAAAGTGCCATAAGCAGCCACTGTATTTAAGTTACTATTATGGTTTGAGTTAATTGGGGTGCTTCTGGCTCAGCCTTAGTCTAAAGTAACTGCATTTTCTGAAAAACTAAGTTTTTCAGAGAGTTTCTCTCTAGCAGTGATAATACGGAACACTGGTATGCAGAGAGGCCAATATTTATCCTTATTCCTCTGGTAACCAAGGCCATCCTTGAGCTAGCAAAAAATGGCTGCACCTGCAGGGAGGGGTGGACAGGACAGTTGACCTCAAACTGACCAACAAGAGTATTCCCTCCCATATACGTTACACTTGGTATAAAACTGAGAGATCGCGAGGGTCTCGCTCACTTCTGTGATGGTTGAGGTCCAGTAAGGACCTCGTTTGTCTGATTGTTGCGAATACTGGATCTGTGCATCCCTGAATCCAGTTCCTGAGTTCAACACCCTCCTAGCTGTGGACCCATACCCCTGTGTCTGCTCTGCAGCAGTTGTGCTGATGTATGGCCATCGAGGGGTGGGGTGGGGCTGTGACTTTGGAAATTTGTATATATATTCATTACTTTCTGATTATTTTAATCATTAGTACTGTTACTATCATCATTTTGTGAAAAATGTACCTTTAGTTTCCAATCTGCAAGCTTCTTTCCTCTCATTTTTCTTTCCCTTCCCCTGAGGATGGGGCTAGAGGTGGAATTTGGGAGTCCAACTGCATGAGTTTAGCCAAAAATTATCCAGGTCAAGGCTAAACTGTGACACTTAAGTTCAGGAAAATTTGGTTGATGATTAAAGTGAATTTTTTATTACCTAGAAGAAATGAAAATAAATAGAGCTATTTACATTCTTAAAGACAGGGAGAGCTTGCCATTTTTAGAGAGGTCTTCAAGAAATAAGGGATAACCCTTTTAAAAAAAGGATGGTTGGTCAAGTAGACATCTTTCTTCATCTTTTCCTAAAGTAAAGACCCTCTAATCCTCTAATAATATGTCCTTCATTCTCAAATATAATTTCTCTTCGAAGACTCGCAGAAAGTTACCAGCCTGTGTGATGCATTGTACCCACATGTTCATCATCAGAGTCCCAACTCTGTGGGCACTCGCTCGAGTTGCTAAAATCAGAGTTTGCTGCTCCTATGGGAGAGTACTGACGATGCTGTCCTCTGCACGACCTCCTCAGACACTTCTCTTCAGCAGCTTCCCACACATTCCTTGGAGTAGCAGGAAAGTAAGGTCAAGGAACTTAATAGGAAACTAAATCACAGATGTAGCCCTGGAAGTGTCTATCTCAGGGGTTATATTTGAGAGTCCCTGGCACCACTGCCAATGGAATGGGTTCATCTGCATGTACATTGTCCTATGCTGCAGTGCCTTGCAGACCACCTATGGACATTGCCAAGTTCCTCCTATGACTGACCTTTAGAGGAACATGGGGAGAAAGACTAGAATGACCTGAAACATTTATGACTTTAATCCAATAGGTTTAAAGTCTCACAATGAACAATCAATGAAGAAAAACATTCTCCTTAAACTTCTGGTTTTTAGCTTTTAAATTAATTCCAGTTGCACTTTCAAAACTCTTTCCCTCAAAATGAAAATTATAATTTTTGTTCTTATTTTATTCAATAGAGGCTCATATCTGCATGTAATAATTTATTTTCAAATCTCACAAGAGACAGGATTTTATCATGACATTTGGCAATGTTTTGATGAAAAGTTCTGTACCCTATGGAAACCTTTAGAGTATTTTGGATCAGATCCACAAATAGGATGGGGAATGTGAACACTTAAATTACAGGACATGTAAACTTTTAATACATTAATGGTATAACTGTCTCTAATGAGCTAAGAAACAGTGGGTTGTTCTTTGTTTTTCTGGTAAATATTTATATATATCTGTGAAAAGGAGAAAAACTGAATGGCTTCTTCATATTGGAGCTAATTAATATTGTAGGTGGAATGTTTGGCTTGGCTTCATATTTTTTTCCTCTTCTGTCAACAAACCAATTCACATAAAAACTATGACACCCTTTAAGAAACTAAAATAGAAGCAAATACGTTGTTATACACCGTTCTTGTTCTGAACATGTATAATATAGCCTTTAATTTGTGGGGTTTTTAAGTCTGCCACGTAGAAAAGATCACTTAACAAACCTAAAAAAAATTGAATGTCTCTTTATGGTAATGCTGTTAATAAAAGGTATGTAAAATAAAATTTCCTAAATATATGCATGCCTACAAGCAAATCTCCTTTTTTTTGTTGTATGCACTTTAACCTATGCATTAAAAAAATGTAGATGCATAAATTAATATTTTAACTTTTGAAGTAGTTCTCAAAACTACAGCTGCAGCTGTTCAAAAACTTAGATAATGTATTCAAGTAGTGATGAGTGTTAAAAAAAGAAGTAATTAAACAGAATATGTTGGTCACAGTTCTCTTAAGCATGAAAGAGGGAAGTCTGACTTTTTGTGGTTAGGGATTAAATGTCTTCTTCTGTATCTCTCTGCATCTCAAATTGGGATAGAAATTCCTGATTTTAGAGAAAACGAGATGTTTTTAGCAGATTGAGGTTGTGGTGGTACCCACCTTGCTTTGGGAAGATCTTTCCTGTGTAAAGATTTCCACAGCTTAGTGAAGGGATTGTGAGGGAGTGTAAGCCTGGCACTGTTAGTTTTAATGTGCAAGACATTGAGTCTGGTATAAATGTGTAATCGCACCCCATATAAAGCTGATAGCCTTTTAACAAATACTTGTGATGGGAAATAAAAAGGTTATCAGCTCGTGAGAAAGCCATAAACTTATGGGACACAATTGATCTGATTATAAAATCTAAGATCATCAAATACTGCACAAGCATAGTGACATTGTTAGGTATAAAAATTAAAATATGTGTTCTGCTGAGTTGTTTTTTTGTCTAACTGACATCTTGCCATTGAATAGGACATTGCAATATATATCATCACTTATCTGTGTTCTCTAGAATGAAAATTTTCTAAAGAAACCTTTAAGAGATTAACCTTTTCTAAAAAAGTATGGCAAAGGGGAATTTAGAGCATAAGTTCAGTTTCCTTTGGATTTCCAGTCAACTAGTCAGCTCACGTGGAAAATGACAACCAGGACACAAGGGTCAGAAGTGACTGAATGGTGCGGTAACACTTATTAACCTGAGCCAAGGCTGGTAGCACAATGGGATAACCTTATACGAAGGAGACTTTTGCTACTTATTAAGCTTGACTGATGCAACTTCAATATTCTTTATTTTTCTTGATGTGACTTTGCTTAAAGCAGTTTAAACATGAAATACGTGACCGGGCTTTTCTTTGGTGACCTCAGATGACAGGGGGGTTGCTAAAAGAAGCCCACCAAAATGAAGAGGATGGATATTTAAACCTAAATCTAGAGGGTAGATTTAGATTAGATATTAGGAAGACATTTTTTCCTGTGAGGATGGTGAGACACTGGCACAGGTTGCCCAGAGAAGTCATGGTTGCCCCCTCCCTGGAGGTGTCCAGGTTGGAGGAGGCTTTAAGCAACCTGATCCAGCGGAAAGTCTCCCTGCCCATGGCAAAGGGGTTGGAACTGGATGGTCTTTAAGGTGCCTTCCAGCCCAAACCATTTTATGATTCCATGAAAATTCTGCAAGGGGCTCTAATTCAGAAAACCATGTGTTTATGTGCATAACTAAGTCATAGTCCATAGCCCATACAGATAAAAGCCCTTAGAACTTATCTAACTTTCTTTCATATATTAATCATAGAATCATAGAATAGAATCATCTGGTTGGAAAAAACCTCTGAGATCATTGAGTCCAGCCGTACCTGTCCACTCACTAAACCATGTGCCCGAGAAACTCATGTACCCATCTTTTAAACACCTCCAGGAATGGTGACTCAACCACTTCCCTGGGCAGCCTCTGCCAGTGCCTAAACACCCTTACAGTGTAGAATTTTTTCCTATGCCTAGTCTGACCCTCCCCTGGCGCAACTTGTGGCCATTTCCTCTCATCCTATCACCTGACACTTGGGAGAAGAGACCAACACTCACCTCACTACCACCTCCTTTCAAGTAGTTGTAGTAGTGATGAGGTCTCCCCTCCGCCTCTTCTGCTCTAAGCTAAACAACCCTAGTTCTCTCAGCTGCTCCTCATAAGACTTTTTCTCTAATGGTAACTTGAATTATTTTTCTCCCAACAAAAGTTGTAATAAAAAATGTGAGGTTTCAGAAGGCAGGCTGATGATGATGGGCACAAGGGGCACTTGCAGGCACACTTCTATTTTACTTTCTCCAGTGTATGATGGCTACCAAGGGTCAACCTCTGACACCATACCAAGGTTGAGTGGGACTTTAATTATTTCACAGAGATAGCTAGGGACAAAAAGAACCACTCAATTGATCACTGTACATGGCAAAAATGAAGAGCAGGTATTTCTGTCCCAGGGAAGAGATACTGAAAGTTCTTCAGAAGTAGGCACCTAGAACTATTAGAGTCCTAGTCCGTGGTTTTCATCCTGGCAGAGCCTGGTGGTGACAGGTGTGACTCACACACACAATAGGTTACAAGACCTTCTCTGAAAATAGAAGCTGAAGTATAGCAGACAGCAGTGGTAACCCGCTCAACTTAATGAGGAAGATTTGTTCAGTGTGTGTAACATTTCTTGTTCTATGATTAAAAGAATGATTTGGCAGTAAATGTGCTATGAATGAGCTTACAAGACTCTATGCACCAACCAGTAAATGACTGCAATACGCTGTTTTTATTACAGCATGCGTCAACAATGAATATTTATTTAGAAGTGGATTTCCAAGAGATGCAATGGACCGAAAGGACCTTGACTCCCGAAGTTTTTGGACTTTCTAATATTGAGCTATCTTTCTTTTCTAGAATAGATGAGTAACCACCTGCTTCACTCTTCCTCCCAAATTCCCTTCAAAATTATTTTGTTCTCATCTAGCTGTCCATATTGGTTCAAAGAAAAGAGTGGTAGTCTTGGTGGTGGTAGAGAGAGACACCAAGGCTGAGAGTAATTTCCTGGAGCTTCTCACCTTCTCAGTTACATTCTTTGTCCCAAACTTGTGAACCTCTGCTCTAGCCTCGTCCTCTACACTAAAGCAGAATCAAGGATATCTACACCACTCTGGAGCATGTTTGCCTCAGGTCTTCTAATAAACATCCAAGGAGTTTTCACAGCCTCTCTAGACAACTCTTCATTTTCTTTTATGGCATTTAATTTATCTACTTTGCTGGGAGCTGGACGGATTTCTTGTTGTTCTTGTCACCAAGGGCACAGAAGTATTGATCTCCATACTCTCCTTCTCCTTTGTGGAAGAACATGTACCTAGATTCCTATAGGTTTCTCTTTTCTAGGCTAAACAAAATGAACTGCTTCACTGTTTCTTCACATTTTGTTTTCACACTCTCTTCTCATTTTCACTGTTATTCTCCAGAGTTTTTTCAGTATGTGTGGACTCCCTGTATTTCTACTGCGCCTTTTCTCAGCGAGCTGCCACTGCTGAAATTCATTCGATTACTTAAGTCTGTGGCTTTCCATTATAGTGAAAGAAAGAAAAAAGGGATACTGACCTCCAGTGAATTCTGCAGCTTAACTCCTAGAAATCAACTCTAAGAAAAGAGGGGATAATTTCATCCCATTGGCCTAACTGTTCCTTTGCCTGTTTGCTCTGTCTGCTGAAAAGCCTGAAAAATTAAAGGAGGGTTTCATAGTAGGGAATGTTGTACTGAGACTATGGAGACATGAATCCCCAAACTCACTAGAAAACAACTTCTCCCATCCCCTTAGCTCAATATTCTTGGGTAAATTCTTTGCCTCTCTCCAGCAAAGAATCTGACAAAGCTGCGATGTGGACAGACTTCCTTACCCTAGGATGGGCACTACTCAGTGCCCACCACAGCTGGCTCGCTCTTCCAGTGTTCAGCAAGTGGAATGGCAGTTCTGACCTTCCTCATGCTTATCATAGAATCATAGAATCATTAAGGTTGGAAAAGACCTCTAAGATCATCCAGTCTAATCATCAGCCCAGCATCACTGGGCCTACTAAATCATGTCATAGTGACAGGTTATGTTACATTTATGCCCTTTAAGTTCTATATGTGAAGACTTTTTGGCCCAGAGAAAGGTATTCTTGGCTAAGGGAGCTGCTGAGTTTAGAAATGGGGTCATAGGTTGCCTGGAGGTGCGTCTCATGAAATGGAGCAGTCACCTGGGCCATCAGGTCCATGAACACAAGGAGTTATTCTGCACTTTGGTGATCAGGTTCCACAGCTGCACTGAGACGTGGGTATCGGTCTTCATAGCACCTGACCAAAGGTTCAAGTTCTCTGCTTGGCAAGAGCAAACTGGAAGGTGGAGTTACTTAGCATTCTGGCCCAAACCTATCTCTGATTCTAGACAGAGGAGGCAGCCTACAACTCTCAGTTGAAGTCTGAGAGGGGATCTCACAGCCATTCACTGCTTTCTCATAAGGGAGGGAGGTGAACCAGGTGCTGATCTCTCTTGCAAACTATGACAGGACTAGAGGGAATGGCATGAAGATGGGTCAGGGGAGGGTTAGGTTGCATATTAGGAAAATGTTCTTCATCCAGCGGGTGGTGGAGTACTGGAGTAGCTCCCCAGGGAAGCAGTGACAGCACCAAGTTTGCTAGCATTCAAGCAGCATTTGGACAACACCCTCAGTCACATGGTGTGAATGTTGGGAGTGTCCTGTGTAGGGGTAGGAGTTGAACTCGATGGTCCTTTTGGGTCACTTACAACTCAGGTAGTTCTATGATTCTAGAAACCCATGTGAGAAAAAGTTGTTATCGTACCCATTTGAAGGACTTTAAAAGGGAAAAGCCGAGTGCAACATCCTTCTTTGTTGCCACTGTGCTAAGAGAAGCATTGTCTCACAGTGAGTTCAGGCAAGCTGTATTCCAGGAAAGTAACGTTTTTTTCTTAGCAATCCACACTTAGAAGAAATCCTTAGGAGAATAGAAGAAAATATTGAAGACAAAAATAGAAGACAATTAACAAACAATTTGACAGAAAAATCTGACCATGGATGGAATAGAGCTTTTCTTCAGCCATGTAGAAAAAAAAAACAACAGGTTTCCTAGATGTTTTAAGGTATCAATCTACTATGATGCCATTTAAAGCAATGAAGATGGTCTCCTAAAATTTTCTCAGATGCTAACTCTGAGTAACATTAAGAAAATTCCTTCCCCAGATAATTTTTCTTTGATTTCCTCCAACCTGTTAAAATATTTCTTATTATTAAATCCCTCAGAAGTGTTTACCATAAGCCAGGTGAAGCCAGTCAGCCTACAGATACATAGAGTATAAATAGCTATTCTGTGAAGCTGTCTGCATATATTGGGCTTAGCCTAGCAAGGTTCTGGTAGTGGAGACTACAGGGGTGGTTTCTGTGTGAAGCTAACAGAAGCTTCATTCAAGTCTGATAGAGACAATGCCATTGGCTCCAAGATGGACTTGCCACTGGTCAGGGCTGAGCCCATCAGCGATGGTGGTAGCGCCTCTGGGATAACATTTAAGGAGAAAAAACCTACTTGTGTAAGACCAATTGCAGCCAGAGAGAGGTGTGAGAATACATGAGAGAAACAACTCTGCTGACATCAAGGTCATTGAAGAAGCTGGGGAGAAGGTGCTTCATGCACCAGAGCAGAAATTCCCCTGCAGCCTATTGTGAAGACCATGGTGAGGCAAGCTATTCCTCTGCAGCCCACGGAGTTAATGGTGGAGAAACGATCCACCTGCAACCCATGGAGGACCCCACACCAGAGCAGGCGGATGCGTCCAAAGGAGGCTGTGATCCTGAGGAGAGCCCTCACTGCACTAGGCTCTTGGCAGGACTGGTGCGCCCACGGAGAGAGGAGCCCATGCTGGAGCAGGTTTGCTGAAGGACTTACGATCCTGCAGGGGACCCAGTCTGAAGCAGTCTGTTCCTGAAGGACTGCACCCTGTGGAAGGGTCCCATGCTGCATCAGTTTATGAACAACAGCTGTCCATGGGAAGGACTCATGTCGGAGAAGTTCATGGAGGACTGTCTTACATGGGTGGGACCTCACACTGGATCAAGGGAAGAGCGTGAGGAGGAAGGAGTGGCAGAGACAACCTGTGATGAACTGACTGTAACTCCCATTTCCCTCTTCACCTGCACTACTGGCAGAGAGAGGTAGAGAAAAGCAGGAGTAAAGTTAAAACTGAGAATAAGGTGGGGGCAGGGAGGTGTTTTTAAGATTTAATTTCATTTTTCATTATCCTACTACAATTTGGTTGGTAATAAAGTAATTTCCCCAAGTCGAGTCTGTTTTTTCCATTACAGTAATTGGTGAGTAATCTCCCTGTCCTTATCTCGACCCACGAGCCTTTCAGTACATTTTCTCTCCCGTGTCACGGTATCACAGTATCACAGTGTCATAAGGTTGGAAAGGACCTCTGAGATCATCAAGTCCAACCTATAACCCAACACTAACACCAACACCCACACTAACACCAACCATCATCTAAACCATGGCACTCAGTGCCTCATCCAGTCTCCCCTTAAACACCTCCAGGGTCGGCGACTCCACCACCTCCACCTCCCTGGGCAGCGCATTCCAATGGCCAATCACCCTTTCAGTGGAGAACTTTTTCCTCACATCAAGCCTAAACTTTCCCTGATGAAGCTTGAGTCCATGCCCTCTACTTCTGTCCATCTTAGAAAGGGGAGTGAGAGAGGGGCTTTGGTGGGAACTTCTTGTCCAGCTAGAGTCAACCTACCACATTGTACAGGCAGAAAACCACAATGGTGATGTACTGTGCGAAAGTCTTAGATACTATTCTTCTAATTAAATTCAAGTATGCTCTGTAGATACTATTTACTTTCTCTGTTTACTGTACACAGGCTACTGTCAAAGACATTAGGAAGTACTAAGTAGAGATGGTTACCAGCACAGCTTCTAAGCCAATAGTGAACATCTGGATCATTAAAATTCCAAGGAGATAAAGATCATGAAAAGTGACAGAGTTGGAAGTTAAGTCTACATCTCAAATTGAGAGATGATA
The DNA here is from genome assembly GCA_033556795.1 of Tapera naevia. Lineage (NCBI taxonomy): Eukaryota > Metazoa > Chordata > Aves > Cuculiformes > Neomorphidae > Tapera > Tapera naevia. The sequence continues at coordinate 1,642,987 of JAUMJJ010000063.1, forward strand.
ACTCCCAGTTCACTGCAGACTACAGCAAGACTGTGATTCATGAAGATGTAGGGAGCTGATTTAACCCGTTAGTGGCTCTGAGCAAGGCAGAACTGTGAATTAGCCAGTCCTTCTTCCTAGTTTTTAAAAGACTGGATAGTAGGACATCCTTTAGGGACATATAACCATAAAATATAATCATCATAACAATGCTCAAGGATTGGTACAGACAGTAGGGACTGTGAGAAATGATGCACACTTTCTGGCGGAGGAAGCTCATAGAAAGGAAGCTCTCAAAAGGAAGGCAAACAGAGATCCCAGGACAAGGTGGAGAGAAAAAGTTTAAAAGTGAATATAAAAAAAAAAAAAATCTATCAGGGATCATGAGACCTGATTCTCACCTTGTCCTGGGGACTGAATTCCTAGCTCCTGGGCCCTGCTTCATCCTTGTAAACTTGCCTGGTGATCTGGACTCTTGGTTGAACCTGGCCAACTCACTTTACATGGGGATGGGGCAAGTTAAGATCCTGCCTGGCCAGCCGTGTTATGGAGCTCAGATGCCAGCTCCCCACGTCTTGGGGAGCAGCTGACTCTGGCTGTTCCCTGATTCCAGCCTTGAGTGAGTTGCTGAGGGATGGTAAGAAAGAAGCTATGGATGCCACGGGAAATTTCATTTAATCAGCTGCTAGGAGACAGTTAAGAAATTAAGCCAAGACTCATGGCTAAAAATGCAAAGTTTGCACTCTCCCCAAAAGAAATGCAGCTGTATCACTTAATGGGTCTTCTGCGCATTGGTGATGGATGCCCAGAGAAAGACAGCAGGAGCTGCCTTCTTCTTTACAGAAAGACCCATCACCCATGGCTTTGTGCACAGGGGAGATTTCAAAGCCCTCTCCTCCTGCCCCAAGGATATGACCTCCTTCATCAGATGATCTTGGCACTCTTGCCAGAATCCAGCAAATGATCAGTGGGAAGCCGAGGTCAAGCCATTTTACCATTGGCTCCTGCCATACTGACACAGCTGAAGGGAGCAGATCCTTGCAAGGCAGACCATCACCTTTAAGAAAGTCTAGGGAGACCTTGCAGAGACCTCGGAGCACCCCCCAGGCATTTATGAGAGCTAGGATCTTCTTTCCATACCCAGTTTTACACGGGTTAAGGACACTCCTGGGAAGCAAGAAGGGCAGGGGAGGTGAGTTCAGGGGTCCCCAGGAGAGCACTGTGTGTCTCCTCCAGCAGCATGGCTATGGAGGGGACCCAAAGGCCATGATTGTGACCCACCAGATCTACAGGAAACAGGGAAGGTGTGAAAGTGCCCCTCCAGTTAACAGGCCCCAATGGAAGAGCCAATCATCTCACCATGTCTTGATTTCTCTGTCACCCAAAGAGTAAAAGGCATGACCAGAAGTTCATTCAGCGTCATTGCTGAGGCCACTGTGATCTCCAGCACTGCCTGAGGAAGCAAAGGCTTCTGGGAAAGTCACCCAATTTGCTTGTACAGGCTGATTATACAAACAGCATACTGTAACACATCCTGACTTGTACTTTTTCAGAGAAGATGCACCTTGTGAGGCGACAGAGAAGCCTGGTGCTTTTCCAGATAAACTGCTTGTAAAATGACTTCACATGCCTTAGCAGAGCCTGAAGGACTTCCTGTTACTCAGTAATATGTAACCTATAAGAATGGGTGGAACTTCACTCAAGAGGTTGGATGGGAAGGTACAGGGCAGGTACTATGTCTAAGGACCCAGGGGATGGGCAGCTTGTCCTTGTCTCGATCCATGAGCCTTTTGTTATATTTTCTCACCCCAGTCCAGCAGAGGAGGTGGAGTAATAGAGCAGCTTTGGTGGGCACCTTGCACATTAAAAGGTACACTCATATGCATGCATAGTGATTCCTTTAACAGCCAACTAGTTGGGAGGAACATTTCTTTCACGTACTACGTGACTGAACTATGGAAATTATCACTTCATGCTGTTGCATAGATGAAAGTAAATTCAAATGCAATCAGATGCATTTATGGAATGAAGGTCTATGGAGGGCTACTCATCATAAAGATGTGATTATGTCCCTAAGACACAGACTGCCAGAGGACAGAAGATCTTCATTTTATCATTATTGCCTCCTTAAACATATTTTTTCTGTGCACCCAGATCTTTCTCTTGTCCTCAATTGCGGAGCGTGAAGATGGTTCCAAATTTTGCCAGCTTCTACCCTTCTTGAATTTCTTGGGACTCTGTGCATCTCAAAGAGAGTCTTAGTAGCCACATGGCCTCCAAATGAAGGACTACAGATGAAGCTACTCATTCACAGTGAATGCAGCCATTGTATTGATAAGTTATCAAGTTTTACAAAGAATTGCTTACGTGTTATAGAACTTGCCAGTACATACTACTAGGAAAGCTCAACCATCAATGACATCCGCTATCTGCCCCTCCGTTCTATTTCTTACTCTCCTTTTTTTCTTATTTCTTACTCTCTCTGGGATCTTCAAGCCTCCCTCAATCTAGCACGTTAGGACTTTGAGCAGTATTAAAAACAAAAGCCTTCCTGTCCATAAGACCTCTTCTCTCCACACATTACACACACGAAACAGTGGAGCCACTAGTCTAGAGCAAATAGGGGCAAATCAGGGGGGAAAAAAGAGAATCCTCCACACACATACTTTCAGAAGTAACCAAAAAGTTGCCTTTCTATTAAACCAGAGTGTGTCTGTATCTGGTATAAAATTGCTGTTGCTTCATTACCTCTTAATAAGGAGCAAAGCCTATGTGCTGTACGTTGGTCACAATCTGACTGCAGAGCTCTCAAATGGTTCTCCTGATGTTCATGGCATTTCGCACACAATCCTTTCCCTAAAACAAGTGTTTTATTTCAAGTTCAGGAGGTCAGTTTCCTTCTGGGGAACCTAGAATGAATGGTGAAATTTTAATGGGAATCTAGAAACAACCTAAAAGCAGAGCTCAAAAAATTGCTGTTTTGGGAACGCTTCCTACTGACCTTATAATTACCAAAAAACAAGAAAAGCACAATTGAAGTCAAGCACTTCTGCCCCCTTACAGAGCATGGAGGACAGTGTTATTATTACTAAAGACTAAGTCTTAAGCTTTCCAACAAACATATAATAAATCAATGTCCTTTCCCTTGTTTTAATTTCACACACAAGATTTATGAACCTGTATATTTAGGCTGTTTATTTAGAGCTCTGGCATACAGGCTACTCCTGGCACAATAAGAGAGCTTCCTCTGAATGTATGCTCAGATGCTGTTTTGATTTGGCTTTATTTTAACGATTTAAATTGAAGAATCCATCACTGCCTTCCAAAGATCAGCCCAGACTTAGCAAGGTCAAAGGCATGTTTTGTGTTAGGCTCAGTTCCATTGCGGCATTGTGTTTGAACTACACCCATGAATGGCAAAATCTCTCCTCTCTTTGTAACATCCCTTTGGTTCCTTTATTAAATCTCAGCATTCTGTTGGTCTTCTGCATCCCACCCCGTGCTCTTGCTTTCCTTTCTTCTGCATGGAATTCTTGGCTTGTAACCAGGTGACACCTTGGAGCTGAAACAGTGGAGAACACAGTTGTGCTCTTCAAGTCCTCCCACTAAAGAGCATCCTTCTGCTTGACTCACAAAAATGAAAATAAATGTAGATGTGTGTACAGTTTTTAAATTATTTTTTAATTGCTAGCTTTCCCTTTAAAGCACTAAAACGCTCTGACAGCAGCTCTCAACCTTTTGCTTATCAAGACTATTCTTTGCTCTCACACACCATGGATACCAAGAGGACAGTCCTCTCTCGTCACTATGGGAATACAAGGGAGTTATGACAGTTTCCTCCTTCCCATCCCTTTTTCTCCAAACAAGGACTGATGTTCTGTATTTTTTCAGTCTGACTGTTCAGTGGATCATTTCTTTAAATATAACATGGCACGAGTACTGGTGGAATTTAATATCACTAACTGTCACTTGAAGGTGGGTTTCTGAAAAATATTAATCATATGTACATATTAAGTTACAATTATATTAACCTTTAGTATTTACCTTTTCACAACTGATGTTAAAAATATACCCAGCTTTTTTCAATGCTCTGTGAACCCTTCTGAAATCTTCCCAAGATGACTGTGTCACTCCCCTACTGAACTCCCCCATTGACTGTGATTGTTGAATCTCAGTGACTTGATGGCACCCAGTTTGCAGCAACCACAAGAGAGATAATTTCCCTCCAGCTGCCTCTAAGTAAAATGCAGAGTATTTGTCAAAACGGTTAAAAAAGATGGCATTTTTATTTCTCTCACAGAGGAATCATAGAATGCTTTCAGTTAGAAGGGACCTTTACAAGTCATCTAGTCCAATCCCCCTGCAGGAGCACGGGCATCTTTAACTGCATTAGGTTGCTCAGAGCCCTATCCAACCTGACCTGGGGCATCCACTTCCTCCCTGGGTGACCTGTTTCAGTGTTTCACTACCCTCATTGTAAAAAATTTATTTCTTAAATCCAATCTAAATCTACCCTCCCTTAGTTTAAAACCATTACTCCTTGCCCTGTCACAACGGGCCTTTCTAAAGAAGTTCATACCCATCTTTCCTACAGGCCCCCTTTAAGTACTGGAAGGTTGCTCTAAGGTCTCCCTGTAGCCTTCTCTTCTCTAGGTTGAACAAACTAAACTCTGTCAACCTGTCTTCATAGGAGAGGTGCTCCAGCTCTTGGATCATTTTTGGGGCCCAAAATGGAAAGACTTTCTCCTTACATTTTCATAGCTCATCTCACAAGAGGAGTACTCCTTTTGTGGGATGAACTGTCAAGAGCAAGGACAAACACTCTCTTCTTAGATAACCTCTGGAATGGCCCCTCAGTATGGGAAAGATGTTAGGATACTGGAATGTGTTCAGAGGAGGGCAATGAAGATGGTGAGGGGGCTGGAGCACAAGCCCTATGAGGAGCGACTGAGGGAATTGGGGCTGTTTAGCCTGGAGAAGAGGAGGCTCAGGGGAGACCTCATTGCTCTCTACAACTACCTAAAAGGAGGTTGTAGTCGGGCAGGGGTTGGTCTCTTCTCTCAGGTGACCAGTGGTAGAACCAGAGGGCATGGACTTAAGCTTCGTCAGGGAAAGTTTAGACTTGATGTGAGGAAAAAATTCTTCACTGAAAGGGTGATTGGCCATTGGAATGGGCTGCCCAGGAAGGTGGTGGAGTCACCTACCCTGGAGGTGTTTAAAGGGAGACTGGATGAGGCACTGAGTGCCATGGTCTAGATGATGGTTGGTGTTAGTGTTAGGTTATAGGTTGGACTTGATGATCTCAGAGGTCCTTTCCAACCTTATGATACTGTGATACTGTGATACTGTGAAAACACTGCAATATAAGGAGATCCAAGTTTAGATTCTGTAGAGGAAAGAAATATGTTTGTTTCATAAACTTGTCTATTATTGATCATTGTTTGACTGTTGAGTAATCAGGACCTTAAGGAAATGTGTTTTCCCCTAAAGCAGTGTAAGGTAACTTCAGAGGGTGATGGGAAGGTTATATATCGTTCTAGGCAAGATGTTTACCATTATACTGAGAAAGGTGTTGAGTATATTATCCCTCACAACAACAAGAGTGCAATGTCAGTGCTGAGTAAGGTCTCCTGACTAGTTCTCAAAATTTCCTTTGGATACACCGTGGGAATGCACATGTAAATCGTTTTGTGCAAGTACAGCAGGTTAGCCTAGTACTGAAAAACTTCTTGCTCTGCTGAAATGTTTAGTCAGAGAAACTGGAAAAGTAAAGGACAGCTCAACAAGGACATGACGTCCTCCCCAAATGTCTCATTTGACAAACCTCCTTTGATTACAACTGTAATGCTTAGTCTCAGTCCAGCAGGTAGAAATACAAAATACAAACAAAAGATTTTTCTCCTCACTTATGTAGACCTAGCCTGGGCATTAATGGCTTTGCTTAGAGTCATCCTTGCTCTGATGGCAGTGGTTCGACTAAAATTTGAATTGCCCTGGGCTCTCCCAAGAGTCACCACGGTAGAAAAAGAGTTGCCTTCAGAGCAGACCTTATCACCTTCTACAAATACATGAAAGGAGGTTATAGTGAGGTGCGTGTTCGTCTCTTCTCCCAAGTAACAAGTGATAGAATGAGAGGAAATCCCAAGTTGCGCCAGGGGAGGTTTAGATTGGATATTAGGAAAAATTTCTTTACCAAAAGAGTGGTCAAGAATTAGAAAAGGCTGCCCAGGGAAATGGTGGAGTCACCACTCCCTGGAGGTGTTAGAAAAGTGTATAGATGCGGCACTTCAGGACATGGTTTAGTAGGCACGGTGGCGTTGGGCTGACAGTTGGTCTTGATGATCTTAGAGGTGTCTTCCAACCTTAGCAATTCTATGATTCTATGATTTAACCTCACAACCATCTCCTCTACCAAAAGATCAGTACAATCCTTCCTGCCTGGAACCAACAACAGACCTCAAAGTCCTACTCAAGAGTCTTCTAAGATAGGTTTGTACCATACAACAGAGAACAATGCAAAGGTGCGATCAGAGACTCAGACCAGTAAATGCAGAATCATGCAAACACCCCAGCTCAGGCCTGAAGGTGACACAGCTGAGCTCTGTGTATCCAGAATCTTTCTAGGCAATCAAAGTCCATTCCGTACCATGGCTGGTGTCATATCTGGTGATATCTTTCATTTTCTTAATTTATCTACCTGAAAGCAAGGTCTTTTGTTCCCATTAGTGAAACAAGGACACTGTCCCAGACTTGCATCCATACTCTCCCTCTGCCTAAAGAGTCTTTCTCTGTTCCATGAATTCACTTATGTTTAAAGAATACTCACATACTCTCTAAGCTCTCATTTTCTTAGGATGTATCATAGAACCATAGAATCACAGAATGATCTGAATTAGAAGGATCCCATAAGAATCATCAAGTCCAACTCCTATTCCTGCACAGGATAACACCAACACTCACACCATGTGTCTTAGAGCATTGTCCAAATGTTTGTGGAATATTGTCAGGCTTGACACCATGACTTCCAGTGCTCCACTATCCTCTGTGTGAAGAACACACAAACACTTCTAGGCTTTTCCGACTGGTAATCTCTCCATGCCACTGATGGTTCCAGATGAAATTCACAGCACCAGTCTGAAATCATGTTCCTTGTATATGGGTGCCAAGGATTTTGTACGCCGTTCTGTAAGAGGCTTCATTTTGGCCTCATCAAATACCTCTCCTGAGAACACCTAGGCGTCCCTAGAATGTTTGCTTTTTCAGGACTGTATCACTCTGTGATCAGCAAACACACCATGCCCTTTTTACTCCCTCATTTTCTGCTGTGTGTTATTAATCCTCACACGCATGACCTTACTCTTTGTACCAGTACATTTTTCAGTTCTCTATCCATCAACTCACTAACACACCAATCCTCTTCTGAATGGCCTATACCTCCCAGCTTTGTGCTGTCTACAAAATTCTATAGTAAATATCTTTTTTTAAACCAGGGTCACCAACGGAAACATTACATAAGATCAGTCCAAAGACAGAGTATTGCGAAATTCCTTTGAAACCTGCCCTGGAAACTACAAGTTTTCTTCTCTACAGAACCCCAGGTCATTTCTCCTTAGTAGTTACTTACCATATTAGTATTTTGGAACTGATTCCCATTTTCTCCAGTTAATAATATCCCACATGGCACAATATTAGTATTGCTTCATTGAAGTCTAAGTGCATTATGTCTAGAGCATTTTTCCCATCCATAAGAACTCGCTGTCCTTTCTAAAGAAAGAAATCAGGCACAAACAAGCTTTGATAAATCTGTGTTTCCTCCTATTTTGATTTATTTTCACCTCCTTGTGGTCTTTTCTTTAATTATTTATTCATTTTTGTTTCCTTGAAGATTTATTCTAAGGCTTGCATATTTGTGGGGTTGGGTAGTTGCTTTACTGCACTCACATACGGACAATGTATTTATTATTGACATACAGATGGAACCACCCTGAACTTCATACATTTATTAAAGAGCTTTGAGATGGAGCACAGATTTCCTGAGCCATCTCTTTCAAATTTCAAGAATGCTGAATACCCAGCACCATATCTCCTGCCTTCTCCCTAGCTAAATGAAACTAGTTTAGAGAGTTTTGTTTCCACTTTGGTAATAGAAATTTCCATGTCCACAGTTTTCTTCCCATTAATCATCTTGTCTTTCCTTAGCAGGGTTTACATCAGAGTCCTTGAAGAAAACTGAGCTGAAGCAGACCTTTAACTACAGGGTCATATCTCCACTATCTATAACATCTGCCCTATATTTCTTATTCCACACTTCTTTCTGTTTTCATGATGAAATACTGAAGGAATCCTCACTTCCAATTTTAATTTTCTTTGCCAGGATTCATTTGAATTTACTTTTAGCAATGACCACGATATCTCTGCATATTTTAGGGTCTAGAATGCAGTTCCCTCTACTAATCCTTTTGTTCTTTGCAAGATCTCTGTTTACTCCTGCTTTTTTGTTAAGGTGTTCTCAGTTGGAGCAGTTGCCTTTCTGAGGAGCCTAATCAACTTCATCTTTACAAAACACAAGCTGGTCTTCAGGTTTTTTTCACCTGCCAGGAGACAGAGATTTACTGGACCTTGTAATTTTTTGTCTAAAATGTGACACATCCCCTCTGACCCCCCTGTTATACTACCTACTATATTTCACTAAAGTCTAACAAAAATGCTTAAAATAAATGCATTATTTCAGTACCAGGTATCAGTTTGAAGGCAAAAAGAAAGCAACCACTCCTCATACTTATGAGCGTATCACTTTTTATTGCTTCTGAAATAAATTATCTCTGCACTATGTAAGATTTTCTAATTACTGAATTTTCCATAATCACATGACATTCAGAGAAAATTGCTAATGTCTGGGCACAGTTTCACATCATGCCTAACTTGGTCCAGCTTCAGGCTGCTGCTAAAGAGGCAATCCCAGTTCTTTCTGCTGCCCTCACCTACAGAACTACTCAGCTAAACACAAGTGAAGACACAGGAATAAGCAGACAGGGTCAGCTGAGAAGTGCAAGGAGCAGGTTCAGCTCTTCTAGTGGCAGCCCACACTGACATCAGATTATAATGCAGATCAGCACACTAATTTAGGGACATTTAAAATACTCGAAACAAATTGATTTGTTGTCCCGTGTTTGCTTCTGTTGTTTTTGAAAATATATCACTTCTTTAATGTCAAGAGATCTGGCTCATTCAAGCAGCAGTTCATTAATATCTTAAGCTGCTGGACTATGAAAAACATTTTGCTAAGTTAATCATGCTCCTTTTTTTCTGTATATATTATTCTGTTGCATGCATGTATCCTTACTACCATTTCTCTTCATACAAGTACTGTATTACCTCCATGGCCAGTGGGTATGTAGATTTGTATCTCATTTTATCAAATTTGTCTGAGAAAAATAAAACGCATACACTAACTCATTAAAATGAGGGAGCCAGTCTCACTGTGATTTCACATTATTTAATAAGGCTGATCAATGGACTTCAGCTCCAATCTCCAAACAGATAAGTAAGTAAAACAATTTCAAAAAAATATTATTCTTATGATAAACAAGTAAATGAAAACACTAATTTTGATTTATATAAAGCCTTCAGCATAAATTATTCAAAAGCACTTTGTAGACTGCCATAGGAAATTGATCCAAAGCTGATTGACTCTGCAGAAGTCCTTCCATTGACTTCACACTAGCCTTGGACCAGGACTAACAATCAGCTGACCCACTGCTGAAGCACAGCCACGACTGATCAATGGTGTAGGGGTTATTCAACAGCAGATCAGCACCAGTCATCATGTAACACCTTGGGACGTGTTATCTTAATGAGGCACATCATTGTTGATTTTAATTCTTGGTGAAGTTTAAGCAGGAAAAATATAACTCTTCCTTTTGTTACTTGGCCTAAGCTTAAGACTAACTTGCCCTTTGCTAACCATCCTTATCTCCGTTTCTTGACTGCAAGTGATAAGGCATTTTTGCCAATTCAGCATAGAGGCGTTCTCTACCAGGTAGTATCCTCCTGGCCACAAACTGGCACATCCACTCAGTTCTGAAGCAGAGGAAAGTTAACCTTGTTGGTACCTAATTGTAGCATCCAGCCTTTTCCTTGGAGGTCTGCCATCAATGATAGCTCTAAAATCACTAAATAATAAGTACATTTTAAGGAATTTGTGATAGGACAAGAGGAAATTGGCCCCAAGTTGTGTCAAGGGAGGTTTAGAACGGATATTAGCAAAAAACAGACATTTGGTTAGGCATTGGAACAGGCTGCCCAGGGTCTCCTTCTATGGAGGTGTTCAAAGACATGTAGATGTGGCACTTCATGACATGGTTTAGTAGGCATGGTGGTGTGGGGCTCACTGATGGACTGGATGATCTTAGAGGTCTTTTCCAGCCTTAATGATTCTCTCCAGCTCACATAATAAAAAGTACAAAGCCGTCATAATGAGAGGCAGAGTCTATTTCCATTTAGAATTTATTTCATTTATTAAAAAGGATGTTCAGTCTCAAAAGAATCAATGATAAAACCTCTCCTATAAAACATACAGCTGTAAGTCCAATAGTTAGTAAAATCTCATTTTTAAGACAAGAGACAAAGTCATTTTACAACCCCTAGGCAATCTACTGAAGAGTAAGGATGAGGTGAGCAACATTGCAAAGGGCATCCACCTCCTTTCTTTGGTGGCACATGTTGTCTAGAAAAAAAGCTCTTCCAAATGAGGATTAAGGAAATTCAAGCAAAGTCCAGCTTTTTCCTCCCTCTTCTTCATCACGTCAAATATGAGTGCTTTTTTTTAACTTAAAGGTCCTCTGTATTACATCTTTACACCTTTTCTACCCTCTTTTGCCTAGCTCTTTAATGAGCTACAATGTCATTTTTCTTTTTGGCTGTTCCTTCATTGGTTTTATGAAGCTCCAAGGCCTTTTTTTCTGCACAATGGCACAGCTTTGCTTAGAAGGACAGAAAAAAACTTTAACCCAGCTGCATGATAAGCACATTTTTCTAGGACATGGGAACAGTAGATTGGAAACCTCCCAACGTGGAAGACTTGAGCCCATGCCACCCACTTTCTAAGCAAGCAAGATAATCCCTATTACACTGCGAAAAGGACAGATTTTGCATTACTAGACAGTCAAGACAGTGTCACTGGTGATCATTACACGCACAAAGAACATGTTTTTGAGATGAGCTTCATTGGTTGTTTGAGAAAAGAATGCCAATGCAATGAATCTCACGAAGTGCAGGGAAGGAACTGCTCAGCTCTGCTGAGCCAGCAGCACCTCTGCACATGGAAAGATGAAAATCTTAGATATCAGTGTTTAACAGAAAAAGCATTGGCATTTACGGACACAAGTACCTACAATCCCTAACACATCTTTTTGGAGATAGTTTTGTAGAGTAACCACCCCAACCATCCTCATGAAACAGGATCTAATTGCTAAAATTTTTTAATATGGATCTCATCTGTGGTACTAGAAGCAACAAGAGATCCAACCAGTATTTGCAACCTGCACTATGAGCACCTTGTTAGCCAAAGTGCTTTGTGTGGGTCTGTGATATTTTGTGCCTAATTTCTTGCTCCCACTATTGCTACACGCAGTCACAACACTGAAAAATTTTAGAAGAGGTTTAGTAACGTAAATAAGGGCAAAGGAAAGCATATTTCCATGATCACAGACTATCTGCCAGCCATTCAGATGGGAACGGAGGAGCTGATTCAAGCTGCTAAATTTAATTAAAGCATACACTCTTGGGCTTTGCAGTTGAATATCCTTAAATCTCCCTCACTTTATCTTCATTCCAGGTCATTACAAATTTTAAATCATATTGAAAGGTTCTTGTTTCAATAACGTACAATACTTTTTCTAAAATTTTGGGGTTGTCCCCTCACTTCCTGCAGAGAAATCATACAAACCGCTCATATAAAAGATGACAATTTTCAAGAGTACAACAAAATTAAGATGCTTGGAGGATCAATCAGGAAAGAAGTTATCACCTAGTAAAGGTATTAAAAAATATAACACAGTACCATTCATTGTTATAACATGCCACAGTAGCTGGAACATTAACAGAAATAACTGATGGGGATTCTGTGGCCATGGCCCAAATGGGTATCAATGACACAGGCAAGGGAGATCCTTTATGTGGAGACAAAATTTAGGCTCCTGGAAAAGAAATGGAAGAGAAAGACCTCTATGGTAATGTTCTCTGAAATGCTTCCTTATCTCTTGCCGGTCTAGGGAGTGTGCTGGAGAGGCAGAGTTTGAATGCAAGACAGTTTCAGCCTCATCTGACACATGTAAAGCAACTGAAAGCCAGTACAGGAGAGATGGAGTTCATCTGAGGCATTGTCACTTCAGATCAAGGAGGCTGTGAGTGAGTTTTTAAAGTGAGAAGTGAGGGAAGCCAACTAGCGCACAAGAGCATATGGTTTGGGATGCCATTTCTAAAGATGAAGCCGAAAAAATAGGTATCCCTCAATGAAGAGTAGGTTAAAGGAAGAAAATAAACAAACAGAAAATGGGATACAAATAGATTGACATTTGAAAAGGTTGTCAAGATAGGAACTAAAGTGGCAGTATGTGTCTTACTAAAGCAAATGCTGGAAAATTCTGAAACAAAGACAGTGGAACTGGGTTTTTTGAGCCTGAATGAAGAGATGGATATACATGTATCAAAAACCTGGTGGAAGGAGAACAGTCAAAGGGACACTGTATCTGATGGGCTATATGCAGGAAAGAGAGAACAAAATGTGTCAAGAATCTCCGTGAAATGAAACAAAAGGCCAAGAAGGAACACTACAGCCTTGGGGTAATAGATCTTACTGCTCACCAGCTCAGCAGCACTGACTGATGCTAACAGAAAAAAAAAAAGTTAGGAAAGATAGGAAATCCAAGCATATTGGGTGACTTATCTACCTTATGAGGAGTGATTGAGGGAACTGGGACTCTTTAGCCTGGAGAAAAGGAGGCTGAGAGGAGACCTTATCACTCTCTCCAACTATTCGAAAGGAGATTGCATTGAGGTGGGTGTCAGTTTCTTCTCCCAAGTAACAAGTGATAGGATAACAGGAAATGGCTTCAAGTTGTGCCAGAGGAGGACTAGATTGGATATTAGGAAAATATTATTCACCGAAAGGGTTGTCAGGAACTGGAACAGGCTGCCCAGGGAAGTGGTTGAGTTACCATCCCTGGAGGTATTTAAACGAGGTGTAGATGTGGCACTTAAGGACATGATTTAGCGGTGAACTTGGCAGTGTTAGGTTAACGGTTGGACTTCATGATATTAAAAGTCTTTTCCAACCTAAACAATTCTGTGATCCTATGACTTCAGTTACCTCCATGGACAGAGAGCAAAGGTCATGTCTGAGCCTGAAGTAGCAGCTGGTTACTGATCCCGGAAGATACGTAAGCCCTGATTTGATATACAAATCTAGTTCAAAATCTCATCATGAAGTCAACATCCAGCAGCAAATTCCACAACATACTTTCTTTAATATACCTGTGGGATAAACAGAGGCTGAGCAATCCACCAAAGCTTTGCTCAAATTAAGCAGCGGGACTGTGTAAAAATAAGCTCTTAAAAAAAACTTGAAAAGGGAAGCTAGAGGAATTAAATCCTTACAGGTGTTGACAGTACTGAAGGGTGTTGAGCAGGAAACATGCCACTGGTGTATCGCTGTTCTCCCCTTAGAAAAGCTTTGAGAAAAAAAATCCACCAGCCTGGTTGAACAGAAGGGTAAAGGCTGCCATTAGAAAAAAAGAAGGCATCCTTCAAAAAGCTAAAACTGTATCCAAAAAAAGCAAACAGAATCGCAGCCTCTAGCAGATTAAAAGTAAAAACATAATGACGCAGGTCAAAGGAGACTGAGGAGCAACCAATGAAAAGAAACAACACTGCTATTAAATTTTTCTTTCAGCACATAACAGAATCATAGAATCATTTCGTTGGAAAAGATCTTTGAGATGATTGAGTTCAACTGTACCTCTCCACTACTAAACCAGATCCCTGAGCATCTCATCTGCCCTCCAGGGATGGTGAAGAAACTTTTCCTGGTGTCTACTCTGAACCTCCCCTGGCACAACTTGAGGACATTTCCTCTTGTCCTCTCACTTTACTTGGGAGAAGAGACCAACATTCACCTTGCAACAGCCTCCTTTCAGGTGGCTGTAGACAGTGATAAGGTCTCCTGTCAGCCTCCTTTTCTCTCGGATAAACAACCCCAGTTCCCTCAGCTGCTCCTCATAACCCTTGTTCTCCAGCCCCTTTCCCAGCTCCGTTGCCCTTCTCTGGACATGCTCCAGACCCTCAATGTCCTTCTGCACACAGTACTTGAGGTGTGGCCTCACCTGTGCTGAGTACAGGCGCACAATCACCTCCCTTGTCCTGCTGGCCATGCTGTTTCTGATACAGGCCAAGAAGCCACTGGCTCTCCTGGCCACCTGGGCACACTGCTGGCTCATATTCAGCTGGCTGTCAACCAACACCCCCAGGTCCTTCTCTGCCAGGCAGCTCTCCAGCCACTCTTCCCCAAGCCTGTAGGACTTAATGGGGTTGTTGTCACCCAAGTGCAGGACCCAAAGTGAAGTGAAAAATCTGCCTGTAAGACCAGCTGATAGCAACTGTCTACAAGGATAATTCATAGAGAAAAAGGTCACTGAAGAGTACCCAACTGAATTCTTTGCACTGATGTTCACTTCAGAAGAAACAGAGGTGAGAAACATCCCAGACCCTCTATGAGTAGAGGATTCAGCAAAGATCCTGTCTGGAATTGAACTGAAGGTTCAGATTAAAAAGACAGCGTAAACACAGACAAAACAGCACGGCTGGATATATTTACCCAAGAGTTTTACAGAAAATAAAAAATTAAATATCTGAATTATTAACAGAAATGTGCAATGTTTCTCTTAAAGCTTCCCTGGTATGTGAAGACTGGAGAGGATCCAGGAGAGATCCAGGGAACTAAAAGATTATAAACCTGACATCTGGACCAGACAAACTAACTGAAATTTTGATGAAGTAAGGCAAAAATATTTCTCTTCTGGTAACTTGCGCCTTAAAGATCTCTTGATCTTTTTATGGGTTATTGTGTGTATCAATAACACAGTAAATAAAATATTTTCAGATTTTCAAAAAAGTTTTAGAAAAGGTGCTTATAAGGAAATAAGCAGCCATGGGATAAGGTCATCCTCTTATCTGGTCTTGACCAATATAAATAATATTTCAAAGATAGAGAGCAGAGGGTAGGAGTAACAATTCAATCTCTTCTAGCACAAGGAGTAATATCTCCAAATGAAGTTAATGGGATTTAAAATAAACCAAAGAAGATGGTCCTTCATTCTGCATGTAGGAGAAATGAAAAATATGAATGAACATTTTAAAGGGCTTAAATCTGGGTGGATCACTGCAGGAAGGAACAAGAAAGGACCACAACGGGGTCAGGAAGGCCCTGAGCTAGGAATAGTGGAGATTGGTAGAGTAGTAATAAACATCTTCCCTGTGCTTACTTTTTTTGCATCCACTCATGGGTAGTGGTAGAAGGAAATAGGCTAAATGAACCTGGGTCTGAAGCAACAGTGCGAGTTTTGGAGGTTTTTTTAATTCAGAAGTTACAATATGTTTTTTAATTTCTCATAGGCTGAACCATTACATTGCTCCTCCTCAGTATTGGCTAGATCACAAAATATCATAGAATCATAGAATTGCTTTGTTGGAAAAGACATTTGAGATCACTGAGTCCAACTATATCTGTCCACTACTAAACCATATCTCTGAGCACCTCGTCTACCTGTCTTTTAAATACTTTCAGGGATGTTGACTCAATCAGTTCTTGATAACACTTCCAGTGAAGAATTTTTTCCTAATAGCCATTCAAAACCTCCCCTGGCACAACTTGAGGCCATTTCCTCTTATCCTATTGCTTGTTACTTGGGAGAAGAAACGAACAGCCACCTTGCTTCAACCTCCTTTCAGGCAGTTGTAGACATTGATAGCTTGGAGAAGAGACAAGTCTGAGGAGAACTTACTGTGGCCTTTCAGTACTTAAAGAGAGATTATTAGAAAGATGGGTGAAAAAAAATTAGCAGAGCCTGTAGTGATAGGACAAGTGGTAACGGTTTTAAACTAAAAGAGGAGAGGGTTAGACTAGAAATCAGGAAGAAATTTTTTATGCTGAGGGTGGTGAAAGACTGGAGCTGGTTGCCCAGAGAGTGGTAGATGCCCTATCCCTGCAAATATTCAAGTTTAGGTTGGATGGGGCTCTGCGCAACCTGATCTGAAGTGGGGTTGCACTGGATGATCTTTGTGGTCCCTTCCAATCCAAACAATTCTATGATTCTATGATTTTTTGTCCTGGATGAGACCACAGGCAGAAAGAACAATTCTCAACTAATCACTAATAATAACTGCAGCTCTAACTACAGTAAGCAAATCAACTTGATTCCAGTAGTGGGAATTTAGCCTTAAAACGAGGCAATGAAACAAATATTTATGTTTGTAGAATTACACTAGAAATACAGATTTTAAACCAAAACTACTTCCTTCTTTTCTAGGTACCTATGTGACTACTTGCCTTTCAGGATTTCTTGCATGATATACTCACGTCTCATGAGTGCATCATAAAAAGGAGGTTTTCAGTTATGCTTTTAATGTTTGCCTTTCCAGTGACACTTGAGAAAAAAAAATAGCATTTTCAATACAGTAATTTGAATTCAATTGTAATCAGAATTTTACAGTTTCACTACAGGGCATGGTTAAGGTCATTACGGTACCTGAATTGTGGATACCATGTTTCAGGTAAATGTCTAACCCTGTTACGTTTAGGCACTCTAATGATCATATCCAAGTGCTTATAAATCATAAGGTTTGAATTATTTTAACTTCAGTTTGAGTTCTCTAATTTCTACACCTGTCTTGTCTGTTTATACTTGTTTGTTTTTCTGTTTGTAATTCAAATATCTTCTACTTAAAAAAAAAATGTTGATATTGCAAATGCAACAACCTTCCCCCCCCCCCCCCCCCCCCCCCCCCCCTTTGGCATTATATTCTTTCCTTTTCCTTATTTTTTTCTCTCCCTGGAGCTGTTCAAGGCCACATATGATGAGACTTTGAGCAACCTGATCCAGTGAAATGTGTCTGTCCACAGCAGGGGGGTTGGAATGGATGATCTTTAAGGACCCCTCCAACCCAATTCATTCTATGATTCTATGATTCTATGCCTTTAGATGTCATAGGGAAGAAATAGGTACTAAGACTTTCACAGCTGAAATTTCTCTCCATTCACTCTCTGTGGTGCTCTCCTTGCATCCTTTGTACTTTTAATTAATGAATGGTTCCTCTGCATTGACCAGTTTTTCCTCCTGATGATTATACAGGTGCAGCAGCATCCGCGTTACTGAACTGAGCAAATGATCAGTGCTGTTTTCTCATCAAGTTAAGTGGGATGAGGGATTTGTTCCAGCCTCCAAGTTTTCCTCCCCACCAGCACGATTTAGCCTTGTTCCCCCTCCAATGTGTTACATAGGTTGCATTCAGCATGGGCTCCTTTAGCTCTGTCAACATTAGTTTCAACCGCCACTTGTCATCCCTGCTCAGAGCAGCGAGGAGCTCAATTTAATATCTCTAGCTTTCATAAACAAAGCTGATCACTAGGATTACTGAAAGTATCAGACACACTTTATTGATGAAGCGATTGACTTATCACTGCCTCGGATACAAAAATTTTTATAATGGTTTGGGGCTTTTATTTTCCTAATTCAGACACAATAATACGTTTCTAGAAAAGGAAGGGTCATAGCTAGTGATGCTAAGATAAATGCAGGCATAATGCCACTAAAATCTGCAGCTATTGCACATCTATCCAAGTGTAACTGATGCAGGAATGCAGTACAAATTATTGAAAATCGGCTCTTCACGGCTCGTGATTCCTCCTTGTGACATACTGGGCCTGCTAGAGGGTTGTGATGAAAAAATCTGTTTTATGGCAGAATCTGCTAGGTCTCGGAATTCAAGTCTCTCTCGGACTTTAAATAGACTGAAATAAGACTGATAAGGGATTAGCTGGCATTCTCAAGCCTCCTTTTATTGTTGCTGCAATATCTTTTTATTAAATTGCTCACAGGTAACAAGATACAGATATTTTGCGATAAGCTCTCCGAGCAGTACTTTTTTCAGGGAATCTTAGGTCACCGCCACAGATCTTTGGAAATGGGACATAAGAATTAGCCCTGTTTTTGTGAAGCCTTCAGACCAACTTCTCTTTCTTCCTGTGCTCCTTGCAGTTGAGTGGTTTGGTATATAAGGCATTTGACTGGAAAACAGCATTTTTATCAAAGAAAAAAGCACTCTTCCAACTGTGTAATTGTCCAATTAATCCAGGATTGAAAAGTTAAGTATTCCTAAAAAAAACAACTATCTTTTGTCTAGCAGTCTTCAGAAAAGCTATAATCCCAGCCCAAGTACTGAAAATAGCAGGAAAAAAATAGTAAAAAAATGTGGTAATTTGGAAAGGTGAGAAAAGGAAATAATTCCTCATTGAGATGTGAAAAGAAATTGGAGCAAATGGAGAAATAAACTTCTGAAAAGATTTTTCTGGGGGCGAAAGTGGAAATTCCTTAAGCATGGGAGCAGATAAAAAATCTCTTTGAACTAAATAGCTCCTAGATTGTTATAAAATCTGGAGAAATATATTTATACATACTCCAGATAGATATTCAGACTTTCTTCTTCATGGTATTCCAATGGTAAGTTGCTTCTTATTCTTCTTTACTGCTGTATTAGAAAAGCTTTGCTGCTGTTTTTACATGGATATCGGGAGTGATACTGCAAGTGAGTACTAAAGGAATAAATTACACAGCCATTGACATTTTCCTGTGATATGTTATTTAATTACCTCTCCTTTCCTGAATGTATCAACACTTCTAGTCAATCAAAAGCAGAAAAATTAGTAGTAACTTCAATTTCATAAGAAGCAATGCTAAGACCACAAAACAAATCATAACCTGAGAGACAATATTTCACTTTTCATACAAGTTATTCTTCCTCTTCTCCTGTTTTGTGCAGAAGTCCTGCAGTATTTAATAGGAATGAAACCCCACTGGGTTATAAGTAAGTAGGTAATAGGATATAGCACAAACTTATGTTTGTTCCTTTTTTTTCTTCTCTTAAAATGAAATTTAGTAGGAGAGAGATTGTGATTTTAATATTCTCTATATTTTGCTATCATAGTTTATAATTTTCTATAAAATCCTTGATAACGTTTTCAAAAGAACATGACTTGCTTCATGATATGTCAAACAAAGAAACTCATTAGATGACATAAAGAAACTGAAGTGTCAATAGAGGCTGACAAAAGCCAGGAGGTATCATTATAGTGAAACCAAATCAACATAGTCTAGGAAAAACCAAGAGACAACAGGATAACCTTTCTATAAATACTTAGATGGTATAGCTATTAAAAAACTATTATTTAAGACGATTCACAAAACAAACCAGCGAGCTAAA
Organism: Tapera naevia; assembly: GCA_033556795.1. Taxonomy (NCBI): domain Eukaryota; kingdom Metazoa; phylum Chordata; class Aves; order Cuculiformes; family Neomorphidae; genus Tapera; species Tapera naevia. Next base: position 1,662,499 of record JAUMJJ010000063.1, read on the forward strand.
AGGAAACTCCTTTCCAACACTGGAATAAATCCCCTAAAGACACAGTCAACCTAACTGGATAATCATCTCAGCAGGAAAGAGGTGAAAGCGTCATTCCTGAGTTTATTTAAATTCAGGTCGATCCTCTGATGCATCCCATTTTTTCTTTGTAGAAGAATTAAGGCAGTTTTCCAAAGCAGAAACACGCTGACAACTGCACCGCCGACACACCTTCACCAGACTACTCTAGGTATGCAGGTTTGACCTGCCTGAGTTTTGCTCCCTGGGGAACAAAACCATTGCTGACACCTTGGGAAATGCCACGCCCTAGCTGGGTTGTAGAGACTGGCTCTACTTCTATTGTCGACTTAAACATCGACTGATTCTACTTGTATTGTCTTAAACCTCTCTGACTCTACTTGTATTGTTGTCTTTAACATCTTCTTGAGTGCTGTGGCTCCTGTTGGGCTGACTGTGCTGCAGCAGAGGAGGGGGAGGAGGTACAGCTGCAGGTGTTGCCCCCCACACTTGACTGGGAATGCGGAGGGTTCAGGCAGAGGTTACTCTGGCAAGCGTCTGTTGAACTGACAGTGACCTTGGAGCCCCCCAGGCCCCAATTCCAAAGAAATTTCTGTGCATGCGCCAATTCGAGAACTGTTGCAGCAAGACCACCCCTCATGCTAATGGAGGGGTCATTGTGTTATAAATAGAAGGCAGGTGCCCTGCGGCACTACCTCATGGAAACCATCTGAAGATGCTGCAGAAGTACCACAGGACCATGTGCTCCTGAAGACCACGTTTTCCAGAGGCCTACGGAATGGTGACTATTTTCCTCTTCCCCCCACTAGTCTTATTTTTCTCTCCATTCCTTTTTTTCTGCTTTCCCTGGCACTACTGTGCATCAAACCAGATGCGAATTGTGTTGTTTTCTGCAGCTGCCTTGAGGGTATCAGATTGTGATCTGGACAGATTGTGATCTGGTTTTGCAACTTTTAGGAAGGTGCGACTTGGAGTGCACCCGAGTATTTGATTTGATGTTTTGGCAGTGCCCAGAATATTGATTTGATGTTTTGGCTGTGTCCAAAATAAACACTGTTTGGATTTACCCTAGGAGACTTGTCGGTCTCCAGCTCGGTGCGCAGACACTAAAGAACGCTTCCCTCTCGGGGGTGGGACGGGACCCTGACACTGGCAAACGGGTAGCCACCTCCCAGAAAAAGACAACAAACGTGAAGAATCCAGAGGACGCGACAAAGACGATGTGAGGGATGGAGCCCCTCCCATACAAGGACAGGCTGAGAGCTGAGTTTGTTCAGCCTAGGAAGGAGAAGGATCCGGGGAGTTCTTATAGCAGCCTTCCAGTACTTAAAGTAGGCTACAGGAAAGCTGGGGCGGGGTTTTTTATCAGGATAGGAAGAGGAGGAATGATGAGGGATAGAGGAACAGGGGTAGAACGAGGGAGAAAGAGGGTAGATTTTGATGAGATACCAGGAAGAACTATTTTCCTGTGAGGGCAGAGGGCACAGGTTGCCCAGAGAAGTCGTGGATGACCCATCTCTGGAGGTGTTCACGATCAGTTTGGATGAGCAACGTGATCCAGTGGAAGGTGTCCCTTCTACCCCAAAGCATTTTATGATACTACTATTCTATAAGATTAAATTGCTTAAATAAAGTATTGAGCCTTTAGGGCTTTTGGACCCCATACAGCTGACTATACATTTTTCAGATTTATAGATGGTATTGCATGGAATGGAATAAAGTTATTAATTATTGGGGTTTTGGTCTCAATTCAGAGAAGATGTCACCTTAGATGATGCAAGATGCCTTACCTGCTGACATACAAGGCCTGATTTCCACATCATGCCAAAAAACCTACCCTTGCTTCTTTTTGAAAGCTATAACAGATCAATAAGCAGCTGCTAATAACAAGGACCAGTCCTGACGCACACAATATGAAGGTTTGCAAAAGAAAAATGTCCCAAGGGAACACAAGGTATTATTATTGTATGAATGACACACTTACTGATTAAGCAGTATTTCCTCAACTACAAAATACAAAACCAGCAAGATGCAGACTGAAAACCACAGGAATCGTATAAGCTTTATCTCACTGTAATTTTTATGATTGCTGTCCCTTAGAATACTTTGTCTATGTCTTATATTGGCACGTTAATATATTTCTTTTCTTATTTACTTTCATGAGGCTCACACTGAAAGTAAATATGATTTGTACTGAAAATTTTGCTCCGGCATTTTCAACTGTAATCTGTGTTTCTTGCAGGATTAATCTGCCCTTCCTTCCCCCTCCCAGCTGCCCCCCAGAAACCACACAGCATGTAACTGTAGTCAGAGGATTTTGCAGATGGCAAGCAGACAAATGTATTTTGTTATCAATGCCTTTTTAGAGTTCTTTTCCTAAGGGATTTTCTTTAGAGTCCACACAAATAAATGATTTACCAATGCAGCAAAAGATCACGGAAACTGCTCTGATAGTGGTTTGGTGCTGTAAAAACCCTGAAGTTTATGGGTGCTCAGGTGGCCCCTCAGCCCTTTTAAAACTTCTTTTGGCAGGGCTACTGGTGCAGAACTACATTTCTGAAAAGGCAGTTGGCTTGTCAGCCCCTTGTTAAAATGAATTGTCGTTTAAAGGCCCTATCAAGAAAATCCTTGCTTTATAACTCCTTTTGCGAAGGCAACCACCATGTAAAGCTGCTGGCACTTCGCAAATAAAAATCAAACCCCTCCCAGATACAGTGTGGGTTGGACCTAATGCACTGTGCACTGAACTACTCGATCAAAGCACTTTTTTTTGGTAGACCTCAAGAATCAGTCTGAAATTCGTGGTGTTTTAATCAGCATCAGCAGCTAGTCGGTGATTTTTACTTATTTATTTCTGTTTGTGTGTGTGGTACGTGTGTCCTAAAACAGGTTATGCTTCTCTCAAAAGTAGCAAAGATTATCTGTTAAACATAGCATCCTGTAGGTTGGAAAATACATTTAAAATCTTAAAATCCAACCATAAACGTAACACTGCCAAGTTCAGCCTGGAGAAGCCTTCACAGACAACTTATAGTAGCCATCCGTAGTGCTTAAAGGGCTACAGGAAACATGGGAGGGCCTTTTAACCAGAGAGTGCAGGGATAGGACGAGGGGTAGCTGTTTTAAGATGAAACAGGAGATTTAGATTAGATATGAGGAATCATTTTTTACTGTGAGGGTGGTGAGACACTGGTACAGGGTGCCCAGAGAAGTCATGGATGCCCCATCCCTGGAGGTGTTCAAGGCCAGGATGGATGAGGCCTTGAGGAACCTGGTCCAGTGGAAGGTATCCCTTCCCATGGCAGGGGGTTTGGAACTGGATGATCTTAAGGTCCCTTCCAACCTAAACCATTCTACTATTCCTGTCTACATGAAGACCCATCAGATGTCCTGAGGCTCACTGAGTCATTAACTTCCTCCCTGCAGCCATGCTCCCCTCACTTCCCAAGGGGCCCTTTCCCTCCTTGGGACAGCTCACTGGCTCATCCTCCAGCCCCCTCATGGGGTCCCTGCTGCTTTTGCAAGCGTAGAATGTTTTGGGTTGGAAGGCACCTTAAATCATCCAGTTCCAATCCCCCTGCCATAGGCAGGGACACCTCCCACTGGATAAGGTTGCTCAAGGCCTTATCCAATCTGGCCTTGAACACTTCCAAGGATGGGGCACCCCCAAGTTCTCTGGCCAATGTGTGCCAGTGTCTCACCACCCTCACTGTAAAGAAATTCTTCCTAATATCTAAATCTTCCCTCTCTCAATCTGAAACCATTTCACAGTATCACAGTATTACAAGCTTGGAAAGGACCTCTGAGATCATCAAGTCCAACCTATAACCCTACACTAACACCAACCCATCATCTAAACCATGGCACTCAGTGCCTCATCCAGTCTCCCCTTAAACACCTCCAGGGTCGGTGACTCCACCACCTCCCTGGGCAGCACATTCCAATGGCCAATCACCCTTTCAGTGAAGAACTTTTTCCTCACATCAAGTCTAAACTTTCCCTGACGAAGCTTGAGTCCATGGCCTCTAGTTCTGCCACTGGCCACGTGAGAGAAGAGACCAACCCCTGTCTGACTACAACCTCCTTTTAGGTAGTTGTAGAGAGCAATGAGGTCTCTCCCCTGAGCCTCCTCTTCTCTAAACAGCCCCAACTCCCTCAGTTGTTCCTCATAGGGCTTGTGCTCCAGCCCCTTCACCATCTTCACTGCCCTCCTCTGAACACATTCCAGTATCCTAACATCTTTCCCAAACTGGGGGGCCCAGAACTGGACACAATATTCAAGATGAGGCCTGACCAGTGCCGAGTACAGGGGGACAATAACATCTCTGGTCCTGCTCACGCTATTCCTGATGCAGGCCAGGATGCCATTGGCCTTCTTGGCCACCTGGGCACACTGCTGGCTCATGTTGAGCTTCCTGTCCACCAGCACTCCCAGGTCCTTTTCTGCCTGACTACTCTCCAGCCACTCTGTCCCCAGTCTATAGCTCTGCATGGGATTGTTGTGTCCAAAATGAAGTACCCGACATTTGGACTTATTAAACATCATCCCATTAGAATCAGCCCATCTCTCCAATCTGTCCAGGTCCCTCTGTAGGGCCATCCTACCCTCTAGCAGATCAACCCTTCCTCCCAGCTTGGTATCATCTGCAAACTTGCTGATGATGGACTCAATCCCCTCATCCAGATCATCAATTCCCTTCAGCCTATCGCTGCACTCCCTGATCAAGAGCCCCTCCTCACAAGCCCCTTTTAGGTACTGAAAGGCTGCTCTCCATCTCCCTGGAGCCTTCTCCAGGCCGAACAAGCCCAACTCCCTCAGCCTGTCCTCACAGCAGAGGCGCTCCGGCCCCCGGATCATCTTTGTGGCTCTCCTCTGGACCCGTTCCAACAGTTCCATATCCTCCTTATGATGGGAATTCCAGAACTGGACACAGTACTCCAGGTGGGGCCTCACGGGAGAGGAGCAGAGGCGGACGGAGGGGATGAGAGGGCGGAGCAGGGCGAGACGCGAATGGACCCCCGGGGGGGGGGGGGGGGACACGGCGGGGCGGGGCTGGCGCTGAGGAGCGGTGGGCGGAAGCAAGTGGGCGTGTCTTCGTAAAATCCCCTCTTGATTGGTCGTCGGAAAACAAAGGGGCGTGGGGGGCCGCCTCGCGGTGCCTTTTGGGAGTTATAGTCCTCTTGGGCGCCCGCGCGCGGCAGCACCTGCGGGCTGGGGACTCCGAGGGGGCGGGGCGAGGGGTGGGGAGCACGTGGTTCAGGGCGGGCCCCGGGGCGGTCACGTGATGTTTGGGTGGCGCAGCCTGGCGGGGGGCGCGGCGGCAGGTGAGGGGCGCGCGCGGCGGCGGCGCGTGCGGGAGCTCCCCCGCCCTCCCCCTCCCCCCCCCCCGGGCGTGTCATGGGGTGACATAGGGGGTGGGACGTGGTGTGTGACTCGGAGTGTGACACAGGGTATGACACGGTGTGACAGGGGAGTGACCAGAGAAGAGGGATGTGGCATGGGGGGGATGTGGAGGGACAGCGGTGTCACGTGGGGAGGGACTTGCAGGGGATCGTGATTTGTCACATGGGGGGAACACGGGAGTGAGATGGGGGGACAAGGGGTGTGATGTGAGGGGGACGAGAGTGTGACATGGGGAAATGGGGGGTGGGAGGGGGACATGGAGGGGGACAGGGCTGTGACATGATGTTATGTGAAACGTGAGTGGGGAGGTGGGGAGACACGAAGGTGATGCGGTGTGATGGGTGTGACATGGGAGAATATCAGTGTGACATGGAGGGGACGGGTGTGAGATGAGTGGGATGGGTGTAATGAGGCGGGACGGGGTGATAGGGGTGTGACATGGGCTGGGACATTGAGGGTACACGGGGTATGACATGGGGGGTGGGTATGACATGGGGTGTGATATGAGGAAGGGTTATGAGAGGACAGGGGTGTGATATGGGGGGACATGGAGGGAGACAGGGCTGTGACATGATGTTACATGAAATGCAAGTGGGGAGACGTGGAGGTGATGCGGTGTGATGGGTGTGACGTGGAGGGGACAGAGGTGTAACATGGGGGGGATGGGTGTAGTGAGGGAGGACGGGGTGATAGGGGCGTGACATGGAGTGGGACATTGAGGGTACATGGAGTATGACATGGGAGGGGATGGGTGTGCCACGGGGAGGTGACATGGGTTGTGACATAGGGGACGGATGTGACATGGGTTGTGGTATGAGGAAGGGTCATGAGAGGACAGGGGCGTGCTTTGGGGCGTGCCACGGAAGGACAGGGCTGTGACATGATGTGACATGAAATGTGAGTGGGGAGGGCATGGAGGTGACACAGTGAGACAGGGGTCTGACATGGGGGGACATGGGCGACATGGAGTATGACTTGGGGGGGAAAGGGTGGGACAAAGGTGTGACATGGGGTGACACGAAGGGGATGGGTGTGATATGAAGGAACGGGTGTGATATGGAGGAACAGGAGTGTGACATGGGAGCATGGGAAGAGGGCACGGGTGTGACATGGGAGACAGCTGTATTATGAGAGGAGGATATGGGTGTGACACAGTGAAGGAGGTGATGTCGGGGGACATGGTGGACAGGGGTGTGACAGGTTAGGACGTGGTACGACGTGTGTGACAAGGGGGAACAAGTAGTGTGACAGGGATGTGGTGGTGGACAGGCAGTGACATGGTGTGACAGGGACAGAGGTGTGGTTGGAATGTGACGGGTGTGACGAGGGCGATGGGGTTACATGGGTGTGATGGGGAAGGGACAGGCAGTGTGACAGGGGACTAACATGGCGTGACAGAGGTGTGACATGGAGGTGATAAGTGTATGATGGGGAACAATCAGTGAGACAGGGCTGTGACAAGGGTGTGTGATAGGGCTGAAGTGGTGTGACAGGTGGGGACAAAGGGTGTGGCAGAGGTGTGACATTAGGGTGGGCAGGTATGAGATGGAGGGTATGGGCATGATACAGCATGACAGGAGTGGGATGTGGGGTGTGACACGGTATGACGGGGGTGACAAGGGTGACAGGGGTGTGAAGTGGATGGCACGGTGTGACAAAGGATAACAGGTGGATGATGGGATAACGGTGGGGTGGCACAATGTGACCGAGATGTTAGGGTAACAGGTGGGCAACAGGAGGTGACAGGAGTTAACAGGGTGACATGGTGTGACAGGGGTGGAAGAGCAGTAATGGGGGTGACATTGTGTGACAGGGATGTGACAGGTGTGCTGAGTGTGATGGGTGTGATGGGTGACGGGGGTGTGACAGCAGGGGTCATGAGTGTGGTGGGAAGACATGGGGTGACACAGTGTGACAGCGGGTGTGACAGCAGGTGACAGGAAGGTGGCAGAGGGTGTAATGGGTGGAATATGATTGTGATGGGGAACAGGTGTGAGAGTGTCACACGGGTGTGGCAGGGGTGATGGGGACAGAGGTGTGACAGTGGGTGTGACAAGTGTGTGATTGTGTAATATGAGTGATTGGCTGTGAGGGGGTGTGACAGGTGTAACATGATATGATGGGGTGACAAGGGCATGAGGGGGTGACATGTTACAGAGGTGTAACAAGGGGTAAGATGGGGGTGACTTGGGGAATGGATGTGACAGGGGTGTGACAAGGGTGCAGCTGAGGAAAGGGGAGTGATAGGGTGACAATAAGTTGAAAGGGATGTGACCTGGGTGTGATTGAGGTGGCAGTGTGTGACATGGATGTGACAGGATGACAGGGGGGTGACACGGGGTGACATGGATGTGAAAGTCATGGCACGAAATAACAGGGCTGCTCTGACACAGGGGGTGTGTGTGTGCCCGTGGGGACAGGTCTAGCCTGGCACAAGGTGTGTTGTGTGCCTGTGGGGACAGGATTTGCCTGGCACAGGGTGTCTGTGTGTCTGTAGGGACAGGATTGGCCTGGCACAGGGTGTGTGTGTACCCATGGGGACAGGGCTTTCCTGGCACAGTGTGTTTGCAGTCATGAGGATATGGCTGGACTGGCACAGGGGGGGTGTGTGTGCCCATGAGGACAGGATTGGCCTGGCACAGGGGGGTGTGCCCGTGGGGACAGGGCTTTCCTGGCACGTGGTGTGTTTGCACTCATGGGGACAGGGCTGGATTGGCACAGGGTGTGATTGTGCCCATGGGAGCACGGCTTTCCTGGTACAGGGTATGTGTGCACTCATGGGGACTGGTCTGGCCTGGCACAGGGGGTGTGTGTGCCCATGGGAAAGAAGCTGCCTTGACATAGAGTGTGTGTGCTCATGTGGGGTCAGATCTGGCCTGGCACAGGTTGTGAGCAAGAAGGACCACTTGTGCCAATTGTTCTCTGCTCTCCCAAATACAATCCTTGAGTCCCACATTGCTGGTGGTCAGATGGGTATGTGAGGTCCTCAGTCTGCCACCAGCAGTCACTGGCACATGGTCCTATGGTTGCTTAACACAATGAGGCATTAATGTAAATACCTCCAGTGTGATGGCAACATTGGGAACTGCTCCATGACCCATCTTGTAGTTAAATGACAGAGTTTGGCTGAATTTTCACCTCACGTATGTTATAATGATGTTTATTTTTTTATTTATTTACTTACTTTCTTCCAGGCTAATTCAGGAGTGTTTAGCCATAAACGAGTCAGTGAGATAGACTTGCAGGTGTTTTTGGGAAAATACAGGAGAGCAAATGAAACTATTTTGAAATCTATAAAGCACCCACAATAGTTCTTGGCTGACTTTGTGGAAACTTTTTTTGTTTTACTTCCAAATGTTCGTGGTTTGAATCTTTTGATAAAGCTGGCCCTGTCTATATGGTACAAATAACCTGCAGCATCTGGTGCTAGCGTGGACTTTGCTGGGGAACTCCTGTGTTTCCACTGAACTGTGCAGTGTCTTTGTGTTCATGTCAAAAAGTAGAGGGTTTGGAATCCTGAAAGCTTTCATTCTTCCTCCACCTCACCAAATATGCACTGCGAAACGTCTGGTTCTTTGCATGTGAAATATTCCATGACATTTCCAACTTGAGCTTGTCCTCTTGTCTGGGAGCACCAAATAAACAAGTGGTCATCTGTTTGCAAACCCAGAGTAAGACATGTGTGGGGTAGTGGCCCAAAGTTTTGCTCTTTGTGCTTCATCTTGCTCACTCCTGCTTTTTTACTAGCTGTGTGGTGCATTAGGCTGGAATAACCTAAGAGGTTTTTCTGTTTTCCTCTTTTTTTCTTCATCCAGTAGCAAATAAGGTTTGTATTCATCCAGTATTTATCCCCTTTTCCAGGCTTGTATTTCCCTTTGTGGTGGGGCTGTGAATATGCAATGCCTCATCCATCCTTGTTGGTTTTGTATTGCCTTGATCCAGGAATTGACGCAGATGGTTCAAGTCTTTAAATCACCGATGACTCAGGCCAGCTTGGACTTGGTGCCTTCCTGCTCCGCTGTTTTCTCCAGCTGTGATGGAGAAAAGCTTTAGCAGTTTTAAGCTGAAAGAAGGGACATTTAGGTGGGATATTAGGAAGAAATTCTTTACTGTGATGTGGCGAGGCACTGGCACAGGTTGCCGAGAGTAGTCGTGGAAACCCCATCCCTAGAGATTGGATGAGACTTTGAGTAACCTGATCAGTGGGAGGTGTCCCTGACCATGGCAGGAAAGTTGTAAGTGGCTGATTTTTAAGATCCCTTCCAACCCAAACCATTCTATGGTTCTGTGATTCTAACTCATCCCCGGGGCTGGTCTGTGAGCTTCTTCCAGTGTGCTTGTGATATGCCAATTCTCTTTCTCCAGCCATCAGCCGAGCAATGAATTACCCTTGTTGCTCTCTCCAAAGCCTTCCTTCTACTTTGTGGTTTGCTTATGTACATTAATGCAATTAAAAATCAGCACAGCCACCATTGATATGGCTTTAATGAACACTGGAGAAGCTGAGCAATGCAACCATGCATCGTACTGCAGTCCTTGCTTCTCGGTTGGATTTCCATCTCCGTTTCCTCCTCCTATTGTGTCTAGTAAAAGACTAAATGTGGAACAAGCTTTGAGATACAATATCTCCCTGCTAGAGGATTATTTGTAATCATTTGATTCAAAGGGGTTTTGCAGTATAATGCTGTGCCTTTGTAGTTTTGATGGCATCCAGTGTTGCTTCTTGTGCAATGACTGAAGTTATTTAGCTGAAGTTGGCTACAGAGACTGGTAGAACAAATATTTAGGGATGAAAGTCTTTTACTCCCATCCTCTCTTGTGCAAGAAACTGTGTACAGTTCTGGGTCCCCCAGTTTGGGAAAGATGTCAGGATGCTGGAGTGTGTCCAGAGGAGGGCAATGAAGATGGTGAAAGGGCTGGAGCACAAGCCCTACGAGGAGCGACTGAGGGAGTTGGGGCTGTTTAGTCTGAAGAAGAGGAGGCTCAGGGGAGACCTCATTGCTCTCTACAACTACCTAAAAGGAGGTTGTAGTCGGGCAGGGATTGGTCTCTTCTCTCAGGTGACCAGTGACAGAACTAGAGGGCATGGACTCAAGCTTCCTCAGGGAAAGTTTAGACTTGATGTTAGGAAAAAGTTCTTCACTGAAAGGGTGATTGGTCATTGGAATGCACTGCCCAGGGAGGTGGTGGAGTCACCGACCCTGGAGGTGTTTAAGGGGAGATTGGATGAGGCACTGAGTGCCATGGTTTAAATGATGGGTTGGTGTTAGTGTTGGTGTTAGTGTTGGGTTATAGGTTGGACTCGATGATCTCGAAGGTCCTTTCAAACCTTATGATACTGTGATACTGTGAAGAAACTTTATTCCTTTTCTCACAATTTGCTTGGTTTTGGTTTTGGGTTTTTATTTTATTTATTTTAAACCTCTTGTCATTTTCTCCTCACTGCAAAGCTCTTCAACGTGACCAGGTTTCCCAGCCAGCAAGACGCCTGCTCTGAGAATGGAGGAGAAATTCTACTTCTGTGTCTTGATAAATTTGCACATCGATATTACAGCACTTAAAATCTAATGTAAAAAGAAAAAAAAAGTAGGCAAGCTGAAAATGAATGAGTCTGTGCTTCCCCTTGCTTATAAATATGTATCAAATGGTATTTTGAATTGCCGGTTCTTCTGGGAATTCAGGGATGTTTAAATAGCAAGTGTGAAAGGGTAAATAATATCAAGATAAAAATAATACGTTCGATTCCCTGCCTGTACCATAAACACATTCTGCTAGATGAAAATGGAAAGAACTTTTAGAAAATCTAATTTACTTTTCCCATCTTTGTTATCTTCCTTCCTACAGCTGAGTTAGTTTTGGGCAGTGGGGTGGGTAGGTGGCTGATGCTTGGCTTTTTATGGCACTCCTGAGGGTTGATGGTGCTGTAGGAGACCATGGAAATCCGTGATAACTGAGGGCTCTGAGTGGGCATATGGAGCCTCTGCCTGTGTTTGATCTAGGGTTGGAGCATCATCATCAGGGTGAAGGCTGCTTGTGTTGGAAGGAACTTGTGCATCCAGGTCTTATCAGCACAAGACTGGATGGATGGATGACCATGTCCTACCACTGGGTTGAGATTGCTGGTGTCTCCCTGACCCTAAGAGTGGCTTTGCTTTTGTCATGATTCATTTGGTCTAAATTTCCTCCAGGTGTTTAAGTATGAGCTTAACTCACAAAATGAAGCATCAAGTGCCTGCACGCCAGCATTTGCTGGGGAAATATTGCAAAACTTGTCCTCCAGCATCATCAACCCTTCAAATTGCATTTTATTCTTTTGCAGCATACTTTTTGACATGTAGAAATTAAAAATCTGGCCACAAACTTGGGGTGGCATTGCCAGCAGCAGCGTTAAGCGTTGCAAGGACAAAGGGAAGCTCATGCCCATTGCTTGGTGCTGAGTGCCCAAAAAGCTACATATAGAATTCACGCTATCACCCTGCTGTGAGGCAACAAGTGTCCTTTTGCTGTCAGGAAGGATATTTGTGGTTTTTAATAGTACCCTGTATTTCCAAAGGAATATGGTCAAGATAAGAATCTGCTCTTTTTTTTTTTCTGCTTGCCTTGCAATTGGTGGTATGTAGGATGAAAATAACGCAAAACAGTTAAATTAATCTGATTTAACACTTGCAGGGAGGTTTCTATTTAAAACTCTTCTTTTTCTTCGTAGAGTCACTAGTCAGGAAATTCAGTGGGCAGGTGCCATCTCTTTTGTTGCAGTGCAAGGGCAAGTCTCTGGTTTTTGGTGTTTCTGATGATGGAAAAAATAGTGTTTAGCTGAAAAAAAAAAGGAGGCAGGATGCATTTTTTTGTTTTTCCATGTCTGTTTTAATTGCAGCGCCACTAGAAAGCTATGATCGCATTGGTGTTCAAGTGCTTTTAAAATATATTGTCAAGATGGGTATGAAAAAATTAAGAAATGCTGTATCAGAAGGGTTCTTTAACACTGCTTTGCTGGGATGCAGAGCTGTAGGGGAAAAGCTTCTCCAGGGGCAGTTTAGGTGCATTGGCTACTTATCTGCTGGGATGCTGCAAGCAAAATTTGTAAAACATTTTCCATTCCTTGAATAAAGTCAAACTTGGCTGCAATACATGTACTCTACCTTTTCCTCAGTAAATTTACTTTTTTTTTTTAATAGTAAATGTTCGTGTTGGATTTGGCTATGATTTTGTTTCCATCTCTGTAATCTATTCCCTAAATAAAAGCAGAAGATAACTGCAAAATGGTTTATGCTCTTCATTGTGTAGTGTTCGTTTTGCTCTTGTTCTGCTGTCACTCCCGCTACAAAGCCACATATTGCAAAAATGTGATTTTTTTTTGAGGTTATCAGGGACTTTATTTGTGCTGCTTCCCCTCCTCCACACATTTATTGTGACTGTAGTCTTGAATAACTTGGCCATGTATTATTTCCCTTTGTCCCATAGGATTCCTCCATCATTTGGTGCGCGGAGTAAAGGAGTGCAGGAGGCAGCTGTGCTGTAGGATTTTATTCCAGCCCTGCTGTGTTGTAGGTGGTTGTAGTCATTTCTGTAAAATAAAACTTTCTTCTTCCATGAGGGACTTCAATCCCACTCATTGCTGAAGCTTGTTTATTTTTTCAGTTTATAAAGAATCTTCTTGTGATATTTCTGCATGGAGGAGGGAGGTGTCTCCTTCATTTCTCTACATGTGAAAACCAGGCGCTTTTGGAGATGTTGTGACCCAAATTTTGGAATTAACCCATTTCTTTACTGTGTGAGATGTCAGACTCAAATATGATATGAGGGAACCCCCAAACTTGCTATTCATGGCTGCTTTGTGAAAAATCTCATTTGAGCAGATTGCTCAGGAACTCTGTGGTGGAGCTGTATACAGCCATGAATGCTGTTTAACTTAATATTTCTTTTTTTTTCCCTGAAATTCCCTTATTTATGTACCAGCATGGGATGTCTCAAGACTGTGACCACAGTCTGCATTCAGTACTGCTCACTGTGCAGCTCACGTGCCCCAGTTTTGGGGTGTCTTTAAGGGAGAAAAAATCCTTCTGGGCTTTTTGGGGAAGACTTGATGATGTCTTGATTTCTGAGCTCTCCAATGGTAGCTTTAGGCAAAATTGACTGCAGGGCAAGTTCAGCCTGTGCTCTGCAAAGGCTGAGTTTTTGATGCAAACCCCCCGCTTCCATCAGAATTTCCTCCTCAAATTTAGTGCCTGGTAGACAACCAGTATTGAAATTTTCAGAGTGAGTAGTTTGTTTGGAATACATATTAGTAGCTAAAAAAAGGGCTTTTTATCAGAGGTAGCAGTGGTTGCAACTAACTGCAGGTAATTGCAATTATGTTGAAGTGAAGTGTTAGCAAATGCTTTGCAGCATCCCATGACCCAGCCTGGAGATGTTCGTTATGCTCCAAGTTCTTCTGGTTTTGGAGAGTGGAGAAAAATGCTGCTGTGCATCTGTTTGGTGGTGGGGAATGTTGATGAGGCTGCAGGAACTGTGCTGACTTGCAGGGTAACACTGTGTTTGATATACATGACATATTTTCTTCATTTGTTATTTACTGTGATTTCATCTGCCTGGAAACACGAGCTGCAGATGGGGATCCCTTGAGTTGGTGTCATTTTATTCATGCTTCTGTTGAAGCATCACCTTTCCAACATGCAGGCTTTTGAAGGGGGATAATGGAAATTATTTGCTTACAGTGCTGGTTGTGGACAGGCACTGCTCAGCATCTACTGATGACTGAAACTCCCTCTTTGTCCCTTCTGTTTACTGTGGGAGCAAACTTTCTTTCCTTTAATGGTAGTCACTACAACAATATGAAGTTAACTCCAATGAACTGCATTGTATATTCCCAGCTAATAAAAAAAACAAACATGTGGCTGTATCAGAGTAGGTGTTGTGCATTAAGGCATAGATCTATCTATGTTGTTTTTTATTGTCTTCAATGTAGCTGCATCCTTCTGTTGGGAGCCGTGGATCCTAAGAAAAGTGAAGCAAGAACTAAATCTTAATGCAGCTTCTGATTTTCTTCCCCCCCCCCCGAAAAAAAAAAAACATTTGATTTTATGATGAATTTATAGAATTTATAGGCTGGAGCACCTCTGCTATGAAGACAGGCTGAGAAAGTTGGGGTTGTTCAGCCTGAGGAAGAGAAGGCTTCAGGGAGACCTTACAGCGGCCTCCCAGTACCTGAAGGGGCTCCAGGAAACCTGAGGAGGGACTTTTTACAAGAGCATGTAGTGATAGGATGAGGGGGAATGGCTTTAAGTTCAAATAAGGAAGATTTAGATTAGACTTCAGGAATAAATTTTTCCTGTGAGGGTGGTGATACACTGGCACAGGTTGCCCAGGGAAGCTGTGGATGCCCCCTCCCTGTGTTCAAGGCCAGGTTAAATGGGTCCTTGAGAAGCCTGGTCTAGTGGAAAGTGTCCCTGCCCATGTCAGGGAGTTGGAACTGAATGATCTTTAAGGTCCCTTCCAACCCAAAGCATTGTATGATTCTATGATTTATGATCTCTCCTGACATTATTGCCTTTCTAGATTCTCATGAGAATCTCCTTATTTCTAAGATACCTAATTCATATAAGTTTGAACATACTGCTAAATAGCTTGAGATGTGATTTCCCAAACATTTTGATGTTTTCCAACAACTGCCTGAGGTAACCCAGCTTCTCTATTGCTTGAGTGCCTGTTGTTGCTTGAGAGTCTTTAGTGAGACCTATTGAAATCTTCTGCTGCAGGTAGTGACCAAGAGCAGATGCTCAGTGAAAAAAGTATGATAAATCAATCTTACACTCACATACATATTATTAAATAACCATTTCTGTAATCTATTGCATAAGATCATATACATATAAAGTTCTTATAATTATTATGAATGTATTTTTCTTTGGTTTTATGCTCTGTTTTTTATGCTTTTGTTTTAAAGAATTGAAAATTTCAGTCTTTTCTCTGCTGAGGCCGCTGTGGACATAGCTGCGTGATCAGTGTGGGCAGGGTCAGGCCACAGTGAATAACCATAGCTGTGATCAGCCTGCCAGTGCTCACCATCCTCTTGCATACCCTCTCGTGCAGGTTGTAGAGCTATCTGGATTTGTCAGAATGGTGAAACATTAAATGATTTCCCTAGGACTACTTTACTAATTATAAATTAAGCAAAAAAAAAAATCAGAATGGTGTGTTGAGGCCATTGTATGTCTCGATTTCTTAGTGTCAAAGATCTTCAGCTTCCATTAACTGCAAATGCCTGAAGATGGAAATAGGTGGCAAAATGTGGGCGCTGGAGCCACAGAAATGCTGTCCTAAGCTTTTTGACATTTCTGGTTTAGAGAACAACCGCGTACTTTCAGAAGCTGTCTTCAGTGTTGATGGTGCGCCATGGGGAAGTTTCATAGGCATGGGTTGTTTTTCTAAAAATTTAATGGGTTGATATCCTAGCCAAGTGCAAAACTGGTCCCTTGGAGATACAATTGGTCCCTTGGAGATGCACCTCAGCAAGTGGTGTAAACAGTGCCACGATATTATAGTAAAACAGGATGCTATGACTGACACACATTTGTGTTTGAAAAAGCAGGTTGACAGTCTCACTGCAGGTATTTTCCTGATTGTCTCAGTGCTTCAAGAAGATGGGTTTCTTCTCCTTTGCCCCAAACATAGGGCAATTGAAAATATCTCAATTATTTTTTCTGCCCCTCATGGAAATGTCTGCAGTTTAATTGTAAAGATCCTCTGTGCTTTTTTCTCCTCCTTTTTTTTTTCCTATGCACATTGTTCAGGCATAGCGTTATTTCCTTTTGTATATAGAGGTATCTCATGGGCTCTCAGGTCTACCCGCTTGCTCTCCTCTCTTTGTCCAATTCCTTTCTTAGTGCATTGTATTTGAAATCCTTTCTTTAATTAATTACAATTTATTATAATCTCATACTTGGAAAGAGGGCTGTGGGTCTCAGTCCTGGTTGTGAAGCATTTGAACACAGAATATAAAGAGCACAGGCAGAAAGCAGCCTGGGGGGGTCCTTCTGTCCCCCGGACACTCACTTCCCACCTCCCTGCACTTCGTGGCTTTGACTATCCCTGTTTCTTTGGTGCCTGGTAAAACCAGAAGGAGCTTTTATTTTTTTCTCAGTTGCTTCATGGGCTTGAGGTGCTGCTGGTGTCTTCTTCTCTGTTGGGGTGCAATAGGTGCAATATCTTCTTGCAGGGAAGGCTCAGGTTTTACTTCTTTTCTTTGCTGGCAGAAAGGAAAGCAAGAATATAAAGCTTTGCTCTTTGCAAGCCAATTGCTTTGCAAAATGTGATGCTTCCTGGGTTGGAACAGTAATCAAACTCCTTGGAATAGGCAGTGAACTTCAGGATAAGGCCATTGTGGTATTGACCAGTCTTTTACAGGCAGATGGAGCCCCTTGGCTGCCTCCCTCTGCTTTGGTCGAGGAAGACTTATGGACATGATGCCCTTCATACTTCTCTTCCGTAGTGGCAGGTAGTTGTCATGGTCAGTTAAGGGCTGGGTGGCCGTCATCTCGATTGACATAAACTCAAAGCCTACCATCCCCATCATAAAGCTCTTGCAGTTCAGTGAGGCAGTGTTTTCTGGTGGTTCATTGTGCTCCGTTTCTATTACTTGTCCTCCTGGGCAGATCTAGGATGGTTATTTTGCCTAGGTGTCTGCACACCACTTTTCAAAGCTGCTCTCTTAAGCAGACAAGGGTGACCTTGCTCTTGCTGATTTGGTCGCTGGGCTCCGATGTTGGCACTCTGCATTGTACCTTGTAAATAACTCTGTTTTTTGGTTCCATTTCCTGGACCTGTTTATGCCTTGCCAAAAATAATTACAACCTCTGAGACCGGGGTTTGCTGGATGAAGGGAAGGAGGGCACAGAAGAAGCTGTAATCCATGTTTTTTATGTGTTTTCATCAACATGGTGCTGCCAATGGGATCGGGCTCTCCCTTCTGAGGCATGAATCAGTCTGCACTCACGTTCACCTGGGATCCCTCCTATTCTGTGCATGAGGTTTCTTCTTCTGTTCAGCATCATCTTAAATTCATGTCCCGGGCAATGCCTCCCTTGCCTGCTTATTACCTCTAAATGTGTTTTCCCAAGTATAACTCACGCTTGGATAAATCTCTCCTGCTTTCCTTGGCTGCAAAGCCATCTCTGTCGGCAATTTTCCTCCTCCGACACCTGTGTACATCCTTCCTCCATCCATGTAGAGGTACTTTTCTGCTTCTTAACATGTTTTTGAAGCCGGTGCATCTTCTTTGAGAGGCGGGTGGATGCCATTGCTCCTGTTTTTTCATCCGAGCCGGTGTTTGCTGTGGTCATGTGCGGAGCCGGTGGGGAAAGCAAGAGTATTTTTAGCATGCACTTCTGTGCGCCGCTTAGGGGGCCGCCCACAGTTGAGTATTAAAATAATAGTGAGGACATTGGGTAAGCTTTGCAGCAAAATGTTGATATGCAAATTGCCATCTTAAGAGCAAACCTCAAGGCGATTTTTGGCAATGCACGCAAGGCTCTGGAGCGGTGTGTTTTGAATAAAGATTACAGCAAGGGATTTCGCCCAGAGGGCACGCTCGTTTCATTTATTCTGAAGCCTAGCAAAGCTGGCAATTCAGTGTTCGAAGCCAATGGGGTGAAACAAGTGCACCTTTAAAAAGGTATTAGATTAACATTGGCAAAACAAAGTGTAACATCACCTCTGTAACTTGAATTTCCAGGAGCAGTAAATCTGGTTGCAAGTGATGCCTGGGCACTGTCCAGGGAAGAGGTGGCTCTGATGGCTGCAGAGTTGTTTTGGGAGGTGTGAAGGCGTTACCAGATTATTATAAATAAACTTATGCCGGCTAACTCAGTGCTGCTTTGACTTCTGTTTTCAAGTTGACGATGGGCAGCTTGGCATTTGGAAACATTCAATCAGAAATTGGGTAAAATATGAATTGCCTTTTTTGGTTTTGTATTTCTGGTTACTGAGTTCAGGGTGGTCCTGCTGGGAAGGAAACAAGGATAAATGAGGAGAACCAAAGTAGTGATTTTATGGTTCTTAATTGGCAGCTGTCCAAGCTGGTCCTGTGTCCGTCAGTACAAGTCAGAGCTACCATTTATCCTTTGCTCCACCCTCAATCTCACTTTTCAACAGCTACAGCTGGGCAGCTATGTGGTTCCTGAGGTAGGTAAGGCAATTATCCTGTTTCAGAAAGGCCAAGGAGCACTGAGGGAGATAAAGAGAAGCTATTACATGCCATGGAACTGCTCGCCAAAAGATGCCCTATTTAATATTTGAGGAATGAAAACAGAATGCAGTTTTAACCTCCTGGCAGTACCTTCTGCACTGGTGTATCTTGTTTCCTACCCACTCTTGCCTTGTATTCATGTTTTATCTTTGATACTTCTACAAGGCCATTTTGGAAGGGGCTTTGAGCAACCTGGTCTAGTGGAAGGTGTCCCTGTCCATGGCAGGAGGGATTGGAACTGGATCTCCTTCAGGATCCCCTCCAACCCAAACCATTCTATGATTCTATGATCCTACTTTTGAACCTTATTTGACTTGTAGTGTCTCTTTGTCTCATTATTAAATGATGTATTTAAAATGTCCTTGATAGCTTGAACACTAACAACAGCTCAGATTCTTTCCTTCCTCTCCCACACAGCCCCGTAACTGAATTTTTAGGTGGAACCACAGTTATTGAGTGTTTTTTGTATGCTGGTGATGGGTTTAATTAAGTAGGTGTTTCCCAGACAGAGCTGACCAAATGTTTTTGCCTGTGGACCATTGCAGCATCCTCAGCTATTGGATAAGATGGCTGGAAGACTGCATCTGCAGTGCATTTCTGTCATGTGTGATTTCTCAGGGACTTTAATAACAAGTGGAGGTGCCATTGGACTTGTACGCCCCATCAAACCATCATGGGCCATGGTTGGACTTGAGTGAAGCCAACTTGTCCGACAGAACAGTGGGAGAACATGCCCTGTAGCTTCGTTTTCCTCGTACATTGTACTGAGATTAGTTTTTTCAAAGTCTTATTGTACTTCTTAAGAGGTCCGTTGGAATTTACAGTTGAAATAGAGGAATCTCTGTCCAATTCTGCCAAGTTTTGTGTAGTGACTTTTTAGGTACTGCTAGGAAGAGGTAACTTAGCATGTGAGTGCTACTGTGTTTGTTTAGGGTTTAACTGCTCTATGAATGAATTTCATACAGGTTTGGTTTAGTGAACTTTCCTCAATGAGGTGATCAGTTGGAAAATGGGTTTGAATCCTTCCATTTGTTCCAGGAGTGGTTCTGTTTTGCTGCATAATAAATATATTGCTGTAGGATTGGAAACTGGCAGGAAATGAGACATCTTGTGAGTTTCTGTTTTTGTTTGTGGTTTGGGCTTCTTTTTAAATTTTTTTAACTCTGAGATTTGTACAAATGTGTACCTTTTATAGAATGGAGAAGGATGATCTTCAGTGGAAATAAAAGTAATTGGTGGCTAATTTTTCTTTCTGTCAATGTGGCATGAAAAACACGGTAGCTGTGACACTGTGGGAAAATGTTCTCCTGACTTTGATACAGGTTATGTTGATCAGCTTAGTTCGCTTGCATCCTTTTTACTTTAATTATGTGTTTCAACAATGTAAGACTTCTAAATATCAAATTTTGAGGGTGTTCTTTACCAGCACTGCATGGTTTAAGTACAGATCTTCTTGGCAGGCATCTCGGGAGCTTTTGACTTCCCTCCTTCATAACCCCATCCTTACTTGCCTAATTTTTGCCTCCTTAAAAGTCAAACAAATTTGATAAAACAGCAGAGCTCTCTAAAACATTAGAAGAAAGTATGTAAGGAGCTCAGGAAGTGGTGGTCTGTAAAACACTCTGGTGAGTGTGTAGTCCTGTGAGGATCGCAGTGTCCTGCTTGCATCTCCACTGTGCTGACGGAGTCAAAGAAAACCATCTCCCTAGTCTGGTTCAGGCTCATCTTGAATCTTCTGTACTGCAAAGGTGGTCTTGCACTGGAACAGGTTATTTGGAGAGGTTGTGAATGCCCCATCCCTGGAGGCATTTAAGTTGTATTGGGCTTTTAGCAACCTAGTCTAATGGAAGGTGTCCCAGCCTATGACAAGGGGGTTTAATTGTATGGTCTTTGAAGTCTCTTCCAACCCAAACTGTTCAATGTTTCTTTGTATTTGTCCCTTGCTGCACCCTGCATATCTGTGGCATTAAACACAAGCTGCTGGTTACATCTTCCAGAGCACTTATGCCTTGTTGAAATACTGACTTTTCCCTCCATAGTCATCAAGTTCCTGACTTTGAACTGCTCCAAGTCTCTGTTGTTCTGTTCTTCCCCCTTGAGGACATCACCTATAAATGTAGAGATGCTCTGAATTTTCCCTAACTTTGTTTGTTTGATGGGGCATCTTCAGGGAACCTCACAACTGACTGTCATGCCAGTGTTCCTGTCTCTCTAGATTGTCTCTGCATTTCCTGCTGTTCCCCATCAAACCTACGTTAAACTCTCTGCATTCCATCTTCTATTTTAAGGTCTTTAATGCAGGAATGATCTCTTTGTTCTGTATTTATACACTATTTAATGTGATGTAGATGTGATTCCAAAGTGATGCTGTTTATTATACTTTTCACATAGTTCAACAACCTTGGGAATGCTTTATATGTAGATATGTGTATATATATGTATGTGTGTGTGTATATATATAAATATATAAAAATATATATTGACCAGGGACAAAAGTTAAGACCTTGAGGCACATTAGGATCTAAAAATCTCACAAATAATACAAACTGTAAATATTTTTTTGGTCCTACTCTGACTCCTTTGGTAGTTATGATATTGGCTGCTTTATGTGGGGAAACTGAATTGGTGAACTCTGATCTCAAAAGGTAAGAAATATTTTTCTAAAGCTGTGCATTCAGGCTAATTCTGTCTGCCGTACAATGTGCCGAATTTGTGATCCTCAGCAGGCATTTGACAGTTCTTAACTAGTTATGCTATGTCTTGTCAATCAAAATTAAACGCCTACCTCACTCCTTCCTACTTTCTCTCTCTTCCAGCTTTTTTTATTTAGGTTGGTCATTAAAATTGCTTATAACCATAGAAACGAGGAAAACCCGCCCCTTACATTCCAGATCTTTAGCGTGATATTCCTGTACTGACATCATGTGAATTATATACACTGTGGCTTAAAAAGACCCCAAAACCCTGCAGGTAGGCAGAGTTGTCGTTAATTCCTCCCTATAATGATGTTGTTCCTATGGGTGCCAATCACAGATCATGTCATTCTGATATTCCTCACCAGTGTCCAGCAGAAGGAGAGACCCTGCTGTGGAGAAACTGCCTGATAAGGTAGAATTGGAGAAGAAAACAGATAGATCTGTAGGATGGGAAGGGTGGGAGGATGAATTAAGGAGAAGATGGGTCGGCAAGAAGTCACATGCGCAATGTAGTGTGTGGTGATAATTTCAGTATTGGTTTTCATCCTTCATCCTTGGGTGCCTTGAGAGATGGGCATAATATTGATGCTTCTGTAAAACAGGGCCACCAGATTTTTATGCTTAAGTGCCTGAATCCCTAGTTGACAGGATTGGATGCATCATGGTTTAGCTTGTTCTGAAAAATTAAAATGATTACTGGTTTTTGCTTGTAGAGGCACTTTAAAAATGCTTGACCCAAAGCTACATGGCAGTGATAGAAACTCTTTACCTTAGGAGCCCTGAGCATCCCCAAATTTCAGTGCTGGACTCCTTGTGCTGAACAAATAATGTTGTTTTCATTTGGAGAAGGATGGCTGCATGTGATGTTGCTTAAGACAAGATTTCTGACCTTTTTTCCTTACCTTAAGTTGCAGTAAATCTCATGAATATCAGGGTTTTGGTTTTGACAAGCAGAAAGAGTAATTGATCAGACGAAAAGAGTTAACTGCAGCTACCAGCACTGCTCTCAATAACTTGTTCAGTTTTGCTAATTTTGTCATAGAATTATAGAATGATTTGGGTTGGAAGAGACCTTAAAGATCATCCCCGGAAGTTCCCAGTTCATAATTTTATGAATTATGGGAACTTGGTACAACATGGAAAGTGATACAAATAGTCAAGGAGTAAATTTTCTGGGTACTGATGGCAGAGCTGGAGGGATCCTCTCTTTATTGCACTTTTTGAGGACCTCTGAATGCACTGAGATGTGATGTGCACTGGAGGAGGGGAAGGTGCCATCCTGGCACTAGAGCAGGTTGGCATGTATTTTACCTGTACACTAAGCAGTTACCTCTACTTTTACATTTTCCTAATAGTTTTAAAAAAAGCAAACCAACAAAACCCCAGAAAAACATTCTCAAGAGTCTTCTAACCCAAAGCAGTCTGTAATTCTATGGTTGTAAGACTGTTGAATGTTGATACATAGACTTTCTGTTTAGTCACCAGTGTGCAAATATAAATCAGTAGACAGTGGTACTTCATTTCAATGCCTCCTTAGATATGTTAAAGGAGGAACAGGTTTTGTACACGGAATCCTCCATCTCTGGTGTCACTGCACATGCTTCGTGTATTGTTTTACAGTGACTACAAAGAGTGAAGGATGCCTCCACGAGAAATTGTAGCATGTATTGATGTCTGGAAGGTCTCCAGGATGGAGACGTGTATTGTTCTTGGGGTAGTTGGATGTGGGAGTTTTGTTGTTCTCTATAGGAAGGCTTGTCTCTTGGAAAGACCAATTCTGACTTTTGGGTAGAAAAGTCACAAGGAAGAAGTGTTGTGTGATGTAGCATGGCAAGCTGAGCAACATCTTAAAATTTAAAGGTCTTATTTTTTTACCCTGTCTTTGAAAGCCAGTGCCAGGTACTTCACCTTAGAGGCTCTTCATGATTTTTTTCATGTGTTGAAGCTTGAAGCTTATGCTGTTGGCTTTTGAGGGTGTTGAAGTAGATTGTGTTCATCAAGGAAGAGGAGAGGGTGATAGTGTGGTTTTCTCTAAGAGTATGAAAACTCAGGGAAGGAGCTCCTTCAGCAATCTTTACTGCTCTCTCCAGCCCCAGAGTCATCCCACATGATTTCCCTTTCTCCATTATCTGATCACAAGGAGGGAAAGAAAGCTTTGGTAAGTCTGGAGGGTTGACTCCTGCATGATGATGCTCTCCTTAAAACAAACCAACCAGCCAAAATTTTTAGCAGTTCAATTAAAATACTTCCTTAGAAGAATAATTGCAGTAAAAAGTCTAATGCTTCTATGTCCTTAACTTTGCACAGTATGAAAGTGCCTTTATGTGAGCTGCCTAAGCCGTTCTGTTTTCTATTTTATTTTTTTATTAAAACATAATAAACTGCATTAAAATCATGTTAATTTCCTTCTGAAGCATTAGTTTCCAAATATGGGATGAAAAAATTCAGTTGTTAAAGTGTGTGTCTATTGCGTCATTAACTGAGTGTGCAGAGTTGTCTGAGCTATCGGATCTCTACGGATGATGTTCTAAAATACGCAGTTGTGTATCAGTCTATACAGATAAGTTATCTCTGCCTGTTGCTCTAGACAAAGCTTGTGCACATGCACTCTTGTTTGGATAATTTTCCCAAAAGTAGTAATGTATTTTTTCATTCTTCTACATATTTTTACTGGATCTGTTTGTAAGTCCAGAGGAAGGACACAAAAATAGTCAGAGGGCTGGAGCACCTCCATGTAAGGACAGGCTGAGAGAGTTGGGGTTGTTCAGCCTAGAGAAGGCGCTGGGGAGACCTTAGAGCAGCCTTCCAGTACTCAAAGGGGGCCTGCAGGAAAGCTGGGAAGGGGCTCTTTATCAGGGAGTGTAAGGATAGGATGAGGGGGAATGGTTTTGAGCTGAAAGAGGGGAGATTTAAATTAGATATTAGGAATATGTTATTTACCGTGAGGGTGATGAGGCACTGGCACAGGTTGTCATGGGTGCTCCATCCCAAGAAGTGTTGAAGAGAAGGCTGGACGAGGCTTTGAGCACCCTGACCCAGTGGTAGGTGCCCGTGGCATTGGAACTCCATGATCTTTAAGGTCCCTTACAATCCAAACCATTCTGTGGTTCTTTTTTTCTGTAACAAATTTACGGAGTGTGAAAGCTCCCAGAGGCAGTTGAGTCTAAAGATACAGCAAAAACCTCAGTCTGTGGTATGCCTACTTTACAGACCAGAGGAAACAGAGCAGGTAGAAAGTTATGTGAACTTTTCACTTCTGACTTTCAATGTTTTCCTTTCCTCTGACAATGCTGCTGAGATGGGTCTTTGGGTCCGTTGCACTATTGCTGCTTAGTGCCAGTCAAATGACTCAAATACAGGGGGATAAATTGTACGTTAGATATTTTGTGCTGTTTTCTTCCTTTGATAATCCGTCCTGATTCAGGTTATTTCTTTTGATTGTTTTTCTGCATAACCTTTCAACTTATTGGAAGTGATGCTATGTTCTCTGGACCCAGCCTCTGGAGTGGGTGTGCAGGAACATTGCAGCCTCAACGCTTGCAGATGTTCAGCTCTGAACAGCATTTTCTGCTCTTATAATGACTTCCTTATTTTAACTGGTTAATATTGGGCAATCTCCATCCAAATTCTTTCCCTGACAGCTGATCTTGCCTGACTTGGCTGTTTCATTAAGCTCAGGGATTGCCCACGCTCATGGTGTGTTGACTTTTGTGATGGGCTTTCTGACCAAAGCGAGTGTTAATGGGTGCTCTCTGCTAGGAACAGATGGTCAGCAAAAGTTTCGTTTTTCAAGGCATAACAGACTGTGTTTGTAAAACCTATGGAGTTTTTTAACAGCAGAAGTAGTTTTCTTAAACTACATCTGTTTTTCTTACCTGGAATACCATTAATGTTAATTTATGTTGTGGCTAGAATAATTGTTTCAGGTACTCCAGCTTAATAGTGGGCGATAAGTCTTGGGTATTTTTGGTTTGTTTGTTCTGACTTCATAGAATATTTTAGAAAATCATAGAATGGTTTGGGTTGGAAGGGACCTTAAAGATCATCCAGTTCCAACCGCCCTGTCATGGGCAAGGACAGCTTCCACTAGGTTAGGTTGCTCAAAGCCTCATCCAGCTTTGTTTTGAACACCTCCAGGGACAAGGCATCCACAACGTCGTTGGGCAACCTGTTCCAGTGCCACACCATCCTCACAGGAAAAAATTTCTTCCTAATATCTAAATCTCTCCTTTTTCAGCTTAAAACCATAACCCCTCATCTTATCCTTGCACTCTCTGATGAAGAGCTCCTCCCCAGCTTTCCTGTAGCCCCTTTAAGTACTGGAAGGCTCCCCAGAGCCTTCTAGGCTGAACAATCCCAACTCTCTCAGCCTTTCCTCATATGGGAGGTGCTCCAACCCTCTGATCATCTTCATGGTGTACTCTGGACTTGCTTCAACAGATCAATGCCTCTTCTGTGTTGAGGACTCCAGAACTTAACGCAGGACTCCAGGTGTGCTCTCATTGGATGAGCAGAATCACCTCCCTCGCTCTGCTGGTTACACTTCTGAAGCAGCCCAGGATATGGTAGGCTTGCTGGGCTGCAAGTGCACATTGCTGGGTCATGTTGAGGTAAATATCTAGATATTATTATCCTAAATACATTCTAGAATTAGAAAAAACGAAGGGTTTTATATATTTATGTTTATCAATTGTTTATCTCGCACTTAATTCTTATTCAAGAAATCACAATCTTTGAAACAAGTCCTTAAAAATGTTTTTATTTCTGTGTTTAAAATATTGTATTTCTCTATCTAAAAAGGATTTTATTTCCTCTTTTCTGTAGCATGGGGAGAATTGGCATGATCCAGCCCCATTTCATACACAGAGCTAAACAGATTTGTAACATTCAGTAAATAGTATGCCTATTAACAACCTGAGTAACCACCAACAACAGAGTAAATATGAGGTTAATGAGATTAAGAGAAAAGAGGAACGTAAGTGTTTGAGTGTTCCTCTCCCTGGTCCCAAAGCCAGTGGAGCCCCGTTCCTGTTGACAATCCCAGCATGGCTGTAGACACAGTAGCGATTTTACTGCTGTTCCCCATACAGTGCTTAATGTGTTCCTACTGCTGGCATTTTTCTTTAGATACTGCATGGTATTATTAAATCCCATTCCTCACAGGAGTTTTTAAGCTTTTTTTTTTTCTTTTATATGTATCATGGAATCATAGAATCATAGGATGGTTTGGGTTGGAAGGGACCTTAAAGATCATCCAGTTCCAACCCCCCATACCATTGGCAGGGACGCCTCCCACTAGACCAGGCTCCTCAAGGCCACCTCCAGCCTGGCCTTGAACACTTCTAGGGAGGGGCATCCAGAACTTCCCTGGCCAACCTGTTCTACTGCCTCACCATCCTCATTGTGAATAATTTCTTCCTAGTGTCTAATCTAAATCTTACTCTTTCCAATTTAAAGCCGTTCCCCCTTATCCTGTCACTACTTGCCCTTGTAAAAAGTCCCTCACCAACTTTCCTGTAGCCCCTTTCTGGTACTGGAAGGCTGCTGTAATGTCTCCCTGGAACCTTCTCCAGGCTGAAAAAGCGCAAGTCTGTGAGCCTGTCCTCATAGCAGAGGTGCTCCAGCCCTCTGATCATCTTGGTAGGCCTACTCTGGACCTGTTCCAATAGTTCCATTTCTTTCTTATGTTGGGGATAAATCTTTATTTTTTTTTATACCTGTTTGTTTCTAATGATGGGGCTCAGTGATAGGGCATCTCATCAGACCTTGCCTTTGGAAGTCTTCTCTGAGGCGCCTGGTACCCTCCTAGGTACCTCTTCAAGGACACCAGAGGGCTTGACCCAAGTCTTTTGTGGGAATCATGCTACCATCAGAATACTGGAAGTTCATTGTGATTTATCTCTTATCTTTTTAGTCTGTTTTGACTTGGTGTCATTTGTCCTTTGCCTTCCTCCTTCCAAGTGCTCTCCATCACATGCTCTCCATTAAGTCCGACAGGGAAAGAAAGATCCATTTGCATGCAGGAACATGACATTTTTCCTACCAGAGTATCTCTTAAGCCCTCTCTCTTTCCCAGGTTAATGAATTTTCTGGGCGTGGTGCTCTCTGTCCATCTTCCTCTAGCTTCTTCTGGCAGTTGTCGATGTTTTCTCAGTGTCACTACCTCAGAATCGTTTATTTCATTTTTCTCCACCCAGAACTGCATATGCATGGTTGACTGAAAGCTCTAGGCACCAACTCCCCTTACTGGTCAGTTGACAAACTGCAACCTATTTTTTTTCTATTTCAAATTAAAATGCCTTACTGAGAAACCTATTTCGTTTACTCAAGATAAATCTTGTACTTCTGACCCTACCTTTTTCCCATAGTTCTGATTAAACCATGAACCTTCAACTTAAACAATTCAGGTAGAATATGGGCACTGCACATTGCCTAAATGAATTATTCACCTCTTACCTTGTTTTTATGTGTTGGAATTTGGGGCTATTTTATATTGGATTGGGGTTTTTTTTTGTTTCTTCGGTTGGGGTTTTTTTTAGTATTGCAAGTTATTTTCCTCCTGTTTCAACTGAGTAGGGCAGTGACTTCTCTCTCCTATCAGCTCTCTTGCATTTGAGTGTGAGGATGACAGTTGTCCCCTATCACAACTTTGCCTAGAGCTGAGATTTCCTTTCTAGACTACATTGCTGGAAGTCAGCCCATTGGCATTGATTGGATGAAGTATCACCGTATCACAGTATCATAAGGTTGGAAAGGACCTCCGAGATCATCGAGTCCAACCTATAACCCAACACTAACACCAACACTAATACCATCATCTAAACCATGGCACTCAGTGCCTCATCCAGTCTCCCCTTAAACACCTCCAGGGTCGGCGACTTCACCACCTCCCTGGGCAGCACATTCCAATGGCCGATCACCCTTTCAGTGAAGAACTTTTTCCTAACATCAAGTCTAAACTTTCCCTGTAAACAGTAGAAAACACTCACCCTCTTCACCGATGCTATGAGAGGGAAGAGATATAATTTCACCAAATTGCTGTTCTACAGCACAACCTTGGAGAAGTCGTAGAATCATAGAATGGTTTGGGTTGGAGGGGACCTTAAAGATCATTCAGTTCCAACCCTCCTGCTGTGGGCAGGAACACTTTCCACTGGATCAGGTTGCTCAAAGCCTCATCCAACCTGGCCTTGAAGACCTCCAGGGATGGAGCATCCATGACTTCCCTGGGCAATCGGTTCCCTCAGTTTGTCTTCATGCGATAGTGAATTTTTTTGCAGCTCTCCAGAAAGCTAAGCTGATATGTTTTTGATGAGAACAAGTCCTCCTTTGCCTTGTGAAGACACGATATGGGGCAGTCTGAGGGAGAAGAAAGCAGATCTTGAGGTTCATATTTGGGATGATCTCTTTTCCCTTTCCCCCAGTTCCTTTTACAGTTGCTAACTGTGAAACCAGTTGAACTCAGTGATGTTCTCTCAGCGCTGAGGCTTTTGGCCATGAGTCACATTACTGGTCAGCATGCAGAGAGCTCCCACTGACGCTTTAAGATGTTGCAATGTAGTTGAAAAGACATTGCTGATATGCAGGACAGCAAGACCTTTGTAAGGGGAGGAAGGCATTAAAATTGACACCAGGATTGCTTGTAGTTTCATTTTGATGTCTTTGCAAATGGATAAGTGATGTAAGTAACGAATGTGTTTATGTGAATGCAAAGGAGGGACTTGCACATATTTGTACATAAAGGCAGGGGAAGCTGTTCAGTTTGGTGCAGCGTGTTACTAATATTTGTGTATGAGAGCTTAAAACAAGAGATTTTAAGACTTGAGAAATCTCTTTTGCTACTTTGTAAGTGGATGATTAAATCTTCCTCATTTGCTTCTTTTTTCACTGTGGAAATCTTTAAGTCGTTATGCTTGTTTTCTTTAGAAATCATATTAAAAGCAGAGAGTGGCTTCATTATTTCTTTATTTCTTTTTGGAAAGCGCTTTTTTTTTGCCTGTTTAATGTGAAAGCACTTTAATTGATCTTTCAGATGGTCGAGAAGAGGACAGAGAAGAAAATATTTAATGTGACAAGCAATTCTTTCTGGGTTTGCCTCAAAATAAGAAGCCACTTTGCTGAGATTTATGCATCTAAACACAGCTTATGCACACGTTGTAGCGATATTTTATCTGCCTACTGCAGCAGGCTGATGCAAAGAAGTGCCTTGATCAATGGTATGAACTGGTTCAGGATAACTCCCAAATTGTTCCAGTGATAAACACAGTGCCAGTTTCTTGCCACCTTGATTAAAATTGCTGTGTCTTTTTACATTTTTTTTTTAATTTAATGTACATTTAATTTAAATTAATTTAATGTGATGCAAGTCCATTTCTTACTGTGCTATACTAAAGCATAACACCCCATTAAACCAAGAGTACTTCCTGTGCATTTTGCAGTGTAGGATGCTTTGGAGGCAGGTGAGATGACTGTACCTTGCATGCAATTCTCCTAGATACACAAAACTGCATTAGAGTATTTATGCAAACCTGGCAATTGAACACAGATTGCTGGAGTTGCAAAACTTTAGCTTCAAAACCTCCCTCTTGACTATTTGAGGTGAAATAACTGGAGGGATTTGATGCTCCTGTATGCTTGCATTCAAGGTTTGAGGTCTGAACTTCTGGCTGTGTCAGGAACATTTATGGGTTAGAATCACCTGCTTTGGCTCTGTCATAGGTCAAATAAGATAGGCCTTGTTCAATGTTTGTGATTTGTTGTGGCTGAGACGTGGTTGACACACATGTGTTAAAGATATCTGTGGATACCTGGACATGGTCTGGAAGAGCCAGCAGATTCTGTGCCTGAAAATTGCCTAGAATAATGAGCTGTATCCCGTCACGGTGGGCTGAAACCAGAGCTTGGTGGAAGTGTGTGGTAGGATACCATAGGAATAATGGAGAAGGGACTGAACTTGAACACCCCTTCAAAACCTCTTCCCTGCATGTAGGCAGTATAGAGCTGCACAAATATATGTATTACTGTTGAAGGTCCACCAGGTAATGACTGATTTTAAGCACTGCTGTAGGGTACAGGTATTGTGAGCTGGATGATGTGTAAGTGCAAGACAAGAAGGATGGCACCTGATTTGGGTAACCTCCAATTTACTAGAGAGCAAAAGGAACTGAGATGACGGTGATCGGCATCAGGATTGGACAAAAGCCCAGCTCACAGCAAGGGGAGTATGTCCTGAGGAAGCCTGATGTCCCACACAGGTAGCTTTGAAAAGTCCTCTGGAGCCTGGGAGTTAAAATTGAGTTAAAATACTTGGAAGAGATTCAACTTTTTAGAACTTGTGTGAATGTGTAAAGTAAGAGAACCCCCTTGTTGAAAAGGTCTTGATGCTTTGGAGGTTTTCAGTTGCATTTGTTTGAAATATGAGGTGTGTTGTGCCTTAAGAGTGCATTTTTAATGTATTTTTTGGTCCATCTTATTTAATGTTGAGCTCAAGTACGTCCTACCCCTACCTGCCCCCTCCTCCCCAAAAAAGGGATGAGGGAAAATGAGAAGTAAGCAAAAAGAGCTTGCCATGAAACTTAAATTCAGTCAGAAGCATCTAGTTTAGAAAGGCATCTTTAGAAGTTCATTCAGTGCTTCTGTTGCAAGGATGGTGTTATAGTGCTGTACTGATTCAGAAAACTACGTAACAGCAACTCCTCTGTCCTGAATGACTGCCTGGAGTGGTAGGTTTTTGTTCTTAACCTGATGAATATTTTAATTTGGTGTCTCCAACAGTAAAACGAAGCAGTAGCTGCTCAGAGGGATTAACATGGGGTGAATTAGATGTTTCTGAAAGGTATTAAAAGCTGTACTCACTGTAGCAGGATTTCATCTCAGTATTGGAAATAGGAGATGAGATGGTGCGGTACATCCCCCTGTTGTACTTCCTCCTGATGATGGACCTGGCCACTGTAGGTGAAGCACCAGTCTGGTGCAAGCATGAGGACGTCCATTTGGATTGCAGAATGAAGACAGGCGGTTATTTAATGTGAGCTTAAATGAAAAGTGCTTGAGTCAGATGAAGAGGTCGAACAAAAAAGCCAACACCAAATCCCTCATGTTTCCAAGCGTCAGTCATAAAACTAGTTTTAAAAAGCTCAGGGATGTCTCTTCTCTTTTCTCTCACAGTTTAAGTTAGCACCACAGGCCAAATGCTTGCCCTCACCACAAGGATGCTGTTTCTTGACTCCAGGTGCTGCTTCCCAATATCTTTCCCTTGGCTCCCAACCAGGAGGCAGGAATAATGCAGCCAACTGGGCAAGCAGATACCCAAAGGTTGGCTCACAAGGAGGGAATAGTGATGTCGTCTGATTGTCCTGGCTCACAAGGAGGGAATAGTGATGTCGTCTGATTGTCCTGTTCCTACAGCATCACCATACAGGTCCAAGATGGGAGCCAGGCAATATCTTAGATCTCGCTAGCCACTGGCTGTGGATATTGAGACCCCTTTTCCCACTATCAGGGTTATTCTGGTGACCCAGCAATGCTTGGAGCAGCCCAACCCTTGTTCTGCTTGCTGGGCTTGGTGCTGGTTTTTTTGCCATCTTCTCAGAAATAGTTCTCTACACAGCTTGCTTTTTATAGAAACGTGCTTTCATCATTTATAATACTAAAGGCTCTTCTGCAATGAAGGAGGTTTTGGCTGTTATTTTTAACTGAATGTTTCATTGATCTGATTTACAGCATGAGCTGCTGGCTGCTGTATTAACAAGAGAGTGGAGAGCCAGCCATGGTGTAGGGCGGGGAAGGAGGAATGTTGGGAAGTCTTGAGTTATCTCCCATGTCAGAGCTAATGCATCATGGAGCTGTAGCCCAATGATGCCTTTTTGCATCATTTTAAGGTAGTAAAAGTCAGGGCTCCACTCTCTTTTAAGTGGATTTGTGGATTTGAGCCCTATCCTTCATTTTAGTGTTGGTGTGCTGGTGTGTGCACAGTAAGCCAGTTCCAGAGCCTGATTCATTCAAAACGAAACCCTATCAAAAATAAAAAGAAAATACTTAGATTTTGGGTAGGTAAGATGTAGTTTAAGCTCATAAGCTTAAATACCTCATAAGGTAGCTTGCTGCTCTCACTTGGGTTGAATTAATCTTGCTTGCACCCCTAGCTGGAAAAGCTGAGTGCCAGCCAACAGGACATGGTGGGACCTTTGGTGGTGGAGTAAGGGGGAAGGTGATTTCTTCTGGGCAATGATGTTGTCTGAGGTGTGGAATATGAAGCCTCCATCACTGATGCTTTGCTACATGACGAGTGCAAACCAGAATTGGGAGCACCTGAAAACTTCAATGACAAGTTTGAGTGTTGAGCTCAGTCCTAACCAACTGCATGAATAAAGCTGGAAGCCTGAGGAATAGGTTATTTTTCTACTTGGTGAACCAGAAAATTAAATACAAATACAATGTCTGGGGCATGGGTATGGAAGTGAGAACAGATGAGCACTATTAAGTTGTTTTCAGAAGTGTTCAGGGTTTTTTTTTGGTAGTCTGAAGTCTCCTACTTCCTTTAAGGCTTTCTCCTGTTGCTGTCTTTCTGCTTCTTCCACTTTAGTAGCTTGGCCAAATTAATCACATCAGAGAACAGTTTACTGATTCGGACTTTTCTCCTCTACCCAACCATCAATGGATTTATTCCTGAAGCATGTAAGGATTTAATATCTCTATGTTCTCAAGGGAAACACAGGAAACTTCCGCGATTATCTGTTTTTTGGTGTCGTTGAGTCAACCAGTCAGTATGTGTCCAGATCTAGATGATTGATATGTGCTGCTTGCAGCCTCTGTGGTACTTGGAAGGTTGCTTTAGAGAGAGACTTGAGACATGGATGGGGCTTGGATCTGCAAAGGGGAAGCATTGATGGATACAGCGAGGATGTGGAGAGATTGTGACAGAAGTGTCACGGAGATGTAGAATAGGGGAGCAGGGTTATTGTAGCAGGAAGCGCTTTGTAGGGGACATGGGCAGGCATGATCAGCTCCACTGTTGGCTTTGTGTGTTGCAACGTAGGAATGTGTGGTTCTGTCACCACTAAGACCTGTGTTGAGCAAACGAGAAGGATTTGGAGACTCTTCAATTGAAGGCATGTGTGTCGTTTTTCAAGATACTGTTCTGGAAATTGGATATTTAAGGCATTGCCCTTAGTCTTCCTGATCCAAAATAGCTGAGTTGTCTGACATTCAAGATACTTGCTACGTCCCCTTTCTTCCCCTGAAAGTTGAACCAAAGGCAGGGCAATGTCAAGGAATCCAATTATGCAGAGTAGCACTGCAGTGAGGTCAGGGTGACTGTCTTTGGTTTAAAGATTCAGAGTTGTTTTGTGGGAAGTGTGTCTGTCTGGATGGCCCAAAGTTAGAAACGAAAGTAGGGTGAGATTCAGCCTGTCGTGTTAGACTGAGCTTCTTCATATTTTCCTATTTTCTCCTTTGGCCTGAGCACTGAACTCCTAGCTGGAGCTTGGACCATGAAGTACCTAATGAAGTCAGTGGCTCAGTGCTGCATGTCCGTTGTTTGCTGATGATATGCAGTGCAGACCTCCATCATGCACTTCCAACAAAACCACATGAAGAGTTTCTCCTTTACTTGAGAAACTGTGTTTTCATTGGATGGAGGCAATTAGAAGGGATGAAGTTAACTCCTTGCATTACTTATCTCCTGGTGCATTTGCGAAAAGTTTGAAAGCTTAAGACTACCCAGCTCAGGGCAGCAATCCTTTTCACTTTGCTGGAGGGAAATCCTGGTTACTGAGACTTAGGCACAAAGAGGAATGAGCCAGCTGGAAGATGACGCCAAACTGTTCTTCTGTGTTTGTATGTATGACTTTGCCAAGGAGGAGGTTGCTGTCATGCTGGGTGCTACTATTGATGGCACTAGTGCAAATCTCCTGTGCTTCATCACAAGATGTTCTGGGCCTCTGAAGGTGAGTGTGTTCACATGTCTGGGATGAGGAAGGCTCTTGCATAGGCAAAGTCGCTCTCTGATTGCTCTTTTCCCTGAATGCCTAAATTAGCTCCTTTTTCTGTTGAGATGTATTTTGTAAACTGTGCTGTTACCTTCTGCTGACTTCAATTTACCAGTGACCTTTCATGCAGCCTGAATTCGGTGTTCTTAGTACTGTGAGCGATATAAACTGCCTTAAATTATGCCTCTAACCGTCCATCCATTTCAGTTTAGTTTTGCAAGAGGATTGTACATTATCACTTGGAGTTTGCTTTCAGAATTGAGGATGGTGATAAATAAATGCTGGTGGCAGAGACTGGAGAATGTGGACTGCTTTAGGTAACTCAATGTGTGGAAAAGAAAGGAGATTGGATTTTTGATTTGGTTTATTCATGTATGTCTTGGACAGACCACTGTGTATTCTCCAACTTATGTTATCTGGAAATGTAGGTAAAGATGCTGATATCAGCTGATTTTCCTATGTCACGATTGGAAATACCCATTACAGTCATTTGCAATTGTGGTGGATCGACTTTGGCTGGATGCCTGGTGCCCACCAACCTGCTCTATAGCTCCCCTCCTCAGTAGGGCAGGACGGGGAGAAAATAAGATGAAAAGAAACCCTCATGGCTCAAGATAAAGACAGTTTAATAACACAAAGGCAAAGGCCGTATACAGAAGCAAAAGAAAACAGAAGATGTTTCCCATGAGAAGTCCAGCTGCTTCCCAGGACTTAGGTCTTCAGCATGCATAGCGGTTGGTCAGGAAGACAAACATAGTAATAACAAATGCCTCTCTCCTCCTCCTTTCCATTATCTTTTCCTGATGGGCAGACATCACGTGGTATGGAGTATCCGTTTGGTCAGTTTGGACCAGCTGTCCTGGCTATGTCCCCTCCCAAGATCTTGTCCACCCCCATCAGTGAGGGGAGATGTTGGAGAGGCAGCACTGATGCTGTGCAAGCACTGCTCAGCAGTAGCCGAAACACTGGTGTGTTGTTAACACCTTTCTAACTGCCAGTACAAAGCTCAGCACTATGAGGGCTGCTGTGGGTAGATTAACTCTATCTCAGCCACATTGAGTACAGTAATAAAAGCAGCTGTGACTTTGTTAGAAGCTGGACTAAGGCAAACTCTGCCATGTGTTCTTGCCTTTGCGTGCCTCTCCTGCATCTGGAATTGTTTCCATCTCCATTAGATGACTTTTGATTGGAAACCTACAGGTGTGTTGCTGTATTTTCCTTAGTAATCTCTGGCACTCCCTGAATTTTCACACTGCAGTTTAGTGAAAGGGCTGTTGAGATCCAGCTGTGTTGGCATTCATCAATTTTGCTCTGACTTGACTGCAAACAAGACTGTGTGTTAGATGGCAAAAATAGAAAAGTAAACTCAGGCAGTGAATGATGTAGATCTAGTTTTTGGAGGAAAGGGACAAAAATCAGGTCACTGTACATGAAGTACACCTTTCTGTAGTCCTCAGTCTACTTAGTTATGGTTCAAATTTCTTGATCAAATGGGAGAGTAATGTGAGTGGATGTGTTTGTCGGAGCATGACAGGTTTGTGTTGGAAATGTACTGTGTAATTTTCTGGTTGGGTACTGTATACTTCAGGAGCAAGAACATAATCTTCAGGGCTCTGGTTGTGGGATACCTGCTCTTCACCAGAAGTTTTAGGGCAGCAATGTACTGATACTCTGATGCTTGTTACTCTACATATATGTGAGGAGACACAAGTGACTGAAGTGACTTTAGTTCTGGAGCAGTAGTGGTTGCCTATGCTACTGATGGCTACACCAGCAAGATTGATCTTGCTGTTGGTGGGAGCACCAACAAGGTTATGGCAAAAGAAATGTCTAAAATACAAGCCTCAGAAGGAGAATTTTCATCTTCTCTCCGTTTTCCATTCAATGAAGAGCAAGAAGAAGGTGCCTGGTTTGCTACAGAAGTCCCTTTTACTTCCTAACACATGTTCTACCACTTTCCATCTCTAGTTGCTCTCCCCACTACGAGAGAAATCATAACTGTTGGTGATTATCTTTTTGTCTGCTCATAGGTAATACACATACTGGGTAGCTGGTGCAAGTGTATTTTTGTCTTTCTCCACACTGTCCAGCTTTTTGGGTGTAATTATGTTTTGGTTTGTTTAGGATTCTTTTTTCTTCTTTCACCCTCCAGTTTGATTGAAGCTGGCCAAGAGCTTCAAGTTATGGGAGCAGCTGAAGGGACTGGAGAATAGGACTAGTACGTGGGGACAGTCAGTGTAGGCCATTGATGATTCTTGTATCGCTTGCAATTCATAGAATCATAGAATCATGAAATGTTTGGGTCAGAAGGGACCTTAAAGATCATCCAGGTACAAACCTCCTGCCTTGGGCAGGGATACCTTCCACTAGATCAGGTTGCGAAATACCTCATCCAGCCTGGTCTTGAACACCTCCAGGAATGAGGCATCCACAACTTCTCTGGGCAACCTGTTCCAGTAGGATCTTGCGCTTGACCTTGTTGAGATTGATGAGGTTTGCACATGCCCACCTCTAAGGCCTTCTGGATGGCATCCCTTGCCTCCAACGTGTCGACTATGCCACACAGCTTGGTGTCTTCAGCAAAGCTGATAAGGATGCACTCAATTCCACTGTTCATTTCTCCAACAAAGAGGTTAAACAACATTGGTCCCAATACCAGCCTATGAGGATCACCACACATCACTCATCAATTCTCAGTGGTAATAATCTGCACGTTGCTTGGAAAGGCTGAGAAGTGGCATCCATCACTCCCTGACCATGGAAGGCTGGCCGTTTTCTTTGTGAATATGGGAAAAGTATAGGATGAGTGTCTAGAGGCAGAAGTGTGGTAACAAGTAGTAAAGACTGCTCCAGAAGATCTCCTGGTGAAGAATGTCAAGAAGTACATCGCCTGTGACTTCTGCATCTCTTGTGACACAGAATCTCTCTTGACTTGCGGCAGCCTATTTGTGAAAGTGTTCCGGGAACATATTCTCCTACATATTCTGCCATCTGTCTTTTCCCCAAATTCACTGGCCTTGGTGTATGCTTAGGAACAGACTTGCTTTCTGCATTATGTTGAGAAGACAGTTAAGAATTTATTTTTTGACCTTTCTGTGTTTAGATGATAATATTTTTAGTATCTTATATGATGGCTGTTTCTGAGTGGATTTGTAGTTTTGATTTTTTTATTCCATTAAAATGCAGAAGAGAAAGCTTGATCAGCCTCTTAGTCCAAAAGATATTTTGGACCAGGTTGTGCAAGAGCTCTTTTCGTGATGCTTAATTACCCTTTTACATTGTTTTAAAAGTCTTTGTCAGCCATATCCTGGGCTACATCAAAAGAAGTGTGACCAGCGGGCCTAAATAATTTTGCTCCTCTACTCTGCTCTTGTGAGACCGCACCTGGAGCTCTGCATTCAGTTCTGGAGTCCTCAGCAGAGGAAGGACATGGAGCTGTTAGAGTGAGTCCAGAGAAGGCCATGAAGACGATCAAAGGGCTGGAGCACCTCCCTTATGAGGACAGACTGAGAGTGTTGGGATTGTTCAGCCTAGAGAAAAGAAGGTTCTGTGCAGACCTTAGAGCAGCCTTGCAGTACTTAAAGGGGGCTACAGGAAAGCTGGGGAGGGGCTCTTTATTAGGGAGTGCAGGGACAGGATGAGGGGGAACTGTTTTAAGCTGAAAGAGGGGAAATTAAGTTTAGATATTGAGAAGAAATTTTTTTTCTGTGTAGGACAGTGAGGCACTGTCACAGGTTGCTCAGAGAATTTGTGGATGCCCCATCCGTGGAGGCGTTCAAGATCTGGTTGAAAGAAGCTTTGAGCAACCCAATGGAAGGTGTCCCTGCCCATGGGAGGGCAGTTGGGACCGGATGATCTTTTAAGGTCCTTTCTGACCCAAACCATTCTATGATTCTATGACTTGTTTTAAGAATGACCTGTGCTTGTGGCATTAACCTGTCCAGAAGAATGTATAGTTGCTGGGCTGTACAGACCCTGAAAAAAATAGCATGTAATAAGGAAGCTGAAAATATCACCTTCCCCCTATCCCCCAAAAAATGTGACCTGGAGAAACGTTTCAATGTTTCTCCCATGTATTTGATTTTTTATTGATTGTCTTTTTTTTAATTGACTTCTCTACAGTATCACTGATTAGATGGGAGTCTTATTCTATTTGCCATTTATGCCATCTTAAGCCTGCTGGCAGATAACTAGCGATGGTCTTTTCTAAACAACACTGAAGGGACAATGCAGGCAAGAGCATCTTGAATCGTCTTAAGATCATAAGATATGGAAAAACCTTCTAATAAAATTATATCTGTTTTGAGTGTTACATCTCTTGTATGCAGTGTCATTGCACCACATTCAGCTGCTTAACTTTTGACATGGATTGGCATCTGCCTCTCTGAAGGCTTAATGGTGCCTTTAATTATAAGTACTTTAGGAATTGCCTAGTGAGACACAGAGTTCATTTAGCTCAAAAATCTCTCTTTTGGATGGTGACCAGTAATAGCATGCTTAAAAGAAGAGAAGGTAATGCCCTGATATGCAAATACGGTGATAATTTCTCCCTGGGTTTCGCATGATGGTTGATCATTAAGACCAGCTTAAGTATTTGTATTATGACTCAGTTATGACAACTTTGGCTGTTCTTGTTATGCACTTTCCTCTGCCTTTGCTTGATTGAGTTCTTGGCCTCCACAACCCGTGCTACAGTTCAATTACTCAAAAATTTCACTGAGACTCATAGAATCATAGGAGGGTTTGGGTTGGAAGGGACCAAGAAGATCATCCAGTCCAACCTCCTTGCAATGAGCAGGGACATCTCCAACCAGATCAGGTTGCTCAGAGTCCCATCCAACCACACCTTGAATGTTTCCAGGGATAGGACATCTCCCACCTCTCTGGGCAACCTGTGCCAGTTTTACACCCTCAGTGTAAAAAATTTCTTCCTGATATCTAGTCTAAACCTCTCACATTTTAATTTAGAACCATTACCTCTTGACCTATTGCTAAAGGCTCTGCTAAAAATCTTTTCCCTATCTTTGTTATAATCCCTCTTTAAGTATTGAAAGGCCGTAATAAGGTCTTCTGGGAGTCTACTCTTCTCCAAGCTGAACAACCCCAGCTCTCTCAGAATCTATTTAAAGCGTAGGTGTTCAGGCCTTTGATGATTTTTATGGCCCTCCTGTGGACCTGCTCCAACAGATCCATGTCCTTCCTGCACTGAGGACTCCAGTACTGAGTGCAGGGTTCCAGGTGAGATATCACAAGAGCAGAGTAGAGCTGCAGAATTACGTCCCTTGACCTGCTGGCTACACTTCTTTTGATGAAACCCAGGATACAGTTGGCCTTCTGGGCTGCAAGCACACATTGCTGACTTGTGAGGGTGTTGATGTATTCATAGAATCATAGAATGATTTGTGTTGGAAAGGACCAACCCCCCCTGCTGTGGGCCAGGACACCTTCCACTGGACCAGGTTGCACAAAGCCTCATCCAGCCTGGCACTGAACACCTGCAGGGATAGGGCAACCACAACTTCTCTGGGCAACATGTTTCCAGTTTTGTCTTCCACTTGATATGTTGTCCTCCTTGCTTACCAGTTGATGTCCTCCATGATCCTGGGTGGGTTGTGTTTGCTTCTGCAGTCAAACTCAGATGGCACTTGTCTCAGGGATCTTGAAGAAGATACTGGAGACCGGTGACTCTTTCCATGGTCAGTGGAGCTCCTATGTGGAGGCTCCAGTCTCTCTTTCTTGACTGTAGAGAAGCCAGACTGGATTTCTAGATGCAATACTTTGTTATGTGAGTGAGCTTGGCCGCTGAGTGACTTTTTCTCCCTTTTCCCCAACACATTCAGAGAATTACAATTGAATTCCTGTTAGCGTTCGCTGCTTTGAGATGTGCTTGCTCAACACTCTGGCTGCTGCTCATATGTCTGCAAGCCTCTTCCTTGCACATCCCAGTCCTTTGAACGACCAGAAAATCTTTCACAAAGTGTTTAATTAACTGTGTTGCAGTTTGCTGCCTGGACCTGGCAGTATTTGTGATTCTGCTTACGCTTGCTTCTTCCTAAGTTGAAGCCATGGCTGGAGAAAAGATGATCACAAGCATGGGATCTGAGACCTGATAAGCTTGTGCATCACCCATGGAGCTGTTTCCAGCTTTCATCTCTGCTACTCTCGAGGGTTTGTCCATATTAGAGAAACTAAATGTAAAGTTTTCTGCCATTGGTACCTCTAAAATAGAGCCATCAGCATTAACTGCACTCAAAATTATGATTATGACTTGTAACAGACTGCCCCTAACTACAAGAAGGAGATCAAGATGCTGGAGCATGTGCAGAGAAGGGCAACAAAGCTGGTGAAAGGTTTAGAGCACAAGCCTTGTGAGGAGTTGCTCAGGGAGCTGGGGTTGTTTAGTCTGCAGCAAAGGAGGCTAAGGAGAGACCTAATCACTGTCTACAGCTACCTAAAAAGAGATAATCTTTCAGCTTTGTCCTAAATGTGGTCATTTGAAGGATGCTCTGCATTTCTTCGGTGCGATTTACTCTTTGATCGGGGAGCACTTTATATATCCAGCCTCTAAGCATCTTTGCAAGGAGGGGAGGTATTGAGACAAAATAATTTATAGGACTTCCTGGCATGGTGCCATTTTGTTACAGTGTAATCGTGCTTGAAATATTCACTAGAACATCATTCTTGAGTTAATGGGGAAGATTGTCGTTGGATTATGTCCCATGTGATATTTTGCTTGCAAAGTTTTCTTGCTGCACATGAGATAAATAAGTGATTATATCTGCATTCTTAATAGCTGGTATCAGAAGTGAAGCACTTCAATTAAAATAGTTCGAGATTTACTTCCCCCCCCAATAAGACTGTTTTATCAAGTTACGGCCTTTACATTTTTTTCCCTCTTTAAATAATCCTAAAATCTGGATACAAATTTTTTCCCTCTGCCCACTCTCTGTATAAAACATCTATTTCCAAAAATAGTGGAATGATGTTACATTTTGTTTGTTGTAGGAAGAGAAACAGCAAGTTGGAGGTGAACAGCAGAGGGGAAGTTCTTTGAGAAGATAGGAATTGCTTTTTTTCCTGCCTTATTTTTCTGATTGTCAGATCTATACTGACTGTGACTGTGACCTGGTGATGGTGTGCAGATGCTGCAGCTATTATTGGGACGGTGGAGGGACAACAGAGAAAGGGCTTTAAGAGCATGAGTGGAGTATTTCTGCATTTCAGGAGGCTACAGAGTTCATTTTCCCCATCAAAGCAGCGCTGAGAGAAATGAATGCTGTTAAAAGGACCATTTTTGATGATTTTGAAAATCTGTCGGGAAAAATCAGAATGCCCTTCCATCCAGCCTCAGTAAAATCAAAGTAATTCAAGGCAGTATAAATCTCTCTTTTCCTCGGAGATTTTGAGCAGATGTTTTGTTTTAAAACCCAGTGATCTTCATTGTTATTTGGAGATGGACATACAGTGCCTGCTGCCCTGTTGCTGAACAGAGGAGCTCGGATTTAGTATTGGCAATGCTTTCTTCTTCGGCATGGTGTTCCTTATCCTAATTTCTGAGGAAGAAATTACTCTACATAGTCAAAAAGGGATGCTGGAATAGATAAAGTGTGGAAATATGGAAATTCTTGCGCTCCAAAGTTGTCAGGAACCTTTGATCAATCATTTACTTGTTTATCTTAATATCACGAAGGCTGATAATGCAAATGGAGATTTCAAGCTATTCGTAGATAGAATAAGTTAAAATGATGAGCGTGATTGAGTTGCTTGCTGCAGCTGCTTGCAGGGCTGGATTGATTTGAATATCTGCTGACAAGGCATTGAGACCACTGAGAAGGACATCACTGAGCTTATTAACAGAGTGCCAGGGAAGGAGGAGTATTGGGAGTGGTAATGAGATTTGAAGAATGGGTAGATAGTGAGGTTTTCTGCAATAATTTGGTCTACTTTTAGCAAAACAGTTGAATTAATATAGTAACTTTTATTGGATTATGTGTTCCTGGTACTTCTGCTGTAGCTGGTGTACCTCAATGTCTGATTGGTTTTTTGCATGGTACTGCAGGCTCAGAATTGTTGCTGATGAGGGAAAAAATTGGAGTGTGAGCACTTAGACAAATAATGATTTATTGATAAAGACTTCTGTTTGGGTTATTTGTATGTTGTGGCATGATTTCCATTGGCAAGGT
This sequence comes from Tapera naevia, assembly GCA_033556795.1. NCBI lineage: Eukaryota > Metazoa > Chordata > Aves > Cuculiformes > Neomorphidae > Tapera > Tapera naevia. The sequence continues at coordinate 1,705,032 of JAUMJJ010000063.1, forward strand.
TTCTCTAGTCCATGGCAAGACTTTGTCTCAAACCCAGACATTGTGAAATGGTAATCTGTGATGTGCAGAACCTGAGCTGAATCCATGCTTTGAGAATCTCTTCTTCAGCATCACAGTTACGTACCTGAACACTGGACTCAAATCAAGTTTCCTTCACTTGTCTTTAGATTGCACCTATGTTTAACTTCTTTTTAAATTTGGTCTGAAATCTTTGACATCACAATAGTTCACAGTAGAGATCTTGTCTGCTGGCTCTTGGCATTGAAGAAGGACCATCTCAGCACAGATAGATATGCTGATAGCATAGAGGGTACTGCCTCATATTCCTGCAGGTATGTAACTACTTTGCGTGATTGCATGCTCTTCCATTTCTTTTGACTCCAGACCCAGTTCTGTTTTCAGCCTGCCTTGGTTACCCTGTTTTCCATGTAAAGCAGATGCTCTGCTGATCCACTAAACTGAAGACTTCTGCATCATCAGCCAGGTTTCCTGCAGCCATATAGATGGCAAATTCATTATGATCCTTTGAGAACAAGATGTACCTTCACATCAAGAGGGGCAGAAGTGTTTTTCCATGATAGGCACAAGGTCCTGATCTTTTTTCCTGGCTGACATTGGTGCTGAAGCCATTGGTTTTCTGACAGCCTTTCATAGACCCATAGAATTGTAGAATCGTTTGGTTGGAAGAGACCTTTGAGATCATCGAGTCCAACTATACCTGTCCACTACTAAACCATATCCCTGAGCACCACATCTACCTGTTTTTAAAAGCCTTCAGGGATGGTGACTCAACCACTACTCTGGGCAGCGTGTTGCAATGCTTGACAAACTTTTCAGTGCAGAAATTTTTCCTGATGTCTAATCTGACCCCCCTGGCGCAACTTGAGTGCATTTCCTCATGTCTTATCAGTTGTTACTTGGGAGAAGAGACCAACAGCCATCTTGCTACAATCTCCTTTCAGGTAACTGTAGATAGTCATAAAGTCTCCCTTCAGCCTCCTTTTATCTAGGCTGAACAACCCCAGTTTCCTCAGATGCTCCTTATGAGACTTGTTCTCCAGCCCCTTCACCAGGTTCATTGCCCTCCTCTGGACATGCTCCAGCATCTTCCTGATCTGGTGAGACCTTGTAGCTAACATTTAGGTCTGTGTCTATGAGATGTTGCAAGTGAAAAGGTTTGTTTTTTTCATAACTAAAACAGTGTAGAATATGAAAACATATATTTTATAGTGTGTATATATAAAAATATATTTATTATATGTCTGTGTGTAAATGTATATGTAAAAATATATGAACAATATATAATAGTGGAGCTTTTTTTGCATTGACAAGTTAAAGTAGCAACAGGGGAGAGTTGCCTGAAATAGAGCAGCACTAAATCAAATTTATTTTTGTCTTTTCCTGCCTATTATAAGCCCAATTTAACCCACTCAGTTCCAGCCTTTGCCTTGAACTGACCACCTGAGCGTTGGGCCCCCAGTGAACAAGTTCTAGTTGAGAGTTAATTATGCAGCTTGCTTAGTGTGAGAGGCTTTGGAGACAGAGGCAAACATACCCCGAAAACCTTGCAAACAAAAGCCCCAAAGGATCTGGCTTTCTGGTTTATTGGTTCTGCTGTAACTGGCAGCAATTTTGTAAAAATAGCATCTCCTTTTGTGGATTTGCAAAGGAAAATACAGTCCACTTCTGGAGTGGAGTATAGAGTATGTCAGCTTTTGGCTGTCTGCTCACATCTGGGCAGGGGCTCAAGACATGTTATTTTCTACTCTTTATCCATGTCATCATTAATGTTATTGCATTCTCAGTTTGTCCATTTAATAACACAGTTGTATACTTTTCTTGATGTTACCTTCATATATGCACGTGTCCGTGGAATAGCAGTGTGTTTGCTCTGTAAGTTTTCATCCCTGTCCGTATATCTCATCTACCGGCTCTGTTTGCCTTCACCTGCAAAGAATTAATGCTCCTAATGGCTGAAAGCTTTGGCAACATTAATTAAAAGCCTTTTATAAATCAGTATTCAGTCATATTCAGCACACCCTGTAAAGGTAAACAGATAACTACTCCATCTCCCCCTCCTGCTGCTTCATTGCTATGTCCTTGTGTTAAGTCCTCTGTAAACCTCCTTCTTATTATGTTTCCTAGGTAAATCCTGCAGATCGTAACAGGCTCCTAAGTCTTGCAATTTAGTGTAGAAAGTATCTTCTATGTTTACTTGCTTGTTGCATTTAAGAGAGTCATTTGTATTTGACCAGTTTTGCACAGCTCCCTGTGTATATGTCTTTATTCTTTGCAAAGCTCCCTATATATATCCATCTCTTTTCCTGTATTTATTCTAAAAAAGCTTGTTCCATGTTAGGTAAAATTCCTCAACCTGTTGTGAAGAGATGCCTCATTTTTATTGGAGGATTGGGATTTCAATTTACAGTCGACATACCCTGCAGTTTAATGCACTGCTGCAGAGGCATTGCGATAACTGTTCCCATTTCTGCTCCTCGCTCATGCAGCTCGTGAGATCATCTGATCATCTTTAACTTCTCCCACATCTGAGCAAACCTGGCGTTGGCAAGTACAGTAACGCTGGCTCAGCTGATGGGCACTGATTTGCAAAATTGAGGTTTACCTGGTGCTTTAGCTTTGGGAGAAGGATGTTACTGCATTTGCACTTCTACAGGCATATGAATTACAGTCCCATTTATTGTTTTTCTTTTCTCCCTATCTTTTCCCTGGACTGTTGTTTTTTTTCTGGGACTTCTCAAAAAAGAAAAAAAAGTGAATTTCTTCCTACTTAAAAAACAGAGCAGTGTCTGGTGCTGGGAAGGCCTTTTACAAACGCTGTGCAGCACTGCTGCTGGGAACAGCCTTCCCATAGCAACCTTCAGCTTGAAAGCTAAAATCACATCACCCCATATGACAGCTTTATTATTAGATTGGCATGTGAACCCTTTGGAAGCAGCCTAGGTGGCAGCAAAAAAGTTTCACTAGATTTTCTCTTCAATTTGGGTTTTTTATTTTATACTTTGTGGGGGGGGGTTATCACTTTGAGTTTTGGTTTTGTTTATTTTTTCTTTTGTATCATTTTCTTTCTCAGATAGAATAAACAGTAGAAGAGTGGAAGATGCCATTCTAGGTAAGGTAGAAAAGATCTCTATCATGAGGTGTGGCACATGATTGTGACCATTCTAGCAGCAATTTGAAATCCTCTGCTTCTACTCATGGGCAAGATGGAACTGTTGCTGGAAAACTGTCGCAACAGTGGAATTTGGGTCAGGTTGAGCTTTTTGGGGGATTTGTCTTCCTTGCAATAGTGCTGGGGAACGCCAAAGGGTTAGGGTCCTTCTCACCACCCAGCACATTTGCCAGCAGCACAGCATCTCTCTGGTAGTTAGCAGGTAGCTTTTGAAGACATGAAGATGGATGGTGCAGCATGCTCAGTAAAGTGTCTTGGACTTCTACCTGCCATCCTTGGATAGCTGGTGCTGCATCGGTTGTCAGTTGAAGGATCTGGCTCTTGGTAAAAGTCTATCTAAACCAATCATCCGTGGGATTGTGGGATAGCTGTTCTGCTCTCACCATCCCTAAGGAGATTAGAGTTGGCAAATTTGAATTGTTCTTGTGTTAGGAAGTTGTCATTTCATCAGTCTGAGCTTCACAAGGCTGATGAGCTTGGTCACGGGTGGGTCTGAATTACAGCCCCATTTATTACTGGATTTTTCTAGGGTGACCTCTCCCTTTACTTCCACGGTAGAGGATATTCTGACCCTGATCCATCAGCACTCAATATCAAGACCGTGCTGACAAGTGTGCCGTTCCCATTGTCCCATCTCTGTGGGACCTCTGTACTGGTTGTTGTCTTCCTTCCTCAAAGCTCCTGTTGATGAAGGGAGGCATTGAGAGTGGATGAAGGTCATGGGAGAGCTCTTGAGAGCAGTTGTGGGACCAGACTGGGACGGTTTGAGAGAAAGTGGGTGATGCGACAATTTATCTCTCAGGATTTTAGTTGAGCTCGGCATTTCTGATCTGATGAACTCTCACTCCCCACCAGAAAACCAGTTGAAAAATAGCTTCTTGACATCTTAACTCACCTATATAGACATATCTGGCTCACTCTGAGCTGGTGACTGCTAAGGCTTCTCTCACTGCAAGGGTAAGAGAGGCAAAATGCCCTGTTCTGTTTATGATACCAACTTACATGATCTCCCTTTATTGTGTTTCACTGGTGCAGAGATGGCTGTGTCCATACTTGTGAGCTACCAAGTCCATGGGAGGAGCAGCATCCCTCCTGGAGCTACTGGAGCTCCAGGTTTCTCTTCCCAAGCTCTTCTGGGAAGAAAGAAAACTCAGTTATTTTTGGCTGGAGGAGAGGGGGAGGCTTTCTGTCCTGGATGTAAGCAAGAAGATAGCTGGACTCAGACCCTGGGAAAGCTATGGTGGTAGAGAAAAGGTTTTGGAGGCCATGTGAGGAGCTGCCTTGCTTTATCTGTGGCTCCCTCAAAAGCTTTTCAAGCTTTTCTAAAAGGCTTTGTAAGTGTCTCTATCCTCTCTTTAAATCCTGTTTCTCTCCCTCCCTTTGCACTTTATAGAGAAGCAAGGAGAAGTGACTCATTACACAGCCTACAAGGAAACTGTAACGAATAAATGCATTTGAGAAGGCGAAAAGAAAAAAGAAAACAAAATACTCCTGTCTTGGGCAGAATGATGCTGTCTTGATCACTGAAAGAATAAGATAATCAACTTTTTTTTTATTAGCTTTTAATTAATTGAGTTAGTTTAGTGTTGTTAAGATTAATAGGACTTTGTTGGGGTTAGAGCTGTGGGTTTGGGGTTCTTTTTCTTTGATTTGTTTTAATTTACTTGAAACACCAACATTTGAAAATTTTCCAGTTACTTCCCTTCTCACCCTTTCAAACCTCCTTGATGCTGGCACCATCCCACAGGGAGGAGGAGCAGTCCAATGCCCTGTGGTTCTTTCTGGGCATCCTTGGCACTTAATTGGAGCAAAGCAGTGTCTTCTGAGGCACCTGCAGTGTCTGTGAGGTTGATGGAGCCTCTTGCCTTTCAGAGAACCTCTGCTTTTCTGCCAAGTCCCTGAAATAAATACAGAATCATAGTACTATAGAATAGTTTCATTGAAAAATAAATTTTGAGAAAGGTGGAGAAATTTGTTTATTTTGCTTTCATTCTTTGCTTCCTACTTCTGTTTCTTCAGTTCTGGTTGGGATCTCTCTGCTTGGGGCTTCTGGATGGAGAGGGATGATGCTGTGCATATAGATTTATATCATTCATGCAGTGCATGAATTTTGCAGTACATGGAAACAATAGGGTCAGTTGTCTGGAGCTGGTGGTATCATAACTGGGAATTGCACCTGCTTTTATTAAAGGTGGATCTTCATTTTGAAAGTTCTCCTTGAATTCAAAAGCTCATTAGTTCTCTGCTTCTTCTCCATAAGCTCCAAGTCTTTTCTCTCTGTTTAAATACAGGAAAGCAGTGTTTTCAAAGGGAGGGAAGAGGGTGAGAAAGAAGTGTGGGTGCTCCTCTAAGATCGAGCCGATCCATTTTTATCTTGTTATATATCATTTTTACTTAATGCTGTTATATTATTTCATCTGTGCTTGGTTTTCAGATTCAATGCAGATATGAAGTTGCTATAACAACATGATGATTCATATAATGCTTGCAACAATCTACTGAAATTTATTTTTCTATCATGACAACTTAGATGTTTTTGGTGGGGATTTCTGTCTATTTTCAGATAGACCGCACCATTAACTCTCTGCAGTGATTTGCTTTGGATTACCTGGACTCAAGGTAGTATCATCTGTACTTATGGCAACAGAGCCAGAGATGTCAAAGCACTTTAAAAAAGTCAGTACTGTTGTGCCAGATTTAGGAGGTGAAGGCATGGGGATGCAGGACTGGCCCAAATACCTTCAACATGTCAGGCATGCAATGACAATGTATGTCAGCTGGTACCTGTGCTTAGGTGGCTCTCCCTCTCATTCCTTCTTGTAGTGGTAGAGCTAATAAACTGGTTATTTCTGAGATACTCCTGGTCCACGTCCCTTAATAAAATAGAGAGGCACAAGTTAATTTCTCCAAGAAAAATATTGTTGAGATCTTTGTTACCACTTAAAGACACTCTGAAGTGACTGGGGAGTTACGGGGTAGATCTAGAGAGTTTGATTAATAAATCTGTTCCTTTCTTTTAATTTTAGTTTTTAAATTGTAGCTTACTGTTGCAAAAATGTTTTTTGGGGGTCTTTTAATAGAAACAAAAATGCCTGAAATTAAGGATGACTGATTTTTTCTGTAGAAGGTGGCAAATCATACAGAAATATCTAGTGAGTGCTGGTTTGAAACTGTTTCTCCTTTTCAAAGAGCAGTCGTGATGGGAAATGTTTCAAGGTACCTCCAGACACTTTGTCAGATTCACAGCTCAAATCTGAAACTTCAGCAATTGAATTAAATGCCATCAGCATCCTGAAGCCTCACACTGAGAGCTCTCTCCTCTCTCTCTCTTTTGCCCTAACGTTGAGAATTTCAGATAACACATCTGTAAATGGAGCAGTGTGCCCTGACACCTTTCTTGGAGTTTGGGCTTTTTCCAGTCTTAATCATGAGAGCACTTTTTTTTGCTAGATGGAACTTTTGGTTTTCCTGCTAACAAATCAAGGATTGCTTGAGAAACAGGTTTGGTTTTTTCCCGTGTAGATCTGTAGCAGTACTTGATTCCTTTAGGAAAAGTGCTGTTCCTCCTTGCAGATTCCTGTGCTGATCTGAAAGCTACCTGGAAGCGGTAACATGCTTTTGTCCAGCCTGCCTGTTGAGTTCTTTATCTTGCCAAGCAACTGGAGTGCAGTTGATCCTGTTAAAAGGCCTGGAGACTTTCTGTCCTACCTCATTGTGTTAAATTGCATTTGCATCCTGAAGTGAGTGACTGAGAGAGGATGTTGAAGCATTTTTAAATTCATAAATGAGATCAGTGGAATCTAAAGCATCAAGTAACTGACTCTAAAGGCCTTCCTGAAGTTCACTGTATGTTTTTGAGAATCTTCTCCTGCACCATATCTCCAGATCCTACGTGTGATGCTGTCAGCTGTATTAGAATCATAGAATGGTTTGGGTTGGAAGATCGTTCCAATCTACTGCCATGGGCAAGGACACCTCCCATCAAACCAGGCTGCTCAAGGCCCTATCCAACCTGGCCTTGAATACTTCCAGGGAGGGGGCATCCATGACTTCCCTGGGCAACCTGTGCCAGTGCCTCACCACCTTCACAGTAAAAAACTCCTTTCTAATATCTAATCTAAATCTCTCCTCTTTCAGCTTATAACCATTACCCCTTGTCCAGACTCCTTGATAAAACGTCTCTCCCCGGCTTCCCTGCAGCCCCCTGTAAAGTACTGAAAGACTGCTATAAGGTCTCTCCAGATCCTTCTCTTGTATAGGCTGAGCAATCCCAACTCTCTCAGCCTGTCGTTTTATGAGAGGTGTAATCATTTTCATGACCTCCTTTAGACTCACTGTAGCAGATAAACGTCTTTCCTATTCTGAGTTCTACAGAGCTGAACACAGGACTCCAAGTGAGGTCTCATGATAGCAGAGTAGAGGAGGAGAATCACATCCCTCACTCTGCTGGTCGCAATTCTTTTGATGCAGCCCAAGAAACAGTTGGCTTTCTGGGCTGCAAGCGCACCTTGCTGTCTCATGTTGACTGTCTTATCCACCAAGGAATGCTCCCTTGGATGCTGCGATGGAGGAGAGGGAACCTTCTGTTCATCACAGCTGGGATGGTCCTATGATTTTAACTTCTGGTTCTTGGTACGTTTTCTTCTTCTTGTCTTGTGTGTGTTTTCTCATGAGTGTGTTACAGGGCTGTGCCGGTGATAGTCAGTGTGATACTGGTGGCCAGGAATAGAAGACCATGCCTCGCTTAGCTAGTTGGGTTCAAGTGTTCATTTCTGTGATGGACAGAAGACAACTCTCCCTCTGAATTGTGCTTATTTCCTTCTGTAGGCTGGTGAAATCAGTCAAGAGACAGGGAGGGAAGAAAAGGAAAATGTCTCTGTATTTCAGGAGAAAAAGCAACCACTCCTCCATGGTGGTTATTTTAGCAGCAGTTTGCATCTCAATTTCAACCCCAAAATACGCATCAAGTGCAGGCAGCTGTGTTTGCTGAGCCAGAAGGTGTCTGAGATGATGTCAGTTTTCTTGCTGTGGTCCTGGTAATGTGAGGAGCCATGAAGGAATCGTCAACCATGTGCACAAGGGAGGTAATTTGGGGTTTGCAGCAAGACCTTGGAAACAACTTGGCTTGACATACCGGTGCCTGGTTGTTGAACAGGGTTTTCACAGTGGGACACTGACTGCCTTGAGGGCTGTGGGTTGGCATCTGTCGTGATGCTCCCTCTTATAGAACTGTTCATTTAAGCTGGAGTTGCAGATTTCTAAGCCCCAATGTAGCATGGATAGCAGGGTTTTGCTCTGGTCTAGTGCAGTGTTATGTCTTTGCCCCAAATCCCTCTGTAGGCTAAACAGTTGATGTGCAAGGTCAGTGAAGATGCGTTCACAGATGGTTTCCAGAAGCTCTTTCTACTTAGAGAGACTCAACCCTGTGATATGTCATGGTGGTGTAACCCCTGAACTCTGTGTTTGCTCCACTTGCCCTGTGGGGTTTTTGCTGAGGTTGTTTTAGTTTTCTGCTGGCTTCTAATTTTACTTCTCTTGTGTTAATGTTGTGGCAAAGCCAGAAAATGCAGCCTTGTTGTGTCTCAAGCAGCAGTTGATCTGTTGGAATAGGCATGGTAGTGGAGCTGGAACCCTGCTTTCAAGTCTATTAAGCAGCAGAGTGATGCTCTTGCTGCTGCTGCTGCAAATGCAGCTTCCCATTAGCTCTTTCAGTTGTTGGGCGTCTCTTGACGTGACACAGGGAAGTTTCCACATGATGAATTTCAGGGAGTGAGGCGAGGCTGGGTGTACATTTTAATTTTAGTTCTACATGACGAAAGATGCTTGTGAGCCCATCATATTAATTTCAAAAGCTCTTGGGTATTGTGGTTATTTTGCAGGAATAATATAGTGAGTTGACTGGGGAATAAGAAAGCAAAGCAGGAATTTGGGGAACAGTGAAAACCAAGCATGCAGACATAAGTTACCCTGCACAGCCTGTCAGAAACCACCTGAATATTTTCCTTGACCCTGTTCCTACCCCTTTAAAAGAGGTTCTGACCCTGAAGGATCTTTGCGTCCTCAGTCTTTTGGACTGTAGTTACTGGATTGGAAAGACTCCAGTTGTCCAGCTTTCTAGCTCAGTCATCTTCCACTGGTCCCATCTGCTAATTCATCCTCCAGGAGAAACAGAGTAGAAGTCATGCCAGCAGGAACTGTCGTAAGCTATTTTCATGTCTAGTGCCTGGGTATGGCATAGGGGAAAGCATGGAGATATCCCAGAAAGGCAGTTGAGTAATGGAAGATGATGGGTCCAGATGGAGCAGAGCGATCTTCAGAAAAGGCCCCTTCTTCCTCCCCTCTAGTTTTGATGCAACTGAGCTTTGATAGTATAAAACTCAGGTAAACTCCTTGTGGAAGCCTTTTCTTGCTCAAAAGGGGGAGCTGGTTGCGAACCAGCTGGGAGGAACAGTTGGTCCTTGCAGTGCGTGCGAGTCTGTGCATGAGGTTGTAAGATGGCCCAGCAGCAAAGATGTGAATGCTGGAGTGAGGAAGCCTGGGCTGTTCTCTCCACATCAAAAGGGCTGTTATTAATACAGGTGTACAAGGCAGTGTCTTTCACTGTCAGTTTGTCTTGGCACTCTCCTGGTTTGCCCCCCTAGAGGCTATTCAGCTTTTAGGGGGCTGTTGTATATCTCACAGGCATGAGTTATGTTGCAGCTTAGGGGCATTCCTGGAGAGTCCACCAGGCAAACTCCTCTGGATAGCAGCCATGTTGGACATTGTCCAAAGGAGAGGAAATCTGTACCTCCACCTCACGATTTATTTCTTTTTTTTTAATAAATATTGTGTTTGTGTGCTTGGATGGCATTTTCCTTTCAAAAAGGGAGGGAAGGAATGAACGTGTCACCCACACCCAAAGTGCTGGGCACATAACTCAGGAGAATTACTCATAAAACTGCAACCTCATTATCCAACTATGAAGGATTTCTTCACCAATTTCCTCAGTCTGGCCACAATCCTGGAATTAATCTCACCTAAACAGTCAGTAGCATTTCCTCTATCAGTGCAGGCAGAAATCATTTTGTTTCATAGCTGAATGCTTCAGCAGAGAAGAAAAAAAAAACCCAAAATAAGCCCAAAGTATAACACTTAAGTTAAAAAACTCTGGGTTTTAGAAAAGGGTGTCTCTATTCCAGTTCCAAGCACATGGTGAAGTGCATCCCCTGGAAACTCTGGATGGGTTGGTATGATATTGTTATCAACATATATCGTATGGCATTATATAAACATATAGGGACTGAATCTGTTGAGATTTGGTGGCCTTACTAGAGCTGCTCTATCTCCTTTCATCTGAAGCCCTGGTGTGCAGTTCTTCCAGCCTTCCTCAGTGAATCTTAACATGTTTCCATCTGTCATCTTTGACACCAGGTTTCCTGCTCCCAGTCCCTGGCCATTGCCATGAACAGGTGACGTTGCCCTTGCGCACACTCATCCTGGCTGAATGGAGGGATATTTTTCACAATGTTTGCTTTCCAGATGGATCTCCCCTCTGTGAGTCTGCTGTTTGGCTCTGCTGGGGAAAACATGGCTGCCCTGGGGTTTGTTTTGCACGCAAAAGTGTAGGTGGAGCAGATTGGAGAAGACTCAAAGCACCTGGGTGACTGGTAAGCTGGGTGGTTGAGGTGGTTTTCCCCCCTGTAAACATCTGAGGAGGAGGGAATAACTTACCCTTTTGGGTATCAGATGGGATCTGGAGTTACTCTGTCCTTGTGGGCACTGGTAGGATGAGTTGATTTTTGGATTTTATTCCTTGGGAGAGCGCATTACTCTGCTGAGTAACAAGTGATAGGACAAGAGGAAATGGCTTGAAGTTCTGCCAGTGGAGGTTTAGATCGGACATTAGGAAAAATTTCTTCACTGAAAGAGTGGTGAAACATTGGAACAGACTGCTCAGGGAAGTGGTGGAGAGGTTCAAAAAAAGCATATAGATGTGGCACTTCAGGACATGGTTTAGTAGATACGATGATGTTGTGTTGATGGTTGGACTTCATGATCTTAGAGGACTTCTCCAACTTTTACGATTCTGTGGTTCTGTGATTCAGGTTGTCTTAACTGCATGCTTCTGTATTTCTTTCTCCTGATGGAGAATCACCTGGGTTTTAGCTACTCTTAGCAATGACCTGCAGTAAATGAGGATGGTGAGCATGTGAGTGTTGAAATTCAGACCTGAGTGCATCTCTTGGTGATGTTAATCTTCGCAAACCCCGAAATCTCTTACATGCTCTTGTTCATACCCTTCCTAAATTTCTCTTCCTGGAGTGGAAGAGGCTGATAGCTGATGTCAAGAATTCACCCCTGCTGCTTGTTTTCCTCCCTAAAGGAAGGAGGTGAAGTAAAGGTACTTTGAGACGCTCAGCAGAAAAAAGCATCCTTAAAACCGGAGCAGTGATGGTGTTGCTCAGTGAGAGGTTGGGGCAATAAAAGGCCAATATAAGGCTGCACATTGCCTTACCTGCCCTTTAATAACTAAGAAGCTGATAACATTTCTTCTGTCAGCTGCTAGCTATGGCTGGAGGCTTTGGGAAAGTTTCCATTTGCCCCAAGGGCTAGTTTTACCTTGCCAAGTGGGCACAACAGTGCTTCTAGGGGTGTTCTAGGTGTAGGATGCTGAAGGATGAGGTGGATTACAACTCATCTGCTAATGAAGACGATGGTAAATAATAAGGGATGGGGCCGAAGGACTGAGCTGTGCTGCCTGATGGTGATTTTCATAGGTTAAATGGGCAGGTGGAAGGGAATTATATCCTCTTGTTGTAACAACTCAATAAGATCAATGTTTACAAAACACCTCGCACAATTTGATCCAAGTCTTGATTAAACCTCTAGGCTGGTTGTCCCTAGCCTGAAGCACTTGGTAACACATATATTTGTTGCACTACCTTTTGATGTTTCTTGCAGGCAGCAACAAGAAGCTGCTGATACTGGAGGGGGTAGTCTGCTGTCACAGTGTGTAATTGGCTTGGTATGTTTGCACAGAGGTCACCGAGGGCTGGGATTGCTGCTCTGGGCAGATACAAATCATCGCTGCAATTTTATCTCTGAATTTTTCAGGCTGAGGATATTGCATCCTTTTTTTTTTTTTTTAGTGAGCTTTGTATATAAAGCATACATATAGGAAGTATAAAGCATTTATATGCTTATTGCAGTCTTCCAGTAGTTAAAGGGGGCCTATAGGAAAGCTAGGGAGGGGCTCTTTATTGGGGAATGCAGAGATAGGATGAGAGAGAGTGGTTTTAAGATGAAAGAGGGGAGGCTTGGATTAGGTATTAGTAAGAAATTTTTTCCTGTGGGGGTGGTGAGACACTGGCACAGATTGCCCAGAGAAGTGATGCATGCGCTCTCTCTGGAGGTGTTCAAGGCCAACCTAGATGAAGCTTTGAGCAACCTGATCCAGTTGAAAGTGTCCCAGCCCATGTCAGGGGCCTTGGAACAGGGTTATCATCAAGGTCCCTTTCAACTCAAGCCATTCTATGTTTCTATGATTTATATACGAAATGTTTATTAATACCTTAAAAATACTATTTTACTCTGTGTATAGTGACCAAAGCAGTTTAGGAGCTAAATGCAGTGAATAAAGAAGGGCTTCCTTGTTGGTGTTAATTAACAAAGCTAGTAGGTGCATTAATTAAAAAGCCTTTTTGTAATAACAAACTGATGAATGGACACTGCATTTTCTTTGTAATGAAGTAAATTGGGAAATACTGCACACTTAATAGCTGTTGTAAGGTGGATGGATATGTTAAGGCATCTACAATTTATCTGGCTAATGCTCATCTTCCGTCATCCGAGTGTCTGCGAATAAAACCATACAGCTGGTAGGTACAACTCTGAGTTGCATCTCAAAAGCTGCTTGGTGATTGCAGGATCTGCCTCTCTGGTTTGCACCAGCATTTTTTCCTTCCAGGGGAATTGGGTACTTTTACAGCCAAGAGGTGTTGCATTTCTAGAAGGACAGTCCTTAGAATAAAAGCTAATAATGGAAGTTCTTGTGGGGTAAAGGTGTCTGTACCTGTGTACTGTACCCAAGCACAAGAGACAAACTGCCTGTGGGTGAGAAATGTGAAGGTCTTGATTCTGTGGGGTTCTCCATGTTCTCTCAAATTTGACATAAACTGAAATGCTTAGCTGGATTGTGGCCAGACTGTTCCTCCAACAGCAAGTTCAGGGTCCCAAAGAAGACAGGACAGTTAAGTAGGTGATCGTTTCCATTGCAGGTTTAATTTGTTGGGTTTTGCAGGTATTTTGCAGCAGTTATAACCCTCCACTTTTCCACCTCTGCTAATCTGGAAGTCTTCAAAACCTTTAGCAGTTTTAGAGGTTTATGTCCCCTTTCTTTTGAAATTGAGATGCTGTTCCCATACTTAGCCATGGTGTTTTAAGGAATCAACACTTGCTTTTTGTATCTGTTCATGAAGTCCAGCACAGAGACCACAGCTTGTTGCTGGACACTAGAGCTTGTGATGTGTCCGTGTGCTTAGCCATGAAGGTGAAATAGTTTTCTTCCTAGTACTAATCAGTTGTCTTATTTTTCCTTCCAGATTAGAAGAAAGTCTTGTGTGACCGGCAGAGCAGGACTTAGGAAGTGGTTGGTAAGAGCATCTCTACAGGAGTGGGTCACTGCACATGGAAAGATGGGGCTCGGGCAGACACAGTAAAATTTTGCCCTTGAGAAACATTTTTTTTTTTTCTGACTTTCATTTACAGAAACTTTCCCTTCTTTTGGACTGAGTTGTGAAAGTGGAGGGCTGGTTTTCAAGAGTTTTGAGCTCCTTCTTATCCAAAACAAAGCCTTTCTGAACAAGTCTTTTATTCCTTCGAAGTTCTCCTCAAGCTACAACCCTGCCAGTAGTATAATTTTAAGTGCCTGTGCTAACATGATTAGAAATACCACTTATCTAACTCAATTAAAAAGCCACCTGTTTACCTACTCAAGCATAGCTGGTGGTCTGGCTAGTTGTCTACTTTTCACTCCCACGTCCTTGATTTTTGTGCCAAACTAGGCTGTACACAACTGTCCTACGGAAAGCTAGCGAGCAGGATTTGGTAATGTGTTGCTTTTCTGCATGCTGATATGAAGGCAAGGCTGGGGAGGGAGTCCCTATGCGTCATGCCTTAGCTTCGCTCATATGGAGAGCAACCTATGTAAGAGCTGTCTCAGAGCTGTGGCCATATTTTTGTGTTCTCCCCATGTTGTTGTGCTGGTCTTTTGATGATTTCAGGTCTTTGATGTCCAGAACTAACTATGTAGAGAAAAAATGAAATACGGAGAAAGGCAGTGTTTTGAAACACAAATGCTTAAAGATGTCATGCAGAATTAGAAACATAGAATGTTTTGGGTTTGAAGGGACCTTTAAAGGCCATCCAGTCCAACCCCCCTGCAGGGAGCAGGGACATCTTCCTTACATCTAATCTGCATTTCCCCTCTTCTAGTTTAAAAACATTACCACTTGTCCTATCACTTCAAGCCCTACAAAAAAGTCTGTCTCCAGATTCCCTGAAGTCATCAAGAACCGTATTATTCTGTAGGTCTTCAGGTTTCGCTTGATATTTCTCATCTTGGAAACTCTTGTCAGGGTGAGGAAAGCCTTGTTGGCCTCCGTGCAAGGCAAGCAAGGGATTGCTCATCCCATGCCATCCCAATGCATCCTTTGGATGCTCACTGATCTGCTCCCAGTGGACTTGCTGTCTGCTCTAGCAGCAGGTTTACTAGTGGCAGCTCTGTTCTCAGGCAGGACAACTGAAGCCAAGTTCCATTGGGTTTTCCTTGGTCTATTCTTTTGTTTTCCCTCTCATTGGGTTTACCTCCACTTGGAGATGTAGGAAGCTGCTGTGGATTTACATGACTTTCGTGGGGTCCCTTGAGATAGCAACTCTGATTCATCACCTGCGAGGCTCATGTATGGGGAGAGCAGAGAGCTTTTTGTAATTTTCATGTTACCTGCAGCAGCCCCAGTGCTGAATCAGTGGGACAGGAGTCCCTTTGATATGGGTGATGTTTCCCTAAATATCAGTTCTGGTTGCCCCTGGATCTCCTTGCAGCAGTATGGAGTAGAGAGCATTAGTGGTATCACTGCTGTCCCGAATAGTCCCACGACACCACGTTTGGCTGGAGAGAGAGATAACATAAATTGTCATCCTACAAGAGTCCAGACTGAAAAGTAGAGGATTTAGTTTTCAGTATGAGCTAGTCATGCCTTAAAACAGTTTTTGCTGAAGGTGTTTTTTCTCAGCTTTAAAGCTTTCCCTTCCCATCCCTTGCTTTGACGTGCAGTTTCTTCTGTGTGGCAGAAAGGACTGGCTGCATGGGATTATGGCCTCTGTGAGCTGCCTAGATCAATGGGTTAGAAAGCTGTATTCAACCAGGTGGTGGGATGGATTGTTTTAGCTGTGAAGGGGGATCTCTGTATCTCTCACCCATCTTGCCCTTGCTGGACCTGGAGTCATGAGCTTGGCACAGGACATTATTTGGTGGTGTGAATTATGAAGAACGCCAAACATGATGAATGTGAAAGTCCCTTCGCACTTTGAGAGATGGGTTGATGGTGTCAGCCAAGTCAGGGTCAAGATATTTATTTCCCACCAGCTGCTGTGATGGTCCCTTGCTGTGTTGACAGCATGTTGGCCCCCACTGTTCAACTTCATAACTGTTCCTGTGCTGTCTTCGTGCTCTTGGACACTTACTTATCACCTTCTCCCCACTCTGTCTGCTCTGTCAGAACCCAGAGGGTATGTAGAGGGTGTGTTGTGTGTGCTATAGAACTTGTGCTCTGCCCATGTACATGCTGCATGATTAGGATGAGGAAAGTGGGTTGGAGTTGTTTAAAGAGGGCTGTTTAAAGATGTAGATTGGGCTCTTGAGAGCTTTGCAATTTGGTAGACTCATGTAGGTTCTCTGGGAGCAAAGCTATGGAAGAGTATCTATTGCAGCAGAGACGTCATATCTCTGCCTGTTCAGGGTTGCTATTTTTCACCTCCTGATACCCTGTAAGTCCAGATAGAGGAGCTGTTTTTGGCTCCTTGATTATTTCCACTGTGTTGAGTGAGCGCTGGTGAAGGCACTTTTGCTGGAAGGGATGTACAGGGTGCAAGCACAGCCTGTGCCCTGGCCATGGCCTCCATCCATGTGGCTGAAGGTTTGCCAGGGGCTGATGTGGTTCAAAGAGGCCACTGCATACTAAATACTCCAGCAAATCCTCCCTGGGGATGTTGTTCAACTGGCCTGACTGAAGCTTCAGCCATCCAGGTGACGCAAGTAAAAGGTTGGCTGGGGCTAAGCCTGTGCCTGGATTCATGTCCAGGTGGGACCAGTGAGCATCAGCTTCAGTGCTCAAACTTTTCTTGTGTGACCAAGCAATTTTATTTCTTCTTGTCTCCTACTGGTAATTTGTGCTTTCAGATTAATTGGATATCAGTGCATAAAAGTACATATGCTTGCACACAACTATAAATAAAAGATACCTTTATTTGCTAAAGCAAAGGGAGATAACCATACATGTTTGGTGTCCTTATTGTGCCCAGATCCTTGCTAGGTCTTGTTTAATTTTCTTCTTTTCCTTACCTTTCTAGTTTTTGCAAATGTTGCAGTTGAACCACACAAATGCTGTTTTCCATGTGAATACTGACTTTAGCTTTTAGGGGTGCTAAAGTATTGGAGAAGTTGTTTGTCCAAGGGCACATACAAGAGATCAAAGCTAGTGATGTCATCTTGCTAGTGGACTTGGATTGCTCTTCCTCCTCTCCCAGTGTGCTGCTCTGTATCTTGATATCACTTGTGGTTTCCGGCTGTGGCTCTGTGGGATGCTGTCAAGTGTGTATGGAAGGGAAAACGAGCCATTGTACAACATGCTTGTGTGGCTGTTCCAACTGTCAGCATGTGATGTGAACAGTGTGGTGACCCAAAAAAGCTTCTCCCTGGGTGGTGGGTTAATATGGTACCTACCCACGCCAGCCTTTGTCTGGATGTCTTGATGTTTAGCATTCCACACACCACCCATCTTAGAGCATTGGGCAGTGTCACCAGGCTGTTAGCATATTTTGTGGTTTCTCAAACCAGTTTCTTGGCCAGCGTTTCAGCACTGAGGTGGATTTTTGCCAGATTTCACCCATGTGGTGGTCCCTGCTCAGCGAACATCGCTGGCTTCAGCTCTGCAAAGCCTGTCTTGCTGTATCTCAATGCCTGCATTCCTGCTGGCAAACCAGATAACAACCACATTGTGTTTTTGTAGCAAACCCTTCTCGAACTGACAACCATGGGCAAAAGTGTGTTGATGTGGGGTGCATTGGGATTGTTTATTCTTTGGGCTGTCGTCCTAATCTCCTTAGCATTGAACGACTTGCTGCTCCGAGCTTCCTCGGTTGTCTTTCTTGAGAAAGGCCACCTCTGAGTAATACTGTGATCTGCACAAATTCCATGGTTGTGCCCAGAGAAGTAGGAAAGTGTTCTCCTGCTTCAGCAGTGTGGTTTGGGTTTGGCAGAGCAGAGAGTGCAACGAGAGTGAAAGCTTTCCATGCTTGGACGCGAACGTTGCTGTCTGGCTGTGGGAGGTGTCTGCTGTGCACTGGATGGAAAGAGGGTTCCTTGTGTTTTGTGAGTGCTCCTCAAGAAAGGATTTATCTTGGTTTTTTTGAGATGTGAGCAATACAGGAAAGTGAAATTGTAGTTATTGTAATAGCTGTTGCTAAAGACAGCTCCTGGAGGTTTGTCAACTTCAAAAATGAGTATAATTGCCATTGCGTGCTAAGGAATTGATGACAGCTTTCCTTTGCTGTGCAGGTGTTTATACCAAGCACCAACACGTGAAACATCATGAACTATGGATATCCAATGTTGTTCCAAATTCTTATCCTCCTGCAGCATCATGAGTCTGTAGGTGATTGTCTATATCAGCTGTTTTCCAGCCTATAAATGTCCTCTTTTGCAGCTTGGGTAGGGTGAGAGAAAGATGAGACTTTCCTTGCCCTCATTCCATCAAATGGCTACCAATTTCAGTTTTGGTTGCTATGATGGGGTTGATGATATATCATAGAATTCTAGAACCACAGAATGCTTTGGGTTTGAAGGGGCCTTTACAAGTTATGTAGTCCAGCCCCCCTGCAGTTAGCAGGGACATCTTCAACCAGATCAGGTTGCACAGAGCCCCATCCAACCTGACCTTGAATGTTTCCACAGGTGGGGCCTCCGCTATCTCCTTGGGCGACCTATTCTCATGTTTTACTACCCTCATTGTAAAAAATTTATTCCTTATATCCAGTTTGAATCTTCCCTACCTTAGTTTAAAACCGTTACTTCTTTTCCTATCTCAACAGACCTTACCAAAAAGTCTGTCCTCAGCTTTCCTGTAGACTCCCTTTACTGGAAGGCCGCTATAAGGTCTCCTCGGAGCATTCTCTTCTCCAGGGAGAACAAGCCCAGATCTCTCAGCCTATCCTTGTAACCTTTATTTTAATTAATTTATGTTTATTTATGTATGTATTTTTAAAAAAGAAGTAGAAGGATTGGTGGTGTTTTTTTGGTTTTGACCTGGAATGTCCAGAAACTCAGTCTCCACAATCAAGAGCAGGTGCCTGCTTGTCTTAAAAGTGAAGACATCTGTGCAACCTCCTTAATTTCTGCAGTGAGCTACCAATGAATCTGTCGGGTCAGGCCAGACATTTTGGCTACAGCCCCTGTTTTTCAGGGCAATCAGTGTATTTTGAATAATCTACATCCCTAGTCCTTACAATTTTTTGCTCTCCATTGCCAGCTTTGCATTTTTTTGCATGTTTTAAAAACACCTCCTCCACATATGGGCAGGTTTCTGTGCTGGTTTGGGATGAGAGCCAGCATTTCTACAGCTGGTGTGTTGAGAGTCGTGTGAGGTTTCTGCAAAAGAGGCAAATCCAGATGTCCCCTTTTTTTTTTAAACAGTAAGGAATGAGCTGATGTGAGTTACTTCTGCATTTAGCGGTCCAAAAGGCTGAGTGTATTTATCTCTTAGCTGAATGGGGTGGCAGCTCTCCAACCTGCTGCTGCAAATTCAACTTTATATTATGGAGCAATGGTGGGGATCTTTCCTCTTTTTTTCTGGCTGCTCGTGCCTTGGATGGGTGTACTCTTTGCTGGGTAAAACACTGGCCAGGCCCAAAACGTTGTGGTGAATGGAGTTAAACCCAGGTGGTAACAAGTCACAAGTGGCGTTCCCCAGGGTTTTGCTTAATATCTTTATCAATGATCTGGATGAGGGGGTGGAATACTCCCTCAGTCAGTTTGGAGATGACAGCAAGTTCGGTGGGAGTGTTGATCTGCTTGAGAGTAGGAAGGCTCTGCAGAGGAATCTGGAGAGGCTGGACTGATGAGCCGAGACCAAGGGACTGCACTTGTGTCACAACAACCCCATGCAAAGCTACAGGCTTGGGAAACAGTGGTCCGAAAGCTGGCAGAAAAGGACCTGAGGGTGTTCGTCAACAGCAGCTGAACATGAGTCAGTGGTGTGCCAAGATGACCAACAGCATCCTGCCTTGGATCAGCAGTGGTGTGGCCAACAGGCCTAGGGAAGGGATTGTCCCGCTGGACTCTATGCTGGTGAGGCCACTTCTCAAATCCTGTGTTCAGTTTTTGGCCTCTCAGTAGAAGAAAGACATTGAGCAGGTAGAGCGTGTGCAAAGGACAACGTATCTGGTGAAGGGTTTGGAGCACAAGTCTTACAAGAAATAGCTGAGGGAACTAGAATTGTTTAGTCCAGTGAAAAAGAGGCTGAGAGGACACAAACAGTAAAACAGTGAAGCTCTGTGGCACTATCCAAATCTGTTGTTTTACTAATTCCAAGGAAAAGGACATCACCCTTCTAAAAGGACAATATTTGAATGAAATTTGAAATGCTAGTGAATCGTTGAAATTCTTGGAACTTCCCACCTTCATCTTCCAGCCACGTACAACATACAGCAACGAACAAGCATTCATAAACTCAAGCAGCACAAAGGTAATGAAGAGGAGAGGCAGTGGCATGGTGCTTGGCATTCACAGAAAGGATTTCTCCATTTGAAGATGGTTTGAATCGGTGTTTGCTGTTTTAAGGTGGTGCTGCGGGTTCGCTCGTGTCATCAGTCCTTGTCTTGTCAACAGTATAATTGCCTGAGATGATATGCTCTGGCTCAAGCTGGTCATTGGGAAGGATCTTGTTTTGGAAACTTTTGTGTTAGACGTATATTTTGAGTTAGAAAGAAATTCACTCTGTTTTGAGAGAGCAGCTGGGAAGCAGAATAAAGAAATTCTTAATTTTTATTGGGAAAGGGACAAAGAAGAAATAAATAAATACAGAAGTAAATTAAGAAAGCCTTGAAACAGATTTGAAAAAGCTGAACTTTAGTACCATTGCATGTGAAGAGTGTTCTGAAGCCCTCATTGGGATCAAAGCATCCTTGCCAAATGCACAATATTGTCTGTGCCTGCCAGCCTTGCTGCATCTCAAGAAGGGGCAGTTCTTCAGTAAGTACTTACAATTTTGGGAGAAAATATATAGAAGTGATTAAAAAGTAATTTAAAATATCTGTGCTTTCCCATTAAGCTTTTCCTGGTGGCATTAAACAGTCTGTTTCTTCCCTGTGCGTTTAACCAGCCTATTGTCACATTGAAGGCATTTGTATGATAACAAATAACATTGTGTATTGACCAAAGCACAATTAACTAAAGCAAGTGAAAGACCTCCTTTGGCAAATAATAATCTATGGCTGGGGATGTTGATTTCTCTAGGGATTAGTAAATTTGGAATATCGGTGTGTTTTTAATAACTCCATTTGAGTGGCCAGTTAGGGAAAGGGTGTTGTTTCCATTCTTTGCCTGCCCCTTAAACTGGACTGGTAAAACCATGTGTTGTTTTTATTTTCTTCCAGTTGCAATAGAGCAACAACATTAACAAAAAAAAAAATATGAGCAGCAAGCGATTGGGACAGGCTGTGGATTTTGAAGAATGGTTTGGGTTGGAAGAAGCCTTTAACGTCATCCAGTTCCAACTCCCCTGCCATGGGTAGGGACACCTTCCACTGGATCAAGTTGCTCAAAGCCTGATCCAGCCTGGCCTTGAATGCCTCCAGGAATGGGGCATCCATGACTTCTATGAGCAATATCTGTGCCAGTGCCTCAGCACACTCACAGTAAAAAAATTCTTCCTAATATCTAATCTAAATCTCCCCTCTTTCAGCTTAAAACCATTACCTCTCATCCTGTCCCTGGACTCCCTGATTAAGAGCCCCTCCCTAGCTTTCCTGTAGGCTCATTTTAAGTACTGGAAGAACTGCAAGGACTCCTACGTCCAGCACAGCCCAATGGGTATCCATCATGGAAACACGGTGCTTGAGAACCACATTGTGCAAGAACACATTTTCATTGCTCTAGTGGAAGGTGACCCTGCTCATAGAAGCAGGGTTGAAACTGATAATCTTTAAGACTCTCCCAGCCCAAACCATTCTATCATTCTATGATTTTCAGAAGACAACAGTTGAAATCTGTTTCTTGGCTGATGTGCAGTTTTCCCAGAGCAGTTGTGTAGACACTGGTGGCCTTGGCTGAGCTAAGTGGTCTAGTAGACATAATTTCTCTTTTCTCTCACAACCATTCTTGTGCATGACATCCCTGATAAAGAGCTCAGTTTGTCTTCTAAGAACTGTATTTGCAATCAGCGATGTAATCTCTGATGCTGCTATAGGGTAGCCGTAATTAAAAGCAAACCATGGGAGTTAACTCTCTAAATTAGCAGATAATTATGGTAAAAGAGGAATGGAGTAGGGGGAGGAGAATCTATAGGCTGATGTTTTTTTTGCAATATAGTCTAATAATTTTATTTTGTAATCTAATTACAATAGAACAAGGAGAGGAAAAAGTTGGGTAGTAATCAGTGGAGCTGACTCATGGTACTGAAAGGATAAATAATTTTCTCCCTCAAAAAAAAACCTTTGTGTTTTAAAATTGCTTTTGAAACTTAATACTTAGAGGACTGAAAACTGATAGACTTTCTATTATGTCATAACTAATCTTGACGGCAAAGAGCTTTCTGACTCTGTCACACCCAGTTAAATCAGATTTGGCAAGGCTGTGATAGGGTTGGTAAGTATCTAATGTCTGCCAAGAAGACGTGTGCTGGCAGAGACCTGTGCTATGAACCCACCTATAATTTTCTGCAGTAGCATCTCCCTCTAATGAGCATAAAACAAACAAAATCCCAAGTTTTGAAAAGTCACCTCTTGGATAAAACTAGCTTTGACTTTTCTGTCTTATATGATTAAAGTCTTCTGTGGCTTTTCTGTCCTGTTTCTTGCTGCAGATGTTTTGAGGAAAGACTGAGATCTGGGATAAAATACAACCCTGTGTTTGTCTAAGAATTTTAGATCTGTTGACTTAAAGTAATTACACTTTTTTTTATATAATATATAAAATACTGATGTACACCATATCTTTAGGTTAACGTAATAGCTTTATTTATGGCATTTCTTCTAATTCCTGAGCCAAGGTGTAAGCTCTAGGGCTGCTTTGTTTCCCGGTGCACGTAGTTGCATGAGCTTTTCAATCCCACTCCTCATATGGAAAACTGAGAGGGTTTGTCCCCTACAGAAGGACAGCAGTGAGCATGTGAGAGAGTTAGAAATGAGTCACAGGAAGTTTCGAGAAGAGTATCCACTCTTATTTTTCAATTGGCTAGAGTTTGACACTATTGTGGGTCTTCCTTCTGTTAGTGAATTTTGAGTCTTGTCTAGCAATAGGCTGAGAGGAAATGAGAGGAAAATGTTGCGTCAGAGGAAGTTTAGACTGTATATTAGGAAACAATATGTCACTCTTTGACATGGTTTAGTAGGCACAGTTGTGTTGGGCCTACGGTTAGACTTGATGATCTTAGAGGTCTTTTCTAACCTTAATGACTCTGATTTCCTGCATGTCCTCAGTTAGCATTTTGGATATCCTGTAACTGGGTTATAATCAAGGCAGAGCTATTTCAGGTAATAGCTTTGTAGATGCATCTACAGCTCCAGGTCTTTATGCTCTTCTTGTTTCATTAGCCCAGATCATGGGAAATAACTGGACTGTTAATAGTGTGTTAATTTGCCAGGTGTGCTTTCATCCACAGGTGCTTAAATGTCCTCACTACTGCCAAACTGAAAGCATCACTATTGCAGCATTGAAAAATACCTGTTGTTGAAAAGGTGTCCTGCTCTGTTTGACCTCTTCTGTGTTTGTGATGGATACTGGTCCATTGCCTGTTGCTGTGGGGCACCATGCAGTTTTTCACCCTGCAGAGAAGCTCCTTTCCTGATACAACAATGCAGCCCTTGCATGAGCCATTCACCAAGCAGTCTGATGAGGTGTATTAAAAACTACACAGAACTTAATCGGTTCTTAAATACTATAGCTCCTTGCCAGCCCAGTACTCTGTGTGAGGAAAGCAGCTCTTGGCAGTGGTGGAATAGGGCAGCTGTTGTGCCTGGATGTCTGTGGCAAGTGCTATATTATGAGCTACTTTGCTTTTGTCTACCGGTAGCCTGTGCTTTGTGGGTTCAGTTTTGCTCAGTCTCCATGATGTGTTGAACCTGGTGTCACTTAGCTCTTTGTTGGAGGTGTTTTATTTTTTCCAGCTGAGATAGAACAGGCTAAGCAGGGTAATTGGAGGTGGTGAGGGAGATGATCCGAGTGGGACACGCAGCTGAAGACATCACCCATAGTTGGACACCCAGGCATCTGCTCATTATCTGTGTGAGTCACAAAGGACTGTCCACCCCTTATGCTTCCCTTCAGACATTGGTTGTCTCTTTAACTTTCTGCCTACATATCACAACTTGACCACTGATGCCTCACATTGGGCACAGCATGAATTTATATAGAGGCGGAAAGAACCCTACTCCTGTGGGAGGCCTCAGGCTGTGGATTTTTCTCCTTCTGAATAAATTTCGGGTTTGCACATCTCTCACCATTGTCCAGTCTTCTCTCTGTGCTCAGTAGAAATGTCTGGGCAATAGCCTTGTTTTTCTGGGCTCTTTGCCCAAAGTAATTCATGGGCCTCTAGGGTGTCTGGGAAAGAGAAGCTGGAAACTGCAATCCTAAGTTTCAGTGCCCAAAAGCGGTAGAAATGCTGCTGTTTTGGGACTGCTTTGATTATGTGCAAGTATGCTTTGGTGCTTCTATAGTACTACTGTGGCTGTTGCTTGTGTGGTCCAACCTCATCCTCAGAGCATGCTCGTGATGGGTACCTGTCCTTAGTGTCCATCATCCATTCATTTAATCTGCATTTTGCTCTTCCTGTTGGAGTATGGTGCTTTGCTGACCCTTGACATGTTGGACTGCCCATAGCAGGACTGTCTTGGTATATTAGCTGACTGTTCATGGTTGTGCATTGCTCTGACAATCAGTAGGATCAGCAGCAGAGCTGTGTGACATAGCAGCCCATAACTTTGGTGGTTTTCTGCTATTGGAGTCTTATTTGAGACTTTAGCTCTTCGGGTGAGTTATGGGCTTGCTGCCATAGCTGTGCCATGCAGCTGTACTCTTAGCTGAGGGGAACAGCTGTTGCTACAGCATCTTTTGAAATATTCATATTTAATAGCAATTCAAGGCATGACTGAACTCTGAAACACCATGGAGAGCCTAAATGGTGGAAATGGAGTGACAACATAGTTAAAACTTCTTGTCTTTTGTTTTTGCTACCTGGCTTTTGTACGTTGAGTGTTCTGCTTCTGTCTTGACTGTCAGATTCACTGCAGTGGAAATGTTAATCCTGACTACAGTAACAATGCAAAGAATGATCTTCTGGTAAAAGCATGTTTAGAACACATCTTATGAATTTGTTTAGGTCTGAAGAACAAATCTGTTCACAATGCTGTTCATGTTTGCTCATGTTATATGATGAAATCCCTCCCCACCAAGCTGTAGAAGCTGGTTCATGTTGTCTCCTCTGTGTACAGAAGCTGCACAGAACAACTTTAGAGGATCCTTCTCTTTATCCTTGGAACAGGGCTCCCATTGGGACTGAAGAGGGTTTAATGGTCATATGTTCTCTGTGGGACCTGATTTCCTGCTACATCTCCAGTCTGGACTAATCAACCTACTCTTGTTTGGACTTGCCAGAAGTCTTAGACCTCTCTCAGATACTCCTCAACAGTTTGGAACATGTAGGTGTTTATGTCCTTTATTTCCAGGCCATAATTGTGTAGGATCTAAGCCATAATCACAATTCCTTGAAGTTTTAAGCAGCTGTCTCATTCTGCTTATCTCCTGTATATGCTGTCATGTCTGCCTGTCAGGGAGTTCCCTGCAGAATTGCAACTCCATGGTGCTACAATATTTTCTGGTCCTCTTTCAAAACACCTTCTCCTCTCCCCTTCCCTTCTCTTCCATTTGCATAACCTTAAAGATGTTTCTTTTTTTGTCATGGCTTTTCGGAGAGCTTGGACTCCTCTTTGTCCTTCTTTCAAGTCCAATTCAGTCTGTACAAAGCAGAGCTGGAGGCAAAGTTGCTGTCACTTTCTGAAGTTTGTCCTTTGTGTCCAGGACACATTTGTAAATGGTGACATTTTGCTGGCTGCATGCTGTATGGCAAGCAGCAAAGCTATCTTGCTTACTGGATTGTCCATGCAAGCTCAGCAACTTGCTGAACAACTTGCTATACCTGTACTGGCATCGTTTGCCTGTTTAAAAGCAGCTTGGGAATCACTGTGTGGTCCATAGGGCGGTTCTTTGCTGGAGGAGAAAAGTCTCAATAAAGACACGAATGGCAGAGATTCCTGTGCCAGTGGTGAATGTGGAGTGTAAAGGAGGGACAAAACTCCAGCCAATGTCTTACAGTTCTCCAGGGGTTTTTTTTTCTGTTAGTGCATCAGATGTGGCTGGGTGAAATACTTTTTGTTATTTAAATGGGTGTCCATTTTGATCTGCCATGGGAAGAGCAACAGAGGCCTGAATGACTTGAAATAGATTCTCTAAGGGCCAACATCTGCAGTGGAACTTTTTTTGTTTGACACACTTTTTTTTTTACTGCTTTTTGGATAGATGGGCTGAAGGACAAATGGGTCAATGGGTACAGTATGCTCCCAAGTCAGCAGTGATCTTGGAATAATACACTAAGTTTGGGAATCTAATTATTGTATTAAATTCCTCCAACCCCAGGACCCACACGTGTCACTCCAGTTGGCTGATGATCCAACTCTTGGTTAATGCTCTAGCTCTTGAGTGATGCTCCAACTCTGGTTCTTCTATCACAGAGAACGATAAAGCCGATAAAACTGTCCCAGTTGCTCTAGGTGGAACCTGAAACACAGCATTACAGAATGAAGGACCTCTGGAGATCATCCAGTCCAACCCCCCTGCTAAAGCAGGGTCACCTAGAGCAGGTTGCACAGGAACATGCCCAGACACATTTTGAATATCTCCAGAGAAGGAGACTCCCCTCTCTCACTGGACACTCTGTTCCAGTGCTCTGTCACTCTCACAGGAAATAAATTTTTCCTCATGTAGCAGTGGAACTTCCTGTGCTCCAGTTTGTACCCATTGCCCCTTGTCCTGCCACTGGGCACTGTTGGGAAGAGTCTGGCCCCATCCTCTTGAATCCTACCCTTTAGATATTGATAAGGTCCCCTCTCAGTCTTCTCTTTTCTGGGCTAAACAGGCCCAAGTTCCTCAGCCTTTCCTCCTAAGAGAGATGTTTGCACACCAGGGAAAACGTGTCAAGTCCATGGTGGCACACTTGATGTCTATAAAGGCTACTCAGCATCTGACCTCTGCTAGTCTTCTGCAGAAATATTTTGTCAGGATTCCTCCCCCATCCAATTTTTGAGGAACGATGTGTGGACCCCAGAAGCATTTGACTGACTGATAAGATTTACCTCTGAAATATGGAGCTTCACAAACCTGCGCTGAGATAGTTGGAAGGAAAGCTCATGACACCACCAAATTCTTTAAAACAGTGAACCTGCTACCCTCCCTTCACCCCAATTTCTCAGGCTTGACAAGATTGAAAGCGAGAAAACTCCGTCTGCACAGTAGACATGACACGACAAATATATTTTTTGAAAATGAAGAACAATTGTTATGTTACTGAAGGGAAAATACTACTGATACCGCATTACTGGAGGAAATCCCACTGTTGCTTTTTCCCCCCTGCAGAAGCTACAGAATTTACTGTGCTGGTAATGTGCTGAAAGAAAATGATAATAAATTACTCCCTGTAGCCAATCATAGTTGTACTACAGAATTGGTCATATTTACGAGTGGTCAAACATGCAATAGTGTCCAGAGATGTATGGCAGTGTTTACAATAGACCGTAGCACTGTATGATTTATCACAGTGCACTATGTAGCTGGCTATAACACGCATTGTAATTAGTGTAATGTACCTTGTAATAACTATGAAATAAATTCTGAAGCTTTTCAGCCCCAAAACACAGGATCTAAAGCTCATTCCATGAAGATAGAGGGCGGGTGTGTGTGTGAATGACTGAACATTGTAAAAGGGTAAAGTCTAAGTACTTGCACGCATAGTACATCCTTGCATGACAGGCTGAGAGAGTTGGGCTTGTTCAGCCTGGAGAAGAGAAGGCTTCGGGGGGACCTTGTAGCAGCCTTCCAGTACCTGAAGGGAGCCTACGGAGAGCTGGAGAGGCACTTTTTACAAGGGCTTGTAGTGATGGGACAAGGAGAGTGACTTTAAAGTGGAAGGGGTGAGATTTAGATTAGATATTAGGAAGAAATTCTTCACAATGAGGGTGATGAAGCACTGGCACAGGTTGTCCAGGGAAGTTGTGGATGCCCTCACTCTGCAGATGTTCAAGGCGAGGCTGGATAGAGTCTTGAGCAGCTTGTTTTAGTGGGAGGTGTCCCTGCCCATGGCATGGAGTTGGAACTGGATGATTTTAAGGTCCCTTCCAACCCAAACCATTTATGATTCTGTTATCCTATAGTCCATAAGTTTTGAGAGTGTGGGCAAAATTTCTGTCATCTTTTCTTTGGACATCCATTTTTCTTCCATGAAACAGAGGTTTTCTCTGCCCTAGAGGCTCATTCTTCTGTGCCAAACCAGGTAGGACTGAGAAGGGCTCAGGGGAGACCTCATTGCAGTCTACAGCTTCCTCACAAGGGAAAGAGGATGAGCAAATGCTGATCTCTTCTCTCTGGTGACCAATGGAAAGACTCTACAGAATGGCAGGAAGATGGGCCACGGGAGGATTAGTCTGGATATTACAAAAGGATTCTTCACTCAGTGGATGGTGGTGCCCAGGAACAGCTCTCCAGGGAAGTAGTCATGGCACCAAGTCTGACAATATTTAAGAAGCATTTGGACAGTGTCCTCAGACACATGGAGTGAATTGTGGGGTTGTCCTGTGCAGGGAGAGGAGTTGGTCTTGATGAACCTTGTGGGTCCCTTCCAACTCAGGGCAATTTATTATCTGTGCCAACCTCATGTCTTTGCTTGCATCTTTTTGGGGTGGCTCTTTTTTGCACTTGGTGGTTTTGGAGAGAGGAGGACTGCAGATTGTGTTTCAAAGCTCCGTGGCCATCTTGTAGTTCCTTATCTCTGTTGCAGCTGGTATTTAAGTGTACTTAAAAAAATCTTGTTCAGGTGGGAGTGGGTTTGCACATGGTCTTCTAGAATGTCTTCTAGTGCGTTGCTGAATGATGCAGCCAAAATGGGCATTTTTTCACTTTCAGAGGTCCCGTACGAGTGTCAGTTATTAGTTTTCCCAGTTTGTAGACAAGGGAACTGGCTGCTAAAGGGCTTTTGCTGTGAAGTGGCATCAAGAAGGACTAAGCTCAGACCTTTCAGCACAATTCCCAGATGATTTGCCCTCTGGTTGCTTGGGGAAGAAGTTTCCTAGTTCATGTACGTTGGATTTGATTTCTTTACTTGTTATCTTTCTATCTAGTGTATAGAAATTATTCACATTTTATTTTTGTAAGAAGCCATTATTTTTCAGGTCCTTATAGGGATAGAATTTGATTTTTGGGGCTAGTGCTGTGTTGTTTTTTTTTTCTTTTTCTTTTTTTCTTCTCTGACTATCTGGCATTCGTTCCATAGATCATGAGTATTGGATTGGGGGTTGAAGAGTCAAACCAAAGCAAATTTATTTTGTCTGTCAAGCTTCCTCTTTGTAATATTCTTCTCTATGTAAAAGATGACACAAAATCAATCTCCTGGTTAGCTTCGCCTTTCTGCTTGCGGCAGCTATTGCCCAATGATCGCTATTTTTTGTTTGGTTGCATTTTATTCTTTAATGTGTTTTCAAATACATCATCAAATAACAATACTTGCGAAGGAGGAGATCCTCCTTCCATTTGAAGGTCTGAGTGCAGACGTGGATTTATATGGCCTTTTTCTGACCTTTTGTGATCATGCTGTACTGCATTTTTTAGGTAGGAATACCAGGGGAAGGGATTGAGTGACAGTCAAGAATGAAGAACAAGGATATTATATTGCAGAATGGGAGGTGACTTTTATGTTCTTTTTCAAGCAATAAATTTTTAAAAGCTTCTTCCAAATATCCTTTATTTTGTGCGCCAATTCTGTTAACTTTTCTTTCCCATCCCGATATTCTTCTTTTGCCTTTTCAGATTCTCTGTCGTCTTTGTGATGGACTGTGAAAGCAAATACATGGTTGTAAGTGAAGTGAACCGAAACATGAATTCTTAAAACTACTGTTCCACTGATGTAATTCATTTTTTTCCTGAATGCTTTAGTTCAATATAAGTTCTTCCATACTATCATTTTTAATTTTAATAGACTTTTTGGGAGCCTTTATATTTGTAGAGTTTCTAGTTCAGGAAAAAAAAGAAAAGTGTGGCTATCACTGAGATTCTAACCTGAATTGAATGAACAAGTCTCTTTTAATATATTTTGTAGTCAAGATTTTGCAGGACTTTCTCATTTCCCCCTACACAATAAGCACTAAATGTTAACTCCATGGTTTGAGGTATTGATCTGTAAAGACTGGGGAAAGAGATTTTTGCTGAGAGAGTATTGGAGAACTGACTGATGACAAAGGGTGATGAACAGGAGGACTGAGAGCCAAAGTGAACCTCACTAACAAGAAAATGCAGAGGCCGGTGATTTAATCCTGCTTGGTTTATTCAAAAGTCATTCTTCTCATAAAAAATCCAAACCAGTGAATTTTAAGCCCAAACTCATTGAAAGACTTAAATATGAATCTGAATATGTGTCAGCAGAGCATCATTGTCCTAGAGAAGGTCAACCACACCCTGTGTTAATAAAAGCATAGCCAGCAGGTCCGAGAAAATGATCTTCCTCCTCTGTTTGGTGCTTGTCAGACTGCATTCAGACATAACGTCCAGTTTCGGGTTTTCCAGTAAACTGGAAAGTGTATTGAAACACCTTTAGAGGAGGCCACCAGGGTGGCTGGGAATTGGAGCCCAGGACATATGAGAAGGAGCTGGGAGAATGGGGTTTCTTCATCCTGAAGAGGAGGATGCCTTATTTTTACCTGCAGCTCACCATGACCATTTTTGAAGACTGGAGCAGAGACCTGGGCAGGTGTGAAATACCCATTCTGGGAGATACTCAGTATATAACTGGACAAGGCTTAAGCAACTCTTAAGTGGAGCTACTTGGAAGAGGAGGAGGATAGATAAAGAGAATTCCAGAGGTTGCTTCCAACCAAAATTATGCTGCAACTTTAAGTTTGTCTTGTATCTGAGTTTCCTACCCCACGGAGTGAATCTGCATAGATTTATCCAATTTCAGTAAGAAATTGCTGGTCCCTAGAACTCCTCTGATGGTAACTGTGAAATAATCCTTCTTTCAGTTCTGCCCTTAAGCTACTGAAGAGGTTTATTTCTTGAACAGCTATTCCCAGACTGGGAGTTTCAGTTCTTTAAGTAAAATTGGAAGCTGAGTGAAAATGTGTCTGTTGGGGTGATGAGACAGCAGTCAGAAAACGGGTTATGAACACAAAGAGGCGTCTTCTGTAGAGTGATCTGAACACTGATGATGTGCAATGGCATTCGTCCTCTTGTTTCAGGACTTTTGCAATCAAATCGTATTAATTACTGTTTTCAGATATGTCCCATTGATCTTTTTGGTGAATACTGTTTGCATTTTAATTTGTAGGTCTAAAAAGCTCCTTGTGGTATATTTTTGTTTTCTTAACATAAAGGGTGATACCAGTAAAATGCCAAGCTAAAAATCCTATGAGTTACCAGCTTTTCAAGATGTCTCAGCTCTTGGGGAGATGAGCTGCTCACCTAAAGGTGTTACAACTCACTTCTGAAATTGGAAACCACAAGGTTTTCTTAAGATTCCTCCCTTCTCCAGCAATAATTAATTACTGCTGCTGTAACCAAATGAATGGAATGGCCTGGTGTAAATCCAAACACATGGAGACCTTTACTCATCCTTAATCATCTGCTGTCTAGTGCCGTGTGAAATAAATTATTATTGTTTTTATAGAAGCTACAATTCATCTTTCTTGTGACCAAGCCTTGTAACCAAATTTTTATTTTTGTTTTCATTGGGGCAAAATGGTCTATATTTTTATGTTTACCAATATAAATGAAATGAAGTGTTTGCAGTAGTACTGTAGCCATACAGTTGCTGGTTATCACAATTCGATGGCAGTGGTTTCTATTTGAAGTGATCCAGAACGTGATAGCTCTGTGTATGCTTCCTTTTGCTCTTGAATATTTCATTTTTAAGCAGATGGTCCTTCTTCCCTTTCTTCATATTGCTTCACTTGATGCATTGGCAAGAGCTGGTATGAACACACAGGTATTTTGTCCTGATGAGATATTTGACAGGTTTTTATTAGCTTTTTCAGTGTCATTCTCCTGATGTGAGCTAAGGATCAGAAGCAGGGTTATTTTAGGGGACTTATAAGACAAAATGTAAGCTGCTTCAGTTCCCTTTCTTCCTCTGTGTATGCACAGGCTACGTTGTGAAAGCTGCTGGAATTATATCTCTTAACAATACAGCCTTTCATCTTTTTCAAACCGTAATATATATATATAATCCGACTGGTTGGTTTATTACATTTATGTAGCTGTCAAATTTTTCCAAAGATTAGACTGAGAGGAAAAAATCTTCAGAATGAGATCTGTGAAGGTGTGAAATGGTCTCTGAGGAGAGGCAGTGGAAGCACTGTGGCTTGAGTTATTGCAAAGTGAATGGCCCAGAGGATGGCAGAATACCTCCTGGGAGCATTGGTGCCTGGGCAACCCGGCTGGGGTGGATTAGCTCGTGCTGGGGATTGTCTTCTCCCAATGCAGGTGCTCAATGGATGAATGGGTCTTGCTGGGAGGAGAATTGGTTATTGCCAACAGGTGTGTTGGATTCATGGCTTTGAGATGTGTTTCCTATAAAACAGCTAAAGCCTCTGTGTGCTAGTGGACTACAGGGTGTGTTCCCATTTATTGATGGCTTCTGAATGGTTATTTACTCCTATTCCCTTGCTTGTTTAAAAGATTTAATTGTTCTCTCTCCAGGGAGACCTTACTGCAACCTTTCATTACATAAAGGGGGCTGACATTTTAGTAGGGCCTGTTGCAACAGGACAAGGGTTAATGATTTTAAACTGAAAGAGGGGAGATTCAGGCTAGGTGTGAGGAAGAAATATTTTACAACAGAGGGGGTGAATCACTGGAACACATTGCCCGTAGAGGTGGTTGATGCCCCATTCCTTGAAACATTCAAGGTCGGGTTGGATGGGGCTCTGAGCAACCTGATCTGGTTGAAGATATCTCTGCTTCTTGTAGGGGGGTTGGACTGGATGGGCTTTAAAGGTCCCTTCCAACCCAAACCCTCCTATGATTCTGTGATTTTACAATATTGTTCCCCAGTGCTTCTGTGTGGCCTTCATCTGTTTCTCAGATAGGCAACTGAAACAGAGTTTGCTCAGTGTTTTGTAGCAGAGCAGGCATGGGTGGTACATCTTGAGCTCTTCCAGGCAACTGCGTTGATGTACAAGTAAGCTGGGCTGTATTTATTCACTTCTCACAGCCTGGATGAGCATCAATAGGTGCGCTGATAACCTATTGCTAAAGTTTCCTAATTGCTTCACTATTTTTAAATGCAATTTTCTTTATGCTGAAGGTCATTCCACTTGAAGGTAAGGTAGGATCCTGAGGGTATTTCTGGGTACCCATTTGTGCGTCTGAATAGAACTTCTGCAGGGTTTTGAGGGTGTATGTAGGTGGTGGTCTTTTGACCTAGGACCCAAGGGAATGACAAAAAGGTGTGCCAGGTGAGGTTTAGGTTTCATAATAGGAAAAGGTTCTTCACCCAAAGGGTGGTGGAGCACTGGAACAGTTCCCCAGGGAAGCACTCATGGCACCAAGCCTGACAGTATTCAAGAAGCATTTGGACAACACATAGTGTGAATGTTATCATTCTCCTATGCAGGGACAGGGGCTGGACTCAATGATCCTTTTGTGTCCCTTCCAACTCAAACGTTCTATGATTTTATGATTCTATGAAAAAGGAAGGACAAAATGCTAATTATTACAATATAGCTCTTGCAAGCAAGAGCTGATGGCTGGTTTTCCCACTTTGAATAATTTGCAGATGGACATGGTACCTTTAGCTCTGGTTTTATGCAATCTTTGTGTGCACATTCAGGTTCTGCTTACCAAAGCCCCCTCCCTGCAAAGATTGACTTTCCATTTCAAGGAAAGAATGTCTTTTCATAGATGATAGGAATGTGGGGAATAAATGATGCAGCAGATTTGAAAGCTTGTCTCTATAAATGGTAAGGGCAAATTCAGCATTTTTTAAAAAAGAACAATTTTAATGTACATCTTGGTGGATACTTGAGTTTCATTTTTGTGATTGTATGAAAGCAAGCAAGAAGCCATGTCATTTCTAAAGAACACAACAACCTGACCTTGCTTTTCCCTAGCAAAGCTAAATATATTGTACAGTGCCCGAGACCTCTTATTTCTCTGTGCCAGAGAATTTTCTCTTCTTTATGCATTGCTCCACTTTACCTCAGAGGACTTCCTTTAAATCACGCAAGACCTGATTAATCCGTTATTCCCATATACATGTGAATCCTGGCTGAAACAACTCATCACCATATTTTAAGCTAATAAATTGAGCTCCGTGCAGGTTATCGCATGGGTTTCCTTCCAGAGATAATCCTTACCATGTAAAAAGGTTAATTTTGCTTTTTATGATTATTAAAGATCTGGACACTATTTGCAAGAGTCAGCCCTGAATGCTTCTTAAACCTTGTCTTCCAAAAAAGTTGTCTAGCTCTCTATATTATTTTATCTCTTATCGGTTACTTTCACTGTAGAAAGGGCGTTGCTGCATTTCAGTGATAACCTTATTCCTGTATATCTGAAGCAGTATTGCTTTAGGTTTCTGTAGTGCCTTTCACTGTAGCATCTCCAGCAGGTTTGCAAGTGTACTGGAAAGTAGGTCAGTGTTATTCTTATTTATTATATGGAGGCTGAGTCTTCAGGTTTCTCTGTAACCAATTTTTTGTTGTTTGCAAGTGGCTCTGGCTGTGGATAAGTTGCCGGTTTCTCATTTTCATTTTGCAGTTAGGAACCTCTCCTTCCTTTCCCCTGTGCAGTTGCAAACCACTTCTGAGATGCTTGAGGAGAGACCTGCTGTCGTATCAGCTGATACATAAAATGCACATTGGGATTTTGTTGTTGTTCTCTATAAAATTCCTTCCTCTGTGTCTCCAGGAGCCCTCACAGCTGCACAGAGTGGAAAGTAGAATGTGAAATGTTATCTCAAATGCAGCAATTATACTGGACCTTTCCTTGTGTTCGTTTTATTTTGCATTTTAAGTTCTTGGAATTGCCCAGGAGAAGGCGATCCATCGGTGGGAGGTGAAGGTGCTGTGCTGCAGGAGGGCTTATATCAGTCCCAGTTATAACTCATGCTCTTGCACTCACATCTTGAAGTACCTTTATCCTTTATGAGTGGTCTACTGCTAAATTCAACTGCTCCCCCCATGTCTCTGTACACCTCTCCTGCCCATTCTCCCTCCTTTCTCCCTCACTTATTGCAACGTTCTTCAGCAGAAGTAAAGCAGCGGTTTCCTTTCCTTGGAGATCACAAGTAACATGCTGGAAAATAACTTGCTTATGGCAGACGTCATCCCAGAAGTATCAGTATTTTTGAATTTCTATTGAACCTGTGCAGATACCTTTACAGACTATTGGGTGTTTTATAGTGCTGATGGATGTGTTGTAAGGAGGCTTGGGGTTATTGAAAGATGAGATCTGTGGTGCACTCTGTTGCCAGTGTCTTGGAAGGAGAACTGGAAAACAACATTTTGGTGCATTTAGTAACCAAAGCCAAAATAAATGGTGTTTTAAGGAGTAGTTTTGAATTGTCTTTGAGTAGTTAGATGAAATTTTCTATGAAATCTATAGCAGTTTAGACACAGTAGAGTTGACTAGGGTCATTGTATCCCAATTGAAACTACTTTTATGTTTTCATAGACAATGTTTGGTGTCTACAAGAGCCACACACAAAAGCATCTATTGTACCTCTGTGACTCTACTCTGTTTCTACCCTTTTTCCACCTAATGTATGCTTCTAACCACCCAGTTACCCTCAAAATGATCAGGAAGAGTTCTAAAGGTCCCATGTCAGTGTGATAGAGATTTTGTTAAATGAAAATGTCCAGATGAATTTAGGATGTAAATCATGCAAGCAACCCACCTCAGTCTCTGAAATCCCAACTCCAAATCTGGCAAACAGGATTTACAAGATTGGATAATACCTCTCTTCTTTGATTGGACTTTATGTGTGATCTAGAGGAGCTACATGGAAGTATTTTGAACTTCTAGATGTCTTGAAAATTTCATGTTTTAGATTGCTGGGCAGAAAGGCTTGGTGTTTTGGTATCTTCAGTAAAAGAAAAAGGCACAGGCCAAGAAACACTGAGATGAATAAATTCAAAATGCAGTGGAAAGCATCTGGTGATAGATTTTGGTATAGGCCTCTGTTGCCTGCAAGTAACTGTATGCCACTATTTGCAGCTAGGTTGGAAAGCTGGACTCCAAATGCGTTCCTGAGAAGCAATCTGCTATATTTTCTGGCCAAAATATATCAACGTCTATTCCATTTTTGGTTCATTTCTGCTTCTTCTGGAAGCAGTGATGATATGTTGATTCCCAGAACATGCACTTACTGTGCATTGCAAAGGCGTGACATCTACTGATGCATCAAAATGTCCTTGTTAGGATTAAAATGTGCTTTGCTTGGATGTGCATATTAAAATTAGTCTTCTCCCCTTTTCCCTCAAGATCAAAAAAACTTCAGAGAATTAAAAACTTCCAAACAACTACAACTACTTTCATAAATTGAATGGTAAATAAGTTAATTTACAGAAGTTTTCTTTTCCCTGCCACAGAGTTGTAGTTGCTTTTGG
The DNA here is from genome assembly GCA_033556795.1 of Tapera naevia. Taxonomy (NCBI): domain Eukaryota; kingdom Metazoa; phylum Chordata; class Aves; order Cuculiformes; family Neomorphidae; genus Tapera; species Tapera naevia. The sequence goes on from JAUMJJ010000063.1 coordinate 1,741,618, forward strand.
GGCGGGACAAAACAACAGTGTAAATTAATAAGTTTGCTGGTTATATATAACATGTTTGTGAAATTAATGCCTGAAAATGAAAAAATAGAATCATCAGACTCTTGAGATAGTACAGTCCCCAGTGGGTCCCTCCTTGGTGTGGAGTTACCATCTTGGACATAAATGGTTTTCCAGAGTGATACATCTCAGCAGCAAGACTAATAAGGATATTTAATGAATGTAATAATATATGTGTGAAAGCCAGCAGTGCTGCACTGGGAAGAATACAGATCTTGCTGTTTCAAAAGGCTGCAAGATAGGTTGCAGAGTACAAGTCAGATTTATTTCTTTGAAAATAATTATCATCCTTGCAGGCAAGAGAAGGTGCCTGCAGAGAGCTGTGTCCATGGCAGACTTGCTGTTTTAAAGACTTTGCACTCATTTTAAATAACATAATACCATACTAAAAAGCTATTGCTCCTAGGTAGTTCAAAAGTTGATAATTTTTTTTTTTTTTATCAATTAGCTGAATAAAAATGTCACTGCTATATATAGTCTGTAGAAACTCAATATTAGTTTTCGACAGGATGTTCTTCTAAGAGAACATAGCTAAGGATGGAGCCACTGAAGGAGGCAGATGGGCGTTGGATGCCTGTTGGAAATAACCAAATTCAACCTTTGATTATTATTTTTCGCTGTATTATGTCATTGCTCCCCAAACTTCAATTCCTCTGTCCTTTGTGTACTATAGGTAGTCAAGCAATTTAAATAACATCTTCTTTGTGCCTGGGGAAAGGGGGAGATTGAGAGATTCCCATTTGAGTTCCCTCAGATTTGTGGGTTATTTCAGAGTATGAATGCTCAGCCTAGGGATGTCTGTCAAGACTGAAGTGAGTTTAGTGACTGAGTTTATAATGCTTTTGTTATAATATCTTTGCTTTTTAATTCTTACTGCAGAAGGCTGGTTCCTCCTGTTAAACACATGGCTTTTTGGCAGCACAGCTACCTTCATGTGCCAGTGTGCACATAAGCTCGAGCACAGGTAGTAAAGGTTCACTGCAGGCAGGTAGTGCTCTCAGCACCCCAAAATATTTGCATCCTGCAAATAATCCACATGTTCTTCTCTCGCTACTCATGAAACTAAGCTTTTGCTTGACTCTTGTATTTTCCCACATGAGTATTTGCATCCATCTTCCTAAGTGCACAACATTTTACACGGAGTCAGAGATCTGTGTGGCATCTTATTCGCTTGTCTTTACAGTGGCCATCCCTTGGTTTGTTTTGCTAGTTCTTGCCTTAAGAAGCAAACCTGGACAGACGTGGTATGTGGTTGCACTTTGTTGTGGATTTGAAAAAGAAAAAGCATGATGCTGGTACTGATAAATTAGGATTGCCTGCAATTGCAAACTTGATATTAGGAGTGGGTTATTCCTGGAAGAGATGAATGGGGGAGGAATACTTATATAGAGAATGTAGAGAGAAGATCTGGTGATTGCATGGCTGCTGGAAGCCTGTGGTAACATAGATTCAAGTGGCTAGTTCCAGTCAAGATGGAGATTAAAGTTTGGGTGTGGAATTGTGGCAGCAGCAGTGAGAGTTAAGCAATACTTTGCTGGGCACACCGAGGTAGAGGCCAGTTTCTGTATTTACTTGAATAGTTGTTTCGGGGTTTGTTTGGTTTTGTTTGATTTTGATCTTTTTTGAGTGCCCTTCCTTGTAACCCAAGTGCTGCATTTGCTGGGAAGTTTTGCTGCTGCAGGAAGCTGCAAATGTGAGTTCTTATCCACAGGTCCCTGAAGGTGTGTTTACATGCTTGAACTTAATTTGTACTGAAAATGAGGTTGTGGGTCCACATGTGTTCATGTGGTTATGGGGAAGATTTAGCTTGCTATTTGAAAAAGAGATGTTTTCTGCTTGGGAAGTTAAACTTATAAGGTATAGATTTCCTTTCCACCAGTGCACCTTGGAAATGCAACTCATGAACCCCTTACCTCCTACTCAACCATCCCTTGCTCTAGTCTCTTTTTTGCTTTTTTTAATATCTAAAAGTAGATAAGTATAAACATTTTGGAAATAAGTAAAGCAGTTTGCTGGGAAATTGCCAGCTGTTACCCACAGCAGGCAGGATTAAAGTGCATCTGGCTTTTAGTCCCTCTCTGGTCTGGAAAATGATTCATTTCATCCCAAAGCAGATACCTGAAATAAGGTGCTTAACTCCATCAAAGGTTTTAACCAGTGGAACAAAGCAAGAAAGCCAAGATATAAACTAGCTGATATTATTTACTTTCTGCTATTGTACTCATAGGCTAATGTATTTATATATTTTGTGTTGTGTGGTGAGTGAGAGGGAGTTATTCTGTGAAATAATTCCTTATTAGAAGGAGAAAAATCTATATGAAGGGAATGTGCTAACACTATTTCCATGTGGGATGTCTTTGTGGTTATGCACCCCCACCAGGACACAAACACACATGCAGAGTCCCAACCAAACAACAAACCCACTTGTTTTTCATCTTAAAGACCAAAACAGACCTTTATCCACTCATTAAAGAATAAGGAATTTGCCATTCTGATTTTGGACATTTCTGTTGCATCAATGTCCTGTTACCTGAGAGGTAAAATCCAAGTTGGATTCAGCTTAAGAAAAATAATTGGAAAAAAGAGTTTTCATCTAACTGGTGGAACTGATGTCTTGGTGGGGAAGTTATCACAAGTCCAGAGCACCAATTATAAGTCAAAATCTTTCTGATGCATATCAATGCCAGGGACGGTCCCGTTCCTCACAATGTACGGGGATAAATGTGGCTCCTGTTATAAATGGACTTTTCCATGAGACTTATACAAAATGGGAATGGCAGAAGGTTTGGTGATTTTTCTGGTTTCACCACTGATGCTTTGCGTCTCTGTGTCCCCAGCTGATGTTTGGGAAGATGTTTGCAGAGTGAGTATGGTGGGTGTACATTATGTTCCATAACTGCGCTCCTGCGAAGAGGCTTCCAGCTGGCTGTGCTTTAGCGTTACTTCTTTGTCTTACCAGTTCCATGTTGTCACTTGAATTTGTTGAATCTGTGAGACTGGGCATGATGGGTGTCCTTGGTGAACTTATGTAGGTACCAGGTGAAGATTGAGTTCAGCCACTGTCTGCCAGCTCCTGGTTCCATGTTAATTCCAAGCATATAAGGACCTAGGGAGTTGGATGGAGGCCTCATGCTGCTGCTGTGAACTGGGACCCATAGGCCCATCCCTCGTGGAGGATTCATCCTTTGAATGGGACCATACGTGTTTGAGAAGAGGAGACTGAGGGGAACCTCATAGCAGTTTACTAAGGAAAGAAGAGGAGCAGATGCTGATCTCTTCTCTCTCGTGACCAATAAGACTCGAGGGAATGTCAGGAAGATGTACCAGGAGAGGTTTAGGTTATTAGGATATTAGGAAAAGGTTCTTCACTCAGAGGGTGGTGGAGCACTGGCACAGGTTCCCCAGGGAGGCAAGCACAGTGCCAAGCCTGACGATATTCCAGAAGCATTTGGCCAACGCCCTCCAACACACAGTGTGAATGTTGGGCTTGTCCTGTGCAGGGATAGGAGTGGGACCTGATGATCCTTGTGGGTCCCTTCCAACTCAGGTCATCCTGTGATTCTGTGGTTCTGTGTTAGGAAGCCTTTGCTATTGCATGGGATCCATCAAATTGGGCAGCAATGGCTGTGAACCAGGAGCGGGGCCCATAGGCTGATTGCTGACAAAATGCTAAAGTATTCCTGGGTTTAAGGGATGCAGTATGCTTCCTCTGGCTGCAGAATGGTCTTTTAAAAGCAAAATATTCACATTAAAACTTCTAGATCCTCATGCATCAAAGGTTTGATATATCTTTTTCTTCCCTCTCTGGTTCCCTGTTTATTGTGGAATAGCTCCTATTTTGTTAGTATTTGGTTTTTTTTATCTCACCCACTGGAACAGGCTGCCCAGAGAGGCTGTGGAGTCTCCTTCTCTGGAGATATTCAAAACCCACCTGGATGCATTCCTGTGCAATCTGCTGTAGGCAACCCAGCTCCAGCAGGGGGATTGGACTGGATGATCTCCAGAGGTCCATTCCAACCCCTACCATTCTGTGATTGTGTGATTCTGTGATCTCCCCTGTTTCTATGTGCTACAGCTTAGCTCTTTGAAAGAGCACCAGATGAGACTCATGCATTGCAGCTAGGTCATTGTCCTTAACCAGCTGGAGCTGGACAATGCTAACCCATGAAAGTAATTTTCTTCAACTTTCAGCCACACATTTTCCATAACACTGCTAGCCCAAAAAGTCAAGAGATGTCACCAAGACAGAGCGTGCCTTGCCCGTATGCTGTGGCTTTTCAGCTGGTGTTTCTGGATATCAGATTTTCTCTGGAGGAGATCAAATCTTGGATTGCACTAGCTGTGTCCAATTCTATAACCGTTAGGTTGTGAGGGTGGTCTCACCCGGTGGAGCTATGGAATGATCGTGGGGTAAACCACATCCAGAGAGAAAAATCTTGAGATGAAGTTTGGAGGTAAGAAGGTCTATCTGGAGAAACATGCCTTGGTAGACCCTTGCCTTCATGATGCCAATGTGTCTGTTCCTGTTTGCAGTGCCATTTCCCCAGAGGCGCTCCCTGTCTTATCTTTTTGTGACAACTTCTGACCCTGTGGGAGCTGCCTGGTGGAAAAGGACCTGTCGGTGCTGGTTGACAGCTCGGTGAATATGAGCCAGCAGTGTGCCCAGGTGGCCAAGAGCACCAACAGCCTCCGGGTTCTTATCAAAAATGACGTGGCCAGCAGGAGCAGGGAAGTAATCATGCCCTTGTACTCTGCACTGGTGAGGGCACACCTTGAATTTTGTGTTCAGTTTTGGGCCCCTCCGTACAAGAAAGACATTAAGCTGATGGAACGTCTCCAGAGAAGGGCAGCGAGGCTGGTGAAGGGGCTGGAGCACAAGTGTTATGAGGAGCACCTGAGGGAACTGGAGTTGTTTAGCCTGGAGGAGTGGAGGCTGAGGGGAGACCTTGTTGCTCACTACAACTCCCTGAAAGGAGGTTGTAGCGAGGTGGGTGGTGGTCTCTTCTCCCAAGTAACAAGTGATAAGATAGGAGGAAATAACCTCAACTTGTGCCAGGGGAGATTTAGATTGGATTTTAGGAAAAATTTGTTTACTGAAAGAATGGTGAAGTATTGGACGAGTGGTGGAGTCATCGTCCCTAGAGGTATTCAAAAAATGTGTAGATGTATCATTTTGGGACATGATTTAGTAGGCAAGGTGGTGTTGTGTTGACAGTTGGACTTAATAGTCTTAGAGATCTCTTCCAACTTTAATGATTCTATGATTCTGTGACACGTCACCTTGATGTCTGCAAGGCAGCTAGCACAGAGGAGCCTGAGCCCACCTTGGAGGACCTACTTGCAACTGTAACTTACACACCAGCAAGATGGTAGTGATTGCTGAAGAACTGTGTAAATACGTGGGATGTTATTGCTCAAGTCAAAATAAAGAGGGGTAGTGAGGGTGGTTGGCTGGGTGGAATTGATTAATTCATAATTTATGGCTTATTTACTGTTTTCCTGAGTGTGAATCAACAGCATTTTTCTTTAATCCCTACTTGAACCTGGTTATCCTCAATTGCTTCCTTTAAAAATTTCTCTGAGCTCGTATCATGATAGATTATTTGCAAGTGGTTTACTGCCGGTAGCAGATACTTGAAAATGGAAACATTTTACCTGAAAATGCAAGAGATGCTGTCCTGGCTGGACAGATATGAATTACAGTTCTAGATTGTTCTTGACCTTGTCATAGGATGTGCCTTGCTGTTTACTGAACCTGGATGCTGTTATGAATGATCCTTTTACTAAATGAGTTGGGAGAGGGTTGCAAAAGTCAGGGTGGCAGGAAGGCTTTCCAGGCAAGGCAACAGCCTTGTGGGTATTTGTGGTGTTTGCTTGGAAGTTTTGTCCTTGCCTTGCTCTTGTCATTTGCATGTTCGTGCGTGTATTTTTATTTCTCTTAGAGTTCATTGAAGGCTTTGCTAGAAGAGCCCCTTCAGCCATAACCTTTACAACTGCCATCTAAAGTATGATGGTAGTCAGAAAAGCGGCTCTCTGGAAGTGACACGGTGGCATACAGTCGAGGATTTCATCCCCTCACTGTTCTCCAAATGTGCCTTGTTTGTACAATGAAAATGTAAATTTGATCTGTATTTCTCCATCCTTTCTAAAATGTCAGTGCTCCACATCCACCCTGAGATCTTGGTACTTCTTGGGGGTGTTGGTGGATGAGAAGTTCAACATGAGCTGGCAATGTGCATTTGCAGCCCAGAATGCAAATCATATCCTGGATTCCATCGAAAGAAGTGTGACCAGCAGGTGTGATTCTGCCCTTCTGCTCTGCTCTTGTGAGACCTCACCTGGAGCCCTGTGTCCTGGATTCCTCAGTACAGGAAGGACATGGGTCTGTTAGAGCGAGCCCAGAGGAGGCCACAAAGATGATCAGAGGGCTGGAGCACCTCCCATATGAGGACAGGCTGAGAGAGTTGGGATTGCTCAGCCTAGAGAAGAGAAGGCTCTGAGGAGACCTTCTAGCAACCTTCTAGTACTTAAAGGAGCCTACAGGAAAGCTGGGGAGGGGCTCTTTATCAGGGCGTGCAGGGAGTGTATGAGGGGTAATGGTTTTAAGCTGTAAGAAGGGAGATTTTTATTAGACATTAGGAAGAAATTTTTTACTGTGAGGCTGGTGAGGCAATGGCACAGATTGCCCCAAGAAGTCGTGGATGCCCCATCCCTGGAGGTGTTCAAAGCTAGGTTGGATCAGCCTTTGAGCAACCTGATCCAGTAGAAGGTGTCCTTGCCCATGGTGGATGGCTTGGAAATGGATGATCTTTACAGTTTTCTCCATCAACAGGATTAAGTGCTGTTTTTCAAAGAAGGAGTTAATGGCTCTGACTCAGAGGAAGTGGATGCATTTGGTAAATGGTGTTTTACACTGTCTGGCTTTTACTGCAGGAACACACCTGCAGCAGTGGCCGCAGATGTCCAGCTGCGGAGGCAGATGTAATACCAGCATCTGAATGGCCCCGTGTCCTGCAAATCTCACCTTTACAGGAAAAAAAAACACCCCACCTTGCTGTACTTGTCAGTTCTCCTCTAATGAAAGCTCTGCTGTGTTTCTTCTGCCTCGTGCTTGGGCAGGGGAGCCAAACCAGCTTCTTTGCCTTGTCCAGTTGGTGTAAGCTGTGCTGCTCCTGTGTGGAGACTGGAGCTGTACTGGCAAAGCACACGGGAGTAACAACATTTATTCAAGGCAGGCATGTGCTGCTGAGTACCTGATTTTTCTGTCCTTGTCCCCTGCAGCTCTGTAATAGATTGGCTTAGGTGTTATAATTGCATTACACCTCCCTCTCCCTTCTGTTTCTTTCCCTGCTCCTTCCACCCATCCTCAAAGTTTAAAATATGCAAGTTCTGCTGCAGAGGAAACTCAGAATGAAAAAAAGCCAAAGTGATAGAGACAGGAGGGGAATCCCATTGCACTTTGCATCATTCCCACCCATTTTTCATGAAAGGATGGAAGATCTCCTTGCAGTGAACATGTCTTCAGCAGTGAAATAGGACTTTGTAAATGCAGCCAACAAATCGGGTAGGAACAATGCCTAAGCCATTAAGCCAAACGTTCAGTATGGAGTTACCCAAACATGTGTGTATATTTGCACACATTTTATTTGATATATATCGTAGAATCATAGAATCATGAAATGCTTTAGATTGGAAGGGAACTTTAGCAGTCATCTAGTCCAACCCCTACAAAAGCAGGGACATCATCGCCCCATCCAAACTGACCTTGAATGTTTCCGTTATGGGGCCTGCAATACCTCCCTGGGCAACCTGTTCCAGTGTTTCACTGCCCTCATAAATTCTTCTTTATATCCAGTGTTAATATGTATGTTATATATGTAGGATATATATTTTATATATTATATTTGCAAACATTGATTTATTTTTATACCCTTCCCTGTTTATTTGAATCTGCATGTTGGTGCTGCTTGTTCTTTCTCTGCAGTGTGTTTTTCTGTGCAGCTCTGCACATTGAGCTTGGAAGTATAGCTGGGAGGATAACAAGTGCCAGAAGAAATCACAGGTGATTGCTCAGTGCAGCCTGACTGGCTGAGAAACACAGCCTTTCTTGATTTTTGGTGGGGGTTTTGTTGTCATTACCTCTTCGTCGTATTTTTTTGTTTGTTTTGTTTCATTTTTCTTATATGCAGAGCAAAATATGCAGAGAGATGTATAGCTCCTCTGAATGTGAGCAAATCCCAATAAATTTCCCAGGAGCAAGAAGTACTGGTGTTTGCCAGCACCTGCTGTCACTTGAGGATGCTCCGTAGGCAACAACGTGACTTGCTTTGTTGCTTCTGTCTCATCAGCAGTTTTTTAATTAATATGGAAAAGGTCCTAGATAAAGCTTTTTCCTTGGTTTGTTGGTTTTTTTTCCCACTTTCCCCATCTGTCAATATAGAACTGGTGAAAGCTTCAGGCCATGAAAAATGCCCTGAAGATTGGGATGGCAGCCAGGCTAAGGACAGGAGTTGCCTCTCTAATTACTTCTTTTCTATCTCCAATTCTTAGCCTGTTGGTCCAGCACCTTTAAGAAACTGCTTCTAAAGTGAGTTGATTTTTTTTTAAACTCAGAATAATCTTTAAGAATCCCTGTGATTTTATATGACACTTTTTATCTGGTAGTGTTCTGTAATCCACCCATCACATATGGAAACAGCGATTCTGTCAGGGGAAGCAATAATGTACCAAAAGCTGGATTTTCTTTTTAATTGAGGTTTCTAACCTTAATTACAGCAGACTGTTGGTCCAGCAAACTTTTTGCTTCAGGAGGAATTCATTGACAGCGTTTTCACCTCATTGAGAGACATAAAAATGAAACCCCGGACATTTTGTTCATGTTTACTAATGCAGAGAAATAGTAATTTGGAGTATGAATAATGTAAAAGGCATGCAGTAGCTTCTGGGAGAAGTGAGCCAGTTATGCTCGCTGAAGCAGGCTGAAAGTTCACCCAGAAAGAAGCACCTCTTGCCAGGAACAAACTCAGAAAAATGCATTTGGATGCTATTTTTAATAACAGATGTAACATTTCGGAGCTTCTGGGTGACTATATAGGAATCCAAAGCTCAGATCCTCCAGAGAGGCTGTGAAATGGAGCTATTCACTAATAAAAAGTAGTATTAGAGGTGGTCTTCCATTCTGAAATTCTAGAGGAATTCTTATTTCACTTCTTATGGAAGTGAAATAGGGAGATCTGGTCTTTTCTAATTATGTACTTACTACTGCATCTTCTCACCAATATATAGCTTTTTTTCTGAGCAACTATGGAACAATATATAGAAAGGCTGATAGTTTTATAAATCAGGAACTTGTTCAATCTGGCTAAAACTTCTGATTTTTACAGGGAGAAAGAAAAGAGGTGACAACCTGTGGAGGCTGGAAGGTTATATTTGATTTTTCCCCCATCCTTGTCTTTGCTTTCTCAAGGATGTAGTTTGTGTGCGGTCTTTGGGTTCATCTTGCTGCTTGGGAAATTACTGGCATCTCTGAGCACCTTTCGTGAGCAGCGATGCGGGAGTGCAGCTGCTCACCATGCATTAAATATAGCAGCAAACTGAGACTCTGATGAGTCTTGTCTGGGGCGTTGTGATTTGAGTCAGAGTCTTTCTACAGATGTAAAATACTCAGTTTAGCTGAACACAGCTTTCACAACAGTCTCATTTTTTTGAACATTAAAGAATGATAACGATTCTAATTTTTTATGCATTTGTTTAATTATTTGAACTACAAATGATAGTTTTGCATGAGATGCTGATGCACACAGAGCATCGGAGACGTCTTCATAAGGGATTTCATTAAATCCTCTTTTCCCTCCTATGTTCCTTAACAGAGTTAGTGACTCTGGGGCAGACAGTGCTGTTGCATAGATAGAGCTGCATGTGATGGAGACAGGAACAATGCCTGTAGGGTGAAGGGGGACAGTAGATAAATGTCCTCAGGGAAATTTCATCCTGCTTTCATTTTCTCTTTCCCTTGCTCTTCCTTTCTTCTTTTCCTACATGGGAACCCAAATATCGATGGAGAGGGATGTGCGTATAGAGGGTGTTGGTCTAAGGGAGGTAGGATGGAGCTATGCGTCATGCTTTTTCCCCTGTTGCACTTTCTCATCTGGAGATTGCTGGAAATTGAAAAAACAAAGCAGATTATGCAAGTTGTTTGTAGTCTGTAAGAGGAAATAAAAACCCCAAACAAACCAAACACCTTATCTTCTTGTAGTCAACAACACTTCTCACTGGTTTGGGCAGTCCGTAGACTACCAGGTTTCATAGGGAAAATGTGTTACAACCCACACAAGGCAATCGTTTACCTCCTCATGCGAGATACAAAATCTAGCATAAAATTATCTGGAAAATGTGAGTTCAGAGAAAGAAGGGGACAGTGGTCTTTTGGAGCAGGAAGACAGTAAATTCACAGGAGAGAGAAGGTGTGAATGCAGCTCCAGCAATGGACTTACTTTAGATTGGATATTAGAAAAAAATTCTTTACTGAAAGAGCTGTCAAGCACTGGATCAGGCTGCCCAGGGAAGTGGTGGAGTCACCACATCCCTGGAGGTGTTCAGAAAACATGTAGACATGGCACTTTGTGACATGATTTAGTAGTTAGGCTGGTATTGGGCTGATGGTTGGGCTTGATCTTAGAGGTCTTTTCCAACCTTAATGATTCTGCGTCATCATAATCAGTAGGACAAACTGCAGAAGGTATTAATTGATTCAGTAATTTTTGATACTTGTACATGGGGCTGGACTTTTTCTTTGGAAATAACTTGTGTTCACACAAACGAGTTTAAGGGCAATAAATGGGAACTGGACAACTTTTTAATGTTGTAGCAGAGAACAAATTAAACAATGTATTTTAAATTTTAAGTTTATAAAATCTCATAATGACACTTCCTATACTAATTTCATTAGACCAAGGTAAGTTTTACTGCATGAAGCTAGGATGACACTCAACCCATCAAATGCCTGTGTTTTCAGAATCTGAAATGGTGATTTTAGGTGCATTTATATTGTGGTCCACATCATCACTTACAGGTAAATATAATGTAGATGAATATGAAATTTTTTCCTTATTAACTTGCATTTCAGGTGGATGAATCTAAACTTGAGCAATTTGCAGTCGAGTCTGAGTAGCCATCATTTGCACATTAATAGCTAAAATCAAAGCTGAGGTGACTGCATATTTTTGGAATTATTTTTTTAATTGCATCTGTGCTGTTTTCTGCTATTACGATCTTTCGGTGCTTTTCTGTGTGTACAAATCTTTGTAGATCCGTTTTGCCATTCTTTTTTAAAGATGCAACTTGGCGTTCCCAGGTTCTGTATAAACACAAGAGAAATGACCAGCTTCCATGTGAAAGTATTCATTTCAGATGGTAGAGACATGTTCTATGGGTTGTTGGTATATTGAATATCTTGATGTTGTGAGAGTGGAAGAAATAGGCTGCAAAGGGTTTTGCAAGGGGGAAATACTGACTTTTAATACTGATGAAAACGATCAGAGGGCTGGAGTACCTCCCATACGAGGGGTTGTTAAGCCCAGAGGAGAGAAGGCTCCAGGGAGACCTTATAGCAGCCTTCTAGTACTTAAAGGGGGCTACAGGAGAGATGGGGAGGGGCTCTTTGTCAGGGAGTGCAGGGATAGGACAAGGGGGAAGGGTTTTAGGCTAAGAAAGGGTAGATTTAGATTAGATATTAGGAAGAATTTTTTTCCTATGAGGATGTTGAAGCACGGGCGCAGGTTGCCCAGAGAAGTCATGTCTGTCCCGTCCCTGGAGGTGTTCAAGGCCAGGCCGGATCAAGCTTTGAGCAACCTGATCCAGTGGAAGGTGACCCTGCCCATGGCAGGGGGTTTGGGGCTGGGTAGTATTTAAGGTCCCTTCTAATCCAAACCATTCTATGATTCTATGGAAGACTATATAAGTGATAAACTGATGTTCAGGAGAGAACTATGGGCTTATGCCACATTAGTCCAGGAAAAAAAATAACACAAAAAGTCTTATTTTCTACTAAGCTTGTGAGGGTTTCCAAACCATACTTTCTGCATCAGTACCCTTTCTTCTGGAGGCTTTTCTTGAACCAGTGGTTGGAGTCAACACCACTGCCTACCATACACCAGCTTTTTTGTCTGAAATCCACAAAAAAAAATTATCCTCTTCCCCCATAGCTATTTACATTCTACCCTTGCTTCTATCTCTGTGGAAATGTTTAAATTATGCAAATAAATCATATCCTTACTCTTCTCGATTAAATATTAAAAGAATTTTGTTTTCTTTGTGTTTTTTTTTGTTGTTTGCCCTTAATTTCTTATATTTAAAAACAGAATGCAAAGAAACAACTGTGTTCAACTTTGTGTTAGTGCTGTTCTACCTAAATTACTGTATTACAAACATAGACCTTTCTTGTCTTTGCACAAAATTTGTTTGTTAATGGGAGTTTTACAATATTCTTGGTATCTCACCTTGTACAGTGTTTCTTCCAGGGAAGCACAACTGTAAACAGAAGCGTCTTAGGCAAAAATACATAAGATCCATGACATTCCCAAGTGTAGTAAATACAGCACTAAGAAGGGGGGAAAGAGGAAAATTAAAAAGAAAAGGAGAAAATAATAGACACATTAGACCAAGTAATTTACACATGCAGAAAAGACAGATCCCATTTTAGATCACGACTTGAAATGACTTCTGGTTTTCTTCAATATAGTATCATGTAAAAGAAGCTTCACGTTCAGGTCCAGGTGAGGTCTCAAAAGAGCCAAGTAGAGGGGAGAATCACCTCTCTCGACCTGCTCATCAGATTTGCTCCAGCAGGGGCCAAATGCCAACATTTTGGATGGAAGTGATACAGGAAAGCTGTGCTAGAAGAAAGTGCACGTGCCTTGTGATTTGAGATTTTTGGGCAGGGTCTGCAGGAAGGTGATATTTCTTTCTTTTAGAATCTTGGTTTTGGCATGCAGAGGAGCAGGTTCCCAAACTGATTATAGTAATCTAGCCTAAATTAGCCTCTAACCATTCTTCCTGAGAGGAGCATTAATGGAGCTTTTCAGTGGAACCTGTAGTTCCTACTTTGCTTTGATGTGAGGAGTGGAAATATATTTGATATGGAGCAACTCTGTCACCCTTGTAGTGAGGGGAAGCAATGACTTTGAAAGAGATAAGTGCTAGCAATTGGCCTCCAAAATAATTTGTTTTGAATAGGAGTTTACTTAGTGGCCTTTCCAAGCTGGGATGTGCTCAGGACCAAAGGTCACTGCCCTTCCAGACTTGTATGAATGATCTGACACTAAATTTAAAGATCATCACAAACTGGAGTTTGAATATAATGCTGTAAAAATGAAGAGGGGAAGAAAACCAGGAGGAAAATCAACTTCCACTCAAATACTTTTGCTTTCATTTTCGTAGGCATTCATAATTTAGTTGAAAATGGGAACTGGGTAAGTTTCAAGATGCTGGAGGTAACAGGAGGTGATTTATCCAAAGGTGAAGTATAGTGCGCTTCCTGAGACAGCTGTTTGCTTCAGGGAGGTTTTCTATTAATATTTTTCTATTTTTATTACTTGTTAAAACACTTCAGGTGTGTTCACGTGTAGTTTCTATGCACCAAAAGAAGATCTATTAATGCAAGCTCAAGGCTAGAGTGCTTTGCCCCCACAAGGTGCCTCAAAGGAGACACTTGAATTAAGCAGTTAATTTGGTATCAATAATTGAAGGAAAGGCAGGAGGAGGAGAAGCAAAGGCAGAAGAGTGAGATGAGGAGGCAGGACACAGATGGGGAAGGTTACTTGTAATGGTTGTAATCAGCCTACCTCTCTGCAAAGAGAATTAAGGAACTGCTGGGGAAACTTGATCGGAAAGAAAATTCATTTGTACCCCAACACCATTTGTTTAATTCAAAATAACATTGGGCTGCCAGAGAACAATCAAGCTAACTCAGCTCTAATCAGGAACATCAATGGCAGAATCATCATCCTAGAGGCAAAACTCTTGAAATAGTACCCAGATGCCAATGAAGGTGATGCTATTCATTTCACAGCCATGGAAAGACTGGGGGTCAGTGCTTGAAACCACTCCAGATCTTTCCTATCTCTTTTCAAAAAAGTCCACCAAGGCAGTTATGGTCCTTGCATCCATGTATGTGCTGAACTTTGCAACCAAGTGTAGCTGAGAAACAGATGATAAAGCCAGAAGGGATCACTCTCATTGTGTAGTCTGACCTTTTGTACAGCAAATACCTTTTTTCCTTCAGTTATTTTCTCTTTGAACTGCAGCATCTTTTAAGCGAGGGAAGGGTATCTGTATCTAAATTTAGATTATCCCTCATTACTTTTTGTTGTTGGGACTTCTTTAATCTCCACGGTACATTTTTGCAAGGGTAATGATCCACCCTGCTGGAAATTATCACCTGTTTTTAGTTTGTCTCCAAGTTTGAAGTCAGTCTATGGTAAGTTGGCTTATTTGGTTAATCAAAGAGACAGTTAAAGATTATTTCCATACAATGATGATGGATATACCATCATAATTTAGATGAAGTTGAACTAAAATCTACCTTTTGATTAAGGTATAAGTATCATGGTCCTGGAAAAAAACTCTTGATTCCAATATTTCAATAGTTTTCTGGATTCTCTGTTGATGCTTTGTCAATGTTTCATAGAACTTGGCAGTAGAGCTGAACTCTTTGTGGCAATGACTGGGTGAAGCACTTAGAATTTCAGAAGTGATTGTCCCATGTCAGTTACCTGTTGAAACAATATTTTTAACCAATTCCACTGATCCTTGTGTGACCTTAAACTGTTTCAACAAAGTCATTGATAGAGATTACCCAGGACCAGCCAAGAGTCTGTCCCTATCAGGCTATTTTTGAAATGTGTCCCATCTCTGGTAGCTGCATGCGTGCAATTGTAGCCTGATATCTTGTTGTTGATGAGGTTTTACTCGCGGGTGTGTTTGTTTTCTGTGGTCACTCAAGATGGTGCTCTGCCTGACAGGCTTCAGTGATGTCACCCTTGCCAGTGCAACTTGAGATCTCATGATTGAAAACATGTTTAATAAGCCATAGTTTCCATAAATCCATAGTGATCTGAACATTTGACAACTGGTTCTTACGCCTGAGCATTAGGTTACCAGTAATTAGAGAACCGATACATTGAGCTATCCCTTGCTGGAGAGAAAGTGGGGGTTAAATTGTCCACTGCATCAGGAAATTTGTAACATTCTCCTTTAATTGTTGAGTCCTACATCAGCTTTTTCTTTTTTTTTTTCTTCTTTTTCCTCTTTCCTTTCTTTTATGGATTTGTTGTTAAGCTGGCAGGCCATTAATGAGCACTGTATTTTCTGTTTTACCCTCTAGCTTTGATTCAATGCTAGCTTTTCTTCTGGAATTTCCTTGATTTTTACCAAACGGTGTCACAAATCAGCGCTAATGAGCCAAATCGCTGCTTGCCCTGCTCTTTCATAGTGTCGGTCCTTATGTTACCAAGGCTTGCTGGATTTAATCACATCTAAGCTGCTATTTTTGAACTTTCCTGAGCAACTGATGGGATGGACAATAATTTCCACCAGCTTCCAGTGAAATTTTGTATTTGAATGTTTTCCAGATATTTTCTAAAGGAAGAAAAAAAGTTAAATGTTCCTGATTGTTCTGAATTATTTCTGAGTTCTGTCTCTCTTGTTCTGTCCTGCACTGTGAAAATTAGCTTTGCCTGTCTTTTTTCGTAATCTATTTGCCTTCTGGGGGCTGTGAATTTCTTGTATGTTTTTTGTTAGTCGTGCGTGGGGTATTTTGTGAGAGTTTTTTTTTTTATTTCAGTTGTTCTTTTGTTTTCACTTCTTTTTTTTTTCTTTCATTTTTTAGTGGAATATTTTGGACAGCTCTATAACCTATGTGAGAAATGTTTCCATCTTCCCTAGGTGAGAATTGTGGGCATCCAAGAAGGGTTATCTGTGAAGTTCCCATGTGTTGTTGATGTTTTGATCACCTCTTATACATGCAGTTTTCTGGCAGTGCGTGCTTGCAGTCCAGAAAGCAAACCATATGCTGAGCTCCAAGAAGTGTGAGCAGCAGGCAAAGGGAGCCAATTCTCCTACTCTATTCTGCTCTTGTGAGACCTCACCTGGAGTCCTGCATTCAGTTCTGTCGGGGGATTGGAACTGGATGATCTTTAAGGCCCCTTCCAACCTAAATCATTCCCTCTCTTTTTCTACTCAGTTATGCCTTTGGAAAACAGGTCTTTTAAAACCAGCAAAGCTCTCTATTACTGTTCTAGGCTGATTTTTTTTTTAATACATTTTTTTTTTTAAGTGAACGATTCACGATTACCCAAGCAACCAGTAATTTTCAGTTCTTTGATCAATACCTCTATATCAAAATGAGGTCTAGCACAAAATTCCCTTGAGCAGTGCACAATGCTGTCTGAGGTAGGAAACTTGTCAGCTGCAATATTAAATAATTCTAGGGATGTTTTAGTCCTGGCAGCAGGAGACTTCAAGCATATGCCAGTCAGACTGAAGTCCCTTTAGGGAACAGTTTTCCTTACACTTCCTAGGCAAGTGTTGGTTTCTCCAGTGTGTCTTCACATTCTGCATGCTGCTTGGTTTATGTGGAAATAGTCACATTTGGTTTTGAATGCTCTTGCTTTGTTGGTCCCTCTTGAAGAGGTTATAGCCTGAAAAAGTCATGTTCTGACTATGTAAATGCTTCACCATGTTTTGATGGAATCCATCCATATGAGGCTATCAAAGCTTCCCTAATGGGAGAGCTGACCTTCAATCTAGACTGAGAACAGAAATTGTGACTGTCTAATTGATCTTTTGAGGAGCTGAGGAGGGTCCTGTCTGAAAGGTTGACGGTGGTCTACTGAATCAACACTCTTTTAGGAAATTCCTTCCTTTTCTGATAGTTGTAGTGAACTGCGCTGAAGCTTGCGTTCCTGTCAGCAGTGCTGGCTGAAAAGGTCTTGGTTGACTTTGTCACGTCATGCATCAAAAAAATTACTCAAATGCTTTAGAGTTTTACTTCATTAAGTCAAAATTTTGACAGATTTCTGCAAAGGATAGTGGATGTGTTTTCTGGCTTTCCCCGTGGGTAAAATGACAAGAGAGATTGGGCTGGACTACGATAGCGGAGATTGCTGGCAGAATATAAAAGAAAGAAGCTCTTTAGAGGCCGTAGGTTGAAATCACAGAGTGGTCTTTACCCTCTCCAGAGGATTTTGGGAATGAGCTTATTTTTATTTGGTGTTCTTGTGCCTCTGTTCAGTTCATTATGGGCCTGTCTTAGAGACGAAGAAATCCATCTGTGATTAGTGTATTGAGACTCACGTGAGAAATCATAGAACCACGGAATCACAGAGTGTTTTAGGTTGGAAAAGACCTCTAAGATCATCAAGTCCAACCATAAACCTAACGCTACCAAATTCACCATTAAACCATGTTTCTAAGCACTGCATTTACACGTCTTTTAAATACCTCCAGAGTTGGTGACTCAACCACTTCTCCTGGTGGCCTGTTTAAAACTGTGTTTTAAAGAGGTATTGTAAGTTGTCTAATTTTTGGGTGATTTTAACATTTATTTAACTTATAAATTAAAATTAATAGTTGTAATTTTAAATACATAGATAAACATAAATGCAAAACTAAAATGTTTTTCAATGAAGGAGAACTCTTTTGTGCAGAACTCCTGGAGAAGAGCTAGTGAATTAAATGCCTGAAATCTAAACAGGTCTTCTCCTTTCATGAAATGCAGCTTTTGGACTACTCATGTTTTGTAAAGTAAAGCCAGTGTTGAGTTTCCAGATCCTGAATCCTTCAAGTTTAATTTTTCTGTGTGGGCTTCAGTGACAGAGCGACTGTGCCTACATGAGCATTTGTTTAAACTAATGCCCCTTCAGAGCAGCATCCAGATGCTTCAGTGGTGCTGAGATAGAGTGTGAGGCTTTTTAAAACATTGAGTAGAAGCAGAGAGGACAAAAAACCCCAACATCTTCTCTGAGCGTCTGCTGTCTGCCTGGACTTCAGGACAGCGCAAAGTATCTGCACAGAGATTTTTAAGCCTGCAAATTGAAAAGTTAGATTTAGTTGAGTTGTTTGTGTGAGGTTTGTAGTTTTTAATATTGGAACCTTTGAACTCTCAGAACCATCAGCTGAGCTTAAAGAGTTTTCTGTGTAAGCATCAGGATCTGTTAGGTCTTTTTTTTTTTTTAAATTTAAATAGCCACTAAAGGAAGGTTGTGCTGTTGTGCTGTACCCTCTTGCAGACAGCCAAGTGTAACACTTAGACTATCTTTTTCTTCTTGTGTTGTCATTTGAACCAGTGTGGAGAAAAAGACCTTGAGGGTTTATCTGTGTTCTCTTTGTTCTATATTTATAAACATACACACAACTAGGAAGAGAGAAAGAAAAAGGAGGTTTGCAAGGGAGTGAGCTAAATGACTGAAAAACAATACCACGGAGGAACACAAGCAGAAGCAGCAAGAGTCAGCCTGCCTTAATGAAATTACATCGTCTGAGGTTGTTATTTTAAGAGCTATTCCATCTCGCCGTGCCTGAGCACCAGTGTCACGCTGTTAAATCTAAGAGTCTACGTTGGTTTGCTGTGCTCTGAGACAATATCCTGATACAGGAGGAATACATTAATGGTTCAGGTTAACTCATACCAGTGGCTGCTGTTATGTTGTGACAGCTAACATGCTGTTCGCTGTGCTCTTTGTACTCCTAGATAGGGGAACATCACGAACAGTGTGGCTGCAGTAGGAACGTGGTAATTACTGTCATATTTTTGATAGTGACCATTATGTATGGGACTTGCATCATTCATAAATCACTTTGAGAAACTTGCTCCTATTTTTTTTCTTTAATAAGTGATGGTTTTGAAGAAGTGCGCTTGAATTTGGTTGCCATGGCATGTGGCTCCTAGAAAGCACAGCCTTGGCTTTGAGGATGGATGTGACAATTGAGATCTTGGATAGCTGATTACAGTCCTCATCTGTCTGAAGCATCTATGGGGAGCAAGATGCTCTCCTAAGGAGACTGTACATGTCAGAACATGATAAGGAGTAGCTCTGTGCCTCTCTTGAGTGTAGCCAACACACAGAGACATCTATATCAGTGTGTAATACCTTTTTCAAGATAAATGCCATGAAAAGCCTGCAACGCTGGACGAATTTGCTCTGCCATATGCTTGTGGAGGAGGATTTTTCTGAAGCTTTTATATATGACTGGTAATCGTAGATTGGTTTAGAGAGACATTTCTGCAAGTGTGAAGGGAAAGGAAGGGCAACCTGCTAATTTGTATTAATTGTAGTGCTCATCAAGTCAACATCCAGTGGAGACTGATTCATTATGTAGTCTCTTCTTTTGCTTCTAAAAAGTGTAATGCTGTGTTGAACAATGAATCGAAGGTCATCTTAAAAAAGAATGTGATACACCTGTTACATCTAATACGTTGTAAATTCTTATTTCGTGCAGGTTATTGCATGTGAAGGGGGTTTGGAAGCAGATCACAGTGTGGGGCTTATTTGTTGTTCGTTTGCTTTCCCATTTTAATCTGCAAACATACAAGAGGAGCTGGTTGTTTGTGTGACACAGAGCTGAGAAGATCCAGTAGAGATCATAATTCAGATTTAACGGATGCATTGTCATGGAAGGAATACATGTTTTAAGATCTTTGGCTCCCTTAGTAGGGGTAGGGAAAAGAACAAAGATGCATAGCCTTGAGCAAGAAATCTGAGAGCCATGACCTGGACCTTCATCCTCTGATTTAAACCCACTACTTTCACCTTGTTACCTTGTACATCAAATCCACAAGTATCTAGCACTGCATGGGTGCATGCCCTGAAACAAAAGGCTTGAATTACTGATATCATTGCTGATGTTCAGTCATATCCTTCACAGAAATCCTACCAGGACCAATGGGTTTATCATGGAATCGTAGAATCATTAAGGTTGGAAAAGAGCTCTAAGATAATACAGACCGTCAGCTAACAGCACTGTGCCTTATTTGCAGTTTAAAGAGATACTCCATTGTTCATCTGCTTTATCATATACAGGACCACCACAACTATATAGTCAATCTGCATGTCATATATATAAACTACTCCTTCCTTGGGAAGCTGCAATCTGAGTGTTGGCAAATGGAACATACATTTTTAGGAGCAGTAAATTTAGAACTTTTAGCTGATGTTAAATGAAGAAGTGGATATACTCTTATTACACATGATGAAGTATCTTTTGGTATCTAGAGACAGCACTATTATGGGACTAGGCTGTTAATTTATTGCGTGAATAATGGAGGTATCAGCCTGTGCTTATCTGAGCTAAGTCTATTTTAATGAACAAACTCTTGAACTTGGCATTTAGGGAACAACTTTGGGCTAAATTAAGAAAGGGGACAATATCTCTCTTTGCAGAATTTAAGAATTGACATTAATTAATTGGAATCTCTTGCAGTAACTGCAGCTGAGATTCGAGTCTGTTGTGCGGTTTTTTGTTTTGCCTTTTTTAATAACATTATATCTTCTGTGAGAGGTTACAAAAAAAAAGAAAAGAAAAAATAAAAAAGACAGGTGGAGAGCCTTTGGTTTCCACCTCATCAAAAAGAAACGTAAGTTTTGGTGACAGAAGATCTGTAAATATTTTATAGAATTCAGCCGGGAATCCATCTGGACCAGATTTCTTTTTTTAGCCTTTCGTTCTTTTATAGTTTCCTTAATTTTATCTGCAGAAAGCAGCTCACTCAACTTCTTGAACTGAGTATTTGAAAATGGATTTCAGAACATTCCCTGCAAAATAATGGCCTGGTAGAAGCATGTATTTGCTTAGAGCAGTTTAAATTGGGACTACCGATTCCTGCTGGAGCCTGCACATACTCTGTTCTGCAGTAAAAGAATTTATGCTGAAGAATCTGCAATATGTAGAGTGCCTGGCAAAATTTAATTGATGCAGTTGTTTACGATGCTTAGTTGAAATAGCAACAATATCTTCTGATTTTAGGAGCACGTAATCATTAGGGGCCAGGCTCTCACACCTTTTGTGGGTAACAAATTTAATACTTGGATTAAGGCAGCGCAGAGAGGGAGGCACTGTTCAATTTGAATAAATATTTTTGGTCTCATCCTGGAACGAACCCATTAGACACAACTCCGTGCACCCTCCCTGTGCTCCCATGAACTTAATTGCCTGAATTGTTTGTTTTTTCATTTGACCTTAAACTATTTCAGTTATGCTCCAGTTGCAGTGTTTTCATTTCCTTCCTTGTAACATAGTGAGATTAGGTTTTGATTTGAAAGGTACAAGGGATAAGTTTTCTATCTTCTTTAAACTTAAAGCCAGAATTTTCATCTTTACATAGCAGATTGTCTTTTATTTTTTCCGAATTAAATCTGACCTAATCAAGGTATTTACCCAGGGGAATAAAAATGCTGGAGAAGAGGGGCTGTGAGCTTGTGAATGGTTCTGAAAACTAAAAGGTGCCCCTGGACTTTCTGTGATGGGTCTTCAGAAGATCTTTATGTGCTTTGGGACTCATCAGCCGTCGTGGTCCTTGTGCTCCTTGGGAATAACCATGTTGGGGAGCTATGCCGTATGGCTGTGATCAGTTCAGCCAAGGATTTTTGTCTGGTCTGTCCAGTTCTCTCTGGTTATTTTTTTGGTTTCCAAGAGTTTGGACTTTTATATGGTTGATTCACAGAGGGTGGAAAGTGATTAAACCCATTAGAGATCTCCTAGATCCTCCACTGACGTAAGAGGGGAAAAAAAACCAAAAACCTCTAGAAGGGATGGGAACTCCTCCAACATTTGACTAGTTCATTTTTTCATGGGCCTTCTTTCACTCCCTTTGTGACTTTTTTTAGGGGGAAAGGGGTGATAACAAATATCCTTCATTCAATGTTTGGACATTTCTCTTCCCGCACAAACTATTCAATGCTTTTCACCTCATCTTTGAGTTTTCTGTTGATTTTTGCAATCAAAACGCTTTTCTCTGTCACTGGGACCTTGTAACTGTAATTTCCATGGCTTATTTTGTGTCTGTATAGGTTTGGATGGCTTCCCAAAGCTCTGAATGTTAACACAAGCAAAAGGTGCAATAGAACATTTGAAATACAAGTTCTTTTGGTTCATGTCCCAACTCCATTACAGAGTCTCCTTCATTTTATGTTTTATTTATTTCATTTTCAGAACAGTGCTTTCTTCAGGCTGAAAAAGTTTGTGAGATAAAAAATGTAAGTTAAAAACTGACTGCATGCATAAAAAGAACGAGTGGAAACAATTCTCCTCAAATGTGAATCCTATTCTTTATTTAGAATCAAGCCACTAAAAATAAAAGCCAATAAAAAAATGGGACCAGTGAGATTAGACAAGCTCAGATACAGGATAAAAAAATACTATGTGTGGGAGTATGTATTTCTACTCAATATTGCAGTTCTGTCCAATGGTGTTGTAACGGGAATGCCTGCGTGATGAAAGTGCTGTGGGCACTACCGTCACAAGCTGAGAACAAATACAGAACAGGATCTGTCTCTCACCTCACCTTATTTGGGACCTAAATATTTTTATACCTTATAACCACGTTGATTCACACTCATTCTTTACAGATGCGCGATTGTACATCATAATTACATTATTTCTATTAAAAGCAGTAAGATGAAGCATAACACAGATGCATCTTGTGCACACTTTTCATCAGATGTGAACTTAGCATCTGGTAATTCCTCATGCCTGTTCCCAACTTTAGTATCCAAAGACTGTTTACTTTCAGAAATGCACAGATGGATTTAGATTTGAGCCTACCTGAACACAGAAGGTTGCTCCTGGTGGCTTCTTGGCAGGTCCTGGACCCCTGGTGATGGACTTATTCTCTGTTTTCTACTAAGTGTTTCTTTTGACTTTTGGAGGATAGAGATCTCATGATTCTTGATAATATGGTAACCTAGAAATATGGTTCATAAGCTTGGGTCTAACCTAGTTTATGAGGCCAAGAATCTAGGGTTAAGCGGAGACCATAATCATCACAGTCATGGAAAGAGACAAGACAGACCAGTTGACCAAAAGAGGTGAATTTCAAGTATCCCGGCAGCTCTTGAACTACCTGGTTCAGTGCTTACCTGAAGGATTTCCTTGTGATATTGTTATATGAAGAGACATTGCCCTGATCATTTTTGTGGCCTTCCTCTGGACCTGCTCCAAGTCTTTCCTGTGCTGAGGGCTCAGGAGCTGAACACAGTACTCAAGGTGCGGTCTCAGCAGAGCAGAGTAGTGCAATCAGGTCCCTTAACTGCTGGTCACACTTCTTTTGATGCAGCCCAGGATACAGTTTGCTTTCTTGGCTGAAAGCGCACATTGCCAGCTCATGTCCAGCTTTTAACCCACCAGTACCCCCAAAATCATTCTCCTCATCTCCTGTGTTGATACCAGAGGTTGCCCTGACCCAAGCGTGGAACCTTGCACTTGGCCTTGTTGAACCTCATGAAGTTCACATGGGCTCAACTTCTTGAGCTTGTCTAGTCCCTCTGGATGGCATCCCATCCCTCGGGCATTTCAGGTAGCTTGGTGTCATCTTCTGGCTTGCTGAGAGTTCACTCAATCCCAGAGTTCTACTGTATTAAGAAGAAAGTTGTAGAATTGGGTAAAACACAGAAAAAGGGTAAAAATGAGAAATGTAAAGGTTTGTTTGTTTTTTTTTTAAACTTTTATATGTTCATCCTTCCCAGGAGCTGCCATCTCTCTCCGTGCCCTCTCTGTAATAAAAAATAGGCACTTCCTGCGTATTTTGACTTGTGCACCACACTTCACTGACTGTAGTGGCATCTTCACCAGTAGCCATGAGGGTTCAAATACCTTTTGGACACACAGAGATTTTGGTGCCTTTATTTGGAGCCGCTTCCCACCCTTCTGCCAGCCCAGAAGGATGTGCATCAGCAGACAGGTTTGCCAGGCACACAGCCGCACGTGTGCCTCACAGGGCATCTCAGATGGTACTTGGCACCTATGTAATTACATCCTGTATTGTGTGTCTTGTCTTCATCAGGAGCTTGTTTGTGGCTAATTGTATAAAAAAACAAACTGCTTTTCTGGTGGAAAAATGTTCAGCCTGTATTTTTTAAGGGCAACTGCACTTATGTGCAGGGTTTGATAGTCAGCTGTTCTGCTTTGGCTTGTTCAGGGCTTGGCATTCTTCTTGCATGAGTCACGCGCTAAAGTGAAGCAGCTTTTTCTCCTTGATATTTGCACTTAGTTCCCTTTGGTGCCCTCATGTGCTACCCAAGCTTATCAGCAGGAAAGAGGAGTCCCAAAGCATGTGGCAAATGATACCAAAGGTGGGAAATGAGTCAAAACTTTTTAAGGTCCTTGGTTCATAACTGATTGCAGGCTATGTCCTGGCAGACCTGACCTTCTCAGCATGATGGTTGGAGGTACCCCAAACCCAAAATGTATCTGTTACTGGGATGAAAGAAAGCTGGGATGGTGCTGAGTTTAGCTCTCTGCAGCCTGCCTTGTACTGTCTCTGCTGTCTCCTCTGCAAATGCTTTCTGAGCAAAGCTGGTCTGGAGAAGACAAGCTTCTTTGACAGCACGTATTTACACATCCAGCTTTGTGTGCACTTTCTTGTCATCCTTGCCTATAAGCCTTCAAATGTAGTGAAATCTCTTTTCTCCTGGTATGCTAATCCTACCACTTGTCTACCCTGCTTTGCTGCAGGTAGGAGATGTGGCAGAAAGCTGTGCTGTATCATGTAGAGCCTCCCCTCCCCTGCTGATGAAGGGGGTTTGTTACTGTGTTTTTGTAAGATTTAGGCAAATTTGTTGCTATCTTTTTCTGCTGTGTCCCTCTGGTGAATGTCTGTGGTCAAAAACATCTCCATTGCTTGTTCCTCTTCAGTCCACATTGCTTAATTTTCATTCTGTTGCCCTGTTACCACAACCCCAGAAATTTCTTGCCTGCCTCTTGATTTTCCACCTGCCAAGGAGCATCCCTTGCTTTAAAAACTTCTTACGTTTTGATGGCTTTTAGTTGAGGAAGAAGCCGAGTCACTCACCTTCCCTTCTTACTTAGGGTTGTGGTTTAAAAATATCAGGAAGTTCTGTGAACAGCAGATTGGTGTGGTGTTAAGGTCGAGCTGAAATAATTAAGAGATCAACCATGTTCTCAGTCAATGAGGGGACTTGGCAAAGGTGAGTTGGAAAATTTAACATGCTTTCCCCCCCCTCAGTGTGAACAGTGACCCAGTGCAGTTTCAGTGGAGGTTTTTCAGCAATTTTAATTTAGCAGGAAAGCTGGCTCACAGCCATTGCTAACTCCAGGCTGTGCTTTGCAGAACCCAGTGTAATCCCAAGAATCTTTCTGCCTTTTCCCATTGTTGGAGCACATTATTTTTTCTACATGGTTTTATTTTATATCATGGCATGGCCATCGTTTGGAAGTCTTCAGTAGTCTTGTGTGCAGATATGTAGTTGGAGTAACCGTAGAAGCACAATGGGCAAGGAATAGAGATGTCAGAAAGATACTTGCCAGGAGACACTGGTGTTGTGTATGAACTGGCTCTTCTTTCCTCTTCGTGAGCAATTTATATAAAGAGGGGAAGGCAATGAGTAGTTCTTAGGATGCAGTATTCTTAAGGTGTTTTGCATGGGTGGATAAGTGGTATGTTTGACCTTTCTTTGAGATTATTCTTGGTGGAAGGCAAGGACTAATGATTTCATTGTTAGGTGATGGTTACATAATAGTTGGCTCTATGCACATGTTCCAGCTAATCACTGCTTCGGATTATGTGAAACTATTTTCTCCTCTCTGTATCCCTGAAATATTTGCAGATAATTCTATTTCTCACCTTGATTGTGTGGACTTGTGGCTCCCTTAAAAAACCCCAAGTAGTACACCCTCCTCCCATCCCCGATTCAATTGTTTTTTCCCCCAGGCATTAGGCTTCTGAGACTGCTCTCTATCATATGGCCAATGTGATAGTCCTCTCCACATCCATCTGTTGACCTGGTTTGCACTGTACTTACCTGACTTTGGTCATCCTTCTTGGACTTGGTGGGACAGCTGTTATTAAGATATCGAGTTGTGTACTGCTTCTTGATGAATTACTGCCATAGTTGGAAGTAGATAGTTGAATTTTCAACTGTGTGCTATTGTCTTTTCACTAGACAATGCTGTTTCTTATTTAGCCTTCTGTGGGATTTATTTATGATATTGCTACCAGTGTACGTTCCCATAGATGAGAAATTAGGCTGATGTATATTCTGATTGTGTGTGTAGAATAGCTGTATTTCTACTTTGGGAGGTGGTACATAGGAAATGAGTGATGCCAATTTATTGGGAAGCAGGACCCTGTGTTTTAGGAATCTATTACCTGATTAATTCATGCATCCCATTTTACCCTGCATCTCCTTCCCCTAAGGCATTGTGGGTCTGTCAAGATATGGACTCAAAACTGGTTGCTGCCTTCAGATGTATTTTTCCTGATTCTGTTGAAATCCGATATAAATTCATAAATGCCATTTCTAATTTTGTTAAGCTGACTGAGTGTGTTGCAGTTGTTCTTTGTCAATTTATACAAGTATACATTCTATAATTAATAAGTTTACTATAACTTCACAGTAGCAAACTAGACACCAGTTCCCTCCTCTATGTATTCCTCCTCCCTGTTTTTTTTTACAACAAATAAACATTAATATTCATCTTTTGTAACCAGTGAAAAGGCAGGTGAAACCTGGATTCCGAACTGACTGGAAATTTAATTTTGCTGTTCACTGAAATATGTAATACTTCTATGTTTGTCTAGCATATGGATAGATTAAGACTGTTCTACATGCAAGGTTTGCAAAAAGTAGACGACAGGGCACAAAATAGCAAATAGAAGAAGGCAATACAGGAAAAAGAAAGAAAACCTTTGGTGGATTAGAACAGGTACTGTTTCAGAGCATTTTTGTTAGGGTAATTAAGAATTGGAAGCTGTCTAGATTGTCTTCACCTGCAGGAACCAGAGGAAATGCTGTTTATAGAAATCATAGAATCTTTAAGGTTGGAAAAGATCTCTAGGATCATCGAGTCCAACCATCAGCACAATAACAACACACCTACTAAAACTCTTACATTAATGTCAGTTTAAAAAATAGGAAGGATGATATCACATCTCGATCAAACTGAGCTAACAGTGATGTGGCACTAAGTCATCTAAGCACTGCCATCCATATAGCCTGGAGATGAACAGTGGGAAATGTTACATACCGCTCAGTAACGTACTCTCTGAAACATCTTTGGTCTCCAAAAGCCAGTCTTCCTTCTTTTCTCTTGATCTAAATACCTCAGTATCAAGGAAGACTGATTGCTTCTCCGGGTGAAAAGATATTTAGGTCCTGAGGGCTGACCTTGCTAACGCAACCACTTTGTCATTTATCACACTTGGCTGCAGCTTTGGGGAACCAGACTGTTACAGTGTGTGCTGCCTTGTGCTTTGAAGATGGAAGGCCTTCATTTTTCCATGGCATCTGTGAGCTTTTTGATGGAAGACTTTTTATAGCAGCCTTAAATAGCTACTTTTGCTCTCAATAAGTTTATACAGCTTAAACAAAGAGGTCTATGAATCTGAGATTCCTAAGCTAAATGAAGTTTATCTAGTCCTCATCCTTGGCATTTGCCTGAGGCCAGTGTGTCTCTGCTGCCACTTGGCAGGATTTGAAGACTTTCTTCTGTTCTCTTGTGAGAAGACATGCAGTCAGGTTGATGTGGAAGAATAGTCTGTGTACTGAAGTGGCAACTGGGACAGATATGAAAGGAACACAATAGGCTTCCAGAGTGCTTGCCTTACGTCTGTTCTTCGTGCCTGATATGCAGACATTTGTGTAATGTGAAATGTATACAGGTGACTTACAGGTGTTCATTCCTTCCCATCTCTTTTGCTTATGCTTTCTTCTCCCTTATGTTCTGTGGCAGTCCATCAGATCTAAAGTCCTCCAATGTCAATAGGAGGTCTTAGATGGAGCCTTCATGCACTTGGTGGGGCTGGAGATGACTTGTGATTGACAAGAAAGGGTCTGGTGTACCTGATGGGAGCTGTTAGCTGCATGTCTTGGGAATGACTAACTGTTGGAAGAAGGAGTTGGACAGAAACAGTTCCAGTTGCCTTTGCGTAGAGCTGCTGAGCTGGTGGAAGAATGAGAATAAGTGAAGGTTGCGATTAAGTGCGCTGAGACCAGCCTGAGCCTTTAATGTCATCCAAATTAGAAGCACAGGGAACCAACTGACTCTATTTGTGGCTCAGTATGTATCTCCATAAAATGTCATGGTTGTCTTATTCTTCTATCTCTGACTTTGCAGCCTGTCCTGATAGTATCTGTTCCTGAGACAAACTGCTCTACTTCTGGAGAAATCTATGATTGCAGCTAAACCACAGGGAAGAAAAAGTAAATCTATTAAAAAGTAATCAGATGCTTTCCTGAAATAAGACTTTGACGAGCAAGAACGCAAAAAGAGAGTTTTTCTCATTGTTCCTTTGCAAATCTCCAGGATAGCAAAAGCAGCTTTTTTTTTTTTCTGAGATAATTCATGCTGGTTTTACTTTGCACCTACTCCACAATGCCTTAAGGCTGTGGGTGTTTGCTTCACTCTGTAGTACACTTCAGCTGGAGGAGGGTAGACAAGAACATGCTTCAGCGTGTTGAATCAGGTTGTTTACAGTCATAAGTGACGGTGTGTATGTCTATGTACTGTCAAGTACTATGTGTATGTCTCTAGAAGTTTCTGGAATCCAATTCACTTTGTACAAGGTCTGATTATAGATATCATACCTTGGGTGTTTGCTGTTGTTGTTGCCATATTTTGTGCTGTGTCAGCCTAGGCTAGATGATGTGCTCCTTAGGCCGTGAGGACAGAGATGACTTCACTCTCCAAGAGCCTTCCATCATCATTAAAACTTAATTGGGAAGCAAAGTGGGAGGAAGCCTGTGTCTTGCTGCATCCCCAGCCCCACTGTGTGCAGGGATTCCCTCCTGGACCTCTCCTGCCAGTCACTGCTTCAGGTCTTGAACACTGCTTGCCTCACCTTGCCTGCCCAAAACCCCCTGAGAACACAACATTAATATTACAAACACCACAAAAATTTAAAAGGAGCATAAATTACCTCAAAGTCAGTTTGGTAAAGAAGAAAGTTGTCACCTACAGCTATTCCGATTGACCTCTGCCAGTCATGTTGTGAGGCTCAGTGAGCACTCAGGAATTTGTGCAATTGCACCAAATCAGTGATAAAACTATAGATTAAAAAAAAAGTACTTCAGCAGCAGAGCTTGCTCGTAAATCCAGCCTCTCTGAGAAAAAAAAAAAGGGGGCATTTTTTCAGAGTAACAGCAGAAAGGTCTATTGAGATTTGGTTTTAATTGTTGTGGTTTAACCCCAGCTAGAAACTAAGCATCACACAGCTGCTTGCTCACTCCCCACTGGTGGGGTGAGGGAGAGTATCAGAAGAGTGAGAAAAAAAGTGGGTGAGATAAAGACGCTGTAGTACAAAAAGCAAAAGCCATGCATGCAAGTAAAGCCAGTCAAGGAATTCATTCACTAATTCCTATCAGTGAAGAGGTATTGAGCCATCTCCCGCAGAGAAGGACTTGGAGGTGCTGATGGATGGAAAGCTTGACATGAGCTGGCAATGTGCACACACAGCCCAGAAAGCCAACTGTATCCTGGGCTGATTCAAAAGAAGTGTGGCCAGCAGGTCAAAGGAGGCAAATCTCCCTTTTTACTCCACTCTCATGAGATTCCACCTGGAGTCCTGTGTCCAGTTCTGAAATACCCCATATAATAAGGATATGGAACTGTTGGAAGGGGTACAGAGGAGGCCACAAAGATGATCAGAGGGCTGGAACACCTGCTATGAGAACAGGCTGAGAGAGTTGGAGTTGTTCAGCCTGGAGAAGAGAAGGCTCCAGGAGACATTAAAGCGGATTTCCAGTACCTGAAGGGGGCCTAAAGGAAAGCTGGGGACAGACTTTTTAAAAGGGCAAGTAGTGATAGGATGAACGAGAATGGTTTTAAATTGGAAGGGGGAGGGTTTAGATTAGACATCAGGAAGAAATTCTTCATTATGAGGGTGGTGAGACTCTGGCACAGGTTGCCTATGGAGGTTGTGGATGTTCCTCCCTGTAGGTGTTCAAGGCCAGTTTGGGTGGGGTTGAAGCAGCCTGGTCTAGTGGAAGGTGTCCCTGCCCATGGCAGGGGGGGTGGAACTGGATGATCTTTAAGGTCCCTTCCAACCCAAATCATTCTACGATTTTATGCTCTCCCCAAAAGCAGGGCTCCTTCATGTATTAAGAGTTACTTGGGAAGGCAAACAACATCACTCCAAACACCCCCTTCGTTCTTTTTCCAGCTTGTAATGCTTATCAGGATATCATATGTTATGAAATATTCCTTTAGTAGTTTGGGGTAAGCTGTCCCAACTTCTTGTGCACCTCCAGCCTGTTCTCTGGTGGGGTGGAGTGAGAAGCAGAAAAAGCCTTGATGCTCTGTAAGCGCTCCTCAGCAGTAACTAAAACGTTTCTTTGTTATCAACGCTGTTTTGAGCAGAAATCCAAGACATGTCCCTGTACCAGCTACTATGAAGAAAATTAACACTATACTAGCCAAACCCAGCATCTTAATATTGGGAAAATCCCTGAGAAGAGAAGCTAAAAAGTGGCATGCCTGTGACATGAGTGATGAAGTTAAGTCTGGAGACCAAACTGTTAGAGGGGATTTGGAAAAGCAGCATGCTTTGCAAATATGCCCTTTCATCTCACAGCTTCAAAAAACTTCCATAATAATCAAGTTGATCTCACAAAAATGAGGACTTTGTATCTCTCTATGCATTTTACGTGTAGGGAAATGGAGGCAACTGTATGGAAAGCAAGAATGTACTGAGTTTTGTCATTTCTTATGATTTGTGTGTGCTGGTAAACAAGTCTCCTAGAGTGAAATGAAAAGGAGTTTTGTTCATCTGAAGGAAGGTTAAGAGGTAACAGAGGAATCAAACAGTGAAGTTCAAGAGGTGAAAAGATGCAACTCTCCTAACGGAGTGGCTAGGGCTGATTCTTCATTAACTGGAGCCTCGGAGATGCTCTTTTGGGAAGAGGTGACTTGGTCTGACTGGAGGCTGTAGGGGTTGATGCGTAAAGTTGATTTGTGTGAAATGATCTGCTCTCTCTTTATGAAGAAGATCAGGCTGGTTGGTACAAGGATTTAATCTGGGTAAAAATACTCAGAAAAGTATGTCTCTTGTTGGTCATAAAGAAATGGAGGTGTCGTCATTGCTAATCACTTCTGAAGGCCTCAATGAAGGCACTTCTTCATCAGCAAAGCAATAGTAGAGGTGGGAGTAGAGTACAAGAGTGCGACTGCTCTCACCATCACCTGCATTCATTAAGGGCAGACCTTTATTATCCAGAGAGTCTATGATTTTATTTTTCTGGAGCTGATCAGTAAATAGAAACAGTTTGCTCTGTGGTAGCAGTACCACTCCTCAGGCAGAAGAAATCCCCTTGAGGAGCCCAGCAGTACCAGCAGCTCACTGTGAAATTCAGAGCAAGAAACTCACCCAGATGCCTGGTCATGGCTTCAGCTGGCTATTAGCCTGTCAGAAAGTCCCTCTGAATCCACAGCCAAGTTCCTTGAGGAATCTGAAGAGAGTGAAGGCTGAGACTCGGATGCAAGGCTGGCAGTGAGTCTGGAAGTTCTGTGTCTGTGACCACTGGACACAATCCTGGGCAAAACTGGTCTAGCTGATCCTTCTTTGAGCAGAGGGAGTTGGCCTAGGTGGTCTCATCAACTCTTCTGTGATGTTGGATCGTTTCTCCAGCCTGTCCAGGTGTCACTACTGTTCTTTGGACTGACTCTTACACCAGGTCCATTTGGATGTCAGCACAACCCTTGGGTGTATCAGCCACTCCTCCCAGTTTGATGCCATCAGCAAACTTGCTGAGGATACACTGCCCCATCATCCAGGTCATTAATTAAGATTGGACCCAATATTGGCCTTTTGACCAGCGTTGCCCAGTCTTATCACTGTCAAGTGTAAAAAGACCTTCCCCATGTTGCCTGTTGCCAGAGGTCTTCTATCCTTCCTCTCAGGGTCTCCCAGTGTCTCACTTCATCTTTCTTGCTTTGGTTTAGAGATATTCCCTTGTCTTGTCCAACACGAATGAAGTGTCTTTATGCAGCAGCTTTGCACAGATTTGAAGGTTCAAGTTTTCCCATCAATCTTCCCTTCTGTAGGCAAAGCAAGCCCATTTACTCAGTGTTTCCTAGCAGGTCATGTTTTCTTGACCTGTTGTCGTTCTCCAAGTTCCCTCTAGACTCTCTTCACTCCCTGGTAAAATCTTGTTGCCTGCAGCTGAGAACTCCACAGTGTGAGGTCAAGCAAAAGGTTTACTTCACCTATCTAGAAGACTGTAATCTTATTTATACATCCCACGATGATGATGTCTGCCACTTTTACAGGAAACGTCATTGCAGATTTGTGTTCAGCTTGCTGTTTATAGCCTCCCTCCATCCTTCTCTGCAGCACTGGCCAGTGGTTCTTTTTCCTCCATTCATGCACTTCATTGCTGCATTTAATTCAGGTCCCTGCAACTGACCTGAATTATGTGACATCTTATTTTCTTTGTTAAACATCAGTTCTGGTTTGTTAGGATTGTTCTGAATGCTGAACCTGTCATCTAACCTCCTTGTTTGGTGTTGTGTGTGCAATTAATGAGGTTAATCCACATACTATCACCCGGAGCACTGCTCAAAATACAAATGGAGGCTGCAGAGTTTGGTGCACCCAACATGATTTCTCCTTTGCTTATGACAACAGTCCACTGGGAGCAGAAACGGGCCTGGGGTGCTGATCAACAACCAGCTGAACATGAGCCAGCAGTGTGCCTGGGTGGCCAAGAAACCCAGCAGCATCCTGGCTTCTGTCAACAATGGTGTGGCCAGCAGAGGCAGAGAAGTGATCGTGTCCCTGTATTCAGCACTTGTGAGGTTGTGCCTTGAATACTGTGTTCAATTTTGGGCCCGTTAGTACACCAAAGATATTGAGGTGCTGGAACGTGTCCAGAGGAGGGCAGCAAGACAGGTGAAGGGTCTGGAGAACAAGTGTTACGAAGAACGATTGAGAGAACTGGAATTGTTTATCCTGGAGAAGAGGTGGCTGAGGGGTGACCTCACCATTCAGTACAATTCCCTGAAAGGAGTTTGTAGTTAGGTGGGTATTGGTCTCTTCTCCCAAGTAACAAGTGATAGGATGAGAAGAAATGGCCTCAAGTGTAGGTTTAGATCGGATATTAGGAAAAAGTTCTCTACTGAAAGAATGGTGAACCATTGGAACAGGCTGCCCAGGGAATTGGTGGAGTCACTGTCCCTGGAGGTGTTAAAAAAGGTGTAGATGTGGTGCTTCAGGACATGATTTAATAGGCATGTTGGTATCATTTTGATGGTCGATCTTAGAGGTCTTTTCCAAATTTATGGTTCTATGATTTTATTCTGTGAGTGTTTTTCTAATTAAAAAGATTCACCTGCACCTGCAATCTGTTTTTTCTGCATGCAAGAAAACCCCTAATAGCATAAAGCTGTAATATCTGCTGTTTTTCTGCTAATTCCACTGCCTGCTGACTTGTTGCATAAGAAAGTTAGCCTTGACTTGATAAGACTTGTTTCCAGATGCATGCTGGCTGTACTCAGCTTTTTACCGTCAGATACTTTCAGTGGAATTATTCCACTGTTTTTGCAGGCAGTGGAAATGAAGCTGGTGGGCATGCAATTTTCTTACTCTTCCTTTCTCCACTCGTTTATTAAATAGGCATAGTAAGGCTTCTCCAGTCTCCCAAGGGGGAGTGCGAGTAGCTTTCAAGCTGCTTCAGGCATCACAGGAGGAAAATTGCAGAATTCTGGAACTACTGACGTGGGACTGAACCTGTAGAGGTCATCTTGTCCAACCTTTCTCATCAGAGCAGGGTCAATTACAACAGGTTGCTCAGGCCCATGTTCAGCCAAGGCTTGAATATCTCCAAGGATGGGAACTCCACAACCTCTCTGCCCGCCTGTGCTAATGTTTCCCACCCCCACCATAGAAAACCTAAGTAAACAAACAGCTTTTCTTCTTTTTTAAGTGGAGTTTTCCATATTTCCATTCATCCTCATAGCCTATTTTCCTGTCACTGAGCACCATTGAGAAGAGTCTGGATCCATTGTGTTTACTTCCTCCCGTCAGGTATTTATACACATTAATAACCTCCCCTTGCCTCAAGCCTTATCTTCTCCAGGCTGAACAGTCCCATTTCCCTCAGCCTCTCCTCGTAATATCAAATGTTCCTATCCTTTAATTATCTTTGTGCCCCTTTAGTCGATTCACCCCAATATATCCACGTCTGTCCTCCTATTCCATTTCTTTCCAGTATGCTCATATCTCTCGCAGCCAAACGCAGCTTTAAAAACTTCTCACCTGTCTGAAGTAATGTCATGGTTTAACCCAAGAGAGCAATTAAGCACCACAGCCACTCACTCACGTTCCCACCCAGTAGGATAGGGAGAGGATAATTGGAAAGGTAAAAGTGAAGAGAACTCTGGGGTTGGGATAAGAACAGTTTAATAAATGAAATAAAAATATTATATTAACAACAATGAGAACAAAACAATACTACTAATGATAAATTGTAATGATAAGGAAAATAACGAAGAGAGAGAAATAAAACCCAAGAAAGACAAGTGATTCAAGTGAAGACAGTTGCTCACCATCAACTGACTGATATCCATTCAATCTCCTATCAGTGGTCTCCCAGCCACCTTCCTCCCTAGTTTAATTGCTGGGCATGACATCATATAGTAGGTAATATCCCTTTGGTCAGTTGGGATCAGCTGTCCTAGCTATGTCCCTTTCCAACTTTTTGTGCACCCACAACCTACTTACTGGTGGGGTTGAGTGAGAAGCAGATAAGACCTCAAGTGCTGCTCAGCAATAACTAAAACATCCTTATGTTGTCAACACTGTTTTTGACACAAACCCAAACCATAGCCCTGTAACAGCTACTATGAGGAAAACCGAATCTATCTTAGCCAAAACCTGCACAAGTGCTCTCCATCCTTGTTCTTCCATACTGAAATCTTGTATTTCGTTCCTACTGTTAATAATGCTGGCCATCTGAAAGTCCCTCTAAATGGAGACTGGTGTATAAGGGAACTCTATAATTAATTTTGACTGCTTGGTTTTGCCTGCCAGTATCTTTCCCATTCTAAGAAATGTGGACCAACCTTTTTCCTGAGATCCTGCACCCTACTATTATATTCACTGTGTGATTGACTTCTGCAGAATATACAAAGCAAGTGGTAGTTACATGTCTTTAAAATAAAAATTAATGCCTCTGGCAGGATAAATACCCTTTTAGTCTGGCTTTGGTGTGTTTGTCCCATTGTATTTTAGGTGATGAGGATAAAGCTGTGATAAATTCTATTTTTTTTTCTTCTTTTTTATTTATTTTATTTTTTATGTATCTGGTGTGTTAGACAATGCTTGTTCCAATTTGTACAAACTGCCTTCACAGTAAAATTGGACAAGTCTCCCTGAGGAGCAGTAGACAAAAGACTTGGGAGGTGCCATGGGGAGGGAAATGCTTTTTTTACCAATCAAATTAAAGGCATTTAGATCTGCTCTTAAATTTTCCTGTAAATATATTACTGTGGGGTAGGAGTGTGGTTCCGGAGCTGTGTGAATAAGGGATTTTTCAATGGCTCAGTAGAATGGGGTGGGAAGCAGTTGTTTCTAAAAATGTTGTTTAAACTAAACCAAAATATTTTGTTTTCAGTTCTTTCTCTTTTTTTCTCCCTTTCATGGAAAAAAAAAAAAAAAAGTTTTAAAATGCCTTGAAAATGATAAATCAACATGAAACAATTGGATTGCTCTAAAAGCCTCCCTTTCTCCCTCCCTTTCACACCACTCTGTTGGAGAAAAAAATAGATGCATTCAGTGTTTGCCAAAGGAACACTTGCCCAGTTGTAATCAAGTCATCTTACAACACAATGTAGATTTTCACTCTGCTTTTGTTGAATGTGGCCTTGGGGAAGTTGTGGCAGCAAATGCCTCTACTTGCTTGTCTCTAAAAAGGAAGGATGGGTCAGCATCAACCTCTGTACACAGGCAGTTTTCAAGCTGTTTGATTGTCCCCACTTCTCTGCTTACAGTGGTCTTAATCTGTAGCCATGCTGGGAGGTAAAGAAAATAAAATAACTCCTTCTTGCTGCCCAGAAAGTTTCTTGCAACTGTCTTCTATGTGCCATTATTTTCCCAGGTAGGAGTTTTACTGAATTTTGGGTTGCATTTTGCAATGGAGGTTGTGTTACTGTGTTTGAGGCTAACCTGAGACCTGAGAGAGGGAAGATTTGTTCCCAAGTCCATGGCAGACTTCCCAAGTGAATCTTCATCTGTTTCGTGTAGTAGTTAGTGTTTGTGATGAAGAACTTCTATCAAGACATCATAGATTGTACTTCCATGACACTTCTAACTTTACATGCTTTACATATCATAGAATCATAGAATTATACAATGGTTTGGGTTGGAAGAGACCTTGAAAATCATCCAGTTCCAACTCTCCTGCCATAGGTAAGGACACCTTCCACTGGATCAAGTTGCTCATAGCTTCATCCAACCTGCCCCTTGGACACCTCCAGGGATGAGAGGTCCATGACTTCTCTGGGCAACCTGTTCCAGTGCCTCACCACCCTCACAGTAAAATATTTATTCCTAATATCTAAGCTAAATCTTTCCTCTTCTGGCTTAAAGATCAACATGATCGATTGTGGTGTCATTGAGTGCATTGGAAACCCTTGGGTTTCAGACAGTTTCTTTTTATTTTCCCTCTTATTTACTTAATTTCTATCTCCTCAATGCACACACAAGTACATGCTCTCTTCTTCTCTCTGGCTGCTTGTGGTGCTGCAGGTGTGCTGCCATAGGTTTGGACTGAAGGTTTTTTTGCTATAATGAAGGATTTGTGGCCTAGGGATACCTGCTGTCTCAGATGCCAATTACACGTGTATGTGGTACACCGAGGCTGGGTGAAGAAGCTGTGCTCTGGACTTTCTCCACTTTCAATGGGTCTAACTCCCGTCCTTTGTTTCCTCAAGGCAGTTGTACTTTCATCCTCTTTTATGTGTCTGGCCCAATTAAGGGAGGACGGTGAGTGATTTCCTTTGGTCCTAGGCTTTCCCCGTCTGGCAAACCTCAGCAGTAGGTTTTTTGCTTGGCTTTGAAACTTTGAAATAAAAAAGGAGAATGAAGTAAAAAAGGTGTCTGAGACCATTAGACTGTTCCCAGTTCAGTCCAGAACTGGGAATTTCTAGTGCTTTACTCTTCATGTATGACAAACCAAAGGAATAGTTGCAACTACACTGCTCTGTCAGTGCAAAAGTGACTTCAGTCCTCTGCTGAGACATATGTCACTCCATATATCATGCTACATGTGGCCGTGTATCACGAAACACTCACAAACTGGAGGCCATTCCCAGGTGTTTGGCACATCAGAGGGAAAGAGGCCAGTACAGGACATGAACAGTTTGAGTATCCAAGCCCAGAACAGAGCATTGCATCTCATGTCATTGAGTGTTACACCCTGACTTCTTTCTCAGCTCAGGAAAGACATGGTCCTGTTGGAGCAGGTCCAGAAAAGGCCAAAGATGTGATCAGAGGGCTGGAGCACCTCTCCTATTAGGACAGGTTGAAAGGGTTGGGGTTGTTTAGCCTGGAGAAGAGAAGGCTGCAGGGAGACCTTATTTTGACCCATTGATACTGAAAGGGGTCTTATAAGAAACATGGGGACAGACTTTTTAGTGGGATCTGTAGCAACAGGACAAGGGGTAATGGTTTTAAATTAAAAGGGAGATTCAGATTAGTTATAAAGAAGAAATTTTTTGCACTGAGGGTGGTGAAACACTGACACAGGTTGCCCAGAGAGGTGCCCCATCCCTGGAAACTTTCCAGGTCAGGTTGGACAGGGTTCTGAGGAACCTGATCCAGTTGAAGATGTCCCTGCTTACTGCGGGGGAGTTGGACTGGAGAGGTCCCTCCCAACCTAAACCATCCTGTGATTCTGTCATGGCACTGAAGGGATTGCATGTGCTTGTTGGACAGGTTAGTTTGTTGGCCCAGATTTTTTGGTTGTCCTTCAGTTAACAAGTGACTTTCATGAGACAGAGCAATTTCCTACATGGAGGGCAGGTGGTGTTCCCAGTCGTCTCATGCCTATGTGTCCTTTCCACTGGACTCTCCCACGCTGCTGTACTGCAGCATCTCTGCGTCACTCCTTGATGAAAGGTATCTAACAGGCAGCGTTGTCCTCTACCTTTGACAGGGAGTAAGTCAGTATCCTCAGCCTCCAAATTTTTCCTTTTTGGGGCATATTTCACAGTCTTGGCATAAGAGAGAAGCAGTTTCTTTTGGTCCTGTATCATGCCCCAACTGATGCAGCACCTTGATCTCTTCTCTTCCTTTGGAATCAACATCTCCATGGTTAGAGTTGAACTGTTTTGAATATCAAAGTCCTGGGACCTTGTGGATGTACTGGAGGTTATTTGGGGTCCTCAGTGAGACAACGTGTAAAGGGGGGAGAAGTAGTCTTTGACAATGCTGCATTGATTTCATTCTGCTGCAGCTACCTTAGGCCTTGCAGGTTTTTTTTTTTCTTTTTCTTTTTTTTCAAGAAACAGCAAGGAAAAATAACTCTGGCTCCAATATTTATACTAGAGGCCCAGGAGCTTATAATATAGCAGTAAACTGTCTCTTTTGAGAGCTCATCAGGACTGCAGTATGATGGATAGACTCCTAGCCAGCTGTGTAATGGTAATGTTCCAGAAGACAGCATTACCTTTTTTTGATTGAGTGCCTGGTCTTTGCCTACCAGCTCAGGTTCTCCAAGCATTTTGTGAACAGCGAGGAATTAAAAGTCTTACCGTGGCTGAAACAGATAAATAGTTGCCTGGTATCACTGGAGAAAATCAGGCACAGAGAGGTCAAATGATTTGTTTGCCCCCAAGATCAGCTGAAATCCAGGAAACCAGGACTTTAGTGCTTTTATTTGTCACAGGTGGGCATCCTGAAATTTGGAGTTAGTCCTGTGCTTTTTAATTTTCTTTTCTTTCCCCCTTTTTTTCTTAGAATTCTGGGGCTTAACTGACTTTTAACAGTGTTGTATCTGTCTTTTTCTGTTTTCTTAGGTGTGAAGTATAATCACACATCCATCTAGAAAATGTCTTATGGATCCATTGATGGGAGTGGATTTGGGAGCAGGAATCCATTTGGAGGCCCTTCGAGACAAGGCTATCAGCCTCTCGGTAAAGTATCGATCCCTTGCTGTAATTTATTCCACTTTCTCCCTGAAGACTGAAGTTTTATTTGCTCATGTTCAGTGTGGCTGATGTATAAATATCACACTCTCTCCAGAGATAATTTCTGACAGTGATTTTCAAAGGTGAAAACCAAAATTTGTTGGGTTTGCTTTGTATGGTTCTCCACATCTTAAGCTGCTGAGGACTTGAGGCTGCAACGTGGAAAAGCAGTGCTGATGAGGATTTTAGAGATACTTTGGGGTACTAGGAGAAGAAATATGGGATATTCTCTAGACTTGCTTGTGTCTTTCCTCATCTTCACTGCATATTTGCAAGAAGTTTGTCTAAATTGCTCTTCTGTGGCTGGCCATAGGTGCACTGATGATGGGAGTAGATTGGAAGTTGTGCAAAGGGCAGCGGGCTGTGCTTCCACAGAGGATAATTTAACTGCTGTGCAGGCTGCTTGAACCTGCGAGATGTGCTCGGTTGTGGCAACAGGGTTAAAAATTTGCTCAAGAAATGCTGAAATCATAAACAATGTCTTGGAAATGAATGTGGATTCTATATTTATGACATGTTTCTAAGCACAGATCGGATGTGCTTTCCTTACCTGTTCTCCTTTGCCTCAAAGGATTCTAGAAACGCTAAAGTAGAAAGAGAAAAGCATCCAGGTGTCAACCTTTGTATCTGAAGTGGTCCCAAATGTGCAAGTCAAAGCTGCACTTCATAAAAGAACTGTCATAACTGTCATGAAGTGCAGCTAATTATAATAAGCTCCTGCTTATAATGGTGTTGACTGTACTGTGTCCCCTTCTTAACACAAGCAAGCTGTAGGAGGCATCCTTTGCCAGAATAACACTGGGTAGCACAGCAGTTGTCCCTGTTGATGTGGGGCTGGTTCGTGCATGGAGATGGAAGGCAGGTCTCATCCTGCCCGCTTCTGAGCTGCTGTTCAAGAGACAAGCCCACATGGGCATGGGCAGATCTCCATCTGCCACATCTCCAGCTAACCAGCTGTGCACCAGATCCTGATCCAGATGAGTAATGGCTGTAGGATTGGACCTGGGTTGGCCTAGTCTGGCTTTTAGCATGCTTTGTTAGCTGGAGCATGTTCTTGCATTCAGTTTTGGTCTTGGCTTACCCTGCAGGGTAAGGCTTCAGTGGCTATGGTGAAGACATGACTGGGAGCTCAGACCTCTGCTGAAGCTTCACGAAAGGAGACTTTCTCATGTGGCAAAGGGTTGTGTTATTGCTTTGCACTGAGGAAGAACATCACCCCCTCTTGAGTTGCCTTCAATTTTGACTGGGCTGTTCATTGAGGCAGCCTGACTTAGTTTCTAAGTTTGGAGAGTTGCACATGTTCTTTGGGAAAGATTTCATTGTTTTGCAAATAGCTGTTCCCCCTAGTTAGAAATACAAAAGAAGCAGAGATTTCTCTTGGTTTTCTGTTTTCTTATGAGTTTGGATGTAATTATGATTTTTTTGTTTGAACAGGAGGAAGGTATTGAAGTAAGTGTGAATTTTCTGTTCACTTGTAAACAGTGATTTTTAGGCTATTTTACAAGGCAAAATTAAAGGCATAAAAGCAAAGAAGAATGGGATACTTGGGCACAATGAAAGAATCATAAGAAAGGAGAATTGAAATATGGACTAGACAAATGATGAATCTCAGTGTATTGTAGTTTAGGTTAAAAAAACCATGAATAGTTATTGTGCTGTATGAAAGGACCACTGTTTTTAATGCAAATGCACAGAATAATTCAAGACACTTACAATCTCTAAATATTTAAAGAGATACTTCATTGTGACCAGCTTGGCTACTGTGTGGTTCTTACATATGTAATGCTGAAGCCACCCTCGGTGGACTGCAGAAAACAGCTGATGTAGAAATGTCTTGAGACAGCTATGGTCTGTCAGCTGCCCATCCAGAGCCAGTCAACACATTCACTTATGTCTTGGAGTTGAGTACTGGCTGAGGGGAACTCCATCCATACACACATCATCTCCGGTGGCATTGTAATGGACGCATTTCTAAGGTCCTTCTGGGTTGATTTTTCCAGCAAGACAAAATTGGTGGTGGACTTGCTAAATACTGAGTTGATCACAGAATAACAGGATCGTTAAGGTTGGAAAAGACCTTTAAGATCATCAAGTCCATACCTTAACCTAACACCTATCCACCACTACCTAAGCACCACATCTACACATCTTTCAGATGCCTCCAGGAATAGTGACTCCACCACTTTCCTGGCCAGCATTTTCCAATGATTGACAACCTTTTCAGTGAAGTAATATTTTCTAATCTCCAGTCGAAACCTTGGCTGGTGCAACTTGAGGCCGTTTCCTCTTGTCCTACCACTTCTTACTGGGGAGAAGAGACCAGCACCCTCTTTGCTAAAAGCTCCTTTCAGGAAGTTGTAGAGAGTGATGAGGTCTCCTGTCAGCCTCCTTTTCTCCAGACTAAACAGCCCCATTAGACTTACACTCCAGATCCTTCACCAGCTTTGTTGCCCTTCTCTGGATGCGATCCAGCACCTCAATGTCCTTCTTGTAGTGAGGGGCCCAAAACTGGAACACAGGATTTGAGATACGGCCTCACCAGTCCGCAGTCCAGGGAGATGATCCTTTTCCTGATCCTGCTGGCCTCACTATTTCTTATACAAGCCAGGATGCCAT
Organism: Tapera naevia; assembly: GCA_033556795.1. Lineage (NCBI taxonomy): Eukaryota > Metazoa > Chordata > Aves > Cuculiformes > Neomorphidae > Tapera > Tapera naevia. The sequence continues at coordinate 1,783,705 of JAUMJJ010000063.1, forward strand.
TGGCCTTTTTGGCTACCTGAACACACTGCTGACTCCTATTCAGGTGGCTGTCAGCATCGCCAGGTCCTTTTCCACTGAGCAATTTTCCAGCCACTCTTCCCCAAGCATTTCATGGGGTTGTTGTGGCCCAAGTGGAGAACGTGACACATTGCTTTGTTGAACCCCATCCTGTTGATGTTGGCCCATCAATCCAGCCTGTCAAGATTCTTCTGCAGTGCCTTCTTAACCTCAAGCAGATCAACATTCCTTCTCAATTTGGTGTTTTCTGCACCCTGTGAAGGAGGGTTCACTTGATCCTCTCTTCCAGATCATGGTTAATGATATCAAATTGAAGTGGCTCCAACACTGAGCCCTGGGGAACACCGCTTGTGACCGGCTGTCAACTGGATTTAATTCCATTCACCACAACTCTCTGGGCTCAGCCATCCAGCCAATTTTTTACCCAGTGAAGTGTACAACCGCCCAAGCCATGAGCACCCAGGTCCCTTGTAAAGGAAATAACCTGACTGCTGTGGCCAAGGGCAGCTTGAAGAAACCTTTCTCCTTTCTGTATGCTTTGATCAGAGATGTTATATCTGAACCTGCATAGCTTTCTGTGCCAGTTTGTCATGGGAGACTGAGAAGTACACACTGGGTGTCTTTTGTTGTAGTATCCCCAAATATTGTAATTAATTAAGTGTCAGGAGAGAGTAAAGCAACAGTAATCATCTACCTCCTGCTTCTGAAAGACATATGACTGCCTTGCTAAGAAAAACTGTTCACTGTATTAGATCATGGTATGGCTGGAACAAAAGAGCATGGCCTTCCTGCCGGTGTACGTATGTCTGCTCACAGGGGGGGCAGACCTTGATGGACATGTTTTGGGTGTTCTCTAAAACACCTTTTCTTTTTTTATCTACTAACTAACTAAAAACAGGTGCTACCATCCCCTACAGTCTGATGGTAGCATGTTGTTCAGGTGTAATATTCAGGCATCCAAAGGAAAACTCTTGAGATCCTGCAGCAATAAACGTGATGGGGATGGCACTGTTTAATAGTCTTTCAGTAATTAATTGCATGGAAGTCACATACAAAGAACAAGCAGGTTTCAGCAGCCTCAGCTTGCCGAAGGAGCTGGAGGCTTGTCACAGCAAGTGGTCATCCAGCGTGGTGGGAAAAAAAGAACCACCGGGGACTTAATTTTTGAAAGCTTTAATTTCTTGAAGGAGAGAAACAAAAGGGGGCTAAAGTATTGTTCAGATTCTTTTAGATGAAATGATGTCGTCTCCCCTAATACATATCTGTCTGTTCTTGGTCGATTTTCCTTCGTAATCAATCTGAACGCAGTTTCTAGGCTGGGAAAGATTAATTACTTGAAGGTGCTTCCCTTGGCCCTGGACCGATGCAATGATGGATGGACTCAGAGCCCATCATTAGGCCATGTGGTGGGTGCCCCTGCTGACCAATCTAATTAGAGAGATCCAGAGGCTCCATTTGAAGCAATTTGGAGAGGAGTTCTGGAGGCGGTGTTTTGGGAAATTCCATTTGCCTGAGACTCTTGAGTGTCAGACAGCTCTGGCTAAAACTCTGCTTCTAGTGGTATTGCTGGATATTGAGGATTTCTTGAAGAAAAAGGAAGTGTGCTTTTTATTATTACTATTTTTTCTGTCTGAAATTCTTAAGGGGAAAGAAAGTTCACACTCAGCAAAGTCAAACCATCTGTAGCCTCAACCAGTGAACACTGTAGAAGGGGTCACAAGGAAGACCACCAGGGTTTCTTACAGTATAGCAGTTTTGGGAGTTGACAGTGCTGTCCCACAGCCACTGAAGAGCAATAAGGAGTGGCAGGTGAAGGTCTAAGTTATGTCCTTGCTGTACAGTTGCGAGTTACAACCTCCTCCAGCAGCATCTGCATCTGCTCCTCATTCTGCTGCCAAAAATCCATGTAAAAGCAAGTGTTCCTCTGCTTCTTTGTGGGACCTTCTCTGGGCTTCAGCTATGCATTGATGTTGCATGAAGAATGTGAAAAGTAGGTTGTAGAAAGTTGTTAGGCTTATTTTTTTTTGTTTTTTACTTTTTAACCTGATAAATTAAAAAGATTGAAATGACGTTAGAAGGTTTTTAAGTAATGTGACATGTCTGAAACAAACAGAGACCAAACACTGTACAGCATTAGGAATTACACCTTGAATTCTTATGATTTTGATGTGTGCACTCCCTTCCATGTTCAACCTATCTTCCCCAAGGAATCCTTTTGTCGGGAAAATGAATAAAAACAACAGGGAGGCAGAGGCCAGGGAATTAAAACTCCTTGAATTAAAATGCCATAAGCCAGGAAATTTTTAACATTGCTTTTTAACCATACTGTGCCCTGAACATTAAATGCCAAATTTGAAAGGGTGAGGGTAATTTCATATTCCAGAAGTGTAACTTTTCTAGGTGTACACATGGGACTTTTGGGTCAGTGCTTAATTTTACTGTGATTTCATCTAGACCGTTTTTCTTTCAGTTGCTCATGAAGCTATCGTGCGGGAGACTGGCCAGATTTGTACTCAAAATATATCACACGTGTGCCTTTCTCCTTGTCTGCTAGGTTGGTTATCTTGTCACAGAACAAAATTAGATTGGTCCATGCAAGTTTTTCTTGGCAGTGTTTGCCGGATATATATCACCTAATTATCATTTCAATACTTAGCTCTTGTTATATGATTTGTTCTTACATTTTTCCAGGAATTGAGTCTATAATTTTCTTTGCTTTCCCCTCTTTACCATCTGCCTGCCACTGTACTAGACCAACCTGCTCTTGTTGGGAAGTCCTGTCTAAGTGCTGGCAGCGCTGTCTCTGCCCTGTATTAGAGGCTGGGCCATCCTTCTGTCCTCTTCAGTCCTATTTTGTTTTTTCTTAGCAGTTTGGAAGGTGGTTTGTCCTTAAAAAATCAACCATCGTAGGGTTCACTTTTGCCTCCAGGCTGGCAAAGTCAGAGAGCTCATGAGCTGCGTGGGAGGGAGATGTTCGCACCGGTCATGACTTCTTTGGTGGGACAGGGATAACAGGAGCTCTTCTGGAGACCCAGGTATGGTGAGTAAAGCTGGAATAGATGTTCTGTAGACAAAACTCACTCAAAAGCTCGTGTATGAACCAGCACTGTGGTCTGACCACCACGTGGTCTCATTGCAGCTCCAGGCCTGATGGCGAACCATGGGAAGGAATCCACTGCCAGCTTTGCCTCTTGGTACTTCAAAGTGCTGAAGCACATAGCAAACTCTTAACTACCTAAGGAGTCCCCCTGAGCTTAATTAACATTAAGCATGTGGTTAATCCTTTTGCTACATTGGAACGTGAATACTGCTTTGTTTTTGCATCAGCTTCTCAAATTATTTCCAATACTTGCAATGCTGTTAAAGGGACATTGAAACCTTTGGTTGTGACAGATTGCAGCAGACCTCAAAGGGTTTGTAAGGTGATCTGGGTCTGGGAGGTGATCTAGGTCTGATCATGGCAACTGCTTCTCACTGGAGCAGTGAAGGACCCAACCATACTCTTAAGTATACTTAGTGTAGAGAGTTAGAAAGAGTTAAAAGCAGTGAAGCAAAGCACGAACAAAATCTTTGAATCTTTTTGGGAGAGTCGTGCGTCCTGTCATATTTTCTTGAATTCATGGGGATGCAGAAGTAGAGGACTCGGGTGTTGTATTAAGTTATTAACTGGCCTGAAATAAAGTGCTGATCAAAGCCTAAATGCAAATAGTACAAAAAATCACAATACTATGATTTTTCCACTAGACAACCCCAAAAAGCTTTCTGTGGCATCTACAGAGGTACTCTTTTCATATTGTTTCTTTGCTATTGTGCAAGACTTCCAAGCACTATAAATTTATTTTCTTAGTCCAGTTTCACTGAATTGAGAGGATATTCTCTGTTTTACATCCAGTTCTTAGAGATCTTACGAATGATTTAATGAATTAATAAACCTAAACATAAGAAAACATTAAAGAATAATGAACAGCATGTTTTATAGCAAATGGAATTGCCAGGAGAATTACCTTTCATACACGAATTAACTTTGAAACTGTTTGTTTTGAAAACCTCTGCCCTATCCCTTCTGGCAATTTTAACATTATAATAAATGTTTTGCTATAATCTCAGAATTTCAGGGAAGTTAAGTGGTTATGCATTTATTTATATAACTAGCAAAACCAGAACATATTATTGGAATATATAAGTGTTTTAATGAAATATGTGAGGGTAAGCTGACAACTTCCTAGCAGTTAAAAAAGACCCAAACCTCTTGGATAAAGATAACTTTTACTTCTCTTGCGATTTTATTCACTAATCTTGATCGTCCAAAGTCATTTTACTATAAACATGTAAAAATTATGCCAGTGGTCCCAATCTTTAACAGAAAATAGGAAAGCAAAGATGCTGGGTTCTCCTTAGGCATCAGTCAGCTGGAAATGCATTAAACATCTCCTCCTGTCAGAATAGCTTGCCCCATTTTCCAGTCGATTATGGTCAAATTAGAAGTAGTTTAAGAAGATCTTCTCCTCTCAGTCTGCTCGTCATATGGATAGAGGTACCTTGGTAGGAGAAGCAGAGCCGAATGAACGTGCTGGTTGTTGCTTTAGTTTCCTAGGGGGTGTCTGGCCATGAACCACAGAGCTGAGGTTGTCCTAGGATGTCTTTTCAGGTGGCTGTATTTCCCTAAAGGAGAAGAGACTGTTCCATGCTTTAGTTTGAGCTCCTGAAATTAATACAGCACAGTGCTTTTTGCTTCTGGCTGCTCTTGCAGCTGGCTGATCTGTGCCAGAGCCAGTAAGCAATGGCATTTCCTTGTCTCAGATGCAGAGCAAAGAAAGTTTTATTGGCAAAACACAGCTATCATAGAATCATAGAATTACCTGAGTTGGAAGGGACCCAAAAGGATCATCGAGTCCAACTCCTGTCCCTACATAGGACACTCCCAACATTCACACCATGTGACTGAGGACATTGTCCAAATGCTACTTGAATGCTTGCAGACTTCGTGCTGTAACTGCTTCCCTGGGGAGATGTGCCAGTGCTCCACTACCTGCTCAGTAAAGAATCTCTTCCTAAAATCCAATCTAAACCTCCCCTACACATCTTCCTGCCATTACCTCTAGTCCTCTCATAGGTTGCAAGAGAGGTGAACAGCAACTGTTTCACCTGTTTCCCTTTTGAGAAGACAGTAAACAGCTATGAGATCTCTCTTCTCCAGGCTGAACAGGCCAAGTGACTTCAGCTGCTCCTCATACTGCTTCCCCTCTAGACACTTCTTCACCTTTGTGGCCTCCTGGACACTGTCCAGTAGTTTTATGTCCTTTTTATACTGTGACATCCAAAGCTGCACAGTACTTGAGGTGGGGCCACACCAGGGCAGAGCTGAGCTATTGCCTCACACAGAGTTTGTGTCAGTTCTTATTTAAGCTATTCAGGCCTGGTTGAGGAATCATTGGTTCCAAGAGCCCTTCAAAACTGGTGGTTCATTCCAATTCTTTGCCAGCTTTCTCAGTTGTTTGAGATCACTCTTCTCCATTTAGGAGATCTGTGAGGTCTTTGCTTTTGAGCCCTTGTCCATCAAGGCAGCTGTGTTATGAAGTTCCTGCAAGCGCTGCAAGCCTTCCTTAACATATTCTTTACCCCTGCTCTTTCACTCTGTGCTTTGCAATCTGTGCTTTGCATCTTGGCACTATCAGATGCTTGGCTTAGGAGCCTTTTTCCTTACACTTGTGCCTACAAATAATTCTACCTGAAGGAGAACATGTAGTTGCAATTGAATTTCAGGCAACAGTAGAATTATTCCAATAAACTTTTACACCTCTCCATGTTCACTAGATGAGGATCCATGGGAAATGGGCTGAGGCTGGAGCTCCTTCGCTGCAACTGTTTGTGTTTCCATCAGAGCTGTCTCACTGCGCACAGCCCGGTGCTCACCTGTGTCTTGCCATCCCTTGCCAATGTACTAGCAGGGAGGTTACAATCTGTAATCAGTGGTAGATGGGGTCAGAGCTGATTCACAAGTTCACTCTCAATAAGCTGTGTTAGCAGCTGGGGCTGCTGACATCAGACATCAGAAGGTAGTGTCTTCACCTTGGTTTGGTTCATTCAGACATCATGCAAGGAAAACAGCAGAATAGGACTCCAGACAGGCTGAATGCTCCAGCTGGCAGTTTTTCCAGGGTCTTTCAACTTTTTTCCCATGATGTGAAAGTGAAAACCCCTAGATTTCACTGGAAAGGGTGGTGTCCAGGAGCAGGTTGTCATTGTTGGCACAGGTTTATCCTCTCCGTGTTGTGTTCCTTTCTTTGACAGGTGCTGGCAGTTTTTACTGCCCTTATGGCTTGCTAAAAAGTCTGTTTTATTTATCTATATGTATATATATACACACACATCTGGAAACCCAGTGAGGCTGAAGCTAAATTCAACTTGGTCTGTCCAAGGTTGTATTGCTACGATGTTAATGTGCAGTGAGTGGTTCAGTACATGCTCTGTTGCCTCTGCCATTGGTGTAGTAACCCCAGTAAATTTGGAAATAGACATTATTGGGCATTGGAAGGAGAGCTGGAATGGTATCTGTCAGGATTTTGCTTTGTCCCAAGCATAGACACAGCTCAGGTTGTTAGCATGGCTGAGGCTGTGCTGCAATATCTGAACTTTGGCAGTGAAACGAACTTTATATTAATTGTATGGCTTCAGGGATAATTTCTTTTGTTGCAGAATTTCTGCTTGGGATTTTGGCTATAAGAGTGAACAAATCCAAAGAATCTGAAACATAGGATAAAGTTTAGGAAGGAAAAACTTTATCTCTGCTACCTGTGCTGTTGTAATATGGAAAGCTGGTGATGTAGGGCACAGTGAGTGTGATGAAGCTTGGTGTATTTGCCAGGCTGGGGTATATTTGCATCCAATGTTATGGGCAAAATAAATAAATATATATAAACCAGCAAAACCTCAGTGCATGGATGTAGCTCATACCCCAGCAAAATACTGACCTTTGGGAGAGCACGTATTTGTCCAGGCTCATCACTCCTGCTGCTGCCTGCAGATCTCTGAGCCTCCAAGGGGTTTTTCTCCTCATTTGCTGGCACAGCCCCAGAGAAGCCCACATCATGACTTAGGAATATTTGGCTGAGGCACTTATTCCCCTAAAAAAAATAGTTCTATGCTTCTTTACCTGTCTGCAAGACAGAGCTGAGGTGTGCATTTTATAATGGATAAACACAAATTTGTTTTAAACTTAGGTGGTACCTAGTCGCCAATTTATTGTAAAATTTCTCATGCTGGGATTAATTCCTGTGTGACGAGTGTATTGCTATTTCTATCCTAAAAGCATGTCCAAAATACCGAGTCTGGAAGCTGCAAACCACTCAATACTGAATGAGGAACAGTTTTTTGACATGGGAATAAAATCCATTTAACTTTTATGATTCTGGACTTGAAACTGTTGAACTTTAAGGTCTTGGTCCTCTCTCATTGCTGTGTAGTGGAGCCTTTTGCAAATCTCTTAACTTCTTTTTTTTTCTTGTTTCCTTACACTCCTACTGCCCTATCCTATGTAATTAGTTAAATTCTTAAGCACATGGAATACAGCTTTCTTAATCAATTAGAAAAACAGAACTTAGCACCCTTTGTGCATGTGTGTTTTTTCCTTTTTCTCTTTGAAGATGCAAATGGAATTTTATAATATTTGCTCCTGCCAGCAAAATGGGAACAGAGATTTATGTACATACTGAAATACTGTGCTGCACAATCCAATTCTGAAACCTAACTACAAGAATGTATTTATTTGCAGAGTATACGCAAACCCACATGAAGGGTAGACACAGCCAACCCAAGAAAATATATTACACAAACAGAATTTGAGTTGATAAAGCTTTTATCCATGCTCTCAGTCCAGAAATATAATATCTGTCTTCTTCCAAGTTGATGTTTGCTTGGAGATAGACACTGGCAGCTAGAAGTGGTCAGGGATTAAAGATCAAGAATGAGGAAGGACTTGACAGATGTAAGCAGGTAGATTGGGGATTAGGGCGAATCTGTGTGGCTGGAAAGCTTTTAGGAGCAAGGAGGGATTTAAAATTGGATGTTAGGACTTAGGTGTTGCAGATCTTCCCATAATCTCTCTGTTATACTTGGATATTAATGTTTGGGATTTGTGAGCACGTTTAGTGTCTGTTACTGTGGCTAAAGGTAACAGAAGTCCTACAGGTAGTTTTAGTGGGGTGAAAGTAGTGGCTTGCACAGATTTTGAGGTGTACAGGTGTTTCTAAACCCTATTTCCCACTGCTTGCTGATCCCAAGCAGGAGAAGACAGGGTGAAGGAGGAGAAATAAATCAAAGTGCTTCTGATTTATACATAAACAGCAGAATGCAATGAGCTTAGCCAGGAAAGTTGTGCAAAGTTGGTTGCACCTCACAACTGTCCACTTTCTCACTCTTTGCACAGCTGAACCATGCCATGATGGAGGAAAAGGTGAGAGGAAAACTCCTCGTCTCTTGCCCTTGTGGCAACTGGAGGATGCCTCTGCCCTGTCCCATCCCAGAAGCATTTCATCTCTTGTAGAAAATGAGAAAATGAGTTTTATCCTGTTTTACGGGTCGGGTGTTTGTGTCATGGGAGAATTCCTGTTCGCTATTGCCTGCTCTGGTTCCCTTGGAGATTGTATGCTAAGGGTTGAGTGCTGGTCGTCCTCAGAGCTGAGCTGTTTCTGTCCTGAGCTTATCCTTCAATGGAACTGCTCATGAGCTTTGCTGCTGGGATTTCTGAACATCTGCACAGGAGAAACCCAACAATGTGTAAACTTGCTTTTAAATTGTGAAGGGAGTACTTAAAAAAACCCAAAACCTGCCAGTGGACAGTTATGCAAATGCATCCCTCTTGTTTGAGAACTGGTTAGCAGCTATCTTCCATATGTTTCTCTTTTACCTGGATTGTTTCTTAGTCTGGAGAAACACTTGAAGAAAGTATAATTTCATTTGTCCTGCAGCTGCGGGACATTGGTACAGGCTGCAGTCATGGGAATGATGGAACTGAGATTTGCCTGCAATTTCTTCCCTTGACTGTGATGGAAATTAATTATATGATCATTAATGTTGGAAGGCACCTCTAAGATCATCCAGCCCGACTGTCATTCCAACATCACTGTGCCTACTATGTCACAAGTTCCACATCTACATGTTTTTTGAACACCTCCAGGGAAAGAGATTCCACCACTTCACTGGGCAGCCTGGTCCAGTGCTTGACAACTATTTCAGTAAAGAATTTTTTTCTAATATCCCATCTAAACCTCCCATGGATAACCTGAGACCATTTCCTCTCACCCTATCACTTGTTACTTGGGAGAAGAGACCAGCACCCAGCTTGCTACAATCTCCTTTCAGGTAGTTGTGGAGAGCGATAAGGTCTCCTTTCAGCCCCCTCTTCTCCAGGATAAACAATCCCAGTTCCCTCAGCTGCTCCTTATAAGTAAGACTTGTTCTCCAGACCCTTCACTAGCTTAATGAAACAACTAGAGGGTGAAATAAAGCAGATTTTGCCCTTTGGATTACTGCATCTGCACACGTGTATATCAGTGCTGAAGAAACTAGTCTCAAAGACTTGAAGACAGTCTTGAATAACCATGGATCTTGCTGTTATTAACGATTCTTCGAGCTATGAAAAGCAGGACTTGTCTTTCACAAACTTTAGTTGTGACATCTCAAGCAGTTGATATATTTTATTCTCTGGTTTCCATGCCTTTCTGCAACACATATGCTGTCTTGCCCCAAATAACTCAATTTTCAGAGAAGGTCAGGGTCAGAGACTGACAGTTGTTCTTGTTTCAACTCTATTTGCAATTGTCATCCATGTCCCAGTCCACAGCATCATGAGAGATGGATGGAATTGCTTGTGTCGGATGACACTGGGGAATGTCCCCTGTTCTTCCAAAATATAAAGCAGCTTCCTTGGGCTAATGTGCTATTTTTGGTTTTAATTCGGCTTAGTCTGTCTGAAAAACTTGATCTGATTGTGCCTAGCGAAGACCCACACGTCTAGCAACTGGGCATGTTGCCATCTTACCAGATGGCCAACAGGACAGTGACCTGCACAACTGTGTCATATCTCCCTCGCTTGGCAACACACATTCCCAGGTGACAGTCACCATCCGCTTTGAATTTTGCACACACCTAGGGACTTGACAGACCAATGGGCTGGCTTTAATCCAGCCTCACATAGCAATATGGAAATAAATCAAACGTCCAGAATACAGCTGGATAAACACATAATGCAATGGGTGGGCAATTGATGGGTTGGGTTCAAAGAGTCATAGTGAATGGAGTTACATCAGGCTGGCACCCAGTCACTCGTGGGGTCCCACAGGGGTCTGTCCTGGGGCCAGTGCTCTTCAATATCTTTATAAATGTCCTGAATGAAGGTTTGAAGGTTTATTGACAAAGTTTGCCAGTGACACAAAACTGAGGGGAGTCATCAACATTCCTGGAGGCAAAGATGCCCTGCAGAGGGATCCTGACAGGTTGGAGAGCTGAGCAATCACCAACAGCGTGAAATTTAACAAGGGCAAGTGCCGGGTTCTGCACCTGGGATATGGCAACCCTGGATACATGTACAGATTGGGATCTGAGATGCTGGAGAGCAGCTCTGCAGAGAGGGACCTGGGAGTTCTGGCCATTGGCAGGGTGAACATTAGCCAGCAGTGTGCCCTGGCAGCCAAGAGGGCCAACCGTGTCCTGGAGTGCACAGCATTGCCAGACGGTCAAGGGGGCATATTGTCCCGCTCTATTCTGCTCTGGTGAAATACTATTTCAACCAAATGCTCTTTTATACACAATCAGACTTGAGAGCTCCTAAATCTCTTGGTGCCCAGGAATGTGCTAAAATAGTATATTTCACAGAAATATTTCTAAGTGTTTGACTGTTCCTTGGTTTGAAAGCTTCAACTAGAGAGAATCATAGAATCGTTTGATTGGAAAAGACCTTTGAGATCATCAGGTCCAACTTTATCTGCCACTACTAAACCATGTCCCCCTAAAAAATCCGATGTTTTGAAGGGAAAAAGTCAGTCTCAGGTACCTGAAAATTTCAGGCTTACTATATGTGTCTGCAGATGTGGAAGCAACTGAAGTGATGGTATGAGGAAAATAAGCCTTCTGTATCACTTTCTCTCACACTTCTTTTTTATTTATTATTAATTTCACTTCTGTAAGATGTTATAAAGCACAGATTTATAAGGAGGGTTTGCTGTAAAGCACAATTTGCGAAGAACTTAGATTTAAGTCATAATGAAGGAAAAAACCCTGACTGTAATCATGTAGGAGTCGGTATTTTAGATTTATTTCAGGTACTGCAAGAGTTAAGTAGGATGGGAAAGAGGAGTTGTCTTTTCCTGAAGAACTTTACCAGCCAGACAGTAGCCAGATGGCTGTGCCCTTGAACAATACGTAGATAATACCAAGCCAGAATCTAATAACAGTAAAATAGCTAAAACCATATAGAGTGTTTTGCATACCTACCTAGGGTTTGTGCCTGTATATATGTGTAGTTGTGTGTTTACCTATATTTTCGAGATGTAGTTTGAAGCTTTCAGTTGTACTTTCATTTCATACATCTTTTATAATCTTGCTGTTAAAAAAAAAAAAGTGTTGACTATTCATATATTTTAATTTTGGCTTTTTAGCAGTATTTCAGTATTTTCACTGAGAGAGGTTTTTTTATTTCCTTCTTCATGGAGTTTTCACACTTATTGCTCATCAATGTTGGAGAAGAAGAAACCAAGCCTTGCTGATGTCCTGACAGGGAGGAAAAATGTGTGCTTATGTACAAGATTAATAAGAAAACAGCCACTTTTGCAAACTAGTTTCCTTTTGGGAGACTGAACTTCCAGGAGGTCAGAGTTGGACTGCTTTGGATTCAGAAGATGCCTGGCATTCCCCCCTACAACTAGATGAAGGCTGTTAATTGAGTTGTTAATGTCATATGTCAGTGCTTCTTTTTCCTTCCAAATCCCCAGATTTGAAATGCTAAGAATTTTGTTTTATTTCTTGTTTTGTTTTGATTTGTTTTCATAAAATTCTAGAATTATAGAATGGTTTGGGTTGGAAGAGACCTTAAAGATCATCCAGTTCCAACTCCGCTGCCATGGGTAGGGACACCTCCCACTGGATCAGATTGCTCAAAGCCTTGTCGAACCTGGCCTTGAACACCTCCGGGGATGGGACATCCATGACTTCACTGAGCAACCTGTGCCCCCTTCACAGTGAAGAATTTCTCCTTAATATCTACATTACATCTCCTCTCTTTCAGCTTAAAAACATTACTCCTCATCCTATCCCTGCGCTCCCCGGTGAAGAACCGGTTTGTTTATTTTGATGATGTCTGATCAGTGGGACCAGGGCTGCCTGTCTTGGTGCAGCTCTCCAACCCCTTTTTTTTCAGGTTTCTTTTTTCAGGTTTGTTTTTTGAACAACCTATGCTCTTTGCAGTCTTTTTTTTTTTTTTTTTTATTGCTGTTTTACTTCTTCCAGGCATGTCTGAGACCTCTTCAAAGCTGAGCCATGAAGGGCTGAGGAGCAGGACAGAATTTCAGCATCACAGTAGTCAGTGGCAGTGCCTCTCTGCAACAGAAAGCCTTACGTTACGAATGTGCTTGTAGCTTCTCTCCTCCTTGGCATTTGCATCAGGGTGGCAGTGAGTCAGGCAGAAGGGATTCCCTGACAGCGCCAGGGGGCTTTCTCTGCCACAGCTCACTGTGAATTCCTGTTCTTGCCTAAAAACAAAAGCCAGCCTGTTTTTGTCAAGAAATGCTCGGTATTCCGCTTGATTTGCAGTCTTTCTCTTTCCTAACTATTTTTGAAAATCCAACCCCCTCTGTATCCATTGGTTTAGGCACAGCAGGGACTCAGCACTTTTTCCCTCAAAAAAATTTTATTTTTTATTCATTTTTTTTTCTCAGTTTTCTTCCTCCTTCTCTCAGTTCCTTTCTCCTCACTTACCCATGCTGTTTTGCTTGACCAGGTTTCCCAAAGCAAAGGCAATGACATTGTTTTACAGTGCTGTATAAATACTTTTTCTAGTTCGACATGAGCATATTTATGTCCGTGTCCCCGTCGGTGCAGACTGCAGAACGGCTTTGTGCTCAAACCCAGCCATTAATCTGAAATTGCCTGGAGCAGGCTCCAGCTCTGAGCCACATCTCCATGCAAGTGGTGGGTGGTGCAGTCCTCAACAACCAACACAAAACTTCTCTGCGCTGAAACAGGCACTTGCGTTGGTCAGATTTAGTAAGTCCATTCCATCTTCTCATCTAAGATAGGAACCATTATTTGTAGACTTAGATGGATTGCCCTGTGTTAAACTGTATATGGAAATATGTCAGTGCCATCCTTTGAAGGCTTTGCCAAACGGAGGTATGTCTTGTCAGTATTCTTGCATGTGAGCTGCATTTTTAGCACAGTAAATAGACTTTCTCCCTTGTCTACTTGCTGAAAGATAAGGGTATTGCTGTCCTTCAAAGAGAGTCCTCTTGGTGAGGGTTGTCATACTTATTTCTTAGGAAACTCTACACTAAACATAAGCTTGCTGGCTCGTGCTTTGACTTGTGTTTTCAAGGCTATGGCCATGGCTCACTGGTGTACCTTCAATAAGTCAAGCATCTTCATGTGTATCTTGGTTTCTAAACGTAAAAGGGGGGGAAGAGGAAGGTTATTACTCCTTCACTGGAAGGTTTCCCTCCCTGCCCAGACTGCAGACAGAGGAATAGCCAGGAGACCACCTGAAGGGTCAGGAGGTTTTGTATGCTGTTAAATTTCCACTGCTTCTCTTTTTAAAGGTGTATTTATTTGCCTGGGATGAATGTGGGTGCTGATCTGCCTTTATGCAGTGACTGTGTCAGATCTCCTAAGTTAAGCAGAAAACTAGGGGAAACCTCTACAGAGAACTGGAAAACAAGGATGATTTAGTGGAAGCTGGTCCTAATGCGTTAGAACACAGAGGTCCTGACAGATACTTAAAGGAGCAAAGATGTCAGATTCCAGCATGAGAAATATCTTAATTCCTGGGAGGAGACTGTACCAGGCCTTTTAATGACCCCCAGTGGCCGAGATCAGTTTTATCTCATCTGTGGCTTTGCAGAAACATGTAGCCATGGCTGAAAGGCTTTGCAGCAGAAGTCACGTACAGAACTTGGCTATTTAGGAGCCAAGCACCATGAAATACCATGGCAATTAACACAAGATTGGGACCCAACTGGAGTTTCATTGTTGCAGTTCTGGTTACTGGGCTGCGGCATGCAAATGCTTCCCTGTCGGCTCAAGCTCAGCTTCCTCTGCATGTGCCCAGATTTAGAATATCAAAAAATAGATCAGGATATTGGCTGTGTCTTCTGGGAGGAGCGTCACCGGGTTTGAAGATGCAATCATTTAAAAATAAAGAAATGAATGTTGGTGTGTGCTAATGCAGGAGCTGTTCTGCAGCCTTTTTTTTTCTTTTTATTTTCCTTTTTTAATATACAGGATAACTAATCTTCAAACTTCAGTGCCTCAGAGGAAGCCTGAACTACTTCTGCATGTAGATGTTCTGGCAGGCTAAATGCTTGAATTATTTTAAGAAAGGGTGTTTCTAGTCCCAGGTTAGAAGCTAGAAAAGGTAAAATGCCTTCTGATACCTACAGACACCATAAATTTGTGCTTTTAGCACATTTCTGTGAAACTGCAATTTCTATCAGCTCAAGGTGAGGGTCAGCACAGCTGACAGGACAGTAGTGGTGATTTTGATGACTTCTCATTGCAAAACCACCATGTGCATTGCCCACAAACCACCTTGGGTGTGTCGAGTGTGGCTGCGATCAGAAAGGTGGGGATATGGGGATGGGGAGCACAAGGAAGCAAATTAAAGCATCTCTCCTGGAACACCCTGGTTTCTGCCTTGTCCCAAAGCTCCTTGCAGAGATGAGTCCAGCAGCAAACATATCAGTTTACCATATTTCTATTTATTTCAGAGCTCCATGATGGGAGATGGTGCTTACTCAATGTAGGAGAAGAGCTTCTTGCACCGCTTCCTTTTTACTGTGCCCAGTGGGAGAAGATAAGAATTATTCACTTGTTATTTGTGCCTCTTTTTCCTCCACAGCTGCCATTCCCTGCTAAAATAGTTATCAAACTTGTGATTACTCTGCTCACAAATAATTTGAAAAGCTTGCTGTTTCAGGCATTGAGAAAGAAGAACATCTGATCTGGAGCGTGGGGGCTCGAGAAATAGATGGAAGTGCTTGAGTATGTTTGTAGACACCTTGTTTTTCCCTCTGGCTTGCAACATCAGGTTCCTTAAAGCACAAGGCTCTATAATCACATTGTCTAATATAAAACCTTGTGGATATCTTATTTTTCATGCTTTGGAAAATAACTGTTAGGTATTTGTTTTGATTGCTTGGTCTAGATTTGCTCATGGAGGACTGACTCATAAATGGGTACAGCTTGCCATAGGAAGACATCACCATGACCAAAATTGCATCTGAGCACCAAGAGGCACAAACTATTTCTCTGGTCCCAAAGAATATTCACAACTGTTTTGGTAAACATTTAAGTATAAGGAGATTTATCATAGAATCATAGAATGGTTTGGGTTGGGAGGAACCTTAAAGATCAGCCAGTTCTAACTCCTGTGCCAGAGAGAGAGACACCTGCCACTGGATCAGGTTGCTCAAAGCCTCATTCAACCTGGCTTTGAAAACCTCCAGAGATGGGTCATCCATGACTTCCGTGGGCAACCTGTGCCACTGACTCACCACTGACCACCAGGAAAAAATTCCTTCTTAATATCTAATCTAAATCTACTCTCAGATTAGACCCTTCTTCTTCAAGGTATTAAAAAATCCCTCCTCAAAATGAAAGCTTTGAAGGACTATTCCTATGTAGGTTATCTCTCCATTTCTGTAGCTTCTTTGTAGGTCCCAGAGGTAGGTGTTGAAACATATGAGGTTCTGGTCTGGCCCATTGGCTCAGATCTTGTGTAATACGTGTGCTCGCGTGGGGAAAAGTTTTGTGTGGGGAAAAGTTTTCTACATTCTCTACTGGAAGGTGCTTTGGAAGGGCAAGGAGGATAAACAGGATAAAGAATCAGTGGATGTCTGCAGAACAGCATCATATGAATTTAGGGAGGTTAGGAATGAGGCAAAAAATAAGTAATCTTTTACAGAAGTGGTTACAGTGTCTGGATGGGAGCTTATCAATGAATAATGAAGCAGGCTGCAAAGGATGTCAGAGGACTCCTCTACTCCTTCATTGGAGATTTATCTTGTGGTAGTTTGTAAGACCCACTGATGTGTTCATGAGCAGCTTTAGAGAGGGTTTCATGTTTGTACTGTGTGTGTAAAAGGAAAGAAATGAGTATGGAGGAGAAAAATGGAGAGAATGGATATGACATCCCTGTAGTGCACAGCAGCCATAAAACTGTTGGGAAATGAGACTGTCATCCTCCAGCAGGAGAAGCAGAGAACACGTTGGTTTGTCTGGATATTTTAATTTCTTCGCAGTAACTAGGGTCAAATCAAGGTAAAGTTGCAGTCCCACTTGGGTAAAAGTAACTTTCCTGCACAGGTTGTGCAACCGTTGCCCACTACCTGGAAGATCAGAGGAGAAATATTTTGTACACAGTGGATTTCCCCCCCTCTGAGACTGGAGCAAGGATAAATAATTTATTTTGCTAATAGAGAAACACGACCATTGTGGGACAGGGTTGAGTACTCATTTAGACAAGATCTCCTGATATTCCAGGTATTACATTTTATGAAGGAACAAATACTGACCGTCTTCTGAGATTGTCGTATTTCTTCAGGGTCAACTTCTTGTGGGCAAAAAGGAACCAGCTGAATGGGAAATTTTGCTTGATTGAAATCTGCAAAGCATGACCCGTGTCCTTGCATCTGCAGTGACATAATTTTACTCTGGGATTTTGGAGCAGGCACACACAAGTAGATTGTAATATAGCAGGCATGTTTGATGTCCTGTATTAAATCCCAAACTATTAACTTAATTAATATTGTAGGCTCTTAACACCTTTCCCTACTCGCAAGCTACCTTGCTTAAGACTGGAAAATGATGCTGCTTCACCTTTCCTGGCCTTGTAGAGGCAGAAATGTATGTCATTTGGTCTGTATTAATTATTTCACTCTCAAGGTCCTGATCAGCCTATGACAAAGAGCTCCACGTGGGCTTCTAGCTCTGTGGTTAAGAAGCTCCCTCACTTAATGCCAGGGATGACTGCACTTTGCCAGCATGTATAGCTGTATACGTGTAGACAGACTAGACCAAACCTCACTTTCTTACTGTTGCAAGGGTATTTTAATGGGTAAATGAGTTTTTTTTCTCCCAGTGTGAAGATAGATAATATAATTGTGTACTATTTTTACAAGAGTAATGCTGGTCTCTGGCATAACCATCCTAGTTATGTGCAAGTGAGAGCGCAAACATTGATTTTCTTAGGGAGGTGCTGGTGGAGAAAAAGATGCAAAATGACTCTGACTGATTTGCTGTTTGTGTGGACAAAGGGGAGGATGAGATGGTTAAGCTGCCATCTGACATGAAAATTAAATTTAGTGTGAGAAGCACAGTGAAATATCAGGGAAGAAAAACTATATTGAATAGGTGATTCCTTAGCCTTTTTTTTTTTTTTTTTTTGATAAATCCAAAGTGTTTAGAAATTCAGCTTATTTGAAATATTTAGGGCCTGGGAGAAGTCTTTCCATTTTTTCAATAAGGTCTCCGCCTATTCCTCCACTGGGAGAGGAAAGGAGGGAACAGGAAATGTAGAATCTTAATTTGTCCTAGTGTTCAGGACTAAACAGCTGGATATCCTGAGGTCTTGCCTCAGCCCTGACACTACCTCCCTCACCACTTCTGGGCAAAAACTGAAGCAGCTCTTCTTTCCCAGATGATGTTGATAAGTCGTGTTAAACATTGCTCTTTTGTTTATAGTTTTGAAATGTATTGAGGATCTTGCTGTGATTAAAAAATTGCAAAGGAATATTTATGTTTTTCCTGGCTGTCCTACTGGGCAACAGGGAAAGAAGAAAAAATTTACCATACTCTTCTTTGGCTTCTCAAGGCTGGTAGAGGGGCATAACTGGGGTGTCCAGTTTCCTGCTGGACATTTTACCTCTTGTTAATTCCTTTGCTCCCGAGTGCATTTCATCATCATAAAGATCTTGTCACAGATTTTGCTTTGAGTGCTAAAAGCTTTGCTCCCCTTTGCCTTCCTCCATGATTTAAAAGCCACAGATGCTGATACATCTCGGAGACAGAATCTATTACACTTTTCCTGCCAAGCAGAGCTATGACACTTGCTTTATTTCCCTCCTTCTAACATTCAATTTGTTCTTTGTCGGTGCTCAGCTGGCCGCGTTGCTGAGCACCAGCAGGGTTTCCTCCACACAGTAGTTCCTATTAGCTTTCCCCTTCTTAATTTCATTATCGGTTTCTAATGGCTTTTTAATGTCTGGGCTGAATTTACAGTACCAAGGACTTTGTGCACCTTCTGCTTCTCCAGAAGTGTTTCAGGGAGGATGTGATTGACCATCCGCTGCTTTACTCATGCCATAGAGAAGAGCTGGTCTCCAGGGTTGGAAATGCATTTATTAGCCTTTCTTTTCTTTTTTTTTCCCGTGAATGTGGATGGTGGAGCATTCAGCTGTGCATCCTGAACTTCCTACCAGTTTGTAGCAATTGCTGATTTTCCTTCTTTCAGTCTTAAATGATTGAGCACTGGGTTGCATATATTTTGAGGAAGTCTTTATCTGCTTGTATCTATTCAGATGTGAGTAGCATCTACAAGCATTCCTTGCAGACACTTAGTCATTTGCCTTGGTTTCTCTTTATAGATAAAAAGATTCAGTAGCCACAAAACTCAGTTCCCACTTTTTCTTTTGCCTTTTTTCCCCTGTTTATTCCCCTGATAATTCTCTGGGCATCCTTTGGCCCGTATCCCAGCCATAGACTGGGACAAGTTGCTCCTTGGCCTGGGGATCCCACCACACCTCTCTGAACAAGGTCAATACATGCACTAGTATTTGAAAGTGCTACCAGTTTTTTACAGCTAATCTACCTGTTTTTTGATAGAAGCAGCCAGTGTCTTTATTTTCTGCTCTACCTCAGAGTCTTTGAGAGCCGCAGACCTGCCAAGAGGGTAGGTGGCTCCCAAAGCACCCCAGAGCTGCACAGGATTGACATTCATTGATTCATATGAGCAGATGCTGGTTTTATTAGTCACTAAATCTGTCAGTGGTGGAATTGAGGCACTCCACAATTTGAAGGTAATTAAAGACTGAGTGCTTTACAAAACCTTATGCAGCCTGTGGGGGCCCAGCAAGGTACTGAGCGTTGTGTGCAATTGCCAAAAGGATGCCAGTTATTGATGGGAAAATCAAGCTTTTTCCCTTCCCATGTTCTTCTAGACTTCATAGAGACCTGAAATGAGGCCTGAAAACATGGATGTGACAGCAGGAGATGGGATGAGTGCAGGGTCTGATGTTCAAGCTAAGGCATCTTCATGGCCAGGAGCAGCCCTGCATTCCATCCTCACTGAAGTTATCCATCTCATTTCTGCATTTTGCTCATCATTACCTTTCAATTACTTCTCCAGGAAGGTTAATTTGGATCTCAACATTGAGGAATACTCTGTGAAGTATAACCCAATCTCTCCTTTAAGTTTTGTTCCTTCTGATTTACTTTTTCTTGCTCTGATCCTCCCTGGGTTCCTTCTTCTCTATAATGTTGGCCTAACAAAGCGTGGCTCCAGAATAGTCTTGGGAGAAACATTTAATCTTTGTATTGCAGAGGGATCTAGACAGACTGGATCGGTTGGCCAAGGCCAGTTGTATGACATTGAACAAGGCCAGGTGCTGGGTCCTGTATTTGGGCCACAACAATCCCGTACAATGCTGAAGGCTGGAAAGCTTCCTGGCAAAAAAAAGACCTGGGGGTGCTGGTCAACAGTGGCTGAAGACAAGCCAGCAGTGTGTTCAGGTAGCCAAGCATCCTGGCTTGTATCAGAAATTGTGTAGGCAGCAGGAGTAGGGAAGTGATTGTGCCCCTGTACTCAGTGCATTTTGAATCCTGTGTTCAGTTTTTGGCCTCTCACTACAAGAAAGACATTGACGTGCTGGGGGATCTCCAAAGAATGGCAACAAAGCTGGTGAAGGGTCTGGAGCACAAGTGTTATGAGAAGTGGCTGAAGGAACTTGGACTATTTAACCTGGAGAGGAGGAGCCTCAAATGAGACCTTATTAATCTCTACAGTTACCTGAAAGGAGGTGCTGGTTTCTTCTTCTGAGTAACAAGTGGTAGGATGAGAGGAAATGGATTCAAGTTGTTCAGGGAAGGTTTAGGTTGGATATTAGGAAAAAAAATTCTTTACTGAAAGATTGGTGAAGCATTGGAACAGACTGCCCAGGGACGTTGTGGAGTCACCATCCCTGGAGACGTTCAAAAAAACGTGTAGACTTGGCACTTGACTCCACATTGTAGGCACGTGGAGTTGGACTGATGATTGGACTGAATGACCTTAGTGATCTTTTCCAACCTTACTGATTCTATGATTCTATGATTCTATTATGCCTGCTGTCCTTAGCCTGAATTAGCCTTGTGCGCTGCAGAAAGTGAGAGTGAATGTCCCATTGCAAGATGAATAAATCTAATTGATAGTTGTATGGGCATGACACAGGGATGTTTTCCATCTTAATGGAAAAGAGAAATCTTTGAATTTTTAAAAAAGACACAAAGACAGCAAGAGCTCTTGCTCTTAGACTCCTAACATGGTGTGCAATATACCATTGCAGTACCTCATCTCTTGCCTGTATCATCTTTTGTCTTACATAAAGTGAGATTAATGGCAAAACCATAATTCCTTAGGCATGAAATCTTGTGAGCCTGTATTTTATAGGGTTAAACCGAACAAACAAATAAAAACCCCAACCAGAGCTGTTTGCTTTCTGGGAACCTTTTTGCTTTTGCTTTACAGCTCCAGCTGGGAAATTTGGGTATAGTTTTGAAAGGAGAAAAGTAATTTCTTCAAAAGGACCAACTGCCATAAAGTGGGAAATAAGAAAATGAAAACTGTTGATATTTATGTGAACAGCAGTGACCAAAGCTAACAGAAGAGGATCAGTATTCATTCCCTGGAAAACAAGGATTATATCTGCCTCTATCATCTCTTTTCTGCTGAGCTTCTGATGCATTTATTCATTGTTTTATATTCTCAGCAAAGACTTACACTGACAAGTTGTTTTGTCCCACTGCAGAGGGACAGGCAGTGAAAACAGAAGAGGATGGGTTGTGCTGTATTTTGGAAAGGCAAATACAGAAAAGATTTTGCTGATGCTTAAAGTGTGCCGAGGTTTGTTAAAACAAATTCTGGGAATGTAATAAGTGTGATTAGTTCCATCAGGTATTTCCTGGACCATAGAGTGGATTTAGCTGAAACCCTTTGGAGAGAATTACTGTTTTTTTTTCCCAGTCTAACTGATACCAATGTGCTGAAAATAAGTCTTCCTTCTTATCAAGGATAGCTTTAGTAAAGAGAGCTTTGGGATGAATTTCCTCTTCTATCGCCTGCAGTGCTGCTCCATAGCAAGAGGAGAGGGAAGGAGGAGTGTATTTTTTAAACACTCTTTATTTTGGTTATAAATATTCTCAGCAGTATTTGTTAACTCTTAAGAAAATCACGTGTGTTAAGCACTCAGCCAAAGCAAAGCACTATGCTAAAAATGCTTCTCTTCCCCTGGGGAGAAGGAAGCAGAGGTGTAAGTGGCTTTACGAGAATCGATATCAAGTCACTTTGTGCACTTTACTGGAGGGTTGCTCTAAGAAACTGCAGAGTGAACAGCTCTGGGCTCTCATTTTCATATGTCTTCAGCTATAGGAGAGGATAATTTGAAATGTTTTCCTAAGAGGGCACGAAACCCTGTAAAGCACCAGATCAAATGCCTGTTTAGAACGGTTGCATTTATCTCAGGATCATAGAATCATACAATGGTCTGGGTTGGAAGAGACCTCAAAGATCATCTAGTTCCAGCTCCCCTACCATAGATAGGGACACCTTCCACTGGATTAGGTTTCTCCAATCCTCATTCAACCTGGCCTTGAACACCTCAGGGATGAGACATCCACAACTTCTCTGGGCAACCTGGGCCAGTGCCTCACCCTCACAGTCAAATATTTCTACCTAATATCTCATCTAAATCTCCCCTCTTTCAGCTTAAAACACTACCTCTTGTCCTATCCCTGATAAAGAGCCCCTTTCCAGCTTTCCTGTAGGCCCCTGTTAAGTAGCTGAAAGCTGCTATAAGGTTTCTCTGGAAACTTTTCCTGGTTGAAGAATCCCAAGTATCACAGTATCACAAGGTTGGAAAGGACCTCTGAGATCATCAAGTCCAACCTATAACCCTACACTAACACCAACACTAACACCAACCCATCATCTAAACCATGGCACTCAGTGCCTCATCCAGTCTCCCCTTAAACACCTCCAGGGTCGGCGACTCCAACCCCTACCTGGGCAGCCCATTCCAATGACCAATCACCCTTTCAGTGAAGAACTTTTTCCTCACATCAAGCCTAAACTTTCCCTGACGAAGCTTAGGTCCATGCCCTCTAGTTCTGCCACTGGCCACCTGAGAGAAGAGACCAATCCCTACCTGACTACAACCTCCTTTTAGGTAGTTGTAGAGAGCAATGAGGTCTCCCCTGACCCTCCTCTTCTCTAGACTAAACAGCCCCAACTCCCTCAGTCGCTCCTCATAGGGCTTGTGCTCCAGCCCCTTCACCATCTTTGTTGCCCTAAAGTCTCTCAGCCTGTCCTTATAGAGGAAGTGCTCCAACACATTTAGATTAGTGCTGCTCCTAAGCTAATATGGGCAGGGTTGTTTAGCTTGAACACGCTGTCTTAATGTGGCTACGAACCTTCAATCTGCATCTGGCAGGTTTGTGTCTCTTCTGTAGAGACAGTACCAACACCCACATTTTCAATAATTATGATAATTGGATTGTTCGGAGCAGTGAGACATTCAGCTGGGTTTGAAAATAGTGAAAAAAGGATACAATTACCATGCATCATAAGGAAAGAAAAGGAGGGAGATAAGAAAAGTGGCACCAGCTCAGTACAGGTGCTCCCTTGCAGTTTACATCAGTGCTCCCAACTATACCAATAAAATTGTCCTTGGCTGTGAAGCTTCAAGAGGAGTCACTGAAATTGTTTGTTCCTGTTCCCTGTCCTTTAGCAATGCTATAAATGGCTAGACACTATCACAGCAACCTGCAAAAAATCTGAGAGATCCAAAGAAAAACTGAATTTTTGCGGGCTTAATTTGTTTCCAGCAGTGGGAGAGAAAAAAATTGCAATTTGTGCACGTTCAAGAGACTTTGAAAGAAAAATATGTAATACACATGTTTCGATATATCAGATATTAGGCTTTGTTCCTTGCTTAGAGGGGACTAGTAGGATTTAAATGGGTTCAAAACAGAAAGTCACTCATTTCTTCAAAACTCTGGTTTTCAGGAGAAGTTGTTATATGTCCCCCTTTCAAGGACACCAGCTTGGAGTGCGTATAATTTCCATTTTGACAAAACAGCTTTCACAGACTGGATAGAGAAAGATAGGCCCGGCTGCCTAAAAGGAATGTGTACCATATTATTGAATGTCTGCCTTTAATCCCATCTATTTGTGTTGGGGCTCCAGTCTTGCTTCACACGTGAGTAAGTTTGTTATTCTTGGAGGAATGGTTAATAGACATATGTCTGCGGGATCAGGCCCCCCTGAAAAAGCAGATTTAATTATACGCATGGCAAGTTCATGTACTTGCTTGAACAAAGAAACATCCAGTGTAAGCTCTTCTGGGGAGGAAGTATTTAATCATGCGTGTTTTGTGCAGCGCTCAGTATGATGGAATGTCAGGGAGCAATTCATTCCCAGCACTGGTGTAAAAATGGTGATTAATAAAATTATAACCATTTATACTTCTAATACTAGGTTTTAACCACTGTGGTTGTGTCTTTCCTTGATTCGGGAGATAGCACAATTATTTTCATATATGTGAAGCTCGGATAATATGATAGCTCAAATGCTTACTCTCTAGTTGCTGATTTAATTATATGAAATGTCAAGTTAGTTTAAGAAATACTTGGGGAAACCCCTAGCCTTGTCAACCAGGAATAAGCCGACTTCTGCCTTACTATTAAAAAAAACCACACCAGAAAGCAAGACATGCACAATGTCTGTGTGCTATGTGAGGCATGTTGAGTATTATAGCAAAATTGGAACAATAGATATGATTTCCATTTATAGAAAATCGTAGATGCCCCATCCCTGGAGGTGTTGAAGGCCAGGTTGGATGAGGCTTTGAGCAACCTGACCCAGTGAAAGGTGTCCCTGCCCGTAGCAGAGGGGTTGGAGCTGGATCATCTTTAAGGTCCCCTCTGACCCAAACCATTCTGTTATTGATTCTATGATTCTATGATATTTTGAAAGGAGAGTAAAACAGCTTTGTGTTGCTGACAGTGTGTCTTATAGGTGCCTTTTTATTGCTGATGAGTTTCAAACATGGTGAACAAAGGTAGGATTTGGGACTCTGTTTGGAAGGAAATAGTATTCACTAGCTGATTAGTTAACATCTCAGCAAAACAAATCCTCATACACATGTGGTCCTACCTCAAGAAAATGAACTTCTGATCTAGAAGAAAGACTCTGGTGAATAAAAGGAATGGATATGTTCTTTGCTTAAATCAAATAATGCGGAGTTTTTTTTCCCATTGCGCTTTGAATGCTTTGAAGCGCAGGAAGGCCACATCAGTTTAACAAGTTGCTATTTATTAGCGGTACCATGGTTTGTCTGCTGAACTTGATGCAAATATGAGATAAAACACAGTCGCCTAAATCTTTCCCATGGAAGTAAGCAAGTCTAATTTATCTTGGTTTGCTGTTTGCTAGGAGTACCTATGCTGTTGCTTATTTCAGCTCAGTGGTATAATAGGGTTGTGTGTTGATGTTGTGGTCCTAAATACTGACAGTGATTGCTCTCCTTTATCATGAAGAACTCAGTTAAAAACTGCTATTCTGAAAATATCCCCACTGAATGTGATTTTTTAAGGGTGATTATTAAATTTCAGTTGTCCTTTATGGTTGAACATAGCCTTGTGCAAGATATGGATGATGCCTGGGTCTGGGTCATATCCTTCTGCGATTCCATCAGCCTCCAGTTTACTTTGATGTAAACTACTTCTGAGATGCAAAATATTTGGAAATCCCTTCTGAATGCAAGGCTGAATTTAGTAACATCATTGTGGTATTATTGGATAAACAAGCACTTTATTCACCAGTATCATAAGAGTGTTTGAAGAAATAATTGCTTACTATTTTGGGGTACAGCTTAAGTAGAAAAATATTAAGACGAAGTGAGGAGTTTTGTCACTGTTTAAGAAACACCTTCCTAGACTTGGAAGATAAGTGTCTTGTTAAGAAGAACAGACAATAGCTTCTTTTACTAATTAAGGACAACGACTGCCTGAATTTTAAGAAAGCTGTCCAGATAAATGAAAGACTTTTAAATAGGCATTAACAGTAATTTTTTTGCTCATTGAATAACAGTTTTGCCACCTCTTTAGTTTCTTGCAAGATCAATGATCTGTGGATAGGGGCTAAATACAAGGAACAGTTGTAACATCATTAACAGTGGAATTCTGCATATGTTCTGATATGAGATAAAAGTAGTTACAAGGCTCTTCATTGTGCATTGATATTCTCTGCATGGTATTGAAGATACTAAGACCAACTCCAAATGGATATTTTAGACTAGCCGAAGCTCTGGAAAAAATGTCTGTTGTCAGTAATAAGAAAAGAAATCTATTTCTTACAAAAAGCCAGTGGTACAATTGCTGCTCCTCTGAAGGCACAGATTTATTTTGGGGAGCTGAGGAGCCCTGGTTTCTTTTTCTCAGATCTTTGGTAGCCATCATTTTAGCAAGTTCTGAAAATGTTGTAATACAAAGGATCAACAGTGTCTTCTAGTTTAAAATATAGGGTTGTTTGACATATTAGTGAAATTCTGATGAGTTGTTTAAGGTTGTTTAGTAAGAATGAATTTGTGTTCCTGGACTTCTAAATGAGTTTGAGTTGGAATTTCAGTTTCATAAATGTGGGTTAATTTGACCCATTTATGAGAAAGTAACCTATTTGTAGAAGCTGTGCTTCTACATGTCTCGGCCTTGCTTTTGTGAGCAGAAAGCTTTCCCTGCAGAGGTGGTGCCTTTTGCAGGTCTGGTCTCACAGGTGGGAGAAGATGCCAAGAGCCATCAAGTGGTGCAAGAATCACCGTGGTTGTTGTTAAGAAATGCTGTAGGCCATCTATGCGGTTGTGTGTCTGCGTATGATAGCTGTTCTCCTTGGCCTTACAGTTTTTTAATCATAAACATGCAGCTGTCTTTGGTTGTTGTCTCCTTTAATATAAGTAAGGTGTTGAGAGTCAATTCCCAAAACTAACATTACAGAACATTTTTGTGTGTATATAATTATATAATATGGGTTTTTTTTTCTTTGTTTGTCATGTATTTGTTTAGGGTGCAATTATACGAACACTGTATTACAGCTCATGTTACTAGTCCTGCAGGTCCTCATGGGACTTCTGACTGATCGCTTTGCTGGTCTGTGGGCTGAGTCATCTTCCCAGGCTTTGCTTATGACCAGCATTGTGGAAGTGAGCCTATTTATACAAGCAGCTTCAGAGAGATAAAAACAATGGAAGAACTCTACAGTGGATGAAAAAAAAGAGGGGGGGGGAAGTCATTTTTGTCAAGTCTTAAGTGATGTGAAATCCTGTAAAAAAACCCAAAGTATGACTTTATACCTGGGTTGTAGATAGATAGTTATTTCATAGGTAGTCAAATGACGAGTGGGTGCTAGTGTTGGGTCATATGTTGGGCTAGATGATCTCAGAGGTCTTTTCCAACCTTGTGATACTGTTATACTGTGATACGAGTTGAATCAAGAAAGCACAGAAATACACCTAGAACATCTATTATGGCCTTGCTCTCAGACTTCTTCCACTCCTTTTGTCATGAGGCCTTTTTTTATGGTAACTGAGAACCTCATTAATAACTTTGGATATTTCAAGCCAAATTTGGGGACTTGGGTGTGTCAAACATCTCTGCTCCTACAGCTATGGAGAATTGCAAGTTTGCTTTTGTTCTGGCAGTTGGAGAATTCATGGCAAGAGAAGTGGAAGACTGAAAACTTTTGCTGCTGCTCAGGCTACTAGTCAAAGTATGAATCTTCAGCAAACATGCTGAACTTTTTCATGCTTACATGAGGTCTGTAGCTAAACACATCATATGCACACACACTGATAAAGATGAGGTGGAGATTCTGTCTGCCTCGGTGACTGTAAGCATTTAATTAATTGATTTAAAATGCTTTTGATAG
The DNA here is from genome assembly GCA_033556795.1 of Tapera naevia. Taxonomy (NCBI): domain Eukaryota; kingdom Metazoa; phylum Chordata; class Aves; order Cuculiformes; family Neomorphidae; genus Tapera; species Tapera naevia. Next base: position 1,811,159 of record JAUMJJ010000063.1, read on the forward strand.
AGAGAAATAAACCTCTCAATGCTATTGTGTTACTTCTCTTGTGGCAGCACAATGTGCAACTTCTATTTTTTTTCAGGTATTGAAGTATTTATTTCAATATTTCTTCTTTACACCCAGTGTATTATCAGAAAAGGTCACCTTCATGTGTCAAGTGAAAACCTCTCTTAAGACCTAGTTAAGAAGAATTTAGTCTGCATTTATCTGAGGAATTCAGCAAGGATGAGTTGGCTGCAGCACATCTCTTTCAGCAGGCAGGGGCAGCAGCTTTGGTCCTGCCAGGCTGTCCATCCTTAAGATGGAAATTTGAGGTTCCACAGCACTTTCCATTCCATTAAGCACAATCCGTAAAGGTATTGAAGTAGAGATCAGCTGTGGTGGGTTGATCCTGGCTGGATGCCAGATTCCCACCAAAGCTGTTTTATCATTCTCCATCCTCAGCTGGACAGGAGAGAGAAAATGTAATGAATGGCTCATGGATCGTGATAAGGGCAGGGTGATCACTCAGCTATTAACGTCACAGGCAAAACAGACCCAGTTTGGGGAAAATTACTTTATTACCCATCAAATCAAATGAGAAATAAACCCCCTAAATATTAAAAACACCTTCCCCTCACCCCTTCCTTCTCCCTGGGCTTAATTTTACTCCTGATTTTCTCTACCTCCTGCCAGCGAGTGATGCAGGAGGATGGGGAATGGGAGTTGCAGTCAGTTCATAACACATTCTCTGCTGCTCCTTCTCCTCAGAGGGAGGACTCCTCACATTCTTCACCTGCCCCAGCCACAGAAATCCAATACACCAACAAAAGATGCATCAGTCATAATTCACTCGTTAATTTTCCACCTTTAAGCCGAAGGTCCCACTGGAAAATAGCAACCAGGCAAGGATGGTATAGGAGAGATTTGTGGTCTAATGTATGAACAAATGGACATTGTTATTTGACTTAAGCAGGAGCAGTGTTTTTCCAACAGTGAAAGGTCTTTGCTGGGAAGATCCCTGTCTACCTGGGAATACTGTTAATGATTTACCAGCCACGGTTTGCATGAACCAGAAACAGTCTCATCTCCACAGAGCTCAGTTGTTTTACCGGGAACCTATGCTCTGATTTCTTTTTCAATACTTCTGACAAATTGTGTGGTGCGATGGATGCTCAATTCTGTCCTGTGCAAAAAATAACAGTCCCCTGAAAAAGTTCAAGCAGTGTCATCTGTTACAAAATTCTAATGTCCCTTTTAGTGGAGAAGGGGATATATTTCATGTTTACCTCTGCAAACCTATACATTGATAACCCAGTTTTACTTTGTGCCTTAATAAAATAAGGAATATCTGGGAGATATACAGCAGACAGAAGTTAGATATTGCTGGTCTGCATTTGGGGAGCCTGGGGAGAGCCAGTGTGGCATGATGATATGGTCAGTCAGGGGGAGGACTCCATACAATAGCAGGAATAGCACTGCATGCCAGAAAACCAGCTCCAAATAGTGCCATGATGCAGAGACTGTTTTTTTTTCCCGTTGCTTTCAGGTTTTCTCTGCCATCTACTCAATGTCCTTCAAAAACTGGCTGCCAGAAGCTGACTAATGCAATGGTGTTTATCCTTCAATATGGAATAATGAAAAGTAGCTTTGATTAATTGAATCTGGAAGTTAAGTTTTCTTTGTAGAACTGAGTGGACTCAGTCTTCCTCAAAGATCTTCTCATTTTCTCCATATCATGTTCACATGTTGGATTTAGTAAATAGGTAACTGTGGTGTTCGGAGTCCTGCTGCACAGGCTGATGTTTTGCCCATGGTGGGGTACACCCCAACCCTCTGTGCAGTAGGAGAGATAAAGATGGGCTGCTCATTGAGTTTGTGTGGCAGGCAATGGTGGAAACACTGCATGGAGAGGGAAGGAACTGCCATCCTGCATAAGTCCTGGGATCCAAATAGTTTGGAAAGACTTTTCTACGAGGGTGACTGAGCATTGGCACAGGCTGCCCAAAGAGGTTGTGCAGTCTCCGTCCTTGGAGTTACTCAAAAGTTGTCTGAATGTGGTCCTAGGCAACCTGCTTGAGCAGGGAGGTTGGACCAGATGACCTCCAGAAGTCCTTTCTAACCTCAACCATTCTGTGCATCTCTGATTCTGCTCTTTTGATATTGCTCTTGTGATATCTGTGGTGTCTTGTCAGAAAGTACGAAAAGTTGGCTGTATGCCCTGTGGAGAGATGCTTTGCTGATGAATGGTGGCCAGGCATCAAATTACATTTGTGTTACCAGTTTTTTATCTGCTCCCTCTTACACTCTGCGAGGGTTCTCTCTTGTCCAGGAAACCACTGCAAACTGAAAATAAGTATAAAATTGAGTTTCCCAATGCCATTCAATAAACCAATGGCTGAGCAGGAGCTGGTGCGGGGGTGCTCAGCTCTACCTTTTCATCATAATAGGGCAGTCTCCACTACTTCATGCTTTGTATATTCTCTTCAGTGGCATGATAACAGCTTTGTCTTTCCACCTGGTTATGTCTCCTGAATGCCTCTCCCTGAAGAGCTGAAATACATCTGTAGATCAAGTGTAATCTTGCCATTCTACATAATACCATGCTCCTTCTGGGAGAGCAGGTTGATCCTAACTAAGGGTAGCATGCATTTTCAGCCCAGTTTCTGTTTCACTAAGTGTTTCAGACTCTCTGCTGAGCCTATATGGGATCTGGGCGTTGCAGGAGTTAGGTTGCCTACAGTTACTGTAGAATGTATGTCTTCAAGTAGAGTTAATGAAGCTGTGATCTGCCCCTGTGAGAATAAATAACAATAATTTTCTCATGGTTAGTGCCTTCATCCAAACATCTCAGCCACTCTACAAACATTAATGAATCTAACCTTCATGCCACCCCAGAGCAATAGTCAGTATTTATCATCACTGGTTTATGGATGCAGTATCCGACTCACAGGGAAGTGAATCAATTTTCCTGAGGTACTATCAGGCAGGAATAATTTATGAGATTTTTTTGACTTATAGGTCTGTAGACTAATACCTTTTCCTTCTTGCTTTGTATGAAATCAGAAGGGGATTTACCAGTTCTAGATAACAAAATGTCTTTTTTTAAGTTTTGGCTGGGAAAGAAAGAGGTGCCTATGAAACCTTTCAGAGAGGATGCATTTGAAATACCAAGAGGGCCATGGCAGACCTTTAAGCAATAGCTTGTAAGGAGTTAAAGTCAATTGTAGTGCTCAGCGCGTGAAGCACAATATGGGGTTTTTTTGAATAACACCACAATAAAAATGTTAAGACCAATTAATAAAGGCCCTCAAGCAAACTTAGGCTTCTGTGGAGAGATCAGTGTCATTCTCCATTCTGTAGTGATGATAAATCACCACTGGGATGTGTTACACTGGAATAACCTTTAAGAAATGAAGAACAAACTTTGCTGCTTGAATAGCATTAAAACAAGAGTAGGCAATGAGAGTAGGTTGCTGGAGAGACGTATCTGTGCTGCCTTCTTCCTTGGGAAGGGACTAGCTGACCTGGAGAGTCTGGTTCGTGTTCTTTTATGATTCGTTAAATAAGTTGCTCAGTTGGGATTTGCACTGTTAACCTATTGGCTCAGAAAGGTGCTGGATCATCTTCCTTCAGGCTCACCTTACAAGCATTTGGAGAGCAGTATGGCAGTAGTAGCAGAAGTCTCACAAAAGCTACAAAGAGCCCTTCATATTGCAAACCTTTTTCTTTCATTTTTTACTCCATTACCTTTTTTTTCCTCCTCTGAAGAGCTGCTAAAGATTTTGAGCTATAAGATTTGTGACTATGGATTTGACTAACAAAGTGATTCTCTACACATTTTTTTAGGAACACCTTCATCTCTGTTCTGAATTTTGGCTGTGTGAAGGTAGCAGGTGCCATGTTCAGAACACCAAGAAGGAAAGGAGTCTCAGTCAGCCCCAAATACGTCATTGAACACCTTGTTGTAGTTTATTACAGATCCTGAAAGTCTTCTTGTCTTTGAGGGGAGACAACATCGTGTAGTACTCCACTTTTTCTCAAAAAGTCCCCGAGGTGCAAGAGATAAGTAACTGAGAAGGTACTCATGCAGTAGCATGTGTGCCTTCCACCTTCTAACCCTTTCTAGACATCTGCTCTTTACCACTTCTATAGACCTTTGATCTTCTCAACATGCCTCTTATTATTTTGTAGATCAGTTGGGTCAGTTCTTGGCCACCCATCCTCAAAGGCAACCAGTTGTGTTGAGAGCCTTACTGATGTGGATATACAACCCATGCCCACTTGATGCAGTATCTTGTGCACAGCGCTGTCTTCAAGGGGGTGCAGCAGCAGGAGGAAAATGTGCTGGTAGGGAAGGTCTGAGTCAGCCTATCCACTTGCTCTTTGACCATTAGAAAAGGCAGAGTAAACCCAGTTTTTCTCTGTAAGAGGATGGAGAGGAGAATACTTAATTAGCAAGACAGTATACCCGGGAGGTCACTGCAGTAAAGTGTTAATTGACCAAACCTTCCAAAAATCGTGCATATTTAGTTAAATGTTTAGTACTCTGTGCTTTTGCACTAGTTAGCAACAGTGTGTTGTACTGACAGGAATAAAACCTTTTAGCGTGATTTTTCTAGAAAGCCAGGTGGAGAGATGATAGTCTTGTATACAAGAACAACTTGTTACCATGCATGTGTGTCTCCACAGTGAGGAGGTGCTAGGCAACACCTGCATTTATGCCCTGGTATTGGTTTTGGCAGCAGAGATTTGGTCAGGAAAAAAGTAGGAATATTCTGCATAGGTAGTTTTGTTGCTACCTGCTTAGGGTAGATTACTTTCCCTCTTGGCATGCCTACTTTGATGTCGCACAGAACTCCAACCAAGCTTGAAGAGTTAATACTTGAATGGGACAGGATGGAGAGGAAGCCTTTTCTAAGATGTAGAATTGCCAAATATAGGTCAGAAGGTCTAAATTTTAGGTTTGCTCCTTGGCAGATTCCAACATGGTAGAGACATCACCTCCTTTTGTTTATTGTTGTCATTTTTACAAAAGTACTCTTCTTTTCCTATCAAAGATGCCATGGATGGGAAAGGACAAAGTGGTTCAGGCTGCTCAGAAGAGGAAGATTAGCTTTGCAGAATGCTGATTATTTTATTATTTAGCCAGGCAAGCATTGTCATTTTGAAGGTGGAGGCAGAGAGAGAGGAGAGAGATGTTATCAAGAAAAGTGATTGTTTTTTTTTCTTTTATCCTTTCCTCTGTCAGAATAATATAAATGCCTTTTCTTGAAGAATATATATATTTCTTGATTTCTAGATGATAAACTTGAAGTTTAATTAGATTCAGTGGTGCAGTATTACTTCTCATCTACTGATCACTTTAATTAAATTATTGCAAGGATTGGAAAGTATTAATCTCGTGGTTGGAGAACTGAGCAAGCATTGGGAAGTTTTGCACAGTGATTCTTACTTTGAAACAAATTCTGCTTAACTTTACATAGCTCCATGATTCTGTTTTCCTTCCTACTTGTGCTAATAATCTGTTTTCCTGGGATATCAAGAATATAATACCTAGAAATGCGTGAAACATGTAAGACATTATGGAAATTATGTTCTACATTGATCAAAATGACACAGACATTAAAAACTCAACAATTTCATTAACAGCATACTTTGGATTTTCATAAGAAATCTGGCTGTTTTAGCAAAGATTTAATAGCAGGTGCTTTTAATGTGCTCTCATTCTGGGGCATCTCAGGAAAATGTTTGCAATAAAAAGTAATATGCTATAAAACATGTTTTACGTGTATCTGGGTGTATACATAACCACATGTCATGCATATAACTACTGTAAGATGAGACATTATCACTAATATTCTAACATAAACAAATGAACAGAGGAATTTAGATATTTTCTTTAATTTACCACCATGGTTGAAATGTGTAAAATAAAGTGTAGGGTTGGGTTTATGCAGTTCTTTGTTTCTTTTTTAAAGCAGTGGGGATAAACAGGTCCTTAATTCATAGTGGCAAAGTTTTAGTCTAGATGGATAAACCTGGTTACAATGAATCCTGATACAAGAGCCCTATGTCCTATGTATTGTCCTATGGCAATATCTGCAGGCGCTTTCAGTTTTATCAGAATATAGACCCTGAGAGATTGTACAATGCCTGGTTGTATTCTTACTAAAAGAATTTTTCACTCTTTTCTGTTCTGCTTTTCATAGCTTCTTAGTACTGTTTATTGTACAGGGCAGATATCTTGCAAGCCATTAAGACAACTGCATATAATGTGTAATTCTATTGTATACAATGCAGTGAAATACAAAATGATGCACATCTGTGTTTTGGTTGCGTTGCTGTCTTGGTGTGTAGTCTGCTGAACTCAAACTCCTGTGGTTTCATCTGTTTCTTCCTTACTCTTATGGGCCACTCTGTGTTATGGTAGAGGGAGAGTTTGTCCATCCCAAAGGAGACTGAAACTTGCCAAAAAACGAAGGGCTTCGCATGTCTCAAGGAAAGGGAGATCCATCTGTAAACCAGATGATGAGTTATTTTATATCTTTTGATGTTGGGTGCCCCAGCAAATAAAATTATTAGTATTGATTTGGACTACAAACATCTACAATGTTTGTTCCTTCACTGCCCTTTGCCATTGCTCGCTGTCAGTGGCAAGCTGCACAGGCATCCTTTCCAGTGTCTTCTTACCAATGGGCAGCGTGGTTGGAATGACAAGCTGTGAGACAGTCAGCATGAGGAATTTTTCATCTCTGCTGCAGCTTTAAATAGCTTACTCTCTTGAACTGATTGCCTAATAGTGAATCTCCTACATGGACTTGCCTCCCAGGTTATGTTCATATGGACATGATGGGCAAACATTCTTGGCACAGCAACATCTTTCCAACAAGGTGGCTGGTTGTTGCTACAGACAATAACTGAGCCACATGAATAAGGAGCTGAATTTGTCTGTGAACGAGGCTGTCTAATCTAGGAAAAACGTAAATAGGATCTTTACATAATACTCATTTTGGCACATAAAAGGCCATTTCCCTCAACACATGGCAGACAGACAGTGGCCTTTCCTCTGTCACTACCCTGAGGTCTCCCTGGCAGGACTGGGAGCCTGCATCTCAGACAGATTGATTGGTCTGTCCTGTTGTCAAATCAAGCTTGAGTCAAAGTTGCTTTATTGACTTAACTGTAATGCAAGTATTGCCAAATCTAATACATGAGAATTAAATGGCAATTATCCATTTATTTGAGCTGGCTTCTTCCTCCCTCTGTGTTTCAGCTCTCTTTCAGCTTTCAGGCTGCATTCCTAATTGAATACTGCTCAGTGTGGCCCTGCCAGCTCTGACTGGGTGGAAAGATGGGGAAAGTCTTTGACCCCCAGTGCTAAGCAAAAGGATGCCCATATCAAGCTGAAGGCACATTCGCTTGGAGGACTTCAAGACCCTTTACCATATTTCTGCTCACATCCATGATGTGGATCTCCCAGCTCAGGAGGATTTGCCTTGTACGTGCGTGGTGCTGCTCTCTGCTGCTCAGCTGTGTATTCTGTCTTCTTTCTGAGGTGGGCTGGTTTCTTCAGAAAAATTGCCCTCTATGAGATGGGTGAAGAGGAATTGCAATGGGATGATAGCTGGCAAGGGACAGGAAATCTTTGCAGGCTTTTTTTGATGATCTTATTAATTTTCTCTAAACAGACCAATGTCTGGTACAGATATTTGTGTCCTGGAACCTGGGCTGTACCACATCACTGTACATTAGGTTGTCCAGTCTTGACATAGGTAGCATCTGACTTAGGTTCAGGTGCCAGCCAGGGGTTAGAGAGTTTTTCTGGCTCACCGTATGTCTGTGAGCTCATCAGCTGCTGGGAGTTGTTTTCCAGCAATACCAAAATGCACCCAAGGTGAGATTGTGGCTCCTTAATGCGTACAGCAAACATAGTTATTATTTGGTATTGCTTTATTTTAATAAGGTGTTTTCCAGGTGGTGCCTCACCAGCTTATACTCATTATGACTGAAAATGATTTATTCTGTTGCTGCTGTTTGAGTTTTTCACTGTTTATAATAGAGGTACAGGATGTTTTGGTAATAGTATGCTGTACAGATTCCACATGAGTCCCTGTCCTAAGCCTTAACATCAACGCAAGAAGAAGAGAGCTTTGACATAGCTGTAAAAATCGATGCTGTAATGTGTAATAAGATGTCAAGGCAAGAGCATCCCTTGGCGTCTTCTGGAGCATCTTCAATACAGATGCGACATCTGAAGAGCTTGATTTAGAGACTGCTAGGGTAATCTGGTCCCCTGCTGATGTGATGCTATGGGCTGCTGGTGGCACTGGGTCCAGGAATATCATTTCTGTGGGAAGAGAGATTTTTTTAGTGATTTCTCACATCGTTGTGTAGTGGGGGAGTACACAAAACTTTGTGACAATTAGAAATGGCATGACAGGAGCTCTACATTGAAAAAAGAAATAAGATTGTGCCTTTCCTCATGTCATGTCTTATAGTACAACACTAAATATCCGTGCTTTAATTATTGTGTGCAAAATACTGCCCTGTAGCAGTCAGATGAATCTTGCTTATGGACACTGAGCTTGAGCATTAAGCAGTCAATTCCTCTGTGAGGCCAGAACAACTGTAATAGAGCTCTGATTGAATTAACGAGGTTAAAAACGTGTCTGAGGGCAAGGTATTCAGATTCCAGTGCATGGGAAGACTATGTTTTTAAAACAAACCAGAAAACTATTTGAGAAATGTAAGCCTACAGCTTTTTTATGGAAGCACAAATATTTTAACTTACCTTGTCATTGAAGCTCTTTTTTTTTTTTTTTTTTTTAAATATGTTTATGAGACAGTGGCATGGAAGTCCCCAGACATAATCCCAGCTCATTTAAACAGAGGTTGCTTTTAATGAGCCGGCAATGTGCACTTGCAGCACAGAAAGCCAACTGTATCCTGGGCTGCATCAAAAGAAGTGTGACCAGCAGGTTGAGGGAAGTGATTCTTCCCCTCTATTCTGCTGTCATGAGATCTCATCTAGAGTCCTACATTCAATTTTGGAGTCCTCACGACAGGAAGGACATGGATCTGTTGAGGTGAGTCCAGAGGAGAGCCAGAAAGATGATAAAGAGGACTGGAGCACCTCCCATACAAGGACAGGCTGAGAGAGATAGGCTTGTTCAGCCTAGAGAAGAGAAGGCTCTGGGAGGCATTCTTGCAGCCTTCCAGTACTTAAAGGGGACCTAGAGGAAAGCTGGCGAGGGTCTCTTTATCAGGTATTGATAGGACAAGGGGTAATTGTTTTAAATTGAATGAGGAGAGATTTAGATTAGATATTGAGAAAAAAAAAATACTGCGAGGCTGGTGAGGCACTGGCACAGATTGCCCAGAGCAGTCATGGATGGCCCATCCCTAGAGATATTCAAGACCACATTGGGTGAGGCTTTGAGCAATCTGATCGAGTGGAAGGTGTTCCTGTCCATGGTACAGGTACTGGAACTGAATGGTGTTTAAGATCTATTGCAATCCAAACCATTCTATGATTCCTGCTGGAAGATTCCCCTTTTTAAAGTATTGTTTTCCACCTATTCAGCCAGTTTATAGGAAGAAAAATTTACTGGGAGTTTTCAAGTTCTGTTATTTAGCCATGTTCTTGGCTATGTCTAGTCTTGGAATTAACAGTGGCATTATATTTTTTTCTGGCATGTCTTCCAGCTCTCACAATCATGGATTTTAAAGCTAGAAGGGATCATGAGATTATTTTGTCAGTCTTTTTGGATCGCCTGTTTGCTAAGAACTTATTGCAGTATTATTTGCTGCACATTCAGATCCTTGTATCAGGAAGTTGTCTGGACTTATCTTGCAGGATGGGTGGGAGGTGTCCTGTGCCATTTTCTTCTGGGGCAACTAGGACCCAAAGCAGTTACCCCAACAGTCTTGCAGGTGGGATCACAGGGATTTTTCCACCTCCAGCTTCAATACAAACAGTAGATGGGATTCACGAAAGTGAGGAAAGAGCTTCAGATATTTCAGGTTGTATAGTGCCAAAACCAAGACTGGGACCATCATCCCACTCCTGCCTGTAGCTTGTGCAGAGCATGGCCCACAGTCTGGCAACACGTGGTGCTTTTCCTGCTTACAAAAATAATCCCAAGTCCAATGTGTGGTGCTCCAGAGACTGAAGCAGTTCTGCTTCATGTTACCATGTGTGTCTGGCATGGCTCTGGGAAGGGGTCACAAAAGAAGCCATCACAACTCAAACGAGACCCCAGTCAAATGCTTGCACATGCATTTTAGCTGCATCAAATCCGGTAATCAAATGTCATTTTCTTGGGTGTTGGTGAGAACATTTTGGTGGATGCAACTCTCCAAACAAGAACATCTTGCCTCATTTAAATGTTTGGAAACAGAAAAAGTTTGGGATTTAGTAGACCAAAACACTCTCATACTGAAGCAACATCAATATCAGCCTGAACCAGAGCACTACATGCTATGCTGTTAGGAAATGTCAGCTCGCTTGACAGTTGGCCCTCTGAAGTGGTTAATGGGGGCAGGGTGCAATATGGCCCTCCTGCAATCCATGAGGAGGAGGTTAGAGACCTGCTGAGCCGCTTGGACCCTCATAAGTCTATGGGGCCGAATGGGTTCCATCCTAGGGTGCTGAGAGAGCTGGCGGATGAGCTTGCTAAGCCGCTCTCCATCATCTTTCAGCAGTCCTGGCTCTCTGGAGAGGTCCCGGAAGACTGGAAGTTGGCCAATGTGACGCCCATCCACAAGAAGGGCCGTAAGGATGATCCAGGTAATTACAGACCTGTCAGCCTGACCTCGGTCCCAGGTAAAATCATGGAGAAGATAATCCTGGGTGAAATCATGCACCACCTGCAGAACGGTCAAGAAATCAGGCCCAGCCAGCATGGATTTAGGAGGGGTAGGTCCTGCCTGACCAACCTGATCTCCTTTTACGACCATGTGACTTGCCTGGTGGATGAGAGGAAGGCTGTGGATGTGGTATACTTGGACTTCAGTAAGGCCTTTGACACGGTCCCCCACAGTAGACTCCTAGGGAAGCTGGCAGCTCGTGGCCTAGATGGGAGCACTTTGTGCTGGGTTAGGAATTGGCTGGATGGCCGAGCCCAAAGAGTGATGGTAAATGGTGTTTCATCCAGTTGGCGGCCGGTCACCAGTGGTGTCCCCCAGGGATCGGTATTGGGTCCCGTCCTGTTTAATATCTTTATTGACGATTTGGATGAGGGGATTGAGTCCATCATCAGCAAATTTGCAGATGATACCAAGCTGGGAGGAAGAGTTGATCTGTTAGAGGGTAGGATGGCCCTACAGAGGGACCTGGACAGATTGGAGAGATGGGCCGATTCTAATGGGATGATGTTTAATAAGTCCAAATGTTGGGTACTTCATTTTGGACACAACAATCCCATGCAGAGCTACAGACTGGGGACAGAGTGGCTAGAGAGTAGTCAGGTAGAAAAGGACCTGGGAGTGCTGGTGGACAGGAAGCTCAACATGAGCCAGCAGTGTGCCCAGGTGGCCAAGAAGGCCAATGGAATCCTGGCCTGCATCAGGAATAGTGTAGTAAGCAGGACCAGAGAAGTTATTGTCCCCCTGTACTCGGCACTGGTCAGGCCTCACCTTGAATATTGTGTCCAGTTCTGGGCCCCTCAGTATGGGAAAGATGTTAGGATACTGGAATGTGTTCAGAGGAGGGCAACGAAGATGGTGAGGGGGCTGGAGCACAAGCCCTATGAGGAGCGACTGAGGGAATTGGGGCTGTTTAGCCTGGAGAAGAGGAGGCTCAGGGGAGACCTGATTGCTCTCTACAACTACCTAAAAGGAGGTTGTAGTCGGGCAGGGATTGGTGTCTTCTCTCAGGTGACCAGTGGCAGAACCAGAGGGCATGGACTTAAGCTTCGTCAGGGAAAGTTTAGACTTGATGTGAGGAAAAAATTCTTCACTGAAAGGGTGATTGGCCATTGGAATGGGCTGCCCAGGGAGGTGGTGGAGTCACCTACCCTGGAGGTGTTTAAAGGGAGACTGGATGAGGCACTGAGTGCCATGGTCTAGATGATGGTTGGTGTTAGTGTTAGGTTATAGGTTGGACTTGATGATCTCAGAGGTCCTTTCCAACCTTGTGATACTGTGATACTGTGATACTGTGAAATCTCAATCTATATGAATTTACCCCAGGCTTATACCCACAAGTCTCAGGCTTTTGCACTGTAAACAGATCCACAGTGTCTAGAGAGATTATGTTTAGCATGCTTGCTAATATTTTGGATATTTTATATATTTTGCCTTTAATTAAACACAGGTGGCCGAAGAGTGTGTGCATATGTACACCTGTGTGTGCATATGTTGTTTTTCTTCTCTTTTATGACTTGTGACTGTTAGACACTAAACCAAAACCAATTAGGTTTGTAGTTAATGCCTAGTGGCATCTTTACAGAGGCTCTCCTCCTGAATATGCAGACTTTTCCCCCTAGACATGCACATAACACCTTGCTGAGAAAGATGTCTTTTGGAGATGTCATTCTCCTTACAAATTGCTTCTTTCTTGGTATGTTCTAATTATAGAAGCTGCAGCGATGTGTGCGCACGCATGAAGGCAGCAGCAGGAATTTCAGATAAAATCAATTCACTCAAATGAACTGATGTTAACTGCTTGGGCTGGTTGTTACAAAGAACTGGAAGAGAAGTGCTGATTGACCTCCTCCTCAGCTCTTTAGGGGATATTAAACCATCTCAAGTGCGGAATTAGCACAATGCAGGGAGTGGGACAGGAGTGCAAGTAAGTGAGACTGCCGAACTCTGATTTCCACCTGTTTTGGGGGAATTTACCAGATGATAAACTTTCCAACCAGACCGTGAACTCATTGCAACTGAATGAGTGCCTGGGGGCTGATCTCTACCTTCTAGGCAAGTCTTTTTTTCTTTGTATACAACAGGAGATATTTTCTGTTTTCAGGAAGAATGGGCTATTTTGACGTTTACATGCCCACTGTGGTCTTGCCCGTGCTCTCATGGACTTCATTCATCCAATACTGACCATCAACAGAGAAGGTGGCCTGCAAAGCATGATTCTATAAATTGGTATTTCTTGGGTTTACTACAAGAGTAACTGCTACATCCTTAAAAATGGATGTCTGCTTTGGGCTTCCCTGAGATTTCCAAAGTGACTAAAGTATTAGCCCCTGTGGAGGATGTGCGACTCAAGCAGTTTTACCCTTGGAACCAAAACCCTTAATCATAGAATCATTAAGGTTGGAAAAGAACTCTTAAGATCATCAAGTTCAACTGTCAGCCCACCACCACTGGGTCAAATAAACCAACTCCCAAACTGCCACATCTACATATTTTATGGCATATTAAGATGTATTTAAGATGTATTTCTTTTTTCACAACTTCATCGTGTTCTGGAGGTGGATTTCTCTCTGTATAAGCATTGATGCTGCTACTCAGTGGGATGTTGTAAATAATTGATTCTTTTACTTTTTTCATGTCCTGTGGCTGATAAATATATTTAGAATTTGTCTGAAAATGGGAAAAAAAGAAAGAGGAGTTGAACTGACTGAAATATTTGGGGAAAAAAATCCTCTTTTTTTCTAATCTTCTTTTGGCAGTTTAAATATGGGCAAATTTCAAAAAAGACACAGTATTTTGGTTCAAACTGTCAAAACATTTCCCTCTGAAGTCTTACAGTGGCCTTCTTCAACTATGGTAAAGGGAGGAAGAAACAATTTCTGGCTGAAACTGAGCTTACTAGGTTTGGCATCTGCATCTATTGGCCTAAACCAGAATGTTTTAGCTAATAAACCAGTTGTCTAAAAAATGTAATTCAGCCCTTTCTTCTTCCGTTTCCTTTCACTTTCTCACACTCATCAGTATCACACTGCCATGGATTCTTTTTTTTAGGCAAATACTTCAACCCATGTCTCACTTTTATTTTGGAAGAAAGGAATAAAGTCTGCGTTCAAGTATATAATAGAGTCTTTTTGATTAAGATGAAGAGCAAAATCTGGTCTGCAGATATTTAGTGAGTCATGCTGAGAATGAGAGTGAAGTTCTACTAAATTAAACAGCAAAGGACCAGTTTTTGTCACAGAACCGAATGCACAGACGGGCCCAAGGGTCGATCTGTCCTCCTGCATGTTAGGGCCAAGCCCCAGTCTATTACACATGCTGCTGTTTTACCCATAAGGAAGGGATGTTCTTGCTTTTACAAAGTTGCAGAGGCAGATAGAATAATCTCTGATAAATGTTAATGCCCTTCCAATGCTTTTTCTATTTTTTTTTGTGCAGGCATGGGCATGATGGTCATTGTCCAAATCCCATTACAAGTTGTCTAACTACGTGTCTTCTGTAGCTTTACATAAACTTCTAAGGTACTTGGGGTTTATTTTTATTTTACTTTTTAGCACTGTCATGAGCTGTTTTGGCATGGGTTAGAGGTTGCCTTGCAGGTTAACAAGTCCACAAGATAATGCCTGAATCGTTTTTCAAGAGGTTGTTTTTTTAATCAACAAACTGCAGTAAGATGATGTTCCCCTCCACTTCTGTCTCAGTAGATGAGGAAGGACTCTTCCTGACTCTTTGTGTGCCTCTGGATATGAGAAATAAAAGACTAATTTTATAGTATGTGCCCACATTGACCATCTCACTAGCAATGAACAGTTGGAGGGCTTGCCAGTAACTTGCTCAGGGCCAGATGATAACAAAATCTGGTACCTGTGAATCCCAGGGAGAGACAGCTGAGCCTGTGCTGTTTGTATTAGTCTTTCCTTTCTAGTGAATAACTACAGCAGTAGCTGTGTAAGAGGAAACAGGGCACTTTATTGCCGTTGCTACAACCTCTGCTGACTACTAGCAGATTCTGTAAGCTGTGGAGGACCAGATCTGCATACAGTGTGCCACAGAAACAAACCCAAGAGACTTCCAGAAATTATGGCAGATGGTATTAAATCTTCCATCCAGAATGGTCTATGAATTTTTGTATATATGGATTATAAAATCCTCTATGAGTTTTAGTATTTGGTCAAAAAAAAGTTTAGTTCCTTAAGCCAGATGGTTTCTATTATGGCTAATCTTAGGCAAACAAAAGTAATTTTTCTTCCTCCATTCAGTAAATGTTGGGGAAGTGTGTAAATTAACATGCATAAATTAACAGTATGCTTTTCTTATTTAAACATATAGATAAAGACTGCCAATAAATGGAAAAGGGTGTATTGCACTTTTTCGTTTCTCTTGAGGAGAAATATCTAATAAGATAACATGTTCAATTTTTTTTTTTTTTTTTGAGAATTGAAGTCCTCCAGAAGAGGAGGGTGCGTTGGTTGGTACTTTTGTTCTGAACTTGGAAATCTGCTCCAGCGCTTGTGCTACTGCCCATGTGGAAAACACTCTTTTTTTCTGCCACAGACAGATGCCAGCTGTCAGATTGCTCAGTTGCTGTTTCCCATTGTCTCTGGTTTGGTAATTTCTGCTATCCTGTTATCCCAGATCTCACTTCGTCTGTCTGAGGCTTCTGTTTTGTAATAACTCTTCACGCAGATCTCAGTGACCCTGCAAGAGCTTTCTAAGAATGTATTTACTTATGGCAGGTTCAGTTTGTCTCCTATATCCTTGAGATGGTCTGAAGTTTTAGTCCTGACCTACAAAGGAAGTGATAAAGACAAAAGAAATGGGAGAAAAAAAGCATTTTCTACACTAGATTTTCTTCAGCCTTGTGCTCGAACAAGCATGGTTGACCCTGAAGCAGGGTTGCAGCTCCATGTCCTGCAACACCACCTTTTCCTGCAGAGCTCTCACGCAGGTGCTGTCTTGTCCTCCTTCAACTCTTCTCTATGGAGTCACAGACACAAAGGGACTGGGAACAGACCAATTGACTTTATTGACTGTCAGTGGACAGAGCAAGGAGGAGAGTTCTGCCTTCTCCCACCCCATTCTCATCTCCAGCTGTGTGTCAGCACTATTGGTGCACTGAGTCTTAGCTCTGTCATTGTTCCTGTTAGATTAGTGACTCATCCCAACCCTGGAACCTCTCAGCTACAGTGGTAGTAAGGATTTCATGAATTATAAATAAATTATACATATCTGCTTGAATCAGGCATTCTTATTCATTTTTATTACTAACCTTTTATTCAATATGCTTTGAGGGACTTTTTGGTAATTGAGTTTGTATTCTGTTTATAGAATCCATAATTTGCATGGGTGTTTTCAGCTGGAAAACTGTGGTAAGATAATATTTGTAAAGTTTTGTGTCTTTCATTGGTATGGCTGATTTTTCTGATACGACTTCTTTGCATCACATGGACTTAATGAGAGAAAAAAAACCAACTCATCTCCATTTTGTCATTAATAGCCTGGATCTTTTAAAAGATATTTTCTAAGGCAATTAGAGCTGAGTGCATTAATAAGGCCAGAAGAGAGACTGATTAAGAGCTAGTTTAAAAATAAAACACTATTTTGTAATTTATATCACCAATGAATCTTTAAATAACGACATTTCAAAAATATTTGGATTCTTCATCATTTGTTGGCTGTTTTCACATTACATTTCCAAGAGCTTGGGCAGTGAGTATAAGATTAATCCTTCCCACTTTGTTTTTCAGTCAATTCCTTTGCATTTTCACATACTGTTGGTGCTGGTGCTTGTGTTTACATTAGCACAGCACTGTAGACTATCCTGGGAATTAGCAGTGCAAATAAAGACCCACTTTCACTCAGGTTTTATTTATATACTCATATCACATCATCATTAAAAAGAACAAACAACCCCCCCATCAAACACCTAAAATTTCCTTTTTAAAATAAAACAACTTGCATATTCTTTTAAAAATACAGGCATGCACCACCTTGATGCTCACTTCTACTCCTGTTTTGGAGCATGAAGAATGGAACATGATTAGACTTTCCATCTTGGAAAGCAAGAAGAAATGGGATTTGACAGGGAGGTTTTGCAAATGAATTGGTATTTTCCAGTACGTTGATTTATTTCAATCAAAAAGGAATTTATTTTTTTTTTTAAGTCTCTCCTAATCCACTACCAGGAAAAAAAAAAAAAGTGCTTTGTTTTATTTAAAAGCTCCTTAACTGCATCTTGGTAATACACCAGAATTATGCAAAACCTTTTAAATTTTTTCTCCCCTTTGCCTGAAAATGGCAAAAAACTCTTAATTGTAAAACTGTCCAACCAAAGCCAAAGTTCCACACTCTGCCAGAATTAGCAGCTTCTTAATACATTGCAGTTCCACTCCACGCTTCTTCTTTATAACATTTTACTTAAAATTTCAAGTCTACTTTGGAATGAATCATCACGGAAAATAACATTCTTCCCGATTCTACTGTCTTCATAAAAGCACCTTTGGAAAGGATATCTGTGGTGAGAGTCTCCATCATTCTCTGAATTACTTTAATTTGAGCAGGTGAAACACGACTGAGAATCCCATCAACTCATTTCCTATGGGCTGCTAAGTTCACCTGACCTTCAGTTCACTCCTAGCCATCGTGTTGGTGCAAACGAAGTGATGGGCTTTTTAATCTAGTAACGGCCATGTGAGTCTTTAGCATTTCCTTCTGCTAAATCAACAAAAGCTGCTGTTTGCTGGCTGCAGAAATTAGGGCAGTGTGGGGTGGATTTTTTGCTTAGCTGGTTCTTTTTATTCTTATTTTGTTCAATGCTGCCTAAAAAGTAGTATTGGATGAGAACAGATTTTTTCTAGCAGCAATATGATTTAATGCAGATGTAGAGAATATCAAGTTTGATACTGCAAACCACTGCTCACTTTCTAGCATCTTTAATAAGCTTGAAAGTAAAAGACTGAAAGCCACGAACTAAAGTGCTACTGGGAAAGGTCTGATAGATTTCTAGTGTCCTTGCAAAAGCAGGTAACCTGTTAATAATAAATTAAAATAAGCTGTTAGGTTAATAATGTATAAAATGTATTGGTTGGTTGGGACTTTTTTTTTGAGTTTTGCTGGATATTTCCCACCCCATGAGCTGGAAGCAGCCTCTACCCAGCATCTGTGCTTCATCTCACTCCTTTTGTTTTACTATGTGGTGTATCCCATCTTCTGTTTGACACTTCATAGAATCATAGAATCTTCCAGTTGGAAAAGACTGAGATCATCAAGTCTAACCGCAACCATCATCCGCTAAACCATGTACCTTAAGAACTCATCTATCCTTCTTTCAAACACCTCCAGGGATGGTGACTCAACCACCTCCCTGGGCAGCCTGTTCCAGTGCCTGCACCCTTTTGGTAAAGAAATTCTTCCTAATATCCAGCCTGAACCTCCCCTGGCGCAACTCATGGCCATTTCCCCTTGTCCTGTCACCTGTCACTTGAGAGAAGAGATCAACACTTGCTCTGTCACAGCCTCCTTTCAGGCAGCCGTAGACAGCAATGAGGTCTCCCCTCAGCCTTCTCTTCTCCAAACTAAACAATCCCAGTTCCCTCAGACGTTTCTCGTAGGACTTGTTTTCCAACCCCTTCACCAGCCTCGTCGCCTTTCTCTGGATGCGCTCCAACACCTCAATGTCCTTCTTGTATTTCGGGGCCCAGAACTGAACACAGTACTCGAGGTGCAGCAACTTTCCTTGATGCTGTTTCTGATGTCGTCTCAGTTGTCTCTGCTCCTGGTCAGTATTGTGCATGCAGTCTTTCCAGGCTTTTGGTTGTAGCTTTACCATTCAGTCATGAAGAAGACCTTCAGAGCTGGAGCAAACTCAAGCAGGGTTGCTTATTGCTCACATCTGGCTGCATGGAACGCTGTAGTGCTCAGCAAGGAGGACGCTTATCCACTTGGCTAAGAGTCCATGCCTGGTGGAACAGAATGAATGTGTGTGTCTCAGGATTGGCTCTAGACATAACTTCTCTTGGTGGACTACCTGGATATATTTCTTGTTTGCCTTAACACTGTGCACCTGGGCTTGGGGGACTGTTTTTCTTGACTACTACTACACAATTGGTGGAGATTGTACCCTCTGGGACATGGATACAAAGTGGTTTGGCAAAACTAAATGATGTGGTGTTGGCTTGGCTGCAAATTACCTTGGCTGGGCTCTCTATGCAGCAGCTGATACGCTGGCACTGTCTGCTCTCCTGAACAGCAATAGCAAACTGCAAGGCTGAGTAGATACCAGCACTAGCTGTGCACCTAGAGTGTCTCACTGCTTTCTTCTTCAGCGTTGCTAAAGAAGGAAACAAAAGAGAATAAAAACATTTTAACTAGAAATAATGCAAAGCAAATCTGATTGATTGCATCTTGATTGTGCTATTAAAAAAAAAAAAAGGATAACCAATGTTTGCTTTTCTCTGTGAACTACTTCTTGGAGGTATGCAGATTTGTATTTTCGTGGCTGAGAACGTTGTGTTGTGTTTGGAGTTGTATGGGCTGTTCCTCATGGTAGGGACAAGGAGAATGGGAATATGGCAAAGCTCCACAGGGTATAACTCTCTATCCAAGTGGCTTAGGAAAAAACTTCTCTCTTGGCTGATGGCAGTGTGCAGATTCCATGCATCCCCTTTCCTCATCTAAGTAGCAGAGAAGATAGTGACTTAATTCTGTATCTACTTTAATTTGATGTTGAGTTTCACTGCAAGTTAATGTCCACCTTTTACCTTCTCTTGCTTTCTCTGTGCCTTCTGTGCTACCAGAGGACAGACACTTGCCAAGCTTCAAAGTTTAGGTCCCAGTGCCCTAGACCTCACCTACATGGGAACCTTTTGTCTGAATAGCCTCTGTCCTCAGCTCGTTAGGCTTTCCTTGGCATAGGCTCTGTACTTTATTCGTTTCAGACATATGTGTTGTATATGTATGTATTTATGCCTTTATCTTTTTCCTACCATCTTCCAAGAAGGAGTCGTGCTGAGCTCCAGCTGTAACTTACCAGCTTTACCAGGAATACTAGTGCTGGGGACACACTGCGCTGCAGTTAATTCTGTAGGGGATGTTAACTAAAGCACAAATCTCAGAGGCTTAACAAGTGTTAATGTATTGAAACTGTGCTTCAGACAGCACAAGAAACAAATGCATACCTAGGTGAGATCTTTTCCAACCTGAAATGATGCTCTCTTCCTTACTTACCTCCTTGGGCTTCTACACTCATTGAATTCAGATGCTTCACTCAGTTTAGAATTTGTAAAATCCCTGTCTCCTCTGGTCAACTTGCTAGAGCTGCAGGAGGTCTTTCATAGAAAAATAATCTATCCTGTTAAAGTAGATGTGGGTTTTTTTTCTCTCATTTTCCCTATATTTTTGTGCTAGTATAGCTGGTGGGGAAGTAAGGTGGGAATAAGGTACTTCTTCAGAGCAAGGCTGCAGGGTGAGAGGCATCCTGGCTTCTTGGTTTTCCCTTGGGGAGAGGACGGGGAGGCAGATACTTCACTGCCTAAAAGCATCTCCCCTTCAGATGGGTTGGATGAAATGGATTCTTCCAGCTGAGATGCCTCCAAGTTTAGTTTCTAAAACTAGGGACATTTTATTTTGTTTTTTTCAGGAGAATTTGGCCAACCCAGGAGGCAATTTAAAAAAGAAAAATGAACAGGAGTTTGTAAGTCCTAATGCAAACCGAGAACCCAGTTTAACCCGTAGGTAATTAAGTTCTTGAATACACCAACCTCACTGTGTGAGAATGGGGTTGGGAGAGGATTGATGCCAACGCCAGCCTCATCCCGTTAGCGAAGTGTGTAATCCCCTCAGTGCCCCCTCTTTGTGCTGTGGACATGCTGAGGAGACCATGGTCTTTTGCAAGTCACTGCACAAATCCTTACTAAAGAGTTTCAGAGCATTGCCACGTGAAACAGCATCACGTTTTCCAATACTAATGAAAACCATGTTGCCTGATGAGTGCGATTTTTGCTTACATTTCCTTTTATCACTTATTTCACTCAAACTTCAACAGAGGGAAATAAAAACCTTCTAAGTTTGCATGCCAGGAGCAACTTTGCAACATTAGATGTGATGCTGCTTCTTTCATTCCCTTCCATTTCCCTTTCTATTTTAAGCTCTTGTCCTTGTGGAAATGAGCCTTGTCCAAACATGCTCTTGGCCAGTCATTTCTATGTTGGTGTTCCTTGAAGCTTTTCTGTCCAGTTTCAGCAGAATTTTTGCAGCAGAATGGTTTAGGACCTTAAAGATCATCCAGTTCTAACCCCCGGCCATGGGCAGGGGCACCTTCCGCTAGGTCAGGTTGCTCAAAGCCCCATCCAACCTGGTCTTGAAAGCCTCCAGTGACAGGACATCCATGACTTCCCTGGACAACCTCTTCCAGTGCTTCACCACCCTCACAGTAAACAACTTCTTCCTGATATCTAATCTAAATCTCCCCTCTTTTGGCTTAAAACCGTTCCTTCCAGCATGTCAAGGCAACGAGGATAAATGAAGTTCCTATGTTTTATATGAAATGGAAAGGCAGCCGAAGACCAAAACAGTATTCTTGCTATGTAAGAGACTGAGGGCTGGTATGAGGCATGGGATCAGACACCAGAGAGTCCACAGGGAGGAGCAGCCTGGGAAGCTGTTGAGTACTGTTGTCAATAGGACTGGTCTGGTGTGGGGGCAAGTGCATGTGCATCCACCAGTTCCTTGTCTTCCTTGACTTCCTTGTCTGTTTTCTGTAGCATTTTCCTTTTTCCATGACTATCTGCTCCTTTTCCTTTACTCTTCTTTGCCTTCCTTTACTGCCTTCATCTTCTTCCATCCCTTCAATTTTACATCATTTGTTGTGGAAAAGCTAAAATAAAGACGTGAATTTAGCATTTTTGATCCAAAGCAAATCTCTTGCTCTTGGGCCAGCAGCCAGAAATCAATCTTTTGCCTTCCCTTGATTTTTTTTCCCAGTGCCAGAAGCACATGGCTGTCACTGTGGATCAGAGCCTTCAATAAAATGTCGCTCTCTTGGAAAGCATCAGTCATCACTATGAAGAGTCTTCAAGGGGGAATGAGGATTTGCATTTGCTCCACTGACCCACAAGGTGCTTGATGGGTAAGACTTACCCATTCAGCTGGGTTATGAAGGGGTTAAGTCAGAGGCCTCAGTGCAGTTGGGCTTAATTCTTATTGATAAACTAAGGATTTGGGATGGATGGTTTGAAATCATAGTGAGCAGGTTGCTCCCTACTGCATTTTACTCTTTGCAGGGGTTTCATGGTACAAAATAGGAGTTTGAATACCACCTAACTTTCTACTCCAGGTTTCTTCAGCAAAAGATGATGTTATAGCTTGAATTAAAGCTTTCAAAGGAGTGAAGATGCAGAATATCTGTGACTGTCTTTTACAGAACACAGGCATAGCTCTTTGTGTTGCATTGGAAATAAATGCATTACAGTTTTGAAGTGTTGAGCTGCTTTTCTTACAGCCACATTAAGTACTCTTAAGTAGAAAGATTGAATGCTTCTAGTGTTTTTCCTCTTTTCTCCTTTTATTGGAGTTATTGTAATTATTGCCTCTTCTTTTCTGCAACTTTTGAGTTATTTTGGGTTTACTATAAAATTGAGTTCAGGGAGGCAATTGACTTCACCTGGCTGCAGAAAAGCCATTAGGAGCTTCAAATTAGTGTGAAATGATTAATAGGCAAAGGAGATTAACGTGGGGAACACGGGCAGTTTTCATTAACATTAAGCAAAAGGATGTTCCTGTAGATACCTTTACTATGCAAACTGTCCTGGACCTCTAGCTATTCCCTTTGGACATTAATTAAATCCACATCACTAGGGACAAGACCCTATAAGCTTGCTCAGGCTTCACATTTGGCTTATCTTGAAGAGGAATGGAAAAACATTTCTGCTTACCAACTTGCTCAGATTCATTCTTGCCCTGGCACGAGTGCTGTTGGTTGTGGTTGGACCTAATGACGGATTGTCACAGGACCTGAGAGTCCCAGAGATGCCCACGTGCATCAGCAGCATCTTCTCCCTCCTGAGCAGGATCGGGGGAAGTAGACCACGAGCTCTCAGGTTATATTTTGCTCCAAGCACTGACACCACATTCCTTCACTGGCCAGTCCTCATTCTGAGTGTTTCTCATAGACAGAGGTGTGATGAATTGGAGATCGTAATTGCACTGAAATGCACTCTGACTCTCCACTAGAATAGCAGTTTGTAAAATCACGTGTAAGTCTTATGTGGATCTTTAAGGTTCTCAACCACTCTCTGAAACCACCTGGAACGAGGTTGTAACAAGGTGAGTGTCAGTCTTTTCTCCCAAGAAGCGAGTGATAGTGTGAGAGAAAACAGCCTCAAGTTGTGCCAGGGGAGGTTTAAACTGGATATTAGGAAGGAATTCTTCACTGAAAGGGCTGTCAAGAATTGGAATAGGCTACCCAGGAAAGTGTTTGAGTCACCATCTCTGGAGGGATTTAAAAGATGTGTAGATGTGGTGCTTAGGGAGATGGTTTAGTGGTGGACTTGGTAGTGTTAGGTTTACGGTTGGACTCAATGATCTTAAATGTCTTTTCCAACCCAAATGTTTCTATGATTGGATTTCTTATTTGGGTTTTTTTGGCATTGAACCAAAGTGCTAGAGGCAGCACAGAGGTCAAGATGCCACCTCTGCAAAGCAGATAGCTGTGAGATCGTGTTGCATGTTGCTTAGAGGAAGCAATTTCTGGGATAAACTGTCCCCTGGGTTAGTTTTTGCAATACAGAGCTAACGATAAATCATAGTTTGTTCCCTCACTCTCTTTTTTTTTTCAATAGTGGATATAGTCCGTTCAGGTTTTATTCTGAGGTGGTTTGCTGGGATTACAAAATGGGAGGGATTAACAGCAAGAAGAAGGCAGCAAAGCTGGGCTGTGATGATATCCTCTCCTCTTCTTCCTCCTTCTCCCTTTTCTCTCCCTTCACAGTGCACTGTCAGCCACATCAGACAAGGAATATCTCGTACTGCGCACATGCAGGTGTCTCATGATGGGACACCATTTTCAGTGAGGAGAGTTGTTTATTTATTTTGTGAAGGGAAGGGATTTTTGACACAATAAATAAAATAAGCACATGAACAAAAATAATAACCAAAAAAGCAAAACCCAAAAAAAAGCCAATATGTGCCATTCCAAGACCCAGCAAGGTGTATTATGAGAAAATGGCTCTGTCTCAGTGAATTAGGTTTATGTGGTAAGATTTTGGTACCAAGGGAGCTGCAGGGGTAGTTTCTGTGAAAAGCTGCTAGAAGCTGCCTCCATGCAACCAAGAGAGAGGACAGAGAAGACGTGAGAGCAACAGCTGTGTAGACACTGAAGTCAATGAAGAAGGAAGGGGAGAAGGTGCTCCAGGTGCCAGAGCAGAGATTCCACTGTAGCCTGTGGTGGAGACCATGGTGAGGCAGGCTACCCCTACAGCCCATGGAGGACCACATGTCAGAGCAGGTGGATGTGCCTAGATGGGACTTTGACCTTGTGAGAAGCCTGTGTGGGAGCAGGCTCCTGGCAGGATCTGTGGACCCATGGAGAGAGGAACCCACGCTGGATCAGGTTGCAGGCAGTACTTATGACCTTGTGGAGGGCTCCCGCTGGAGCAATCTGTTCTTGAAGGACTGCGCACCTTGGAAAGGACATGTGAAATTACCCTCACTGGATCAGTTCATGAAGAGCTGTAGCCCGTAGGAAGGACCCGTGTTGGACAAGTTCATGGAGGGCTGTCTGCTGTGGGAGGGTGCCTATATTGGAACAGTGGAAAAGCATGAGGAATCCTTCTTCTGAGGAGGAAGGAGCAGCAGAGACAATGTGGGATGAACTGACTGCAACCCCCCTTCCTGTCTCCCTTTGTGCTGTTCAGGAGAGGATGTAGAGAAAATCAGGAGTGAAGCTGAGCCCAGGAACAAGGGAGAGATGGGGGTGGGGGGGAGTGTTTTAAAATTTATCATTGCCATCCTCTGGATTTTCCTGGGTATAAATTAAATCAATTATTTCCCCTGTTTTGACTATGATAGTAATTGGTGAGTGATCTCTCACTGTCCTTATCTCGACCCAGAAGCCTCCTATCCATCTGAGGAAGGAGGTGATAGAATTGGTGGGCACCTGGCATTCAGCCAAGATTAACCCACTACACTCAAGCTGCACAGTTCCTTAAGATTGCAGTTGCACCTGAAGTGTCTTGTTGCAGTTGGCCAAAGCATGTTTCAACACACTTTGCTTTGGCAAAGCATGTACTTAAAAGTTCGTCCTTTCCATTTGTTGCAGCTGCCTGAGTTCAGGCAAAAGAAAGAAAAGAGGAAAACCTAAGAAGTTCCGGTATTAGCTGCTGCTGTTTTAGCAATTGCAGTAAAAGCTGATGAAGAGTCTGAAGCAGAAGTCTTATGAGGAGTGGCTGAGAGAACTCGTGTTGTTTAGTGGAAAAGGAGGCTGAAGGGAGACCTTATTCTCTATAGCTACCTGAAAGGAGGTTGTGTTGAGGCAAGTTTGCAGATGATACCAAGCTGGGAGGAAGAGTTGATCTGTTAGAGGATAGGATGGCCCTACAGAGGGACCTGGACAGATTGGAGAGATGGGCTGATTCTAATGGGATGATGTTTAATAAGTCCAAATGTCGGGTACTTCATTTTGGACACAACAATCCCATGCGGAGCTACAGACTGGGGACAGAGTGGCTGGAGAGGAGTCAGGCAGAAAAGGACCTGGGAGTGCTGGTGGACAGGAAGCTCAACATGAGCCAGCAGTGTGCCCAGGTGGCCAAGAAGGCCAATGGAATCCTGGCCTGCATCAGGAATAGTGTAGTAAGCAGGACCAGAGAAGTTATAGTCCTCCTGTACTCGGCACTGGTCAGGCCTCACCTTGAATACTATGTACAGTTCTGGGCCCCCCAGTTTGGGAAAGATGTTGGGATACTGGAATGTGTTCAGAGGAGGGCAACGAAGATGGTGAAGGGGCTGGAGCACAAGCCCTATGAGGAGCGACTGAGGGAGTTGGGGCTGTTTAGTCTAGAGAAGAGGAGGCTCAGGGGAGACCTCATTGCTCTCTACAACTACCTAAAAGGAGGTTGTAGTCGGGCAGGGGTTGGTCTCTTCTCTCAGGTGACCAGTGGCAGAACTAGAGGGCATGGACTTAAGCTTTGTCAGGGAAAGTTTAGACTTGATATGAGGAGAAAGTTCTTCACTGAAAGGGTGATTGGCCATTGGAATGTGCTGCCCAGGGAGGTGGTGGAGTCACCGACCCTGGAGGTGTTTAAGGGGAGACTGGATGAGGCACTGAGTGCCATGGTTTAGATGATGGGTTGGTGTTAGTGTTGGTGTTAGTGTTGGGTTATAGGTTGGACTTGATGATCTCAGAGGTCCTTTCCAACCTTGTGATACTGTGATACTGTGTGAGGCAGATGTTGGTCTCTTCTCCCAAGTAACAAGTGATCAGACAAGAGGAAATGGCCTCAAGGTGTGCCAGGATAGGTTTAGACTGGATGTTAGGAAAGACTAGATCACAGAAAAAGTTTCCAAACATTGGAAGAGGCTGCCCAGGGAAGTAGTGGAGTCACCATCCCTGGAAGTACTTAAAAGATGTGTAGATGTGGTGCTTAGAGACACGATTTAGTGGTGAATTTGGCAACGTTAGGTTTACAGATGGACTTGATGATTTTAAAGGTCTTTTTCTAAACTAAATGATTCTGTGATTCTTTGAAATATAAGAGTACAGTACTATATGCTATGTGGGGAGAAGGTTGACCTGATAGCAGAGGAAGCTGGGTTGACCTTGTCTTGCCAAGAGTATTCTGCTGGAAAGCAAATGGGGAAAAAAATAGAGTAAAAAAAGGTTTTGGAAACCTCCGCTTAAGAAGTGGAGCAGAAATGGTTTGTAGCATATTGACTACAAAGCCTTTCAGGACTCACAGGGCAAGCAAAAGTCGCCCAGTTGTAGCCCTGGACTCTGCTAGCATTGGGACATGCAAAGCGTTTGCTGGATATCAACAACCTCATGCTCCTTCTAGGGGAATCATAATACTTTAGCACTCACTTTATGTAGTCAAAGGCATTTAATTTTTTATTAGACACAAATGTACTTCACATTCACTTTCTTAGTCCTGGTATGTCTTCACTTAGCTTGGCAGTACAGGTGATTTTTTACTTTGCTTTCTGCTGCTCTTTTTATATTGTTTTGCTTGTCTTCTTGAACTGCTGAATCCTCCATGAATAGTTACAACAACTCTGCTTGATGTGTGGAAGCTTGAAATTGGAGCAGTTAAAACAAACTCCTTGTTATTCTTTTCTTTTCTGTAACAAAAAAAACCAAACAAACAAACAAAAAAAAACAGGACTGGCAGCATGCTACACCTTACAAGGTGAAATAAAAGTTCAGGGACAGGAGATTCAAGGCAGTTTTCCAGATAGACTCCTATCCAAGCATTAAATTTTTAAACAGATTGTTTGGAAATTCTGTCCAAACGTTGCATCTACCTTTTGTTTTTTTCATATAATTTGCACTTATTTGAGGTGTGAGATTGTTGTGGAACTCTCTGATAGATATTTGTAAATTGAGATTGGAAGCCTTTGAGGGGCTTTGAGAGGGCGTTCATCATCTCACATTCCTCTTGCATTTGGCTAAAATAAATATGCTGAGGCTTAAAATGTTAAGTATTTCCTTGTCTCCATAATATGAACTTCCCACATTGTCCTCTTGTGTTTTGCTTCTTTTCCATAAGGGAAATGTGGTACAAAATGAGCAGCTTTGTCTCCCCATGGCCACCCAGGGGAGGTTGCACAAATTCTACTCTCTCAAATTAGCACCTGAAATTCTGGGTAGTTGGTAATTCTGTGGTCCAGCTCTAGACACACAGTCCTGTTTGGTGTTTATTTCCTGTGTTTTTATGGGGACTCTGAAAAGCATGCATGCATATTTCATGCAATGAAATTGGTGCTTCTCCTGCCTTTTCCAGTATTTAGCATATTTCACCTTTGCTTTTGGGGTGCTTTGGCATTTTCAATCCTGAATCTGCAAGAGCATCTCCACATGGGAATACATTGAAGTCTGCAATCCATATTATTTGAGGGGTTTAATGCAATACTGTTCCTAGCTGGGTGCTTATAACTGAGGACCTAAAGGAATTTCCAATCCTGATTTGGTTGTATCATGGTTCATCTGAGACTTCATTCAGCAAAGTATGTAAGTGTGTATAGACTCAGCATCACTGGGCCAGGCTAAACATCTGTTGATGCAAATTCAGTTTTTCACAAAATGTGTGGACCAATCCTCTTGGCATATACAATTAGAAGTTTAACCAAGCTCAAGCCATGTCCTGACCATCTATCCTCCTGTATTATTAGCAATGAGAGCATGTTGGCAGACTGAAAATCCAAGAAAAACCTTCTGAAACCAGGATCAGTGCAATCTGTAAAGATCTAAAAGTCTTATTCTGTGCTGCTCTTTTTTCAGTGTTTTAATGAATGCAGGATCTTGTTAGTAACAAGTGAAATTCCTCAGGGACAGGCAAGACCAAGCTAATTTCTTGTGTTATATAGGCTTGTATATGAAGTAAAGGAGTGCCTATAACAGCTGATTTAGGAAGAACTACAGGAAGAGAAGAGTGGGAAAATCTCTAGCAGTGAGCTCCTGTGCATTTGGATTAAACATCGTTTAATACCCCGGATTTGTGTCAACCTGACAGACTGATCCAGGACATTATTTACAGCTGGTGCAGGGCTGAATCATCTCACGCAAGAGCTGCTGCTGCTGAGATATGTGAGAAGCAGTGGAAAATCCTCCAGTTGCACTGTTTGTATATGGATCTTGTCCTTAAGCACCAGGAGGTGCATCCTCAGGACCAACCTGAGCAGTGCATCAAGTGGGCTTCTTATTTTGTTCAATAATCTTAGTTTTCACCTTGCTCCATCAATGACCTTCTGCTCTTCCAAATGCAGGTTAGCCACATGGTATTTTAACAGCTTAGGAAAATCTGGTTAGGGGATGTGGAATGTGTCATAGATACAGCCTACTGACTTGAAAATAGGAGTTGTAGTCCCGTTTCAGTTTCTATAATGCTTCAGCTCAGAGGAGTGGCTTGCTGATAGCAGTGGCTGTTTGAATGCGCTGCGCTGTGTTGTTTGGACAAGCTCTGTGGTGCTTTTGGACTTGGGCAAAGTTTCAAGTAGAGTATTTTCTGGTAAACCTGCAAAAATTGGCCTGGCTGGGAGGCAGAATAGGGCTAAACTATGGGAAAATCTGTTGTAAAGCTGCCTCTAGAAAGCTGATGCTAAAGACATAGGTATAAATGAGAGTTTCTTTGGTGGATATTGCCTATCAAAAGCTCAGCACCTGTTTAAAGTTGAAGCGATGCCTCCTTTCTCTGTAATATAGCCAAGTCCAACCTCATATCTCTCTCTGGGGATGATGGAACTATGAAGGAGTTCACAATAGTTTTGGGTGGTTCAATATTGGGAAATGAAGTTACAACAATAACAAAACCAAAGCCGGCAAAACCTCACTTTAGTTTTCTCCTTGTAGAGCAGATTTGGGTACCTTGGCCAAAGTGGGACCTTGGGAATGAAGCTGAGAGAAGTCATCTAGGCAGTGGCAATAGCAATTCCTGGCACTGACTCATTGAACCTTGCAGCTGGGTTATCAGGAAGAAGTAGGAAGAAGGGGAGGCTTTCTTGGGGACTGGAAGATGTATGTGTGGAGGACCCATCTGGGCTCTGATCTCCCTCTTGTCCCTAATCTTTGAGCCCATGGAGCAGTTGCAGTCTGCTCAGTACTTCCTCCTGTTTTCTAAAGATAAGACCTGCTCGTGTAACCTCTTGCTCTGGAAAGCGATACTTAACCATACTGTTATGCTTGTGGCTTCTCTTTCATTTGTGGGTCTGATATTTCCACTTGATGAATGAGCAGAAATAATTTATATTCTAATTGCTAATAATTCCTACAAATGCTCTCTCTATCCACGTGGGCTGCATCCACTCTGCTGCAGCAGCATTTTTACTGCCCTGATAGTGCTGGACCACCTACTTGGGCTAAATTTTCAGAGTGAGGAGGAACCTTCATCCTCCTTCAGCTGGGAGGTGAGCCCCTGACAAAAGTGATCAGTGGTCTCCAGTATTAATATAACATCTCTCTTCTTGTCTTTGCAGCCACCCAGATCGATCCCAGCGAACTACAGGAACTTTTTCAGGAGACTTCAGCCAACGTCTTCCGAATTAACTCCAATGGTGCGTATAATGAAAGGTTTCCTAGTCAATTGTGCTGTCTTGCTGATGACTTGTGTGCATGTACACAATATATGGCAGCCCCTATTGCCAGAGAGCAAATATTAATGCAGTTTTGCTGCTGCTGCTTCTCACGATCGCCAGCACATGTCCAATACACAGTTCTTTAAAGATGTAAAAATATTCCACCATATGTTCCGTTAAAAAGGCACAGATATATTCCAATCCTTGTTGAGACCACATCCTTTTCTATTTTTGTGTCATCTGTTACAATAGGGAGTTAGAGCGCCGAAAGGTGGAACAAGCCAGACTCTTTTTCTAAGGTGCTGTAGCACTACTGCATTCAGAGCCTGTTGTATGAGCTTGCGAAACATCTATCTCCCTTATAAAAACACCAACACCAAAACTCTTCTCTTATTCTTCACTCAGTAAGATAGGCAGGGATGCTGTTTGTGATTATTTCTCCCTCAATACTGGAAATGCAGAGCGATTCTCTCCTTTGGAGACATGCTCTGGCTCATTAGTTTTGTTGGGTTGGGCTGGAGGGATGCATCTTGCAGACAGATAGAAACTAACATTGCTGAATTATAGTTAATATCATGGTACCCAAGTTAATAAAATACAGTAATGTCAGACAAGGATCTGAAATTATTGGTTGGTGATTTTATGGTAGACCTTAAAATTGCTTGTGAATTACCTGGACAGCTTCTCTGTCTGGTCTGTTCTGTTTCTATGAGGGCTGGGTGACAGAGGGCTGGCCTAGGTTTAAAGAAAGTATATTAGTGTCTCATTCTTTCTGTAATCATTCCTCCATGTATCCCAAGGGTAAGGCCCCAGTCCTCATAGCAAAGAATCCTTGCTAGAAGAAGGATAGGAAATAAAACTTTTAGCACACAGTCATCTCCTCTTTAGAGGAAGGGTGCATGCTCCATCTGCCAGGAAAGTTCAAGCACCAATTTTTCTATGGCTATAAGGGATTGGTAGGTTTGAATTTACTTTCAACAACCATTATCTTAAGTTCAGGACCTCCTGCATCATGGATGCACCTTCCCCAAGCACTACGAGCCTGGTTGCTACTCTCCATTACCTCAGAAGGTAAAGACTTGAGGTCAAGTAGGCTCTGAGTAGGCTCTATAAAGTTATTCAAGTGCCCAGCTTGCTGTAAAATCAGAAGGAAAATAAATATTCACACTTTCTTTTGTGCCTTGGGATGGAATAACCCTATGAAACAGGACAGGAATGCTGCTACTGACTGTAAAGCTATTTTGAAGCAAAAAACAGGAGTGCTGGTTAACTACAAGTTGAACAGCAATTAGCAGAAATCATATTATTGTCTGCAATTACCTCATAGGAAACTGTAGAGTAGATGGAGCCATAACCTCTCAGATGTGCACGGAGGAAGAACAAGAGGCAACAGGCATCTGAAACATAGGCCATTCCATCTCAATATGAGGAAGAAGGTTCTGACCATCAGGGTGGTGAACAGTGCAATAGGAGCCTAGAGAAGCTGTAAGATCTCCATCCTTCAAGATATCCAGAGCTGGACAAGACCCTGAAGAACTTGTTTTAAATGGACCTTCTCTGAGCAGAAGGTTGGGCTAGAGACCTTCAGAGGTCCCTTCCAACCTGTGTAAGTCTGTGATTGCTCATAGTTTGAGAAATTCATAGAATCAGAGAATGGCTGAAGTTGGAAGGGACCTCTTTGCTCACGCAGAGCCACTTAGAGCTAGTTGCCCAGGACCATGTCCAGATAGTTTTTGAATGTCTCCAAGGATGGAGACTCCACAACCTCCTTGTGTACCCTGTGCCAGTGTTCAGTCATCCTTACAGTAAAAAAGTGTTTCCTGATGTTCAGAGGATACCCCCCCATTTCAGTTTAGGCCCATTAAAATCATAGAATCATCTGGTTGGAAAAGACCTCTGAGATCATCGAGTCCAACCGTACTAAACTATGTTCCTCAGAAACTCATCTACCCATCTTTTAAACACCTTCAGGGATGGCTACTCAAGCTACCTCCCTGGGCAGCTGTTCCAATACCTGACTACCCTTTTGGTGAAAAAATTTTTCCTGATGTCTAATCTGAACCTCCCCTGGTGCAACCTAAGGCCATTTCCTCTTGTTCTCTCACCCCTCACTTGTGAGAAGAGACCAACACCCTCGCCACAACCTCCTTTTGGGTAGTTGTAGGCAGTGATGAGGTCTCCCCTCAGCCTTCTCTAAGCTAAACAACCCCAGTTCCCTCAGCCACACCTCATAGGACTTGTTCTCCAGCCTCTTCACGAGCCTTTGGTGGTGTCTCTGGTCCACTGAAAAGAGCCTGACTCGATCTTCCTTCTTTCAGGTATTTATAGGCATTAGTAAGATCTGCCCTCAGCTCTGTCTTCTCTAGGCTGAACAGTCAGCTCTCTCAGTCTTTCCTGATTGGAGAGACGCTCCAGACCTTTTGTTACCCTTTACTGTACTCTCTCCAGTGGTTCCTTGTCTCTCTTGTACTGGGCAACCCGGAACTGGACACAGCACTCCAGGTCTGGCCTCACCAATGTTAAATAGACGGGAAGGATCATCTTGCTTAACCTGCTGGCAATGTTTTGCCTAATGCAGCCCAGGATACCATTCACCATCTTTAAAGCAAGGACTCATTGCTGGCTCATGTTCAACTTGTCGTCCACCAGGACCCCAGGCCCTTTTTCCCAAGGTTTTTCTTAAGAAAACTCCAATGCTGTGACCTGGACTTGTGACCGCTGTAGCTACTTGTACCTCTCAGGTGTGACCACTGGCAATTCCTTGCAAATGGGTGTATAATCCCATTGTAACATCCATCACGGTTGCTCCAGCACTAATAGTTTTACCTTGCCAATGGTAGTAACACTTCTGCTACCAAACCCAGGGGTCAGTGTGAAGTTTTACAACCTGCTTACAAGCTTGTTTGCTGTTAATATCCAAATTAGCCTGGTTAGGGCTCACTTGATATGTCTCCTGCTGTAGTGGAGTTCATCCTGAGAAACCATTAAGGTAAGTGGTGCTTCTTTTTTTTGAAATATCACAAATCCAATTCCTATTTTTATTCTTAGAATTACATTGATCCATTCAATTAGGTTTTGAGCAATTTCTGATGGTCTTTGCTTCTCCTCTTGAGATGGTATAGAGTGAGTGATGATGTGCTCTCTGTAAAGAGTTATCTCTATTGAGTACTCTGTGAAGCAGGTAATGACAGCACCTGTACTTAAGACTATTTTGCAAAATTGGAGAGGGTACAGCGAAGAGCTATGACAACTCTTTGAAGTCTGCAATCCAGACTTTTAAATGCTTGCTGTCTGAACTTCTGTTTGAGACATCTAAGAGGACTTGACCGTGGTTTGTAAGTACCTCCCTGGGAAGAAGGACATCAAATAGATAGCATAGGGCTCATTAACATTCTTGCACATAATGAGATCAGAAGGTAGGAGTCAAAGCTAGACAAATTCAATCTTTCTCTATAATTATAACTAGTCATTTAGAACTGGTTATTGAGAGGACATGTTGGATTTAGCATTGCTTCGAACCTTTAAATCAAGATTAAAATGTCTTTTTATAGGTTATACCTTAGCCCAGCTACAGTCTACTGTCTTGATGTAAGAGTGATGGGACAAAATTTTATGTTAGGAAATCAGATCGGATAATCAGAATTGCTCTCTGGTTTTTAAAATCTATGAATCTGTGAATTTATAATGCTTTTTAAGGTGATTTTAGCTTGAAGAAATGTCCTTAAGGTACTGTAATGTTGTTACTTTCTTCACCACCCATATTAGTTTTTTTGTCTGCTAAGGTCAGTTCCATTCAGTTTGTCTGTGGCTTCTTCATAGCCTTTTCCCAGAACTGGGTACAGCTTTTCAGGAGAGGGATGCTGAGTGTACTGCTAAGATTTGGCAGAGCTAATCCAGGTAAAGAAATTCACAGGGTTATAAAATGAGAAAGGGTGCCTATAATCTCTTCTGCACTGTACAGCTGTACCATATGGTCTCTTCAGCAAACCCAGCAAGGTCCATCTCAGAGCATGTAGCAGAAGTTTTTTGTGTACCACCATGGAAGCAGCTGAGCAAGAAACGAGTTGCTGCATTGCAGATGTTCACCAGGTGTTGGTTTGCACTCCTGTTGCGCTGGGCATGATGTGTTGAGTGTCCTTCACAGTTACATACATCCAGTCATAGTTCCCCTTTTCCTTCTTTTCCTGCCTTACACCAGCCTCTTGTGGGTTTTCCAGGTTCCCTGTTGCATTTGGAGACCAAATTATCCACCTGAACTGCTCTTTTCCCTATTGGGGTGCTGAAGATGTCATGAGCTTCCCATCTGTAGTTTAGGTTTCCGAAGTGCCAGATTTTGGGCAGTCTTGGCTGTATTTTTTGCAGTCTTTGAGGAATGGCTTTTTAATGAAACAATAAGTCAAATTTGTACTGGGATTTTATTGCACCATTGATTTTTATTAACACTACAGAGGTAATAAACACTTAATATTTTGTACCTCTTTCCTTTCTGTTTTTTTTTGCAGAAGTCTGAGCCTTTGGGGTGATTAACATTCTTGGGTAGGTCAAGACTTTCCACTAGAGTAAGGGAGGTCTTTGCAGCTCTGAGCTGATTTTGGCTGATCTCACATATAAATGCCTCCTGTTCCCTTTTCCTGCTATGAAAATGGAAATCTTCCTCATGTGTTGAATAGAAATTCTTAGCCAGGACAGCTGGTTCTGTTTATGTGCTACTGGATCACTCTCCAGCCAGGTGATGAGTTTACAAACTCTTTTTAAATCACATCCCTTACAGAAGTGTCAAGGGGTGGAGAGAGCTTTTTCCTACTCTTTGTATCTGTTGTCTTTCTCTCTAATTCTTTAGGGGCTGTCCCTATTGAGCATAGGAATGTTTATCTGATAGTGATTTAACTTATGCAAGTTTTATGAAGTTTTTTGTTTAGCTTAATTCTCCTTTCAGGGGACAAAAAAAAAAAAAATCCCACAAAAAGAAGCTCAAGTACTGGCTGAATTTGTCTTACTGATGGCTTTTTTTTTCTACTCATTTTAATGAAGGTTTTGCATTTCTTTAAGTGTACAGCTTTTAGCTGCCTCTCGGTAAATGCCTTATAAATAAGTAAAATAAATAACACTCTCATAAAAGGAGTTTGTTTGTTGCATCCTGTCTGGAGGGCTGATCAGTGGAGGATATATACTAGAGGAATCAGACCTGTTCTGACCAGATGGAGAACCTGAGCACTCTAATGGGTCTCTCCCCTCTCTAATTCCTGTTACTTGATCATTAATGATTCCTCATGACAGGTTTGTGCTATGCACAGTTGCATTATCTTGATCTGAGAGGCTGAACAAAGGATTTTTCAGCATCCCCCAGGTGTGATAAAGCCTCTGTTGCCATCTCAGGATGGGTTCTTATCCCCCATTGATTTTAAGGATTGCATCAGCGTAGACAACTGGTGCCAAACTCTCAGTTTATGTAAATCAGTGCAGCTCCAACAGCAATGATCTCTTCAAAAGGTTCCTCATCTTGGAGGACTAGCATCTGCCTTTTAAAAATTAAGTGTACAAGGCTTTTAAAGTAAGATGTCTGTTTTAACACTGGCTTCACAGCATCTCTCAGGCATATCTTGACATGTTGCTCCTTTGGTAGAGTTACTGCTTGCATGGACAGAACTGGTAAATTGAGAAGGATTTTCCATATGCAGCATAGGAACTACACAGATATTGATAAAGAGATTCTTGGCCAAATCAAATTAGATCCATCCCAAAATATCTCAGTTGCCCAAAGTCTAGGAGGCTCAAATTTGAGTCTCAGTTCTGCTATTTGCCAGGTAACAACCTTATCAAATGCCAACCTTTGGCTCTTCTAGAATACGTAGATTGTCATTTTGGGATTACTGATCTTTATGTAAGTGCATAAATATTAGATATTAGATAAAATTTTAGGAGGGG
The DNA here is from genome assembly GCA_033556795.1 of Tapera naevia. Classification (NCBI taxonomy): domain Eukaryota; kingdom Metazoa; phylum Chordata; class Aves; order Cuculiformes; family Neomorphidae; genus Tapera; species Tapera naevia. The sequence goes on from JAUMJJ010000063.1 coordinate 1,847,207, forward strand.
AACTTAAACTGAGTCCTATTCTCACCTAACTGACAAGCATTTTGCTCTTCTCTTGAATTTCCATTTCAGATTCTTTTGCATATACTTGTCTTTTCCAAAATATTTAGCAAATGTGAAAGTTCTTGGAGTTACATCAACATGAAATGGCATCTATATGAAGTCTTGTAAGGTTTTGTGCAATAGGAAAAACTGCTTTCTGCTCCATTCTTCTCCAAAGCAAAAGTCTGCACTATTTTTGCAGAGAACTGCCTGTGTATCAATGTCTTCCATCAAGCCTATCTTCATTTGCTGGCAGAATAGCTTTCACTTTGAATTGTCTTGATTTTGCAGCTGAAGTCAGAAAGGTGTCTGGATGTTGTAGCTGTCATTTTTTTTATTTTGCCCTAAGTACTTGATCTTCTTTTCGTGGGATTTTTTTTTTTGTCCCTTCTGGAGTTGCACACATCACTTTTTAACACATTCTTAGAAATTCAGTGTCTGCATAATTGGTTTCTCTACTTTGACTTATTTTCCGTTCTCCAAGAACCACACTGTGCTTTGTCCTGAAGGACCGATTGGCCCAGAAGTATTTTTAGATGATGCAAAATTTTGTCAGTGAAGCCTACAGTGTATGGATTGCATAGGAGATTGATTTGTTAGGGTTGCTGAGCTGGAAAGAGGGGGATTTACAATATCTGTGAGATCTCTGCAGGATTAATGGTGTTCTCCAAGAGAAACAAATGTGTGTTAGTGAAAACTCTCAGTTTGTTCTTTAAAACATTGTGCATCCAGCAAAGGATAATAATTATTTTCTCAGCTATGGACAATGTGTTGAGGCTTTATCTTACTGAATTGCCAAACTCTACACTAAAATCTGTTATTGAGATCTAGCAAGTAGGGTGAAAGTGTATAGTGGTATTTAAGTTTTTTTTTAATATCCATGTTGTCCAGGCAAATTAGTTACTTTTTATGCTGTTTGGTGACTTTTGATATGAACAGAAAAGCCCAGAAGAGAAGAGGGGATTTTGTCTGTCAGTGGAAAAATATTCAAGTTACTTATTCAAAGTTACAGGTCAAGTCCAATCTGCAGAGTCATTAAAATAGAGGATTTCTTAAATTTCTATGGAAATAATAAGAGCTGTGTTTGTAATCTGTTCTATTTTCTGTCCTTAAATATCAAAGCGTGACTGATAATGGGTTATGAATTTTTACAACTGGAAGCATTTTGAGAAAATCCCACATGTAAATATTAAGAATGTCATTTAATTAGCATTGTCCAATGTGGAAGATCTGGAAGTACTTTCTTTACTTGATATGTTAAGTCCAAAAGCAGTGGCCTGCTGTTAATTTGAAAGTGAATTTGAGACAGTGAACATTCAAGAGCGTAAAAAGGCAACAGTACTCCTAGATTTCTGTCACTTTTTTATGCAGATGCACACAGGTATATTTCTTAAACCTAACATTACTGTGTATTGCAAAATACACCACGTTTTCAGGTTTCAGTAATTTGATTTGGCCTTTATGACGGAGTATTCTTCTCCTCTCATGGAAACACCCAAGAAGCTCTCTTGCTCAAACAAAGGTGATGATGATTCCCAGAGAACTCACAGATGCCCCATCCCTGGAGATGTTCAAGGCCAGGTTGGATGAGGCTTTGAGTAACTCAATCCAGTGGAAGGTGTCCCTGCCCACAGCAGGATGATGGAACTGGATGATCTTTAATGTCCCTTCCAACCCAAACCATTTTATGATTCTATGATCACAGCAATACGTCCCATTTTTTTCTGAGCCAAAACATAGGAAATATTTTGAGTATTAAAATCTGGAACAATGAGATAGAAGATATCATAATGGGCATCAGTATTCTGCCTCAATCAATATTCAGAGCAATGAATAATTATTATGCAATTTCTTTCCTCTTCATTGATGGCATGTTTCCAGCTGGAGATGATCCATGTGCAGCTCTGTGGGGCCTCAAGGGATGGACCTCCTGAGGAGGATAAAAAGTGGTTTCCCACTCCCAAGAATGCTGTCATGGCCACCTGGCAGAAAGCACAACCTGACTCCAGCTGTGGGAATTTCATGCAGTTGCTGTAACATGAAGAATTGAAAAGATTGAGTCTGGCAGGCTCAGAGATCTGTGCAAGGTCCATGGGATGGAGGTTTTCTTGCTGTTACAAGCAGTCATGTCCCATCATGTCATGGACCATGACATGTGGATGCACCTTTCATGCATCCAAGAGACTCAGTTTGGGGTAACAAGCATTGCCAGATGTTCTCTCCTTTGTCTCATGAGTTACCTACCCAAACACTATTTCATTGTGTTACTTTGAAAGCAAATGAATTAAAAGACAAACAAATGAATGAAAATCAAATATTTTTTCCTCTGAAAAAGTGTGCTGCTTCTTTATCTTTGCTTTCTCTGCTTTTGATAGTGACCTCTCTGGAAAGAAGCCTTCGATCTCTGGGGACCTCAAATGATACTCAAGATCTGCAGGATGGACTGTGAGTTGGTTTTGAATTGCTGCAGGTCTCTCTCTGTCCCAGGCTTTTCTTTTTTTTCCTTACCTATCCTCATCCTTTATTCTGTCCTTTTGTTTATAACTGGACACTTCTTTGTCAGTCTTACTTCATTTTCTTCCTTTCTGTTGGCGATTAATGATAGTAGGATGTGTATTGATCATATAAAGCTTTGCTTGTGCTGGTTTCAGGTGGCAGAGAGTGGTAGGTAGCTAACAAAAAATGATAGCCCACAGTGAAAGAGAGTTTTTTCTGGTTGTCTACATGTTGTTATTTTTGGTGTTGGTTGTGTTTTGTTCTATTTTTTAAATTTATTTTTAATGTGAAGTCAGACTAGGATGCTTGTGAAGATTTTTCCTTTCTTTATTGTTTTTTTTCTGCCTCTGCCTTTGCCAAAGGCCATGAATCTAAGAGAGAAAAAAAAAGTGAGAAGGAGCAAAAAGCTATTTTATAGGCAGAAAAGTGTGTTATGTCAAAACCTGCATCATGTGGCACAACACTAAGAAAATGAAACTTCAGTTTCACTTGCAATAGATACAGTTCATTAAACTCTCTCTTCTAGATATGTGTATACACAAACATGCACAGTTAGTTTTCATTGTACGCATGCTAATTAGATAATTAAAATGGCTTTTCCAAATGTAGCACACTTTATTAAAGCTGCTTCCCTTAATGCAGCTTGCATGCAAAAAAATCAAGTACTTAGGATATGGCTCTGATTTTGTGTATGTGATGGCAGTTTCTGCTGAGATTTGGCTGTGAACAAGGGGGAGAATTTGGTTTCTCTTTCTTTATGTTGGCTTTGTACTCTGTTATTTGCCTGATAGACTTGACTGACCTTGGCAATGCAGTATAAACTCTTAGATTGGTTAACAGTCTCTCTCCCTCTCTCTCCAATCCATTGCTTTCATCAGTGCATCAGATCTGCCCTAATTCACATATACTTTGTTTAGCAAACTTGAGGATTAAAAATAGTAGTAGTAATAATAGTCAGAAGATTTGGAACTAAATTTAGGAGACTGAAAAGTATAGAAGAGTAAAAATTCTGTGGTGACTGATGTAATCCAGCAAGAAGTTTACCTGTACATAAACCACCTTAGTAACATCTGGAGATCCTTAACCCAGGGAAGCCTTTCTATCCTGCAGAGCCACTGTTGTGCTTGTACTCCTCTACTGTACTTTTTCTTTTATTTAAGAATAAATTCCTTGACTCTTCAGAGCACTTAGAAAACATGGCTAGATATTTTTCTTCTTTCCTGAGCAGTTACATAAATAGATACATGTTGCACTAATTGCAATAATTATTTTTGATCTCAGAATCATCATTAATTGTCCAGATAGCTAAATGCAGCTTATTTTTATTTTAACCATGCTTCCCTGCTTCTGTCATCAGCCCCAGAATTCCTCCAGCTGTCTCCTTCCACCCTACTATTTATCCCCTCTCGCTGTGCTCTAGAAGAAGGTCTCTCCTGATTTCTTCCGTTTGGCTCATTGCATCTCCAGACCAGACAGTTTCAAGGTGTCCAGCAGAGGAAGACCAGCAGCTGTTGTTCCCTCACTCCTCCCATTCATTCATCCTGTCCTAATATTTATGTATCCTTCATGTTGCCCCCTATTTCGCTGCCAGATGTGTGTGAGCAGCCTTGAATGCTCTACAAGCATCTCTGCCTGTCCCTCATGAGAGCTGCACCAGCAAAAAGCAGTATGCCATGAATCACAAGAGCTGGCAGTGCTGCATTTATCTCTATGTTCAGGAACAAGCAGAGGGTCAGCTCTTCAGGTGAGACCTTTGGGGCAGTGTTTTCTGCTTCTGCAGCTGCAAATCACGGCTTAATCTTCCTCTTTTGCCACTTGACCCCTTTCCTTCAGAGGCTGATGCATGTTTCTCCTTGAAAATCCTGTTACTTGGAAGCTATTTCAGGAGCAATGAGTGAACATTTGATAGGTTTATTGCCCTGGCTATTAGGAAAAGGGTAGTGTTTGTGGATATCTAAATAGTAAAATTACCACAATTTTATGTTCATCCTAACTAGGTGACTGTCACTGCCTAAAATGAGGCAGATGAAGGGAGGTGGTGTCTCTGAGAATAGGGATTCATGGTGAACAGTGGTCCTGCCATGGAGGACGTTTTGTTACTTTAGTCTGTATAGTGCAAAAGTATTTGCTTACCTAGCTGCAGGGTCCTGCTAAAACAGAAAAAGAGCCCTAAAGTTGTTTCACTCTTTAAAATTCATGCAAACTTTCTGCCTCTTATGCACAAGATTTATAAGGGCATCAACTCAGGGCAGACTTCCTACTGTCAAAATGGACTATTCCCTTTTCTGAAATGGTTTCCCTCCCTTTGATAGCAGAGTCATTCGGAATAAGGACTGTATCAGTGGCAAGTGAATTTGGGAGAGTTCATCTCAAACAGAATGCCAGCTCTAGTCAGCAAGACAGGCTTGGATGCAGATGTGTGAGCAGGGTATATATGGGACCCAACAGTGAATAATCTTGGTCAAAATCCTTCCTAGAACCAGCACAAATACTTGTGTGCTTCATGTTTGGAGGTGGAAGTCCTGGCAAGTGAAATGTATATGCGCACAGGAAGCTCTAGATGGAGTCAGTTGAAGGCGGTTGACCCCGGATTAATTGGGAAAAGAATGAGAGAAATAGGAAAATAATTATGTACTGAACTGGGATGAGGAGCTAGGGCCAAGTAAGCAAAGCTGACAGCTTTCTCCAGTGAAGCTTGGCTACAAGCAGCTTGTTAAGTACTGATATGTTGCAAGAAAAATTGACTGGGTTTTTTTTCTGACCTTTGGTTTAATAATCCAAGCTCCCAAGGAATTTATCTGCCTCCTTAGACAGAGGATTTGGGGTGAGTTGTCTCTCCATCATTAGGCATTGAAGTTGACTAGTTTTTAATTTAGGCAAACAAAATCAAATGCCTAGCTAAATCAGTCTCTGTTCTTATGAGTGGGTATGTTGGGTTTGTCTCCCAATGTCCTCCAAAAAGAGGCTGGAAATGAAAGCGTCCCTGTAACTTGGACAATGATAACTGAAAAGAATACAATGCTCTGTAGTGTAAGTCTTGCCCACATTTGCCCATTACTGACTCAGCACATCAAGAGTGACAGATGCCTTTGCCCAGATCAAAATAGAGGCATGGATCCAGAGTCATCCCTTTTTGATGTTATAGTGAGGACAAAGCTTCGTTGTGCACCACCAGATGTTTTTTTCCCCATTTGATGGCTACCTCAAAGCCATGAGACTGAGCTTTTAGTTGCATGAAGGGTCCTTGATGCCTTTTCTGTGGAGGCTGGTTGACCGCAGCGGTGATCCATCCTCTCCAAACCAGGCTTCCTGCGATGTTTACCTCAGTGAGGAGTAGACGTCCTTATTGGACATTTGGCCTTAGTCCATTGCATGTGCAAGGTCAAGGACAATATTGCCTTGAGTTACAGTCATAGCTTACTGCCCTTTCTAAGTGTGTGTCAGATGTAGCCCATGAGTCTTCACTCTGTGGCATTTTTGAATCCTTTACCAGTCTCTAGCCGGAGAATTTGCTTGTTTAGGGAGGAGTTAAAAGAAGGATATTTCTGGAGCTTTTAGCACTGATGAGATTTTTGAGTGTGTCCATATTGCAAAATGTTTTGATTTCTCCCAATTTGAAGAAAAAACAGAATTTTAGCGTCCACCTCTCTTCTCCCATTGGCATTAATTTTTTGAAAAGTATGTATATTATTGAAATACGTAGGGTTTTTTCTGCAGCTGAGAGCGGGCTCAGCTCTACATCTGTACAGTATGTGAAAATAAATCTGGTTTTCTGATTGAATTGATATGGTAGTGCTGGTTAAGATTGTGCGCAGCAGAGTTCCTATGGCCACAGTCATATCTAAGCAGTATTAGTGAATTTATACCCATGAAATGCTCACTGTCTGCAGAACACTAACATAGTGCATGGTTTTTTGATGTATAATACTTTAGTGATTTTATTAGGGCTATGCTGCAGAACTGATAGTGCTGCAGGACAGCAAAGGAGTTTTGAAGTATTTTCTGAATAGAAAGCTCAGTTTGAGATCTGAACTGCTTGGAGGTGAGACAAAGGCAGTGGTACTGGAAGTATCACAGTATCACACAGTATCACAGTATCACAAGGTTGGAAAGGACCTATAAACTAACACTAACACCAACACTAACACCAACCATCATCTAAACCATGGCACTCAGTGCCTCATCCAGTCTCCCTTTAAACACCTCCAGGGTCGGTGACTCCACCACCTCCCTGGGCAGCCCATTCCAATGGCCAATCACCCTTTCAGTGAAGAATTTTTTCCTCACATCAAGTCTAAACTTTCCCTGACGAAGCTTAAGTCCATGCCCTCTGGTTCTGCCACTGGTCACCTGAGAGAAGAGACCAACCCCTGCCCGACTACAACCTCCTTTTAGGTAGTTATAGAGAGCAATGAGGTCTCCCCTTAGCCTCCCCTTCTCCAGGCTAAACAGCCCCAATTCCCTCAGTCGCTCCTCATAGGGGTTGTGCTCCAGCCCCTTCACCATCTTCGTTGCCCTCCTCTGAACACATTCCAGTATCCTAACATCTTTCCCAAATTGGGGTGCCCAGAACTGGACACAATATTCAAGGTGAGGCCTGACCAGTGCCGAGTACAGGGGGACGATAACTTCTCTGGTCCTGTTTACTACACTATTCCTGATGCAGGCCAGGATGCCATTGGCCTTCTTGGCCACCTGGGCACACTGCTGGCTCATGTTGAGCTTCCTGTCCACCAGCACTCCCAGGTCCCTTTCTGCCTGACTACTCTCCAGCCACTCTGTCCCCAGTCTGTAACTATGCATGGGATTGTTGTGTCCAAAATGAAGTACCCGACATTTGGACTTATTAAACATCATCCCATTAGAATCAACCCATCTCTCCAATCTGTCCAGGTCCCTCTGTAGGGCCATCCTACCCTCTAACAGATCAACCCTTCCTCCCAGCTTGGTATCATCTGCAAATTTGCTGATGATGGACTCAATCCCCTCATCCAAATCGTCAATAAAGATATTAAACAGGACAGGACCCAATACCGATCCCTGGGGGACACCACTGGTGACCGGCCGCGAACTGGATGAAACACCATTCACCATCACTCTTTGGGCTCGGCCATCCAGCCAATTCCTAACCCAGCACAAAGTGCTCCCATCTAGGCCACGGGCTGCCAGCTTCCCTAGGAGTCTACTGTGGGGGACAGTGTCAAAGGCCTTACTGAAGTCCAGGTATACCACATCCAAACTGATGCTTTTGAGTTGCTGCTCATAACTACCTTTTGGCCAAACATTAACCTCACAAGGCACCCATTTTCCTTAACATGTGAATTGTGCCAAAATGCACATATGGTTTGGTGTACTCTGTGCTGGGATTAGAAGGAGCTCCATCTTCCTCACCCTTCCCCAAGCAATTTGCTGCATCACCAAAAGAGTTTTTGAAGTGAGAATAAAATCACTTCATCCATTTATTTTTCCATTGTACAACCCTTAAATCAAGTGATACCTATGGCGAACCAGCACCGATGCGACTTACAGAGACTGCCCCATTTAGGGTGATCTTGGAAAGAGAAACATCCTTTGTCAAAGCTTTGGAAGCCTCTCTGAACAGCAAAAGTCAATGGAAGAATGGCAATGTGCACTTCAGTCCATGGCTTGATGGAATTGTAGAAGCACTTTTGGAATAGTTTGGCATTCAGGACATAGTCATATAGTTCATGACTGACTGGACCCAGGCCTGGTGCTTGCTTGGCACAGGTTGTTCATATCACCTTCATTATGGACAAACACCTACAAGTAGGTTCTACATGAGCTCAGTCAGTGTGGTCTATCAAGCTCAGGCTCATCCTGATAGGTTTGTTCACTCTTGAGGCTATGGAAATGCCTCAGGATGTCCAAGACACACATGAGCCTCACAGTTTCAGCACAGGACTTGCTTATCCTCCATTTCTGAAACAACTGCTGTAGGGCTGGTGGCATCCTGGGACATCTCAGGTGACACTAGGTATCCCCCTGAATAATATAGGAGAATTACCATTGGTCATTTACCTTCAGGCTGAGTTATTAAGACCTCTTGGTTTAATCCCACCTAACTGGTATCACACTGAGAAGCAGAATGACCCTTTGCTTTTTTTCTGGGTTGTGGGGCTATTCATACTTTAGCTGGATTGAAGCAGACATGGCCAGCTTCCTCTGCATGTGCTCTGTGGATACTGAATGGTTCTCCAGATTGCTGGGACCCTCACGAGCCTGCTGGGGAGATGGGTGAATCCACATCCCTCAGCTTCTCTGAATTGCTGTAAAACAATAGAAGATTTTTTTCTCAGTTCATTTTATCATGTATTCATATTGTTTCCTTTTTGCATTCTTATCTTACCCTTATATTTGATAAGTTGGAGGTAGGGCCTTAAAAAATAAGAAAGTATTATTTTATTTTTTTAAAACTTCTGTTAAAAAGCTTTTAATTCCTATCAGATGCAGATTCAACATAGAGCAGAAAGATACTGTAAAGTCATAATTTACTGAAAGAAGATTTTTTAAAGTAAATCAGAAGGCTTTTAAGTGTCAACATGTTTAATTAAGGGTAGGATTTAATAATATTTTATATGGTTTTGTTATACAGCTTGTAGAAGCTTAAAAAAAAGATTTCCATAAATATTTTGAAATGTCATTTTGATTCTGTTAATATGTTAAACCCTTCAAAGTAATACCTTCCTTGTTCAACTCAAAGCAGTCGGATTAACTTTATCTATCCTCCATTTATCGCTGCTGGCATCAATTTCTGACATGAAAAACCTTCTAGTTTGGCTGTAAAAATGGGTTACCAGATTGTAGCATTTGCATTTAACTGTATAATACACTTGCTGCATTAATAACTGTATTTATGTGACAGATCTCACCCTTAAGAAACCCAGTGCTCCAGACATATGACATCTCTGTGATAAATTACAAAAGCTGGTGATGAACTGCAGAACTCTCCAATGATGAGAAATTCATCTTCTTTTGACCACCTTTCCTGCTTAGAGAGGCCCTTGGAATATCCCTTCGCATGCCTGAACGGTTTCTAATGGTCACTACAAATCAATCTGTCAAAGAAATTTTTCTTTTCAGTGTTTTCCTCCCAAATTGTCCTTGCCAGAGGTCTGAGGTGGTCAGAAACCTTGGCCAAAGCAATAGCACTTTCCCATGTCAAGATAGCCTTTGGAATTAGGCTGTGAATTTTCATAGCTATGGAATGATGGACCAATGATTAGTTATTTGTGGCAAGCGATGGAGATCTCTCCAGGAGATGCAAGCATGAGGACAAGGAAAGATGGCATCTGGGGGATGAATATCTATATCTTCTGGAAGTTCTCTCACTGCTTCTATTTCTTACGTAATTTTTTCATGGTTTCATGCCTCAACTCATGGTTTCTGATCTCTCCTTGGTGTCATGGTGGGTCAAGAAAGCAAGGCATGGAAGCCCACTCCCTGATGGTGTCTCTGCAGGTTAAAGCTGAGTTGCATGGGAACCATAAGCCATCCCGCTTATCCTTGCTCCCATCTCCAATTTGCACATTTGGCCTTCAGCTTTAGTTCCAGCTGGTAGAACACTGTGACTGTAACATCTTTCATGTGGAAAGGAGCTGAAGAACAGGAAAACTTGTTTATTTCAGGTCCTTGCACACTTTCTCCAAAGAACAGGGTCTGCAGTAATGTCTCACAGTCTTTGTGCCATTAAGAGCACAGGTCTGGGTAAACAGAGAATCATAGAATCATAGAATTGTAAAGGTTAGAAAAGACCTCTAAGAGCATCAAGTCCAACCATCAACTTAACACTAACAAACCTACCAAAACGTATCCCAAAGCCCCGTATCTGCATGTTTTTTGAATCCCTCCAGGGCTGATGACTGCACCACTTCCCTGGGCAGCCTTTTCCAAAGCTTCACCATTCTTTCAGTAAGAAAATTTTTCTTAATATCCAATCTAAACCTTCCCTGGTGCAACTTGAGGCCATTTCCTCTCGTGCTCTCACTTATTACTTGGGAGAAGAGATCAGCACCCATCTCAATACAACCTCCTTTCAGGGAATTGCTGAGAGCAATAATGTCTCCCCTCAGCCTCCTCTTCTCCAGGCTAAACAATCCCAGTTGCCCCAGCTGCTCCTCATAAGACTTGTAAGACTGTTGTCTTCTACGAGTGACTAGATGTTGTAAGAAAAAGCCTTCTCCCCACCCCATGCATCCCTTTCGGTGTGGTGCTTCAGGTGAAAAGTCAGTGTTCCCATTTTGGAAGCCAACTGCACCCTCAAGCAAGTGCTCTATCTGTAGCAAGAGAACTTTTCTCTAGCAGAAGTGTAGCTGAATATTGTGTGAAAATACAGTCGTGCTTGTTTTTTTCATAAATTTATTCTAAGTTATTTATCTGGGAAATGCTGAACTCACACTGATATTTTTTTTGTTATGTGTGTGACAGCAGGAGAATTAAATAAGTGGAATAAACTACTCTCTTCAATTCCAATTCTTGGTCCACCACGATAAGAGCAATAATTTTACCAATTTTTCAGAAACCTTTCTGAGCTTTATCAATAAAACATATATAAGTCTCCCCTCCTATTATTAGCCAAAATATTAACTTATTAATTTGGGCTTACTTCTTTAGCCATTTTCATGTATTGGAAATGAAATGTGATGTCTGACTAGGGTAAAGACTGGCATTTTGAATCAACAGAGAAAAATTCATCCTCCCTCACCTCAAGAAACAAACCAACTTCAAATATTTTTCCTCTTTCCTCCAGCACAGTTAGAGATAGTGAAAGACGTGTTCATATTCTGTTAGCGTAGCCTGCAGAGGGGAAATAATTTTTTATTTAAGTTGAAATATCCATGGGCAGGAAGTTTATCCTAATGACTTTAGATCCTGATTGGAGTCACTTGCCTCTAGATTTATAAACATCAGTTTTGTAAACTTTCAGACAACAAAGAAAATACCTGGAAGGGGGGACAGGACAGCTGCATGTTTACAGTCGTTTTATATGTCTATAGTTACACATTCAGTGATGCTGTTCCTATTGATTGACTGGAGAGACCTATGGGATGAAGGTTATTTAATAATTTGTATATACAGGCATGGAGGTTGTCAGGGCTGAGCATCCATTCTGCCATGGGGTCCTTCAGGGCTCTGACATGCTAATCCAAATGTGCTAATGTTTATTGGAATACCTCTACTGCTTATTAGATAACTTCTGTTGGCTTTGTGGAAGGTCTCGTTTATTCCCTGAGTTTCATGCCTGCCATAAAGCCAGGAGGAGCACTCCCATCAAAGAGAATGATGTTTGTTGTGAACTGTAGATTCGGCTGATCATTCAGTCGTGTTTCTGCAGGCTGTCTGTGGAAGCAATTAGCTTCCTCTGGAAGGTCTGCTTGGTTTGAGGGAGGAAAAAAGAAAGAAAAAATTAGAATCCAATCTCAGAGAAGAGTATGAGAATCTGCTGAGCCATTGCTTGCTGTGGAGAAATCACTCTGTCTTGCTAATTTCACTGTGGTTTTTTTTTTTACTGCAGTGCTCTAATGGATGAGTCCTTTTGCTCTGCGCTCAATCAGGGCCACAGTAAACCTCTGTGCAAACTCACCTTCCACCACAGGAGGGACCACCAGGGGTTAATAAGATCTTTAGGCAATGTGCACGGACATCAGATGTTTTAACTGAGTAAGGAGATGGTTTTCAGGAAGTAAGGCTTCCACAGAGTAGTAATGGGAGATCTGGAGGAAATCTCGTGGGGAATTGGATTTAAAACCCTTTTGTTTGAAGTGGAACAGGATAAGCCAGGTGAGGATGCTCTGTAGGGAAATATCTTAGAGGAAGAGAAGTGAATAATGCCAGGTGAAAACTACAAAGAGGGAAGGGAAGGGAAGGGAAGGGAAGGGAAGGGAAGGGAAGGGAAGGGAAGGGAAGGGAAGGGAAGGGAAGGGAAGGGAAGGGAAGGGAAGGGAAGGGAAGGGAAGGGAAGGGAAGGGAAGGGAAGGGCTGCTTTAAAGAAATGATAATTTTAATACAGCAGTGGCTGTTCGTTAGTAATATCACAGCTTTTGGAATTTAGCATGTGACTTAGTGGAATTATTCCAGAAAATGTTTGTGTTTCATCCTGGGTCTGTGACCTCTTCTTGAATAACCAAGCTGAAGGTCAATTATTCGAGAAATATGTATATTTTATTTTGTAGGAACTCAAACCTCAAAGGGATTATATGCATTTACCAGAATATTTTATATTGCTGTCTCCTTATATTCTCTCTTCCAGTGTTCACAAAACACATGCAATTTTTACATGGAGAACTTGCCTGTTCGCATCCTGTGATCTTCATGCATTCAATCTTGCAGAATGATGAACAAGTAATGTCATGACTCCTTCCTAGATTGCAATGTCAAAGAATAGAAATTTGCTTTCTAGATTTAAGATACTAAGAAAAAAGAAATCTTATTTCCCAATACTTAAAAGCTGAGGAGGAATGCTCATCCCCCTTTAAAAGTTATTTTATTAATATTAATACAGCAAATAATTCCACATTGTTAAGGCTGTATATGTGACCCCCTGCACTTTGCAACAATAAACAGTTCAATAAAGTTTGAGTGTTTGGGTACTATGCATGCTGTGCACTTGGTCCCATGGAAACAACCACATTATGAATGGTGAAAGCAAAGCAAGCAGACTTGTTAAAGGATTCAGAAGGGTACAGCAGTGAATGAGTATTTTGTTTCAACTGTAATTCTTTTATTTCTCTTAAGATGGAGGAAATGATAACCCTGTATGCCAAAGTCTTGTCTAACACCCTTTTAGATGGCGTCAAAATTATAATATCCTCCCTTTTGGGTGAAAAGTAGAGAAAACTGTGGAGAGGAAGCCATTGTCACTGGAGTCCAGTTTTACTTCTTGGGTGCAAAACCTGGGATGGAGAAGATGTACAAACATAGCAGGAGAAGAAGAAACCGCAGCTTTTGTTTCTGGTGCTGACTCCCAAGAGGTACAAACTGAATATCCTTGGGTTTGGCCAAAAATAGCATGTAGCTGATCAGTGCTGCCTAGTAAGCTTGTAGCATCATTGAGCCAAAATGCTACTTCTAGATTCCTTTTTGAGCATCATTTTATGCAGGACTTACAGCAATACAAGTTGTTGTAAGTTTGACCAACACAAATGCTGCTGCCTGCAGGATGCAGGGAGGTAAATTAGTGTCAATCATTCGGGTGAATCTGTCCCTGCTGGAAGGAAGGAGATGAGCAAAAAGATAGCCTTGCATTGCAGATGCAGGCACAAATTCAGGCACAGATGCAGATTCCTGGTTTGAATACTGTGTTCAGCTTTTGTCTACAAGAAGGACATTGAGGTGCTGGAGCACATCCAAAGAAGAGCAACAAAGCTAGTGAAGGGTGTAGAGCACAAGTTTTATGAGGAACAGCTGAAGAACTCAGGTTGTTTAGACTGGAGGAAAGGAAGCTGAAGGGAGACTTATCATACCCTTCGCTTATCTGAAATGGGCTTGTAGTGAGGCAAGTGTTAGTGTCTTTTCACAGGTAACAGGTGAAAGGGCAAGAGGAAATAGCCTCACCAGAGGAGGTTTAGATCAGGTATTAGGAAAAATTTCTTCCTCAAAAGGGTTGTCTAGCACTGGAATAGGCTTCCCAGAGAAGTGGTTGAGTCATCATCCCTAGAAATATTTAAAAGATAGGTAAACCTGGTGCTTAGGGTCATGGATGAGTGGTAAACTTGATAGCGTGAGGTTAACAGTTGATTTGATGTTCTTAAAGATCTGTTCCAACCTAAATGATCCTATGATTGATTCTATGACAGTGCAGGCTCAGCTGAACAAGAAGTTAGGACTGTATTGGCAGAGAGCAATGCTGACGTGTGTTGGGCACCATTAAATCTATTGTCTGCAGGTGGACTCCCAAGAACTGAAAAAGTTTCATGGAAACAATAATTTGAGGGCTTCCTGCTTATTTTCCTGCTTATTCCCCTCCCCAGCCCCGCCACCAATATGCACTTGTTTTCTTTCTGTGTAATTACTCAGTAACAAAGTCTGATGCATGATGTTTTTTTTGTCTGTTTATGGTACTGTACATGATTGTGGTTGTGTTATTATATGGCAAGGTTAGAGATAAAATCATCTCAGATGGTTCAACTTAGTGGTGATGGATCGTTTCTCTATGTGCACTGTTTAACTATCTGAGCTAGCAGATTGCAAATGGGATTTAATATGGGTTCGTACTTGCTGCTGAGACATTTGAGGTGGGCAAAACAGCTGAGTTATTTGTGAAAAAGCAAGTTACAGCAGCAAATTGACAGGCGATTTAGATCATAGTGTTGATAAAGCCCCTCAATCTCCTAGTGGATTTTTGTCTGGAGTAGAGGGAAAATCCAGCTATGTCACATTATCTGAAGATCATAAATGAAAGAAAGTGAGATTATTAAATTGCTGAGCATGGCAAATTCCCCCAAGGCCTGTAGAACAATGTATTTTAGTAATGCTGTGCAGTTTATAAAGGTCAGTTTGCTCTTCAATTACAAATCTAGGTTTAAAGGTTGTAAGGGACACAGAAAAAAATAGTGATTTTATTTTTTTTCTTTTGTAATTACCTCTTGGAATGCTGATAATATTTCAGGCTCATTTGTAAAACGATTTCACAGTACTATAGCAACAGACATTTTGAAAGCCTCGGTTGAAATGCTGAAAATCTAGATCTTAGTTTTATTTCTCCATTTTGCAGATGGACAGAACAAGCCATGTGAATTTTTAAGGTTTTCCAGTGAATTAATCACAAAGTTGGGAAGCAATCTTGTATTAAAGATTCAGTCAAATATCAAACCAGATTTAATTAAAAAGCAGTCATTATTTTTTCTTTTTCTTTTTTTTTCCCTCGGCCTTTTTTTACCAGCATTCTGGTTGTTAATCTTCTTTATTGAATATGATTTCACACAGAGCAGGGAGCACGGGGTCTTTGCACTCTGGTTAAATCTAGAATTGACTGGGACGACAAGTCCAGCAATGAGGGAATGACCAGAAAAAGGAATAACTTTTTTCACCTGCCTAAATATGACTGGAACAGGACAGGAAATGTTAGTTTCAAGTAGATTAGTAGATACCTGTGTGTTTTCCCAGGTGCTGCCGTACTATGGATGGCAGCCATCCCCTAGCTCTGAAAATATATTTTTTTTCCTTATATATGCCTGAATGACTGTGCTGCTAACAAGCCATAAAAAGAGAAAGCTGGGTCACAGGGTAAAGGCTACCACATTAAATGACCAAACCACACTAATTATGGCACTGAAAAGTGATTTTTTAGTGTATCCAGCTCAACTACTGCATTTCTCATGCTCATAGAGGGAAATTATTTTTTTTTCTCTTGCAGCAGCTGAGGAAAGCTCCCTCCCTTGACACATGTGCCGAAGTCTATTTTATGTGAGACTTTGTTCAACCAATTATGCCTGAGAGATGGACAATTAAAAAAAGCATCTGTTTTTATGGCAAGAGCACTGCTGCCTCTGGCATTTTACTTGCCATAGTGGTTTTCTACACAGGGAAGGAAAATGAGGGAGGGAAAATGGGATCATAAGGTAACAAAAAATAAAAAGGAAGAAGAAAAATCTTGGGAAGATGCTCTTCTAAAAGCTGTTGGCTATGTACATGTGTGGCTTTGTTTAAACAGGCCAGTGGTTCACAAGCAGTTTGACAACAGGATTGATGGAAAGCTGGTCTCTGCAGCTTGCTGCTGATGCTCTTGGGATAGGCAATTGGGTTGCAGCACTGAAGACTCTTCGGGGCAGCAGACTAGGGATGTGTAACCCGACACAGTTCTTTCAACAGACTCACAGCCTCTGGAAAGAATACAGAGGCTTTTACCCATTCTGCCTCTGGGTGGATGCTCTGAGTGGAGGGGATGGACTACAGGACTGTGGCTTTTCTCTACCTTGCCTTGTAGGAAACGTCACATGTCTCATTGCTACAGGAGGAGAGAGAAACCAAAAGGTGTAGAGCAGTATTTATGACATGTTTTCATGTATGCAAGCTGCTTTTGCTGGGGAACAGGCACATGAGGCAGCTTAAAGCCAGGAACTGATTTCAACTTTGACAACTGACTCCAAGCAAAAGTCATGGCCAAACCCACCTGTTTCCTATAATGCAACTCTTAATACTGTGGTTTCTTCTACATAGGCAGCTGTGGGCTTTTGGATCACTTCTCTTCCAAATTCTAAGCTCACCTGCACATTGAGCCAGGAGAAATTGGGAGATGGGGTATAATGTTGCCAACCAGTAATCCCTGTCACACTCATAGAGCTATGGTCATTGCCTTAGAGACAAATGCTCCAAGTACACGTCATATATGCTGCTTAGTGCTTATTAGTCACAACCAAGGAAATGTCAGCTGTGTTTCATCCTAAATTTTATGAAACCACTGGGGCTCAGTTTCTTTTTGTTCAAGCAGTGAAACCAATAAGAATTATTCAAGCATTTAACTGTTTTTTTCCAAGTATATAACTATAAATAGTGTATGTAAGTATAGATATACATGTATCTATGTAAAATACATAGAGACTCTTACATAAATATGTAAAACACCTTGTTAGCTATATATAACAGTCATTTTGTGTTGTGTTTCCAAATGTCTTGTGTGTCAACATGAGCAGTATCTGCCTGCCTGACAGACACAAGAATTGAGGCATGGGAGGAAATTAAATGAAAAAGAATTGAGATTCAAGATTTTCATTTATCTAAATGCCCATTCAGCAGCTGTCATTTAAGGAACACAATTTTCAGCCAATGGAGCAGTTACCATGCCTGATCCTGCTGCAGCAGTTTCTGCTGCCACTGAGAAGATTTCCTCCTGCTCCATCTTGCAACATACAGGTAACATATATAAGAATAAGAGCAGCCATCATTTTATGTGGATAATCAGGATATACAGTCATAGAATTATACACCTCCTCTTCCCTTTCAAATGTCTAAAGTTCATTGAATATTTAATGTTTTAGTACTGGGATATTCCCTCATTCCAAACTGGCGACCCTCCTTTTTCCTTTGATATTTAGAAATGAAATGATTATGTACAGTACTCCTCTCATGCCTGTCAACTGGTGAGATGATGGATAAAAAGGAGAAAAGAGATACTCGTATTTATCAGTGATGTTTATACCCTGCTAAAAGCAAAACACATTTTATTTGCTTGTGAAGATATTCCTTAATCCAGCTGCTAGATGACAGGGTGATTGTGCAGCTCTTAGAAACCCAGACCATCTCTAACTGCTGTTGTCCAGATTTCCTTTTCAGAGAAAGTAAATTTTCCTCTGACTGGTCCGAGTGATTTTCCTAATCTACCCATTCAAATAACATACATAAACCCATCTATGCACCTGCTTCCCTCACTGCATTCAGCAGGGGCTGTAAGACAGAGAGTGCTGGGAAGATGTTTATGCATGAGCTGCTGTGCCTGCTCAGCAAAAGGAGATTATTCCTGTGCAGATGGGTAGTGTTACTGAAAAGCGCACCTTGGTGGCCCTCCTCTCTAATCTCTTCCCTTGGTATTTTGCAGGGCTCAAGGCAAATGACAAGTACCCTTGAGCAAAGTAATTTATTGCTGTGTAATTGCATAGAGCAGTGAGTCTATTTCTATTGTCTAGAGGTTTGTAGCTCTTGGGAATTCAATCTTAGACTATGTTCAAATTGATCTTTTTCCTAGATTTTGGGGGAGAATGGTCCAGTTTAAGACTTGGCTCAACCCTAACTTAATTTCTAAAGCATTAAGCAATTATTCAGTGCAGATTGGAGATAAAGAAAAAAGCAATGAGAATAAAGACATGGCCCAAAGAGCTGTTGTATGATGCAGGATACTCTGAGTAGTTCTCTAGAAGTGGTCCTTACTAGATCATGGCCAAATCTGTTGCTTTTACAAGTTTATTGACATCTGAGTAGGAGTAGTTGTGGGGTCAGCTGGAGCTCAGTGTGAGCCAGAATATACTCTAGTACCAGTAAGGTACAGCAACTTGCTCCCCCCATCCCCTGAAAATAAGAAAATCGGAAAAGAAAGAGTATAAACAGGCAAGATTACCGGCTTCTTGGTGCCTTATATGTGAATATTGCCCTAGAAAGGAGGCTTCACTTGATTCTCCCTCGAGAGGCTCCACAGTTTCTGATGTGACTTCCTCTCTGAGGTTTCTCTATACAGACAGTGTCTTATTAACATTAGTATGAGCTGTTGGACCTATCAAGAAAATGTGGTAGCCTAATAAATGATGATAGAGGCAGCATTTTATTCATAAATGATGGTGCGGATGGAGGCACAAAGAAGGGAGTAGGAGCTGAAGGAGGCATTAAATCTGGCATTTGTGGAGTGGGAAAATCATCAGCATGAGGGGGAGCTGGAACATGATGGACTGTTTATTGTGAGAGAGAAGAGATTTATGACAAGCGTGTGAATGGCTCACTGTTTTCCCCATTGCCTCCTGTTTTCATGGAGGAATAGACTTTCTAGATGAAATCAAAGTTTGCCTAAGCAAGAACAAAACACTGTTCAGAGCAACCAGGAAAAATAAATAACGTAAGTAAAGAAACTCACATTCCGTTTTAAACGACTCTTGGCACAGTATAAGATGATTGTAAAATTGCAAAGATGCCTAGAAAACACAAATCTGGAATAATTTCTGGGTGAAACAAAGAACAGGACTGACTTCAAAAGAATTCTGTACATAATAAAGCTGAATAACACACAGAAGGCTGCCTCTGTCCTTTCCTATGTACACATAGGCATTCATGTTTGCTTTTTTCATGCCCTTTTTCCCTCTCATCAGTTGACTTCACAAAAATTGCTCCCTTTCTTCATGAACTTTCTTGGCTGGCACAAATATGACTGCACAGCTTTTGTAGTGGATGTAATGGCACATCTGCACTCTGATCTACCTGCCTTATCATTTGTATCCTGTGCATCATTATTTATTATAGTTGTGAATTTGCTTTGTTTTCTTGTGCGTCCTTTTTGATCGTTTCCTTGTTCAATATAGTTACATCTTACAGATTTCTTAATTATGTGCCTGTTTCATAGGTACATTAGTTCCCTGTCAGCACTGATGACTTGTTAAATAAATGGTTCCTTTGACTGAAGCTTCAAGATCTGATCAAAGCATATAGAATTATAGAATCATAGAATGGTTTGGGTTGGAAGGGAACTTAAAGATCATCCAGTTCCAACACCCCTGCCATGGTTAGGGACATCTCCTACTGGATCAGGTTGCTCAAAGCCTCATCCTATATGCATATAGGTAGATGCCTGCTCACCTGGGATTTGTCTGGGGTTTGTATGCTGACATTTGTTTAGATTAGTAAGGTAGTTCTGTGTTTAAAGGAGTGCTGCTCAGTTTACAAATGTCAGAGGAATTGGGAAATGTACAGTATTTGTAATGAGCTGTATTTTTTCTTCAGTTGTGGGTTAGAATTTTTTGTGGGTTTTTTTTAGGACTGGAGTAATTTTTAATCCAATTTACTTGTCACAGCTGTGATTACTCAGTATGGGAAACAACAACGAACAGATTATTTTTAATGCTTTTAAAATTATTTTCCTTTCTTTAGTTTTCTGCTGTTAACACATGGCTGCAGAGCCTGAGCTGTGTCTATTGTAGAATATTTTAACTCTGATTTTTGAAATCTAGATGGATGAGAATAAGGAGAAACAAACTAACAACATGCAGTCCTTTCTGTTTACCTATGAAGCCTGCATACTGACCTCAAGGCCATCCCAACCTCTATTTTATTCAGGGGAGAGCTGTTAAGAAAAAAAATGTTCTGTACCTCTACGGTTCTGGAAGGTACTAAAGCAATCCCATTCAGAAATATTTTAACCTTATGTTTTACTGCATTTTTGTGTATATTCCAAAATTATTTCATTATTTAATGATTTTTAGCAATGTCTTAAAAATGCTGCAGTGCAAAATGAGTAATTCAGTGTGTTCAGTGTGTCATTACCTTCCTTCTTGCTCTTCAGTTTTCAGGGAGAGAAACAGAAGACCCTGACCATCCCTTGCCCCTAGCAAAGCACATGACACCAGCACTGATTTAGGCTTTAGGTTTTTAGATGATGTTGAAACCTCTCTTTTTAAAGATGCACATACAATGGTGCACATTATTTTAGCCATTCGCTCTCCAAGCACCATTATAATGGGAAAAACAGAAATGCATGGGCAAAGGAGGACACGTGAAACCCATTGTCCCTCCATCTGTTCATTTCCCGTCACCAGATCTGAACTCTTCACCATTTGACCTGAAAGTGTTAAGATGCTTTCAGTAATAGTATTGTAAATTAGCCAAGAAAAGCCTTTTTTTCCCTCTTCTGCCAGATTTTGCATGGGCAGAGATGCCACAGGAAGGAGTTTGGTGCATTTTGCTATACACTCCAGCACTGATGTGCATGGTGGGTGTGCAGCACTTCTTAATGGGGTAATTAGGGGATGCCTGATTTAAACACACTACAAAAGGCCTGCTGTCATTTATTTGCTTGTTTATTTGGGGATTTTATGTGTTTGTTTTCTTTGCTGCATAACCTGACTAGTTTAAAAATGTGCACAGGAAAAAGCCTATATGGCTGCAGTCCCTCTGGAGTGTCCCACGCAGTCATGGGTCTTTGCTATTCCTCAGGTAAAAACCTCTGTTATTGACAAATAGTTTGTTGTGTAAATGCATTTTTTTAAAAAAAACACTTAAATTGAAGTGAATTTTATAATAACATGGCAGCAAATGTTCTGTAGAAATGGATTCAGTCTACCTTCCATCCTGGTGAAGTAGCTGGGCTTAAATTTGGTCTTTGACTTGAGTCCTTGGCTAAAGCCAGTGTTTCTGGGTGAAATATTGCAAGTGAAGTTCCAAGCCTAAAATAACTCATTGTGGCCTGAGCACTTGGTTTTGGCACATACCTAAATTTATCTCTGTCCTGCCTTCATTGCGATGTCCAGGCTCCTGGTATTTATTACAGTTTTAGTCAGCAGTCCTTTGAATATCAAAATAAGGTATGTAAAGCCCCTACAATGTTTATTTCATTGGGACAGCAGCTGTGCTTGAAGCATTTGTAATAGTAATAAGAATGAGAAATATTGCAGGGAGGTATTTTAGTCACTCTTAGAATCAATATCTCACTTTCAAAACAGGGCTGTGTCTCTCAGGTCAGCACTATAGCAGCAGTCTAGGGACTGAAGGATGTAGCAGAATATATTGAGCCCATCCATTTGCATCTTCCAGTGACTCCCTCATTGCAACACTACAATACTGTTCGTTTTGTTAACTCCCTTAAACCTTGTTGGGGCAAAAAGGAGCACGTAATCTGTATTGGAGCTATGATTTTATTGTCAGTCCATTACTGTTTTAAAAGTCTGAGTATCCAAGTTGCCTAAATACTACAAGAAGGTTCATTAGTATTACAGTTATGATTGTTATTACTGATACTTTTCTTGTTTGTTCCCAGTTATTCAGGTTTTCTGTTCTCCTATGTCTCTCTGAAGTTGGTTTCACTTGGTTCATAAGGTAGCACTGCTGTCATTACCATTGGTGAACCCTGATGAGTTGTATTTATAGCCTACTATGTCTGGTACCATCTCATGTTTGCACTCCTCCTTATCTTGTTTTCCTCTAGAGTCATAGACAGAGTAGCTACTTTTTATTACAGCGCAGGAAGGACATGGAACTGCTAGAGTGAGTCCAGAGGAGAGCCAGAAATTGTTCAGCCTAGGGAAAAGAGGGCTCCAGGGAGACCTTAGAGCAGCCTTCCAGTACTGAAAGGGAGTCTACAGGAAAGCTGGGGGGCGGGGGGCTCTTTATCAGGGAGTGTAGTGATAGGACAAGGGGTAATGGTTTTAAGCTGAAAAAGGGAACATTTAGATTAGATGGTGAGACACTGGCCCAGGTTTCCCAGAGAACTTGTGGATGCCCCATCCCTGGAGGCATTCAAGATTGGATTAGGCTGGTGGAAGATGTCCCTGCATGACAGGGGGGGTTGGAACTGCGTAACCTTTAAGGTTCTCTCTGACGCAAAACGTTGTATGATCTTGTATTCTATGATTACTATAAACTGATGTTAAACTAGGACAAATCTGGATGTTTACAGTTGTCTAGAGAGCTAAAACAAGCTCAGATGTGCTTAGGTCAAGACCAACTCAGACAAGTCCTTGAGACCCTGCACTGTCAGGTCAGGTCGAAGCCTGTGGCTTTTTACAAAATAATGGCAAAATCATGTCCGCTGACTACCTTTCTAGTCATACAAGCAAGCAGAAACAGCAAATGTTGTTTTGACTGATTAAAAAATGTGACTTGTTTGTTCACAGCTTGTGGGCAAATTACAATAACCAAGATTATCCCAGAAAACAGGACTAAGGTACTTTTGAGACTATGTTAAGGTCAGTGTAATAAATGACACTGTTATGCCCAGTCCTTCCAGATCTGGGAACTGATTTTTAAATAAGGAATGAATGACTCTGAGTGACCAATGTGTCCCTAATTAGAAATATCTCCTGAGAATCAGGCATTGTAATCCTTTGAAAATGTAATCCTGTTGACACACCTGGAGTGTAGCCCCTTTTTCCGGGGTTATTCAATAGATCTGAGCACAAAAAATAAATAGTACTTGCTATTCAGTATGTGGCACAAGCAACCAAAACATCTACTATAGCTGCCTTTATTGTCAAAAACTCTTCTTCTTCATGTGGGGTAATGTTGGCACATGTATATATCCCTGAACACAAACAAGGATGTGCATTGTTTAATTAAGGCTGTTGTTTTCTTTTTTTTAGACTAGAATCATAAGGTTGGAAGAGACCTCTGAGATCATCGAGTCCAACCGTGTCTGTGTCCATACTAAACCATATCCCTAAGAAACTCATCTACTCATTTTCTTTGGGGTGGAGGCAATGCTCACTGTTCTTGCATGCCTGTTAAATTGCAAATTATTCCTACTAAAAATAAATATATCAAAGGGAAACAGAAAATTTTAGTTCTTTAGCTTTTTCATACTAGGATTCCCCTCATCCTGCCTGTTCTCCTACTTTCTCTATATGAGCTGGATCTAGGAAGAATGAAAAAAGGTAAAATATAAACCTTGGTGTATACTTGTGGTTACAAAGCCTAGCTTGAACTTGATTTCTCTGTGTTCTGCTTATATTTAGGTCATTTAAACTGTATGATTAGAAGGTGGTTTGAAACCAGAAAGGGAGAAGGAGGTAGGGAGGGAAAAGACAGGACAGGAGGTGTGTGCTGAATTTCCTGCAGGAGAGCTAGGTCTTCATGAATGTGTTGCACCAGGGTAACTGGTGGTTGCTTGCAGTTGCAGCCAGCCCCACCTGTTCTTATGGTCTGGAGACTGGCTTTCCCATACTCCTAAGCTGCTGGAAAAAATGCCACACCTTTTTCTATTAAAAATGGCCTTTCCACTATAGTGCATGGGATTACAATGGATGGTGTTTCCCAAGTATGCTCACTGAAAGGATTGTGGAGTGTTGAATCCCACAACTGGTAGATGCGCTCTGAGGGTGCAGGTTGCTGGGGAGATGAGCATTGGCATGGCTGTGTCAAGGCATGGTGTGGTATCTGCTAATGCTTCCTTGGGGAGGGTTTTGGTTTTGTTTTTACCTTCTGGGACTCTTCTGGAATTCCCTTCAGTTTTTGTTCTTCTTTCAATTCCTTTTATGTCCTTTGATTTACGCTAAAGGATCTTTCAGTGTCCTCCGCTGGGACTTTTGATTGCCCTCACACTGAACAGAAGTATGAGGAAGTTATTAAACAAATGGGAGTTAAACCATTTTGTCTTTCTCTGCCTGGCAGTGTGGTAATCAAGCTCCATATAATCACATACACACACTGAATCTTACATTTCATATAAAACTATAATTTGTTAATTAGACTTCTCCTTCACATACATTAGACTAATGCTAGCGGCTCATTACTCGTCTGAGGAATGTCCGAGTGGCATTCAATCACTTTGGTGTGCAAACAGGTTTGTGATGACTGACCTCCTTAATCCAGTCTTTGAGGGATATGGGAGGAGAAGATTTTTCCTCTCCAGGGTCTACTCGAAAACCAGGTGTGAGCTTAGTCAATGCTGGACTGAAAGCCATTGTGTGTATTCAGAAAAGAAAAATAGGGTGGTATTGATCTCTGAAGAGAAGAGAAAAGGGCACTTCTGCAACCAGTTAGTCTCTGTGGCTTTTTCTGTGAAGAATTTTCTCCTGCTGAAATCACAGATTGATAAAAGCCAG
This sequence comes from Tapera naevia, assembly GCA_033556795.1. Classification (NCBI taxonomy): domain Eukaryota; kingdom Metazoa; phylum Chordata; class Aves; order Cuculiformes; family Neomorphidae; genus Tapera; species Tapera naevia. Next base: position 1,871,986 of record JAUMJJ010000063.1, read on the forward strand.
GTCCAGCCACGTTGAGTTACACCTGAAAAAAGCCCTGTAGACTGGATGGTGCTTTTCTTGGAGTAAAGCTTGTTTGATTTGAAAGGAGTTGATACGGATACAGTCTCTCAAGCATTTAATGTATTCAGAGTGGTGAATACAGGAAAGGAAAATCAACAGGGCTAAAGAAACCAACCATGCCTGCCTGAGAAACTAGACATTTCCATGCTCCCTATTCACTATCTCTTACCATTTTCTACTTCCTCGAAGTTTGTGAGATGGCATGGGTGGACAGGAGGCAATAAATTTTGTGGTTCATGTGAAACTCAGAGGCTCTATGACTTTGGCCGTCTTCCAGAGACCAAATCTGATGCCTTCTGCCCATGCACAGCTGAGCTCTGTTGATGTTCATGCTCCTTGCCTTACCACTGAACAAATTGAACAAGGGAGAAGGGGTGAGTGGGACTTGCCAGTTTGTCAAATAAGCTTCCTCTACAGAGTCTCAGATTAGAGGTGTTTTTTCTCTTTATATTCATTTTCTTGTATTAACAAAAAGGAAAATGATAGCTGTGATGCTGTGTGCATTAACAGCCTTAATGCTGGTTTTGCAAAGCAATTCAGGAAAGTCGTACTTTGTGCTGAAGATGTGGGGTTTTAAAATGAGGAGGAGGAAGGCTGTGGCAGCAGACCAAGCTTATGCTTTGCCTTGTAAAGCAGGTATTATTTCAGGACCTGGTGTGGCTCAAACTGGGTATTAAAGAACTTTTTAGGTGGATTTAACATGTTTTATTAGACTAAATATTAGAGGTGGAAAATAGATAAGCTTTCTTCAGTTGTACAGGACTTGTCTTGTAGGCGTAAAGCTTCTTGCAGCTCTACCACTCATTTTGATAAAAGATATTACTTCTGCTCTGGTTGGAGCAATCCCAAGCACAAATACAGGCTGGATGGAAAATGGATTGAGAGCAGCTCTGAAGAGGAGGACTTGGGCATTTCAGTGGATGATAAATTCAATATCAGCCAGTGATGTGCACTTGCAGCCTAGAAAGCCAATCATATCCTGGGCTGCATCCAAAGAAATGTGACCAGTAGGCTGAGGGAGTTGATTCTCCCCCGCTGCTCGGCTGAGACCTAATGTAAGGGTATGGTCTTGTTGGAGAAGGTCCAGAGGGTGACCACAAAGATGATCTGAGGGCTGGAGCACCTCTCCTGTGCAGACAGGCTGAGAGAGTTGAGATTGCTCAGCCTGGATACGAGAAGGCTTCAGGTGGACCTTAGAGCAGCCTTCCAGTACTTAAAGGGGACCTACAGGAAAGCTGAGGAGGGGCTCCTTATCAGTGAGTGCGGGGATAGGATGAGGGGGAATGGTTTTAAGCTGAAAGATGGAAGACTTAGATTAGATATTAGGAAGAAATTCTTTCCTGTGAGGGTGGTGAGGCACTGGCACAAGTTGTCTAGAGAAGTTGTGGCTGGTGATGTTCAGGCCTACGTTGGATGAGGCTGTGAGCAATCTGATCCAGTGGAAGGTGTCCCTGCCCATGTCAGGGGGTTGGAACTGGATAATCTTTAAGATCTATGATTCTAAATACATACTTCATATGAAATGTAACTTATGGGATGAAAAATCTAAAACTGATTTCACATTTTAAAGCTGTGATCATATCAGCTGAAGTATTGTGTGCCTTTCTTCTCTGTGACTAGGTGGTTGAATCCAAGAGGAGGAGTAGGACAGAAAGCTACTTGGGGGCATAGATTATCTGAGGGAGGGCAGGAGATTGTCTCATATTAAATGGCAAAGGGAAAAAAATAACAGATAATCCTTGCTCTATTGAGCAGAGACAGCTAAGAAATGTTTACAGGGAGTGGTGACAAGTGTAACAACTAGTTTCAGTGCACTCCCAGGTGTGAGTCCCTCAGTCTAACATCACCCAGGATATTAAACAGTGAAAGAAGTAATAACCATAGGATGTCATCAGTGAATCTCATGCAGCACTTTCCACAGCTCCTCTCCTCCCCTCCCCTCCCCATCCCTCTCATCTCCCCTCCTCTTCCCTCCTCCTCTCATCTCCCCTCCTCTTCCCTCCTCCCCTCTTCTCCCCTCTTCTCCCCTCCCCTCCCCTCCCCTCCCCTCCCCTCCCCTCCCCTCCCCTCCCCTCTCCTTTCCTCTCCTCTTCCCTCCCCTCTTCCCTCCCCTCTCCTCTCCTCTCCTCTCCTCTCCTCTCCTCTCCTCTCCTCTCCTCTCCTCTCCTCTCCTCTCCTCTCCTCTCCTCTCCTCTCCTCTCCTCTCCTCTCCTCTCCTCTCCTCTCCTCTCCTCTCCTCTCCTCTCCTCTCCTCTCCTCTCCTCTCCTCTCCTCTCCTCTCCTCTCCTCTCCTCTCCTCTCCTCTCCTCTCCTCTCCTCTCCTCTCCTCTCCTCTCCTCTCCTCTCCCATTGTTGCATTCACACATGTTTTTTTAGCATGGACATGATTAGTTTAAATCTGTCTTTTAACTGAATCCTTGAGATGCTTTTCTCTCTCCCATCACCTTCAACAGGAGTGTGCAGGGGAACGGTAGTAACTTAAGATGAACTTTCAGAGTGAGTCAGTCTAATTTGTTCATTGGTCTCCTTCTATTTCCTTCCTTTATCTTATATCATATGCTATTTAGCTGCTGATGTTTTAACTTTTGGGGAAATTCCATGGGTAGTATTTGCTTGTTTTGTGTCAGGACGTCAAAACATGAAGACTCTCTAAAATGCTGTATTTGCTTCAAAAAAAGCAAGCTGCAAAAAAAAAAAAAATCCAACTGAAATGTTCTTTATCTTCATTCTGTGGGGGATTGAGAAACCCTTCTGATGTTGCCAAAGCTATTTTAAGCTGTGAGAACACAATACATTTGAAAGTTTAATTGCTTGCTGAATAACGTAAGCTGTCAAAATAAATACTCAAGGTCTTGCATAAGGGAAAATGTAAAAATATAAAAGAATGCAGAAATATGAAGTCAATGAGAAGTGGAGTCACAATTTACCTCAGTGATAGCAGCATCTTTGTTTCTGCAGTCAGTAATTGCAGCAACAAATAGCCAGCAAAGGTTTCAGGGGTAGCACTCTTTATTTTCTAATGTATGTAGAAATCTGCTGGCTGGCTCCTCTAAGTGTAACTGCTCAGAGATAACCTCCCTTTCCCAAAGCTGATGGGTATGCAGGCTACCTATTCTTCAGGCCAACCAGAAGGAACGGTTAAGCTCCATTATGCAGATAATAGAAGATCTCACCCTGCAGAATGCAAAAGAAAGGCAACTGGAGGGGTGGCTGTGAAAGCACTCAGACAGACAGGAGGCTTTGGGCCAAAGAGCTTGCCAGAGAGGCAGCTTGAAAAGAACCCGATGGCTGGTTTAATGTTGTTTTGTGGGTTTTTTTTCTCATTCTATTGCACTTGAGGAATAGGTCTTTTTGCATGTTCTTTCTAAAAAAAAAACAGGATTGCATCAGCAGCATACCAGCTCTTAAAACATAGAATCATAGAGTGTCCTGAGTTGGAAGGGACTCATAAAGATCGAGTCCAACTCTTGACCCTGCATAGGACAACCCCAACATAAGCATCATGTGTCTGAGGGTGTTGTCTAAATGGTTCTTGAATATTGTCAGACTTGGCACCATGACTGCTTCCCTGCGGAGCTGTTCCAGTGTTCCACTACCCTCTGAGTGAAGAAACTTTTCCTAATATCTGACCTAAACCTGCCCTGGCACATCTTTCTGCCATTCCCTTGAGTCCTATCATCAGCTACCAGAGATGAGCTCCTGCTTCTTCTCCTTCCCTTGTGATGAAGCAGTGAACTGCAATGAGGTCTCCCCTCAATCTCCTTTTCTCCAGGCTGAACAGACCAAGTGGCTTTAGCTGCTCCTCATAGGGCTTCCCCTCTACATTTTTCACCAGCTTTGTGGCCTCCTCTGGATGCTCTCCAGTAGCTTTATGTACTTTTTATGTTGTGGTGCCCAAAACAGCACACACTACTCAAAGTGGGGCTGCATTACTATGAATCAGAGCAGTATGGGGAAAACCTCAGCCTGTCCCTGAAAAATCCAGGGAAACACACACATTGAAGGAAATTTTTTTTTTTTGGCAACTCACTCCAGCTTAGGCTGTCAGCTAACAGGAAGCTGAGCTTGGAAACATTTAGCAAGAAACACGGAATAAATAAGTATTTTCACCCCTTATTGTTCTGCAAATGGATTTTAATGCCTCAGGTTTTGAGTGATGTTAATTAAGACTCTTAAATTCCTTTAATTAAGCTGTATCTGTGGGTTGGGCTCATGGTCCATAATAATATTTTTTAATAGTGGGTTGTGCATAATGAGATGTGGTGTTTTCTGACGTTCCATTGCTGCCAGTAGCAGACACTTCCACTTATCTCATTAGCACCTGGAATGATAATGGTGTGTGGAGGGGACAAAATGCCATATGTTCCTCCCTGCCTGCTTCAGGTAAAGATGTGCTACCAAAGTGTAAAGTCCCTGACACTGTCAGAGGCAGATGATGATTCCTGTGAAGCTGAGCACTTGTGAAGGAAGCTCAGTCACTCACAAACCCAGAAAGAATCATTTAGGAGCTGCGAGGGTTTGGCCCTTGTGGTGGAAGCTCTGTGTGGACACAGATCTGCAGTCTGACATTACTGGTACAACATTGTAGTGTGCACTTTCAGGGAGAGTTATCTCTTAACTGAATTTCGTGGTACTTGTTCATAAGTATAATTATAAGTAAGTAGTTTGTAGGTAATTATATTGTTCACAGCTGAAATTTAGGAAAGTTGAGTTGTTTTGTTGGTGGCTTTTTTTAAAAAAAAAATACGAATGAATTAAGGGTTTTCTCTTTCAGAGAGCAGCTAGAAGACGTTTGCACTGACTGTTTCTTTGAGTACTGGGAGGCATGTGACTACTTATGTGTGCTGAAACCTGCCAGCTGAAGAGCTTCCCCTGCATGTCTCTTCCTCTGCTAATTTCACATCTTTCCCTCCTTAAGTTTGGCTGAGAAGTCCAGATATCCTTCATTGATGGAGAGCACTGTTTGGAAGGGTGATGGTCCTATCAAGGATCCATCTGGTTATATATAGAACATGCAGGAGACACTGCTGCAATATATTGCCTAGTTGTCCAGTTTGGGATCTGGCTGGCATATACCATGTCTCCTTACACAGGCTGCTTCCGTTTTTATGGAAGAAGGAAGTACAGGAAGAGCAATAAGTGTCCAGGTCTTGTTCTGATGAAGAACTAATTGCTCCCTTATCACCTAAAAGTGTCATCTATATTTCCCAGATCTCTCTGCCTCTTCTCCCCCAGTACATACACAGACATGTACAGCCAAGAGGAGCTTTCCTACATGATCTACTGAGTTTGAAAAGCAGGATAAGGTCTGTGACAGCTGTATGCAAAGTTAACAGGAATCAAAACTGAGCATTTCTAATAGGCTTTCTCTGTGTTTTCTATCAGATCTGATTCTAATAAATGATTTCACTAGTCAGCACTAAGTGCCTGAAAAAATATTTCTATTGAAATTCAGAGCTGGCACAAAGATCACTGAAGTTACTGAGGGGACTGGAGGAGTAAAATGAACCATGCTTTATAGAACATGTTGTGAAGCAGTGACCTAAAGAGGGTAAAAAAATTCTGCAGGAATTGCCAGGATGGCAGTCACAGGTGTATGACCATTTAAATCGTGAGATTGGAGCAGGAAGATAATTTTTTTTCTCTCTCTGTAATAGTAAGGAATTGTGCACTGGGACACAGTGGAATGTTTTCAGTGTTTGTAATTTTAAGGAATTGTCACAAAATTAAAAGGATCTGAAGGAAACACAAGAAATAATTGAGATCTAGAAAAAGTGTTTCTCAGTAAACCTTGCAGTACAGTCTGTTTTGCTTATCAGAAATGAGGCTTAGAGGTGACTTGATTACATAGCGAAAGCACATTCAAGGGTGAAAAGTAATGGCTTCTAGAGAGCTCTCAAATCTAGGAGGTAAAAAAGTGATAAGAAGAGATGATAAGTAGTCAACACTAGGAAAATTAACAGAACAAAACGCAACTAAAAAGTAGTCTTGAATATGCTGAGCCAGGGAAACTAACCAAAACTTTGGTGCAATACATTTGACTCCACTTGTGAAATGAAAGAGAGATCGAGCAGGTATCTGAAAGGATTTTGAATTATTTTTTTCCAAGGAGATGTTCTCACAACAGAAGGGAATGCTCCAACCCTGCAAAGATGGGCAGATGCTGGAGGTGAGCAGGTCTTCTCTCTCACCGGGAGGGATTCACGCGTTTCAGCAGACGTGTTTTCACTGAGCTGGTTACACGTAAATTCTCTTCAGTCAACGAAGAGAAACAGACACTTCCATGACATATAGTTGCCTGTATTTGATTGGATCATTCCCATTTGGTGACTGTATCCACGCATATTCACTCTTTTATTTTATCCCTTATCTTTCTTTTTAATTTGCAAAATTAATCCACCACTGTATTGCCAAGAAATAATTTAGTATCATTTACAGAGTGTGGGCTAGATGATGGTTTGCATTAGTAGACTGAACACAAAGCCCATCTCCCAGCTCTTGTTTTCTCATCACCCACCAGATGACCAGTTATGATTTCCCACCTGGATTGAATTAAACCAGATGATATAAAAAGGTTCCTGTGTTTTTCCTAAGCCAGAAATATTCTGTGGTGCGTCTTTGTACTTGCCTTTTAATAGCCACAAGGTGGGTCATGGGAAGCTGTAATTAAAAGATAGAACACAAATTTCAGGAGGTTAAAGGAGAGGATATGTGCAGAGAACACCTGGAAATTGTAAGTAAGAGAAATTGTAACAAAGCCAGAAAGGCATATACTGGAGAACTCTGTCTCTTTTGTTCTCAGACATCTTGGATTATAACTAGAAGATAATGGAATGCAGCGTCCTGCAGGAACTGTGAATAATTAGATAGCTGATGTACAAGAGCAAGTGGAGGTCACAGAGATAAACTAAAATAATGGTTGAATTTATTGGGGGAAAAGATGACTTGGAAATGACTTTGGCTGGCTTCTTCTTTTAATGGTAGGAAAACAAAATATATAAATCCTGAAAAGCAAAATCTTAGCTCAAGACACCAGTGCAAATCGAGAGTAATTTCATTAAAGCTAATGGAATTACGTCAGTGTAAGACAGGAGGTAAATTCAGACCCAATTATGTCTTGGTCCTGAAATGAGATTTTGATATTGTTTGCTAGCATTTGTATTGTAGTGAGAGCTCAAATGAGAGCATCATTTTGCGGAACTGGGTGATGCTCACAATAATCCCCAGTCCCAACAGACAAAATGCACAGAACAGTAGAAAAGAAGCAGAAATTAATTCTGTGTGTAACAGAATGGGGAACTGAGGCAGAGAAGAAGCCAAAATGAAGACACAGGAGCAACTTGGCTGATTAATGTACTTTTAAAAATAGTATTTTAAAAGGAAACACTTGATGTGGGAGTAGTGTGTACCTGGACAGTGATATCAGTGTGAAGGCGTATCTTGTCCTTGGAGTCAATTATGAAATAGAAAACGAAAAAAAGGAATGTTTAAATGTGCATCTGATGCAAAACAGTTGGGGGTGTGGCTGGAAAGTAGCAGGTTTTGGTGATCTCAGTTTTTTGATCTTTGTATAAAGAAGAGACCAACAGAAAATGCAGGGCACAAAACCATCTCCTTTTTAAGATTATTTACTCATGCTTTTTCACAGTGTTCCTCCAATCAACATCTGAAGGAATACTTTTATTAACTAATAGAGTCACTGTGTTACATTTCATCTTTTCCTGCAGGTAAGGAAGAGTTATTTTCTTTAACATGAGAAAATTGTTTTGCTTAATAGGGAAAATGGGAAAAGCCAACATCTATGAAAGCGTTTTTGTAATGGTGAGTGCTTTCTCCTGAACCCGCAGTTTTATTACTTTTTATTATTGCTTAACACCCGTGTGGTTTCTTAGGGACATTAAGATGCTCTGGGTTTTTAACAATGAGCTGAAATACCCTGAATTTCCCCCATCTAACCCATCTGCAAACAGGTTTTCTCAAGAGTCCTTTCTCAAGAGTCCATGACAGCTGTTACTGAGCTGTTGGACTCTCCTTAGCAGGGAAGTGTTGTCTAAACTCCAGTAGACTTTTCGTAATCTCTAATTTAATGTCCTGAACAGTAGCAGGCTGGCCAGGGAATACTAAAGGAGTTTTCTTTTAGTTTAAAAGGCTATTAGGACTCAAAATGGGACACAGGAAACATGATGTGATGTTTTAGTCTTTGATAGTAAAATTAGGGACTTCCCTTAACACTGTGTGACTGTGTCGTGATGGTTAATTCCCACATGCATAGAGGTAGCAACTCTTACAGCTTAGACTAAAGGTGAGGAATAGTAGGCATTGCTGAACAGATGAAAATGTGGGCAAGTCTCAAACTTGCCGTGCCAGATAATAGAGCTGGCGTTATGGAGCCAGAAGGAACTGAAGACGCACTGCCTTGGATATTAAAAGGAGAGTTGATAAAGTAGTGGGTGGTCTGTTCTAAAGATTGATTTTGTTTTGGTCTATGAGAGAGCGAGTAGGTGATTTGACTGGTAGATTAATTTATCTTTTTGCTTTCAAGTAATTTCTCTTGCTGTTTTTCATCTATTTTCCACTTGGAGAGCTACAACGCCAAGATTGAGAGTGTTAGAAAGGCAGCTCTCCTTTTCAGGGGAGGCAGAGGGAGAGGAATATTTCTGCAATATTTTTCTCTTCATTAAGAAAAAAAAACTCTCTAAAATGACATAATGACTGCTTGAAATCTCTGTCCCCATCAGGTTCTATGCTACACATCTAGAAATTTGACAAATTGGTTTTGTATCATTGCTCCAAAGCTGCTGCTGTGAATTGCTGGTTTTATTTTCCGTTCTCAGAGATAAAGTCCCAAAGACCTTTCTTTTTAGTTATCTCTGATATCTTTCAACCTCCAAAATAATAAAAATAAATCACACTTACAAAATGACACTAATTTAATACATTAATGTAAAAAATGATATCGGTAATTGAACAAATACATCCGATTCAGCAAGTTTCTTTTATGGAACTTTTTAGGGAAGGTAAAATCCCTCACTGAGAGAAATCTTTTGTCTTCTGTAAGAGATATTAAAATTGTCCCTTTCTTTAAGCCTGTTTGGTAGGGAATGTGTTTTAGAACTAAAAAATGGGGCCCTGCTAATGTGACAGAGGAGGTGTTGTGTCAGAGAGACACATCCAACCATCCTGCTGTGAGTGAGATGACAGTGGTTGCGTGAGGCTCCCTTGAGCTATCACCTTAGTGTTGTCTTTAACAGAAAAAGTTTCCTTGTTGCTGGAGAGAACTGGAAGAGGAGATAGAGCATCATGCTGCACTGTGCCATTCACAAGTATGGAGTTGGCTTGTGTGTCCTGGTGCTGCCACAGCACACATCACCTGATAGATTTCAGTTCACTGGAAAAAAAGTAGGAGGGGAAAAAAAATCCTTCTGCTCCTTGTGAGCCAAGCCATCATTGCTTGCCTCATGTCACTGAAGTTCTCCAGTTTTCCATTGTACTCCATTGCCAGGTTGTAGCTGAACAAACTCTTCTGTCTCTATGGGAAAGAAAGAAAAAAAATTATATTTACAGTCTCTCCCCTTAGTTTTGTATATTTAAGTCTGATCCTATTTTGGTGCAAGATCCTTTTATTTTAATAAGAAAAGTCAGTCACATGCTTGAGTAACACGTCTCTTGTGGTGTGTTGGGCTTTGATGGATATTGCTCCTGTATTTAAGTAACTTGTCAGCTGGATCCACATGCACAATCTTTTGGCAGCTGTTGCATAAACCTAGCACACAATCTTTTTTTATGAAAGTGTTTTGGCTGATTTGTCTGCTTTTAAGGTGCACTGAGTGTGACTTTCTCTGTTTTCATTTCTTCCTGTGTCCATACCTGCACAAATACAATGTGATTCTCACAACATGATTGTAAATATATGGTTTCCTACATTAGTTACATTTACAATAGCTTGCATTGAAGCAAGGCGACAAAGAATCAGTCCCTGGAATATTTTATTCTGCACATAATCCTCAATTAAGGGAGAGGAGAAATATTATTGATCTTTCATTGGGTAGTTTTCTTCTTTCAAGCACCTGCATTGGACGCTTAACAGCAACTCTTAAACTGAATCTATTTGCCCCCTAGAGAACAAATTTGCTATCAGCAGCACAGCTTTCTGATAACAAGACTAACAGTTTTCACATGTAAATGGATTGGAAGAATTGGATATTTCCATTGTCCATCACTGCAGACAAAGAGTAGCTGTATCTGGGTTCCTTATATGTTTGGTCCGTTGCCTTCTGCCAGCAGAAAAAGATAGTCTTGCTTTACCTGAAACAAATCTCAGAGCCTGTTGATTTATGATGAATTTCCTCAGCTCTTTTGTGTGGTTTGTTTATCCTTCTATTGTATATTTCTACCCTACTTTTATTACAGAAGTATCTCTTTGAAGTTTAATTTTTTGGACCACTGGCAGTGTATTTTAATTGTTGCTCTCCCTCTGGAAGACCTCATCCTTCTGGCCACAGCATAAGATGTTTTGTCATGGACCACGGATGGCGATTTGCACAATTCCTGTAATAGCAATGCCTTTTGGGTGCTAGTGCAAAATTTATTGCCCCACAAAATTGGGTCTTCATTCACATGGCCACTCTTGCAGCTGTTTTATTGGCCAATAAAGTGCCTTGTGTTTTTGTAATCTAACTGCTAGGCTGCTTTATGATCTGATGTCAGTTGGAGGGTGGTGGAGGAGTGACTTGTGGTACGTTGGAAATTAGACATTATTGTCACCTGAGAGTCTGAAGGATCTTTAAATTGATGAAGTGTGGGGCTGTGGAGCAGAGAAGGCTCACCAACGGCACTTCTTTTAAGATTTTTGTCTCTTTTTTGAAAACTTAATCATTCCTAAAAAGATACAGAGACATTTTTCTGCCTGCTAAGTTAAACTGTTGCTGGAATGGCGGTGTGAGGCGGAGTGAAATTTAAGTTGAATGGAAAGGACAGTGAAGGAGACAGGAAGAAAAGTATTTAGAGATCAAGAACTCTGTATTTTGAGTGTGTTGCACTCTGTTCAGGATAAATATATGAATTTCCCTTGTACTTCACAGCTTGCCCTTATGTTGAGAAAGTTGCAGAGATGTCAGATTTAAAGAGGCATATGAATTATATAGGATAGAGCAATAGGTGGTAACTAGGCTACTGAGATACATTTCTCTTCCCAGCACAATTCCTTTTAGTCATCTCCATGCTTTTTCAGAATGAAGTGGAAAATGAAAACAAATACAGCTGCAACAAAAAGCCTTGCTCTCAAGCAAACATATTTTAAAGCTGTTTTCTAACAAATATTATTTTCATTTTTTCTTTTCTCTTGTCTCTCACTCAAAAAAATCAGGAAGAACACATCTTGGCATGAATGCCCCAAGGGATTGTGTTCAGAAAGTGCCAGCACTGTTACCAACTTCGGCTTCTGTGCTTCACTTTAAAATGTCCTTTTCCTCCAGCTGGCTACCCTATCTGCGTAACACTGTCCTCCAACATCCCTTCTGGGAGAGGAAGAAGAGAAGGAGAGAGAGAAAACCAGATCAAGTTGTGCAGCGCTGAATGCCTCTGTGTTTACTCTTGCTGAGGATTTAATGGAGCTGGTCACAAGGGTACCATGTACCCAGTATCAGCAGAAATACCGTTGGTTAGAGCAGAGGTTCCCAGCCCATGGTACATGAAGCAGACAAATATCATACATAGGAGCTTTGGGAGTGACCACCTTGGAAATGAGCTGTGAAGGTAATGTTTGCAACTTCCCAGTGTCATCATACCAGGGAGGCTAAGAGCTACACTTCTGGCTCAGGATGTGGCAGCAGAGGTAAATGGGGTGTGAATTTTAGGTGGGTGAGGAGATGGCTTGGGGAGGTGTGATCAGAGGACCAAATGGAGAAATCTTCGTTACGGGAGTTAGCAGGTGTCTGTGCTTTATGAGTTCATGGAGATTGGATCAGGCAGAAGATCATGTCCTAGCTCAGGGGGTGCGGTTGAGGTAATGTTTAGGAAGATGAATGTAGAGTAGAAGTATAGTAGTGAAATGTTGGTATAAAGTTGGGTTTTTTTTGGTTTAGGATTTAGAGAACTTGATGATGTGTGTGTTATTGGGGGTTGGAGAGATGTGGTGGGGAGAGAAGAGTTAGTTCCTCTCTGTAGGACATGTAGGAGTAATGGTTGAGACCAAGGAGGTGAGATGTGGGGCAGTGAGGCCGGTGCTATAGGATGTGTTTTGGGAACATGAGCATGCTTGAGTACACAAAAGAGCCATCTTATGATCATGAGGTTTGTGGACAGAAAGGTGTGTGTGTTCTGTGTGACACGAGAGGTCCAGAAGAGGTTTATCTGTTTAGAAGTACGCAGTCTCACTGCACACAGACTCTACAGATCAGCTGTGTTTGCAGTAGACTTGTCTGGGAAGGTGACTAAACTTAGTATCATTATGTCCCATCTGGACGGAGTTTCGAGGTGAAAAAGAAAGAGATGGCAAGAGAAACTCAGATTGTAGGGTCCATGCATGTCTGTCTTGGCAGCCAAAAGCTATGCCACTGCCTCTGATGTTTCTCTTGTCTCTGCCAGTGGTGGTTCTGAAACAAATTAAATAGATCAGGAGTTTGCTGAACGCTCAGTTCCTTTGCATGGTATTTTACGGTTGGTTGTTTTTTTATCCATCTTCAATATCTGTTGTAAATGCCAGTCCATTTGCATTGTCCAGAAAGCTTAACTAATTGATATTTACAGTGCAATGTTTACTAACTGCAGTATGAAGATTTATGAAGGCTTTCTTTGGTGCCTAAAAGGTGGATTTCTAACAAGTCTATTGTCCCTCTCTCTTTCAGAGCTGTTCTTTTGAAGTAGACTTTCCATGTTACCCTTTAAGAAAATCAGCATGTATCAAACTGCACTCCAAGCTTTGTAGTTACATTTCCTTCATTTGTCATCTGGGACAGAGTCGAGGGGTCACTGTAACTTCATCAGATGTGTTTCCTTTGCTGACCTGCTTCCTTCTAAAACCCATAGCACTTGATTCCTGCCATAGTTGAAAATGAAGTCTTTGTATTTGGGCACTGTTGCAATGCTTCCTGGATTTTTGTTAATTCTTAAAACTGAGCTTCTTGGAGACATTGAACCACATTTATTCTGCATTTTAGAATTGCTTGGTCGTTGCTTTTTTTTTAGATTTCTTGCTAGTAAAAGGAGGGACGTTTTTCATAGGTTTATAAGACAGCCTGTTTGCTGCACATTCACAATTTCAGTGATACGAGCACTGCTACCACTTTTTTTTTCTCACGTAAATCCTAATTGAGGAACTGGGTTTAGGCACATTACTTAATTCAACTCTACACATAGGAGCGTTTGTGCTTTAATATACCTAACTGGAAATGCATAAATAATAATGGCAAGCTGAAAGGTGTCTCAAGTTTCTTGTTTGCCTTTGATTTCTTACTCACTTCACAAAATAACAAAACACCTCGCAGTTGTTTGAGTGAAATGGATTCATTTTTCAATTAAAATTGCCTGCTTTTAAGCAAAGTTGACTTTTTTTTGAATGAATGAAACATGCATTTTCTGGGATGAAAATGCCTATGAAATGTCTCAGAAATTTGTATGATTTATTCCTTTTTTTATGCTTATGTTTGCTATGGAAGTTCTCCCCACCGAAAAATTTGGTGGCAGAAAAATACATGAAACAGCAAAAGCAACTTTTAAAATCAGAATAAAGCCTTAGAAGATCTACATCTCTCTTCACCAAAACTTTTCATATGCCGAAGTACAAAGCTCTGGCTCTTTTATTAATGATGCTTTCAGCATAGTTTCTCAAGGAGAGCTAAAGCAATCAATCACTCGTTCACGTCAGTAAAGTGCCCTTCATCTTTACTTTTTGCAGTGCCATACTGAGTATTAACCCATGTTAAATGCTAAAACCAAGAGAGCTAGTGTGGGAAGGATAAAAGGCTAAATTAATCTGCAATGCAATTTGTCTCCTGTCCATTTGTCACTGTCTTTCCTACATATGTGTGTGTAGGACATATTCTTGCACACTTGTGCATGCACACTCACTCATCAAGTCTATCCAGATTGTTCAATCGATTAGGATTGGAACATAAAATGAGGGGGATGTATTACCCCATTATTGGCAGCATGTAATATTATGTAAAAAAAAAATCCAGAAAACCTGATGTAGTGTGAAGTTATGCTCTTACCACCACTCATGACCCTAAAACTATACAGGACTGCTAGGTAGGCATGAGAATGTGACCACTGGGATTAACATTAAAATAAAATAGATAGGACTGCCATCTCCTGCAGTGACGTGCAGAGCCTGTGCATCTCCCCGGTTCAGCCCCACAGTCAGTAAACTCTTAGCATAGGGGTTTTTATGGCTGGCAAATCCTTAAATAAGGAGACACAGGCTTCTTTTGTTTCTGATGCTACTCTGAAATACAAGAGCTAATGTCTACAGACATATATATTATGAGAGAATATATTTAAGCAGATACATAAATTGGCTTTTAATCTGCATGAAGTTCTTTGGATTCAATATATTGTTAATTGCATTTTGTGTGTGTAGCTTCCAGCCTGTATTCTGCAACAGACAGGTTATGACTGGATATATTGGAGTTCACGTACATAGTTTCCAGAAAAAGGGGTTTAGAATTTAGAAACATAATACAGTGTCCGTGTTTCTGCAAATTTCAGGGGAGGTGACAGTTTCTAATGTTCTTTTATGGTCTATAAAATGTATTAAGTGTTTCTGGACTATGTGCAAGACACAGAAAGCATGTTGTTTTCCCTGTTTCTCCCTGCAAGTTTACTGACTCCATTAACTCGCGCTACAGTGTCTTAAAAGCAGCAACCCTGAGTCTTAGATGGAAAGCCATGGAGAGATGGCAAACCCTGGAAAGATGGCTCTTGTTCAAGCTTCAGCAAAAACCTGCAGTAAATTACTGGAAGACATTGATAACAACTATATGTAGGTTGTATGTCGCTTAGTTGCTTTCTGGTCTTGTTACCGGCACCTCTGGGTATGCCGTGGAGAAGTGCTGCAGGGACACTATCCCAGTAACCTTTCCGTGACAGATGTTAAACTGTGGTCTGCTCGTTAATGCAGAAATGCAAAAGGCACCACAGAATTAGGAAGCACAGGAAAAGCAATCAGAATAGTCACTGTTTGATGCCATTTATCTTAGGGCGTTTAAAAAATTATCAAGGCAATGCTGGAAATTCTGGTGAGTCCTAAGAGCTCACGGAAGGCAGCTGAGATCCTCAGGCTGGAAACAGAAGGATCTACTTGATTTTGCAGGAATGTGATGCCAAAAGATGTACTACTTCAGTACAATCTAAGTTGCAAGAACAGTTAAAAAGAAGTAAGTAGTTTATCTGCACCTGGAGGAAAAAAAAATGGCTATCATGATCAGTTGGCACCAGGGTTCGTAAAAATGAAATTATGGTGAATTGAATTAATTTCTGTCTCTGATAAGCTAAGAGGCTTACTGGGTAATGAGAGAGAGGGAGGTGTAATATAGCTCAGTGCTAGCGAGGCGTTTGCAAAGGATCCAAGGGGCTTTTTATTAGAAAATAAAGTGAAACTTGTAAAATTAAAATGTGGGAATAGTATGGGTGGAAGTAGGAAAAATAACTTGAGAGGTGACTAATGACAGTGACATTGTTAAGCTGCTTCCCATGGGGTCCTGTTTTGAGTGCTCTCTGAGCTGTCAGTAATGACTTGACAGGTGGAGTCTGAGGCAGTGCTGACCTAATGTGTAAATGATGCAAGGTTAAGAGGGGGTCTTATATACTGTCCTGGAGATAATTTAGTTGAAAAACACAAACGTGAATTTCTGCTGGCAGGTCAATAAGCAACGAGCTGCTTGGAAAGACTGGTCAAATTCTGTAGGAGAGGAAATATTCTCTTTAATTTAGTAATAACTGCTTCTTTATTTTTTTTATTGCTTATTTTGAAGAAAAAAAATTTGCTTAGGTTTGCATTGTTGTATTTTGCTTTGGTTGCATTTTTGTGGGGAAGTTTGTGGGGACTGCTATCTGGCTATAATTCATATTTTTTAATCCAGAACTGCTGAATATTGTAGCTGCTAGCCTATAGCCATGTTAGTCTCTAGAGATGACACAACATCCACGCCAGGTGGATTCGAAATACCTCCCCTTCTCTTCCCACACAACCGCTGGCCATCCCCTAAAGTCCCTTCAAGAAAAATAGTGCCACATCTCCTAATACTTTCAAGTGACAGGCAAATTGGAAATCTATGATGCTTTTATTATAGAATATTGTGTGGCTTGAAACTTGCAGGTAGGAGTTCATTTTTCTCCTGACTTTTACTCTGCTGGGTGATTTACACCATTTTACAAAGGGGTTTGCTGACAGCCCTGAATTAGAGCTCTTATTTTGCTCTGTTGTAAATGATTTCTCAACATGCACAATCAGGTCCTAAAGGAGAAAGGAGGGGGAAAAAAAGAGCTGTGAGTGTTACTTTGAAGCCAGAACAAGTAGATTTCGCTTTTCTTCCTTTGGTGACTGTAACACAGTAAAGATACTTTAGGGCTTGGTGAAACCTTTCCTCTTAGCCCTTTTTACTACTTTGTTTACATCTGCAAGAAATACTTTTAGGTGAGAGATGCTGACTGCATTCATCCCTCTCTGTATGTGGAAGCAGAGTCAGCAGCCCTTGAGGACAAGGCATGGGGCTGGGTTTTGGGGTGTGAATTATAGCAGTCTAATGCAGCACAAGTTTCTGTCCTGTAGATGAGTGTTTACTCAACTGTTGAACTCATCAGCCTGGATTGTCCGTTTTTGGAAATATCCTTGACTCTGCTATGGAACCATCCTGGCTGTGTAGGAGACACTCAGAAATTGTAGATTATTGCTGAAGGGTGGACTTCTCTACAAAGTGCCCTTGAAGATACTCTGCTCCATAGGCCATGAAGGACTTCCATTGGCTTTACTCTGAAGTTAAAACCTTCGTTAGCTGGAGGAAGAGGAATAGGAGCCTCAGGACTAAGTACCCCTTACTACTCCAGGGCTGTGCCTATGGCCAATGCATAAAGCTTTATATACACGTGTTTATAGTTTGCTGAGGCCGATCCTCGGCTCCCACTGAGATCAGTCCTTCACAAAATCTGTCTCTGAGACAGGGAAGAGATTGATTAAAGTCTTATGGTGTTAACAATTTCTTTATGCATGCTTGGTTCATCCTTACATATTTATGTCTCTAACAATATGTAAATGTAGATACTCAACCTATTTCTGCTTAAGCCACAGATCATGCAGCTCAGTGCTCTACTCTTCAACTCTTTTTATACAAGAAAACTGCGGTGAGTGGTGAACATTACAGCTGCTATGTGAAAGACAAGTATACAGTTTAAGTTATACTGCACTACCTGGCTTAACTGTAGCCAAACCTACTTGACCACTCAGGTCCTAAATATTTAAAGCTACTCCATTGCTATGCAGTTGCTTCTAATTTTAAGCCAGTACAGTAAAGGTATCCTTGATCTATACGTGAAAAACTTATTGCTTAATATTATTGTTTAAAAGATGGATTGATGAACTTCTTAGAGACATGGTTTAGTAGTGGACAGGTACGGTTGTACTTGATGATCTCAAAGGTCTTTTCCAACCAGCTGATTCTATGTTTGTGTTAGAGATCAAATGAAAGTAAAATAAGTCATATCTTGTATTATAAATGTAAATGCCCTTCTCCTGCTGGAACTAGAAGACAAAGCTCTTTGGGATTATTGAATGGCAGCAGGCATGGTGAGACAGAGACAGGTCTTTCCTTTGTTAGTCTTTGCTGTTGTGTTTGGGCTCTGATTACTCTTTGTTGACTTGGGTCATTCATCTTGTGTCTCAAAGAAACAGCACAAACAGTACTTAAGCTCCTTCGTTCTTTCCCTGCTGAGAAGGGAAGCAACCATGATTGTATCTGTGTCTTTGCTATGCTAATTTTAAAACTGGATAAATAAATTAGAGATATGATCGTTCAAAGAACAAACTGTAAGCAGCTACACGCTGGGGACTGTGGATTCAGTGGACCATAATTCTCTGGTAAAGAAAGCAACGGCCGTAGGAAACTCTCAGGCAGCAATGTGGCCTCTCGTATATTATTTAGTGCATTGTCTTTGCAATCTTTGTGCACACAGAAATGCACAGTGAGAGATGTTATTCTCCCTAAGAGATGCCCTTTCTGTTTTTACTCTTAGAGGGCTTATTTTCAGAGTTGCACTGTAGACAGATAAGTCTTTTACAGCATTCTATTTTAGGTACTCACTGTCTCCACAGACGGAGTATTTAACTTCCTATTGTGCGTTATACTTTTTCAGAAGCAAATTTTATTCATCAGAGACACCCCTTTAATTAAATTCTGTACTTCCACGGGGAGAGAAATATAAAGAAAGCTAATAATAATAATAAAAATAATAATAATAGTGACATATCTTGTTACCATTACATATTAAAATTAAATGCTGTGGGGAGTGGAATTTCAAGGCCTCTTTTTTAATGAAGATCTTAATAGCATTTAATGTAAATTAAATATAATCACTGTCTGATTCCTGAGCATATCTCTGAGGCTGAAGAGTAAGAAGTTAATTGTGCTGACAACATAGTGGGAAGTGCCAACATCAAGCACCAGCATGCTGGTTAAAGTGCCTTTTGAATTAAGAGGTAGAAAGGAGAACTTTTAATTTTGTGCTCCTGCTCCCAGTTGTTTTGCAGCAGTTCAGTGTAAAGTTTGTGCACTGCGTGGATTTATTACATAAGATATCTAACTTAAAATTTGCATTAGAATGCAAATGAAGGAGACTTTGTTTAACTTTAAAGATTGAGAAAGATCAGATGCATGAGCCTAACAAGCGATTTGTCTCTGTTAAGCCCTCCTCCCAGCCTGGTCAGCAGCTAAATGCGAGCTATTGTGATCCCAGTCCCCTCTATTGTGATCCCAGTCCCCTCTACACACACAGAGAGGGAAAGGGAAATGAGAAAGAGACTTGTGGTTTGGAAACTAAAAAAAAAAAAATTAAATAATAAGAATGAAAAAGAAAATAATAATAAAACAACGGAATATATACATATATTCCAGATCAAATACCCTGCTGATGACTATGCGTCACTACTGATGTGTCAGAGCAGGCACAGGGAAAGGTCCTGGACTGGACTCAGTGGCACACGGGAGCTGGATTCAGGAACACATGCATTTGAGATCGAGGGCAGAAGGACAGACGAGGTCCTTATTAGATGCTGGCCATCAAAAGAGAGGGCCTGATCCTTGTGATCCCTCAGTTTTATACTGACTATGACATACATGGAATAGAATGCTCCGTTAGTCAGTTTTGGGTCACCTGTCCTGTACACTCCTTCCTGCAGGTGCCACACTTTTTCACCCTTTTGACTTACAGTATTCCACCAACTTGAGGGTAGCTCAATCTCTATAGAAATAGGTATAAGCAATGGCTTTCTGCATACTGATGCCCTATTACTTTGGTGATAATCATAAATTCTAAGCATTATCACTTCTAGAGACTGACACTATCTGAAAAACATGTAGTTAATGTTCAGAAAATGAGGTTAGTTAGATGAGGCGTAGGTGAAAACTTAGAAAATTAAGTCTGCTTTAGCTCAAACCAAAACTCAATTTTACTTTGGGGGTGTTCTGTGGACAGATAATTTAATGAGATTTGCAAAATAACTGGACATCAACTCCAGTGCCTTACATTGCATTAAGAGGAATTAGTTTTGGAAGTCTCAGTTTTTAAACTGTTTCTTATGGATTTCGTGCACTTGGTGGCCAAATTTACTTGATTGAAAAACTGGGGGTCAGGCTCACTGTGTACTTGCCAAGGCAGGCGATGTGACATGACAGGATTCAGTTTGCAGCTCCCTCTCTTGTGATGACATCGTGGAATACCTGTCTGTGGTACATATGAACTCTTCTATCTCATATTAAAAGTGATGTAATTAGTCAGCTTGTGCAGTGGGTCATAAATAAATTATTTTTTTTTGATGAATGAATACAGAAATGGCATCTTAATTTATCTAAGGAAGGCTGGGAATAACTAGTTATTAGATCCAGCCTTGTCTTTGTGTGAGGTGTTTTCTCTTTCCTGTATGGTGCCAAAGGAGTCCCTGCCTTTTGTGTGTTTGTTCAACCCTTAACATACATCTGAACTACTGCTCTGCAGCCAACAGGTGTTATCTTTATGGTACACTAAGCTTTCACTTTTATACTTGGGAGGTACAATACATAAAATTAAGTGTACTTTTATCCTAGACAGCTTTCCCACCTGAGCTGTCTGCACAGAAATTTTGCTTAAGTAAAAACAGCCAAACCGTTCTATGGGGGTGAATATCACGATTTCTGGTACCTCTGTCCATCTTTCCTGCCTAGGTAGAAATGACAGTCGGTGGAGGTCTCAATTTGTTTGTCATTAAGGTGGCATTTTATAAAGACAGTTTAGGGGCCTTGTTCGTCAAAGGAGGGACTGCAAGAGTTGGCATAAGTCATGAAGGAGTTGGTCTTCATCAGTACTGCCAGAAAAGCGGGAAGCAGCTGAAGACCCAGGGTCTTCAGTCCATGGGTCTTCAGGGTAGAGAAGCCATAACAGTCATCTCAACATGTTTTAGTCAAAGAACTTCCATTCACTCCACATCATGGCACACTGAAAAAAAGAACACTGAAAAATAAGTCTTTTCAATACAATCAGGGCTCAAATGTGTCCTCCAAGGGAGAAAAAAGATAATTCTCTCCAGACCTTTCTTGAGTCTTTCCAGAGTTTTTGACTGAAGCATTACAGAAAAACACCACTTACTGACTGTAAAGATATAAAGTGCTCCCTGGGGAAGCTTAGAAGATGAAAATAGCCTCTTAACCTTATAAAGCTTGAGAATTACTGGATTGAGCTAATAAATGCCTTTGGGGCAGCATTTATGTCCCTCTCCCCTACTCTATGTGGTCCCAACCAGTGCTTACAAGAAATAATGGCACTGGAATTTGGGGTGTAAAGGAGAGGAGCAACCATGACTGCAGAGGGGATTGGTTTGGCTCCCTGCCTTCTTTTTTAAGTGTTTGTAAAGAAGCCCTGCACCTTCATGTTCACAGTGCTTTCCTGGAGGTACTGTTGTTGGTAAGTAAATTTGTCCTGCTCAGTTTCTATCTCTTCAAATTTCTCTTCTGAGTATGAAATTTTCCTGGGCGAGCCATCAGGTAACTTCCCAGTCCCATCTCTTTTTTATGTACAACCCTTCTTTCAACAATTTTAGTTGCAATACCAATCATCTGTGATGGCCTCATTACCTGCCCGCCCCGTGTTTTTACCTGTTCTCCTTTGACTTTACAGGTCCATAGCCGTTGTCTTTGTGCTGACAGAAGGAATGTTTTGGGTAGTTCTTTACTAGTATTTTCTACAGCCTTCTAGCTGCTATGCACGGTCCTACTGTGGCTCCATGCACTGGGTGTTGTGTTGTCTCAATTGCTCTGTGACTTGAAAAGTTCTTTAAGTGTCTCATTATGCAGTTGATTTCAATTGCAATTCCCATCATCTCTTTCCTTCTGCAGGCATGCAACCCAGCAGGAGACTAACAAAACGATCACAACTAGCACCAAAGCCATCAAGCAGCTGTCTGAGGTTGTCAGAGGCTCATCCAGGGTATGTGCCGTTCAGGATACTGTTGGGGGAAAGTGCTGGGGCTTATGGAGGGAGGAATAATGGAAAAAGAAGTGGTAGTGGGTAGTTTAAAGCTGCATGTCTTGTTATGATTTCCTTTCCTGTTACACAATAAGCATAACTTGCATTTATAAATCATCAATGGGAAAAGAGCTGCAGAAACTAGTTTTTCCCCAAAACTGGATCACATGGAGTTAGAAATCAAGAATTCTGCAACAAAGGCTGGACTAGCTCATACTTGAGTAAAAGTACTACAAGAATGACCTGGCTTCACATGAATTTGTCCTTGGTTAAAGGCTCAGTTGTGCAGTTGGAGCACTGGGTGCAGGTAAGATTGTAAATGTGTTGAAGTGTCTGGAAAGAGAAAAGCCATGGAATATGTCTGGATCTGGCATTCATTCGGTGCTGTATGCTAGTGTGAAGGTAGCAGGGGGATAAATAATTACAGGCCAAATCAGAGCAGGACTTGGAATTACAATTTACCCTATGGCAACCCCATCTGTATGGACATACTGGTCTTCTGTCATCAGTAGGTTCAACTCATTTGAACATCGTTGTCACAGGGGTATGAATGGTACTTATACCCTGGTCCCCAGTGCCACAACTGGACAAACAGAAGGTTTATGACCTTTCCACAAAGAACTTTATACCCTATATATTTCTTATGACTTTAGCTTGTGGTACGCATCTTGGGGAAGAACAGAAACTTACTATGGGGGACAAATACCAGCTGGTGTGAGGGTTGAAGTTTAAACCCATATAACAGGTGAATCAGCAATGGAAATGGATAAGGACAGTTCTTTTCTACCTGATTCTGCCTAACAGTTTTCTGTAACATTCTTATTTCCAGCAACCATATAGTTTCTGGGTCAGGAGCTTAACTGGATTGGTGTTTTATCCTCACTTACATCCTGCCATTTTCCGAAGTCCTCTATTACTTCAACTCTATTCTCACTCTCCTTCCACATATTAAACAATCAGAGCTCCAAACACACAACTCATCTCTGTCCAAGTGGTTTTTACATTCTGAATTTATGTCACTTGTGAATAGGCATCTGAGATAAGGATTTAAGAACTGAATCACCCCTGGCTACCTTTGTAACCAGTGGAGGACCATATGCAATTCAGCCCACCTGAAAAAAATGGATGGATGATGATCTACAACAAAGGATGGGTGGGAACCCTGGACAGACTGTTCTCCATATGTAGACATCAACCTTATGCAGCCATAAACCTTAGTACTTTGCTCTTTGTTAACATGTTGCTTTGATCAATGGTGAGCTACAATGACTGTTTTTTTTCCCTTTTTGTTCCGTGTTCTGAGAATATTTACATCAAAGTTTGATGAGAATGAAGTTGCTTTCATGGAGATATGGTGATACAGACTATTTCATGCTGATCTCCCAGCTCCCTTTTGTGACTTACATTGGGTCCAAAGGGAAATCAGGCAAGGTCACCTTAAACCCGATTATAGTGCCACACGAAAATGTCATCATTATTTGCCCTTGAAGCCTGTGTAGCTCCCACTGGGGACTCTCAGCAGAATAGCTTTTTCTATCATGAGGAGGAAAATTAAAGGGAGAATATTTAAGGGCTGAAGGAAACATACATACAAACAGTTACGGTAATATGAAGAAGAAACTTGCCACTCTCTATTCGTATCACATAATAAATTTTTATGTTCCCTGGTCAATTAATTTAACAGATTTTATTTTTTTTAACTCTTCTTTTCTAACAGCGTGCAGCTTAAGTAATTAAACCTACAAATTTTGATATAAAGCCTGTAGCCCTCCTCCCTTATATAGAATAAATAGTTCTGGTGGGTATTCTTTACTGCTCAGTAAGTCCCTTCTGGGGATCTGGGTAGCATTGCAAGCTTTCCTCCCATAAAATTTTCACAGGATGAGAAGCCTTCCATTAATTTAGACGTTTATAGTCAGTCCTTTCCAATCCATTATTACGTGTAATGCTTTGCATGGACACACAGAGACATTTTTTTTTGTTTTTTATTTCCTTATTTGCCAGCAGTAATGCACCACCACCAAGGTGCCTTGGGGGAGTTTTTCTGATTTGAATCTCCAAGTGCTGCTGAAGCTATTGGAACTGGGTTGCCCAGCAGAACAAACTGGTATTATTTCAGGAGCAAAGATACTGATGTAAGTGGATCATTGTGATACAAGGCAGGAGACTGATGTACAATAGCATATGGTTATTTTAGGGCTTCCTTTTAAACTAACCTCAAAGGACTTAAATAGAGGTGCCTATCTGGAATTCCAGGTTTTTGTAGGATGAGTGCTGGACCATTAGATTGGCTCTCCAGGGTGGCAATATTATCTTATTTTGAATGTGTACCAAACAGAAGGTTTATCTGTAGACCTTTATCTGTAGAATGGGAATAATGATACGTACCCTGTTCTAAAAATGGTTTTAAATCTTTCCATGAAGAACTTTAAGACTGGGATATTTTTCTTTGTGTCTTTGATAAAATTTACTTTTGTATTCTTAATCAGTCATCTGAAACTGCTGAAACTGCTGTAAAGTGACATTTCTGCCTAATAGCTTCAGTGTAGACCAGGTTTTGTTAGCTACCTGTTTTTTTAAGGTGACACCCCACATCCTTGCAGCTCAATTTCCTCTTTAAAGCTAGGACACATGAGATCTTTCACACCTGAAGTCTGAGATCCAAGGGAGAAAAAGTTCTACAGCCTAGGAATTAGCCCAACACACTTTTCTGTTTGGGTTTGGTCGCTCTCTCTGAGCACAGCCACTCTGCAGCATGTTGGATATTTACATCAGGCTAGACTAGGGTCTCCCTTCTGAGACCACTTTTGTTTAAAACATAGATTGGTGTCTTGCTAGGGTAATCTAGAAATAGAACAGCAGTGACATGTTTTGGAATACATGGAGATAAATTGATTTCTGGCAATCAAGCCCTAGGCCAGGCAAAACAAATCTTAGTGTGGCTGATGGACCTCTCAAGTCCAGTGAATGACCCATTGCCATCAAGTGATGTGATGAACTCCATCACAGAGTATCATCCAAATAAATAACTTTTCATAGGAGGATCCCTTGGATTATCATTTCCATCAGATAATCTAAGGTTATATATTAGTGTGTGAAAGCAGGATACCATGTTATAAACATTCTGTTCTTTTAATGGTGTTAAAGTATATATTTCTTTACGTTTCACAACCTTTAAGAACTGGCATGGGAGTGATACCCCCTTCATGCAGTAAGCAGGACAGCAAAATGTCCCACTATGTATTCCTGTCACATTAGGTGTCTGGCCCAGATAGAAGACCATGCAGTAGTTATGACTTCAGTGCTATTTTGAGTATGCAAGGTGACATTTTTTTAATTGCTTTGGCCTGAAAGATCAAAGTGAGTTGTACTCCCTTCCTAAAATAAAACCTTATACCATCCTGGCAGCCTAAATGGAACGGAATTTTTAGAATACTGTTAGTGTACACGTTGTTTACTTGGTGTCTTCTATCAGGACTGTTCTCATGGTCACAGTGTCTACTACTTGATTTTACTCTATAGATCTGCTAACCAGGTCTCTGTTTTTCCAAAACAGCAAGAGCGACTTCAGCTGGACAGGCTGAAGAACCAGCTGTCTGATGCCATCCAGAGATATGGAGCTGTACAGAAGGTGGGTGTTTCTCTTGCTCTTATTCTTCCCTATGTGACTTTGGGAATGTGTTATGTGGCAGCAAGCTTGGCTCCCAGTAGTGTGCAGCATTTCCACAGAGCTGCTTACGTGTAGTTTTCTCCTTTTTTTCTTACTTTAGCAGTCAAACAGTGTATCATTACTTTGGAATATACACGTGCATGTGGCTGCAGAACAACTCAGCAGCAGTGGAAAATCAAAAAATAAAAAGTGCTTTTGTATTCTGTATGTCTGGTAGGACCTTCAGTGGTTCCCCTGGCTTAGCCATGACATTGTTTGGTATGTCTCCACTTTCAGGGGAGAAAGATAAGTGATTGCACAGTGCCTTTTTCACCTTTTCTGCTTACAGAAAATATGTGGGCAGTATTGCTAATTTAAATATTAATCTGCTTTATGGCTCTGCTGTGTTATATGGCTTTGCCAGAAGGTTTTCAAATGCATATTGTGGTTTCGACCTGTCACCAAGATCAAGCTGTTTAATAAAACAAACAAAACCTGAACTCCAGCTCTTTCATTTGCTTCTTGCTCTCCCACTTTACCCTGGGGAGACTCTACTGATGAGCCGATTTGCTTTGCTTTTAAACACTGTAGTAATGATTTGAATTTACCATCCTGAAACTGCTTCTCTTCCCTGCAGTAAAAAATCTGAATATATTTCTGGATTAATTAAATCCTACACAAATACAAACTGGACAAACTCAGGTTGCTTCCCTATACTACTTTAGTGAGTTTGACCCATGTCTGCAACACATGGGAAGAATATATTGTAATTATACAGGTGTAATGCACTTTGGCAGGCGACATGCACTTAATAATGTATCTCTATTAGAACACTCTCTACTGATTGATTTCCTGTGGTTTAAAAAATAAATAAATAAGTAAATAAAAGGACATCAAATTGCACTTCAGCAGCGTGTCTATTATGTAATAGCATTGCATTACTGCTAGCACCATCTCATGTTTTTAATTATTTCTCTGTCCTATTCAAAACCCTAAGTGTGGGGTTTTTATGAAATGACTTTATTCCATTAAATGAGAAATTGGAAGGATTCAGATAGGGGCTCCACCCCCATATACATACATCTTTTATAAGCATTTTTTTTTCAATGTTCCGTAGTGCCATCCATCTGAACTATGTGTGTAGGGTTTTATTAAAAAAAAAAAAGACCTGTCATCAATTCAGAAGTGCCAAAATTAGCCACTGTAGTTTGTGAATGCCCGGTTGCGTCAGGAAACCAATCTGAATGGTAAATTGCTACTTATTCACGTCCTAGCTGTCATTTCTTAAATGTGTGTTTCAGTTTTGATAACCTTATCATTCTGGAAGCTTTAAAGACTTTTAATTCCTGCAAGACCAAACTTTTCTTTTTCTAAATAATAAGACTACTCTCTATGTCCTTTTCTTTAAAGAGCAGAAGATATAGCTTCATATAATTCCTTTCCTGAATATCTGGACTTCGTTTTCTCAGCCATTTGCCTTCTTTTTTTCCCCCTGTTTTACAGAAAATAGCAGAGAAATCCAAAGCTTTGCTTCCTACTGGGCAGAGAAGTACCAAGCAGGTAAGTTCATGTCTGTCTCTGTGTTTGACAGTTAAGTACATTGCTAAAAAAGGGCTGTTTTCTAACCGCACTAATGATGCTGAAAAGTATGGTGCTCCCCCACTGCCTACACTGAAGCCAGTGAGGTGGTTTCTAAATAGAGATGAATGACATATTTGGAGGTGGAAGATACAAGACCCAGGAAAAAAGACATATGTGAAGACTTTTTAATTATTCTCTGCTTTTCTGTTCTCATGGGGCTGTTTTTCCATTCTTGATTGGATTGTTTTCTGCTCTGAAATGTACCAAGGAGCTGTCCTGTACCCCTTTCTGTGGGAGCTGGGCAGGCTAAGGGAAATCACGCTCCCAAATGCAATTTCGTAGAAGGAAGTCAGAGGGGTTTTTATCAGACCTCTGTTCTTATTTTTAAGATGAATTGTGCATTTTGTGTTCTTTGGTTACGTTACAATGATGTCATTAACTATTATATACCTATGCAAATAGGTCCTTTTTTTTTTTTTCTATTTTTACAAATATAAGTAACTTTCTCAGTGAATAAATACTATATGTAATCAAAGTATATACTTTATAATATTGTGCATATGTTTAGTTTCATATTTAGATGCACGTGGGTATATGTATAAAATATAATTAACTGGAAGTGTACCTGTGCACATATGTAACATGATAAGAGTGTAAAGGAAGGTATGTGTTTGTGTGTAGTCTCTCACAAACAGTAATGCAAAATACTGTATAAGTCAATAGTAGTGCAAAATACAACATATATGAAATACGTGTATGTGTGTGTATAGGAAATCTCCACAGATTTCAGTGAGAGGTTTGATGCCAGGAGATCTGTTAGCTGCAGTGTGAGTCCAGCAGAGATTAGACTGGCCTTTCAAGTCCTACACATCAAAAAGCTTTTAGGTATTCGCAGCTGGTATCGCACCACCAAAAAGCGGAACTCTGTGCCTGATTTCAGTGATTATTTGTCACTTTCTTCATACTTTTTTCTTTTCTTTCAAGGGACAATTAGATTTTCTACTTTCCTAATGAATCTTCATTCTCTACGTTCTTGTACCATTCATTTTTCTTGATCCTTCTTAGTGTATGTAAGAAATAGTTGTTCTTTGTAACATTGATGCCTCTTGATAAAGAAGGATGGAATGATGCTGCCAAAGATCCTGACATTGGAGCAAGTCAGTGAACCAGAGCTTTAATATTAGATAGGTGTCAAACAATTACATTCTGCATCGGACATTCTTATCTTTTAGTTGACTTTAGGTGGTAGTGCCAATGAAACTAAGCCCTTAGTGTGCCAAAGGACTAATGTATTCCTTTAACCCTTTTTGAAAGTTCCCACTGCCACCTTTGGAGTGATTGTCCACAGTTTTTGCTTTTAGCTATGCATTTAAACGAATGTTATAGCTTAGTTTTGTCCATCAACTGGTGATCTCTTTTGAACATGGCTACTATGCATGGTCACAATGGCATATTCTTGAAAGGTGGTCAGATCCACCAGAGGTCAGACATTTATTGGTGTGGATGTTTGAGCTCAGAGATAAAGCAGTTTATTTTGTGCGAGCTAGCTGTGATTTGTTTTCATGCTGTCTGTGTTATATCAGTTCTTGTAATGTTAACCAACTTTTTTGTATTACTGGGTGAGCGGATTGAAGAGGTGGGAACAGCTCTGATCTTGCGTAGGCTACCACATAGTTGTATGGCCATGGCTGTTACATATGATGTGCCACGCTACTGGCCATTAACCAGTGCTAAGAGGATGAAGAGAGCTAATTATTGTATAGCTGCTGTGCATCCCTGCACATGGAGTGAAACTGGGTGCAATCAGCCTTTTTGGTATACTGCAAATGGTCAATGACTCCAACACCAACCTTCTCTGGAAGAAAGCAGAGTTTTAATAGCGATAAACCCACAAGATTAGATAAAAGTGCTCAACTCTTGAAGGCAAGTGATGGTGGGGTTGGAGGTAAGACAGGCCGGAAGAAGAAGGGGATAGAGACAAACTCTTTTGCTTTAGAACAGGTAAGAATACAGTCATTATGATACTATAGAAGTAACAGTTTGGTGTGGGTCAGCCAGCATCAGCAGAAATTGTGTTAAGCTGAATCAGCTGTAGATTGTTTCTCCTTGTAACTGTCACTTGCAAATGAAAGCTGGAGATTTGATTTGGTGCATTATGAAAAGAAGGGGGTTGTAGTATGTCCTTGGTGAGATGCATCTGAGTCGGAAACAGGCTTGATCATGCCCAAGAGCAGATACTTTTCATACAATGATGTTTGCTTGGGCTGGGAACACACGAAGTTTCACGCAAACTGCTGGAAAAGGATGAAAGTTAATTCATATCTCTTTCAGCCTTTCTACAGGTTTGCAGCTTTACACATCTTCTTCATCCTTCAAATACAAAAAGAGTAAAATTAAATGTATGAACTCTACTGAAGGCAATGCAGTGGTGGGATTGTTTTTTACTTATTATTATTTTTCCAGCTACAGATTTGTCAAGACATGCAAAATTATAGTTCCCACAGCAACTGTAACCTGGCCACTACATGCATATATTAAGGCATTAAAGTGAACACACTATACAGTAGTGCAAGATACTACATATGTTCAGGAGAGCTGATTCGTGGGCCTTGTGAGACTGCATAGTGAACTTCTTCACTTGGTACAGTTCCAGTCTTGATTCAAATGCTGCATGCCTACAGGGCTTTGTTTTATTTTATTTATGTTTTAATTTATTACAGCAAATTGTAACAGCTTTGAAGAAAGTTGTGTTTCTATAAGCTTGTCCCTGTAATCGGTCTCTTCCATTGGTGGGTGGGAAAGTAAGATGTTTGATAAAACAAATCTAACTTCCCTTTAGGGAGTAATTGACTCCCTAAACTGACATAACAGATAAAAATTGGAAAGTGAAGCTTCAGAAAAATTATTCTGCCCATCGTGGTTTGCTGTAAGTACTGTTTAATTGAGTTTATTTATTTATAAAAGTAAAATAAAGGCATTGATCCAAAATTCCTTGGAGCCTGAAGTTATATAAATTCTTAATCAAATATGTGTTTGTAGGAACGTATTTGTGTGTAGACAAATCGATGTAGTTCTATAGGTGTGTTACTGCATCTATTGAAAGACACAAATTTTTACTATGGTAAATTACCATTGCTGAACATGAGTTGTGGCAACTATTTGAAAAAGCCTTTCCCTTGGATCTGTGAAAGCAATTTTAAGTATTCAGCCAGTGACCAAAATGAGACCTCAGAAGTCTCATTCAGGGAGTTTACGGGGGAATCCTGGAAAGCAGTTTTCTGTTCATGGGAAATGCTGTTGCAGTGTACAGCAGAGACAGTAATGTATTTGCTGATATGGTGGCCTCTGGTTCCTACTTATGTATGGGGCAGATGTGCCTCAAATCCCACCTTCTCCCCCTGCACAGACACACCTGGGTGCAAAGCAGCTATTCATCCAGACAGTGTCCACTGTAGGAGAGGGAGCATTTGAGGTGTGCCCCATAGCAGTGATGCAGAGCCTGGGACAGTGAGATTTGTGGTAGGGAAGGCTGGAGAGCTGAGTAGACCTCTTGAGCTAAGTCCATCCCACAATGCAGCAGTTGGGTATCAGAAAATGTGTTAATACTCTAATAGCACAGAATAGATTATCCATAATTTTGAAGTAATAAGTGATAGTCTGCAGAAAATCCACAAAATAGTTAATAATCCCTCTGAGCATAGGAGATGAAAAGAATACTTCTTTTTAATTATTTTTAATTAATGTTCATCTAACATAGAATCATTGAATTGTTAAGGTTGGAAAAAATCTCTAAGATCAAGTCCAACCTTCAACACAACTCCACTGTGCCTACTAAACCATGTCTCAAAGTGCCATGTTGAACACCTCCAGGGATGATGACTCCACTATGTCCCTGAGCAGCCTCTTCCAATGCTTCATCACTCTTTGAGTAAAGAAAGTTTTCCTACTATCCAGTGTAAACATACCCCAGGTGCAACTTGAGGCCATTTTCCTTCGTCCTATCACTTGCTACTTAGAAGAGACTGACACCTTGTTGCAACCTCCTTTCAGGTAGCTGTAGAGAGTGGTTGAGAACCTTGAAGTAATTTATTACCTGGGAGAGGAACATCATCTGATTCCCATAGAAAGAGGAATGTGTTATTTTGCCCATGACTGAATATATTTGAGTGATAAACCCAACAGCAGACTGGGCTGAAAAGCTGAGAGCCCCTAAGGATCCATCGCTGGTGGTGCCTGGCAGGGACAACCCAATTTGTGAATCTGGGCCATAACTTCAGGCCATCTCCATCTTTCCTAGGTCCTCATGGACCACACTTAGCCATCTATCTTCTCAACTAATGAGGAGGAAAGTGGAATTTTTTGCCATGCAGACTTTGTGGGCGGTTCCCCAGAAGGAGTGGGAGAGGGGGAAGCACAGCTCTGTTTTAGCTGAGGAATGAGTTTTAAATTAAAACTACACCAAAAATCTGAACAGTCTTTTTTTTTTTTAAGAAGAGGAAACTTTTCTGGCAATTTTTAGAAATTAAAATTACAGTAATTGTCATGGTGTAATGCCACCCCTCTTCATTTCCTGCTACTCAGGGGGAGAGGGAAGCATAATTGCTGCTCTGGAACATGGCAGTTGCCAAAAGTGATGCCTTTGTTTCTTATTCCGTAAGCCTACTTGACCCTTCTCTCAAAGGTCAGTAAATTATGTTCCTTAGGAGCACAAAAATGGGTAATAAACCTCTATTTACATATACAACCTTCTTTCTCCTGACTGCGTCAATTTATTTGTGCTTTAAATGGACTTCCTTCTCATAGGAAGCATCATTTCTCTCTTCCTGTGTTAATGAAGTTGTTCTTTTTATATGATTAGAGTAAAATTCTCATTTTGGGGCAGCAAGATCCAGTCCTTGTCTTTATAGGAGAATAATTTTTGGCAATAATATCTGCATAAACTGCATATATATGTGTGTGTGTATAATGACTGTAGTTACTTGGGCTTCTATTTTTACAGGGTCTTTATCATGGTAGATGCTGTATAAGCACAGCTATTAGATTGTGCCACCCTGAGGATCTCGCAGGCTAAGCAAATGCCAACAGGCTATTTTGAACAATAATTAACGGTGAGTTTTTAATGCAGTAGGTACTCTTCTTGCTGGAATTCCAAAGCTCAGTTTGAAACTGGCATCAACATTTGCAAAAGGTTGTGGAGTTGATTTTTCTGTAATGAAAAATTGAATTTCTCACAATTAAAATACTGCTTTTGTCCTGCCAAATGGAGCTTTTTATTTACACATTTATCTTATTGACTCTAACATCTTATCTTAGAACTCATTCTGGTTCCTAATGTTCCAGTCTGGCTGGTATATCTTAGGAAATCAAGCCTTAGCTTTGGTGATAATGTATCTTCTATGTGCAGTAGTAATTGCTGTGTATTTTCAAGGTCATTTGGTATGCAGCTACTTCTGTAAAAGGTGTTATTTCAATAGTGTCAACTTTGTTTTAAATGACTGTGCATCCATTAAAAGCCATATTCTAATCAACCCACTCCTGTGTTGTTAGGGCAGGCAATATGGAGCATTTAAATCACGCAGCTATTTTTTCTTGACTTTATTTAAGTGTGGGCTTTTGTTTGTTTAGTGGTTTTTTTCCAAGGTGGTCATTAAAGCAATCTTCCTAAGACATTTTTTTCCTGCCTGTTTGGGGTAGGGAAATAGATTCTGATACGTTGATTTAATTTTTGGGTGGAAATAGATTCATCCTTGATTTTCTTTATTTGCTCCCATTCCCAAGGGAAATGGAATTTATTCTAAATGGTGCAAAGTACTGTCCTTATGGTGCTTCCAGAGGGGCTGAGAGGGGAATGTCTTTTCTGCTCTGCATGCCCATGGTCTTGCAAAAAACTCCCAGCAGGCTTTATAATCACATATAGGCAGTTTGAAAAGAGTAGAGATAGGAGCTTCCAATAACTTATAGCCACTTATTCCGCAAAGGAGAAAAATAAGAAAAAACAAATCTATATAAAGACCAAATCTGTATAACCAGCTTTAGGGGGAACTTGCCATTTTCCAAGTTCTTCAAACAACTTCAGCATCATGGATTTTCCTTAGCAATCCCCTATCAGGAGCCTGTCATGGGATAAACCTGCTGTGCCTGTGCCTGCTGATTTAGGTCGAAACTGCAGCTGCCTTTATAAGCATCACAGCAAAGGATTTTGTTTTCATTAGCTGGGGTTCGGGCTGGTTGGGGTTTTTTGTTTGTTTTCTTCTTTGTGGTTTTTTTTTCTGTTTTGTTTGGGGTTTTTTTATTATTATTATTTATTTATTTATTTTTCCTTTTGTTTGAGTGAAAAAGGACAGAGTTTTTTTATGTGGGCAGAGGATGAAGGCAGGAGAAAGATTTCTTCTGTATGAAGCCTCCTCCACAGCAGCTCGCTGGCTTTGCACGCCGTGCTGATGCTGCTCTCCTCTACCCCAGCTCTGAGTCACTGCCGGAGCCTTCTTGAAAACCAGAGGGCTGTTTTGTCTGGAATGAGCCAGCCTCACCGCCCAGCTCTGCAAGCACTTACTTTTATGTTCCCAGATCCTGCTGCCACTTTCCCTCACCAGTGAGGACCCCGTCAGGAGGGCTGTGTGTGGGAAATGGTGAAGGTGAGGTTGTGTGGAGGCGTTTGAGGTCATGGGATGAAACGCTGGCATGAATGTGCCTTGTTAATAGGAGAGAGTGCTTTCACAGAGAGCAAGTCTATATTTGTGCCCAAAGGCTTGGACAGATAACATAACTCAACTGGTACCCACATTATTATTCTTCCAGCCAGCTGACAGCTCTGCAAATATTTTTTACCAGTGTTTGTAGTGCCTGTCTGTGTAGTTATAGGGCTCCTTTCTCCTCCGAGCTGCTAAATTTAAAGGACATTGCAAATACCCATGTTTCCATGCCAAATCAGGATTGTTCGTGGAGGGGATCTCAGTGCCTGTGAAGATGGGAAAAGCCTCTGTTGCATCAGATCTGGCCATGGTGTCAAGGAGTGCTGGCTCCTGTTTTCTCCTTAATACTGTTTTTTTCACAGTGAGTGTGGGCACCACACTCCTGCATAGTCCTGGCCAGCATTGCTGACTTGGATATGTACATCTATAGATAGAGATGTAGATCTGCATGTCTGCATCTGAGGTTAAATCTATAGAACTCTAAATCTAGGTATAAATCTAAATCTAGTCATAAGTCTAAATGTAGACATAAATATAAGTCTAACTCTAGTTCTAAATCTAAATCTATAAATATAAATGGTAATAGTATTAGTAATAGTAATAGATGTGGCCAGATAGATGGATACTCACTTTGGTCAGAGAGCTGTGTCCTTGCACACAGCTGTTCTGGGCAGTGAGGGTTACCTTTAGCAGCACCATCAGGTCTGTGCTGACAGCAGTGTGAGTGGAGAGCCAATGCAGGCCATGATCCCAGAGCTGATGAAACATAGGCTGGGTCTGTAGGACGTGTGGCCATGATGGCAGGATTAATAATTATAAAAAATATACCTCTGCACCAGTCTGCAAGCTTGAATTCTGTGCAGTCTAGGTCAGTGGCTTTTCTTCTCAAAGTATTCAGTTCCTGCTAGTGTGATGTGGATGCTTGTGTGACCTCATCCATCCCCCCTCTTTCAACCCCACCTTGCAGCCTAAGTTGACTTTTGTCCTGGCAACAACCACACGGTAACTGGAGAAACAAATGTGAAGCCTTATTGAGTGTGTCACCTTGCTCCAAAGTGAATGCAGTGTTATTTAATACATTTAAACCCCCCTGGGGAGATGGATTATTGAAAGGAAGGAAATTGTATTCTTCTAAACCCACTTTGATGGCAGTATTTATCACATGATTAAATGTGAACAGCGATGGGTATTTTCCCATGAAAAAATGGTTTTGGAAATAGGTTAAGCCTTGCTTCACCAGAGTGAAGACAAAGGTAATATTTAGTGATATTTCTAGGGCTCTATCTGATTTATTTTCAGGGACTCAATAACCAACAGTTATATCCACCACATAATTCAAAGAAGTTTAATCCCTTTCATTTCTATGTAGAGGGCAGTGCTCTTACCACCCTTATATTGTATATCATCTGTGAAATGCTGTGTGATGCTCCAGCTGTTGCACTTACCAGCCCCCATATCAGCCTGACATAATAAGACAGACTTGCTGTTTCAGACTCTTTCAATCGGTCACCATTGTTCCTGATTTACTGCAAACAAAAGGAAACACAGGACCAGGCTTATAATTTGGCTTCATTGTTCTGTTAGTTAGTTCTGGTGCCCAGCTGAAAACTGTAATCCAAATTATTTTGCCAAATTAAGCTTCCACTGATGTTTTGGTTTGTCATGGAGTTAAGTCTTCACTTTTAATGATAAACCAGGATGCTCAAACAGCTTTGGACTTAAACTGTAAAGCTGGACATACATCAGAGAGATAATTTATATTTAGTTTCTTTATAAGGATGTGTAAGATAAGGCATATGCTGCAGATGATGTTTCAAGTAGTTATTTTTAAGCTGATGGCAGTAGTCGGTGTGATAAATAAAATAAATGTTTGTTCAGTGAAGCACAGACGGTGGTTCTCCCTTATAACTCTCACAAACTTAGCAATTTGAGAAAGTGTCTGTGTAACAAATAATTCTCTTAAGTTTAAGAAACTTCTTCAGTTATGTCTACATGTCCCAAATCATAAAGGAGGTGTTGATTCGCAACATGAGGCATGGGGCAAACACTGTCAAAAATTGCCAGGACATGCTCCCACGTGTATAGATGGGAATGAAATGGGGGCTGGAGCCAGTGATCCCTATGAGTCCCTTTCAGCTTGGGTTATTCTGTGATTTCTATGAATGATAAGACTGAGTTGTGAGTGTTGCTCATCGCTGCTACTGTCAGGAGCAAATCAACGTTGTATGGCTGGTACCTGCTTTGCATCCCCTGTGTGCCTCTCCATGCCTGTAAACTCTGGATGAATCCCATGGGGGAATGATACAGCCAGGCTATCATGTGCCTCTTGTGGGTGTCCAAACGAGCAATTTGTCATTTCAGCAGTGAGATGACAAGAATGCATCTTCCTCTGCAGTAAAACACAGTAACACTTTGCAGTGTCCCCTTCATTAATCCCTCTTTAATTACAACTGTACTACCATACAGTACACTGGGATGAGCAGTAGGTAGTCACTCAAGAGAGCCTTGCATCAAATGGGTTTGGTGCAGGAGGACTTTTACCTTGCTCACTGCACCAGGTAAAGTCTCAATCTCATCTGTTTTCTCTCTGTGCTCAACCTCCACATGATTGAAAGGAACTGGGAATGGTAGAGCAAGGAGGGTTTTTCCCTTGTGGGTTATTTTCCCACTTGTATCCTATACAAACGAGTATTTTGCATCATAAAAGAAAAATACTTTATTTAATTGTTTGATCGGTTGGTTGGTTGATTGTTTATTTTCATGTGGTGGGTCAGAGCCTTGTGAAAACAGATGGTTTTACTGTGGTCAGTCAGCATTGCCAAGGGGCACTGAGCCAAGGAAAGATGACCTTCTGCCCTTTTGTGTGTAAATTCCCAAAGCAAAGCTCACACCACAGGCAGTAAGTTCCCAAGGTCCTCCTTGGCATGGAAACCAAGGCATGGAGAAACCTATAGAGGCTATTTTTCTGCATGGAGAAACTGAATGGATATATAGGACAAAAGAAGCTTATTTCCGTGAACCCAGTTTTCCATGGGGCAAAGCTGGAGATCCTGCCTCCAGTTTGTGCAAGCCCTGGATTTATTGTGAGTTGTGGTTTCATTCCTCACTTGGTTAAAATTAAAACTTCAGTATTGTTTTCTGCCTTTGCTGAGCCTGGAAGCTCCTCCCTGAAATAAAATTATCAAGACAGTTCCTAGCTCAATATTACACTTGGCGTGGCTGAATATATTGATCTGCAGATTTTCTTCCTTTGAGAAGTCACTTCTCTTCCCTCCTCTCTCGTTCCCCTCCATTCACATTCCCCTTTCTCTTTCCCATCCCCTTTTTTTTGTGTGGGAGTCCGTTTGTATGAAGAACTTATTAGTGGCATGCTGAGAAACACAGATGAGTGCTCTAAAAAAAATCACCCAGCAAACAAAAATAGGTAATCGAAGCATCTGTTTGCAAGCACAACTGCTTTCTGATGAGTGAGGAAGGTGTTTTCTCCCTTTCTTTGCCCAGCAGTTTGTAACTGCTTAGGTGATACAAGGAAAGAGAGAGGGAGTGTGGCTTTTGTGTGCAGCAGGACATATGACCTCTCCTGCAAGCTGAGGAGTGGAAAGTTTGATGGCCCTGCTGTGGAGCTACTTCATTGACCTCTGTATTCAAACATGATTAAAAGCACCACTAAAGAGCCAGGGACGGTAATAAAGCCTTTTCCAGCAGTTGCTGGGAATTGGGAGAGAGAAGCTGTGGATGCTGCACACTTTGGAGTGCCATCTGCTGGCATAGGACTCATTTAATCACATACAAGAGCCTTGTTTTATAACACTCAGATGAGAATGGCAACAGAGAAGGCTTGTTGAGCCATCAGTGCTTGTTGTCAATTAAATCATTGAGATGTGGATAAAATATGTACAGAGTTGGGATGGAATATGAGGTTTTATGCTTCTGTTGAAGACAGAGTCCCTGCTTACTAGATGATTGAAAAATGCAGTAATTGCCTGCTACATGTTCTTTGTACCAGGTAGAACATACATATTAAATAGAGTTGAAATAAGTATAATATTAATGTCTTTGTGTATATAAATATATATTTTTTTTTCAGGTTCCTAAGGGGGAGAAATTTTAGCTTCAGGTCACAGCTGCTGGAAAGCATCAGGTATTTTGCCAGGTTTTAGTCTCAACTGGCCTGTTGCTCATCTGTAGTCGAGTCCAGAGGGCTGTGTCAGTCCTCCCTCTCCACAGTTCACATCATTTGGATGCCCTAAAGGTGAGAGTAGGCTTTGCCTATCAGTGCATCCTGCTTAGGTTCCAGTGGGGTCTCACACAGCCATGAGTCAGCCTAATACGTGGAAAAGGGAGGCGTAGTGACACGTCACTAGGTACAGCAGGGGTTGCACTAATCTGCTGTCTGTGAGATTAACAGGTTAAAGATCACTGATGTTAATAAGAATCCTCAGCTCATCTATGTGAGTTCAGGTGATACCAAGTGGTGTTCACATGTTGGAATCCTACCTGCCTGCCTGATCAGAGCTGCCACGCAGTCTCAGACTGGGAAAAAGTGGGCCATGAGGGACGGTTTTGTGGAAAAGTAGACAGAGGAAAGGACTTTTTCTTTACAGTGAACCACATTTCTTGTTTAGAAATGCTTTAAAATGAGTTTGGGATATCCATCTTTTCCTTTTGATTTTATAAGTTTTGTCCCTCATACCCCTCATTTTACAACGCGTATCCTTTGCATATGGGATGTCATTAATGTTCTTGTCCAACACCAGTCCTGCTTATTTTGAGATGAGAGCTTGATGATATCCAATATTATAAAACCTTTATCTCCTCCTAGCGAGGCTTGTTGCGTCCAAGCCTACAGGTGTTGTCCCCCTGTAGAGACCTGAGTTCACACAAAATCCCTTTATTCACTGTTTTGCTTTCTTGACTCCCTCATTCTGCTCTTTTGAATCTTACAGTTCACCACTGGTATTTCTTCTACTTCTGAGCTGTAAGAGCATGGTAAACATTACAGATTGTAAGCTGGGCACCAAAAGAAAAGGACAAGTTGGTCTGGGGGCTTGTTGTTTTTTCTTGGAAATGCTTTATTAGGCTCCTTTTTGTGAACAGGTGATTGTGTAAAAGATTTGATATGAAATATAGAGAAATGAGTTTTGAACCCCTCCAATGTTGAATTTTAGATCTCAAACACTTTGAAAATTAAGATATTTCAACTCTATAGGGAGAAGAACCCATCCCCATTTTATAGAAAAGGCAGAGGTAGTATGGAGATTGTATGTGGAGCAGCAAGTTATGATGAGCTCAGTATATTTGCCCTTGTCACTTGTAAACACAAGGTTTTTGTTCCCAGAGTAACCCATGGATCATCTGCTTTGCTATGTCTTGGGGGATTTTTATGTTTGTTTTTCATGATCCATAGAAGGAAATGGAGATTGATGGGTGTAGAGGCATGTACAAAGAGGAATAGGTTGAATAGCTGTCCAATGCAAAGACTTTTGACATTCAAGGAATCTGCACCATTTATTCGTGGGTTTGTTTATTCACTGTTTAACATTGGAGTATGTGGTATGGGACTGGGAGTAGACCTGACAAGTTAAGTCAAATATTTTACTCAATTTGGCAACTGAGTAAAAGCTCCTGTCTATGAGAGGAGAGGAACTGGGCCATGGCATCTTTGTGGTTTGAGGATTTGAGGAACATACCCTGTTGCTTTCAGTAGAATTCTGTTGTCATTGGCCTTGCTTACAGAGCAGGAAAGATGGAAGAGAGAATCAAAGTATTTCAGTGAGGTTCATCTTGTGTGATTTCTTCTTCATCAAAGGCATGCAGTCATTGTAGACATGGACAGGAAGGCATTTTGCAAAAGGAGTGATGTGCCACATTGCTCTTGTTCATTTCCCTGAGTTTCTACTGAAGAGCTAAGGAACGAGTGAGGTATTTCATATTTATCCAACATAGTTACTTCTAACAGCTCTGAGCTTTCCTTTTGATATCCTCTGTTAATTCCCAGCATCACAGCAGGAAACAAATCAATCTCCTTGTTCCCTGGAGCAAATATTTGGTGATAAGGTTGCCGATAAGCTCTAAATTAGCTTTCCTGGTTTCCAAATGCAAAGTTATGCATGAACTTCCTACATACTGTGGCAACTGGTTCCTCCAGGCAGTATTGCACCACTGAATTTGATAAAGATGTCCAGCTACTTTTAAGGACAAGCAATGTGAAAAGACCACTTTTTTCCATCAAGATAATTCCTTGTGCTATGATTCACTCACGCTATACGTGGGGGAAAATAATTCTGGGTGAGATGCATGAAGGAAACCCCACAGGAGAAGAAACAATTTGGCAGCTGATCTACCTGTAGAGCTCTTTCAGCCCCCTCTAAAGAAAATACTGTGATGCCTGTATCAGTTTCATTACACATCTGGGCTTGACTCATCTGCTACAGCAAAAGAAGAAGGAAACCCAAAGAAATAATTAAAGTTCATTATTGCATGTATATGAAATAGCATTATTAAAGTATCTACCTCACATTTATTTATAACCCTTTTTCCTGACAGAGCCTGACATGTTTTGCAAACACCACTGAATGATTATATATTCTTTGCCCAAAATCTGAGGATGTTGCTCTGCATTTTACTCATCACTTGTTCAATCAAAATTTATGTTCCTGCAGAAATCTGTACATTTTCTAAGATCTCTTTGTGTAGGTACATTACTCATGAGACCTACCAAGCATACTTAGAATCAGTCAGTGTGGAGGGGCTCAGATTTTTCTCTCAGAAAGTCAACATTTCTGAGGAGATCCAGACAGGGCCTTGCCACTGCATGACAGGGTGAAACTGGAGGAGAAGAATTGTCACTACAATCCAGTAGACATGTTTTGGATAGCTGGATGGAGTTACCGATGATGACACTTATCCAGGACAACTAAACTAACATGGCTTCTCTTGGAAAAATTCTTGGGACTTTGAATGGTACCCAGTGCTCAAAGCCTTCTGTAAAACTCAGCAAAATGTAGTCCCCTACAAAATTAAAGCACATGTCAACATCCTTGAGAGGCTGTCCCAGATCATGCCTCATGGGCTTATGATAAGTCTGGTCTCATCGCCTTGTGTTTGCCAAATGAGATCCAAAACCAGATGAAAAAGGTATGTATTATATATGAGACTTTGGCATATTAGGCCAGCTGTGTTTGAGCTAAGCACACAGTATCACAGTATCAGTATCATAAGGTTGGAAAGGACCTCTGAGATCATCGAGTCCAACCTATAACCCAACACTAACACCAACATTAATACCATCATCTAAACCATGGCACTCAGTGCCTCATCCAATCTCCCCTTAAACACTTAGGAGGGCAACGAAGATGGTGAAGGGGCTAGAGCATAAGCCCTACGAGGAGCGACTGAAGGAGTTGGGGCTGTTTAATCTGAAGAAGAGGAGGCTCAGAGGAGACTCATTGCTCTCTGCAACTACCTAAAAGGATGTTGTAGTTGGGCAGGGGTTGGTCTCTTCTCTCAGGTGACCAGTGACAGAACTAGAGGGCATGGACTCAAGCTTCGTCAGGGAAAGTTTAGACTTGATGTTAGGAGAAAGTTCTTCACTGAAAGGGTGATCGGCCATTGGAATGGGCTGCCCAGGGAGGTGGTGGAGTTGCCGACCCTGGAGGTGTTTAAGGGGAGACTGGATGAGACACTGAGTGCCATGGTTTAGATGATGGTTGGTGTTAGTGTTGGTGTTAGTGTTGGGTTATAGGTTGGACTTGATGATCTCAGAGGTCCTTTCCAACCTTATGATACTGTGATACTGTGATACTTCCAGGGTCTGCAAGTGTCACCTCCCTCAGCAGGCAGTGTCAGTCGTTTGTAGAATGCTTTCCATGCAGAAAGTCAGTGTGCAACCTAACGATTATGGTAAAATATGCAGTGTTATTATGGACTCAGTCAGCTTCCACAATTTTGTGTGGAAGATGTATGTCCAACAATAACTGTGCCAACAGTTTCCTCAGTCTAATATCAGATCAGTAGAGAGTTTAATATTTCTCTGAAAGGGGAGCAATTTTTTTTGTCTCTATGCTAGAGTTTCTCTGTGGCAAGAAAGTTTCCTGTCCAGAAGGTGGGCAGGATGTTGGTTTATCTTCAGAAATTAGTGGTAAATACTTCTGCAAGAGAAGACAGATATTTCTGTCTATAAATGGACTTTGCTGCTCAACCACTCTGGACTTTACTCCCCAGTAGCTGACCTAAATAGGGTAACCAAGGAACAACAACTGTGATACACAGGCTTCCCTAATGGCTACACTGGTTTTGGAAAGATTCGCTACCTTCCTTTTCTTCCTTTTCATCCTTGCTTCTCAAGTATGTCAGCTCTACTGAAGGTTTCATTCCACGTGAAGAAGGTCTGCAGGGACCTTCTGTCTTAGACTGTATCTAAGAAGAAGATCTGTGGAAGATCTCTGCATTTTGGAAGCATCCTTGATCTGCCTTTGACTTCCTTTAAATTTGCTTTTGTGCTTTCTTTCCGCTTTGTCCCACTCTCCCTCTTTTCGAGCATCTTCTGTGTCCTTCATTCACTCTTACCATTCCGTGCTCTCTTTTTGGTTAGTTGTCTTTTTTCATCAGTCAATCTCTCCTCCCCCATCTTTTACCCACACCATTCCCCTCTACAGAAGTTTTGCAAAGAACTGAGAGCAAAGAGCACTGAAACTATTTCCTTGACATGTGTACCCCTTTTGTAGCATGTGATATTATCAGTTGTGTTTCTGCTTATAACTATATTATTAATGTGTGTGTTGTACTTATTGACATAATGACACCTATTGTGAAAATAACAATAAAAATATTCTTGAGGAACAGCTAGGAAAACAAGATAAGAGAGTCTTAATGCCCAGGGGACATATACAGGGTGAAGAGTAATGGGGAACAGTATGTATTTTGCTCATCAACAGTTTTTCAGTAAAAGAGGATTTAAAAACTGCAGCAGTTCTCAGCACATTAAGTATGTGGTGCTGAAGTGAATTGGATTTAGCTTGTGTAGTGACTCCTTTCGATTGTAGTAAACTACTTCTGACTCAGACTTAGTTTATGAAGTTCCTCCCCTCAGTGAAGCCTGTGGAGGTCATGGAATCATTGAACGGTTTGGGTTGAAAGAGACCTTAAAGATCATGCAGTTCCACCTGCCCTGACATCGACAGGGACACCTTCCCACTATATCAGGTTGCTCAAAGCCTCATCCAACCTGGCCTTGAACATCTCCAGGGATGGGGCATCCACTGCTTCTCTGGGCAACCCGTTCCAACCACCCTCACAGGAAAAAAAATTCTTCCTAATGTCTAGTCTAAATCTCCCCTCTTTCAGCTTAAACCCACCACCCCTCATCCTATCCCTGCACTCCCACATAAAGAGCCCCTCCACAACTTTTCTAGAGGCCCCCTTTAGGTACTGGAAAGCTGCAATAAGGTCTCCTCAGAGCCTTCTCTTCTCCAGGCTGAACAATCCCAACTTTCTCAGTTTGTCCTCGTATGGGAGGTGCACCAGCCCTCAGATCATTTGCGTGGCCTCCTCTGGACTCGCTCCAACAGATCCATGTCCTTCCCGTGCTGAGGGCTCTGGAACTGAATGAAGAACTCCAGGTGTGGTGTCAACAGAGCAATGCAGAGGGGGAGAATCCCCTCCCTCGACCTGCTGATCACACCCAGGATACAGTTGCACTTCTGGGCTGCCAGAGCACATTGTGGGCTCACGTTGTCCAAAGTGTTCTCTGCAATTATTGCTCTCTTCATATTTGAAAATTTCAATAGGCATGAAAAAGGATTGATCAGGGACTGGGAATTTGAATGACGAAACAGACTTCTCCTTTCATTCTTCTGCTGCCTGGCTTATACAACATCCATTAGAAGAACAGGGTAGCATTTTTGGAGAGAAGAGTCACAACCTTTCTAACTCAAAAGTATGCTATGCTAAAAAGCAACCAGCTGAACTGAAACAGTTCAGGTGTGTTGAATAAATAGTTAAATATCATAAAGCTAAACAGAGGTGATAAATAAATTCTGAGGAGTAATAAACAAAGACCCCATTGATATCCATGACAATTGTGCCATAAGCTTTACTGGGACCATAAATCAACCCTCAGCAACTAAATGCCAAGAATTATAACTCTGTTTTGTTGTTGATACTCTTTTTGTTAGACAGGGCCCCTCCTTGTTGTTACATGAAAGCTCAGTCTGGAGCATGGAAGAGATGAATGTGGGATTTGTGAGGAAGACAATTTTAACATAGTGACTTCCCCACTACAGCACATCCTTTCTGGTCCATATCAGGCCTCCCCTGATGGATTTAAAATCACCTTCAGGTTTCCTCCTGCCTCTAGGAGCACTAAATCCTGGAGAAGCAAAGATCTCTTGTCTGACCTGAGCACATTTCATAGATCATCTCTGTGTATATTCTGTGCGCTCTATAACATCTTCAAAAGTCACAATGATGAGCATCTGCTTTCTCCTCTCTTCCACCACTGGTTTGTTTCTAATGAAATATTTATTAAGAGAATGATATTTGCAGGCAGAGAAGTAGATAATTCATGTGAGCAATCAGCTCTGGGTTAACTGGAGAATGAAAATGTCTTGGACCGTAGCAAAAACTCATAATCAAAGGGCTCCCCAGCTATCCATCAAACAATCAATTACTGTATCCATTAGTCCCCTTTCACCACACATTAGAACAATTTACTAGACATGCTAATGTTCAGGTCATTGCCCCTTAAGGATGAGCAAATAGAAGAGGCATCAATCAAAGTTTTGATGCAGTGTGATCTCATACAGTATGAATATAAAACTTGGATCACTTCATATTCTCATGGTATTATTAAGTTTATTAAGGACTTAGTCTTAGGGTAGATGTTTGTTGCCTCCACGTCTCTCCAGCTGAAGGAAACTTGTCAAAATAAATTCAGCATTTCATGTGGTTCGACCTTCTGTGCAGTGAGATAGAAGGTCATTCTGTGTGAAACATGAATAAACAAACCACACATCAGTAAAACAGTGGTGGTTTTGTCACTTTGTGGTTATGCTTACCAGATAATCTAGGAAAT
This sequence comes from Tapera naevia, assembly GCA_033556795.1. Lineage (NCBI taxonomy): Eukaryota > Metazoa > Chordata > Aves > Cuculiformes > Neomorphidae > Tapera > Tapera naevia. Next base: position 1,916,747 of record JAUMJJ010000063.1, read on the forward strand.
CTAGGCAAGTTCTAAGGTAACATCCCAGATCTGTCTTGCCTCACTGTCTGTATGTGATACTGGATAAATCTAGTGAGATCCGAAACCATGTGTGCCAAAGGAAAATGGTAATTGTTCCAGAGTGTAGATTTCTACCTCTGAACTCAACAAGACTGTTTCTATACTCAGTTGACAGAAATAGACACATCTTAGTGTACTCATCTGAGCTGAGCAGGAGGTTTTTTTTCATTTTTTTCTCTATGAAAAAGAAATACTTATACACACTCATATATAGAGAGCCTTTGGGGATTTGGGAGGTTTTTTATATTGTTTTGTTTTTTCTTTTTTACCCATAGTCTCCCTTAGCCACACCTGGGTGTCTGATGTATAGGGCTCTGCTTCAGAGCCTGACATTCAAGGTTCCCTTTATAGTCTATGACACAATCTTATGTTAAATAGCTGTCAATCTGTTTAATCTGGACAATAGGTTTCTTATCTCCATTGACTTTATTGACCATGTCTCCACTGAATAAAATGAGAGTCTTAATAAGTAGCTTGGAGGTCAATGCTTCTAGTATGAGTATGTAAAGCTTGGTGAAATGGATTTTTGGTAGTTCAGTTTGGCTGATGAATTAAAATGAAGATATCTCCTGTGCAAACATCTCAAATTAGTTAAGAGGGATTCCATCTAAATGTCTGTACCTCCAGTCCTGAATGAATATCTGCCTAATTTATCCCTCTTTCTTACAGTGCACTGAATGGGACACTGGGTATCTGATAGGACAAAATTACATCTAACTTTAGGTATCTCTGTTAACAGTACATAGCTCCTTGACTCTATGAGCAATGTGTAGCTCCTTAGAAAGTCAGTGGAGAAAAGGCAAAAAGATGAGGCAAGGGCATAACTTTATGGATTGAATAACCCACTGGAGAAGCCTTTCTCTTCTTTGTTTTGAGTAGACTGGGAGCAGAAGGAAATAAGTTCCTTAGAATCATAGAATCGTAAAGTGTCTTGAGTTGAAAAGGACCCACAAGGATTGTTCAGTCCAACTCCTGTCCCTGTACCGTGCAGTGCCAACATTCACATTGTGTGTCTGAGGGAGTTGTCTAAATGCTTCTTGAATATTGTCAGGCTTGGCACCATTCTTGCTTCCCTGGGGAGCTCTTCCAGTGCTCCACCACCCTCTGAGTGAAGAACCTTTTTTCTAATATCTAACCTAACCTTCCTCTGGCACATCTTCCTGCCATTCCCTCAGGTCCTATCATTGGTCACCAGAGAGAAGAGATCAGCGCCTGCTCCTCCTCCTTCTCTTGTGAGGAAGCTGTAGACTGCAATGAAGTCTCCCCTCAGTCTCTTATTCTCCAGGCTGAACAGAATAAACACCCTTCCTGTGGTTCACTATGGTCTCTTCCTCCCCCAGACATTCATGGTTCCATGGACGTAGAGATGGGACAGTGCCAATAAGTGCATTCCTGCACCCTTACACACACCCACATGTGTCAGTGAGGAGCTTCTTAAGCAGGTCGAAGTCTTAGGTTATGTAATAAAAAGCTCATCTCCACACACACAAAGGAACAATATGTTATATACTGGAAAGTACTGTGCACCACTGCATGCACGTGTGCTGTATGGCCTGGAGCAGCTCATTCCTGTGGCCATAGCTCCTGATTTGTAAAAAGTAAGCATTTTGAGTAATAAGTAGTTATTTCATAAAGCATTATAAAGCTCGACGTGAAATGTAGCCTTCAAAGAAATAGCAGAAAGCTGTCATTTTTCCACACTGAGAGGATCCTATTCTGGTGTGGTTTTGGAGCCAGAGGTCTATTTTGGGGAGTGAAATATGATTTTAATTCAGTGAATACGTCCTAGAATTTAAGAATCTGTTCGGTTCTCCTTTATTATTGTAGAAATGGAAAGTATCTAGATTTGAGCCCTTTGAGAAAAGGTTGAAGTGTTAGGAAAACTACCAAGAGGTAACCCATCAACCAGCCTGCCAAAGCCCCAAAAAGCATTTTTCAGAATAGATTTTAACATGGGACAATTTCTTTTCTGCATTTGGGTGAAGATTTCTAACAGAAATCTATTTTTATGCCATAAGCATTGATGTCTTGTAGTTACTGACTTGGGAAGTGTATTGGTTCATACAGAGAGAATAAAAAAGGCTACAAACAGGGCAAGTGAAATAATGAGATGTAGTTTATAAACATCAGATGAGAAAATGAGGGAGCTAAATTAAGTAGTCTAAAAGAATGTTTCAATAGAGACATGATTACAGTCTATAAATACTCTCAAGGTGAAAATATAAATGAAGATCAGGTGAATTATTCACCAAGTTAAATGACAGAAGTCAGAATGGTCTGATGTTAGGAAAGAAACCTGTAGGTTAAATGCTAAAGCTAATAAAGAACTTTTGTGTGGATGGTTAATGCCCTATTGGTTTGGAAAGTCAATGGCACAGTTAAAACATAAGTGAAATAAATAATAATAATGGTCCAATAAAAATGTGTGGCAGAAATTTTCTGGGTATTTATCTATGGCCTCTCCTGCTTCTGACACAGTTAAGACATTATCCTGATGTTCACTGGAAAAATGCACTGATTTTGGACAATTTTGTTACATGTCACGTTCTAGAGGTGCTGAGCTGAAAAGCTTTCAGCATTTTTTATCTTAATCCTTTTCCTGAATGTTTTACTTTGCAAACATTTTAGGTGGCTTTTCAATCCTCATGAAAGCCTTCATCAAGCCTGTGTGCTAATCGTGCCGTATGGGACTGAATCCTTGAGCTAAAGAAAGGTTAGCATCTCTGTAAATGTATATCACAGAGACAGCATGGAGCACATGAGGATAATAAAGCTGCTCTGTGTTTCTTTCCTTTGCTGGCACTTCCTATTTCTTGTCACTCTTTGGAAGGTTAAATTCATTTCTTCTTGCCCTATAAAGAACTCAACAGGATAAATTAGCAAACTGCTGAATTCTTCCTATTTCATTATTCCTGGACAAACTATTTCAGAAATAAGGCTTTGTTCCCTTTAGCAATGTTTATGCTTCCCATTTTCATTATTTCACTTTGCAAGGATTTGGATGACAAATATTCATCTGTGACCAAATTTACCTGAGATCTTTACTCTCTCTTTCTTGAGACATTGTCTAGATCTGTAATAACTATATCACTATTCTTGAGGAAGTATATAATTTTCTTGCTGCTGTTCTTGTGTTTCTCTTTAAACCAGTAAATATTCTGACTTCATTTGCCTTGAAATTCAAGTTGTCAGTCTTCATTTTTCTTGATATTGAAGCTCACATCCTGCAAATAAAGTTGACCGATTGTTGAATATTTCCAATAAAAGTGTTCTCAGATCCATGTTGCTCTTTGCTGTCACAGCACACAGAAATCAGGACAAGCATTTAATTCTCATCAGTTGTACCACTGATGTTTGTGGGCTGTAGACGGACCACTCTTAGAAGAACAGCAACCATTTCACCAGTGTAGTTGAAAATGTGATCTTTTTATTACTGATTATATTTCTTTAAGAACAAACGTCACAGAGCTTTTGATTGCAAAAGTCCTTGTCTACGCAGGCTTTGCTATACAGTGCTGTGCCATAATTAAACACTTAATAACTACTAGAATCAAATATTAATTCCCAAATATATTCCTTTCTTCCCAGCATTCATAATTGGGTGATTATGCCCCATAAGCTGGAACATAGCATGTTTGGAGGGAAAGCAAAACAAAAAATGTTTGCTGGAAAGCATGAGGAGATAATAAAAAAAATATTGTTTGTTGGGTTGTATACTTTCAGCATAACCCCTGTTAGCTCAAGCAGATTTATCGCTTAAAAGAGACCAAGGAACTTGCTCCCTAAGCAATTCTTGATTGCAGCACACAGAAACAGCAGGTAACATTGGAAAGCTGCTTGGTCTTGCTAAAGCCCTACTTTGGATTTTAAGTTTAAGGAAAAGCCCGTAAAGACTATGTATTCCTGGCCTCAGTTGTTTTCTTGACCAGAGAGGAACAGCAGAAACTATATAATAAGCATAGACAGATGAGCTCTTCCAGATCCTGCTGAGCTGGATGAAAACACAACCCGTTCAAGCAGTTTTGGGATTTTCTTCATGGCTTTCCTAACAGGATGGGCTTTGTGATTTCTCCCAAGTCCTCCTCTAGTAAAACTAGTGCAGAAATACCTATCTGCTTGTTTTTAAGGTTGTCTGTGTGTAAAGCTGGTGTGGAATAAAGGGGTTTCACAAAAACTACGTGGCAAGTTCACTTGCTTGGATTTATTCTTTGTTAAATATACAAAAAAAGGACCCTAGAAAAGAGGCAGGCAAATCTTTAATACTGCCTGTATTGGTAACTAGTCCCACATACTCTTTGTTAATGAATGCTTCCTCCTTCATCTTCATGGAGTCTTTGCTTTCCTAAATCTCATTGTGTTTGAGATGCTCATGACAGCTTCAGTTCTGGTGTTTTGTTCAAAAACCTCAATCTAATTAGATCTCCCCAGAGACAGAAAGTTTTCATCAAATCTGTTGAAAAGAGAAGCCAGGGCAAGCCCTTTACATCCTGTCTGGCTGTTGTGAATGGGTTCACCTGAGGTTGACCACAGATCACGTCACTGATTCGTGACAGACTGTTGTATAGCAGTGCTGCTAGATACTCCCAAATTAGATTTGTAATATTTTCATTTTGATTCAGATGGTGTTTCTTTTTTCACTGCAGGTGTCTCTCATTTTCTATCTTTTTAACATTTTTATTACCTTTGTTTGTATTTTAATTAAAACCAAAAATGTCCCGAAGAAAAACAATTAAGGAGTTGTGTGTAGTATTAGTGTAATACCAAACAAGCACCTGCCTGCCATCAGACTTGGATCAATAGCTTTATTGTAGCAAATTTGGAGGTGAATTAAAAAAAACAGGTTTACATGGGATTGAGGAAGCGTGAACTTTTCTTCCTCTTTCTTTTCAAGCTTACTAACTTCTGGGTTTGATCTGTTTGGTTTATCAGCTGATGCCATGCCATACAGTGTTTCCTGCTGACTTAACACTAGCTTGCAGTGACTATTTTGTGTGGGACATATCTTGCCCTAGACTTCACTGGCATTGATTTTCTTTCTATCAAGATGTTGCTTTCTCAGGTGGAGATGTCACAGGGGAATCACCAAGTAATTACTCAGATGGACTCTGCCTGATTCTGACTCTTTTGCTTGTCTGTTTTGGGTAAATCGCTCTGACTTTATGTTTTCAGGTTACCAGCCTGTGATAACCTGCTAATTTTTTATGAGTTAGTGGTGAAAAACATTTGCTGTGAAATGGACTAAAGGACAGATCATCCTTTACGACTGAAAACAGATCATTTGTCTTGATCCCTTATGGTGAAATCCGGTGGATAATGAAAGGCTGCTGAGAAAAGCCTGCAAGTGAAAATAGGTTATGTTTGCCTGCAGAGGCATTGCTGTTGTCCCAATGTGGTAATAACCATTTCTGTGCTGCAGCATCTTGCTGTTTTCTCAGTACAATAATGGCCTTATTCAAGCTGGGCCTTTTGCGTGAGTGATACTAGAAGTGTGGTGGGGTGAACAGGCGTGTTCCCATCTTGTCACTCCAAGCTCATCCTCAGCTTTTCTCATCCTCTCCCACAAAGGTTGAGCCCACTATCACTAAGGGGCAGGACCCTTGTCTCTTGTGTCTCCATCCCCATGTAGATGTACCCTGACAAAGGCTCGGTGATGCTCCTCCAGATTGGTGGTGAAAAGCTGCCTCTGTTTTTTGTCTGCATTTGTGATTGGGCTTTTTGAGCATATGCTGAAGTATCATAAACACAGACAGTGCAGGAGTAGTGAAAGGGGCAGATGCTTTGTAGAGCAGTCACTAAATGAGAGTGTTCCTCAATACCAGGCTGTGAACTCCTTTGCTTGGACATTGAGCAGTCCACTGAAACCCTGCCAAAGGCCAGTAATAACAAGAGATTAAAAGATTGCTGCTAAAGAGGTTTTGTGGGAGTTGACCATGTGTCTGAAAACAAGTGACTGAGCACTCCAGAAGAATCTGGGTAGGAGATGAGGATTAAGAGGAGTGACCTTCTTCCAAAGTGCATGGCACAAAATGTACTCTGGTTTTGCCACTACCATGCAAATTCAAATGCTCCATTCTTGCCTGGTCTGGTGGGAGATATCCCTGCCCATGGCAGTGGGGTTGACACTTGATGATCTTTAAGATCCCTTCTAACCCAAATCATTCTATGATTCTGTGGTTCTACAATTCTGCATAGCAGCTACTAGTATTCAGTAAAACTGCCAATTTTCCTATCTTCTATGTTATACAAGAGAAGTCGATTTCTTGAAAGAAAAAAGACATACTTTTTATTTCCAGCATCTTCATACTTTTCCACTGCTCCAGACTACAGAATGGCACTGTACCCATGCTAGGGGTTGTCTCTGCTGTAGGAAATCAAGTGGAATTTGGCTCTTGCCTCCATGTGAACCCAGGAAAAAGATATCTCACATTTTTTTGCAATAGATGGGTGTTAATGAATGAACGAGTGACTCATTCTCCTTCCTGTTTGCCTTTCTAGCAGGGACCTGCTCACCACCTGTGCAGCACATACCTTGGGAGACAAGAGACAACATGGTTCTTTCTAGAGAGTTTTGAAGGGTCTGTGAGCTCTTGCAGGCACAGTCCATTTACACAAATGCTGAGTGTTTCAGATGTTCAGCGAGGGAGCTGTGAGCAGGGGAGTTTTCTGCCTGGCATCAAGATCCAGGGATGATGTGCAATGGAGCTCTCAGCCAGCAGTGCCAGCCAAAACGATGCCAGCAGCAGAGTTGTGCAGAGACTGAGAATTATGAGACTATAATTCAGACAGCTAGGAAAGGGCAGGAACAGCTTTAGGAATGTGATTCGTTGCTGTAAAAATACCAGTGAATGCTCTTCTTTGAAGGAGCATTTATCCACTTGCTTTGCGTGTATAGAGATGCCACCTGAAGCTGGTGATAGCACGCGTAGTTGGCTCTGAGAAGGATGGGTTTAGACATGTGTGATAAGACTTAAATCATTCAATGAAATGGATTTGAAAAGAAGAGGATATTAGATTACAGAGAGGGGAAATTCATACCTTTCTTCGCTGTTGCTGTTTTGTTTCACTCCCATTACCATTACCTCTATTTGCTAGGTAAATAAAGTTGCTGAATCAAGAGAAAAAAGAAGTATTGGAAATAAGAATAGGACAAACTGCCCATTCCTTCCTTTATGTGGCGTCTGTAAAGATTATGCGGGGTGAAAATATATGAAAAATGCAGCCCTCATGATAAGCTGAATTTTCCCTAGAAGCAGATTATCTCCATGAACAAAATATCAGTGTCAGCACCACCATCTAAGCCTGGTAGGAAGGGCATTCCTCCTAAATTTGGTCTTCACCTTGGGGTGAAAGTATGCTGTGCTTCTTGAAAGCACATTGGTTATCAGAGAGCTAAACCTCAGGCCCCTGGCTTATTTTCTTTTTCTTCATCTACCACAGAGACGTCATTTAATTCTCTCACCCTGAGTACAGTAAGATCGACTCTGAACTAGAGCAGCCCTAGGTGATGAGGTCAGGATTGCTCAGAATGAATTTGGTGAAGTAATAAAATCTTGAAGGAAAAATAAAGAAGAAGAAAACAGTAGGAGGTATGAACTAGGTATACTGTTACTAAGTCTCTTCTAGTTCCAGGAAACTAAATGGATTTTCTTAGTCTCCATGACTGCAGAGACTTGAACGATTAAATTTATAAGTGCTGAAAAGTGAACTAGCAAAATAGTTTCTGCTGTTACGTTTTCCCTAGAACTAGTAATTTCTTGCAGATTCCGTAGCAAGAAGCCAGTAGAAATGGTGATTTTCCTGCTCAGTTTCAGGTTCACATCATTCAAAAGTAAACAACTTTTTGGAGAGTGAAGACAGATACACATGACAGATTCTAGTTCATTTAAATAAAAATGCACTTCAACTCTTCCCTTTATGCTAATTCCCGCATGCTGGTTTTTCTCATGCTACATTGGTGCAGAGTAATCAAATTTACATAACTTGAAGAAAATGCTGAATGCATTTCTGTATTTGCCTGTGTTAGTGATGCATGCAGAAAGGATTGAAAATATCCCACTTAAAAGTTGTACTGGTTATTTTTTTTAAATGTGCCTATGTTTGAGTGAAAGGGAAGAGTGAGCAATGGTTAATTTGTGATTACATTTCTTTCCCTATTGTTGTAGAGGAGATGGGAAGATCCTCTTGTAAGGTAACAGAGCTCAAATTACCAATCACTGCTGTGATCTTCTGTGTGAAAGATAATGTAAAGTTGTAATATCACTATTTCACTACTCTAAAAGATTTAGAAGTCCCAGGCTGCTTGTTCTGTGCCTGCCTGAGGCCTTTCTACCTGTAATTGCTTTGGGCTTTTGCTCAGCGAGATACAGCTGTAAATCTCATTGAGTCTGCAAGGTTAGTTGTTTTGGAAAGATGGTTTGAGAAAGATCATCTAATCCGATTTATCTGTCTTCTTAACCTAGCTGTACATTGTAGATAGGCAGGCCAAACAGACTTCCATGCCATTTTTGTCCCAAACAACTTGCAGTGCCAGCGTGCTATTAAAAATGTTCCAGGCAGTGCAACTATGGCAGTATTCTGCACAGTGGCCCTCCATGTAAAGTATTTTATTTATCTTTAATGCAGACACTCTGGCCTCATTATTCTACATGCAGTAAAACGTGAATCTCTAAGCCTGGATGCTAGGAAGAATAGGATATCCTCATAAAGTGTAGCCTGGCTGTTTATACGACTTTACATACTATAAAGCAGGAGATAAACATCTCTGCATTTGCATTTTGTGTGAATGCCAGAGCCGAAATGTTACCCAAGGAGATGTGATGGTTTGCAGGAGGTGTGGGAGGTATGTTGATTGCTGCTTGAGCTGGCCATATCCCTGCTAGAGGTGTAAGAGGCTACTTGATATCAGAGAAGACAGAGCACCCTTCCCTGGTTGCTACTTGAGTCATGTAAGACCCCTAACATACTCTATCTTCATGGTTGAAAAGACTGCCTTGGAACAACCTGCCATTAGTAGTACAAAATTAGGTAATGTAAGTGAGACTCCTTTTACCTGTGCTCATATAAACTTGAAGGTAATGAGGGAATTTGTAAGCTCTGCTGTGCATATCAAAGGCAGGTTATTTTCATGTTTGGGCTGGTTTTAAGCTAAGAGAAATGGTGCTATGTAATACAGACAGTAGCCAGACTGTCTCCAAGACTTTGCAGGGTGCTCTGGAATAAAGGAGGCAACTTTCAGTCTCAAGTGTCTTGGAACCAGGTCAGAAAAATTTACTTGTGTTTCTTCTCATTCTCCAGAATTAGATTTTCAATCCATTTAGGAGACCTGTCTGCCCCACTTTGATGGCACCAGTAGCTCTGTCACCTCTGTCCTAAGATACTCCATTACTTCACTTGTCCTGTGTTTTCACACATGGTCAGAATTGAAGCTCTCCTCTCCAGGACACAACATCTATCTGAAATTAGATGGAGATGGTGTAGAAGTGGCTTTGCGCTGCCAGATTTCAGGCACTGAGCTCAATTAAGTCTTTCCTTCAACAACCTTTATGCCAAAGTTGAAGGTAGAAGCGTGTGAGTGTCCTCCTTAGCTCTTCATCCTCTTGTCCCATAGTATGTCATTCATCTGATGGACAGTGTGTAAATCCAACACCAATAAATCTTAATTATTTACATCAACTTCTTTTTGGAGGGACTATGAGAGGACTATCTCATTGCAGCAGAAGTTGGGCATCTTAATTATTTGACCTGTAGTTAATCTGGACTGGAGGGAGTGTATGTGTGTGTATCCCTCTGTCTCATAATTTTTATCTGTATCTGCAAGTTTTGATGATGAAGGGAGAAATTTTCCTGTGAAATCACATTTCACTGGTAGTAAGAGCAATTTCTCTTTCATGTCCAGTCAACATTTTGTGTTCTTGGTTTCTGATAAGGGAATAATTTGTAATGAGCAGACAGAAATGGCATCGTTAAAGTTAGAGATGTAAAAGGGAGCTACAGAGACAGTACTAGCACACATCTTACTCCTACGAGAGATTCCCTAACCCTCTAAAGATGAACCAGAAAGACTTGTTGATGTTATATTAGGTGGGTTTGTGTTAGATTTCTGCTTCTGGGTGGAATAAAGACCATATGGGAAGTGGAACAGAGGTCATTTCAGTGCCTCACTTGGTGATTTTATGTGACATGGGTTGTAAAACTTGTGATATTGCTGTTTACAAGGAGAAGAAATTGTGCGTGTGATAACACTCCTCTTGTGTCCGTTCTAATATACAAATGGGGAGTGAGACAGGCACAGGGCTGGGAAGAGGTCAAGTTTGGAGGTGTCTCAGACATTCAGATTCTGAATTTACTGCTGGTAAAATACAGACACTGGCACAAGTTTTCACTATTCAGATAAAACTCCTTTTTATCTTTTTTTTTTCATTTTCTTTATCAGCAGCTGCTTATAGCATCTCCCCATTGGTAGAATAAATCTGATGAAAAAATGTAGTTGTAAGCAGCAACAGTTTTATCCCAGTGAAGAGATTTTATCCAACAGAAAAAACGTTGTGCCTGGGATAATTTTTCAGATAGGATGAGTAACAGCATAGTATGGCCCTCAGTCCAGAGAATTTAGTTTTAAAAGAACTACTGAGCATATCGGATATACTCAACTTTTTATCTCCTGTAATTTTTTCCACAGGCAGAGTCTGGTTTATAGATACATCTTGACAAAAATCTGCCACAGGCAAATTTCAACAAAAGAACAACTTCAAACACATCCAATTAACAATTTATGAAAGGAAATCCAACAGAAAATTACACAGAGATTCCCAGGGCATAAAATTTGGCACTAAATCAAATTTAATGCAGAAATGCCTGTATAGGGAGTTATAGTCCCTTCCAGTGCATTGTCTAGAGGAACTTTATTTGTGGAGTCTCTATGAGTGCCCTCCATCATGTCTTGTCTTGCTATAAATAGAATATTTTGTCAGATACGGCAATGAGCACAAATCGAAAGGGAACCAAAACCACTCATAAACCAAGTTATTTGCTGTTTTCAGTCAGAAGTAATAAAGGTCATTAGATTTCTTCACAGTTCCGAATGCAGTATTTGTTCGCTTTATCATGGAAATAAAGGGGCTCTGTGCCATCATATACGCAAAATCACTTTCAATTTTTTTAGCACAGCCAGCCACCATGAATACCCCAATATTTAAAGTTACTATGGAGCCATTTTTATGTCTGGAAGGAAATTTCAGCCGCCCCGCATCCTGTTATTTCCTGATTTACTCACTCATTCAGCAGCTGCAGTTGGATTTTCTCAAAAGATGTTAAAGTTACAAACTCACATAATTGACTTCAGCAGCTCTGAAATTAACTTTAGCCACTACTTTGTTTAGAGGAAAACATCTGTGTCTAGACCATTATCTATTTAAACACATGAATAGCCAGCTTTTGTAAGAGATCACTGAGCAGCCTCACTTGCATTGCGTTATCTGGATTATTTGGAGGGGTGTGTTATTTACAGATAGCAGGATCAACAAGCAAGGATGACTAATACAGTTGACACAGGCCAAGATCAAACAGATTTGTGATACAACTGTATTACATTGAGTAATATAATTTGAAGAGTTGGTTGCAGTGTGGTTGTCTCTCCTGTTAATCCTGTGCTCCTACATCAGAACAGATCAGGAAACATTTAATAACTTGTAAATTTGTTATGTCCCATTGAAACTTATATCTATCTGGGAAAGCATGGCTTAAAGCATCCATTCATGTGCACTTAGGTCCATGGCTTATATTGGATACTAGGAAGAGGTTCTTCGCCCCGTGATTGATGAAGCACTGAAACAGCTCCCCAGGGAAGCAATCAGGGCACCAAGTCTGACAGCATTCAAGAAACATTTGGACAATGCCCTTAGTCACATAGTGTTAATGTTGGGAGTGTCCTATGCAGAGATAGGAGTTGGACTCAATGATCCTTTGTGGGTCCTTTCCAACTCAGGTAATTCAATGATTCTATGGCACAGTATCCTTGCTGTGATGATAGTACAGGAATTTCGTTGTATCACTGTTTTCCTGTGTCTTCAGAGGGCAGAATCTTGGGCTCTTCCAGCCTACTAGGCCTTGTGTGGTATAACAGCCTCTGAATGTTCTAGTCAGCCCACGGGTGAAGATGAGAGGACACCTCTGTCACAGTAAATGTGCCACTGGAATACCCCAAGGGCTTTTTTTCTTGAGTCCATTAATATCTGCTTTTGGCAGTAAAACATTCTACAAGGTAAGTCAGTGTCCAAGGCACATAATAATTAGTAAGTAAAACACCCCTAGAGTGTCTTAATCCTATTAAAATGTGTCTTTTAAAGTGTAAATGAAATTTTAACTTTATTTGAAATGATGATTTCCTTCCTGTAACACACCCTTTCTCTGTAGATAACAGTTCCCAGGGAAGCATAAAGTGAAACAAAGACATTCATGTCGAAGCTTTTTATTTTCCCTTTATGTTTTTAAAGGTACTTGACTGCTTACTACCTCTGCTTCTTCCATCACCTTCATCTCATTGTGTAATTTTCTTTGTCTGCAACTAAATGATGACAATATAATGATGAATTACTTTCATTAGGCAAAGTCTAGATTTAGGTAACTTCAAAAGTTTAGTTTCTAAATGAAGAAATTATACACTTTTTAAAAAAATAAAGAAGAATTAAAGAGATAAATAAGAGTTTCCAGATCCCTGATACTCTTCAAACTCAAACCTAGTGTAACTAAATGTGACTGTGAGTTAAATATTCCCCATTCCATGCATCCTTCACAGTTCCTTCAAGGCAAATCTCTAAGCAAACAAGCAAGAACAGATTATAAGTAACAATATTTTTCTAATTTCCCTGCTTTCCTCATGCATGGTAAGGTTTCTCATTCTTGCTATGATGATTTGTCACTGCTTCCACTGCAACTTCCAATCCAGTCCTCTCACTTCTTTCAATTCTCCCTTCTTGCTTCCCTTCCAGCAAGTTGCCCAGTGGCCGTGCTTCCTATTCAGTCTGTGGGAATTCAGGGTATTTATTGTCTTTGAAAATTTAGCCACAACAAGACAGAAATGACCTTTATTTTTTCAGACACAACTCGTTGAAAAGACCCAGTGTTTGTGCTTCACATAAGACCAGATTTAGACATCCCCCTGAATTGTGCTTGTTTTCTCCTGTAGCTTTCAGTGACTTTGAGGACATTCAGGTGAAGAATATGCTGTAGCGACTGCCATTCCTTCTTTAAACTTCAGAGCATCAGAAGTACTTGGATTGCTTTTTTATTTTAACTTTTGATAGGAGCCAAAGCTCAGCTCAAGGACATGTGCATTGTTTCATGTGAAATCCTCATGTGGTTGTAGGATTGAAATCTTCAGCAGTGCCTGTTAGTTTAGGACTCGAACTCAGCCTCCTGATTCTTCAAACTAACTTTGTATTTGTTCATTCTCTTGAGTCCAGTCTAGACTGAACCTGGCATATGAGTAGGCACAGAAACTAAAGGCTGAGAGCAGAAGACCTTGTTAAACTTCTGCCTCTACCTGCAGTGTCGATGCAGTTGGATCATGAACAGACTCATAGAATCTGGATCTGCATTGAACTGTAGCCCCCAAAGGCAGTATAAACATGTAGCTGCCTAGAAAATAGTATCTGATGTGTCAGCAAAATCAAGCCAACTCTACTGAGTGAACAACATGAAACTGTGAGTGGCTCAGATTGCAGTCACATTGCTATAAGGGTTTCCCCTTTTTTTTTGGCTTTAGTTAGTTTATCTCATAAACAGGCAAGATGTCATCTTTTGTTATGTTGAATGTTGCCAGTTGGATCATAAAGTCTTCTGGAGAAATACATAGGCTTTATATGTGTCTGAGAAATTATCTAATTCCAGAAAAATTTTCAGGAAAATCGACAAGGTAGATGTATGGGTTTTCAAGTGCACATAAATATATTGTTCTGTAAGATTTTTTGGAAAAAAAAAGCTGGTTGCTGGGGCTCAAATACCACTTAGGAGATCTGGTTTAATGTCATAATGCTTTCTTCAAGACTTGTTATGCTTTGACATGTAACTTACTCTTATCCTCTTCATTTTCAACCATAATTTAAATAATCTATTATATTACTGTTCTTTTCTCATAAGAAGACAATGTAAAACTGAACACAATTCAAACTTCCTTTTCTTTCTTTCCATCCTCCCATCTCACCAGAGCCCTAAGACCCCCTTCTCTGACCTACCTGATGATGAGAAGATCTTCAATGGAGGAGATGGCATGTGGCAGAAGCAGAACCAGAACCAGGATCAAGCTTTGCTCTCGGAAATCACAGAAGAGGATCTGGAGGCCATCCGTCAGCGGGAAGAGGCCATTCAGCAGATTGAGGTCAGTAGCCTTCTCCCTTCATGGGCTTGTGAGCTGCAAGTGCAGGTTCCTTGTGTTATGCATTGCTCAACATGATGAACAAAGTGCTGATTTACATGTCTGCCTGTACAGCATCACTAAATATGAGATTATCAGGTGTTTCTAAAAATGGAAATTGGTGGCAGAAGGAAAAATTAGAAATCCATATGACCTGTAATGAAAATGACAAGAATTAATCAATATTCATGGGCTAATATATTTTTTTTCAGTAGGTCTTCCGTAACAGAGTCTCTAGTGAGGTAGTTTAATTGAGCATGGTTCTGCAGCAAAACAACTATCCTGTTACATACAAACTCAAAACTGGAATTTGCCACAGACAGAAAATATTCAGCTTTACCATTAGAGACAATAAGAGGTAGATGAAAGGAAATACCTTGTTAGATTTTTCAAATAATTCAGTATTTTTGCTTTATCAGAGTATTTGGAGGTTCTTAATATAGTTAAAAGTCACACTATTTTTATTGTCTATTTTGTTTAGAAGTGTTATAAATAAAAAATGAAAAAAATGAACAAAAAGAGGTCTGAATGAGTTAAACATTCTACATTTTTCTTTCTATACTTCTCTCTTTATGCTTTCAGGAAACTTGTTACTCAGGTTTAAGTAAGAAATGAGTAAACCCATAACATTTTAAATCTTTCTGATTTGTATGCTTTTACAGAGCTAAACTCAAGATGAACCAAAAACAACAAGGCTGTAGAATAATCAGAACATTTAATTAAGGACTATATTTTGCCCTGTAATTGGATTGAGCTAATTCTATCAGAGTAGATTTTGGTTGTGGTAAAGCAGGAATTATGATTGAGTTAATAGTGCAGAAAAGGGACAAGTGTTCCTGCTATAGGCTGGGGTTTGAGGTGTTGACCTCTACTTGCAAACAGAGATAGCTGTGTGTGATTCAACACTGTAAGTAAGAAATTTCAGTAGTTCTATAGGAGTAGACTGGGTTTTATGTATGTCCAATTTCTGCTATGGATTGCTGAATAGAGCTGATTAAACTTTGAAGACTTGTTTACATTACTAGGGATGAAATAGCTGAGGAATGTTCTTACTGAGTATCCCTAGGTGTGAATTGTGCTTTCATACTTGCAGAATCTATTTGCGTACACCAGGGAAAACTCTAGGGAACTTTGTTGGAAGAAAAAGCGTGTTTTGGGATATTCTTGCACTTTGATGTTAAGAAGGTTCATAGAATCATAGAATCATTCTGTTGGAAAAGACTCCAACTGTACCTGTCCTCTGCTAAACTACATCCCTGAACACCTCATCTACCTATCTTTTAAATATCTCCAGTGATGGTGACTCAGCCACTTCCCTGGGTAGCTGTGCCAGTGCCTGAGAACCCTTTCACTGAAGAATTTTTTTCCTGATATTGAAGCGGAACCTCCCCTGGTGCAACTTGAGGCTGTTTCTTTTTGTCCTATCACTTGTTATTTAAATGTAGCTTAAATGTTTCTCCTTAGGAGGAAAAAAAATAAAGACCAATAGTATTTTATTTAACATCTCTTTTGAAAGAAATATGGTAAAAATGAACTGAAAGAGGGTAGATTTCAATTACATATTAGGAAGAATTTTTTTGCTGTAAGTGTGATGAGGCACTGATGTTGCCCAGAGAAGTCCTGCGTGTGCCAGCCATAGAGATGTGCAAGACCAGGTTGTATTAGGCTTTGAGCAACCTGATCTAGTGGGAGGTGTCCTTTCTTATGGCAGGAAGGTTGGAACTGGATCATCTTTAAAGTGCCTTCCAACCCAAACCATTCCATGTTTCTATGATCCTATGAAAATGAAAGGGATTTTCGGTCTGCATCGTGCCTCTCCCCAGCTATATTTGAAAAAACAGGTAGTGCTTTTAAATCATTTTCACTGGGTTTTGTTTTTCTGTTTGTTGACCCACATTAACATTTTTCTTGTGAAAGGACTCATCTTGCATGTTAAAACTTCCCTGATTTCTTTAGAAGTTGTGGTTATACGTAGGGACTACCTGAGCTCATAATCATCCTTACAACTTCTTTTCTATGTTTTTTCAAAACTAGTAAGTAACTAAGAAGGTTAAAAGCAAATATCATTCCTAACTGTCAAACACAGCTAATATACTGAATTTCTTGCCAAATTGATGTATAGCATTTTTTCTCCTTTGGGGGCCAGAATGAAGAGCAGAGCTGTGCAAAACAAAACTTAAGCAAGTAGATTGGTTTGGGGTTTTTATGTTTCTGTATATCTAGCATCGAAAACACTTAAACACCACAGAGGAGGTCAAAGAGTATTTTTTATAGTTGGGCTTGATGATCTTAAAGGTCTTTTCCAGCCTAAATGATTTTGTGATTCTGTGATTGCTTGAACATCATATCTTCTGGGCCACACCCATGAGCATACAGCTTCAGAGAAGCTTACGGGGCGCGTACCAGTACTGGCCTTTTTATTTTAAGAGACATTGGATTTGCCCTTTTTTGCAAGAAGAGTGATAAAATCTTTTTCATTGCTAAAGAAATGAGGAAATAAATTCTCTTCCCCCTTTTTTGTCCTGAAAAACAGATATAAAATTGTGCCTATAATTGACATCATCTTAGTGTTCCAATGGTTCTTTTCCATTTGTGTGTTTTCTACATCTCCAGAATCTCTTCAGAGGTTCAGGTTAATGGGACGTCATTCTCTATCATGAAGATCCCTTGAGGCACTTTTCAGCATTCACAGTTTCCACCTAGAAAGATAACAGCCATGTCAAAAGTTCAGCTGGCTGTTCATTTTATTTAAATGTCCTTCTTTTGCTAGTGCTTGCAGATTATAAATAGAGAAGTCTGCAAGGGAGATGTCTCACCAAAACCTTACATTTTGGATAAAGATCTTTATTGCTTGGAAATGTCAAAATCTGGTAGGACACAGCAGCCTTGACACAAGTGTTATTTCTTAAAATATTGCTTTGAACTGTTATATAAAAACTATTTTAACTTGAACTGTATTGGCAGTGAATAATAGATGCCATAACAACTTTATATATAGCAGTGTAAAATGTGCCATCAGAAATACATGAGCTGAACTGTAATGTGCATTGTCAGTGCTGGCACAAGCTCTGTCATAGCAAATATATATAATATAGCATCCCATGCCTTTCATTGGCACGGGTGGTCATGTGAAAAACAGAAGGAGATAAAACTTTGGGAAGAAATGGATAACTACTGAATGGGGAACTTCAGAATTTCATCTGCTGACTGTAAGAGAAAAAGCTAAATGCCGTACTGATTCAGAAGGTCTCTGGTGGTCCTCCCCATGCAGACAGCTTCCCAGGAAGTGATGAGAAAGGAAGATGAGATTAACCCCTCCCAGAGCCCTCTACCATTTCTTTAGAGTCACCACCAGGTCATTCCACCTCCTCCACGATGCTCTTTCCTTTTTTATAGCAATCTCCCGTCCCATTGTTGTGCTTCCCAGGTTGCTAACACAGCAGTGGGCGTTCTTCTGCCATGAAGAGCAGGGAACAGCTGAGACAGAAATGTATCAGAGAAATGACAGAGTTGGAGAGCAGGGCTGGCTCCTGGTATTGGGAATGGCTGTCCCCTAAATTCACCTGGCCTGGCCTCACTACACTCTTTTTTACCCTCTGTCCCCACAGGAGGTGCAGCAGCAATAAGAGCTCAGTCCATGGAGGTAGACAGCTGTCCATTTTGTCAGCTACCAAACCTAACATTACCAAGACTAATGACATCACTTCTCAGCTCTGAAAACCATAAGCTGCCAGTCAGTTTATACAGATAATTGCAGTTAAATTACTTAGCAGTCAGGAAGTCAGTCTTTCAGACCAAATGAACACAAGGTAAGTCCAGCTGTAAAACAGCTTAATAATTAATTGCTACTGACTGGATAGACATTACAAACTAGAGACCATCAGTTGCAGATGCCTGTGCAGCCACAGAGCTCGAAGGGTGCTAGGAAGACATCTGGAAAAATTATTTCAAATGTCAACTCTGCCATCAACCTTCTGTGCACCCTGGGCACTGATTATCATGATCTTAAGTCACTTATCTATAGAACAAACCTGGAAGCATCATGCTACATCTCAGAGAGAATTGGGACAATCAGTTGTTTATCATGTTCCTTCCTCATTTCAATCAGAAACACGGAAAGTAGCAAGGATACCCCCTCTCCCTTGGACATTCCCACAGGTTTCTAGTTATTTCTTTTGCACTTAATACAGAACTCAGGCATTAACTTGGCTGATGTGAGGAGGTGGACAGTTTTCTTCAGTAATATATGGTCGTCAGAGCATAAGAGCCAATGCTGTCTGGTGATGCTCTGCTAAGTTTTGGCAAGTGGCAAGAATACCTCCATCCAGTTTCTAATCATCAGTGGAGGATATCCTGAAGCAAGCAAAACACAAGAACAGAGCTTCGTTTTAGTTGATGCTTCTCTTGGCAGAAGAAAAGGAGAGCTGGATAGGCTGTGGCAACAGGTGTGAGGGAAATGCTTTTATTTTTAGGAAAGGTTGTTCCCTCTGGGTCGGTGTTGCAAAATGTTGATGTTCATTCCCTATCTGTTTTGAAGAGAAGTGATAGATGCCAGCCTCCACACCTGTCAGTCAAGCATTTGTAAGCAGAAAGTAAATGAAATACAACAAAAATAAAACAAAAAAAAAAGCCCCACAGAGTCTGTCAGAGTGTGTTTGCTAGTTCAAACATGTTCCTTGTTCACTCATTACTACGTATCATTTCTTGCTGAGAGGTATTTTCAGTAAAATCTCTCACTGATGCTAGCAGTTTAGAAGGTTTAATGCAAGCTATTTTATGTCTTTCATCAGCTTTAGTCCAGGGGTTTGACTTATGTCTGCCTCTTCACAGAGACTTTTAGACTGAGAGTAATGTATAAATAACATGATACCATGACAAGCACTGTAAGTGAAAGATCTGATGACACATGAATGTCAAGCAGCACTCAAATGCATTCTTTACGTGGCGGTGTGGTGGAGCCTAATTATCACAAGCAGCAGAGCTGCCTGTGAGGTTGACATGGCCATCTCTGGGACGTGGTATTGAGTTGTTCCCTAAAGGATTTGCTTGAGTGTTTTGGCTAGTCTAATTTAAAATGACCCGACCTGTAGGACTGCCACCATTTATTTTGAGAGGCTATTTCACGGTCCAGCAGACTTCAGTGTTGATGAAATTCTTCCCTCTGTTCTTGCTAAAGATCCCTTTCTTATTCTCAGCTCTTTACACCTAGTGAAACTGTACTGCACCCTGCAAATGATTCTTCTTCCCCTTTGGCTTTTAAACTCCTCAAATGCTAACAGTTGTCCTCCTCTTCACAAATTATTCGCCCTTGCTTTTCAATCACTTCAGTGTTCTATTCTCAATCATTTCCCATTTGTTAGTTCCTTTCTCTGACAGCAGCAGACCATACATAGGATCTTGGTGTTGTAACAAAGCTGAACAGAAGAAATATATAAAAAGCCCCATGGATCCAATTCAGAAGTTACAATCACTGATGGGAATGTTTCTAGAAAATTTCTAGATAATTTCCACACTAGAACTGACTCATTGCACTCCTAAATTGTTAGAGCATATCCTGGCACACTTTGGAACCAGATTAACCAGTGCTTGCCCAAATATTGACACAGTTTGAGAGTTAACATGTTTGCCATAAGCAGTTTTGATGCAGCCATCCTGTTCAGAGGGTAAGGATATTAAATAATGTGGATGCAAGAAGTGCATGCCTACAGTTCCCAGTGCATGGGAACAGGCATCTTCTATCTCATTCTACAATTGCAGCCCTATTGATTTGATGATTTGGTCACAAAAATTTCCTTTAGTCTTCCTTGACACTTAGGAAAGAGGAGGAGTAAGGTGAACTATGGGTAAATTTTGTGGGAAACTGTGCAAGCCTGAGGGCAAAATAAGGGATATGTGAAAATAACAGCTGGCCTCTTTGAAAATGTGGAGAAGCCTTAGCATATATTGACAACATAAAGCAGTCTATCCCAGCAGACTCATGCAGTGACTGCTGTCATTGCATACTGATTTCCTCATATCTCCCATCTCTGTCCTCTTGTGGCCTCCACAGGTTACTCATTGCTCCAAACCAAAATTTCTTGCCTTTACATCAAAACACTTCATACGCAATCTCCACATCCTTAGCCTGTTTGTTGCCTTCAAGCTACCAGTGTTGTGCCAGTCAGCACTGAAAAATTTCATTAAATGAAGACTGAGAGGATCTGCCCTGAATGGGTCAGTACTCTTTTGGTGTTTTCAGTGTAATTTTGACTCACTCTCTGTTTCACTTCAGATGATGTGTCCTCACTGAACATGTGCTGGTTAACTTCCAGGCTTCTTTGTGCAGCAAGTCTGCTTAACGTGGATTTATTCAAATGTTTTGGCTTCTATGAGAAAGGCAGTTTTAGAATCATAGGATCATTTATGTTGGAAAAGACCCTTAAGATCATTGAATCCAACCATTAGCCTAGCACTGCCAAGTCCACCAGTAAGCCATATCCCAGAGTCTTTTAAATACCTCAAGGGACAGTGACTCAACCACTTCCCTGGGCAGCCTGTTCCTGTGTTGACAATCCTTTGGGTGAAGAATTTTTTCATAATATCCAGTCTAACCCTCCCCTGGTGCAACCTGAGGCCATTTCTTCCTTTTGCTTCTTACCTAGGAAAGGAGACCATCAGCACCTCACTACAGCCTCCTTTCAGGTATTTGTAGAGAGCAATAATGTCTCCCCTCAGCCTCCTTTTCTGCAGACTAAGCAACCACAGCAAGTCCTTATAGGACTTCTTCTCTACAGCTTTCAGCAGCTTTGCATACACTCCAATCCTTCAATGTCTTTCTTCCAGTGGACACAGAATTCATAGAATCATAGATCCATAGAATGTTCTGAGTTGGAAGGGACTCAAAAGGTTCATCAAGTCCAGCTCCTGTTTCTGCATAGGACACCAGTGCCGAGTACAAGGAGATAATCCCTTTCTTGCTTCTGATGGCTACAATTTTTCTAATGCAAGCCAGCTTGCTGCTGGCCTTCTGGTCTGCCTGGGCACACTCCCTGGCTCATTATTAGGAAGAATTTCTTTACTGAAAGGGTGGTCAGGCACTGGAACAGGCTCTCCAGGGAGGTGGTTGAGTCACCATCCCTGGAGGTGTTTAAAGAAAGGATAGATGAGTTTTTAAGGGACATGGTTTAGCGGCTGAGGGGTGCAGTTGTGCTCGATGATCTCAGAGGTCTTTTCCAACCAGAAGTTTCTATGGTTCTATGATATTTTGGTGGGAAGCATGCAGCTGTGCTTACATCTTGTGTTTTGGTTCACTTCTTGGAGCTCTCTCAGAGCTCACAAACTAAATTCATGTGGGATGAAACTCCATTAAAAGATGTTTTGCAAGCAGCCTCCTTATGGACTCTGACTGAGAATAGGCATTCAATCCATAGGAACAGGCTGAAGCTAATCCAAAATAAAACTTCATAGATGTTTTAGATATTGGGTCCCCAGCACCAGCTCTTTTCCTCTGTCCATCTGTGCCTGCTACTCTGCAATACTTGCTAGTGCAGGTACAGCCTTAGTTCTTTCAAGAGCAAATCACTGAGAGATAATCTACTTCTTGATCTTACCTAGCAAATCAGTGTGATTAAGTATTACCTCAAGTTATGCTTTTTCCATCTAGAACAGATCCCAGAGCTTCGGAGTACCATATACTTTTTTATCATGCTCTTGAGCCCAGAACATCATCATGCTAGAGGAGTTTCACTAGAAGAAAAATGCTCTGACAAGCTGTGACACAAGTCTCTCATGATACCTACCACCTTGCACAGTGAAAATAAATATAAGATTATGTTTCAGGGCTAAAGTGGCATCATATGGGACCCAAAGGGGAACCAAGTGAAGTACTTTGCAATATGAGCATAGCTAGTTCTTCTGGCTTCTCACAGTAAGGTGCTCAACCAATCCATACCAAACGGTTGAAGAGTCAGGATCCTGTCCCTGCAGCAGCCCATGGGGTATGACAACTCTGTAACAACCTGGAGAATGATATAGGATGGCAACTGCATGTTAAAATAGAAAACAGAAAAATCATATGCACCCACAGAGTTCTTGCTGTATTTCCTTCTCTTTCCATTTCCACTGTTTATTAAATGCTACTCTTAGAAGTGTATTAGTATACATCTATCTGGCCCATAAACCCAGTACATCCAGACGCAGAAGCAAGAGAAGAAATACCACCAGGTAACACATTGTGAAAATTTTCTCATTGTCTCCTTTCTGCTTGCACATCATTTTTTTGCTAGGATTACTTGCAAATGTATGAACTTTTTCTTATTTCCTGGCTAAAAGTCTATTTCTTCACAGAAACAATTAGAGCTTGTATATTTTTGGAATCAGTATTTCACCGAGGATCTCACTTTGCAAGGCAGAGAGAATTCAGGAATATATAACATTTATTTTTAGGTCTAGAAATTTCTTCTGTCTTAAGTTTGACCTTATTAGACTAGTATGTGTAGTGAAGTGCTTTTAACTACATTGGAGAGGTTTTCACTATGTGCTAGAGATAATTTTCCCAGTGCCTTATCTAAAGACTCTTAGTATCAGGGAGCCTTGCCCCTAAACTTTTTTCTTCATGCACTCTTCCTTTCAGTGAGTTTGCATGAAGAAGCTGGTAATGAAAGCCTTGAATCAGCAAATCCCTTGCGTACATCTTAAGAACTTTGCTGAACAAGAATGGACTTTAGCACCTACTAAAAGTGAAGAATTTGCTCTGCAGAAGGGGAAAATTGAGCTGACACACACATTATTGGCTAATAATCTGAATTTTAGGCAGACACATCTGCATATATATCCACCAAAATTGAGCTGAGTTAAAGACTCGTATAGTGACTGTCAAAATGTGCAGTGCTAAGGTGGAGGGCTTGAAAGAGATCTCTAATGTTTGTGATGAAATAGCATTTAGCTTCTAAAAATCCTCCCTGTTAAGAGTTGATATTTCCTATGTTAAAAGGATGTGTCACTTTTTACTCCTCTATTTACTGCACCTTGCCTACCTTTTTTGTTGCCAGGTGATGACTGTCTCAATACAGATAATATCTTGCTCCTATTTCTGTTAGCACAAATGGTACCAACATCATATGCCCTATCGATGCAGCTATTTTTGTGGATGCGATTTGTTGCCCTGAAGGGGAATTACTGCTCTCACCTATTGCTTAGGTTAGAGCAGTTCACTGTCTAGTGCTAATTAAAAACAACATAGATCAATAGTTCATCAACTAGCCAAGATCCCCTAGCAGTGCTCTCAAGAGCTGTTACTGCAGATTTGGCTTCTTGACTTCCTGGATAGAGTGCTGTACTTTCTTTTTTTGTTTGTTTTGGGTAAGGAAATCTGGGTTTTTTCACAGTAGCAAACTGTTTCAGATCATCTAATGGTGTAGTAAGAAGGCTTTTTCTTCATTTCATGAGGATGTCTTAGAATTATAGAATAGTTTGGGTTGGAAGGGACCTTCAAAGGTCATTTAGTCCCCTACAGTGAGCAGGGACATCTTCACCTAGATCAGGTTGCTCAGGGCCCCAACCAATCTGTTCATGAATATTTCCAGGGATGGGGCTTCTACCACCTCTCTGGGAAATCTAGTCTGGTGTTTAACCAACCTTATAATAAAAAATGTCTTCTTTATGTCCAGTCTAAGTCTACCCGTTGTTTTGTTTAAAACCATTTCCCCTTGTTCTATTGCAACAGACCCTACCAAAAAATCTGTCCCCATCTTTCTTATAAACAGCCTTTAAGGATTCAGAGGCTTAAAAGTCTCCCCGGAGCATTCCCTTCTCAAAGCTGAACAAGTCCAACTCTCAGTCTGTTCTCATATGGGAGGTGCTCCAGCCTTCTGATCGTCTTCATGGCATCCTCTGGACTCGCTCCAACAGATCCATGTCCTTTCTGTGCTGAGAACTCCAGAATTGAACACAGGGCTCCAGGTGAGGTCTTAGCAGAGCGGAGCAGAGGGGCAGAATCCCCTCCCTCAACATGCTTGCCATGCTTCTTTTGTTGCAGGGCTTCACTAATATCTGTGTGACTACTTAGCTTAGAAAAGAGAAAACAAGCAGTACAGAAGTGTAGAGTGAAATGCACTTCTTAACCTGTTGTTATTCCCTCCATCTGGATTGGGAAAAAATCTGATCTTTTTTTCTAGCCTTATGTCACGAATAGAAAAAAGGTCATGTAGCAGAGCCCTGGAGCATCCCATCGAGACCCTGCTGGTTGCTGAACAGCTCAGGAGAGAGGAGAGTGAACCAAGTGTAAAGAAAAGACCCCATAGAAATAATAAAGGAAGAGATCACTGAGAAGGTGATAGAAATCCTCATTTCACAGCAAGACTGATTCGCGTTCACTGATATGCCCCAAAAGATGCCTGGTTCTTTATAAATTAGCATTGACAGTAATTTTCTAGCTTATCCTCATAAAAATTAGACTGAAAATCACAGACAATGTTAACAGTATTAACCGTGCATGTAAAGTTTTAGAGGCTGATGCCAAAGACAGTTTATGCTCTCTGCACTATGCAGGCTCATCTTCCTCAGGTGTTCTTTAATACTTTTACTTGCTGCTTTATAAAAAGTTATAAAAGAGGATGTTATATAACTTTATTTCCTCACCACACTGTTATCTACTGTTATCTATCTATCAATCTATCTTATCTATCTTATCTATCTATCTATCTATCTATCTATCTATCTATCTATCTATCTATCTATCTATCTATCCAGCATGTCTCCTCTGGACAATTTCAATGTAATGTATATTTTTAATACAAATTTTTAGCTAGACTCCTGAGCAACATGATCTGGCCTCATAGCTGGTCTTGCTGTGAGTGAGAGTCTGGACTAGGGCTCTCCTGTGGCCGCTTCAAACCTGAATTATCCTGTGATCCCCTTATGTCTCCATCTCCTCTGACTGCACCACTGAGGGCTACCAAAAGTTCATGTGTTAATTGTGCTTCAATGTAAAACCAAGATATCTCTATTTCCCTGCCTATGTGAGGTCCCAAGTCATTTTTACTCTCCTTAGTCTTCCATTTATTGCCACTGAAGGCAGGGGTTCATGATATTCTTCCCCTTTCAAACTACATTTGTCATTTGGGAGAACAGTTAGGATATTAGGATGTCAGCATCATTTTCTCCATCAGGTGGATGGATAGAAGTCAGCAAAGGCCAATGCGTGAGGCAGTGCCTATGCCTGTGTCTGCATCTCTGAAGTGTCTGAGGTTTCTGGGAATATCTTAAAAGCAAGACAAGAAGATGTTTTTTTTTTTAAGGTGATGTTTGTTGATTGTGGATGTCTGTGTACTTTCAAAGAACACTGAAACACTCTGCCAAATTGTCCTTCTTTTCTAAAGTGTTGTGAGTATTTACAAGTTTGGTGCTTTTGTTGTAATGGACTCAGTTGTAATGGACTCTGTGCCCCTGTGCATCCTTCTTCCCTATGGTCTTGCAAGCACCTCCCGTGAGCGCTTCAAAGACCAGCATGAACTTGCTCTGTTTGTACTCTCAGCTGACTCAAAATCATGCTCCAATACACCAAGCTCACCAAAAGTCAACATTAGCAGCATAAACCCTTACTAAGGGAAAGAATACATTAACCAATATTCAGGAGTTCTAATACGGTGCTATTTCCATTGAACTTGCTGGATTAGCCCAAATAGATGCATCCTTTTTAAGCACTTCTTTGATAACTTTTTTCCTGAGCACTATTCCTTTTGAGAAATAGATCCCAACAGAGCATGTTGGAATCATTGCTTTCCTACTGTGTTTATTAATTCATGAGTCAAGTAGAGAAAAGAAGCAAAGAATGGATAGAATAAAAGTTGTCTGAGAAACCTGAATAAGTCAACATCCCACAAAAACATTTCTACTGCTCAGCAGGATATTGCTAGTTTCATAAAACTTGTAGAAGCACATGTCTTTGCCTGAAATGTTAAATCTCAAACACGAAAACACAACAAATATTACTTTTCTTCCTGGAAATATAGTAACCATGTAAGCACCTGCTGGTGATTTTTGGAGCAAAAGGCCCCAAGACCTGTCTTTCTTTGTCAATTCCTACACCACAAGGCATAGAAGTTACTGCAGATTTCTTACAGTGCTCCACTCCCCGTTTCACAGCTGGGGAAACTGAGACATTATGGATTGTTTCTCTGCCAGTGGAGCTTCGTAGGAATGTAAATGTCTTGTCTATGATCTGGGAAAGAGTCAGTATCAGTGCCAGGAATAAAACACTGCTTGTTCTGTACTTCTGCACCGAATTCCCTTCAGCGTGTGCTGCAATGAGAGTTCCAAATCTAAGGTCTGGCGTATTTAGATTATATTTTTTTCCCCCTGATTTGAATTTCTAGGCAGATGGAACGTGCTCCTGTTCACAAAACACACTGTCATCTATCCAGCTTGGATGAAGCTCAAGGAAAATGCTAATTATCATTTGTAACCGAAGGCAGATCTCCCCTACAGGGGGAGCTTGCTGTGCTCTGAAGTTTTACCCATGGTATCAAGAGAAGTTAAAAAGCAGCCCATCTTTCTGAGGGCACATAGCAGATTGCACTGTCAAAGAGAGAGATGACTTCCTGCCCTCTGAAAAATCTCGAGATATGAAGATGAGGCTATACGAGGGTGGGCTGGGAGGAAAAGAGCTGCTCCAATACTTATACACGTAAAACAAACCTGGGGGAAAACTTAGAGGAGTGTTGGCTATGTCAGACAACGTGCAGTTAAGCTGTTAAAAATTGAGTACTCTCCTGAGTGCCATGGGACTGACAGACAGATGTCCGTGGGGAATGCAGACGCAGCTCAGAGCTGAATGCTGGAGACTTCAATTAGCATATGCTCCTTTTATGAATGATGGTTTGCTGCTGGCTACATTCACAAAAGGGGTCTGTGTTCAAAGCACTCATATGTACAAGGGCATTTTGCTCATGTCAGGCTTCTCAGCACCTACCTTTGTCCCCTGGAAATAAGGGAGGCCCAAATATCTGGCAATGATGGTGAGGAACAACTTTAATTCTCATACAGTGCTGAGACTGCTGTTTCCTTATGTTACAAAAAACTCATCTTAATGTGCAAGAGAAGTTTTTGCAGAAAGCAGGTACTGTCTGTTTGCCTGGCTGGTTTTAGAGATCAGCCATAAATTCAGAGGTTTTGAGGAATCTTTTCAACTTCTCCGTCCTCTGTGCTCACCAGGTTCCTGGTGAACCTCAGTGCCTTTGGAAAGCTTCAGTTTCTCAGGCATGAAATTAATTTGGTGGCTTGATCTCCAGGAAGTTGGCAGATCATTGCAGCAGAAGGAAAGTAACCCATGTGTTCTCCCTATTGACCAAAACATGCACAAGAATGGCTGTTGGAGAGATTCCATCCCTGTGGTTTTCAGGGATCTGAGTCTTTCTTGACAAAACTCAGATGCGAGCAGAAATACTTCTTTATTCTTGGTATTTTTTGCATGGGATGAGGGCAGTGATTTTGAGGAGAGAGTGGGGCACTAGTAAGGAGGCAAAGTGAAGGATGTCTGGAACTGCAGTGATTCCGCAGAATTTTGCATTTAGTCTCATTTTGATGGTCCCTACGAACATACTGCCATGCAAATTTTAGCTCTTCAGCCTGATGTGATTGGCAGGTGCATCCACGAGCCAGGACACAAAAGTCACTCGATTAACATCAGTCCCTATATTTGGCTTCATTCTCTAAAAATAGCCCAAAAGATGAACTCTCTGGATCATTTTGGTTGTTGCAGGAGGCATTTCTCTCCTTCTTTTTTGTTCCTTGTGAACTGCAGATGAACAATGAAAAATGGAGGTGAAAATTAAGAGCAAACCTAGAGAAATTTCTTGACTGAAGGGTGGTCAGGCATTGGAACAGCTGCTCAGGGAGGTGGTTGAGTCACCATCCCCGGAGGTGTTTAAAAGGCAAGTGGATGAGTTTCTTAAGGACATGGTTTAGTGAGTGGATAGGTGCGGTTCGACTTGAAGATCTGAGAGGTCTTTTCCTACCAGATTATTCTATGGTTCTATGATCCTATGACTTCTCTGCCTCACTAATTTCAGTTCACGCTTACAAACATGAGTTATCACTGGGATGCAGAAACTTTTGGGATTAGATTGTCCCACCGTGGGTGTACCTGGAAGAAATAAGAGGAAATCCTGCACCTTTCCACATAGATGCTGATTGCTTAAGAGAGAGTCATCTCCTCTGAGGTCTAACAGAGATAAGCCACGTTCCTTCAGTTTCCTCTGTTGTTCTTTCTAATTTATATCACAGTGAAAGGTTAAGGAAGGTGACTTCGGGTGTTGCCATTAGAAAGTCAAATTGCAAAAATAAAGCATTAAAAATAAATACCACAGCAGAATTGCTGAGCCAGTGAATTAAGAGCTTTAAATGCAAACAGAGAACTAGCTGTGCATTTCTCTACAAGTCACCTGTCTCCTTATTTAAGGATTAAGGACTCTGCGTCTTTCAGTCTTGAGTCTTTCCGTTTGACTCCAGGTGCTGCTGAATGTCACAACTTTTTACAACTCGCCTGTTAAGATTTAGAGGATTTTACTTCCTTTTATGTGGATCACAGTAGAAAGGTTATCACTTCTTCGGAGATGTCACTTCACAGGGAAGAGACCTTAGGAGGGTCTGTCATAAATCAGTGGCTTTTATATATATCTTCCCTCCAACGCAATATAGGAATTTCATGAGTGAGCCAATTTGCTTATAGGATAGTCAACTATTGGGAATTGAAGTCGATCAGCTGACTTCAATGCTGATTTCTGTAAAGTGTAAATGAACTAATCTCTCATTTTTAATAACTTTCAAATACCTCCAAAGGAAAGCCCGAACAGCATTTCTTTCATGAACAGTTTTCCTCTCCCCTGGGTGTTTTTTGAAGCACAAGGTATTTTACAGCCACACTCAAACAGATCCTACCCTACTAGATAATCTTTCAACATTTATCTCTTCTAGTCCCTACTGCAAGGTACAATGTTATTCCACTATACCAGGGTGCAGAGATCTCTCCCTGTTGTGCCATTGTCATGTCTGTGACTTTACCCTGAACCTTTGCTTGGTGAGAGTCAGATGGAGCAACTTCATGGTCTCTTCCTACTGCGTGCTGCCAGGGCTTGGAAGACCTCATGGAATCACAGTCCTTGCTGCAGGCAAAGGGCAGCCCAAAAGGATTTAGGGACTCATAGCTGCACGAGGCAGAGGAGATCTGGGCCAGGCTGAGAGGCAAGATGGGTATGTCCAATATCACAGTAACATCATCACCTCCTAACTGGGGACAGTGCCGTATCATGCATTTTTACAGCTGCAATGTCTACAGGGCACTACTCTATTCTCCATCCCTCCACTCCACCAAAACAGAGGCATTAATCAGTTTTGCAGCACTCTGGGTGGGCATGGTGAGGTTTTTATCTTAATACCTCTTGTTAATCTTTTTCTCCTCCTTCTTGTGGAGTTAGAACATTTATTGTTGTATGCCATGAAAAGGACTGCCACAATAGCTTTGGAAGAGCTGTGAGAAGCCAGTGCTTTGTTTCACAGGTGGGTTTTCTCAGTGGGTGCCAGGACGGCACCACATTGTGGGAAGTTTAGCTGAGGGAGTGGCTGAGCAGATGGCTTTGTACTGCAGGCTCTCTGATGCTTGATGACCTTCAAACAAGGTGAGGCAGTACCCTGTCCTCTGAGATCTAGGGGCAGGAGTTCCACTGAAGTGCCACCTGCCTCTGCCACATTGTTCCTGTCTACAACAAAGATGCTGGCACTCACTGACCATATTGCATTAGCACAGAGATAAATTAGTGTTTTCTTTCTAAGTGAGGCTGGAGCTGGTAAGTGGTGCCAGACTGGCAACCTTGTGTTATTTATTGCCCAGTTCATTGTGCTCCCTAATATCTTGTTTGCTATTTTGGAAGGCATCAATGCATTAAGCAGTTTTCCTCAGGCTGGTTGAGTCTGTCTGCTGAACTCGCATGCCAAATGTAGAGTCATGTGAGCTGGATAAGCCATTTTAATTTTCCCCTCTTACACTTGCATTCATCAGTGTTGAACATCATTCACTGTCATATTACTGAAAGTGCTCAGGTGTCTCTGATATTTGTAACAGCCCTTTCCAGTCTTGGCAGGCCTGACCACAGAAGTACAGTCTGTTTCTGTCATGCACATTGCCCCCAGTGTTTGACTTCTACATCTTGCGTAAGTACGAGTTCTATGCTATTTGTCATTCCATCTTTTCTGGACAACTGTCTCCTCTGTGTCCTGCACACTGCACATTGAACTCTGGTTGCAATCTAGCTTTACCATCCTGTCCAATGTTCATGCTGAGCTGCCCAAATTCAGTCTTGTTGGACCTGGCAACTCTTAGGGTATTTCAAGACCTGGTTACAATTAGCCAGGTCCTCCCCAGGGTCTGGAGACATGCTGCTTCTCACTAGACAGCCAGTTACTGACTCATCTCCATGTTTACATTTCTTGGCAAGTTTTACCATCCTCCAGCCTCAATGGTTGCCTGAAGATTTTGGCAGAAGGTTCAGGGTAGCCAGTGGCTTGACCTGTAACCCATGTATGTGTGCTTGGATAGCTATGTCTGCTCTAGCAGATGAGGCTATTCAAATGGTCCTGGGTTAGGTGATAGATCTATTTTAGATTTCTGCCCAAGGAGAATGACCAAAGGTTGAAGCTTTCTGCACCAAAACAGAGCTTTCATGTTAATATGGAACTTGCAGGATCATTGTGATAACAAATTTTTGTCTGTCTTTTAGGATTTCTTCCCCCCCTAAACACACCACTGCCACCACTGATTCCCCTTCCTGGAGCATTAGTTAATATGTTTAAAAACACAGCATCTGGAAAAATGCCTGGAGACAGCTGACTGTTAACCTTTTGTCATGATGAAAAATGACCTACTTTTAGGTTTGGGTGTTTGGGGTTCTTTTTCCTTCTTTTTCCTGACCTGCTTTTGCACTTGACATTGTTTTGTACTTCACTCCATAGTAGTTAACTTCTGTAGCCACCTCAGGAGCAACATCACAGACATCTACAATCTGAAGAAGAATTAAAACAACTGTTTTACAGTTTCTTTTTCATTTCCACTGAGTTATAGACTCATTTAAAGAATTGCAAGGGATAAGTGTGTTGTGATTTTCCTTACAGGGCAAGGCTATCACAGTCCTGAATGTGTTTTGTTGTTTTGTTCTGTTTTAGCTATTTTACCATGATGTGTAAGGTTTTATTACTCTATTCATCATTCAAACAGCCAAGACTTTTTGTAAAGCTCAGTTATTTGTAACCAACAATCTGCAACAGCAGTTGTTCTTAAATAGAGATTAGATGTTCCAGTTAGCAAGTAAACTGTTGGATACTTCAGGCCATTAGGACATCTTGTCATCCAGAGCAAAGTCGGTCTTCCTTAGCCACAGGTTTCCAGGATATAGATGTTTCCAACTGACTTTATGGTCTTCGAATAATCTATGAGAAGATGCTTAGGACACAGTTCATCCAGTGTGATTTTAGACATCTGTTCTACCGTCAGCCGGTTTCTCTTCTTTTACTAGGAGTGCTGTTTATTTCACAAGCTCAGACACACATCCATAATAACTAATATCTATGGTTTCCTTTAGAGAAATACTGGCTAGACTAGAAGAAACACTAGTTTTGTGGATTTTTTTATTTTCTTTTTGAATGGCAGTGCTGCATCCCAGCTTCTGTCACCCCCATCTCTTAGGTCACCTTCTCAATTTGGGTGTAAGTTAAGAAGTTTCTGTCACCTGAATCTTTTGTAATCTGATCTTGCATATATTATTGGCTTTCAGAGATCAATCTTAACCTTTTCATTTTCTGCTTACTTTTAAGAGTCTGGCATAGTATTTTAATAACAACATGGTTTGATTTATCCCCTCAGTTTGGTTGTGGTGGGTCTTCTGCAGTTAGAGAGAAGAGGCATAGTATTGTCCTGACAAACATAGACTAATGACTGCATGAGTAAATGCCTTTATAAGCTGTCAGTCTGTGATAATGAAATTAAAGAAAAACAGTGTCCTGATTTTGATGCTTACTTTTAATTGAACAAGTGAAAAGCTTTCCATTTAGGCATGCCAGAGTTATCTAAGTAATATTTTGGCAAGTTGCCCTTTCACCAATGTGACGGTACATTCCAGCAATAAAATGGGAAAAAAATCAATTCTATTGAAAAAAACAATAATTGAATTTAATGTTAATTGCAGATCAGAAGAAGAAATTTATTTTTATAAGTTAGGAGAGCTAAGTGAAAATGTGAGAAACAGAATGGTTGGCCCGCCTCAAGATGACATTTGAATCTTGTTCTTTGTTGGAGAATAATGCAACACATCCTTTGACATGACTTTGCAAACTAGTGAGAGCATCTTGAATCAGGCTAAGATTTCTAGAGCTGACAAAATATATTTTACTGCTGTGGCTTTGGTATCTAAAAAGACTTGGAACCTAAAGTATTTGCAGTTCTGCAAATAAAAGATTAATCTGTCCACTTGCACATCTGAAGAGTTATAGGTATGCAAAATCTAGGAGATAGATACAGAGGAGAGAGATGTGTATAATTTCCAAGTGGAATGTCTCGGAGGGAAACATGTAAAAAAGTGGCAACCCCAGTCCTGCCTTTGCACTTGGCTTTGGCAGAACTGTTTTGGGACAGAGCCTGCAAGCCAGTCTATGTGAAAGGTGTGGCCAACAGGAGCAGGAAAGTGATCTTCCTCCTATATTCAGGGCTGGTAAGGCTGCACCTTGACTACTGTATTCAGTTTTGGGCCACTCACTACAAAAAAGACATTGAGCTGCTGGACTCTATCCAGAGGCTGGTGAAGGGTCTGGAACACAAGTCTTATAAGGAACAGCTGAGGGAACTGAGATTGTTTAACTTGGAGAATAGAAGACTGAGGGGCAACATTATCACTCTCTACAACTACCTGAAAGAAAGTTATAACAAGGTGGATGCCGGTCTCTTCTCTCAAGTAATAAGTGATAGCGTGAGAGGAAATGGCCTCAAGTTGCACCGGGGGGGTGGGGGTGGGAGGTGTTTAGATTGGGTATTAGGAATAATTTCTTCACTGAAAGAGTGTTGAAATATTGGAAGAGGTTGCCCAGAGAAGTGGTGGAGTCACCATCCCTGGAGGTGTTCAAAAAACGTGTAGATACAACGCTTTGGGACATGGTTTAGTAGGCACAGTGGTGTTGTGTTGGTGGTTGGACTTGATGATCTTAGAGGTCTTTTGCAACCTTAATGATTCTATGATCCTATGATTCTAATCATGCCTAGTACATGTTTTGAAGTGCAGACTGTGAGAATCGTAGTGTGGATGGACCATAAACTCTGGTTAAATATTCCCAAAGGACAGTGTTTTTATAATCTTCTAGGACTTACAAATGCTCCTGCTGGGGATGCTATCTTTCTGCTTACAAGTCTCTTTGCTAGGCTATTGAGCAAAACAGAAGTTGCCATTAAGGAATGAGCAAAGCTCAGTCTTTGTCAACCACAAAATTATTTAGCCCTAGTGGAATGTTTAAGCTTGTGGCTTCTTTTATGCTATAGCTTT
Organism: Tapera naevia; assembly: GCA_033556795.1. Classification (NCBI taxonomy): domain Eukaryota; kingdom Metazoa; phylum Chordata; class Aves; order Cuculiformes; family Neomorphidae; genus Tapera; species Tapera naevia. The sequence goes on from JAUMJJ010000063.1 coordinate 1,950,773, forward strand.
TGCTTTCTGCTTGAAAGACTACAAAATATTACTGCTATAACACTAAATAATCTCTTTGTCGCCGCTGGACAACAAACTTGTGTCTGGACATTTCTGTTCTGGGGGATAAAAGTCATGTGGCTCAAAAATTTCTGGAAGTAGCTGAAATGTGGCTATATCAGCTTCAATAGACCAGGTTTGTGTTCTTGTTCTTTTAATGAAAACAAATTATTCGATTCTTCTTCCCTCATGTTGATGGTAATTTTGTTAGATCGAAATATAGTTGTTGTGGCTAGAAGGGAAGTGCCTCAAGATGTGCTACTATGGACATATAATTCCTCAGGTAAAATTTCTGTTCTCATATGGCTTGAGCCAGATTGTAGCCTATTCTGGTTTGATTTAGGTAATTCTGGATGGTGGGAGGATCGCAGCAAGCAGGAATGCAAAGTACCTTCCCTGGGAGATGAACAATCCAATTTCTCCACAGCAAGGGAGCAGGAAATTTTAAACCCAGTAGCATTAATTTATCAGGAGACGGTGAAGTCTAATAGCCAACTGAAATGCAGCTACACTCTCCTGAAGTTTAACTTTTCCTCGGTAACTCAACTTCACATTATGGGATTATAATGTCTCTGTGTTAAAAGTGAGAGAAAATCATAATCATTCATTGCACTCATCTAATTCTCCTTTCCTTCCACAGCCCTACAGCCCTTGGAAATAAAGGAAAAGGGCAGGTGGGCAAAAAAAAACCAACAAAAGTTAAGATTAGAAGGAAGCCTTGGAATTGGCAGCTGTCAGCAGCCCTCAGGACAAGTGATAAAATGCTACATTAAAGTAGCTACAGTGTGAAATGCCATTGACAGAATAATGAGGATGGGAAATCACTTTATAAATGTGCTTACCAGGATAAACAGATGTGACTGAGGGCAACTCCATTCTGTCACTAAACACTTGAAAGGGCAGAATTTATGGCAATCTGTTTTCTCTTAAAAAAATATGTATGTATAACTGAAAGATACAAACCTAAACCCAAAGAGGGTTCGTACAGAGGTGAGGATTCAGTGCAGACATGAGGGTGGGAATCAGGGCAGAAACACTCTCTTGTAATAAAGCATTTTGCGAGTCCAATAAATCAAAATGTGGCAGTGTGTAATGATGCTGAGAAAGGGAGGTTGCTTTGTGATGGTGTATGCCTTGCTGAGGCAGGAGCCATTCTGCAGGCATGACTTGGCATCTTTCAGAAGCAAAATATGCAAAAGGATATTAGTCTGATCTTCAGTCAGATGTTCTTCTCAGTCAAGCTGAGGCTGCTGAAGAGTAGCTGCTCATGGAGGCAACACAAATTTAAAGGATTCTTTGGCCTCTGTTGAGGAGCTGAAGGACTCTGTGCCATTGGCAATGTGCACCCACTAGTAATGGTTTCTGAGTGCTTTCATGGCCTCTGGTACCTGGGGAGGATGAGCTGCAATGGGCAAGATGTCTCCACAACTTTCTAATCCCCATGTCACAGGGGATACCTGGTCTGAGTGCAAATGAGGAAAACTCAGCCAGATTCAGGTTTGAAGGGAAAAAGAAGTGAAGTGCAGTACATCACTTGTGTTTTCAGAGGTCAACTCAGCTGCAAAATGGTAGAGAAACATAGCCCTGATTGGTGGGAGGGAAGAGGTTTTGTTAATCAATGTTCAGCAACAGCCAAGGGCTTATCCAGCCTCCTGGTGGAAAGCAATGATGAGCCAGTGTGCCTTGAGGAAGACATGGGTTCGGTCTTGGAGGACAACGGTCTCTGGAACAGATTTCATCAGATAAATGAGTCTGCTGTCAGTATCTGTAACTATCCAGGCAACAAAAAAACAAATGCAATTAATAGGATTTTTTTTTGCTTAAGGAAATGAAAGCTTTGTTCTTGTCTTGTTCTAAATTGCCTCCTTCTGTTAGCAGCTAAGGAAACGCTGCAGTTGTGTTTGACTGTTAGCATATCCCAGTGGTCCTGCTGACAGATGACCATTGGTTGGTAAGGACTGGACAGAGACCTCAATCCATCAGTTTATGCCAAATAGTCATCAAACAGTAGAAACTTATTGGCTGTCACTAGAGAAAAAAAAAATCCAGATATGCTGTTTCCTCTGTCCTTCAAAAATGTTTGAACTATTTCAGTGGCTCTTCAGCTTTGTTCGCCAAGGCCTGGTGGAATTATGTTGGTATTACTTAGTCTTAATAAATGGTCAAATATAAATGTACATATGGCATACTCTGTGATGTATCATAATAAGTCCTACAAGGAGCAGCTGAGGGAACTGGGGTTGTTTAACTTGGAGAAGAGGAGGCTGAAGGGAGACCTCATCACTGTCTACAACTCCCTGAAAGGAGGTGCTGGTCTCTTCTCGCAAGTGACAAGTGACAGGATGAGAGGAAATGGCTGCAAGTTGTGCCAGGAGAGGTTTAGACTAGACGTTAGGAAAAAAATTCTTCACCGAAAGGGTGGTCAGGCACTGGCACAGCTGCCTAGGGAGGTGGTGGAGTCAACCATTCCTGGAGGTGTTTAAAAGGCAGGTAGAGGAGTTTCTTAGGGACATGGTTTAGTAAGGGGACAGGTACTGTTGGACTCAATGGTCTCAGAGGTCTTTTACAACCAGATGATTCTATGGTTCTATATGTGCTACAGTAGATACAGTTCTTAAAGTCCTCAATGTTGGAAAATTTATAATTTTTTCAATTTAACTTGAGTTTAAAAAAAAAAGAGTAGCTTGCAGTCTTAACAGTAGCCTTTCAAGATGCCTTCAGTCTGATAGCAGCTCCTCTGTCTCTCCACTCTTTAACCCACAACCTTAGATCCATCCAGCTTTCTCAGTGTTTCACTCTTTGAGTGAGAGGCACCTGTGTGTTGCTGGGATCAATCTGAGCCATCCCCCATTCAAATCTAGACCCTCACCTGCCTCATTTGCTAATTAAAATAAATTTGAAACAGTCATTGAAAGCTGATCTGAATTGAAGGAGCATAAGCTGAGCGTGTTTGAATATAAATGCTTAGAACTTCCCAATAAACTGGAGAAATTAATCCAAATTCTTCTAAATTAACATTTCCTTTGGGGGCCAGCACAGGTGGGAATGAAGGCAGGATAACTTCTCTGCTGAATGAGTAGTGGTTTTATAAACACAGGAGTATGTGCTCTGCTACTGAAGATGTGCTTGGTGTTTTCTAAATGCAGCCTTTAGAGCAGGGGTTGGTTGTGTTTTGTTTTTACACACAGCTGATAGATGGCACACTGTTGTAAGGATTCCCTGCCTGCAGATGCTATTGTTCCATGCTAAGAAGGTGAGATGCTGCTGTCTGATTATTATCTGCTGCTGTTTAATGACATAAAATATCTTCATTGCTATTGATAAGTTGGTTAAAGCTTATTGAGTTTTGCCTTTTATTTTTGTGGACAGGCATGTTTAGCAGAGCAGAGATTTACTGAATTTGTGTTAATGTGTAAGAGCTGAGGGAGAGGTGTGTGCTTTAATCAGTTTAGTGCCTTGAGTAGATAGGAAGTTTGTGGCTGCTGTCTTAAATGGGCCATCTCTGATTTTGAGAGTTTGTATCGATTGCATTGAATGTTGGACAGGCAGAGTTAAGACCAATCTTTAAGCATCCTTGAATCCATCTTTCAGTCCTAAGACAGGATCAACTACCCAAATCATTAAGTTCTTGTATGGCTGTCTTCTCTTACAGTTTAAACCCCTGAATTTCTGTCCTATGGATATGGAGAACAGTGTCTTGTCTTCCTATTTGCAACAGTTTCCCTTATCTAAAAAGCATTATTGTCTCTGTCACCACCACCCTTTTCTATCCTGGAAACCACACCACTGTGTTTCAGGATGTTTTTCTGACATCTTTGATCATTCTTATTCCTTTTCTGTGAACTTTCTTCAGGTGGTCCTCCTGAGATTTATTGCCCAAAATTGGACAAAAATACTTAATGTCACAAGTTCCAGCTCACAGTAATCCTCACTGCTTTTTTTTTTTCAGGACCTCTAGAAAGTTGTCTACTGTTCCTTAAGTCCAAGAATTTTGACTTTGACTTTTCATTACTTGACTACACCTGTTTTTCCTGTAGTGTTTCCCCAATTTAATACAGTCATTTTGAAATCTGATTGTATCATCTGACATCAAAATATTTCTGAGCTTCACTGCACCTTCTTATTTAGTAACCATCCTTTCTACTCCATCACCCAAACCATAACTGAAAATATTGATTAGCTCTGGACCCATTCCAACATGTCTATATCTTTCTAGTGCTGGAAGCCCAGAACTGGATGCAGTAATCCAAGTGATGTTTCATAAGAGCAGAGTAGAAAGGGAGAATCACCTCCCTTGATCTGCTGGCCATGCTTCTTTTTAGGTAGCCCAGGAGACAGTTGGATTTCTGAGATGCAAGTGCACATTGCTGACTCCAATTTTTCATCCACCAGTTTTCCCAAATCCTCCTTCACAGCGCTTCTCTCAATCCATCCCTTGTCTGTACTAATGCTGGGGATTTCCCCAATCCAGATGTGGGACCTTGGCCTTGTTAACTTCAAAACTGAACTCTTCTCAGTGAATCCTCATAGTCTAATACTTAAGAGAATTGCTGAAGAGGAATTGGTTTCTAAACCCCAGCCAGTTTTACAGTTCTTTCATCTAGACTGTGTTTGCTCTGCTTGAGTATTTGTCATCTTCTGGTTCTCCCCTTCCTCAGGTGTGTTGACCTGCCCTAGAAAGGTACTAGCTGGTTTTGATGATTACATACTTGTTGCTGCTCATTCTCTTGCTACGTTTTGTGCAGCTGCAAATCATTTGATTATTTGTCCTATCATCTGGGTTGCATGGGGCTGACACTAAGCTTATTGCCTTACGATTCCTACTCTGCGTTCTCTTTTCTGGTTTTCTAAATACTCACCTGATTCCCCAGGAGTTTTCAGGCATAATAGCTCCAAGGTTGTTTAATCTACTTCACTGAAAAAATCAGTTTAGTATTTTTGCCTTCCAGACAGTTTGAAAATATCTAAAATCTGAACTCCTCAAGCCCACTATTGGCTCTTCAATGACTCTGAAGGGAGTCCAGGGCAATTTTCTAAGCAGTAAATGAAGGTGTAGCAGACATCAACATCTAATTCACCAACTCTTGCTCTATAAATAGTAGCTCTTTCCTTTAGAGATTTAAATGAGTTACGCTCTTTTCTGTGAGAGCATCTCCCCCATCTGCTAATGGCACATAAGCAAAGCAAAACTGACAATGTAAAATGAACGATTAATTGTTTGAATGAAAGCTGCTTTGGTCAGAGAGTGAGCTGCTTGTTCATAACTGTCATTTTAATTACTGGGTAGTATTGTAATTCACAACACTGATCTGAGATGAATATAAGTTTTCTTGGTTTAAGATGTCAGACATCATTTAATATTGTGATGTAGTATGTGTAAGAGTTATTTTTGGAATTTATATCAGTTATTTGTACATATCTGGCACTATCCAGCTTTGCTATTTAGAAAGGATTATGCATGTTTGGATAAAAAATATTTGTCCCAGTTGTTCTTCCACCCCAGATTTTGGGGTAGTTCTTCAGAAAAAAAAATAGTTTTTCACGTAGCCTTTTAGAAGGAAATGGTGCTTGACAGTGATTCTTGAACTGTGCTCCAAAGGAAGCAAAACGTGGCTCAAAGTGGTCATCCACTTGCCTTCCATAGATGTGGCTTGATTTCTTTGTCTTGCTTCTCCCCAGCTTTCTCAAGAAAATTCTTCTAACATCTTCAATTTATAGTGTTATTGAACAAAGGCAAAGGAGAGGCCTAGCTGTCTTTGGAGGGTGAATGCAAAAACATGGGATACTACAGTCTTCTATCTACCTAACTAATGTGATACAAAGAGGTGGGGAAAAAAACTGCTGTGGAGACTGAAAGAAAGGTGATTATGAAGAGCTGAATGAAAAAGAGTCATTGAAGAAAAATAAAACCTGAAAAATCTTGGGCATTTCAGGGTGAACACATGAAGAGAAAATAAAATTAAAAAAGAAATACATATATATGTTGCTGTATTTGAGCTTTTTGCCTCTCACTATAAATGATAAACTGTATGTGCTTGCTCTTTTCTCTAGAGGCTGTTTCCCTGGCCAGCATGGGATAGGAGGAAGAGCTTCAGCCTTAGGTTTTATCTTGTGTGAAGAGATGTGTCTAGTATGACTGTAATATTGTTATGGAAACAAATGATCATGTTAGTCAATATCCTTAAAATTTCTTGTATTTTTACCCAGATCTTCAGCAGACTAATGAGCATCACCCCCGTAAGAACTCAAAAGGGCTAAAGCAATCGTCTTTCAAACACTTTTTGTCAAGGCACTCGTATATTTGAAATTCTGTGATATCCTGCCTTTGAAATGCTATGGTATCCTGCATTATAAAATACAAAGTGAACTGTCCTTATGGTACCCATAGTGGCAACAAAGATCCAAATGTTGTCATACAGATTGAATGATTCAACAGAAATTGTCTCTGTGAGGCTTTGTAGTACCAGAGACAAACTCTCCATGCTACGTTCTGGGAACTTCTAGATGAAACAATGTGGTCAACTTATCATTGTCTGACTTACCTCTGTCATTACCCAAGATTTTATGTATAAGACATCAGGATTCTTATTGTCTAAAGCAATGTCCGTATAAAAGGTAATTCTTCTGTCTATATTATAAATGAAAAGTACCACTCAAAAGACTATAAGCATCGTTCTCTTTGCTTGTCTGGAGAATGCAGTGCCTACTTATTTTCCCTATATTTGTGGTGCTGCCTTTGGGGGCTATCTTGGTGCTTAAAAATAAAAATTCAATTTGGTTTGGTTGGTTGGGGTTTTTGCTGTGCATATTGTGGAGTGATTAATTTTTTTTGCAAGTGGCAATGCTGTGAAGGTCCTCAGTCTGTTCTAGGGAGCTTCTCACAGCTCCTGACTGTGCCCAGGTGAAGACTGATGCAGACTTTGCACACAGTTGAGACCAAATGTCTACTTTCTCCAAGGCTAGCACTATCACTCTGCATGTACCATCAGCATCTCTAACCCTTGAAGGCTCTCCTTCCTTTTAGTTTCTTTGTAAGTGAGATACTTGCTTTTACCTTCATGTAGTGACAGTCTGTAGGTCACAATTCTAGAAAACTAGAGACATTATTAGGATAAAGTTCTTTATCTTTGTTGTGATCTAGATTGCAAGTGGTCAAAATATGGATGTATGGTGATGTAAATGGAGTGGATATTTTCCCCTTCACTTTGAGGAGTCAGTCTCATGAGACCTTCAAACAAAAGAAGACCCAAGTTAACATTAAATAATAATTAGAGCACTTTTGGAGAGGAAATGCATTGGGTCCTTAGTCCTGTAATTGGACACCCTCATGGGAGTATCTTTTTCCATATATTTAGTTGGGATTTCTTGTGTTCCAACTTGTGCCTGTGGCTGTCTATCCTTTCAATGCGCACTACTGAGAAGAAACTGGCTCCATCCCTGCCCCTGCATTAGGTTTTGTGCACAGCAGCGAGGTCCCTGGCTTTTCTCAGTTTTTCTTGTCCTTTTGAAATATGTCACGTGCTCAAGACCCCTCAATAATGATGCTGCTGCTCTGGCTGAATCAATTCAGTAAAGTCAATGTCTTTCTTGTATGGGGAAGCTCCAAACTGGACAGTACTGCTGATGTGCTCTCACAAGGGCCAAATAGAGGGGAGGAAGTGCTTCACTAGACCTGTTGGCTACACTCTAGGGCATCTCAGGAAATTGTTTACCTTCATGTGCAACTGCTTGGCCACCAGGACATCCATGTTCTTCTCTGCTAAAATTTTTCTAGCTGGTCATTCCCCAACATGTACATCAGGATATTCCTCCCCTTGTGCAGGACATGCCATTTGGCTTTTTTTTTTTAAACTTTGTGAGATTACTGCCTGTCCATTTCTCCAGGCCCTTCTGAAAGGCTCATTTAAGGAAGATCAATAAAGGTGTTCAGGAACTGGCTGAGATACAGAAAGTAAATGACATCTTGGGAAGTGCAGGGCGTTACCATTACTAAAGCGTACCTTAATCAGAAACTATGGAATCATTTGTCATTTCAGATTTTCACAGGATCATAATCCATCTCATGATATCCAGCTGAAAACAGTTATGCTCATCTATGGAAATGCATCTATGTCATCTGCAGGATTGTGTGATCAAACTGTATTTTCTTAACCACATTTTTCACTCTGAGAAAGGCCTCTTTCTCCCTTTGAAGTGCTACCTACGATGTCTCTGACTCATCCCATTTTTGTTTAAATACCAAAGATGTGAACTTCTTTCTGAATGTGCCTGCCTCCGTCTTGTGCTTCTTGAGAAAGCATAGAAACTTTTCTTCTGGTTGATTCTGAAATTGTGGGACCTAGGAGATTAGAAAGATGTAAGTTCTTTATAGAGATTCACACCAAAGTCTTGCCATGAGAATCTCAAAGCCTATTGCAATGTTAATGTAGAACTTTCCTAGGCCATTCAGACTGCGCTGCACACCAAAGAATAGCTGCTGTATAGCAAGACCAAGAATCAGTGTGGACACTGCTGTAATTTTAACCATAAATTGAAAATTTTCAATCAGCAAGTAAATGTAGGCAACTGGAAAGTAAAATGAGCTGTGCTGCATTCTTTAGTGTCCTACTTAGACATTGGCACCTTCTATCTGATAGGAAGGTGTGTAAGAAATGAGAACTTTTTGGCCTACTTTTTCTGTTAGAAATTTGGAGGTGATCCAGAAAAAAAGAAATGAGGAAGAAGTAATAAGTATAATTTATGAAGAGAGATTACAGGAATTTACCAACTGCAGGCTCAGAAAGTGCAGCAGTGATTAGTTGAACCATGATGACTATGTAGAAATAACCTAATGTGTAATAGCATTTAAAAAAGTGTAGAACAATTTAAAATATTAAGGTTGAAGGTAGTAACAAATTACCAAGTAGTAACTAAGGACAGAAAGGTATAAATTAAACATTAAGAAAAAATCCTTGAACAATGAGATTAATCATTCTGGATGTAATGATATTTTACAAAAGAAAGTCTGTCATGCAGAGAATGGAGACTAAACCCATGTGAGGGTTGTTATGTAGAGTCAGCTCTAGCAAATCTGATTTTTATAGGAGGGATAGCCATCAAACTTTTCTTTTATAAGCCTTTTAGCTGTAGTCGTAATTAATTGTTCCTTAGATACCTTTACTCAGCATTTTGTGCTTTTTAGGTACTCTGCTTTATTGACTAAAAATATACAAGGTCAGTATCAACAGCATAGTCTGCAATCCACAGAACCAAAATCTGGAATAGTCTACAAAGACCATAGCATTTGGATTTGAAACACATAAGGAAATACAGGACAGAGCCATTTTTTTTTACTTGCACAGAGCATATGTCTTCTCTTTGTCCAGTTTTCATCATTGAGGAGTGGGTGAACCTTGGGCAGACCTAGAATATGTAGTTACTTGGGGAGCTGATGCTATCTGCGGGCCTTGGAGACCTGGATAGACATGCTACGTCACTTGCTGTGCTCCTTTAGTCTCCCGAAGGCAGAGGACAAGACCTTCCAGCCTTCAGTGACCTCTAAGAAATTGCAACTTCCTCTCTGCACCAAAGCCACATACTCCACTTGTAATGAAGACTGACTGTCATAGAATCATAGGATGGTTTCAGTTGGAAGGGACCTTAAAGGTCACCTAGTTCCACCCCCCCCCACCGTGGGCGGAGACACCATCCACTGGATCAGGTTGGTCACACCATCATCCAATCTAGTTTTCAATTTTCATCTGCAAGGATGGACATCCATGACTTCTCTGGGCAACCCATTCCAGTGTCTCAACACCCTCGCAGTAATTTTTTTTCCTAATATCTAATCTGAATTTCCCCTTTTTCAGCTTAAAACCATTATCCCCTATCCTGTGACTGCACTCCCTGATAAAACTTTCCTATAGGCAGCCTTATCTCCAGACTCTGTACAGAGCATGGTAGTTTCATCTATTTCTAAACTGAGAATTGGCAATGTAGCAGAGAATTGTGGAAAGATGCCACATATTTCCAATTTTCTTCTCTTCCTTGTCCCTTTCTCTTTCCTCTTGCATTTAAAGTTAAATATTCTTTGCTAATTTATCAAGAATAAATAGTGTACCTCAGTGAATCACTGAGTTGATAGCTGCAGATAAGACTCTCCAATCAGTGTTTTATTTAAGTAAAATAATTGAGTGGCAATTGATAATGCATGACAGCTTAAGATTGTTCTAATTGCTTAGTTTCCCAGAACACTCCTAAAAAGAAAATTAATTCCTCCATTGTATTTTTCTGGTTACATGACCCTCATGGAAATAACTCCAAAGTGAAGAATTAATAGTGCTGCAAACAAAGTGAGGAAAGTGTTGAAGTTTTTGTCATATTCTCTGCACAATTTCTATTTTTGAAGGTAACATACCACCTGCAATAAACTACCTTTCCTGGGGCTGGTATCAGTCAGTGTGATAGATTATAGCTTCTTCCCTCACTACTCGTATTAGTTTATGCATTGCAGCCTAAGGCAGAAAGCAGAAGATGCTAAAGGAAAAGTCAATGTGTATAGCACTGAGTCTGAGGTTTGCTAGTGGATTTCTGTATCTCTGGTGACTTAGTACTCAGGAGACCTTCTTCACAACAGCTAGAAAAAAATGTGTAGCCGTAAATATTAAATACATTTTATTTTCTGGGTTTTTTATTTTTTTAAGACTAGATGTCCCAAACAACCATTCCTGCTGAACTCAAAAAAAGAAAAAAAAAAAAAGGTTTTCATAGATTGCTGTAGGAACCCATATATCTCACTTATTGCAGTTTGTTGCTGAAGAGACCCATGGCTCACTGAGTGATTTGGAAGGTGATACAAAATAAATGTGTAATATAGACTAATAGTTCCTAGTGGGCAGGTACCCACATCATGAACCAGCCCACGGCAATTGCAGATAATGGGTATGTTTTCTGTCCAGCTCTTGCAGAAAGGACCGAGTGACCTGTTGCTCATAAAAGCCTTTTCTTAGGCAAGGCTATGGATAATTGTGGGTGGACATGTCTTATGTGGCTTGCATGGCTTTTATTTTTATGTTTTGTGTCGTATTTCTTTTGCATTCTCTGGTGTCAGACCAGCAAGTTTCACAGAGCCTAAGCTGCGACCTGTATTATAAATACTACTGGGTTTTCTCTATTAGGATAAAAAGAATGTCAAGCTACTGGAGAGTGTCCAGAGGAGGCCACAAAGCTGGTGAAGGGTCTAGGGGAGAAATCACATGAGGAGAGGCTGAAGTCACTTGGTCTGTTCAGGCTGGAGGAGACGGAGGGGGAACCTCATAGCTGTCTACTGTTCCCTCACAAGGGGAGGAGAAGCAGGTACTGATCTCTCCTTGCGAGTGACCAGTGATAGGACTTGAAGGAATGGCAGGAAGATGTCAGGGGAAGTTTTGGCTGGATATTAGGAAGAGGTTCTTGGTGGTGGTGGAGCACTGGAAGAGAGTCCCCAGGGAAGCAGGCATGGTGCCAAGCCTGGTAATATTCAAGAAGCATTTGGGCAGTGCCCTCAGGCACAGTGTGAATGTTGGGATTGTCCTATGCAGGGACAGGAGCTGGACTCAATCTTTATGGATCCCTTCCAACTCAGGTAATTCTACGATTCTATGATAACATTTCTTCACTGAGCATTTTCATTTCTAGAATGTAAAAGTCACAATGTCAGGCATTTCATTATCTCTATTTGTATTTATCATACTTGAATCTTTCATGTATTTATTGTTGTACCTTCCTATTACCCCATGAACATAAGTGGATTTACCTCAGAATGGATTCCTTAATTCAACTCCAGGAAGACAGGATGAATGAGTTGGCCAAAAATTCCACAAAAACCTTTCTAGCTTAGCAGAAAATAGAAGCAATATATCTAGCCTGCAAGTCTCTTTCATATATGGCCCAAGGGTTTGTTGGAAACACAAAGATATTGATCTTTCTTTAGTAGTAAAGTAGCTAGAAACTTGGATGTAGTAGAGAATAAGTTTGGATTTGTAGTGTGAGTGCACATACTTTCACCTGTAGCCTCAATAAAACAAACGCATAAGCTAAGAAGTGTAAAGAACAAGTATTAGGTGTGACCAGTCTAATGCACTTTTGGTGTTATTACTTCTGAATACGCATTATAAAATTCAAGAGACTTGCACCAGCTCTGATAACAAAGTGTGGTAACATGTGACACCAAGTAAAGGGAAATAAAACCGTGGCATGCCTTCTTTTGGAAATCAGAACTGATATTCTCTCTTGCATTTGGAGTGTAGTGACATCTCTTCCCTCTTTATGGATCTCCCTTCAGCTCTTCATGGGCAACTTCCTATCAGGGGTGTTATGAATGTACAGGAGAACAGGAGAGTGGGGGGATTAAGGAAGGCCACTGCACGGCAGATACCTCCTCCATCATGCATGAATTTTGAAACATTTCTCTGTTTGTTCTGCATCCTGACTTCGTTGCATAATTCCTTTGTTCCCTGTACAAGTGTTGCCTCTTGATTATCAGCTGAGAGCCATGCTTGCCCTTGCTCTACCCTATACCAAACTATCACAGCATTAGCTCGAGGGCAAAATTGAATCAATGCAGCTTTTTTTTTTTGTCAAAACTAAGCAAGACACACCAATTTTTATTTATTTTTTGTTTGCTTGCCTGTTATCAGAACATATCAGTGTTCATGCTTATCTTACACTAGAGTGTTTAGCCAGGGAAAAAAAAAAAAACAACTGAATTTTCAGGGCTGTTTTATACTGCTGTAGACAGAAATAGGCTGTGTTTGCATCTCTGCAATCTGCTAAGCCTCAAATACTCATTTAACACCTGGTGTATGTTGGGGGCAAGTTAGGTCTTAATTATTAGTGTGTCTATATATACATTTATTATTTATACCGATGGGTGTGTTTGCGGTACACAATACATGTGTATATATGCCTGCATAACTACTCAATGTGCCCATATGAAATCATATTCCTTTACACACTGCTGAATTTAAGTGAGACTTTGGATGTAAATTAATTTGAAGTTCAAAATCATGGTTAGTAACAAGAACATTTTACATGATCCAAAGACCACGATACTTTGATCCTTTTATTGTATGACGTTTTCCCCAAAATAAAATGAGGATACTTACTTAAAAACAGAACGATTGATGACCTGCTTCATTAACATATTTCGTATTTCCAGTTCTAAAGGGTTTTAAAAGGGGAAAGTATCTCTTCCAGTTATTTGCATTATTATATTTCTCTGACTACCATCCAGTTCTGACCTTCAGTACAGATTTAGAACTGATAAAGTTCTTGTGAAAGAAAATATCTGCCTTAGACTGTTTTCAGTCTCTGAGAAGGCAAACACTGAGGAATATAGATCACATGGGTGACACTGATAGCAATGCAAGTTTGCTGGCAATCTGATCCAGCTGTTCATTTCTGAAGTTTCAGAGAGTTTGCAGTGGCTGTAAGATATTTAACACATCTCACAGTAATGTGCTGTTGCCCCCCCACCTCTCACACATTTTAGATAGTATCAGAGAGAATGATGCCTATCACAAACACAGGCTGTCAAGATATATTGTCAAATGTGGCTCAATAGCCAAAAGAAGTTTTCCAAGGGAGCTGCCTATCATACCCACTCATGCTCAGATTGCTGCTGGTGGGAAGATGCACACTAGGGATTGTAGAGAAGGTGAGTTGGGGGGGTCTTATGTCCAATGCATTCAAGCAGATCATTAAAATAAACAGTACATGTGTATTTGATCTGTGAAATGTCCATTAGAGTGGACAAGGGCAAGTGAGCTGTAGTAACTACATTAACCACCTTTTCTACTCTTGCCAGTCCTGCGGTAGAAGTTGTTTCTGCCTCTTCTTCAGATATCCAGAACAATTTGGTCTTCCCACTCACCAGCTTTGCCCTTTTCACTATAGAGAAATGAAGATGGCATGGTAGCTTGAACATGTCACTAGGCTATTTCTCACATAGGGCACATGACTGGTATTATGAACTGGCTGGTTCCAGGATCTCTTTATTCATCCTTGTTGAGATGCCCTCTGCAATTGTCTCACCTCTACTTGATAAGCTTGAAGCATCTCACTTTCCATAGCTTCTCTTTTTGGCTTTTGGTGAACAGGAACACTTCATGCTCTGTTTCTTGAGCCTGCTATCCCCAGGAAGAAGCTGGATTAACATGCTGAAGCTCGTCACAACTATTTAAATTATGCAGTGTAGTGCTATGCTTCCTGAGATGACACCAACCTCTAAGACAGCAAAATAAAGAGGAAGCATGCACAAGTGAGCAGGAGGCAGAGTGAAACTCCCCACACTGGCTGTTTGTGCAGTCCCAGAGGAGATCTAACTCAGTTTGTAATTGCTGTTCTGGATAGCTTCTGCCCTCAAAACAATTTTCTGCTGATCTGTTGTTGCTTAGGCTGAATCAGTTTGATTTATAGAATGTCATTTTTTTCTCCCCAGCCATAGACAAGAGAAAAATATTTGTTGAAAGGCTGTTGCAGCAAGATTTAGGTTTTACCCATCTAGCATCAGAGAAGCTTACTCACATTTTATATGATTTTTTCCATTTCCTTTCCTTCCCCTGTCTCACAAAAGAGAACTGGGATAGACAAAGACAAACACCATGCTTTGACAGGACTTTCTGTGTGCTCTGTATCTATGTTTCACATATCCTGGACCACAGGGTTGAAGGTGCCCCAAGAGTGTTGCAAATGGGACAATATTTAAGAAGCTTTTCAGCATCTAGTTGGTAAAACATTCCAGACACTACAGATGGTTTTTTTCCCATTTTGAGTTTTTTTTTTTTGGTTATGCTTGGTTGTTTTTGTCCAAAAGATGACAAGGGCTAGCTTTTTCATTTGTTTTATTTTGTTTTGGAGTGCTTCCATATACACACACATGGATGTTATGTCTTTCAGAATCTCTTTCAGGTTTATTTTATAGCTCTCCAGGCTGCTTGCTACAAAGTGAATGGTGGAGGAGAATGAGACCTCACTTATGGACTTCAGCATCTCCTGAATGTTGAGTCAGCAATTAACTTAGATGCTAATTTGTAGTCTTTTAAAAAAATTGATGTGAACCCACAGAAAAGCACATGTGCTAAGTTGGGTATCCCATTTTTTTATACAAACCTAAGGCAAGCATTCTTAGAAATAAGTGTGACTCTTCCCTTGAGGACCTGATTTGACATTGATAAAGGATGCTGGGATCTGGCTCAATGTGAGAGAGAAATTATTGACTGCACATGCTTGTTCTGGGTCCTTTTGAGGACAGTGTGTTTCCCCTCTCTGGTTTCTTTAAGGTCATTTTCATGACTGGAATACAGAAGTGTCCTTAAAACATCATTAAGGTCAGGGTTACGTTAGAAGTTTTCAATATGGTTAAATCTTCACCCCCAGTAAGCGTGAGAGTGTAAACGAAATAAGTTTTATTGATTCCTATCTTGGTAAATCATAGACTGTCCTGAGTTGGAAGGGATCCACAAGGTTCATCAAGTCTAGCTCCTGTTCCTGCGTAAGACAACCCAAACATTCACACTATGTGTCTGAGGGCATTGTCCAAATGCTTCTTCAATATTGTCAAGCTTGGCAGTGTGACTGCTTCCCTGGGAAGCTGTTCCAGTGCTCCACCACGCTCTCAGTGAAGAGTATTTTCCTTATATCCAGCCTAAACCTCCCCTAGCACATTTTTCGGCCATTCCCTTGGATCCTATCACTGGGCACCAGAGAGAAGAGTGATTACCTTAATGTTCATTAAGGGAAGTGGCCAGCTGGGATTTATGATTAGGTTGTTCCCATCTTGGTAAAAATGTCTGGGTTTTACAACCTGACTTGTTCCCTGATTAATTTAAAAAATGTTGAAATTGTGATCTTAAAGTAAAAAATCTAGAAATTTGCGTTCCCCATTTATCTGCAAAATCATATTTCCAACTGTGCCAGAGTTGGAATTTTGATTTTTTTTTTTCCAGAATTTCAATACTTTGCAGTGTCATTATTCACTTACTAAGTGCACTAATTAAATAGTCGTGGCATTTTAACCTAGTACTTTGTGTTCAGAAGTCTAGCGAATCCTTCCTTCTTTAGGGTCCCAAACTCTTTAATTTCTCAGATTGTCTTCTCTGCATGATGGGTGACTTGTTTATGGGCACATTCTGGTTTTTTTTTTTTTTTTTTTTTTGGTGATCTTTAGTTGCTCCCATTTCCTTTTGCCATCTCTGATTTTACTGATGACTTATCTTAATTCTTTCTGTTACAGCGTGGAAGGCATTGAATCCTGTATACTAATCTGCATGATGGACTTCTACTTTGGAGTAGAAGAAAATTTAAAAAATCATAGAACTGTTTAATTTGGAAGTGATCGTAGAGATCGTCCAGATCCAACCCCCGTTGCCATGGACAGGGACACCTTCCACTACATCAGGTTGCTCGAAGTCTCATCTAACCTGGCCTTGAACACCTCTGGGGATGGGGCATCCACAACTCTCTGGATAACCTCTTCCAGTGCCTTACCACCCTCACAGTAAAAAAATTCTTCCTTATATCTCAAATAAAACTCCTCTCTTTCAGCTTGAACCCATTCCCCCTCATCCTATATCACTGCACTCCTTGATGAAAAGCCCCTCCCCAGCTTTCCTATAGGCCGACTTTCCTCACTGCTGCTGTAAGGTCTCCCTGGAGCCTACTCTTCTCCATGCTGCATTTAGATGAAGTAATTTAAATCTGTCTCTCTCTTGTTGCCCAGTGTAGGGAGTGAATTGTTGCCAGACAGGAAAGGCTGCTGTTGACGAAACCCAAGAAACCCCAGTGCAGTTTGCTGGCAGGGAAACAGCATTTTTGGAACAATATCTAGCTGTTGTACTCCTAGTTTCTGTGGAGCCGAAGGGATTTATGAGGAACTGTATTTCACTGTGAATTCTGCATAGTATGTGCAAATGCAGGTAACCAAAGGCAATCTGATTCTGCTAATAAACTCTGATGCCTGGCAAGTTCAGAGGTACTTCATGATAGAGCTAACCTGCAAGAAGGAACAGGAACATAGCTTCTAAGTATATTCCATTATGGAATGTCTTTATTTCTGGCTATTTTTCTTTCTTCTATTTTTCTTTTGTTTTGTTTTTTTATATATATATATATATATCAGGGACTTTGAAACTTCACATTGCCACGTTAAATTATTCAACTGACTCCTTGCTTCAGGTCAGATTGCTCTGTGTTCTGTGCTTTACATCTTACCCCTGTTTGTTTTTCCTTAAGTACAGTAGTCACATTTTTTCTTTCCAAACACTCAGTGGCTGGCTTTAACTATTGCATATTTGCTGAACAATAATTTTAGGTGTTGTTACAATGTTATGTAGAGGATCTGTACGCTGCAGCAGCAGATGGCTGTTTGGTCCCAAGCACTTGGATATAAATGGCAAATCTGAAACAGTGCTCTTCAAATGCAGCATTGAATCTTCTTTCTTATTTTTCCCTTCTCATCATAATATCTGGGGATCAGTAAGCAGACATCCAAACTCCTTCCCATTAAATTAGTTTAGGAGGACAGTATGGGGAGTCAATATTTGCTCTTATTGTTTCTTAAACTGAATTGCTACTTGCTTTATTCCGATGGGAATACCTGGGAGTGGGAAGTGGGAGGCAGCTTCTAGGACAACTCTCCATGCCAGCTCTATGTGGGATAAGTCTAAACCTAAGCCTGACCCTAACCTTAAGTTTAAGTGTAAGCCTAATTCAAAACTTAACTGTAATTCTAAAGGTTTCTCATCGAGAGTTGTCCCCAGGAAGAATTGTCCTGCAGAAAGTTGGCTGTGGAGAGTTGTCCCTTACCATGTGAGGCATGTTTAGTTCAATATATTGCAATAGCCTCTATCTAACCAAATATCAAATGCCAAATGCCAAACTATGTTCAAGAGTTTTAAGCAGTGTTCACTTAAACCTCTGTAAAAAGAAGCAGAGCAAAACAAACCAGACAAATTGAAGGGCAAAAAGAATTTTGCTTATTTTGCAAGTAACAGAAACCAAAGACTGATGTCAGAGGCAATTTAGGCAAGAGAGACAAATGGGCATCCTGGGCTTTTTTCAGTATTGTTATTCCTTTGTTTAATTTTTCTGTAATCATCTTTTACTAAGCAGTTGAATGAGAGAACAATAACGCGTTAAAGTTAATACTTCACATTTTGCTAAATTTTAGCTTTCTCTTTTCAAAAATTTTTATTGCGAAAACCAAACTCCCCCACCCCAAAAAATCATAACTCGTTTCTCCTTGTTTCTTGGTAATGATTTACTACCACAGTGCTCAAGTGCAGTCTCAAGTTACTTAAATGTCATTGCTTTTATAAAATATTCTGCAGTATTTACAAGTTATGAATAATATCAGACATAATGAAAGGTTCATTGGGTTCATTGTGCTTGACGAGTGAATGAATGAAGTGCATTTTGTGATGCATTACCAAGTCATTGATTGAGGGCTTTGTTTTTTTTTTGGTTTCATTATGAATTCTCAAGCCTTATTTTTCTCCTACTTCTTCAGTTATTCAACAATTTGCTATATTCCAGAATTCACAGTGGGACTCCCAGTCTTCAATTCAAATTTATGCAGTTCTATTGCATTATATGATTAAATGTTGTGACAATTATATTCTCATAAAAAGGATGTGGATTCATTTTGCAACTTTTTCTAGATTTGCCAGTAAGGAAGCTGAGTTCTTTAAAAGTAGGGTGGAAGCAATCAGACTTTTTTGCATTGTGGACTAGAGAGGAAAGAGGACCCAAGTAGCTAAATTAATTACTATGCCATTAGCCTAAGGAGAAGCAGATACTTAGGAAGTGTTGTCTGTACTTCAGGAAGCATCCAAAGGGATACGTGGACGTAATGTTAGCCGGACAGCCTGTGGAGTTTTTGTCTGTCTGTCAAGGTACACAAAACCAAGTGGACATGGCCCTGAGCAACCTTCTTTAACTGACTGTGTTGAACAGGGGTGTTGGACTAAATGATTTCCAGAGGCTGCTGCCAACATGAGTGTTTCTGTGATTCTCAGATTTGTACAACTTAACAAAATGCATCTTGTATGAGAGTCTTTTTTACTTAGAATAAACGAATCGTAGAATGGTTTGGGTTGGAAGAGATCTTAAAGATCATCTAGTTCCAACACCCCTGCCATAGGCAGGAGTATCTTCCAATGGATCAGGTTGCTCCAAGCCCCATCCAACCTGACCCTTGAGCACTTCTAGGGATGGGGCATCCACGACTTCTCTGGGCAACCTGTGGCAGTGCCTCACAAACCTCACAGGAAAGCATTTCTTCCTAATATCTAATGTAAATCTTCCCTATTTCATCGTAAACCCCTTACCCCTTGTCCTATCCCTCCACTGACTAGTAAAGAGCCCCTTCCCAACTTTTCTGTAGTTCCCCTTTAAATACTGAAAGGCTGCTCTAACGTCTCCCCAGAGTCTTCTCTTCTCCAGGCTGAACAACCCCCAACTCTCTCAGCCTGTCCTCATATGAGAGGTGCTCCAGCCCTCTGATCATCTTTGTGGCCTCCTCTGGTCTCGCTCCAACAGCTCCCTCTCTTTCTTATGTTGGGGTCCCCAGAGCTGAATGCTGTACTCCAGGTGGTGTCTCATTAGAGTAGAGAGGGAGAATCTCCTTCATGGACCTGCTGGTCATGCTTCTTTTAATGCAGTCCAGTATGCGTTTGGCTTTCTGGGCTGCAAGTGCACATTTCTGGCTCATGTTGAGCTGATTCTCTGTTAATGTTGCCTTACAAGCAGTGCATTTAGCAGTGTTTCTATTATGTTTATTACTGCTAGATTAATTCTTTTTCTAAGAGCCACTGTCATGTGAAGTCAACATATGCTCACATTTGCTCTTGTATATGATAACTTTTCAGAAATGAAGGAAACAAGCTCACTGGCAATTTGTATGTTTTAACTGAGAAAATTTAATGGCTGAATCTATTTTTTTTTTAACACTTGGAAACACATAAATAGAATAGAATATTATGAGTCCATTCATCAAACAGGCCTTTTCTTATTGCCTTACCAATAAGGAGATTTCAAATTCAGTGATTTTTTGATTGTATCTCCATCAGTTTGTGAATACTATTTTATCAGATGGATACTATGCTGAAAGATGAGCTTATGAATCTTCACTGTAGATTGGATGGCCTGCATCAAAAATAACTTTTATAGAAAGAAACAGTTTTTCTGCTGTTGTTTTTATTTTCTTAGTTCTCAACAATTCTGAAAAGTGATGATTTAATCTGTTCGTTCTGCTTGTTTGTTATAGAAAGCTCAAGTGAATGGGCTGACTTAGATCCAGCAAACCATGCCTTTGCTAAAGGGGATTTCTTTTTGGCTGTGGGAGAATTATAACTTTTTCTTTTAATTTTACACAGATGAGACTTCTGGTTTTGTTTTTTCTTTGTAAAGCTTGATTGCAGAACGTGTCTTTTATGATTGGGTATTATCCATTCTGTCTTAATGTTAGACTTCCTGTCTTTTCAGAGTGACATGTTGGATGTGAACCAGATCATTAAAGACCTGGCCTCCATGGTGCACGAGCAAGGAGACACAATAGGTGGGTATCACATTTATAATATGGTCTTTATTATTCTCCTGCACCATTCTAATATGATATCGTGTGTTCCCTTATGAGCAGCTGCTTGTTGATGCTGAGAATGTTTTTCCTGTGTTTTTCCCGTTTTGTACATCCAGTGATGTTTTAATATGACCAGCTGCCTTATGCAATAGGTTTCATATATTAAGGATAGGTAGCTGGTATATTAGGCATAAAATAGAATTCAGAGTGAGATTAATCCGTTCCCTTTTGACTGTAAAAAGGAAGCTGGAGCATACATAACATTAACTGGAAAAGAATATAATTCTTTATTTCTACCTGAACTGTAATTTCAAAAAACCCAATAGTAGTAATAATTATTATTGTGATTATTGATATTGGTGGAGAAGATTAGGCAGCTTACTTCTCCTTTCCACATTACAGGGTGTGTCTGATTAAATTTAGGGTAGCCTAACATCATGATGCATAGTTTGAAATATATGCCAATTAGTAGACCTCTTTCTCTCCAGCTGCCAGTATTTAGGAGTGTGGTGGAGAAAACTTGAGATAAGAGTAACAACTAGAGTTATCTTTAAGAGCAGTCACCACTCTTTGTGAACAGAGGGATAAGATGTAGTAGACCTGCTCCTTCTAAATTTCCTCTGACCGTTCGCTTTATCACTGCTGTCTTCTGATGGAGCTAAGAAAATGGCTTCTTTTTTTCTGTATCTCATTTTGTGTGTATATGATAGTACATGCCAGTGCTTTAGAAGTAACTGTCTACTTCCTAGTTTGAGACCTAACCATCCTAAAGCCATGTTGAAAGACTTAAACTCAAGAGAAGCAAGATTTGTAGAGAGATTTCTAACCTGCAGCACTCAGCTGGAGTTCTCACTGGAGCTCCTGGGAGCTGGATCAAGTCCTAAGACAGCCATGTGTAGGTCATAAAAGAAGAAACTATTCTCTACTGTTTGTTAATCACTCTGGATTTCTCTACCCAGCTTGTACCTTTGCAAGTTTCCATTAGCATAAGATATCTCCTTTCACACTGAAGTGAGCCAGCTGCATCCTGCTGACAAACACTATTCAGGTTCAAAAGTGCAGAAAAAAAATCAAGACGATATTTAAACTCTACTTTTTGTTATTTCTTTTTTTCTTTTATTGTTTTATTTAGATTTATGCTTGTTTGGAAGCTCATTTTTGTACATGAATAACTTTGGAGCCTGATTCATGTCCTAAAAGCACATCAGATGTTAATGCCTTGAGGAACATGACAACATACATCAGCTAGCTTCAAGATCCTTGTAACTCCTTTTCTTAAGGCAATATTTATTATTTTAAGATGTTGCCCATGCATAGAAGTGACCCTAGTATTAACTTGCCTGTGAGAAACAGGCTAAGTAGGACGATTTATCTTTGAGCCAGTGTAAGGTTTTTATTCCTTTTATATCTGACATCTTCTTTCTTCTTCCTGTTTCACTGCACCAGGTTTTTAATAGTTTCTTGAGAGTATCTTCTCAACCTGGCAGCCAATGAAGGTGTCTTCCCAATCAATTGCTGAAAGGTCTCATTTTTTATCTTTTGACGTTCGCATTACACAGAAATAAGTGAGATTAAGAATCAGGAAACAAAGGGAGTTGAAATCCCCACAGTGAAAATTCAAAAGCAATGACAAGAAGAGACAGTTCTCTTGGCACTTGTTTTATTTTTTAATGCATTCCTCTTACATGCATGAAATAAAAGCTTTAAGCCTACTTAGAAAACACAGGGACAATATATATCCAGGGAATGTGAGGTGCACCACTCAGCAAAATGCTTCCGGAATTGTAGAGCAAACTACCCTCTGGATCACCTGAGACGAGGACCATTAATGGGAAGAGCTTGTCTGATCTATGCATGAGACAGGCAAAGCAACCCATACTTCTAACAAAACTCCCAAAGTAGTTTTGCCAGCATATGGACCAATTCCTTAATGAACATGTCCATAACGCTCCCTATGGTAGAGAACAATTTCTACCATATGAGGAGGAAATAAATGGGAGGAAATGTAGACTCTGGGCAGCATCTCTCTGTTATTTTTTTGTCTTCTGCAAATAAGACCCATACCTTTGTTCCTAGTCATGACATCTCTTAAGCATTAAATAAGGATTACATGTCAGTGAGTCTAAGCCCTCAAAGCCAAAACAAGGCAGTGAACTAGATTACCTTTGAATAAACAAAAAGACTCTTTTTAATACAGTCTTACAGGAGCTGCTGGCAAAATCATCCCTTTACAGCTTCCTTACAGAGGGTGCTGGTGAGGGGAAATGGTATGGGGAGGAGGACACTAATATAAGAAATCAATAACTGTCTGTGGGATTGGTGTTGGCAACATGGTTTTGGTTTCTATAACCATGGAATCCTGTTTGCAGATCAGCTTCTGCTTAGTAGATGTAGGATCCACCTCACTAGGCAGTACAAAACTATTTTTGCTAATAAGGTGACTGATGTCATAAGGAGAGCTTTAAACTAGGAATGATGGGGTAGGGACAGGATGACTAGCAGTCCTGTGAGGGAGAAATGGACAGGACTGCTGAATAAAGGGTATGGAGTGGTGTGGCAGGAAGGATTCACGAAGTCATCGCAATGGGGCGTGCACAGAATCACCTCAGCACTTGCATGTAGGCAACAAGTTACCTACAAGGCACCATTGTGGATGAATTCTACAAACCCTCTCCAGGAACTCAGTATGCTGGTGTGCAACTCTAAAGTGCCTTTACACTCATGCACACAGTATGGGGGATAAACATGAAGAATTAGAGATCTGTGTGAAGTTGTAGGTCTATGATTTTGTTGAGATCATGGAGATGTAGTGGGGTAGCTCCCATGACTGCAGTGTTGCATTGGAAGGGTACAAGCTCTTTTTAAAGGACAGAATAGGAAGATGAGGAAGATGAGTTGCTTTTTATGTAAGAGAACATCTGGAGTACATGGAACTCTCTATGGGTTAGGATTAAACAGAAGACAGGGGAAGTGGATGAGGCCCTCTGCGGACAGATAGGACAGCCTCATGGTTGCAGGCTCTTGTACTCACAGGGGAATTCAACCACCTCAGTATCTGTTGGAGGGATAACACAGCAGGGCATAAATAATGTAGGAGGTTCTGGAATGCATTGATTATAAATTTAGGGATCTGATGTACCAATGACAAGACCTCAAGATAGATAGAAGATAGCCTTCTACACTGCTGAACTTCATTCTCTTTGTAGGAGAAGAGTTCTTCAGCCAAAGCATCCAAGGCAAGGATTAAAGACTTGGTGCTGTGAGAAGTAAATTACATTGAGGGTGATTTCTAAGGCAGAAGTCACTCTTTTCCATGTTCATAGATAGCCACTCAACTGAACTAAATGTGCCTCAACAGTTTGAAACTCTCCCAGTGTTTCATGCTGAACTTCATTATTTTGTACATGCAATCTTATTCTTGCGTTGACTGTACTGGGATAAATAGACATAGTTCCATGAAACCAGTTTTATAACTGGTGTTAGGAAGAAGAGAATCCTTAAAAGAGTCAACAACACAGCTGCCATTATTTATATTTGTACCTGATGAAGGCAAGTGCATATTTGTCTGTAGGCTTCTTTTTTTCTTGTAGCAGAGAATAAAGATGACCTGAATAATACAGTTACTACTTTCTTTTTTTCCCCTATGGCAAAAGAAAATGACGTTCTGTTTTTATTTTAGAAGAGCTGTTTTTTCATCCTACCTATATATGTAACCTTGCTAGTTACAACAAAATAGCTTGCAAGGTCTACACCCCTTACTAAACTGCTCTAATTTGACTTTCACCACCTACATCACTGTTTGTAACTCTATCACACTTAGAGCCACAAGGAAAGACTCATGTTGTTCTGAAAATATTTTAATCTTTTCAGACTCATGTTTCTTCCTCTGTTGGACTGTTTCAGAACAGACCTTCTATTATTGTATCTGTAACCTCTCTATCTCTATAAAATGGGAAGAGATCCCAAGTTCACATACCTACCATCTATTTTAAGATTACAACAACAGAGACCCAAGAACTAAGTTACTAGCCCTCTGCGTCTTTGTCCAGACCAAATATATACAAATCTGCCTTTACACAGCAAATCCCACTTTCTGAAAGAAGATCATACTGTGTCAAGCAAAAGACTTGCTCAGACTTCCTTTTTCTTCCATTACATATCCAGGCTTAAATCTTAGTGCTACTAACCTTTCACTTCAATCTTGAATCATAGAATTGTTTGGATTGGAAGGAACACTAAAGATCATCATGTTCCAACCCCCTATCATAGACAGGGGCACCTTTGACTAGGTCAGGTTGCTTAAAGCGTCATCCAACCTGGTCTTGAACGCCTTAAGGAATGGGGCATCCACTGCTTCTCTGGGCAACATGTGCCAGTGTCTCACTACCCTCACAGGAAAAAGTCTTCTTTGTATCTCTTTTAAATTTTCCCTCTTTCAGCTTAAAACAATTCCTCCTCATCCTATCACTGCACTCCCTGAAAAAGACCTCCTCACCAGCTTTCCTATAGGCTCCCTTTGAGTACCAGAAGGCTTCTCTAAGGTGTTCCTGGAGACGACTTCTCTTCAGGCTGAAAAAACCCAACTCTATCAGCCTGTTCTCATGAGAGGTGCTCCAGCCTTCTGATCATCTTCATGGCCCTGAAATCTGGGCACTTTATGATGTTTCCTTGTCCTATTATTTTCAAGAATAATGTGATCTCAAGGGGATACTCTCTCCCTTTACAAACATAACTGTATGGTATGTCAGGCTACAGCCCACAGACTTGCCAAGATAAATATAAACATAGCAGCTGGTGCTCTTCTTCAGTCTCAGAAGGATTTCCCAATGGGGTCAATGTATTCAGTCCTCAAGTAAGGCTGGTGTTCACTAACATAGCACATTGTCACTTATTCCCTGATGTTAATAGTAACAAACTTCCTTCAAAGTAAAACATATTTGCATGAATGCAAATGTATTGCTTATTTTACAGGCTTTTGAATGGGAGAAGTTTTTTTTAGGTCTGAATATTTTTGTTGGTTTTTTTTTTTTCCTGTAAAATTGGCTCAGCTTTGTTGCCTGTTTTATCATTATTGTCTTTATGACCTGAAGGCTGATTTAATACGTAGACACTGTCAAGAGTTGGAAGGACCCATCAGCACCCTTCCACACATGTCCTCCTCCAGTCTGACTGCCTGAATGACACAGCCAAGAGTCTGTTGTCAAGTATGCTAATGCAAATTGAGCTGGGAACTCATTCAGCTGGATCCTTAACTAAACTCTCCGGAGTTATGTGTCTCGGTTGGGACATCTGCAGAAAATGAACACATCTTGAATAGTCCCTGTATACCTGAATGTAACAGCTTTAATATCTAGATTCAGTTGAAAGTGGTCTGGAAGCTCTCTCATTTGTTTAAGTTTCCTAAGTGATCTCAGAGGAGGCTATTATGTGAATGGGTACATTTATGTTCTTATTGGTTCCTGATGAATTGGGAAATCTTCTCTCTGCTCTCTTGCTTTCAGCTACCTGTTGAGACTTGGAGTTATATGTCAATACAGAGCACATCCCCTGGAGGAAGGGTATGTTGAGGTATTTCTGAATCAGTGCTAATTTACTTAACTTCACAAGAAACCTCCAGTTTCTTTGTGCGTCCTAAGTATATATCCTGTCATAGAATTATAGAATCATCTGGTTGGAAAAGACCTTTGAGATCATTGAGTCCAGCTGTACCTGTCCACTTACTAAACCACATCACTCAGAAACTCTTCTATAGGTCTTTAAAACACCTCCAGAGATGGAGATTCAACTACCTTCCTGGGCAGCCTGTTTCAGTGTCTGACCACACCTTCAATGAAGTAATTTTTCCTAATGTCTAGTCTGAACCTCCCCTGGCACATCTTGCGGCCATTTCCTCCCATCCTATCACTTGACACTTGCGAGAAGAGACCAGCACCCACCTTGCTACAACCTCCTTTCAGGCAGCTGTAGACAGTGATGAGGTCTCCCTTCAGCCAACTCTTCTCCAAGCTAAACAACCCCAGGTGCTTCAGCCACTCCTCATAGGACTTGTTCTCCACCCCTTCACCAGGCTTGTCGCTCTTCTCTGGACACAGTCCTCAGTGCCCTTCTTGTACTGAGGAGCTCAGAACTGAACGAAGTACTCAAGGTGTGGCCTCACCAGTGCTCTTTACAGGGGCACAATCACCTCTCTTGTCCTTCTGACCACACTGTTTGTGATACAGGCCAAGATGCCATTGGCCTTCTTGGCCACCTGGGCACACTGCTGGCTCATATTCAGCCAGTTGTCAATCAACACCTTCAGGTCCTTCTCCACCAGGCAGCTCTCCAACCATTTTTCCCCAAGCCTCTAACACTGCATGGGGTTGTTTTGCCCCAAGTGCAAGACCTGGCACTTGGTCTTGTTAAACCTCATCCTGTTGGTCTCAGCCCATTGATCCAGCCTGTCCAGATCCCTCTGTAGTGCCTCCCTTCCTTCAAGCAGATCAATACTAACACTCAGCTTAGTGTCATCTGCAAACTTACAAAGTGTGCACTCAATCTCCTCTTTCCTGATGGAGTGGGAAATCTTCTCTCGGCTCTCTTGCTTTCAGCTACTTGTTGAGACATGGAGTTACATGTCAGTACAGAGCACAGCCTGTGGAGGAAGGGTATGCTGGGGTATTTCTGGATCAGTGCTAGTCTACTCCACTTCCCAAGAAACCTCCAGGTTTTTGTGCATCCTAGGTATGTACCCTGTCATCAGTTTGTTTTCGTGTTATCTAACTCTAGTTAAACTCTTTGTAAACCACCCCCACTGCTGAATTTGCATGGTATTAGTACTCTTAATTTCCTTGTAGGCAAAAATTTTAAGATCACAGTATTTTGCATACCACTGGCCTTGCTCTCCCTGTTAATCTGGACTGCAGCTGTGGTAGACTCCACTATCACTTTTCATATGTCCTTGGCTTCGGACAGCATGGAACAGCCTGTAAGGTGTTAGGCACAGCTTAGTGACTGCTTCTACAACTGAATTGTTGGACTTGAGTGTGGGCTACCGTGATCTCTGGCCAACTCATCTTACTGGAGATATCAGGCAGTACAAAAAAAATGGATGAGCTCTTGTGCTTCTTTACTGTTTCTTCTCTCTCTGAGTGTGAGTTTTTGAGTCTTTCCTTGTTGTATGTGGACTTCTACATTTAGCTCTAGTGCTGACAGCGCTGGTAAGATAACACATGCTGGTTTATAAGGAAAAGAATAATGGTGACTCTACACTTGCAAATTTACTAGCACCTGAAGATTTGTCTGCTGTTCTGTGTTTGACCCTCACACTGTGATTGGGCTGGTATATTTGCAGTTAATGAGCCAACTAATTTTATATAAGAAACAAGGCTCTTCCTTTTATGAGTTTTATTGCCTCCAGTAGGATTCTTCTCACCCTAATTTATTTGGGAAGTTGGAACTGCCGTGCTCTCAATTTCTAGTAATGCTGCAACTCAGCAGTAAATGTCATAAAGGCTGAAGCTGCCCAGGTGGTTGTTTTATTTCTGCTGGGATGTGTTATAAGCTGCCACAGACAGACTGTGTTTGAGAGACCATGGCTTGAACAGGTTAAGTAAATCAAATGAGCCATGTAAAGCAAAAGAGGTCAAGCAAGTTGTAAATATCAGTGACTTTACTTTCTAGGTAAAATACATGATCTTTCCAAGACAGCAAGCAGAAATAAAATATATTTATTTATATGAATCAACATCCGCATTATCCTCACTTATTCCTGTGGCATACTCAGATTGATAATTCTTTCACCAGTTGACTGAGCTATAAGACTATAGCTCATGGCATCAGCTGTGTGATGGAAAGTGAGTGTTGTATTAATTGTAGAAAAAGAGGACTTCTGAAAAACACTGCATGCAAGTGATATTAAAGTATTTGTCCAAACTGTGTCAATTCTTTAGATAGATTTGAAAAAAAAAATATATTTTGATATAGTATTTCCTTTTTTCGTCATTTTAAAGAAAAATATCTTATTGCTATTTAAAATAATATTTTCTTTACCTTAAAACTGTTGAGTATATTTCTCAAGGAAAAAGAAATAGTGTGCTACAGATGAGTAGCTGGAATTCCTCAATCAAAGATAGATTGAATGCTATTTCGCTCTTTAAATTACTTTCAGAGATTATTTTGGAGACAAAAAGGAAGTCTGACATGCCTATAAATTTCTACATAAAAAAATGCCTTGCTGAAGTACTTTTTTCATCAGAAAAAGAAAGAAATGTACAAAAACCCAAAAGCAAATTGTGTCAATTGCCATGATCTAATATCCTCTTGTATGCAAATTTTGTGGGATTGAAACTAGAGCTTTGGATTACCCCAAACCATATGAGACCATTATGTGGAAACTGAACAGCTCAGAATGGTAGCTGAAAGTCTACACCCGGCAATGAGGGCAGAGGCCGTATCATGCACTCTCAGGAAACTCTTCAAATGGTGACTCTTCTCCTGAAGTAAATATCAGTAATTTCATAATATCATGGAATCATAGTATGGTTTGGGTTGGAAGGGACCTTAAAGATCATTCAATTCCAGCACACCTTCCACTGGATCAGGTTGCTCAAAGAAGACGACCTCCAGAGATGGGGCAGACTTATCTAAACCTCCCATCTTTCAGCTTAAAATCATTCCCCCTAATCTTATCTCTGCATTTCCTAGTAAAGAGCCCTCTCTTCATCTTTCCTGTAGCCCCCTCTCCAGCACTCAAAAGCTACTATAAGGTCTTCCCAGAACCTTCTCTTTTCTAGGCTGAACAATCCCAACTCTGTCAGCCTGTCCTCATATGGGAGGTTCTCCAGCCCTCTGACCATCTTTGTGGACTCCTCTGGACTCACTCTACCAGACCCATTTTCTTCCTGTGCTGAGGACTCCAGAACTGAACACAGCACTCCAGGTGTGGTGTCAACAGAGCAGAGTAGAGGATCAGAATCCCCTCCCTCAATCAGATGGCCACACTTGTTTAGGTGCAACCCAGGATACGGTGTGCTTTCTGGGCTGCAGGTGCACACTGATGGCTCATGTTGAGCTTCCCCCCCACCAACACACCCAAGTCCTTCTCTTCAGGGCTACTTTCAACTCATTCTCTGCCCAGCCAGTAATTGTGCTTGGGATTACCCCAGCCCGGTACAAGACATTGTACTTGGCCTTACTGAACTTCCTGAGGTTTGCATAGGACTACCTCTCAAGGTCCCTGTGAATGGCATCCATTCCCTCCAGCATATCGACAGCTTGGTTTCATCAGCAAACTTGCTGAGAGTGGCCTCAATCCCATTGTCCATGTCTGCAACAAAAATGTTAAACACCACCATCCCCAATATCAACCCTTCAGGAACACCACTTGTCACCAATCTCCACTTGGACATTGAGCTCTTGACAACAACTTGTCTCTGTGGGAAAGAAAGTTAAATTGTTTTGCATCTGCTAAAGTGGTAATATTTCAGCACTCTGCCACTTATCACACAGCAAATGATATGAGGTACCTTATTATCTGGTAGGATGTGCTACTTTCCAATAGATGTGCATAGGACAATGTTTGAATTTTAAATCCCTGGAAGATGTACCCTGGCAGGCATAGTAAACATCTGGCAGGGTAAAACCATTTTGCAGCACATGCATGTGTAGAAGACATTTGACATTTCCAAGATGCATTTCAAGGACAGTATAAATCACTCCAGAGCTAAAGTGTTGTAAATGTATGTTGGTGTTTGGCCATTGCATTGTAGTCACTTTTATTCATGCAGACTAGGACTTTGGGCTGTTGACTGAAGAAAATCGGTAGGAAGAGCTGGTTATGTCTTTCCAGGCCTGCCTGGAAAATTAGACTGAGTGGTTGTTCAGTGCCTCTGTCTGTACCTCTGAGGGTCACGATGTGTTACCATCTGGAAGAGTTAGAACTCTGCTAAAATCAAATATAAAACAAGGTGCTATCTACCTTTTGTTGGAAGCAATAACCACGGCTCCTGATGACTTGTGGAACTGGAAATTGTTTTTCACTGCACCAATCTAAGCCAATGTGACCCATTTAGCCTTAGTTTAGCATACAGGCAATATTATTTTACAGATCCTCTTGTATGTGGATTTTATAACTTGACGTTTACGTTGAATTCTGCAAATGATCAACCCTAACCCATTTTAAACTTCACTCAGGAAGAACTGACATAATTTTCCTTCCCCTTAAAATCCACAATTTTGCCTATAGGAAACCTCACGTTCCTTTGATTTTGGAATGAGACTTACTTAAAATTCTCCAAGTACATGGCAATTAGAACAGGCAAAATTCTTTTTTATGCTGAATGCAATTTCACCGAAAATTTGACTCTTAATTAGGAAATAAACCTTTATACATTACCAAAATACTCCTTTTTTTTTTCTATAATGCTCCTCAGTATGTTTTATTGATTATTTTTAGTCTGAAGTCATAGTGATAAAAGAGAGTTAAGCTTATTAAAGTGCTAAAAATAAAAGCATATTGTGAAACCTAAAGGGGCCCATCTTGGTTACTACCCAGTGGGAATGTTTTAAATTCTCATTCACAAGATCACTTTCTTCTCCTTCAAGCAATTTTACTGAAAATGCTGCTTTGTGAAACCAGTCCATTGTTGCTTCTATAAAGACGCAGGTCATATGGGTGATTCCTCGATACATTTGGATAAAAACTCCACTCCAGCCACTGTCACTCCAGTAATTTCACATTTAAGACTCGTGTTGGTCATTAGCAGGGCTTGATCTCAGAAGACAGGTAGGGTTGAAAGACACCCCTTGGGGTCACCATGATTTCTGTCTCTGAGTGACAAGTGTGTCACAAAATCATATCAAAATACATCTAAAAGCTGGTTAGCTCTGTTGCCTTTGTTATTCCTATTGAAAGGATGTGTTTTAGCTGGAAAATTAGAAATCTTTTCCTAGTTCCTTGGTGCATTTGTTTGCAACTACCATCTGCTTCAGTGCAGCCCTATCCCTCACTTTAATAAAATGCCAATCACTTCACCTTAAGGTTTTTGTTTATTTTAAAACTGTGGCAGAAATTCATCATCACAGACTGAGGACGGAAAATCGTTGTGGGATTAAGGCTCTTTGGAAGATCCCAGACCCAGGGCTGTGTTATCCCACCTATTTGGGAGCAGAGTCACTGTCCCTTTGTACCAAAGCCAAAGGAAAAAGGAAAAGGCAGAGCTCTCCAGCAGGGTTTTTCAGTCTACCTAGGATCCTGCCACCCCTCTGGAAATAAGTGCCTCTTCTCCATTTCCAAGCAAGGCACCTGGCAAGGAGCCTGAAAGTGAGCAAGGTGAAGCAATGAACAATCCCTAGCATTCAGCAAAGACACACTGAAATAACTCTGATTAACACATCCATCATTGACATTACTTACTTCCTTGTGATTTGACCCAAGATATGTCTCCTTCCCTTGCTTTCCTGTGTTAATCAAAAGAAATATTTAGTTAAATTTTGTTAATGTTTGTGTCTTATTTTTACAGAGGCTTAGAGCTGGGGTTTTGAGCGTTTGTTTGATTTTGTTTTTCCTCTGTGTCTTGGGATTACAAGTTGCTAAAAAGGAAATTTTGAAATGGGTGATTTGCTTATTCCGAGGCTGGCATTCCCCTTTTAAGAGAACAAGTGAGCAGAAACAGTGCCACCCGAGTCAAGCCTCCTCCTGTAACATCACATTAACTCATACAGGACATGTAGTGCACATCCATCCTACTTGTGAAAGCCTGCGAAGGGAAAAATGTGGATGGTGTTTGCAAAATGCAAAACGTGGTGCATAACATATGATTAGCCCATTCCATGTGTCACTAAGGGGGCGTTCACAGTGTTTAATTTTATCTAATGAAGGCAAATCTCCTTAGGCCCCCCTGCAGGCAGCAGAAAGTGCGAGCTTCCTCTGGAGGGCCATTTAAGGAAGCTAAATTAAACTCCTGCTGTGATTTCCCTCTGCCCCAAGAGCAGCACAGAGAGATTACTCTTGTTTTAGTAGGATGTCTTTCATAAATTCCTCCTCTGTAGCTTTGCCATGCCTGAATGATTTCTTTTTTGAAGACAATCAGCCTTTAAGAGGCATTGAGTAGTGAAGCGTGTCTGCACTAAGATCCTTGTACACGCCAGATACGCGAACAAGTTCTGTTACTTTGCTGAGGCAATTGCCAAGGTGTTCAGCACACCCCTTCCACCCCTTCCAAATTTCCCCAATCTCCACATCCCATCACAAAGTAGCTTAATGCATGGAGGTGCTTTCCTGTGCAAAGTTGTATTTTGTTACCCAGAAATATAGTTAGACGATATCCCAGCAGGATATAGTCATAGTTTTGGTTCATTTTTTTTAACCTATTTTTTATTTCTTTACTGCTGACCCTAACGTGTTGCAGTTTGACTGTAGGAAAATTGTGGCACATTGGAGCTCTGGGTTTTTTTCAAATGATGCAAACTGGTCCTTATAGACATCCACTGAATGTATAAAAAAATTTTAGGCAAAACCGATGTGGTTAACTTTGCATCATGTAGTCATACTTAACCATAGAAGTAAATACTGGTGACCAACTAGGCAACTAAGAATTTGTCACCTTGAGTGAGGGACAATTTATTCTGGCTGATACATTCTGTCTCTGTGAATGACATATTAAATCTTTTGGTTTCTCTGCCTTGTGTCCTGTTGTTTCCGTATGCAGAGAGGCTCATATACACCGTGCTGGAAATTGGATCAGGGCTTGTAGTTGCTAATTAAGCAGCACTTTCCTAACATTCAAAACCAGAAATCCTGTCCTACAGAGCCGGTCTAGACCATAGATCTACCACTGTTTCAGCTATTTCTGAATTCTAACCAGAAAATATGAACTATCCATCTACTGCTACTCCTATAAAATATATAGAATTACCAGTTACTGATTTGTGGGTCAACCTTAATGTCTGGCTGGAAAGAAATCAGGGCCAGCCCTGGAATTGGGATATCTATACTTTCTAAACAGGAATGTTATACCAATTGACAGTGATGGGACTGGTGGAGATGTGGTAGTAGAGTTTTCCTTTTAAAGCTGCCTGGTTTATACCTTATTTCTCTGACACAGCTCTTTGAAATATGTCCTGGGCAGATCCACTCACATGGCAAAACACTGGTCACTGTGCTGTTCCATTCATATTTCTGTTCATCATGTATGGTAATGCTGCACCATTGTCTTCTACGGGTATTGAATAGAAAAATCTGGAAGTAAACTCTTTAGGGCTGTCCCACTGATATGTGAGTGTGTATGTTTGCAGTTCTTCAACAGCACATTTTCTGTAGAAGCAAATTTGATGTTTCTTCACAGGTAGAGGCTGAGTTCCCTAAAAGCCTTTTGATCTCTTCATACTGAGTCCTGAAAGCAGGGAAATATTTGGGCAGATGCCAACCAAGGTGCGGAGTGTTAAAGTCTTAATAAAAATGGTTTGAGAAGCATTGGATATGGCCAATAAAATTATAGTATATTGTTCTATAAAGTGCCAGCCCTGTACTTTTTTCATGTGCAGTCCAGCTTGCATAATGTAAAATAAAAAGAATGGAAAACCATGTCTCCCTGGTATCATATAAGACTGTTAACAGGTTTCCAAGTATTAAGCTGAAGTTTGTTTTTCCCATGGTTCTTTTGGTTTGCATTTTCTTTGCCCTTTTGTTTTGTTTTTGAGTTATTAAAAATGCATAATTACATTAACACACTTGTAACATTGTTCCATTTTAAAATGTCAAAACCTGAACACAACTGCTCTCTGCAGTTTATTTGCAAACCCTCATTTCTTTGCCGGGCACAAAAGTGACCAGTCTGGTTAATGTTCTTTCCTTCTAAAATCAACGAATAAATAACGTAAATCTTCTGTGACACATCTTAATCCAATTTGTAATACTATCATTTGAAGAATTTTCATTAATTCCATTAAGAATTAGATGAATCCCTGGAACCTGATTCTCAGCATTATACCTGTGATTGAATTCCTCCAGGCCCTTTTCATATACTCCACGGAGTAATATCTGCTCTAAACCCCACAGAAGCAGCCCAAGTGTACATATTCTCCTGTTATGGCCAAGAGGTGTTGGCTGCACATCTTAGGGTACAAGCTGGTCAAGATTTCTAAGAATTTTACTTGAAACACGGAGCCTTATTTGCAGGTTTTATACCATAGGTGTCTTGCTTTATCAGCACAGTTCTGGAATCAAAGTTAAGACTTTGATGAAAGTGGGGAGCTGCAAGCTGCGATGAGTAGCTGATAATCTTTATTTTCTCTGTCATTTTAGTTCTTCCTGGTTTGTCCAGCTTCCCTCAACATCAGAACTCACTGTCTATGATGAGATGCTTTTTGCTTACGCTTAGGTACCAGCAATGTTTCTCAATCTGAGCCATTTGCAAAGACCTCCCTTGCAGCTTGGCAATGTGTTCCAGGAGTTTATGCTGTGGTTAGTCTGATCTATAGCACCACGCAGCAGTTGTAGAGTGCGATGAATTGCACAATATGGACTTGATATCTGTTGACTATGATAGTGTCCAAGGTGACCTGTTTAAGTACAGACACCTGGGGATGGTCAATAATCCACATGTGCTCAGATGGATCTCTTCCCTCAGCTCAAATAATGAGATGATTTCAGATATAATCTGCATTGTCCCTTCTGTGATTTAACTCTAATCTGGTAAATTTACCAGCCTTGAGCTGATATCCTTTGAATTCCCTGCCAGTCTTCACATTGGTTTCAGTGGAAATGGGATGAGCTGTTAATTTCCATCTAGAAACACATGGGGATATGTCAGTAGCACTGCCTCTGACTGATGCATCATGTTCATTGAAATGGGTGGTACTCCTGTTGCTTCATAGCACTACGTCATGCAAACAAGAGGCTGCTCATCTCTTTATGCCCATGAGTAAATTGCTGAATTGCTATTGGTATAAAGTCTTTGTTTTGGGTTTATACCCTTTAATTATCTTCTATTATCTTAATTTGCAGATAGTATTGAAGCCAACATTGAGACTGCATCTTCTAACGTAGAATCAGCCAATGAGCAGTTGGCAAAAGCCAGTCAGCACCAAGTAAGTGGACTTAATACCCTATGGTTGCATTCAGTAATAGGCTATAAAATAAAGAGAAAGCTTGGTGGCTGTGACCCACATGTCTCAGGGGCTATGTTTCATTTGTGCTACCTGGAAAGGTGATAAAGTGTACTTTAAGTAAGAACTCAGCATTTTTGTTATGTACATGATTAAATCACTGTAGCATTGACAGTTTGCATTAGAGTAGTCATTAAGAGATCTGCATATTAAAGAGACATTTCCCAGTAGGAAACTCAATAATTAGCTACTGTTGTTCTTGGAAAAACTCATAAAAAGCAGATGATTTAAGTGTATATGTGTTTCCCTGTATTCAGACAACAGTGCTTTTCAGAAACAACTGAATCGGTAAAAGACATGATGTGATTGGTGAATAATGCTATGGAAATGGTGTTCAGCACTTTTTAAAGGCAATTTGAGGGCAGGGTGTTGGGTTTTTTTTTTTGTTGTTTTCCTTCATTAGAACAAGAATAAGACACGCACACACACAAAATAATAATAATAATCTTTAATCTTTTTGAAAATCACTTGGCTGGAAAGAATTCTTCTTGGGATGAAATAAGGGATGGGGCAAGCAAACAAATAAAAAAAATTGATATTGCTTGAATTGGATTGACAGAACAAAAGCTGCTAGCTTCGTTTTTTCCTCAATTATAATTTGGTTTGTTGAAGTCCAAAGCGAGTTTCATGTGTCTGGGGTCTTGTTATGACAAAATGTAGCTGAGGTCAATGCAAGTACATAGTGCCTCCTTGTTTATCCTTGGACACAATGAATTCTGAATGTCTGGGGCAAACCTCCAGACAAAAGGAATAAGTGCCACAGGCACTTTACTCCACTGAAAAGGAGCAATGTGATTTTAAAACTATCTACAGCTCATTTTCTAGTGTAGTATACCTTGCCAATTTTGGGTAATATGAACAACTTTTGCAGAACTTTGGTATTGCAGAAACTAAGAGTTGTCTTCAGCTACGTTTTGGTTTTACAGGCATATATATCTAAGATAATGTGTGTCACCCTGCATTTAATCCTACATTTGCCTTGAAAATAGCCTGTTGAGTTTTTACTTCATGAAGTCTAAAATGAGACAAGAATAAATTTAATACTTGACAGTAGAGCCGATCGCAAAGCTGCAAATGAGTTAATGACAATTTTGGCTAAGAAGGTCAAAGAGTAGTCAGGCAGAAAATGAACACAGCACAGTGTGAAGGATCTGCTTTCTCTAGTCAGCAGGAGCTGCTGACATAGCCTGGCCAGTTAAGTGGTCCTTTATTCCTGAAATACATTGATAAAGATGAAGATATACCCAGTTTTAGTGAGTCAACTGGCTGCTATGGGCATAAAGGTGTACTGACTGGAAAACACTTCAGATTGCCCCTTGCCTTTGAGATGAACCTGTATAGATAGATATTGCTTGGATAAATTTTGCTGCCAAAGAAAATGCATGTGCACCACAGGATGAGGATCACTAGACAGATGTATGCAACCCTAGCTTTCTGTTTGTTACTTCTTTCATGAGGTTCCCTGAGATTTGGACAGAAAACGAGGTGAAGTTTTTGTGACATCAATTGCTGGCTTGCCTTCTGGGGTTTGTCAAATGGGATACGACACCTCCTCTGTTATGTGCTGTGATATTTGGTCTCCTACATGCAAAAGGACATTGTCCATGGAATGTGACAAGAAGGGTCCTGGGTGCACAGCTCTCAAAGGCTTTTGTAGGAAGTGATGCTGATGCCAATTGCTTATGTATGGATAATGCAGTGGGATATAGGTCATCCTTCCAGGTTGTGTGTGTGATTTGGGCTGGTTTAGAAATATCTTGGATGGATTTGGGAGGATGATGAACCAGAAGGCTTTGTGGGTGAACTGCTTTCCAGTGAGCTACCGTAGTTTTACACACTTTTAAGTTCTCTGTACACTCTTCTGTGCTGCTCAGAGATCAAAATCACACTATTTTTTAAATCTTATGGAATAGTTTTCTTTCTTTTATTAAACTGCCAATTCATTAATGTATTTTGCTGTTACCTACAACCTCTAATATAGTGTGATTGTCCTGTAAATGCAGACTGGCTTACATACATTTGTTACTTATCCCTGTTTATATGTATATTTGCATATGAATATTTGTATGTCTAGAGTATTATTATATCAACAAATGTATACATAAATTGAGAAATCAGGAATGTCAACATACCTGGAACATTTAAGCTTAAGCCCTAATACAGACCGTAATGAATGGATTTCTGTCAGGAATAAAGATTAAGTGACTAGTTATTTAGCATAATGTTTGCATATAATGCAGAGCACTTACTTCAACAATACAACTTGGAGCACCAGTCCCAACCTGTACATTAACATAACAAAGCATCAGTAAACAGCTTTTCTTTAGCTCTACAAATAAGACATTTAGGTTCCCTGAAATAACAGAAATGTTTAAACAAGTGTAAATAACTTCCTGCTGAGCTCCTTCCTCTGCATTTTAAGTTTTGAAAGGTGCTCCTTCATCTTGAGATGGTGTAGGCTAATAGTAGTGGTTTATTACGTTCTATGAAGTCTTGTGTCCCTCATCTAAACTCTTCACCCACCCACAAAAAACAAACTCCCATAAAACCCTATGATTGTTATATATGGAAAGTAAGGTAGAGGTGGCCAACTTCCTGACTAAACAAGGCTGTGGAGTGGCTCAGTGCAGCCTGCAGCCATTCCTGCTCTCAGCCCAGGGAAGGGAGCAGTAGGCAGCTGTGCTGATGGTTCTGTTTTCCTCCTCTCTGTTCCCTGCCACCACCTACCCCATGGACCTGCACATCTTTCGCATATTCGATGCATGTGTACATGCAGGCTACATCATGAGGTAGGTGTAACTCTTCGCTGGTTACCAGTGAGATACCAAGTCACAGCCCTGTGTGTTGACATCAGACATGAGGCAGCTTATCTCAGCAAAAGGATGGGGCACTGCTGTTATAAGTTGCGGGATCAGACAGCTCAGGAAAGTAGGTGCTCTCAATTTATCATAGAATCATAGAATGATCTGAGTTGGAAGGGACCCACAAGGATCATCGAGTCCAGCCCCTGACCCTGCATAGGACAACCCCAACATTCACACCATGTGTCTGAAGGCATTGTCCAAATGCTTCTAGACTATTGTCAGGCTTGGTGCCATGATGGCTTCCCTGGGGAGCTGTTCCAATGCTCCACAACCCTCTGGGCGAAGAACCTTCTCCTGATATTCAACGTAACCCTCCCCTGGCACATCTTCCTTCCGTTCCCTGAGGCCCTATCATTGGTCACCAGAGAGAAGAGATCAGCACCTGCTCTTCCTCTTCTTTGTGAGAAAGCAATGAGGTCTCCCCTTTGTCTCTTCTCCAGGCTTAACAGACCAAGTGACTTTAGCCACTTGTCATACGTACTCTTGATCTTAAATGCCACAGGACGTCCCTGAGTCCATGCTGAGAACTGTAATTGGCAGCCACATTATCGCCCACAGGCCCTCTTCTCAGCTGTAAGCTTCACTCCTAGATAGTAACACTCCCTTTCTTCACCAAGTAATTTGCCAAGGAGTCTTGGCAGTCAAGATTCCACAGCCACTCTATAGACACTAGAGAAAAATAGCAATACCCATAATGCCTATCCGTGACATAATCAAAGTTTTTCTTATTTTGTTTTCCCTAAATTTTTCCCTGCCTTTGTAAATCTTTGTATGTGTTCTGGTTTCAGCAGTACTTGATTTATATTGAGTGAGAGGTCCTTGGTCTATCTGTCCTGCAATAGAGTATGTGGTAGATGAATTTGTAATAAATCATGAGCTAAAAAGGTATTACATCCCACATGTATAAAAGGCTTAGTGGGAACTGTCAGAGCTTTGGAAGAAATACATTACTTTTTAATTATTAGCAGATTTTATTTTCCTCATTTTAAGTTAGTATCATTACAGAATAATTGTTTGTGCTTAAACTTACTTTTACATGTAACAGCTAAGCTGGGCTACTGCATTATCATGCAGGGTCAAAATGTGGATTAAAATATTAATGTTGGATATTGATACCAAAGGTAGAGAGACAGAGGCCTGTTCTCATATGAAACCCTTCCTGGTCACGGAAACATGACTTTACTTTGTTGTCCTACTTTTCACTAGAAAATTGAAGTTTAAAAACCAACAACTGAGATTCAAGACTGGCAGAGAGAAGCCAGAAGTAATCTCCTGCAGTAGACTTGCTTCAATGACTTCCTTTTCTGTGAAGGTCTCACATATCTTGGACCTAAGGCAGAAATGATGACCCTTGCCATTTAATACCAGTGGCCCAGATTAGTCTCCTGAAATGTCACCATTCATCCCTCTAGAGAAAATGATTTTTCCCACCTAACTTGAAACTTGTATTTTAACATGAGCCAAATTGCTCTTTGGAAGATAGGGATTTATTGGAACACACATGGATGGTGGAGATATGTATGCCTCAATAAGATGTCTGAACTCCCTTCACACTGGCAGGGAGGAGGAAGTGCTTCCAGCACACGGCTTGTCTCATCTTGCAGGAGATGTCTAACATAGGTCTGATGACTGCCTCTCTGGAGATGCCTGTTTCCTCCTTTGTCTATAAAATCCAGAAAATATCAATTACACGGCAAGCATTTAAAGGGAAAATTAATCTCATGCATATCACCCTTTTTTGTGGAGAAAAAAATAAAGAAGAGGATATAGATTGTCTCAGTACCTGCCTCTGATATTAAGTTAGGTGGGATGAACATCACACAGAAGGGCTGGCAATGATGAACAGTTTTACTTTGTTCAGTTTGTTCATAGCTTCCTGCAGGTGAATTGAGAGGAAGAAAAAGAAACAAACACAGACTCCACGGGTACATATTAAACCAGTTACTCTTTTTAATGCGAAGTTTGGCCTATGTTCAGCTTGGTCACACTGGCTGAATGACTCTGTGTGCCGACTGTTGAAGCTAATTTGTTTTGGAAGAGCTGCTTGTGTTGCTCTGATTTAATGCTGGTTGCTTTCCTTCCCTATATCCTCTGTGGAAGTCGAGCTAATTTGAATTCGCTGCCATCACAAAGGCAAGCAACAGTTCAGTGACCCACTTGTGTAGTCTAAGAACAATGAGTTTTTTCCCTTGTAAAGAAGCAATTCCTTCGTCTGGCTTTCATAGATACGCAGAAGGGCACTTTGAAGGCTGGAGCCTTATGTAAAAATGCCTCACAAATCTGTGACATTTGCAGAGATCTTACTGCCCGGAGAGCACCAATGAAGGACTGGCTTCAACTTTTACACAAATAATTCACTCGTATGTTAAAAACAACATAAAATTTGAGTTTCAGAAACCACTCATTCTTTGGTGTTTTCTGACTTGCTAGCCTCTTAAAACACTTGCTACTTAGAAATACTGCGATAATGAAGATTGTCTTCTCTTATTCTTTATGGATATGCCCTCAGATCCTGACTTATACTGCCATTAAGTCATTTTAAAGCTGTGTACAGTTAGTTAGCACCACAATACTATGGGATTGCACTGTGAGGCCACCATGGACTGGTGTGGCTAGAATATCTCCAAGCAAGTGTAGCTTCATAGCTACTTAATGTCTTGGGACGAGAGGAAGGCAGATTCAGGACTGACTCGTAATGATAATTCACTGTAACAAAAATATGCAGAGTATACAGTCAACCTCATGTTGCTGTTTCTTAGCTGTGTCTGTCATCAGTGTGAGCATGACTGAATTTGCTTTTTCTTTCAGTAATTAGCACTTGGAAGTTTTATTCAGGGGATTATGAATCTTTTCTTTCTTCTGGCAGTTTCTGCCTGTGAAAGTGGTGGGAGCTGAATTAAAGCTGCAATAGGAACTCAGAGCTCTGTAAGGACTCCAAGCAAAAGCCATTACTGAATTGAGTGTGTAATTACATGACTGAGCTTTAATCCCCCTCTTCAGCAGCAGAAGGAAATTTTGCCACCATCCAGAGTCCTCACATACTGTGATCTTCAGTTAGTAAAAGAAGCCTTCCCTAAATTGGCTGAATCTTTCAAAATACGACCAATTTACAGTCCCTTTCAACTTTCTGTTTCTCAGTCCACAGCACTACACTCGCACCAACTCAGTTCAGAAACCTCTTCCTGGGCTTCCCACTCAGAACTGATTTCTTCAACTTCAAAGAAATTTCACCTCCATAGCACTTGTTTTCCTTCCAGCCCTTCTTCCCTCTCCTATTAAGCCATGCCTTTTCATTTTCACTCTCAATTCCAGTCTCTCAGTCCTTCCCTGTTGATGCATGACTGACAACAACACTGCTACCTCAAACAGTCCATTCTCTTATAATGATGCCTCTAATTGCTTAAAACCTGCCACGTAGGGATGTTTGCCTGTGTCATCTGTCAGATATGTCGCTACATGGTCTGTATTGCTACAGAGCCTTGAAGCAACTCCTTACTCCATACCTGCCCCTATTTTCAGGTTCGTTTTGTCTTGGCAGTGAGCTATGGCCAGTGAGCAAGGCTGTCGAGGGCAGAGCTTTGAACAATTAAATTGTTTCATCCTTTTATTTCCTCAACAAATAGGCAGCAGCAGCAGGTGGTTGGGATAAAACTTGTGCTTTCTTTTTTTTCCCTTGCTCCACAAGCTCCCTGTGAAAGATAGGCTGAGTTTTCAGATTTAAGAGTGTTTTATTTTAAAGCAACTTCTGTTTGTGTTTGGGTTTTTTTACTGTACTTTAATGCAGCCCATTTACAAAACAGCTGCTTACCATAGGAAATGGTGTTCAAGTCAGCGACAGTCCAAGTGATAAATGAGCTGCATGAATGCAGCAACTTAACTTCATTGAGGTCTGAACCATAACATTTATTTAAACCTATCTTTTTTTTTTCTGTAGTTAATGGATCTGTGTGATCAAATATTTATTAGGAATGGGTTTGTTTAGAGCTTTTGGTTGTTGTGCAGTTGGATGCTGTTGCAAAAATCTTTTAGGCTATTTGTAGTCATAACTGAACATCTCTTTATTTTTAATATCAAAAAGAGAGAACTGACTCAGCAAGGTGGTAGCTCAATCGTTCTTTTTTATTATTAACCAATAGGATTTTTTGAGGAGAGAAAAAAAAAATTGTCTGTTGTGAGCTCACTTTTTACTTAAGCATAAATCACTCATTTCTCAAGGAGGAAATGGAAAGGGCAAGAGTGGAAGAAAAAGGAAGGATACAACGGAAAGATTGAGAGTAGGTTTAGTGGTGAGGCATTGCTGATGAAGCTGTTTTGGCTGGTGAGAGGATGAGTGGGTGGCTCTAGTGTTTACTGCTCATTCACCTTGGTGGTAAGCAGCAGTGGGACTGTACCAAGTCATGATTTAGAAATATCTGTTACATTATGCACAATTATCTGGTTTCAGCCTTTCAAAAGCAAGAGTCCTGTATGTGAAAGTTGAACAAGTCTAATCTGTGACAATTCAGAGATGACAGAAGGAAATCACATGCTGTCTTGTTTTTATTTCGTTTGTTTAACAAAATCTCTTTCCAGGGCACAATTTCATTTTGAGGGGTCAGAGATTAAAAAGCAATTTTCCTTCCCTGACAGCGACATAAACTAGTGAGTTACATTTCTCATAATGGCCTCATTTAACAGAGGAGTGAATGGAAATCCTTGGTTACTGAGTGGAAAACAACACTTAGAGTCACTTAGAAAGGTGATGTTAAAGTTGTCTCTTAATGGACTAGGAATACCAGGAAGTTAGGAGTATGAACAGTGGAAAAGTATACCTAATGTGGATCAGATGAAAAACAGGAGCAGAAAATAAGTATGCTGGTTGGAGTCCCAGCTGCATGGCCTGAAGCATTGTTAGAGTAGGTTGTGAGCTTGTCAGATCTCATCAAGCAGCAAAATGGTCAAGCTTGGTCGGTGCTCATACTGGAAACCACCACTGAAAATCTTCTTATACAGGCAGCAGTGTTTTTCTGTTCACTTTCTGAGTGACTCTTTTCTGGCACAGGGACACTATCCAAGCAATGCCACC
Organism: Tapera naevia; assembly: GCA_033556795.1. Classification (NCBI taxonomy): domain Eukaryota; kingdom Metazoa; phylum Chordata; class Aves; order Cuculiformes; family Neomorphidae; genus Tapera; species Tapera naevia. The sequence continues at coordinate 1,994,484 of JAUMJJ010000063.1, forward strand.
ATTCCTGAGGCATTTAATCAAGTTTTGATATTTAGCTTCAGTAAAGATGCCACATTCGTTTTCAAAGCCACAGTGAAATTAATAGTGGAATTCCAGTATGGGGATTTATATTCTTATTTCTGTGCTTTGATGTTTAACTTGTTTCTCATAAGTATCAGTTTAACAGCTCATCTTTTTCATGGGGTCAGTATAGTGTTGTCTTGTCTGACTTGGTACTTAAAATTTAGGCAGCTAGTAAAAGACAAGCTAAGCTTCCCTTGCACGTACCTCTGAAAGATAGTTCATCCTGCTTCTCTTGGATATTGTACTATAGCCTGTTATGAGTAGTGCCCAAGAGATGAACATCTTACCTTCATGCTGATAGACAAGTACCTTCAAAAAAGCACTTAACTATTAGGCAGCTAGAGTTTGATTTCTTTGCCTAAAAAATAAATATTTAGTATCCTTGTGTACTGCGTAGAGAATCTTGCTGCATTTCTGGCTTCCACTATGGAAGTTTGTTGTTTCCCCAAGAATTATAAGTCACCTCTGCCAGCTGTGTTTATGTGTTACACAGAACCTGGGGCATCTCAAATGGTCAGAAGAAGCTGAGAAACTAAATGCTTATTCCTCTGTTGTGTTTTAATAACTTTATTGATCAGGAAGGGAAAACTATAGGTAAGAAGAAAGTAGTTACTTCCATTTTGAAAAAAAAAATGGAAGCACTTCAGTCAAAGGTCTTTTCCATATTCCTGAAGGAAATCACAGGCCTGGTAGGAATTATTTGTAGTACAGCTAGGTCATGGCCTGGCGCTATCAGAATTGGAGATCAGGAATTGTTAAGTACAACTTATTTTCAAGAAGAGAAAAGGGCGTGAATTATAGTCTTGCTAAATCTGAATTCAGCAACATAGACATTTTCAAATGAAGAATTAAAGGCATGGAGTCTAGTGGAGAGTGGGAAAATACGGGATTTCATTTTACTTTGAAAAAGTAATTGCATATATTTCTTTGTCTAAGAAAACCCTTTGTCTTCACGAAGGTAATGAGAAAGGCTTGACTTCCTGGTCTTCAAAGAAACATTTTCTCCAATGATATCATGTAAGGATTGTCCTTATTTAGAAGAGTTGTAGGAAAAAAGGTGCTGCTGCTAGGCCATGACTCGTTCTTTTATGGTCAGCTCTGATGGTTCTTCAGTTTGTTCTACATCACAGATTGCTATGACTTCAGGCTTGGCAGCTCAGCCCTTGTCTTTAACAGTATTCGATCATTCCTATATTCCCTACTGGGCTGATGCCAGTAGGGAATCTCTAAAATTTGGGGATGACAGGCTTCATCCTCATTTCATCACATCAAATATGGTGATTAAGCACAGCTCTCACTGGCTTTTCAAATCAGACAGCACAATGTGAAGGGACTTAGGCTGCAGAAAATGTACTTTCAATGTCTGCACCTGGTCCTAAGCAGCTAAGGCAATAAGCTCAGTTGGGGTTTGGTTTGAATTGAAGGCATTTGACTTCATCTGTCTGCTCTGTAGGGACCAGAATCTGGTTTGAGTATCTAAACTCCCTTTCTATTTGATGGAGAAGGATGATACAATTCAGTTAACACAGGCATCTAGTGCCATTTGAGATGCCCCTGGGAATCCCAAACAGACATGTGAGGCTGACAGATATGAAATAGGAACTACAGGAAACCCACAACCTCCTGGGCTGGCAACTGGAGCTTACATCAAATGATACTGGATATTTGTGCATGAGTAACTGAATTGCCATCTCAGTGCCGTCAATAGAGACTGGAAAAAGATTCAGCTGACCTTCTAGTAAATGTGTACTTTAGAGGTCTTTGATTTACTCCCTAGTCTTTATTGGAGGAGTAGGGTGGTTCTTACCATAAGACAGACTTCAAAGTCTGTGTGTGGATGTGTAGCACATCAGGTGTGGATCTGTAGAGCTGAAGTAGTGAGACATGGAAATGGTAAGTGAGAAAAAAACTTGTGTGGAAAATTGGCTGAACTGTTCAGCTTAAAGGGATGAAACTGGTTATGTTTGGCACGGGGCAAACCGTGGCCTCTTCTCACAGAGGCCACTCCTTCCAATACCTGGACACAGACACCCAATACAGAGTAAAATGCTAATAGATGTAGAGAAGTTTGAAAAAAAAAATACTACATGTTATTTGTAATATTTTTATTGGACTCTAATATCAAGCAAGCCATTTTTTTCATCCAATGCTGACTGGGTTTGATTACTTGGTTATCCTGTACAGTCAGGATGATCTGCTCCATAACTTTCCCTGGCACTAAGGTCAGACTGACAGGCCTACAGTTCCTTGGATCCTTCTTGTAGATGATCTGAGGGCATGCAAGCCTGACTGCAGAGGAGAGGTTGCAAAAAGAGCTGGTTAAGCTAAAAAAGAGACAATGGAGGTGAAGATAACAGTTTCTTGGTACATAAAAGTCTGCTGCAAAGAGGAAAAGAATAATAATTGCTTTTTTGTTTATTACCGATGGAATGAACAAGAAGTAATGGACTTACACTGCAGCAAGAAAGAATCAAGGTGAATATTAAGAAAAGCTGTCTAATGATAAGGAGATTGAAACACTTTCTGGGGAGATTTTAGAGTCTCCAGCGGTGGATATCTGTAACAGTATCTAGGGAAACATATTTCAGGAATAATGTTTATATAATTGCTTTTACTGTTGCCTGTCAGATGACGCTGCAAGGTGCAATGTAAACAGGACATGTTCATATTGTATCACAAACCATCGTTATCTAATCAGAAAATGTTACAGCCATGAATCATTCTTTGATTTTCATTCTTATCCTCTCCTCATTCCCTCAAAAAAATTCCATTCCCGCTAGGCACCTTATTTAGGGACCAGAATCACTGATTTAGTGTGACAGAGGTGATGACACTTAGCATTTTCTGTCAAGTTTGGTTAGAGCAGCTGTTGGATACAAATCCCATAAATCACTTTGCTTTATCCAGATATTTTCCACCTGGATTTCAGGTGTCTTGGACTTGGTTTGCAATCACCATTTGTTCTCCAAATTATTTTCACAAAAGAGGAACCAATAAAGATTACAATGTGTGTCCTCACTAGTGCTTTGGATGAAGCAGTTGAGCCACATAGACATTGAAGATGAGGTATGCTGGATTGGAATTACATTCTCCTTCAAGAGTAACAGATAATTGTTACTTTTCACTTTAACAAGCTGCTGGATTTCTCAGTCCTGGATACGTTTGATTAGTGTCAGGGCTGGAAATAAGGAGGAACAGGGAAAATTAATGTTCTGGTAGAATTCAGGAGAGAATGCATCTATACTGCTGAAAAAATAAGGGCAGTGGCAGTCCTGTGGATCCAAGGTCTGGTCATGTCCCCATGGTTAAATTATGTCCAGTGCAGAAAGAAGGTGACAGCGTCCAAACCGTTCATTAGGAACAGTTGCTGGCATAGGTTCTGCTGGAGCTGGGTTATTCTTCAGGAGAATACGATAAAGTTGCAACAAAAAAGGGTTCACGAGTGATGGAGAGCCAGCTTTTATCCCTGTGCCTTGTACTTATGTAGGAGTACAGGGTTAGCAGCTTTGAGAAAAAGTTTGTGCAAGGTCCTGAGTGGGATGACAGTGTCTGCCTGTTTTCCTCTTGCCCCAAGGGTTTGGCTGACCATGATTTAGGCCAGGTCTGATACACACTGTTCTGTATTCTTGGTTCACGCTGCTTTGAGAAGGGCTTCACAGGAGCAGCACCCCTTTTATTGAGAGATGCAGTGAGACTCCGCTCTTCGCTCTTTGGTCTCTGCCTGTGCTATTCTGCCCTCCCTGGCCATCTACCATGCTGATCCTGACCCAACTCACTGATGTGACTTTCTGACTTGACCTTGAACCTGCCTACTTTTTACAGATGTCTCTGGAGGTCACTGACCCTTTGCCTGACCTTGGTTATTGTCTCCAGACCTACTTTGCTCTTGGACAGCACTGTGGGACTGAGCCCTTGTTGGTGAGGGTGCTGCCTCAGCTGACCTTGCTGTAACTCTCTTCTGGCTTCCCCTTCCCAGGGAAGCAGCTTACTTTTGCAGCTCTCTGACAGCTCAAGGGTCTCAAAAGCAAAAAGAATCTGCTAGACATGTGTAAACTTTATTAGCACTTGGAATGATTTTAAGAAACCTGGGCCCAGTGTTCACAAGGATGTAATTATATCACTGCAGTTCACCAACTGTGGCAGTTGTGCTGTGAGTCATGGTCCATTCAGAGATAATCTTTGTGTGCTTCTTGTGGTCTAATTTGATTCAGCACATATTTTTTTCTGGTTTGCTGTTTGGGGATGCATTTATAAACAGAAGGAATATTTTTTGATCTGTACATTTTTAAATAGTTGCAGGGTGGTCAGTAAGGATGTCGCATAGTAGTTTTACCACTGGTGTTACTTGTATATAGGCTTAAAGTAATTCTTGATTTGATAAGACAAGGGATTTTTTTCAGTGTTAAAAGAGATAATAGAGTCAGCATGAAGAGGTGGCTGAGGCACTACTTGGGCCCTTAGGCTCTGGGAGAGACTAATCCTAAATAACACACGGAAATAAATCTTTTCCGCCATAATCATAGGGGTGATGATCATTAGTTGTCTGTAAGCCCCTAGAAATGGCAACTAGATTTCACAGTTTTTAGGAACAGATACCCTGGAGGACAGAGGAGGGGAGGGATGACATATTTCTGTATCTACCGGGAAATTCATTTTAGAGAGAAAAAGAATGCTGAATATAGGTACCACTTGCATAAACCCAAATTGTGTTGGCAGGGAGGACATTAAATCCTGGATATTGCACTTGGAGAGGGTTTAAACATAGCAGAGTATCAGCAGTATGTGATAAAGTAAGACCTGGAATGTCTGAGGGTTTGGCAATGGGAGCGGCTTGCCTGAGACCAGGCAATAGATTAGTCTGTGTCGTAGAAAAAAGAGATCACAGAGTAATACAAAACAGCAGAAAGAGTGGAGAGGCAAAGTCTAGTGAATGAGGACCTAAATTTTTTAATTCACATTTCTCTTTAATTATTTGGAGTGCTTCCTAACATACTGCAAAAGAGACACAAAATATGATTCTGCTTTTGATGTCACTGTCATGAATCTGGAGGGTCGTTGTGAAATTAGGCCGGAAATAAACTGTTATAAGTAGAACAGAACATGTCCCAGCCTCTAATATCCTGTTTCTAGAGCAGGTGAGGGATTCTTTCTTCTTTCTCATGCCCCAAGCTGTTGCCTTGCTGAACAGAGCTGTAGTGAAATGCCTGCAGTGTCTGCTGGGTATGGTATACTCTTTTGCACAGCAGCCTGCTGCATCAATAACCATTACCATATACATCCAGTGGCTACCAGGAATTAGATTACCTCTGCAGCATGTATCCCCAGTCTTCTTCAGCAGCGTGGCTATTGTTTTATTGTTTTACTTTGGCCTCCCTTGCATTTTAGCATCCAAAGCAGATTAGGATTGAACAATGGAAAGAGGCTGTTGAATGACTTTTCTTAAATAGATCATAGAATTCTGATGCACATGCTTTGCTTGCAGAAATGGGTAAAATTCTGACCACCATGTAGCCATCCATAGATGGCTCTTCAGTGAGAAACAGGCATAAACTTTAGGGAAGAACTTTGTCTCATGACTGGACTTTTTCTGGTCCATCTTCTAAATGCAGTTCCAATGCCTAAAGAGCTGGTAAGGAATCAGCAACCTTTCCTTATAATACATCCAGAAGGTAAAAAAAGAGAACCATTTCACATCTACCTCTGGAGAGCAGTAAAAGAAGGACTCATGTCCAGAACATAGGAGGGTAGATGTAATTTTGATTCATCCTGTCTTCCCACCTGCTCTTTTAATAACGTAGCCAATCTTCTTTCCCTTTGGGTTGCTGATTTCCCCATAATGAACTGTTTGTCGTCTGCATATGGTCAATAGAGATTTTTAATACATACTGCAATCACATTACTTCCTCTCTTATGTCTACATAGAAGGAGGGGAGAAGCAATAAAACCCTTGAGTCTCCAGTTCTGACTGAGCCTGGTTTCATCCCACTGAATGCCAAGATATTGATTTATTGTCAATACCAACCCCTTACATATTTGAACCTCCCAGGAGCAAGCTGAAATAGGAAGGGGGATATATCAGGGGTAGAGCGGCATCAGGAAATGTCCTGAGTAGCTGAACAGCCTGCAGAATCTGGATAACCTCAACTATAGCTACGTAACAGTCAACACCGCAACGTAGAATTGCTTCAGCACAAGTATCCAAAGCACGCTAACCTCTGTGGAAGTGAAGTTCAATTTCATTAAGTTTCCCAATACAATAAGTGCATTTGCTTGCAGAAAGTTGCACCCTGCTGCAGTTGAACTGGCTCTGGCTTGACACTGATAAAAAAATGTGCCAGTGTACTAGCACTTGAAAGCACCATCAGATATCAACCTGGTAAAAGCTGCAGATCAATAAGCTCTGCTGAATCTAGCTGTGGCAGCGTAATACATGACTGTTCTCCACGTAGATGTCCCTTCTGGCAGTGACTGCTGGCAGAGCAGAGTCTGCAGGAGGAAATGGATAAATGGATGTCCGCACCCCAAAGGCAGCAGGTGGTGGGAAGTTCATACTGCTCCTATGTTGCCATGGATTGTCTATGCTGGACATGGCTGGCACCCAAGACACATTGCTTTTAATCAAAACTTACTTCAGTTGTATTTTTCTTTGTTTCCTTTTAGTCAAAGAAATCATTTAATTTCAAACTTCCTGAGAGAGTTTTTCTGGGGATGAAAAACAAAAAATAAGATTTTTATTTTCTAGATGCATTCAAAAGGCATTCAGATAATATATAGTTTTTTCAACATATCTATCACATAGGATTAAAGCCCAGAAGAAGCGTTGGGCCACCTTATACACTTGAGATCTGACAATGGCAAAGACTTTGGTTACATCTCATAAAGATGCATGACTACTTTGTTTGTACTGCAGCCAGTTGAGAAGGATTGTGTTGCAAATCCCATCACCCATCCTATCAACATCTGGGAAAGCCTGAGGTCACCTCAAGCTGGGACTAGTTCAGCAGTACCCATGTATATTGGTTGGCATCATTCTCTTTCCATTTTAGCTAATTTGATACAATATTCTCTGTGTTTCAGAGAAAAAGATGAGAATTTTACATACTCCTCGTGAAAATTATTTTTCATTCCTCTCTGGCAGCCTGATAAATTACTTGAATGGTTTTTTGAGAGGGTTTTTTTTGTGAAGCATTAAATTTTGCCTGCATGGCATTAGTCTAATACTGGTTGGTTTGACTTCACTAAGTAATAAAACAAATATCTCTTTTTTTATGGACAATTTTTGTATTTACAGTCAATTAACCTGTCTTCCTATGCCGTATTTTCTTCCAGTCTCTTCCTAAGCCTTTCATTGCAGTAAATCTTATTTCCCAAGCCATTTTATAAATGTGGGTGTTTTCTTCCCAACTCATTTGTCTACATGCAAAGCAAGTTATCCTGTGATCCTTTGATGCTCAAAAGAAAGCAAGAGAATCGGGTCCCTCATAGCAGTTTGGTGTGAAGATAGCAGATGCAGAAAGAATGGCATGGTGGCATTGAACACTATCTCACCTCATGCACTGTGGCAGAAGTTTAGAGGGCCTGGTTGCAAATTACTGGAACAGTACTGTTGAGGAAAGAGGATGTCAAGGCACAGATATGGGCAGATTAAAGCAGTGTGGTAGATAACCTTCCCCAAATCCTAAAAGTGTAGTCAACCCAGATCAGGTGAAGAGATGACTAGCATTAGTAGATCTGCCTGTGTTTGAGCAGACTTTTGCCTCTGCTTAGCTAGCAATAGTTTTAAGTTGCCTAAAATGAGCAAATATATTAATTTCAATTCCTTTATGGAATACTCCTTTCTGGAGCCTGAAAGTCCAGTGAGATTCACATGAACACATCCATGACTAGAGCATTCCCTGTGGGAAAGATGCCGTGATGACCTCAGCTGGTGAGTATCCAGTACCCAGAAGCACTGAGTATGAGCACACCCTTGTAATGCTAGTTCTTCTTCCACAGCAGCAGATGCTGCTCTTGATGCTAAGCCAATCTTCCACTGAAGCTCACTCTTTTTTGTTTGTTTTATTTTCTTTTCTTTTTCTCTTCTCCATAACATCAGAGTGCATCAGTGGTTCAATTAAATTGTTTCATTCCCAGGACTCTCCCTTCCTCCTTCCCTTCCTCCTTCCCTTCCCTTCCCTTCCTCCTTCCCTTCCCTTCCCTTCCTCCTTCCCTTCCCTTCCCTTCCCTTCCCTTCCCTTCCTCCTTCCCTTCCCTTCCCTTCCCTTCCCTTCCCTTCCCTTCCCTTCCCTTCCCTTCCCTTCCCTTCCCTTCCCTTCCCTTCCCTTCCCTTCCCTTCCCTTCCCTTCCCTTCCCTTCCCTTCCCTTCCCTTCCCTTCCCTTCCCTTCCCTTCCCTTCCCTTCCCTTCCCTTCCCTTCCCTTCCCTTCTTTCTTTTCCTTCTTTCTTTGTTCGTCTTCCAAGCCAAACAGAGAATTGCTTTTCAGAGTGAAAAGTTGTCTTTCCCTTGTGTTTTTACTCTCATTCTACCTCAAACCAGGAAATGAACTCAATGAATCAATGGCAGAATGTGTCTTTTTGAAGCACTTAGGAAGAAGGAAGTTCCTTGATATTATTTTATCACTTAAGCTTTTTTTGCTCATATTCACAAACAACATTTCTTGTTTTTTCTTTGGTGAAGTTCTTCAGATGTTTACCCCATATTGAAGGAGAGTTCAAGAGTGGTAATGTGGAAGTCAACATGTTTCACCTTTTAAATCCCATTTTTAATTTGACAGGGAAGGGCAGTTCATGAGCTTACAGTTCTCCATACAGTCATGAAAAAATAAGGATATCCTTTACCAAACAATGTTCAGAGTCCCAAGTTGGATTAGAAATGGAAGAGGTGTTTCCTGTGGGCGTGGGATGTTTTCTGTAGTTATGGAGTGTTTTCTGGGTTCTAGTGAACAAGGCATTAATCCAGGCTGAATTGTTCCCTCTCTTTGCACATTTGCCTTACTTCTTCATAATTTCACAATGAGCTTTGCAAATAATGCAAGAAAATCATCTGCGTTTTCCCCTGACACCTTCTTGGTGCTTCACTCAGCAAAACAGGCAGCTATCTCCTCTTTTTTTGAGCCAGGCACCCACTGACCCATCAGCCCAACAACATCAATCCTTGTCGCAGCCATGATTCACTGGCTGGAGTCTGGCTTATCGATGCTGGTTTCTGAGCTGCAGTAAATCCTCCTTCCTCTTTCCAGGGAAAGGGATGTACAGTCCTTCTGTTCACAAACAGGAAAACAAAAATTTCACTGCGCTTTTTTGCAGACCTAATATAAGCACATTTTGGCATTCTCTGCAAATTATTCCTCTACTTGCTTTTCAGGCTCCAAACAAAAGAACACTCATTTTGGGTTTTTTCCCCCTCAATGAAGAAATCTGACCTTGTGACATACCCTACCTGCGCCCCTATTCTGCATTCCTAAATACTTTAGGCCCAAATTATGAAAATTATGAAAGAAACTAATTCCTGCTGGATTAAGAGGGACAGAAAGATTGTGCTACCAGTGCAAAACTCAATCTCATATCTAGTATGCTGAAGGGTGGTACCGCAGGGAGAAGTGCCTTTGAGTAAAGCAACTTGAAACACAGCCTAATTGAAATGTAAGTTTCTTTAATTGCATTAATCAGGCTCTTAATAGGATTAAAAGAATTGCTCCTTTCTTTTTCATCCTGCAGCTCCTTTCTTTCCTCACACAAATTCCATATTTATGTCTGCTTGTCCTTATTTGCATTCACAATTGTATCTAAAACCCAAAATCTGACTATTTCCAGCTGAGTTCACCTTGTGACAAAGATCGGTCCAGAAAAGACATACTTTCAAAGGTTTTCATTCTCTTTATTTGAAGAGATGATCAAGCCAAACTACAGAAGATTTCTATAGTTGTATTTAGAGCTGAAAAAGGCTAAATTTTGGGTTCACATTTCTTGGTTTCAATCTGGACTAAATCCAACTAACAAGGATACTTTTTTCATTTACTTTCTTTTTTTTCTCATTTTTCTTTGTTGATAGTGAATTTTTGGAGGAAAAGGTGACTGAAGGAAGAGGAGGAGGTTCAAGTTACTATTTCACTGTGAACAAATTTGGCTTCGGCTTCCTCCGCTATAAAACTGGGCTAAGTGTTGAAATCAGTACTTGCTCCAACTGTATTTTTAGGGCAGAACTTCACCTATTGTGACTAGCAACAACCACTTCTTAAAAGTGCCTACACTTTTAATTCTCAGGTACACCAGATTAAATTATAAGTCACTGTATTTCATTAAAACCTATAACAGGCCTTAAGAACTCAGAACTCCCCTGAAGGCAGCATTCTTGCAACTGACATTCAGTTGATCAGATTTCTATAAATTTCATGGCATTATGTACCATCCCTGCTGTAGTTCTGAGAATTGTAAATTCAGTTATTGATTTTTCCCCTTTAAAAGCAAAGTACCGTTTTTCTGACAACTCCTTTTAAATCTATGTGCTCCCTATCTCACGTACAGTAGTTGGATCTATCTATTATCTGCTAACATTAATGCAAAATAGGAAAATTACCTTGAACAAAAATTTAAACTAGTATGTTCTTTCAGAGTAATTATAAGGACAGGATGGAAAAGGAGTGTTTGAGATATTGCAAAAATTGTGAAGGAAAAAGATCATTCCAAGTGAAATGTAAATGTATTGTCTGTCATTTTTCAACTTTATATCACAACAGCCTGACAATTATGTATATAGGTATAGATATATTTCCTTAAAGACTCCTTATAACTGCATAAGTATGAAATAATTTCAAGGAAGTCACAATTTCTTTGTAAATTTTGTTTCTCATTCACCCTGTACTTGCATATCAACAGCTTTTCTTTATACAGAATCGGTCATGTTTTCTAAGGCCTTGAACAGCTGTAGAGAGACTGGTGTACTCCTTTATTACGGGCACCATGGTGGGCCATGCAACAAAGTACCAGAGCACAGCAACATATTGGTGGCTTTCATTCTGAGAACAGGAGAAAAGGAGGTACTTGGTCTCTAATCACAGAGTCGGAACACTGGCATACAAAGGTAGGGATCACCCAAGCATAATTTTTTTGTAGGGAAGAGAGGGCCAATGCCGGTATGCTCAGGTAGATGTCTCCATCTGAAACGGTAAACTAGTCTTGTTTTGTAATCAGGGACAGAAATAGGCACATTCACAGCATAATTTGTGGGGAATCAGTGCAACAAAACATCAAAACATGGAATTGATATTTATTTTATACAAAACTGATGTCAGTGATGCACTCTCACTCATATTCACGCACACACCCCCACATATCATAAAATGTGTAGCCATAATACCACAGTCACCAAGATGTGTGCATCAAATAGTCTGGTGAGCATGACTTGCACGGGACAGAATAAACAGCACTTCCTCAAGTCCCTGCTATGTCTTATACTCCTCTACAAAACAATCTTCAGAAAATCTTTTTTTTAGTGTTCACATTCATAGATCTTTATAACTTTGACTATTTTTCATTGTGTCCTTGGTTATCAATGCATGCATTTTCTGTAATTCTTCCTCTAATGTTTGCTCTGGTATTTTACCCACACAGATTTCCTTTCATACATCTTTCAAAGCCCTCTTAATATAGTGCGTTCAGTTCTGGTGTCCTGAACATAGGAAAGTTGTAGATCTTTTGGAGCGAGTCCAGAGGCGGCCACAGAGATGACCAGAGGTCTGGAGCACCTCCAGTATGAAGACAGACTGAGGGAGTTGGGGTTGTTCAGTCCAGAGAAGAGAAGGATCCAGGGAGAACTTATAGCAGCCTTCCAGTACTTAAAGGGGCCTACAAGAAAGCCGGGGAGGGGCTCTTTATCAGGGAGTGTATGGATGAGTGGTGACTGTTTTAAGATGAAAGAGAGGAGATTTAGGTTAGATATTAGGAAGAATTTTTTTCCTGTGAGAGTGGTGAGGCACTTTACTGAAAAATTACTTCCACACAGATCATATCTACCTTCCTCATGGCAAATATACTACCTAAACCAAAAAAGAAAAGTTGTGAGGAGAATTACATTTAAAAAATAATAAGCTTGTGAGCAGTTCAGGTGTTATGGGAGCAGGATCCATAGAGGCTTGATAGATAGACTGCTATGTTCTTCTCTTGGGATGTGTTCATGCAATTGCCTTCAGAAAATATATGACATGTTATATAGATGCGCTTCTGCAAAATATGTGTCCTTTTGATGTATGTGAAATCATAATATCACAGGGGTCTTTTCTGTCAAGCTGAAACTGTACAGCTGCTCTCTGCGATGTTTAGTTCTTTTTAGGTAACTGGCTTGTAGAAGGAAATGTATGTATCTGTTCTACTACGAATGGACGTTTCAGCACATGCCAGATCATAAAATCACTTTACACCACTTGTTTGAGGCAGTTTATGATCACTGGATATCGGGCCTTTGGTCTGTGATATGGGGCATTGCCATATTGATTAAATGCTTTAGGCTGTTACAGGGGAAAAAATAAGGGTATTTAATCAATAGACCTGCCCTTTAGTTGCTGTTCTTGTCAGGCTAGAACAGAAATAGCTCAAGAAAGGGGCAGTTTCTCATACAATTTGAGGGAATTAAAGTTTGAAAAAGGCTAGATAATGCTTTTCCAGTCCTGTGAGGGAAGATAATCAACTAAGCAATCACAAGTGCAGAGTTTAAGGTACCAGATCATTCTGGCTTAAGTGTTCCAAAGGCTGCAGAAGGGACTTTGGGCCTCAAAAGGAAGCTCTGAAGAAACTGTGGCTTAAACATGGGTGGAATAAATATGTCCTTATCCTGAATGTTACCTTCCATTACTTCAAGGAAGCCTACAGGAAAGACGGTGAGAAGACTCTGTCAGGGAGTGCCGTGACAGGATGAGGGGTAACAGATTTAAGCTGAAAGAAGGGATATTTGGGTTAGATATTAGGAAGAAATTTTTTTGTGTGAGGATAGTAAGGTACTGGCACAGGTTGTCCTCAGATGTCATGGATGCCCCATCCCTGAAGGTGTTCAAAGCCAGCTTGTATGAAGCTTTGAACAACTGGATCCAATGGAAGGTGTCCCTGTCCATGGCAGGGAGGGCTGGAACCAGAGGTATTCAAGATTAGGTTGGATTAGGCTTTGAGCAACCTGATCCGGTGGAAGTTGTCCCTGCCCATGGCATAAGGGTTGGAACTGGATGATCTCTAAGGTTCCTTCCAAACCAAACCATTCTGTGATGATTCTAAGATGATGATGATGATCTATGAAGATTAATTAGTTCTTAGCTAAATCATCTCATTTATTGAGCTAGTTCAGGGAATGAATCTCTCCGCATCTATGCTGTAGTTAAAGGGAAGAAGCAGTTTTCCCAAAAGTGCCTAACTTTGTTGTTGAATCTCATGAGTGTGGTGTTTTCTTGCCGTATCTTACCTTTTATATGTCAATATAGCTCAAAACCTGTATCTTTGGAGATACTCCCTTGACTACTGTCAAGTGGGTGCAATTTATCTCACGAACTTTGGATGCTTTCTTTGTATTGTCAGTATTTTTATTATTGTCAATGCACAGAATAGGCACTTTTAGGACACAGTTTGTGCCATTCTGTTTGCAACATTTATCCTTAGCTGAGAGGGGCCACAACAGTCTCATCCTACTAGTGCCAGTCTCTTGCCACTGATCAAAAATGAGCATATGTTGACCGGTTCCACCCAGTAGAAATCTGGGAGAGGTGAGTCCTCCTTTGGATGCAGGAGGAGGCTTTAATTCTTCATTGGAATGGTCAAGAATAAGCACACATTTCTGCTACATTTTAAAATGGATATGGATAAATTCCAAGTTGGAAACAGCGTCTTATTTAAAGAAACCAGAAGCATATATAGATTATCAGAATGAAGAGTTAGAGGAAAATTTATGACCTTCTACTTTACTATCCTGGCAGGAAAATTCGGAGCATTTAGAGCTCTCAGATGTAGCAGAGAAAAAATATAGCAAGAATCAATGCGTAGAAGCTGGAGCCAGACACTTTCTGGGTGGAGGGAAGGCATTTTGCTTCATTATTTCTAAAAGTGAGGGTAGTGAAAAAACTGGTGCAGATTGCCAAAGGAGGAGTAGGTTTTCCATCTTCTGATGCATTCCAGTCCAGAGTGGTTGCCTTACTCAATGACAGCTTTCACCAAGGAAGTGATTTATATCTGATGCATAGGAAACATGTGATGCAAAGATGTCTGCCTTGATTAATTAAGATGACCTATTTGTCCCTTCTTATCCCCATTCTGTGGGAGTTCATGCCAAAAAAAAAAAATTAAAAAAAATTGTAACTCAAAAGAGTGTGCCTAATTCTCTTTGTGCAAACACAGCTCTTACATGGTTGATGTGGACTTGGCATTTGCTGCCTGTCTTTACTTATCTGTAACATTTTACTAGAACATTACAAAGAAATAGCTCTTAAGAAGGGTTGTTGGAGCTTGATACACTTCAGTCATTACTGCTTGGGCTGCAAAGGACTGATGTATGTATTCATGAATAAATACAACTTTACAGCTTACAAGTTGTGAAGACAAGCTAACATTTGTGTGTCCAGTCTATGAACAGTCAAATCAGTTAGCTGTAATACTTCCAGGTCCTGTACCACCAAAAGGAAATGTCTTATTCAGCTAAAATTTGATTTTTTTTTCTTCTTTTTTCTTTTTTTTGGTCAGTGGAGAAAGTAATTTAAAAGATCCTTTGTAAATACTGCTACCTACAAGGGAAAGATTCTCATATTCAGCAAGGTCTAAAATTTTATTAGCTCAATTCGTTAAATACGAAATAAATACATTCTAACATAGTCAAAATCTTCAGGACTGGGTTTTAGCCAGTTGAGTTTAAGGTGAGGTGAGAGCTCTGCTATTGGAAACATTTTGTTGTAGAGTTTGGGCTGGTACATGGCAGTTTAGAGATCAGCTGAAAGCACCAACTCTTTCCACAAACACAAGGGGAGTGTTGCCCTCCAAAATTATGAAAGGGCTAATCAATAGATCAGTGAGTATGCATAGTCTGTTTAGTAGATTGCACGTCCTCAGAAGTTATTTTAGCACCTCTGTTTGCTCTTCTCTGAAAGAATGTTCTACCTAAGTGATCCAGGGAGGCATTTGAAGTCTTTATAGGTTTTCCAGGAGAATTCCAGTATCTGAGGGATGAGAAACAAAAAGTGTTGATTTTTGTTGGAGCAGCACAAAGGAGCACTAGAGTGAAAAGGAGATTGTTTTGTATGGGTAGTTTCTCAGATTCTAAAGGATTGCAACATGAATTTGCTTAGGATTTCTGGAGTGACAAGCCATGGAAAGCTTCTTGTGATTTTGATACAGAATGACGTTTTTGTGATTCGTAGGAGCTGTACCCCTTTAGGGAAGGTGGAGAAAAAAACAAAGTTTCTATGCTGTGCACATTATACAGAATACAAGAAATGCTAATTTTCTCTCCATTTCCTTCATAGTTAGACCACCAACATGGTGGATATAACCACCAACATGGTGGATATATTAGAAAAGAAAATCTCTTGAGGGAACTCATGGTTTAAATAGCCTAAACACGCAAGGAAGGAAGGGGCATATGTAGCTGTGGTTTACAGAGAGCTATTGGGACATAAAGTTTGCATAAGGAACCTGTAACACATAAGGAGTTAGACACCAGACTTCTTGGTTACACATTTATGAGTAAATAACGTAAGATAGGGGCTGTTCTGCAACCCCAAAGCTGTCCTTCGTAGTTGAGTTATGTGTCCTTTTAGGAGGGCTGCAAAGAAAGAGAGGGGCTGCATCATGGATATCCATTTGCAATGGTCACTATCCTATATTGACCTTTTGACTTTGCTCAGGAGCTGTCTGGGAAAGTATTGGTTTGTCCAATCCAAAACTGTGCTAGAACAATTAAATTCCCTGAACAATTGCAGAGCAGTGCTGAGCCACTTTATAGTTTACTGGTATTTATGTGGCCGCTGGATCCTTGTCCTGGACTTCCACTATATGCTCAACTTTTGTCCTTCCTGTAATTCTGTTGGCCTTTTTGTTTGTTTGTTTGTTCTGTTTGTGGGTGATTGTTTTGGGTTTTGTTTTTTGGTTTGTTTCTGGAGATAACAAGAGAGTCAGTGGCACCTAATGCTAATCACGATGCCTCATTAGTATGAGAGCAGCCCTGGACATAGATCACTGAAGATTAATTCAGTTCTTAAGCAAAAGTTTTAATGCCTCTTGAGACATTTCAGTGGTTACAAGATAGTCCAAACTATACCCATCTGTGTAAGATGAGATACAAGACATAGGGCAGACTCAAGCCCTTCCAGATCAGCAGTTGTAGGCCAGGTGGGATGCCCTGAAGTCTTTCAAATGACACCAGACTCCTAGATATCTGAACTGAGCCTCAAAATTGAAACTCTGCTCAGTTTTCCTTTACTCCTTCCTTGAGGGGCTACTACCCAGATGCATGCTGTTTCTCACCACTTCTTCAGTACCTTGCTAAGAAACCACAACGGATACATTTTCCTGATCCTCTGATGTCATGGTTTTCGGTGGCATAGATAGTTCCCATTTTTGTGTACTGCATTTCTGAGGTCTTAGACTGTGGTCTCTGTACTCATGATACCTTTCTCAATGCTTAGTTTTCTTCACTTGGCACCCTATTACCTTTTGAAGTCTTGGTTTAAATTGCTATCATAGTTTCTCAATGGCAGAAAGAAAAGAGAGATTAATCCAGTTCCAAGAGCTGTTCCTCAGTCGCTCTGCATTGATTTTTGTGGATTTTTGTGGATTGTGGATTTTTGATTTATGTTCTTTAACTGTGTTTTCCATCTGACTTCTTATGGCCTTCTGATGAAAGTCAGTCTTCAAGCGCAGTGTTGGATTTACATTGATTATTCCCTTTGTTGTCTTTCTAAGATGCCTTTTGAACTATGAACTCAATGTTGTGCCTTGGTTATGAAGGGCTTTTACACCTATCACACTGACTATAACTGTGATTTAAGCAGTTGAATGTGACAGGTATCTAATCCTTCTCCTGTGCAATAAAGGAAAAAACCTCCCACCCTATATTAAACTACAGTTTGTTTCTAAACAAAAGGCATATTAACATCTGCCAACAGTTTGCATTTAGAGGCTGTGGGATGAGAGAGATGAGCAAAAAATGTGTGTTCCTTCTTTGACATGGTTTGGGTAATTGTGTAGGCAAAGGCAAAGACTTGCAGATCTCATATTCTAGATATATTAGTGATATCCTAAAGAAACATTTGCTCCTGTATGTGTTGTAAAACTGTCATGTTTTATTTCAAGGGGAGGATGGGTGGTAAGCACTTTTATATTCCACTTCAGCGATGGCGCTTTGCAGGTGATTGGTAACAGTTAGCATGGATTTACCAAGGGTAAATCATGCCTGACTAAGTTGTTTGCTTGCTGTGGTAAAATAACTGGATTTGGAGGTGAGAGAAGAGCAGTGGATGTAATTTCCCTCAACTCTAGCAAGGCTTTTTTGTGTGAAATGTTTCAGTATCCAAGTTAGGATGTTACATTTCAGATAGGTAGACAACTTTATGAGTGAAAACTGGCTGGATTGTTGGACTCAGAGAGTAGTGGTTAATGGGTAAAAGTATACCGGAGACCTGTAAAAAGCAAATTGCCATGGGAGGCTGTTCTGAGATCTGTCTTATTTAACATCTTTTTCAATAACATCAAAGAGGTGATAGAGTGTGTTCCCAATAACTTAAAACTGGGGGCGGACCAGATGGAACACTCAAAGGCAAGGCTGATATCCAGAAGGACCTGGACAGGCTGGAGGAATGTGCTGACTAGAATCTGCCAAAATTCAACAATGACAAATGTGAGGTCCTGCATCTGGGAAGGATTAAACCTTTGCAACAGAACATGCTGCGAATGACTGACTGAAGAGCAACTCTAGGGAAAATGTGCTGCCCAGGGAGGTGGTGGAGTCATTGTCCCTGGAGGTATTTAAAAGCAGATTGGATGAGGCACTTACTTAGTACCATGGTTTAGTAGGTGTTGGTGTTGGGTCATAGGTTGGACTCAGTGATCTCAAAGGTCTTTTCCAACTTTGTGATACTGTGAAAAGGCCCTAGTGTGCTGATGGAAAGCTTGCTGACCATGAATTTCCCAGCAACAAAGAAGGTAATCTGGGCTATGTGAGCAGAAGCACAGCCAGGAGATTGAAGGAAGTGATTATCTCTGTCTACTCAGCACTTTTTTAGACTATAGATAGTCCATCCAGGTTTGGGACTCTCAATACAAGAAATTGATCAAATGGAGGAAGTTCAGGATAGGACATTGAGATGGTCTGGCCTGGAGCGCTTCCCTGATGTCTGGTGTGGAATGAGCCTTGTTCAGCCTGGAGAAGGGATTTCTTTGGAGGGACCTCAGAGCAGCTCCCTATACCTATGGGGGAGATTATCAAGAAGACCAAGCCAGGTTCTTCAGAGTGGTGCATGGTGGGATGGTGAGAGACAGCAGATATTAACTGACACAAGACATGTTCAGACTGCATCTAAGGAAAAACTTTTCCCCATAAGGACAGTTAGATAGTGACAGAGACTGTCTAGAAAGGTTGTATAGTGTCCATTCGTGGAGAGTTTCAAGACCCAAATGAGGAAGGCCTAAGCAACTTCATCTGACCTCACAGATGATCTTACTTTTAGCAGGAGTTTGAACTACAAACTAGAAACCTCCCGACATCTCTTCCAGCGTGAATTATTTTGTGATCCTATAGATGGCTCCTGCATGAGTGAAGGATGCAGGATGCTCTGCAGCGATAAGAGAATGAAGCACAATGCAAAAGAAAAATGATATCATTAGGCTTTGTAAAGATAATCTGGAGAACATTTTTGATTAGCTTTGTTGCCTTAGTAAGTATCTTGTTCCTCCATTTAATACATCTTTTGAAGGTGCACAGAGTGTTAATTTATCTATTACTTTTTCTTTGGAACACAAACAGTAAGTACTAATAATGTGTGCATAAAAACAATTACAGCTTATAAATCAAGGACTATTCTTCCAAGATTTTATATATTTGCTATTCTCTACTGGCTTTTTTTTTTTTTTTTTTGCTTTTGCATTTTCTTTGTCTGTCCCTGCACACACATATGTATGTTCTCTTGGGCTACCCCAGAAATATTTGGAAATCTCTGCTTTGAATAAAATGCATCTTTCCATATACCGGTAAGGAATCCAGATAGAGCACGTAATACCAGTTTTCAGCAGGAGCAAGAGCAAGTTAACAGGTTATAAAAAACCCAGTCCTTATCTACTCTTCTTGTCAGTAGAATAATTCATATGTGTCATTTACTGAATCTTTGGAAGACCAGCAGGGCACAGTCAGGACTGTGTTATATGACCTTCATCAGGAAGGAAAACAAGTGTATTTCTTTGGTATTAACTGTTTCTGAATTCAGACTGTCAATGCATTTGAACTTGAAAAGAGGGCTTCTAAAGGCAAATATAGTTGACATTTTCATAGCAATGCAGCATTTATGTTACTTTTTGGGGAAAAAGAATATGGGAGATAAGTATGTTTTTGGGTCCTAACTGATTAGCCAAACCAGCAGTGAGCGCCTGTGAGCTTCAGGAGTGATACATCATCACATAAGGGTCTGAGTCAGGGTCTTTGGTCCATGGGACCATCCCGCTTTGGGGAGCTTTGGATCTAAAATAATTCCCTGTTCTGCAATGTTCCAGAGTCATATCCTTGATTCAAACTCAGTCAGGCTCCAGGAGAATAAAACAAAAAAATGCAGGTATAACCATTGTGAATTGAAAACATCTCTACTCTATGTCATTGTTGTTTTTTACATCCTACAAAAAGTATGACTCGATCAGCTGGTACTTCTGCACATACCCACACACTGTTTATAGAGGTACGCCAAGAAAATCCCTGTCATTTCCACCACTTCCTCTTCGTTTGGACTCCAGTGCTGTGAGAATGATTTTGTATGGCCATTAAAATGGCTGTTGGACTGGTGCCATGATATCCAACTTGCACTTGCCAGTGGGAACGGAATGTGGAGCTGTGGTGTGGTTGTAAGAACTGCTGGAGCTCCTTCTTCCCCCTCGAAGCATTGCCTGTCCTAGAGAACCTCCCCCAGTACAAGTTCCTCCACCTGTTTTGCCCTCCAGATTCCATAATATTCATGGCAGAAAAAAAGATGAGAGAACTGAAGACCTGAGAAGTATCAGAGCAGCCAGGGTCATGGATACTGAATGTCGTTATCACTAGTACTCAGTGCTTTTGAAAACTAATGATCATAGAATCATTTAGGTTGAAAAAGACCCTTAAGATGATTGAGTCCAACCATAAACCTAATGCTACCAAGCCAACCACTAAACCATGTCCCTAATCACCATATCTACATGTCTTTTAATTACCACCAGGGATGATGACTCCCCCATTTCCATGGGCAGACTGTTCCAATGCTTGACAGTCCTTTTGGTGAAGTAGTATTTCCTTATATCCAATGTAAACCTTCCCTGGCGCAACTTGAGGCCATTTCCTCTCATCCTATCACTTTCTTTGTGTCATTTCTGATGCAAGCTATCATGCTGTTGGTCTTCTTGGCCATCTGGGCACACTGCTGACTCATGTTCAGCCACTGTCGACCGACACCTCTAGGTCATTTTCAGCCAGGCAGCTGAAATTTTCAAAGAAAAGTAAGTCTAAAGATTTCAACTATTCAAATAGATTTAAACAAATGAAGTATGTCAGATTTGACAACCTTTCCACTTTCCCTTCAGATTTAATGAAGTGTCATTAGAGTCTACATGATAAAGCAGTACTTAATCCCATATCTGTAGGTTCCTCCCCTTGGACTGTTTATTTCAGCTGCACAAATTGACAAAGACTCAGCCTATGGTACTGCATCAACTTCCACCACTTGACGGTCTTCTCGTTTGCGACGTTGACTCAGATTGATTTTACTGAAAAGCATTAGTTACCTTCTCACACTTTTTATCTCAGCAGACTGTGATGAAGATACACTGGAGCTAGGTGGAATTCATAGTATTCTGCCTTGTGCATCAATGACAACACTTTCATTAAATATTTTTTATAATCGCTGTGACTGATGAAGATGCACAAAGGAGAAAGGATGGACATCTAGATAATCAAATCCCTGGTGAAGTTTATAACATTTGCTCTTGTAAAAAGACCGTTGCCATATACAATGATAGAACTTGGCCTAGATGAAGAAAGAAATGTAGGGAGTGAAATTATTATATTCATGATCACTTTTCTAATTGCAACATAAATCTGCATAGGAAATCAGTTTAACTGGAGCCAAATATGGTACACGCTGTCTTTCCAAACACACTGAACAGGCACTTGAATCCACCAGGTATGAAATGATTGACACATTGACACAACCACAATTCTGCCTGTTTAGCAATAACCTTAAGTTATCCACTAGAACATTTGCATTGTGTAGAAGAGGAAAGAGAATAATCATTACACTTTTTGTCTCAGTGTAAAAAAAAACAGGGTATGAAATAATGCGCTCCTCTAGCATCAAGATCAGTCCAAAATACATAGACCCAGACTAGAGAATATTAACTTTCACTTATGGGAAACAAACAAACAAACAAAAAAAGAGACCAAATCTGCAAGGAAAATGTTGTTCATTCACATAGCTAATGCTCTCAGGTGTTGGTAAAATGAAGCTTTGTCCAGAGCTTTTCATTTATTGGACACCACAGGCAGGATATTATACCCATATAACAGTTAACCATGTTGTTCCAATGTAATTCTCTAAGGAATAAAGGCAAGGTAAACATCCTTAAAGAGGCTGAAGGAACATCAACCTTTCATCACTTCTCTGAGAAGAGACCACAGGAATTCGTTTGCCTCTTTTCTACTGTGAAAGGAAACTCCCTTCAGAGGTCCAGAAAAAACATTGGATAGGTATCTCTTAATCCCTGTGGCCAAGACGGAGTCCAGTGGATGAGGACAGGTGGAAAGATCTCTGTTTGATTACCTTTCCAACCAGTTTGCCTTTGGGATTTGAATTGCTTGAATTAGGGTGGTTCTTTTTTTTTGAAACATCCTTTCTTCTCCTTTCACTTTGTCTACAGACATGTTGCTTTTATGCTCATGCAATTTGCGGGTCTGCCATCTGTGTGTCCTATCTGCACCGTAAAAATTTACAATCCTTTGACTGGTTTCTATTAAGATGGCCAAAATGGAAATGTTCAATTTTACGTTTTTGCAAAAACATGTGGTCAGGTAGACAAAAAGTACTATTAACACTTCCACGTAGGGAAGGGCTGCATTCCCTGTTAGAGGTGAAATAACTCACACAACAGCAGGCTTGTGAAAACCAGCTTTGATACTGTTGGTGCTCTCTGAGTTACTAAGTTTTGAAATAAGCTTCAAAATGAGCCAGCAATACTACAGTGGAGAGCATGAAACAAATGGACTGACCATGCACACCTGATTCTTCACTAGATGTTTTATTGTAGTTGTGATGCTCTGAGATAAAAGCCAAACAGGCTTTGTAGTGAAGGTCGTATTTTTTATTAGGCTGGAAAAAAAAAAAGAGAGACTCTTTTTGGAGCACAGACCCTTGGAGTAGCCTGAAGAATGTGTCTCGTGTGTGAAAGCTTTCTCCCTGGTCCCTCAGCTTTTTCCATAACTTTTCCTACAAAGCTCTTTTGACTGATGTCACACTGATCTAAATTAGGAGAAATGTAAAGGGAAGAAACAGTGTCCACAAAGAGAAAAAGAAAAAAAGAAGAAATATAGTCATTTAGTTGTTTCAGAATCAGGCTCTGAATATCTGCTTTATTTTTTTTTAAAACATTTAAGTCTTAGATTATGATGACATTGCATGCAGCATTGAGAGACAGCCAGGTTTTAGCTACAAGAGTAATCAGTTTTATGGCTATAATTTTTTTCCCTTCACTTGCAAAAGTCCTCAGCTCTCTGATTGAGCACACATGCAAATGCAAACTGTACAAATGAGTAGCTGGCTGTAGCAGTGATGTGTAGGTACCAAGAGATTATCCATTTAATAGAGCCAAACATCTGGCTATTTATTAGAGGTCACCAGCTGAATCAGTTAGAAATGGCTTAGGCAGGCATGTCGAAGCAGGGCTGAATTAGAAAGAAGTGAATCCTAGCTTTGGCCACAAATGTGTGGAAAATGAAACTAAATTAAGTTGCTTCAGCCCTTTCACTGGCACAAACTGATATAAATTGGTTTCATTAAAAAATCCTAACATATTTTAAGGCTGCGGTCCTAACCTATTATGCTTTCTGTGGTTGCCGAGAGCTAGTAGCTTAGTGGCATTTTATGTAGAAAATGAACAGGGGACAAATAGAATTTTATTGCTTTCTAAATGAAAAGGCTGGGAAGTTTTAGAATAAAATTGATTTTCACATCTGGAAAAGTTAGTCTTATCATTAGCTCTGTGCTTGCTCTCTCTCTCTTCCTCTACTTATATTTCACTCCATTGTTTTCCACTTAGTTTGCAAAGCAGCCCTGTAATTTCCATTATCATTCATTCATGCCTCCAAATTGCATTTTTCTTTTCCGTGTGCAATATTTGACAATGTTTGTGCAGAGACTGCTCAGCTAAACTCTTGCTTGGATGGGATGGGACAGATAATGGTCTCTGCCTTTTTTCCTCTCATACTTCTGGTTATAATCTTCACAGAAGATGGGTTTAGAGCCTGACTAACCCTGACTGCACTTAAAGGAGTTATTTTTAAGGTCTGTGTTCCACTGGTCTTCCTAATTTAGCAGTATGTCAAAAGGAAAATGCATCCATGGCACAATACATCATTTTATAGAAATATAAGACCTTATATGGCATCTGAACTGACTTAGGAATGCTATGCTTCTATGGAAGGATTATTAACTCAGGTTATGTACCTTCTCAAAGCTTTAGTGAGAGCTGGATGGCTTGATATCTCTTCAAGGAAATTATACTGACTTTTGCCATTTGCATGACACAGGCTTCATGGGCGCATCCGAAGATCACTGCTTTTCCCACATTTAAGCCTTATTTACAAACCACGTGTGCTCTATTTTACAGTTGTAGTTTGGCTTCACATATGTAGAATTAGCTAACACTATACCAGGTTGTGTTTCCGGTAATTTGTCAAGGGCTACTTTAGTAAGGAAAGGGGTAAGGGATTTGATGTTCCCTTCCACTTATCCATGACATGCAATGGGTTATATTCTGTGACACATGATGAAGGAAAAGTGATGCAGTTTTCCATTGCACATGACAGAATCATTGTGCCCCAAACTGTGATCCTTAGAGATGGGCCAGCTCATTGGTGAGTCTCTGGAAATTGCTAAGCACTTGTGACTACTATAATATCTGCCCTATAAAGAGAAGAGGAGCTTTTGCATCAACTGCTGCTTCAGCTTGTGTGAAGGCTTCAGCGTGATAGTGCCTGTGGATGTCTTCTCAGCTGCAGAAAATACAAGGTTGCTAGGTGCGTCTCACACTTCTTTTAGCAACAAATGGGGCAACATGTACAGCTAATATTACTAACATAGGGGTTTCAGGTCTAAGGATATCCCTCAGGCATATTCTGGGATCAAATCTCTCTCCTAAGAAGGTGCACAATGTGATGCCTCCATGAGATAGGGTGTTTGGAAAGCAAGTGATGGTCTATGGAGAGTCAGAAGGGCGTGGACTGAAGTCACATTACATTGTGCAGCTTACTAAAAGAAACGGAGTCATACCTGTGTTTAATCTGGATATAGTGAGAAGGCCTGTCCCTGTCAATGTGAACTATTTATTACAGAGCTTTATTCACTTTCCTGAGCTGGGCTGAGCTAGCTAGAGCTTGATTTCTCACCAGTTCCAGTGTGTGGAAACTGGGGGAGAAGATCATGCATCTGAAAGCAGAGGTCCATGTTGATTGAAACCCATCACTCTTAAATGATTTCCTTGGCAATGACAAAGATCAAACTGTCATTTTATCCTTGGACATCATCCCTCTGTGTGACACTGTAGGTGTGTTATGGAAAAGTGTGCTTGTGGGAGCTTGTGCTGCCTGTGCCCACTCTGCTAGTTCCGTGCCTACTTCTATTAGTTGCTTTCTAATGAAAAAAAAAAAGCCTTATCAGAATATCGGAATGGTTAGCTGTGAGTTTGGGTTAGTGATTACAGAGCAATCTTGGGTTTATTGTGGCCTTCTAGATAGTCTAAAACCTGAAAATTTCCATGCCTTCCCTTTCACTTTGGGTTGCTAAGGCACATTAGGTACATATTATTTTTCTAGCAAAGATAGGCCTCTCAGAAGTTTCATCTCCATTGCTGTCAGCTGGTCACCTTTTAGTAGTGCAGAATGCAATTTAAAGTGAATAAATTCAGTAAGATATTTTGCCAAGAATTACTCAACTCTTCGTTCTGAAATTATAATCGATAATGCCTCTTTAAAATTTCTCTTCACTCCAATCATTTTTATGGTCTTGAAATTTACTGCAAGGAAGCGGGTAGTTAAAGATAAAAAAAGCATCTGTTAAGTTGCATTATTATTAATATTTATCTGTCATTTACAGAGCTCCAGAGAGTGTGCATTGACCAGTTCCCTATTGGTCGGTGTGCCAGACAACACAGCTGCTTTCCCAAGGAGTGTAGCTGTGTTGTCTTTCTCATCCCAGGAGGGACATGGATTTGTTAGAGTCCAGAAGAGGGCAACTTAGATGATCAAGGGGGTAGAGCACTTCCCATATGAGGACATCTGAGAGAGCTGGGCTTTTTCAAACTAGAGAAGAGAAGGCTTTGGGAAGACCTTATAGCAGCCTTCCAGTACTCAAAGGGGGCTACAGGAAAGCTGGGGAGGGGCTTTTTATCAGGAAGTGCAGTGACAGGTCAAGGAGTAATGGTTTTAAGCTGAAAGAGGGGAGATTTAGATGAGATATTACAAAGACTTTTTTTCCTGTGAGGATGATGAGGCCCTGGCACAGGTTGCCCAGAGAAGTCATGGATGCCCCATCGTGGAGGTGTTCAAGACCAGGCTGGATGAGGCTTTGAGCAACCTGATCCAGTGGAAGGTGTCCCTGCCCATGGCAAGGGAGCTGGAACTGGCTGATCTTTAAGGTTCTTTCCGACCCAAACCATTCTGTGATTCTATGAATAAGTACAGGACAAAAAGACACTGTGGTCCAAGAAATATCTTCAAACAACTCCATGGATCTTTCTGCCCATGATGTCCTGATTAGCTTTTGGAACTTTTAAACTGGAAAAAGAAGTGTGGCTGAATTTGTGGGAAGACAATACTAGATCTGAAGACCTTAGAAAAAGGATATTAATTTAGAAATAAAAAATAAAAGATAGTGATATAGAGGTATGTGCAGGACAGAGAGTTCTGAATTAGAGTTGGGTAATATTTTTTTCTGTTTTCTTTTGTTTTGTTTTGTTTTTTTTTCCCTCAGAAATGTTCCAAGATTTAATTTATTATGCCCAGTTTGCTCTGGAGCAAATCTAAAATATTTGTGAGTTTGGATTTCTGTTTTCCTGTAATTAATCTGTTTTGCAAAAGCACATTTTTTCAAATTCAAAATGTTTTAAAAGATCATGTCTAGGACACTCTTAGAAGTTTGCAGGTGATACATCACATCATCACATCTTATTCCTGTATATCCAAAGGGAAGGATCTTGTCAATAGAGCTGGAGGTTACACAAGGAAGAGGGTTTTGGTGCGCATTTAAATATTCATTGATGATGGACAGAATATCCCATAGCTTGAGTACTACACTGCTGCAAAGTGTTAAAGAGGAAGACAGAACAGCTCTGCCGGAATAGCTCCAAGTCTGTTGGTGAGAAATTTATGAGGAGCCACCAGTTCAAGGCTTGGGACTGGACAGAGAACAGGTATTCTCATGGCCCATTTGGTTACAGCATATTTTTAAGGGTCTGTGTTAGCATGTCATGCAGGACATCAGCCACGTGCTTCAACCATGGAGTAATTCACTAGAGATTGGATAATTATAGATACTTGAAGAGGATATTAAATCTGATGATGACTATGCATTGAAGGAGGATGAGGAGGGGAGATAGAAGCTACCAATGTGAAGGAGAATGTCTAGAGCATGGAGGAATATTTTGGTAGGTGACCCTAAGGAGAGTCCTCCTCACTGGCCTATATCTGCAGTCAGTGTATGACTACTCCACACCATTCCCTAGTGAACTTGAACTTAATAAATAAGGCAACTGCACACAATATTTGCTCTCACATCCTACTTTCAGAGAAATCTACTCAATCATAAAAGAAGCATGTGACTCAGCATGTCAACATTTCCAATAAGGGCGTGAGTTTGAAGAAGGAGCATTGTTCAAGCTTCAGTGTTCTTCAGACATTGAAAAGAGCACAAATGTGTTTTTATAACTGAGGTTCCAAATAGTGGTAATTAAACTGATTATGCAGTGGATGTCTTGTTTTCATCTTTTATAAATGCTTTATTCCTGTACCATTCTAAGTGGACTAGAGGTTTTGCTTTTGTCTGATAAGAATATGGGAATAGAATTTCATTAGTTGCGATCAATGAGAAGCAGAAAGAAAGCAATGTCAGTGCAGTTGTGCTTGACTGGGAAAATCATGGTATCATATGCTGAAAGAATGTATAGTAGTATCCAGTATCCAGAGACAGGACATGAAGCCATCATAAATAGTACCTTGGAAATGCTAGTCAGTCTTGGTCTTCCCAGGATATGTCTTGTGACCTTGCCACTGGTCTAGTGACATCATAGAATCATAGTATCATTTTGGCTGGAAAGGACCTTAAAGATCATCCAGTTCCAATCCTCTGCCAGAGAATCTTCCACTAGACCAGCTTGCTTAAAGCCCCATCCAGCCTGGTCTTGAACACTTCAAGGTATGGGGCATCTACAACTTCCTCCAGTGACTCACTACCTTCATAGTGAAGAATTTCTTCTTTACAGCAGATGTAAATTTATCCTCTTTCAGTACAAAACCATTACCCGTTTTCCTAAAAAAGTCTCTCTCCGACTTTCTTGTAGGCTCTCTTTAGGTACTGGAAGGCTGCTATGAAGTCTCCCTGTAGCCTCCTCTTCTCCAGGCTGAACAACCCCAACTCTCTCAGCTTGTCTTCATAGGAGAAGTATTCTATCCCTCTGATCGTCTCTGTGGTCCTCCTCTGGACTTGCTCCAAGTTCATGTCCTTCTTATGTGGGGGGCCCCAGAACTGGATGCAGTATTCCAGATGGGGTCTCATAAGAGCAGAGTAAAGTGGCAGGATCTCATCCCCCCTTCCCCAAATACACAAACCATAATGTGAGCCTTGACAGATAGCTTACTCACAGGGAGATTTTAAACGAGATAATAACTCTCTTTTCCTCTTTGTATTATCTATCTATCCTTTATAACTTGATTTGGTTTTTGTTTTAAATAAAAAGCTGTGTTAAGGCCTACTTACGTGTAAGTAATATTTGGAGGAACTTTGTTTACATCCATGTGCTTCTGAATTTATGCTTTTTCAAACCACTTTACATTAAAAAAAGAACTTGAAAGTTGCAAGAAAAGAATTCAATGGTCCTCTTCTGTCACACAGATTCAGTTACATTCCCATCGAGGATTTAAAATTAGAAGGAGCAACATTGTACCTGAACCCTTCTCCAGTTTGGCAGATCTTGTGACTGCTGCTTACACAGCTCATTTGTGCTAATGCTGGAATAAAAGCTAATTTCTCCTGAGATGAGAGAAATACATGAACAGCAGGTCCGCATCTCTTGGGAAGAACATTGAAGGGACAAATGCTTGAATGTCAAAGTCTGAATGAAAAGTATTTAAACACTAAGTTGTGTTCCATTTGACACCAGCTGAGCATACTTAGATTTATTGTGACTGTACTGGGCTCACAAAAGATTACTGGTGCAAGCTGAAAATATTAGGACCATCTCAGATAAGGAAGACATGAGATAAGGACAGGTGACAGGTGAGCAAAGGAAAAAAAAAAACACAAAGATGAGATTCAGACTGACCTGGGGACCCTTGAATGGAAGAAATTCAGGTTTATTTCTGCCCATGTGAGTGCGAGGTGTAGAATCATAGAATGGTTTGGGTTGGAAGGGACCTTAAAGATCATCGAATTCCAACCCCCCTGCCATGGGTAGGGACCCTTCCACTGGATCAGGTTGTTTGAAGCCTCATCCACCCTGGCCGTGAACACCTCCAGGAATGGGGCATCCACAATTTGTCTGGACGACTTGGTCCAGTACCTCACCAATCCTCACAATAAAAATGTCTTCCTAATCTAAATCTCTCTTCTTTCAGCCTAAAAATACTCCCCCTCATCCTGTCACTGCACGCCCCTCCCCAGCTTTCCTGTAGGTGAAACTCTCCCTTCAACAACAAGTGGGACATCACCTCTTGGCCTCACCTCCCACCATCTTCTTCGAGAGTGTCGGGTGAAGCAGCTGCCATTTGCCTTTGCACTTTGGAGGGCCTTAAATTACTTTGTAAGGAGCCTTGAAATGCAGTGTTCTTCTGTGGCTCCAAAATCCTGAAGAGAATGTAAGAAAGCAAATTTCTGTGAGTAAATTGTGAATGAGTAGTTTTCTCTGAACAGTTGTTTAATTGAGCTGCAGCTGGAGCTGATTATGTTTGTTTTTCCTTCAGTGTCTCTCATTTCCTTTCATTTCCGTTAATTCCTGCTTTCATTGGGTAACTGTTGCTGTACAAAATTTAAAGAGCAGTATAAAAGAAAAAACACAACTAAGAAAAAAATAGTGCATATTTTGAAGCTTTTTATGACAGTTATTCCTGAAGACACCTGTAAACTGTTAAGCTGAATTGGGCTGCAGCTGCTGCTGACTGTATGGTGTGTGAAGGAGAAAGGGTGTGACTCATTCTTCTGGTTGTTCCATCACCCTCTTCTTTGACTGGAGTGGTTTTTAGGCCATGTGTGCTGTGATGTGTTTTTAGTTGTTTCTGGGTCAGGAGACCAGGGTGTGCTTGAGGGGAAGAATCACTCCCACTTCAATTCAGACAGGGCACTGTTGTAACTGGAGGTTACATTATGGCATCTGAGGAAGTATCTATAGCATTGCTGCTGCATTCCTTACCACCTCACTTCTCCACCAAAACCACTTCTTCTTGGTATCTTCCAACTTTGGAGGGCCACAATCAGCTGGCAATCTGCTTCCTGTGCTGTTTAACTATTATTATACAGAGAGACAAATACAGTGGTCCCTGTTATTTTCTTCTGTGTAGAGTAGTTCATTTCCCATTCTAAAAGAACTTTTTCATCTTCTCTAGTTGGAATATCCTAGATATCTTAATCTATTTTGAATCCTCTGACTCTCAACATCGTTTTGTTAGCCTATGGTGTTCCACTTAACATTGCAAAAATACCCTGTAGCTGGCTTCCCAAGATCACTTCTGTGTAATACAGTCATTTCTTGTGTTATTTTCTCTATCAACATCTGTTTATTAACAACTCCAGGGTCACTGAAAATACTCAAACGCATAAAACCAAATTGAGCTTGGTTTTCCCCTGGGATTTTGTCAGTTCTGTTGTTCTCAGTTGTGCAATACTAAACAGATAACCAGGGTTTATGGCGTATCACCATGCTACACTTCTACATAGTAGCACCATGGCCTTTTCACAATATGTCCTATTTTACTACACCAACTATAACTACATGCCATATCTTTTAAATTACCTTTGATATCATGTGCATTCATTAAACAGTATCTGTGCAACTAGGTGATAGCTTCCAAAAGCTTTTGGTCACTGCCATTAGCAGAAACTTGAAGGGAAACAATTTAGGACCAAGTTGTGATAAAAGGACCTTGATCAAATTTCTTTTATTTGGAACTATGTATCCAGATTTCATAGAAACATAGAATCGTGTAATGGTTTAGGCTGGAAGATCATTCAATTCCAACCCCCTTGCCATGGGCAGGGGCACCTTCCACTGGTTTGGGTTGCTCAAAGCCTCAACCAGCCTGGCCTTGAACACTTCCAGGAATATGATATCCATGATTTCACTAGGCAACCTGTGCCAATGCCTCACCGCCCTCACAGGAAAAAATTTCTTCCTAATATCTAATGTAAATCTCCCCTCTTTCAGCTTAAAATCATTCCCCTCATCCTGTCCCTGTACTCCCTGATAAAGAGCCCCTCTCCATCTCAGCCCCTCCCCACTTCCTACAAATATTTCCTGCAGCTCTTTTTAAACGCTGAACTTGCCCTCAGTGGCTGATGTACTTAAACAAAATGCCTTGGGACAGAGTCCCTTTCTTTTCTTCAGTTTGGAATTGGTTTTTGATAGCAGTGAATTCGTAATTGTGGACCTGTATCAAAATATTTTTCTCCGGTGGTTTTCTGTGAGCATTTGTATGTGGAATAGGATAATATTTCCTTACTTGTGGTTTTAAGAAACATTTCCACCTCATCTTAAGGACAGGTTCCTCACTGCTCTGCAGTTATTTCCCTGTGGAGTATCAGCAAATCTTTGCATGAAATTAAAAACTCATGGCTGAACACCCTGGAGGTGTTCAAGATGAGGTTGGATGAGGCTATGAGTAACGTGATCTACTGAAAGGTGTCCCTGGCCATGGCAGAGGGGTTGGAACTGGATGGCCTTTAAGGTTCCTTACACCCCAAACCAGTCTATGATTCTATGATTTTATGAATTAGCTCTCAAATTTCACATAGCCAAAACTGAAACAAAAGGAGTCACCAGCCTGTACCATCAGATATCCATTGGCTCATTCACATGAGGAAGGCATGTTCTCCAGGACCATAATAAGGACCACGTCTTGGAGCAACCCATTGTTTAAACATCACCTACCAGGTGTCACATCATGCAAAGTCTCAACTAAATGGCAACTCAAAGGAACAAGAAGTCTGCTTTGTAATTCTCCATAGGGGCCCAGAAATGGACAGGGTTAATTTGTGGTTTCTGTCTGGACTAGAGCAAATTCTCGTTTAGCTTTCTTTATGAGAAGCCAGTGCATCAATCCATAGCACCTCCTAGTCTGCTTGACATCCTGCTATTTGTAATGAATACATTTCCTGCATTGCTGCATGCTTCTCCCTGTGTAGATATCTATGATTAATATGCCTTGTCTTTTATAAACAAATGTAATGCAAAGCCAATAATGTGAGTCTCATTTCTTTACTGCCAGCCCACAGCTCAGCTTTGTTTGGGTATATATGTAAAGCAAGAAAGATGAATGTTCGCTCAAGCTTGGGAGCTGGAGCCATAACAAATTTATGGGATAAAAAACGCACATCAATATGAGGCAAATATGGCCTGGGAAGGTCTGCTTTGCTGCCTCCCTTAATTTTACTTTTTAATAGCAAGAATACTGTATTGTGCACCCAGCCAAGAGATGTCGTGCTACGCAAGCACATTGTAAGGGGAGCAAACATATTGAAGAACCTGGGAAACTTTTATCATTGACTAGATTCAACCATAGTACCATAAATGATGAAAGCAGGAGGAGCTGCTCTGATGACATAAACTGACCATTAGCCAATTAATTTCCCCCAAATCAGGTTTCACCTAAACTAGTTTACCTAAAATGCAAAAGAAGAGGTAGAGCCGGGAATTACAGTTTTAGATTTGTAATAAGGAGAGGGCTGGCCACCAAATGCATACTTCTTCTCCAGTGTCGATTCCTTTCAGATCTCAAAATCCACAACGGGTTTCCTAAGTGAGTTCATCCATCTCAAGTGTCCAACCACGGGATTTTGTCTTTCCCTTATGTACTAGTTCAAAGGCCCCATTAACACCCAAACTTCTTTGTCCTGGGACCGTGAGAGACCTCAGTTTCCCTTTGGTAAGGATGGAAAATACAACTTCCAGAGCCCAAATTTCTTTCTCAGAGGTGTGATTTATTTTTTTTTGTGGGATTTTTTTTTTGTTCATTCATTTGTTTCAATTCAGTCTTTTGGTTACTGGACTTTTTCCTATTTGTCAGAATCTTTCACGACCTCTGGACCCCAGACATAGATCATAGAGTCACAGAATGGTTTAGGTTAGAAAGAATCATAAAGATCATTTAGTTCCAACCCCCTTGTCATGAGTAGGGACACCTCCCACTAGACCAGGGTGCTCAGAACCCCATCCAACCTGGTCAAGGACACTTCCAGGGATGGGCATCCACAGCTTCCCTGGCCAACCTGTGCTATCTCACCACCCTCATCGTGAAGAATTTCTTCCTAATGTCTAAGATCTCAGCGCTTTAGTAATGAGTGCTGAAAACAAACTCTTTTTGTTCCTACTTTGGAGTCCCACAATCCTTCTGGCAGCTGCTGTTGACCTAATCATCCATGCAACTCCCCAAACACAGGCAAGAATTCCCATCACAACACGTCCTACCAGTACACTACCAGTACACCCTGAATTCTGTTTTTATCCATGTCTGGATTTACATTTAGCCTTATTGACTGCTTTCATTTTATGGAGGATTCTTGATCCTTCTGCAACGAGGATCCCACAAGGATTCAACTTTAATGTGATGGATTTGTCATGTTAGTAATAGAAATACTCAGTGGGACAGTTTGTAGGAAAACCAGAAAAACACTCTCTCATGGGTGATATTCCTTG
Source organism: Tapera naevia (assembly GCA_033556795.1). Classification (NCBI taxonomy): domain Eukaryota; kingdom Metazoa; phylum Chordata; class Aves; order Cuculiformes; family Neomorphidae; genus Tapera; species Tapera naevia. The sequence continues at coordinate 2,028,128 of JAUMJJ010000063.1, forward strand.
TTACTGGAACAGGCAGAGACCGGAGTTGTTGGTCATCCTTTGATTCATATCATATGTGTCATAGGGATGTGTTGCACCAGTCCAGACATAATTAGCCTCATCATGCAAACTAGTACTATATCTTCACCAAAAGGGACATAACATTCAGTTAATGAGAAGTATTCTCCAGAAGCCAGTAATGATTGACACTGATTTATATTAATTTTCTTTAATTCTTTATTAGTAGAGTCTTATATCAATTGCTCCATTATTTTGCCTAAGATCAATGCTAGAGTGGCAGGCCCATAAAGTAAAAATTTATCATCTGATTATATAATCTGGCTTCTCCCCAAGTAGTGGGCAAAAATTTCATTAAATGTAGTTACCTTCCACCCCCTGCCCTCTCGCCCCCCCACTCCTCCCAGCTTTGTTTAGGATGCATTTTTCTTTTATCATACCTGGAAAAGTCTTTATTGTTCCTACTATTTCCAGTCACAGGTTTTTTGCTACATGCCATGTAGCTCACCTGAGGGATTTTTTTCAGTTCCTATCCTCTGATTTATACTACATTCTTCTTTTTATTCCTGTTTTCAGAATACTTGAGGATTTTTACTGGTCAAATCCTACAGAAAAAACAGATATGGAAAAAACCCAGTCCTTTTATAGCAAGGGGTCCAAATAAAAAAATGGTATAAAAATGCAATTTAGTGACAATTTGTGTCACGATTAAAGAAAAAGTTGTTTAAGAAAATCTAGGTTACATGCTATTTATTTTCACAATTTTTCTTTTTTTGTCTAGTGCAACAATTTGATTTCAGAATCAGATTTTTACATTCCAGTCCTGAATTTACTGATTTAAGGCTCGGGGAAGAATTATCATTAATTCTAGTGGTCTTTGAACTGGCATCTACTCCAGACATTAGCAGTTTAAATTCAAAAAATGGATGAGGGTAATGCCAGTGTAGAAATAATAATTCCTTTGCCATGGAGAACTTTCTACCCCTGCTGAGATTTTAAAGTTCATATTCCTTCTGATTTACACAGCAGGAAATAAGCACAGACTATAACAGAATGGACAGTAAATCATTTGCAGATTTGGGGTAGAAACCTGACTTCTCCACGTCCAGAAGGCTTTATGTCTTGCTGAGGATGAAAAGATTGCAAGTGAAATGTGTTTACACACAGTTAATGTCTTTCTACTGCACTTAGCAAAAAGTTTCAGTAGAAAATGTGTTTATTCAAATATCAGTGTGTGATGCTTTTGGAAAGCCATTGAATCAGAGAAGCTCAAGAACAAGGGTTGGGTAAATACTTTGAGTTTACAATAATTCATAGTGGTTGTTATGAAATTGGTAGAAATATATGTTATCACCTATATTCTGTGTTTGTGAAAGAAAATAAGCTTTCATAGGGAGGAATAATAGAAACAGAAGACAGTTTATGTAATATGAACAAAAATAGTGAAAATAAGGGAGAAACTGGAATTTCTGAAATCTGTTTCTTATTATATGTTTTTATAATGCTTCTGAGGTGCCAGTTTTCTAAAGCCTCCTATATTGAAAATCTATTATTTTAAAGAAAAGGTTATTGCATCAACGCCAGGACAGGGCAGCATTCTATTTTAATCATTTTTGCTAAAGGGGTTGGGAAATGTGCTGCTTTGTGTCATGTTTTATTCTACATTTCTTGCAAATATCCTTGCAAAAAATGAACCTTTCTGAAGGTTTTGCTGAAGGTAGAAGACCATCATGGGTGACCTGAGGAAGGACATTTCAGGGTGAAGTTGCAGCACTTGACTTTGTGCCTTTAGTTAATGTAGCCAAATTAGGATTCAAATTCTCTTCCTTTGACTGAGGGTGGGGGTCTTGATAACTATAGATCTACTTGTGTTTGATTCCTGGAGTTAAGAGGTGGGAGGGGCTCTTTATCAGGGAGTGCAGGGATAGGATGAGGGGTGGTGGTTTTAAGCTGAAAGACTTAAGGACAGATTCCCCACTGCTCTGCAGTTATTTCCCTGTGGAATATCACCAATCACTTTTTTCTTGTGAAGGTGGTGAGGCACTGGCACAGGTTTCCCAGAGAAGTCGTGGATGCCCCATCCCTGGAGGTGTTCAAGGCCAGGTTGGATGAGGCTTTGATCAACCTGATCCAGTGGGAGGTGTCCCTGCCCTTGAAATTGGGGTTGTAACTGAATGATCTTTAAGTTCTTTTCCAACCCAAACCATTCTGTTATTCTGTGATTCACGCTTTACTACAGTTAGAAGGGACTCTCATTCTATCTATCTAAAGCATATGGAGCAAAGCGGAGAGCATCCAAAATTAAATGAAACACTGACAGGTGAGTGCAGAGAGGCAGTGAGTGCAGCCTTTTTTAGAAAACAAGAAGAATGAATTTTTCTTGGATACTCTAAGGTCTTTAACAAAAAAGTCAGAATGGTCAAAACATCAAGGATGGGATCTGAGAACTGTCTGAGATACTGGCAAAGACAGAAGAGGGTTATTTATCCAGCCTGTTCTGACAGATCAAGTGTTCAAAACCTTCCGTCGTTCTTGTTACTCTACCAGGACTATTACCTGTTTATATCTGTAATTTGTGAGGTGCAGTACAAAAATTGACTATAGCACTTTTCTTTGCCTGAACTGAGCTCACTTGAAAAATCTACTCTTCCTTACTGATAATACGTCAAGATTTTCCAAAATGAGAGTTATTTTTCTTGTGCAACATTACATCATGGTTTTTATAGAGTTTAGAGTCTTCTTTCAGTGCCAGAATTTTGCTTAATATCCTGGTAATTAGCCAAACATTTCTGTATTTGTGCATTTAACTTCTTCATACCTGGTATAGAATACTACATGATCGTACAGTGAATTTCTTTCTCCTAATTTCACGTCTCTCCTTTTTTTTCAAGATCATTTTATATCCCACCTTTGTTCTCCAAAATGCTTGTACATTTACTTAAGTCTACTGTCATTCCCAATCATTTAAGCATACTATTTATTAAAACAAGTAAGTGCTTGTATTTTTTTATGGAACCAGGCTTAAGAAACATTGCTGAGATATTTTGTTTAAGATCTCCTTATAGTCTGATCCTTAGAAGCCCCCGACAGTTACCCTTAAAAAGTGATTTACCAGTCAGTCCTATCTTACTATGATTAGATCTTCCTAGCCTTACTGTTAAAAACCTTTTTGTAGCATTGTATAACAACTCTTTTAACATTCTTTCTCACCTGTTATTAAACTAAGTTGGAGATTAAATTAAGTTATTTGGAATTGTTTCCTATATTACATTCATAATTTATTTCTTTCTTTTCAATAAGGTGATTATCTTCTGAGTAGATACAAATGATTGCTTAATAATTTCTTCTAGCATCTGCCCACAAGTTGAAGTTAGGCTTACCAGTCTGTAATTTCTCAGCCATCAACTCCATTTTTCCTAGGCGGGTTCTATATTTATCCCTCTTCAGTCCTCTAGTACTTTTGAATCCTCTACAAACTCTTGAAGATAATGACTAATGACTCCGTTTTCCTGCAAAATCTTCAAGACCCAACTGACTCAAACATCTCTGCCATCACAAAATACTTTAAAACCGTTCTTCCTGTGACTCAACCCCAATCTTGTCTCCTGTGTTAAGATTAACTCTGTCAGCATCTAGTCACAGATTATCTTCTTTGCCAAAGCATGCAATACATCCCTGGGACAGTTCAGCCCGGTCTGCATCTTTGATTGTTCTTTCTCAGTATTTTACCTCTGATTTATAAAACCATTATTTCTCTTATGATGATAAAGCTGGAGCACAGGAATCGCTGCCTCTCCACTCCGTCTTTGGAATACAGTGGACTTCATTGATGCTACTGTGCAGTGCTTGCTCCACTACTCATTGCAATAAGCAATGCAGTGGCAAAGTGGCGTTTTCCCTATCCCCCCCTGCTGTAGCTGCCCTCCGATCACTCTGCAAACAGTAATAGTGAGTTAATCCAGGTGACTTTAAACAAAGAAAGAAAAAACAGCATAAAAACCCCCAAATTTCCTCCCCTGCCTTTGGATAATTTCATAGATTCTTTCATGTGTAGACACAGCAGAGTGAAGCTACATGTGGTTAGATGCCTCAAGGTGACATAACTATGTTCCTGCCTCTAAAAAACAGAGGACACGCTCCCTTTTTCCCTAATCTCATACTTCATCTTACTTTGCATTGGCTCTGGTGTTTGCCAAGCACTGTAGTGAGCCAGTTCAGCTTCTTATCCTGGCGGAGAAATAACTCAACAACCAAGAAAGGAGTTGCAGTTCTTCAGCACTAGTGAACTCAGCTCCAGGAAGAGTCAATCCAGCGCTAGAACTGGCACACAAGAGTACATTGGTTGGATAAGTAGGGATGGATCAGGGCTAAGGAGCAAAGAATCTCTCTGAAGTGATGTGTTTTTACATCAGCTCAACCAAGTTATGCAGCTTCACCCTGAGGGGACAATGAACTGTGGTCAGCTGGCATCTTCCAGTGGATATACAGCCACATAAAACTTATCTTCTGACTGTCACTCCAGCATGTGCCCTCTTTTAGAATTTACTAGTCTTTGTATCACTGCTGCAAACCTTCTGCAGTCTTCATTTCCACATAGTGTTCTAGCTGTAGTTTTCCCTTGTACATAATGTTTGTAAGTAGTAATAATAATGATAGAAAGGGTTATGCAAACCATCTGAGCAGGAAACTCATTCACTTCTCTTTATGCCCTCCCCCAGACTCTTTTATTCCTTTAAATATTAAAGATTACATTCAGTACTAAGAAGCAAGTGTCTGATTTTCGGAAGTGCTGAGCTCCCATTGTCTTCAGTGGGCGTCAAGGCTGCTCAGCATTTCTGAGAAAATTTTTAACAGCTAATTCTTTCCAGTTCTTTCCTGTTCTTTTCCCTCCTTTCCACCCTGCAACCAACAGAAAACTTCTCCCTAACCCATATCCTGCTCCCTGTAAAAGGAGCACCTTTGTCACTCTGTTCCACCACTCTTCTCTCCTCTTCACCTAACATCTTTCAGGTCATGCTCTTTCCCTGGAGCACATTAGGTTGGAGTCATCTATTTAATTGTTGATACCTTCAATATGGATGTCTGCATCTAGGCAAGTTGCCCTAGACTCTTTTCATAGACAATGGAGAATGAGTCAGCAGAGTCAACAAAGCTTATGGTGTGATTTCACATCCTAAAATAAGCATCCACATTTGATCAGATAACTCATACTCTGAACTCCATTGACAAAATTTACTATACCTCCAGTGTTTAAAAGGGAAGACTAGACAAGAAACTCGGGTGAAACACCTGTATCAGATCCTTAAAGTGAGATTAAATTAATCCCACTGCTCCTGTGAACTAATACATCAACTCACTGCATATATCACATTCAACTCCTCCTTTAAGAACTGTTTCTGTCTTGGTGCCTGCAGGGATTGAATCAAGTACAGGGTAGTGAAGTGGAAAGATAAAGGTAGGTCATAGCAGAAAGTCAGCTCAAATCTTAGGTTGGATAAATTGGAGGAGTTTTATTGAATCCAATGAAGTCTTTTTCCTTCATGTAAGAATTTTGCTTAATAGTATTAAAAAAACCCAAAACAAACTCAAAAGATAAGTACACCTGTGAACTGTCAGGGCATATTCCAGTAATTGTCTTTCCATATGAATTTATGGTTCATCATATTTTCCTTCCAACTTCACTACTACTGTCTAAATTAGGAGAATTTCTCCAGTGGCAGACAGTTCTTGCTCTTGACCCTTGCTGTTTGCTGTGTAACGTTTCAACACTTCACTGATTTCTGCCTGTAAGGACTGTGGGAGAACTGCTGCCATCTCTGTGGGATCACAAGCAGAATGCAATCTCTAGCAATTTGGGATCACATGTAAAATATCCTCCACCTCCTTTGCAATACAAACTCACCTTTATCTTTAGTTGAGTGCCCCATGTAGAGCTCTTAAACCTCAATTTCTTCTGATTTCATGATAATTTAGGAATTAGTTTCTGTGGGCTCACTCTCAAAAATCTGTTTGCAGAAATTATCAATACAGTTACAAACTGAATATTTAACCCAAACCAAGAGACTTTATCTGACTCAAGCTGGAAGCACCAAATACAGGCAAAAATCCATGTCAGTGCAGCTTAGCCAAGTAGGGAGCAGCACGGCAGGAAGAGCATAGTTATGAAATAGATATGTAAGAATCACTGTGGAACATGGCAAAAAAGAGAGTAATAATAATAAATTGAATTTAATTACTTCTCTTCTGATCTTCATTACTGCTATTGCTATCTTTTGCTTTTCCAGTTCATCAGGCATAAGTACAGATGCTATTGCTACTTTCTACATATTTAAAAGACAAAGCCCACCCTCTTTTCAGCCTTAAATATTTCCTCTTAACTCCCTTATTCTTTAGAGCATCCAGTTTAAAATTACCCTTCTGGGTTATAAAACCCACCATAAAGGGAAGTTTTCCTCTCTCTTTCATTATTAGCAGGCATTTCCTGGATTATTTCTGCTGTCGGTTAGTCTTCCGTACAGCTCTGACTTTGTCCCTGGGCCCCATTTGTTCTGAATAATTTCAAATATTAGCTGAAAGCAGCTCAACTCCCCCTAGATTCTGCTTTTTAATTTCTCCTTTGCAGTGTTATTATTTAGCAAAAAACATATTATGTACCTCTAGATCATTTCATGGATCTGATTGGTATAAAAGAGTCTGCATAAAGTATTGTAGTAGGTAGACAATTTTTGATGCAGTACAATAGCTAACATTTTAAATCTTGTTGGTCTGAGTCACTGAAAACAAACTGTTACCAAACCTCTCTTCTTATGAAGATTGAATAAGACATTTGTTTTATACCACTAGAGAAAATGCTAAGAAACCAAACTGTCTCATTGTCTTTCTTTCTCCTCTCTGTGTATGTAGATTTGCGAGCGTATTGCACCTACCAACATGCACAAATCAGTGAACAATATAAAAATCTTCCATAATGAAACCTTGAGATCTGTCACTGGTGAAGGTTGTACTGTCACTTGGGGACTCGTTGACAAGCTTTGAAGCAAGAGATGAATTCTTAAAAATGAAAGAGCTAACATCTATCAGCCATAATTGAGCAAATTAATAGCTTTGTGAAGTCTCTTCTTTGGTTAGTATCCCATGAAATGACAATAAATGTGGCAGAATTTCTTATAGCTTCCAATTGCTTTTTTCTTTTTTTTTTTTCACTATTGTCTTGTGTACAATGTCTTACAACAGTGAAACAAATATCCTCTACAGATCAGCAACAATTTTAGCATTGGAACAAAGATGTAAAAGGTGAAGAATGAAGAGTCTCGAGGAGGAAGGAACTTTGAAGAAAGACTTTTTTTTTGCCTTTAGTCACCAGTTTTGCCCCACGTGTTGTATCAGCCACAGGACAGAACAGTAGAAATCCAGAGAGGGGTTCTGGAAGTCCTGACTTCTATGGCGCCATGTTTGGGTAGGCACTTGATGACCATTTTCTTCCCACTTCTCCTCTATTACTGGACATCTATGGCCATACTACTGCATTTGCTGTAGAAACACTGATAAGTTTTCCTTGGGACTTTCCCTGGGGCAAGTTTTCCCTTTCCAAGGACTTTGCTTTGTTCTTGCCACCAGAAGAAGAAAATCTTAGAAAGAAAATGTAATAACTTCCACTGGAAGATCTCATAAGAAGATAGTCTTCACTTACGTTATAAGAGGAAGGGAAAAGCCGGTTTCATCCACAGTGATGTTGGTCAGGTCTCCGTATTTCAGACAACTCAAAACTCTTGCTTTGTTTATGCACTGAAGTGTAAATATCGTAGCAAATTTTTGGCATCAATGTCTTTGTGAAGGATATCGAAAATGTTCAAGATACAACCAGCATTGAGGTGCTGCTGCAAGGAGGTCATTGTTATTTAAGGCAAAGAAGTACCTCACAGTACTCATCAAATTGAGCATTTCAAGTACATAGAAATGAGAGAGTGGAGCCTGAATGCCAATCTAGAGGCACTAAACCCTAGCGTGGCACAGTATTCTGTCACACTCTGAGGTGTGTACCTCAACATGTTCTGCTTTTTTCTGAAACAGAAATCTATCCTAAGAAATCAATTTATCTCTTTAAGTCTGTCTCCTTAAAGTTTTTCCTTCAGCTTTAAAATACTACTTGTTTTTCTTTTCCTCCCACTAGTTTTCTTTTCTTTTTTTTTTCCTAAAGGAGAGAAATATTTGAGTATTTATCTCATTACAACATTTACAGACTAAAATGAGATTGTGTTATTTGCTTTTAGTTTTTTAGTCTCTTAACTTTCCCAGGTCTTCTAGATCTATCTAAAATAGATAGTGGGTCAGTTGTCTTCTAAGAACATTCCCTTTCTTGGAATTTGTGTGGATTGTTTATAAGGACTTCATTCTGAGGGGAAAAAAAACAGGAAAAGAAATCTCAATTTCTTACTGTTTTCCTAACTGGACCAAATATTTCTCATGTGTTTTTCACGTGTGTGTGTACGCTATATAGTTTGTTAAAGGTACTTAGTTTCCAGTTGTAAGGAAAGGTGAAACATTCACAGACAGGGCTTCAGGGACTTCCTGTCCTTGGTCATTGTGGCCTTTCTTTGTATTTGAATTTCTCTTCTTCTGGGGTTAGAGGATGGATCATTCTCTAATTTTTCTCGATACTTTCATTTTTATAATTTTTCTCCTCCTATTATTAATTATTTATGCAGGTACTTATTTATTGATTCTCTGGAAGAGAAAAACTGTTGAAAACAAGCTGGTTTAAAAAATGAAACTATGTTTATGTCCCTGAAGTTTGCATGCTAGCAAGGAGAGGAGACCTGGTTGATACTTAATCTATGCAGCCATCATTATTTATTCATTATTTAGGAACATAAATGCATCAGTTTCTATCTTCACACCCATTAGTTTGTTCCTTCCCACACCACATCCCACTCTGACTGTTGCAGAGCTTCAGAACTCTTATGTTGACAGCCTTCTTCTCAATTGAAGTCTGTACATCTTTATGGCCAGTTTATAAGCATTTGTCCTTGTGACAATTTTTTCAGTTAGTTTAACTGGCTTGTCTCCCTCCCTGCCATTTACTCCCCTGCTTTGTTCATAGAGATCAGTCATATCTTTTCTCAGCTTCTTTCTGGTAGTCTATACCAGCCATGGGTAGTATTTGTGCACACAGAAAATGAAACATACCATTTTCAAAACATCTCTCATAGGATTTGAACTTGTTTTATTTAGAATCATAGAATCATTTAGGCTGAAAAAACCCTTAAGATCATGGAGTCAAACTGTTAACCTAACATTGCCAAGTCCACTACTAAACCATGTCCCTAAGCATCATGTCTACAAGTTCAGGGCTAGTGAATCAGCCACATCTCTGGGTAACCTGTTCCAATGCTTTGTAGCCCTTTCCATGAAGATTTTTTTCTTAATACACAGTGTAAATCTATCGTAGTTCTATTTGAGGCTATTCTATCTCATCCTATCATTGTTACTCAGAAGAAGAGACCCGTCTCACTACATTCCCCTTTCAGGTAGTTGTAGAGAGAGATAAGGGCTCCCCTGAGCCTCCTTATCTGGATTGAAGAACCCCAGTTCCCTCAATTGCTTCTCATGGGATTTGTTCTCCAGACCCTTCATCAGCTTTGTTGCCCTTCTCTGGATGCGCTCCAGCCCCTCAATGTCTTTCTTGTAGTAAAGGGCCCAAAACTGAACACGGTATTAGAAGTGCAGAATTTTTGGTGAGAAAAACACCGTAGTAAAGGCTCCTAAGCCATAGATCACTTTTAAGACTTCACAATTCTGCTTTCTGACAGTGCTATTGCTGCTTTCAGGCCTCCATTAACAGTAGTGACTTTTGAAGAGTTCATTTGAATATCTTCTCCTGACACCACTGCAAAGCAGTCCAGTTTCTCTGTTGAAAATATCATTAATCTGCAGAAAAATGAGCAAGCTACATGACCGGTTTCACAACTTAAACCTACAGCAGGTTGTCAGGCAGGATCTGACTCCTTCCTGCTTGCTTATAGGGTATGTGAGGAGTATTTAAGACTTGGCACAGGTGATAAAAGAATGTGATGATGCAGAAGTTTTCCGTTGTTGTCTTCTTGTATTGTCCTGTCCTCCATTGTAACAGTGTTGGTTCCCATGCTGTGGAATTGCAACATGAAAGCTGCAGAGCTAATCCCTAAATCATCTGGGCTAGCTCATACTGGCCCTGTGTGACATCCTCATTTCATGCATTCCCTTTTGCCAAGGACTGCTCAGCAGCAGGTGACGTCATCCCTGCCATAGGGGGGCTGTTGCTCATTCTCCTATGGGTCCCAAGAGGGTGGTTCAAAGAGAAGGTGTTATTCACATTTCATTCATTCCAGGAGCCCAAGGAAGGTGATATTCTGGACTAATCTGGCCTTCCTAATATGACTAACATTACACTTACGTGTTGTCTGTAAACTAGGGCTAAGCTGCAGGCCATCCTTTCCTCTGAAACCTGAGAATTTGTCTCTGTTCTCTCAGCTTGCCTGTCAGCTTGCTGTTGGCAAAATTAGAGTGCATGAAGAAGAAAAAGATCTGCCAATTATATCCACACTGTCTGCTGCTCAGGGAGCAAACATGTCTTATGCATTATGATTCATAAACCTGCTCGTTTTCTTTACCAGCTTCTGAGTTCTCTGTATTGATCTGCCAGTTTAAGGAAAAACAAGAAGACCTGAATAAGGATTACAGCCCAATGCAAACTGTGTTTGGGCAGTACTTCAGGGTAAAAGCTTCCACCCACCAAACGGCAAAAGAACTTGCTATCGACACCAATTTTGTCCTCATGAAGAAAAATCAGTCACTGATTATTCTTGAATCAGAATCAATAGGAAAATCCAGTTGCATTTGGACTAAGTTCATTTTTTGCTTTTGGCTTCCAAAGAAAGTATGCTAAATCCGTAATGTTCTCAGTATTGAAGGAAGGTGACATTCAGGATCTGCTAGGAGCTCCTGAGTCAACATGACCTTTCTTTGATATCAAAGCCTTCAAAAAAACCTTTTCTATGTCTTCCCTTAGGAAGCATTGTCCATTGTGATCCACATCCCTACTCTCTACACAGAGCAGAAAAGCTCAAATGATCCCTTTGAAGCTTGCCAGTATCTCTGCAGGAAGGGATTAGTTGCTTCTGGTCTGGGAGTGAACCCAGCAGCATGGACAATAGGAGAACTGAAACATGGGGATGAAGCCTAATGTTGTAATCACTGCTAACTTATAGTGAGATGCTGACTCTGCAGAAACAACGCATCAGAGCCATATTTTGTCACACCTCTATTTGTTCATTCCTTAGCAGATTTCTTACGTCAAGCTAGAGGCAGTCATCTGGCGCAAGAGCTGTATAAATGGCAGAGAAATTCTCCATCAGCTATTTTTGGGAAAAATCAATTCTCTCTGTATTTGAGAAGCTCTGAGCTTGCTAAGCTCCCTACCTTTTAACAGCAAATTGCTCTAAATATTTTTGCCTTATCATCAATACAGCACAGGGAAGCAAATCCAGTTTGAGGCTGAGCTGGTCTATTTTCAGGCCAGCTTAAGCCAGCTGTTTTATTCATTTATTTTCACTTATATGTTCAAAACCTTGCCTCTCTTGAAAGCCATGGAAGTCCTGCTTTGATGTCGTTGGAGAGCAGTCCAGCTCAGAAAGGTTTAAAACCAACCAGCTCATGGACATTTATGTCATCAGCTGTATTCATGGGGAGGGATGGATGCTGGCACTCCTGCCAGGTGCTCTGTTGCTGGTAAACTAAAAACAGACAGCCATGAAGTAGGCTACCAAAAGGGGAACACAGAGAGGACCAAGACATTTTGGGTCCAAACATGAGGAAGCTGGGAGGAATGAGGGTAAAGGGTGACCCAAAGATTCTTTGTTATAAGTGTCAATAATTTTAACGTCCACTTTGTTCAAACTGGGCCAAATTTCTTCCAGCGGGGTTCAACCTCCTGGAGAATGGTTGTGGGAGAGGAAAAAAATAACCAGTAATTGTTGCTGAGTCCATCAGGTAGGCCTTGTATAAACTGCTTGGCATTGTACGAGACACAAAATGACTTGCCTTCAAACCGCTATTGTAATTTTCATCAAAACTGTGCTTCTGACTCAACACATTGTACTTAATACAATTTATGACAATATTTCTCCCTCAATAGCTTTTTGTGGAGTGTGTGCAACCTATTCTGCAGACTGCTGGTTTTCTTACTTAGCATCTATTTTATGGTCTGCATTTTAAATTCCTTTAAGTGCAGGCAGTTGAGGAACAAGTTTCTAAGAGAGAGAGAGAGATCGCTACTCAATTCCAATTCCCTCATGCAGTGTCTGTATGCTCTTTATAGGCCAGTACTTTCTTCTCCAGAGACTGCGGCATTTCAGGAGTAGACAGAACAATCCCAGTCTATGTAAATCACTTAAAATTATAATGCTCTGTGAGATTCTTCCATATATAAGCTGGAGTGTTGATATTGATATGACAGTAACTTTTAGCTGAGATCATAGACCTCTCATACTAGGCATTATCCAAATCCATAGGGAGAATTTGTTCCTGCTTCAGAAAGCTTGCGTTGTAAATAGCTGCATGAGATAAAGGATGGAGGAATAAACAAAGACAACTGCAGAAGATACATCTACATTGTCAAGTAACTCCCACATCTTGGTCCCACATTGCATAAATATTAATTCTCTGCCCTTCACCCTTTTTTTTTGAGTGAACCAACTAGTTCACTCCAAAATGAACCCTGGATGTTTGTGGGATGAATCACCTCTGTCTGAATGGAAACACACCAGGTTTAGCTCTTTGCACCATCCAGAGCCCTCCAGCATGCCACTAAACTTGCACTGTCATCCTCCAATGTCAAGGTTGTAATCCATCCTCAAACAATCATGCCATAATCCCCCATTCTGGTGGGCTGCAGTAAAGTTTTCATGTGTTTCAGGCTGCTTTGATGTTAAAACACAACAAAACACATAAACTTTGATAATTATATTTTAGAGAGCTACAGAAGCAGCTTGGTATGTTCAGAGCCACATGCTATGACCCATGGACCCTGCTGATCCATTTTGGAGAAGTCAGTCCAGGACAAGGTAGAAACTTTGTACCATGTAGTAAAAATCCCAAAGTAGACATGTTTTAGCAGCAAAAGTATAACAATAATATAGTCGTGTCAGAAAAGTTTATTAAACTCTGTGTGTTCTCCCAGCTCCAGCTTTCTTGCCACTGAGCCCAATTTGGGAAAGGGGAAAGAGAAGAAGATGTAAGTCTAATATCTCCCCAAGGGGTGATCACGACATGAAAAGCCTGAACTGCCACCAACAAGCATGATTAGCACTGTAGGAGAAAACCAGCTGTACTGATGACATCTGACAACATAACATACAGCAAAAATCAAATATGTCAAAGCACATCTTCAGATATTTGAAGGACTCTAACTTGTGCATAACTTTACTTTCAGAGCTGAAAAAAATGTATTTTGATTATGATGTTTGCACAGGTTCAGGTTCATAAGTCAATTGTGCAGGTGAACTCCAGAGGTCACGTAACAGAAACAATCCTGAACCCTTTGGCTGAAGCATTAGCCATGTCCACAGCATGACCCATACAGTCAGAGAACGTTGTTTAGCAGAGGTGACAAGACCAGTGGAAAATTTAAAATACCAGATTGAAAAGGAGTCTGCCACAAGGATTTGGTTGTGCTTTTCCACATCACATATATGCACCTACCCCCAAGTCTTTATTATTCTGCATGCATTAAGGACAAAACGTTCACTTCTGATCAGATGGTCTTCTGCAATGCCTAGAAACCACTTCAATCTCCCCAAACTCCTCTGTGATGCATTAGCTTTTCCTAGCCCTCTATACCCAGCAGCTTGCTGTAGATCTTGACTGAAGACATTAAAGGCTTTAGGGGTTGTTCTGTGATGTGTTGATCTGTACTGTGTGAGGCCTTTCCTTAAACTCTTGAAATATTTTAACAGGCTTAACCAGCAAAGGATAAAACTTTGTTGGATAGCCTAGGAAGACAGCTTTTTTTTTTCTGGTATTGCAAAAGCCTAGTAGGAAATCTGGGAGACCTAGTGGCCAGAAGTCTTCAGGTTAATTGTGTGTCTCACTATGCTGTATGATTATTTGTAATAAAACTTTATTTCATCCATTGATGTCTGTGATCAATGTGCCCATGTACATGAGCATGAGACAGATGCTTCTCTTACCATTAGTTTCATTTCATTTCATTGATTTCATTTGGCTTTTCTTACAAGAAGAATTCACACTTGTAAAACACCTTCCATCAGTCTCATCTGCTTACTTAAGATGCAGAGAGACAAGAAGTTATCAAACATTCACAAAACAAAAGCATAAGATGTAATTTAGGGAACCTACTCAGTAGTCTATGGCACAAAATGCTCATCTCTCCTTTTCTGTCCCATTTCCTCCTCTCACAGTGCTGTGCTCTCTTAGCTCTCCCACCTTCCCTTCCCTTTGTTCTTCTCCTCTCTGTCTCACTTGACTCACTTTCCCTATCCCTGTCACAATTCTGTTGTGCTCTTGCTCAAGATGAAATAGCTCGTTCTTCTCTTCTCTTTTACTTTGTTTGCAAGTGCTCCCAGGCTTCTGATCATTTGCTTTGCCTATTCCTGCCTCCTCCTCCCTTTCTACCTACTGTATTTTATTTCATTGCCCTTCATTTCATTTCATTTTTGACGCAAAACAGCCAAACTCAATCACAATATTCAAGGTGAGGGCGTCTTGTTAAAGGCTATAATGGCAATGTGCTACTTTCAGCATTGCTCTCAGTTCCATGCTTTCTATACAATATAATTTTCTTTTCTTTTACAAATGCCATTTTGGGTGTAGCAGATATATTCATGGAAATGCCCGTATTTGGACTCTGGATGGAAGAATTTGAGAGTATCAAAGGGGTTACTGCAGGCAGCTGTTCTACAATCTCAGAGATGTAGTTCAGCAGGAAAAACTCTTCACTCATTTTCCATGATAACTTTGGTAGAACAGCTGTCTAGCTGCACAGAAATTTTAGGCTGAATATTTTGGTTTGGTTTTGTTTGGTTTGTTTTTCATTATAGAGGAGTTGAAGGTCTAGGGAAGAAAAATTCCTGATTGGTACAGAAATAAGCTGGATCTGAGCTCAGGTCACTTACTGGCACAGAAGAATATTAAATAGGATACTTTGCCTCACTATGTGTTTATTCTCCATCAACAAAACAGCATTTCCTAACCTAACTTCTTATTTGCTGGAATGGAATCTCACTTGAGATTGGAGGAAGTGTTCTTTGAATATGAAACAGATTTCATGAGGCACTCTTCCCTCTAGAGTCTTACTGCATGAGATTCTTCCCAGCATATCTTTGATCTTTTCAATGCACTGATCAGTGCCATGGGACTTCTGTCCTGTGTGGTAGGGTGCTATGGGGTGTAAAGTGTAGATGTGATGTGAACATGTGAGCACACATCCTGGGGGCCAGCGGTGTGAACACAAACAGGACATTACCAAGGGGACCTTCTCCAGGGCTGGCCTCAGAATTGGCTGTTCTTTGAGCAAAGATATGTTAATCTCTTCTCCTGGGTTAGGGAACTAAAAGGTAGGAACTGATTATGTGATTTCTGATGACGAGTGGGAAAAGGGTGTTATTTGGGAAGATCAGTGTGGGCATGTTGAGTTCTGCTGAGCAAGGCAAAAGGCAGCATGGCTTGGATTCCTTCAAAGAAAACTGAGGGTTCCAGGAAATTGTAATGCTGTGGTCCAGTGGAAGCAGATATGAAAATATGGACATACTTGGACAGAAAGGTCTAGAATTACCATATGCATAAGCTTTGCTCTTTTTTGTGGGGGCTTTTTTGTTTTTTAAAGAACATTGTAGCCTACAGTAGTGTACTCAGGTTGACTTTATCAACATGTAAAGGCGAATTTCTGCCAAGTGTTCATCTGGCAGGGAAATCAAGTCTCCTCAGAGGAGATTTGGTTTAAATTTATTCCTTGAAAGTGACATAAGGAGACACTGTGGCACTGTGTCAACACGGACATTTTCACACAGTTCTTAAAGTCATTTCCCTTGTCAAACCTGTTCTTTACTCTCCGTCTTACTGTGTGTTAAACCTGTTCTTATAGCAAGCAGTTTTCCAGTTCTAGCATCAGTTTTATCCCAGCTGGTATGTACAATTAAAGCCTAAGCAGAGAAAATCAATTCTGTCTTCACAGAGCTTTCCTGGCTACTTCAAACAGTTTGAGAATAAAGTTTATATAAAAAGATTCCCTTCATCTCTCATATTCCTTGCTACATATCTTAGGCTATTTTTTTAGATTCTGTTCGTGAAAAACACCAGTGATGATAAAAAATATAGCAGACTTGTACTAACTCAAGACAGTTAGAGCAATTAAGTTTCTTGTTTCTAGTGTATTTAAGAATGCACATATTATAAGAATATCCATTAACTGTACTCTTATGGGTCCATGAATGGTGAGGAAATTTTGAATGAAATAATCTTTACATTTCCACATTCAGCATCAGTAGACTTAAAGGAAATAATTATCTGTATCTATAATTTTAGAGATTTTTTTTAACCATGGAAAAATGCCACTGTGCAACTGCTAGCATGTCCTTTACCTTTTGCTCCATTCAACTGAAAAACACTTGTTAAGTCTGTAATATCTGCTGGAAAGAAAATGTGGCTTATCGATCTGAAACTGTGACTCGTTAAGTTTTCTCTAGAGTGTCTCTCTCTTTGTACTCCAGTATTCCAATTGCAGGAAATTATATCATCTACAGGATAAGACTGGGGTTTAATTGCAATATTGCCATAAAGAGGACAGTCAGATTAAGTGGGGAAAAATAATGCATTTTAGTAGCAGCCTGAGTTCCACACAATTAGAGGCAAAGCATGTGCTTACCCCAGAGGTCCCCCTTCCCCTGGAGTCCTTGGCCTCTGATCTCCTCTCATCTTCTCCTGTTATTCCAGTTGTTCCCCATTTCTGACTCCTCCCTACCTTGGCACCTCCTTTTGTCCCCATTATGTAAAAGTGGAGGCTATCTGATGATGTATTTGTCAAGTAACTTTATTTTTAGAGTAGTGTGGGCTATCGGGTACAAGATAAGCATGTGAAAATACAGCAAATCGAGTGTATAGAGCAGAACAAAAATGGTACATCAGCCAGTTTATTCAGTTCCTGCTGAAATAGGCAATTGCCATCTTTAGTTGCCATTGGAAGTTTCTAGTTAATCTAAGAAATGGAATACTAGAAAGAAAGAGGTTGTTAAGCCACAGGTTACTTCACTGACTGATTTCTTGTCTTAATCTTTATTTAGCTCTGAAAAACATGCAATTTTTCTAACTTCTTAGAGATCCTGTTTTAATTCATAAATACCTCAGCTCAAACCCGTATAATTTTTACAAGATATAGAAGTTGTTTTATACCCAAATGCTTACACATTTAAGCCTCTGAATCCCTCAGCTGGTTTTAGTGCCGCTCTGACAATGAGAAGGGCTAATTCAAGATCTATTCTTACATTTATGGCATCATAAAGAATGTTCAAAGTAAAGACTTCATTTGCATACATCATAAAAATAAACAAAATAATTTGCATAAAAGACTGTGCATGTAGCAGTGCTTTGACTGAATGAGAAATCTTGGGAAATATGTAAGATGAGCAATGTGGCGGGGGGAGAAGAAGATGACTTACCAGATGTAGGAAGGCTTTCAAGGGGTGGGATGCTCTGCTTCATTATATTGCTAAATCCTTTGATATTTTGCAGTTTTGAGGCTGACATGAGCAATAAAGATCCCTTTACTCTGCTCTTGTGAGACCTCATCTGAGGCCCTGTGTCAACTTTGAAGTCCTCAGCACAGGAAGGACATGAATATGTTAGAGCGAGTCCAGAGGAGGGCCACGAATATCAGAGGACTGGAGTACCTCCCATATGAGTACAGGCTCAGGGCTTACCTTATAGCAGCCTTCCAGTACTTAAAGAGAACCTACAGGAAAACTGCAGAGGGACTCTTTATCAGAGGCTGCAGTGATAGGATGACAGGTAACAGTTTTAAGCTGAAATAGGGGAGATTAAATTAGATATTAGGAATATTTTTTTAACAGTAAAGGTGATAAGACACAGGAACAGGTTGCCCAGAGGAGTCATGGATGTCCCATCCCTGGAAGTGTTCAAAGCCGGGCTCTCTGAGGCTTTGATCAGCCTGATCCAGTGGAAGGTGTTCCTGCCCATGGCAGGGGGATTGGAACTAGATGATCTTTAAGTTTTCTTCCAACCCAAACCATTCAATGGTTCTTTAAGGGTTGCCAGAGTCTCTGCTGCACTCAGAGGGAGTGCAAAAGGTACTGTGTAAATAGTGCAGGAAGACAGGTCCTAGAAAAGGAGCCTAAAGACTTTTTTGACAGGTTTTAGCTGTCCAGTGGTTTCCTCTCATCCAGCTGATGAGTGTAAATCAAAATTGCTTTGGGGATGGAAGAGCCTCAGGAAATGTTTGAGTCCTATGCTTGAGTAGTTATGTCTAAAGCTGGGGTGATTAGTTGGTGCTATGGGAAAAATCACTCAATACACATCAGGATTTCACAGCCCTCCCTGACCCTGCCCTCATGTAAAGGTTAATGGCTCTATGAGTTGCTGGAGCAAATAGGCCTTACCCATGGGCCCTGCTGATAAGGCAGCCCACAAGGACTGCAGGTCTAATACTTGTTTGTCCACCAGACCCCTGCTGCTACAGGATGAATCTCCCTGTGGATTGAAGGGAAGGAAGACCGCTGTGTGCATCATCATTAGCTGAAAATTTTCACATGTATTTCATAGTTTTAATTCGTACTAAAGGCTATGATTGTGTCTTCATATTTCTGTAGTTTCAGAAGTCGTTATGTTATTAGGCATTAGAAATCCCACAGAAAGCAATTTGCAAGTTTCTACTTGTCTTGGCCCAAATCTTCATGTAGAGACCCCACTGTCCCATCCTTTGACTTGCAGTTTAAATGACAAGAACTGTGCCGTGCTTCTCAGACTGGGGCCACGCAATGTTAGCTTCACATGCACACGTCCTCCCCCAGCGACAATTGCACTTCAACAGAGAAGTAAAACATATATGGCTTGACATTCGGTGTTAACATGTTGGTATAAAGCAGCTTGATGTTTATTGTAGCGTGATTGCAGTGTGGTTGCAGCTGCAATGGCTGAGACTGGCATCTTTCAGAGCTAAGCTGCTGAGTGTAGAAGAGCTTAGAGAAACAATGGGTTGTTGTCACCTGGGCAGGTGCTCTCTGCCATCAAACACTTCTGGGCCCCAGGTCCCCCTAATGGCACAGATCCAAGATGTGGGTCTTACGTTCTTACAAACTAAAGAGTATCTTGCCTGACCTGTTATTTCTCCTTGCTCTCAGCATATGAGATCTTGGTGCTGTCAAGAGGAAGTTATATGAAGAAAATGAACAAAAACAAAAGGGATGAAGTCAGTGGCACAGCAAAGGGCAGTTGTTTTGTGTGAATTCTGCTAATTCATAAGGCATTGTGAAAAATGTCATGCCATGCATAACAAGTTTAATTTGCTCACTGGCACATACAGCTCTCTTCTATTAATATATAGGCCAGCAATTTTGTGCCTGGGAATTAAAATGTTGCAACCTTTTAGGATTTCTTTTGGCCAGGTGTATCTTTTCAACTTTGGAACAGAATTCCCTTTAGCTGATCACCAGCAGTGTGGTACAGTGAACAAGACAGACAGTTTGGATATCATGCTGGCCACACCAGCTAGTAAATTATAACATATTACACAGCAGGGTAGGAGCAGCTAATGAAGTGCTACCTAAGTAAATAGTCATTTGTGCAGCTCCGATTAAACCTTTGGAAGTATTTCCAGTGGAGCATATAGTGCTGATGAATCTCATTATTACAAATTGCCCAGCAGCATCAAGTGTATAGGGAGACCTCGCCAGTCAGCTCTCTGCGACCACAAATCTTGCAGTCCCAACTTAGCGCAGACATAACTTGCACCACAAAGACGAAGGATCCCTTGAGATGAGCTCTGCAAAGCCAGTCAAAGTCAGAGATGAGCTCTGCAAAGTCAGAACTCAAAGTTCTGGAGTCCTCAGCACAGGAAGGACACGAACCTCTTACAGTGAGTCCAGAGGAGGGCCACAAAGATAATCAGAGGGCTGGAGCACTTTCCATACAAGGACAGGATGAGAGAGTTGGTGTTGTTCACCACACCTCTGAGAAGACTCAGAAGACATCTTATAGCAGCCTTCCAGTACTTAAAGGAGGCCTACAGGAAAGCTAGGGAGGGGCTCTTTGTCAGGGAGTGCAGGGATAGGATGAAAGGTGGTGGTTTTAAGCTGAAACAGGGGAGATTTAATTTAGATATTAGGCAGAATTTTTTTCCCTGTGAGGGTGGTGAGGCACAGGTACAGGTTGCCCAGAGAAGTCATAGATGTCCCATCCCTGGAGGTGTTCAAGATCAGGTTGGCTGAGGCTTTGAGCAACCTGATCCAGTGGAAATTATCCCTGCCCATGGCAGAGGGTTGGAACTCGATGGACATTAAGGTACTGTCCAACTCAAACCATTCTATGATTCTATGAAGGACAGCATCTCTCTCTCCTTTTCTACTACCTGCCTGTCATCCAAAATATCTCCAGCCTCCTACCTCCCTCTCTTTCTCCTTGACCTCACTTTTACCGTCTGTTCTTACATTCTTGTCTCTCTAGGATTAGCTGCTTGATTTATTTTTTTCCCCCACTGCACCTCTGCTGAATCATGCCAGAGAAACAGAAAATAAGAACATCCAAAACAGTACAGATCATCCCTTTTCCAGTTCTCCTGGCTTCTTTGCTAGAGATAATGCAGAAACAATCAAGCCAAATAAGATCAGTCTGTGAAGTTGCTATCACTTTTTTTCCTCCTCTTCACCTTATTAATATTGCAGCTGTCTCGCTTTATAATCTCATGCATTAGCTTTACCCAGGCACGCAGCTCTGTGTTGATTCGTTTATTTTAATCAAAGTTTCGCCTCCTGATATTTTTCCCTGTCCACACTGAAGCAGAGAAAATGAAATTTCAACAGAAAGCACACACACAAATCGTTAATATTTGACCTCTGGAAAGAACTCATTTATTAAACATTTTTTCAACCCTTCAAGGTATTCAGAGACATAGTTTCTTTGTCTCTTACTTTGGCAGTAATACTAGAGCATTTCCCCGTGGGCTTCTCTAAGTGATCTCAAGTGAACACTAATAGTCCTTTGCCTTTGGCTTTCATGAGTATAACACACACTTAGTCACAGGATCCCCTTTGGGTGATGTGTTTTTTTTTTAGGTGCTGAGAATTTTTTTTCATTATTATTTCTGGGTATTTCTGGCGTTTTGTTGTTTGGTGGTGGTTTTTTTGGTATTCGGGCATTTTGAACAGCTTACAAGAAGACAGGTTTTTTCTCTTCTAGTATGCCTCTGCTGCACCTCTGGAGTGTTAACAGATGAAGAACATTAAACTTTCATATATATATATGTGTGTATTTCAGAGTATAAAAGGATTGATTGCCACAGAGCAAGACACTAAAAGCTGGTTGTTGTTTTTTCTCATACTGAAGCATGTTTCCCTAGCCATGGTAGATGGCTCCAGAAAGTTGTTGATAAACTGATCATCTGTTTCTGTCATTCTGGGTGGCAGATGCCCTTATAGACAATTTTGAGTTTGAAGGGCCTGGAAATACGTATTGAAGAAAATCAAAATTCCAATCAAAACAACATGATAAAAACAGGAACGAGAATTGTATTTGCTGCACTAATGGGAAAGTTTCAACAACCTGTTTATCAAAGTTTAACAGAGGAAGCCTTTCTAATCCTGGGCGTAGAAGGGGATATTTCTCATGAAGGAAGATGTGGGATAATGTTGAGAAGTGGTCGTGGTGGGCTCACATGGGCAAATTCAAGGACTCCTGGACCAGAGGGAATTTAAAATTAGAAATTTAAATTAGAATTGGTAGCAAGAGTAGTTTCCACAGATTGACGGTTGAGCATTAACTGTGGAGCAGTTTCTGATCTTCACAGAAACCTGGGATATGGGACATTTCTTTTCCCCAGGTGTCAGATGGCGCTAAAAGACCTTTTGCATTGGAGAGGGGAAAGATCTGAGCCTGTTGGGAAGGGCTGGATAGTTTAGTTATCCTGGCATGGATTTATATCCTCTACTTTGTTCCTCTCAAAAAACTATATGCTACATGTTGTATCTGTACAACCTTTAGAGAGAACCAGACCCAGCAGATCTGCATATACCAGTTTATACCAGAAGGAAAATGACAGTGAAAGTAGCCACCTTCCTACCTTGCCCTACTTCCCAGGTATAATAACATCCTCAGCCCAGTTGTCCTGCAAGACCGGTGGTTTGCTTGCATGATGTGGGTTACAAGGCACTTGCCAGAGGCTATGGTCAGAATCTCCTCCATTTCAGAACTGCCCAGCCATGCATACACTACATCTTTAAGGGGAGCAGGAGATCTGTGTGCAGCACTGAGCACATAAAGCAACATTTAGTGTTGATTTCCAAGTTTTCTTGGTTAAACTCTCGTATCTCACCAGCCTACTCTTTCCTTCCACTGCACTCCTCAACAGCCAGTTCTTTCTCAAGATCTATTAATATACTGTGATTTACCTACATATAAAGTATGTTTCTTTCTGATTCCCACTGGGCATATGGAACAGATGTCTCTTTTCAAGGGAGTTATCAGCAATTACCAGTAATGCAGGGTAAATAAGTTTCCCAAGACCTTCAATTATGCTCATTAGCCTGAAGCTAATGAGAGACAGGATCAAATTTAAATCCAGCAGCCAATAAATTTAGGAATGAAGAGGACTGCTTAGATCCATAGCTTTAACAACTGAGTGTGAAAACAGTACAACAAGGCACTTGACATTTGGGGCAATGCTTCACAGGATTTTACTAGGAGCTTTACATGAACTAGGACCATGACTCAAGCTGTCATATTTTTACCCCAGACATTACTCAACTTAGTCTTGTTTGTTCCTTGAAAGGCTCTGCTATTTTAGACCCATAGGGGAAAACATTCTTCAAGGAACATGCTCTTCAAAGAACTCACAAGGCAACACACATGTTAAAGTTCTGCTTCTGAGGAGACAGGCTGTTTTTACCTGTGGGCTACCCTGGTGGTTTTAGTTCCACATGCATAACGTGCTGTAGACAAGAGTACATATGGAGACCATGAGTCCTATGTGTCCTTAGAGCCCCCCTGGTTAGAGTTGCTGAGGAAAAAACCAAAAAACCCAATACCAACAAAACAGAAAATGGCAGCCATGTCTATTTTAATAGCTCCACTTCCATTCTTCAGGTCCATTTCTGCAAGCTGATCTTTGCAATGCTATTTCTTCCTTCTGTTCCCCAAAGGAAAATCTCAAAATCCTATTAAGCATTTATAACCACGTATATGCACACATGCGTATCTTTTGCCACAGATTCTTTTGCCCTAAATACTAGAAATACTTCAACAGACTACCCATGGCTGGCTATTAATAAGAAGAAGGGAGAGGAAGGGGCTGACTGACAGAGAAATACTTTGTTAGCCTTCTCAGTTTCTCATCTTCAAAGAGGACATGTCTACTGGTCTACCCCAAATGTATCTCAGGGATACTCAAGATAACTGACATGTATTTAATATGCTTATTTTCTGTTGTTGGATCTCGGTTGAAGCTAGGGAGGACATAAGACAGGATTAAATACATATCAAGGAGATAAAAAAGTACGTCTAATGCAGGAAGGCGAAGCAGACTTTGAAGTCTGTGGGAGGTATTGCCTGTTTCCTCCAGCTCAGAATTTGTATCAGATTATTTAATTCTTTTCAGGACTGCATGTTAACAGGCGTTTTTTTAATACTTCAACTTTAAGCCAGTAAGTCAATGAGCAGTCTGTAGCAGAACTACTGTGTTATACTTCTGTTCTCTGTGTCATGATCAATAATAGATCACCAACTCCACTATTCAGTGTAAGTGAAACTACATTTCTCCCAAAAGACTTGCTGTCTAACACAGAATTTTTTTCTCTTTTTTTTCTTGATATATATTTAGAATAGATAGATAGATAGATTCTATTTTCGTAGAACTGTCTCTCCATACATCTATAATACATATAAAAATGAACAAAGGGATCTTAATTTAGGATGATTTTCCGTGGCCAAATCCAAGAAAAAAAGGCATCCTGGAAAATTCTAAAATGTGTTTTTAAATATCATCATCCAGTGCAAGGTGTCCAAATTGACTTTAGAAGTACATTGTTGTTATTACGTGTTGCTATAATAAGCAGAATCAACCAGCAGCCATTTCCTAATGGGGTTTTATAATTGCTTGTTGGATATTTCCGGTTTTTGGCTCAGAGCCTTTTATTCTTGCTGCTAACAGACAAAGTGTAATAACTAGTAGCTGCAGCCTACTGTGGAGGACACTATCCAAGTTAGGAGAATATGTAATGAGCAGTTTTGATTCACATTCTCTTACTCTTTAGAAAATAATTCTAGTCTTTAAAAGGCTCCATGCACCACTTAACTCAGTAATTGGCAAGCAGGGATGGAAACAACATTCTGCAAGCAAAGTTGCAAATTTCAGATTACTCTGTGAGGAGAGCAGCCACTCTTTGTCACATATTCATAACTTCTTTCACTCAATAACCATTTGATATCAGGCAGTTGGCAGAATCTTGCTCTGCATTACTTGGAAGGATGCTGCCTTTGTGTGCCTTCGTGTTCTCCAGAGTATGTAACACAAACATTTGCTCTTCCTCACCACATTTTAGGACTTAGGCAGGGCAGGAGCTGAACAATGGCAGGGCAGGTTAACACAGATGCTTTTCCAGTCCACAGGGAAGAATTTTCCACATGAGTATGTCCACAAGGTAAAAGGGTCACAAAAATGGCCTTTGACGGGGCAGCTCCCACTTACCATATGCTGCATCAGTCTTCAGAAAAGTCCTTGTGAATAGGACATAACTCACCTAACTGTAGGTGTTTATGGTGTTGGTGTACCTGCTTGGTACCTACAGGAGTTTGAGTTCTTATTAAAGTCATTGGCATTTTAGGTGGAGGTCATCTAACCAAATGCAAGCATCTGTGGTACGATGAGAAGGTTCATAACCTGAATTCCACTGTTCACTAGCTTGCCATTGAGAATAAAGTATGTTCAAATCTCTTAGAAGAAAAGAAAGACATCATGCAGTGTAGCTTTATCTGTTGCCATTTTTTACCTCAGATAGAGGATTTCATGCCAAAGTGCAAAGCACAGCAGATCCTCGTTTGCGTGGCTTCCAACTGCTTTCTGTTTTTTCTGAGAGGCTAAAATTCGAAGGAAATTGTCTAACCTTAAATGTGTTGTTGTGGTCTGCTAATCACAACCCTATGTTTCCAGTAAAACTCACAAGTACTGAAAGGAAATCCCCTGTAGAACTGAGAGTCTGTCTCAATTTGCTCAACCTTCTGTAGTCATCTAGGAGTTTATGCTCCAACAAGAGTGTTTTTAAGGTACAAAATCTTGCTTTCTAGTTCACTGAACACATGGAGAGTCTTTTGTTGACATTATCTGCACTGTATCTTCAGGGAAGACAGAAAGTTTGTAAGTGAAGAGGTTTGTGAAGTTCACATCCAAAAGTCAGGGAAGCAAATAAGCAGAGCGATAAAACATTCCTGACAGGACTAAGTTCAACATTACAAAATGGAGAGGAAAAAAAATCAGAGGGAATTAATGCATTGAGGAATTTAAAACTAGAATTAAATTGGTTAGTTTCTCCAACACTTGCATATTCTTTATGCAGAATTTCATTATGGTGATATTATTAATTTCTTAAGTGATTAATATAAAATTATATTAGATTGGACAGATTTTGCATTACAGATTTCTTATTCTATCTCATCTCTCTCAAATCTTAGAAGGTTTAAATTCTGTTCTTCCTGGAGGAAAGGAGACTCTTTCTGTTCTTCCAGAAAGCATAATTTTTTTTTTTTGTAGGCATACTTGGACATTTGGACTTTAATTTGGACACTAGAAGTTCATTTTCAGTGTCTGAAAGATGCCACATATTTTCAGCAGATCTTGGGTAAAGTTCTTTACCTCTGTCTGTCTGAATATTTCTGTGCAAGCTGAAGATACAACTTCTCTAGTTCATCATGTTCATTCTTTAATTATATCATAATCTCTTTGGGGGAGGTGTGACAAGATGACACATTCTTTAGCAAAAAAAAATGGAGAATTCATTTTAGAATTTGTTGACATACAAAGCTAAAATCAAATGAAATCTGAGTGCAGTGGTTTCCTCCTCCCCCCTTTTATTTTTTGGAACAAGAGTAACATTAGTAATGAAATTTCAAATGATTTTTATTTTAGTCTAATCAGTTCTCAAGAGTCTTACAGTAAACTATGATCTGGTCTAAGGCAGACAAAAGGCAGTCCTGCACTGCAACTGGGAAAATTTTTAGCCAACCAAACTTCAGCCTAGCTCCTTTGAGGGATGATGTTCCGCTGATTGATTGCATCCTGACTGAAAGCCATATCTAAGCTTTCAAAGAAAATTCCATGAGTTTTGAATCCCCAAGTTGTCATAGCATCATCTAAATGACAGGATTTGCCTTTTTCGGGAAATGCATGCTCCTTTGATGCCTTGAGACCTGACATATACTGAGGAAGCAAAAGATAAAGGCAGTAGTATGAAGTGGAAAGATGTGAATACTGTCTGGGTGATGCCAAAGATTTTTCTCCAAGGGGCATACGTTTTCCTGAGATTTGTTTGGGATTCAGGTGTCACAGTTTTTAATATAGAATCATAGAACGTTTTGAGTTGGAAGTCACCTTTACAGGTTATCCAGTGCAACCCCCCTGCAGAAGCAGGGATGCCTTCAATCAGATCAGGTTGCTCAAAGCCCCATCCAACCTGACCTTGAATGTTTCTGGGGATGGGGCCTCCACTAACTCTCTGGACAACCTTTGCCAGTGTTTCACCACGCTCATTGTAAAAAAATTCTTCCTTAGGAAGAGAATATACGAAGGTTAAAGTAACTTTATTAATACTTCTAAGAAAACATCTATCCTCCAATGTGCTGCTACGTAGAAGTACTTGAGAAAATTTGGGTAAGAGAAGCAGCACAGCATTTTCTGTAGTGCAGGAGAGCTCACTTATCTTTGTATCCCTGCATCATGCCACTCTTCTCTGAAGAAATATCCCAGTGATTCAGGAATACAAACATCATTCAGGGTCAATGGGGTTCAGTCAGTAAAGTCTGGTTGACTCAAAGGAGAAAATCAGTGACAGTGGAGAAGTATCCATAAGATACCACTGCCAATCTTAACGTAAATATTGGAAGCAGTGTAAAAAAGCTCCTTCTGGTTCAGCTCATTTCTTGCTTGTCCATGGCCCATACTGGTGTAGATTCATGTTTTCATAGCCTGGTTTGGTTCCTACTTGAGCAATGCTGAAGTCTTTAATACTTTTTTCGTTGCTTAAAAAGAAGAATGCTGCTGATCTCTTCTCCCAAGTAGTAAGTGATAGGATGAGAGGAGATGGCCTCACGGTGTGCCAGGGGAGGTTTCAACTGTATTTTAGAAAAAAAATTTGTTTGCTGAACGAGTGGTCAAGCACTGGAACAGGCTGCCCATGGAAGTGGTGGAGTCATCATACCTGGAGGTATTAAAAAAGTATACACATGGCACTTCAGGACATTTTTAGTAGGGCTGGTGTAACTGGGCTGACAGTTGGACTGAATGACCTTAGAAGTCTTTTCCAGCCTTAATGATTCTAAGAATTTAACTCAGGCTGTTCTAATTAAGGAGAAGATTTTTGCAGCATGTTTCCCAAGGGTGTTTGTCTTTTTCTGAGATAAAGATCAGAGATTGTTTTGCTAGAATTTTGATTCCTCACAAATCAACCTAATCTATTTTGTTTTGGTTTTGGTTATTGGGTTTGGTGTTTTGTTTTTTTTTGAAAGAGTGCTTCTGTTGTTAATTTTTCATCATATCCATATGTGGAATTACTCCATTTTCTATACACTTTAATGTCTTAAAAACTGGCCAAAGTCCTCACTGTTCTATATATTTAATCTGACATCATAAAAAAAGAGAAAGAATAAATTTAATAACTTGAGTGGAATATTTTCAGCCTTTAATCTGACATTGATTTAAGCCTCACAATGAAAATGTAAGTGAAGAAACACAAATGAATTTGCTTACATAAAAATGACTTCTTATTAAAAATGATATGCAAGGCCTGGGTGAAACATTTATGCAATTCCTCTTCTCCTTTTGTTTCTTGCCTGGGTAGGCAGGACAGCTTTTAAGTGACTGCAAGAGCCTTAGCAGCCTGGCAGTGAGAGATGGCAGAAAAAAGGTGGGCGTGTTACTAGAGGTAGGTCTGCATTCCCACATCTGAGATCTGCCTGTTACCATGCAGAGTGGCTCTGCTTATTCTCCCACATGACATTATGATTTCTGCCAGTACTGGGAAAGGAAGCAACAGTTGTCCACTTTGTTGCTCAGTACACCAGATTGGCCTTTCCCACTCTGATGGTCTCACTTATTTCATCGTAGACACTCCAGCAACTATTCTTTAGTAATGGACTGATGGTATTTGCACAGTACTGTTCCCAGACCCCTGTTTCCTGGCCTGTAAGTACTACCATAAGCATGATTAACAATATTTATTATAAGTGCACATTATATTATGCATTTTATGAGGCGTCTACAAATCCATGGTCTTTAAAACATGCATTTCAAATAAAATTCCACCTAAGCCAAAACAACATGAGAATTATTGCACTGCAACACCAACAACAACAAAAAAAGAATTTTATTTTTCAATAACACTTTATTTTCTGCAGATGGAGTCACAGGGGATCTTTTTATTTGGCTACAACTGCTTTCACTATAATTTTCAACTCATCTATATTCTCAAGGATCATATTTAGATTGTACATATAAGGATTGCACCCCTTGCCAGGGATATGCAGCAACGTCTGGAGTAGAAACCAAAAGTTTTTATTTCACATGCCATTCCATTTTGAAATTACCCACTGCAAACTATAGGTCAAAATCATGTGGTATTATGTTATCTGTCTTTTTCTATGTAATCTAATTTTAGAGACCCGCATCCAATTGCTAAGTCAGCTACAAAAATATTTATTTTTATGATAACATTGAAGAGTTTTTAGATAAGGAAATTAAGCTGATGGGATGCATGTAAAAATCAGTCAGCTCTTTGATATATTATCATGTGGAAAGTGAATACTTAATTTGAAAAAGCTAGAGATTACAGACAGCAGACACTTAAAAGTGGGTAAGGCACTGATTTAAAGGGAGATGCTGAGATATGATCAGTAGCTGCTGGGTTTGAGTTGGCAGTACAAACTAGGACTAATCTTATTTAGCATTTTCATAATATATTCTTTTATCTTGGTGCACAGTCAGGAGGTACTGGGAGTTCAGAGGAAGAAAAGGATATCACTGATGAAGAATAGTTTTATCCATGTTGGTGAAGAAGCAAATACATTTTTAACAGAAGGTACCAGGTTATTCACTTAGGGATTAATGATTTCCACTGTGAAATAATATCTCATCAGCAGAACTTGAGAAAGAAAAGCTTGTCCGTGTTAGGATGAGTATAAATTATTAATATAGAGGGTCATGAAAAGATGCATGTGGACAGAGCATGTGGTAGGTAAGATATTTTGGCGCTAAGGAGGGACTGCTGCTACTGTAGGGACCTCAGAGTATTTTACGCCATTTTGCACAGCAAAAGTGAGTTTAGGTAAGAGTAGAGCTTAACAAAGCTGCTGGCATGGTGGAGAGAGGAGAGAAGACAGGCATTTATATGTGTTTCAATCTGCAGCTTAGCACCAAATAGTGCTAGGTAGTCTTTTATGGGCTAGTTCAGGCAATGGAAATATTGACTGAGCACACATAAATTTCTATCATGGAAATTCACCTGTTTACTTTTGAGACTAAAATGCCAAAACCAGAGCTCCTGTGCCTGGCACTTCAGCAGAGTCACTAACACCTAAGATTGTTTCAGTATGGCATGAAAGCATAGCAAAATAAAGACTGGGAGGAACTGTTTATCCCTAAGACAGTAATATTTTAAGAGCAATCAGTTATAACATGCCCATGAAGAAATTTGTACTAAACTTGGATTAGGACTGTCTAGGGGAGACCATCTGACTGGGGTTTCAGTGGAGCCTGATCATCTGTCAAGCTAGCAATAACAGGAGATGGGTCACCAATGCAGATGTCTCTTTCAGTATCTGCTCCTCAATAAATCACAGTAACAAACTCATTTCAAGAAAAGTATTTCACCCTCCAGTCTCCAGTTCCAAATTCTGTTGGACTCTATGCTGCTCCTCTGACACTGCTACCCCTGCACTTTTAGAGATAACCTGTTATAGATTTAATTCTTGTCACTTTCATTCTTTATGCATTTGAAGTAACAATGTCTCATTGTGTTAAACAGCCAAGAAATATGATTATATGACACAGTTCTCTTCAAGAAGAGGTGATTTTACCCAAATATTCAGGAAGATACCTTCTTCCTAATATTGCAGTTTGAAATGTTCACAGCTACTGAGAACTGTGAATCTGTTCTGCCACCAGCTGTTCTTAAACAAGCCTGAAGAAAATATGGCTCATATAGATGAGCTTTGGATCATTTTTGGTTTGTTTCTTTGTGTGGTACAGAGCCAATACAAAACTATGACACTTTTTTCTTCTTTGTGTAATGTTTTACTTTTAAAATTCATCTTGCTTTGAAGATTATCATATGTTCATGGTTTTTGTTTATATAGTTATCTCTATGTGCTTTCCCAAGCTCCTGTGTACTTTGATTTATTAGGATTAAAGTACATCTTACCTGTACATTAGATTTCATGGGTAATACTTACAGGAAGACAATTTTATTTCATGGTGCAATTACAAAGGTATCTTGTTTATTAAATCAGTGCCCACATCCACATCAGACTTGTCTTCAGGAGAACTAGTATAATTTGTCTTATTCGAGACCTGTAACTTTATGCCTCAGTTATTCTTCACTATTGCATAAGTAACATTGCCAGTATCTCTAGTAGATGGGGACACCAGGTAACTTAAGGAAATTTAATGTCCTGGCATTTTTAGTCATAGAGCACTTGGTCCTATTATTAATCAAGGCTCCAGAGCCTTTTTTATCTCCTGATTAAAGATCTCAGTAGAAGGGAGTCATGCAAACTTTAAGTACAGTATTTTTAATTAGGGACAAATTCAGGATATCACTATGCATTACTTCTTTACTAGGTGTAATTAAAGAGCTGATCTGTAATGAGTCCACTTGGAAAAATACTC
Source organism: Tapera naevia (assembly GCA_033556795.1). Taxonomy (NCBI): domain Eukaryota; kingdom Metazoa; phylum Chordata; class Aves; order Cuculiformes; family Neomorphidae; genus Tapera; species Tapera naevia. Next base: position 2,059,491 of record JAUMJJ010000063.1, read on the forward strand.
ATCTTTAAATCCTAGCAGCCTGCTTTTGTAAAACAGACCAAAAAAGAAATGGGGCATAAAAGCTATCCCTCATATATCTGGATGTGTATTGTCTTGTGGACATTGTTGCCAGTTGAATCTTTAAGGAAAGCACATCTTTAAGGAAAGCAGATAAGGTGACACCACATCATATGCGCAGGCACACTCACACTGTCCTCATGCAAGCTAGAAGTATATGGAGAGTCTCTTCAATTTAGAAACTGTTTATGAATTATCAGTATAAAGCAGTAGGATTTGCTGTAGCTAACTTTAACCATCTAAATGTGATGCATCTAGTTTAAACTACATAATTTAAGCTGCCAATTGGAAGAGAAAGACTTCTCTGATTAGGGATTCATCCAATCCTGTGCTATGAACAACCCTATCTACTGAGAGGTGTCCCTTCCCGTGGCAAGGATGTTGGAACTAGATGATCTTTAAGGTCCCTTCCAACTCAAACCATTCTGTGATTGTGTTGTTTTAGACATGTTATCAATGCAGACTGTATGTTATACTACACATGGCAACTGGGCTACCCTAAGACATCTGATGAGGCAAAGAAAGAAGAGTCTGTATAACCAAACAGTTTAAATGACTGAATGCTTTAGAAACTCAGTAAAGAATTTAGTCCATCTGCAATCAGAAGCCTTTCTAACTTGCATATGTTAATAATTTCTGCCATGGCTACAACACCTTTCTTTGGGCTGATGCTTCCCTCAGATTTCCCTCCTTTCATCACAGTCTTCTTCCACTGAAAATAAACACTCTTCAAAGGTGAACCATGTTGGTTATGTAAAGTTTCCATTGTGGTCTAAACATCACCTTCGAGCACAATTGAAAATGAAGAACATATAATACAGAACTAAGATGGAAAGTTTTTCCAAAGTGATATGGATTTTATTTGAGATAATGCATTTAAAATATTACGGTCTCATTATTACAGGAAGCATGGGCACCAAAACCAAAATAATGTTATTTTGTTAATTTGCCTACTGTCCCTCAACACAGATCCATTTTCTGTAATCTGCTTGGAGCTGACTGGTATGACCTTGAGTTTTATGAATCATCACAGTAGTTTTGAGTCCTACCCAATGCACAGTTCAAGAATCCTCCATTGCTAGAGGGAATACTAGTTTAATATAGCCTTGTAGTCAGGTTAGAGCAGCTGAAAAAGCTACCACACCTCAGTTTCCAATTAACACTTTTCAGATAAGATCCTATAAATGAACGTGTTAGTGTTCTCAATTCGTTACAGCATGTAGAGTAACAGGGACAGCATCTTAGCTGAGAAGGTGCCAAGTAGGACCCAAGGAACAATAAACTTGTTGTTTTCTGTGAAAAGAAGGTATCTAACCACAAATATAGCTTTAATGGATGCTCACAGGGTAGCTGAGATGTCTGAAGGCACTGGTTGATAGAAAGTTGATGGAGAATACCAGACTAGCTCTGTTGGGTATACTCTGGATGTAAATTCACACCATGTAAATACAGTAACTAAACTGGAGGAAGCTTATCTGGGTATTAGTCGCTATTGTCATTATTTATAGGGAGTCAGAAGTAAAATAGATGCACACATGAGCTTCAAAGAAAGATATGCAGTAACTTACAGAAAAGCTTAGGCTATGGTTCTGAAATCTGTGTTTTGAATGATTAATGCCAAATTAAAAAGTTGTGTTAATGCAATGCAATGTACTGATGGTCTAAAGGCATTCTTCTCATTACAATTTGTTCAAAAATTGGCTGAAGTAACTTTGCCATAACAAACTGTGTGTCAGCCAGACGTTGTACAGCTCTTTTTTCTTTTAAAGTTTCTTTTAAAGCGGATAGCACATGAAGACAGCATGAAATCTGTTTCATTGAATAATTCATCAGAAACATGATATCGCATTCAAACTTGTGATCCAGTAGTTCAGATCTAGTCTTGACGACTGCAGGATCATAGTTTGATCTTTCCTTCCTCATCAGTGGCAAAAGGGGGCTGTGCTGGAAGGCTAAAGAGCACATTACTGCAGGCATGGGTGGAAGTGAGAGCAGTCACAGACATAAATCAACTTCATTATACCAAACACTCCCATGCTGCTGGCAGTTGCTGAGCCTCAGATCCTAAATTTCTTTGAGACAATTGTCCCTACAACTGTGGAAACAAGGATTCAATTTATTACAATTTTTTCAGTATTATATAGAAAGCTAAATAATTAAAATGAACTAAATGCTTTTAGTAAAATCCAACTGTACATTAAGGTAAAAGCAAAAACGTTATTTACCTCACTAGGAAAAGTACCTTCAAAGGCAATCATTCCTTTTCAATTAACTAAAATGACTTTAGGGAATCAGGATGACAGCTGCAGGAAATAAAACAGGTGAGAACATACTGAGAGACAACAATAGTAGATTGAGAACTATCTCAAATTTGGTTGATTTGTGTAGGGTTTATGCATAGGGGTTTACTATGTTTAGATTTGAAGACTTTGACTTCATATAATTATAATATCACTGGAGCACAACAACACGGACAGGAATATAATAATTAATCCCTAACACCACTTTCCCATTGTTCAGTGTGCACTCGCTCAGATGATTTCTGAACCAAAGATGTTATCCATGTGCTTAATGCTCTTTGATGGGTATATATTTATATATTTTTCTTCCATTATTTTTGTACTCACATTTTGCATGCACATAGGCATTTAATATCCAGTCTCTCCTGGGGCAATGATTTCCACGCTCCAGAGTTAAGTGACACACAAAAGAAGTCCTTACTTGTATATAGACTTGCCTTGTGACACTTGCATGTTATGATGTCTCCTTCTCGTATCAGTGGTATGGGTGGGGAGAAAACACCCAAAATCTCAACAGAAAAAAATAAAACAAACCCCATGTCTAAAAAGAACATGGGAGGAAGCTGTTCCAAACACAAATTTGGAAGTATAAACAGAATTGGGGTAAATCAGCCTGCACCACTCCCTATGAAGCTGAGGCACAAGAAGAACAAGGAAGGGCTGCATGTGATGGAATTTCTATCTGTGGACCATTGATAAGGATGTCCCCTCAAGACACAGTTTACTAGCCTTGCTTAAAGGTTCATGTCTGAACTTTGTCCTGTGAACTCATTGCATAAGATGCCCCAACCAATTATCCCTGTGCTGTTGCATAAGTGGGAGCTAGGCCCTAGATGCTACTAATGTTTGTTCAGGATGTAAAAGCAAGAGGTAATATCAATGTAGAAGGGAAGGGAGAAAGAAAGAAGTGATCCTGAGGACAACAAGGAGATGAAATGTAATATTCAGTGTCATGCATTTGGGGATGAATATTAAAGAAAATGATCCTACTATCGAATAATTTAGCCCATATTATCAGAGACAGCGAGAGGGATGTGAGCCAAGGATTAGGATGCTGAAGAGCATCTTGTCTCTGCAAATGGCTTGATGTATGCCCTTAGGTAAATTCTCTACCTTCTCTCTTACAGCTTCTCTTTCTGTATTAACAGGATAATAATATTTAGATGAGCTTTGCAAGGACTAATTAGTTAATGATTATAAAATGCTTGAATATGTAAAATGCAATGAAAATGCTAAGGATTATTATCATCTTGGAAATAATGAAGAATGTTTATTAGTTAGTTATTGTGATTATTTCTTTTAAACCTCTTTATTGCTAAGTGTATAAGAGGCTGTCATCCATAAAGTGGGTTTTACAAAAGGATTTGAAAGGGAGAGGGTGGAGGAATGGGTAGGAGGCACAGATATAGTTTTAACAGAGAGTTTCCCACCCTAATGAAGTAGCTGGTAGTCCAGACTGGAGAATAGTGAACAGCAGTTTTTGTAGCCTCCAGTTGGTGTTTTTCCACATCTGTTCTATGATTATGCACTGCCTGCTTGTTGGGTACAAGTGGCCTTCAGCTGTGCAACGCTCTACACGCTGCACCTCTGCAATTAGTTAGAGGTTCTCTCTGGGCCACTGTACTAAAAGAACAGTGGGATGACAAAGATAAACACGCTGTTGGGTCTAGAGTATGAAGTCCATGTCTGTCTGGGAGCTAGGTAAGGGTGCACATCAGAAGCTTTTACTGACAGAATCACATAATGATTGTGGTCCTGCCATCTCTGAAGACTGCATAGTCCAACCCTCTGCTCAAAGTAGGGTCAGCTAGAGCAGGTTACTCATGGTTATGTTCAGCTGGGGTTTGAATGTCTCCAAAGATGGAGACTCTACAACATCTCTGGTCAGCCTGTGCCCCTGTTTGAGCCCCTTCACAAAAGAACAACAGCAAAATTAATTATTGTGTTTAAATGGAATTTTGTGTTTTTCAGTTTGTGCCCCTTTTCTCCTGTTCTGTCAGTGGGCACCACTGAGACAGGCCTGGCTTTGTCTTCTTTACTTTCTCCTATCAGATATTTACAAGTAAGATACCCCTGAGCCTTCACTTCTCCTGGCTGAACAATTCCAGCTCTCAGCTTCTGCTTGTGTAAGATAGTCCACTGCCTTAATGAACTGAGTAGCCTTATGCTGGACATCTTCCAGTAAGTCCATGCCCATCTTGTTCTGGGGAGCCCAGTACTGGACCTGGCACTCCAGATGTGTTCCACCAGGGCTGAGTATAGGGGAAAGAAGGATCATCTCCCATAACCTGCTGCCAGTGCTTATGAGTTTAAGCTAGCCCAGGAGGTTGTTGGTCTTCTTTGCTGCAAATGAACATTGCTGGCCTGTGTGCAATTAGGTGTCCATGCAGGGCTCCAAAGTCCTTCTCTGCAAAGCTGCTTTGCAGTCAGTCATTCCCCAATCCATACTAGCGTATGGGGTTATTCTTTATCAGGTACAGGACTGTAGACCAGGGATACATAAAATCTGAAAAATAAAACAGGTATCTCCATTTTCAGCATCATTTAGCTCTTAATTTAGGTTTGGTGGCAAAAATGCACAGTGGTGATTGATTATCCAGGGAATGAGATAAGATCATATGATAATTCAGGCTAGAATGGACCTTAGATGGTCTCTAATTCAACCTCCTGCTCATACTCTCCTGCTTCCACATCCTGAGTACTGCCTTTTTGCACTGGAGTTCTATCATGAGTTTTCTACATAGAAAAGCTTGTCTCCTAATGTTTAATTGGTTTGCTGAATATTGGGATGCACCATTCTCACCATTTTTATACTTAGGGCATAATGTCCTTCATTTTCTGAACTCCTTTGCCCTTCAGAGCAGCCTCACATGGGATACACCTACAGGTTCCTTTACAAAGCCAAAACCTGCTCACTTAAAGTCCATGATCTGCACTGGGCTCCTCTTCCTGTTTATGGCCTCAGGCTCATGAATTAGACAACTTCATACTCAGTATAGCCAAGACTAGCATCATTTATTGCCTATCTGCTTAACCCAGCTAAGTCCACTTCCACCCCACTTAGAGCTTTTGTGCTAAAAGTTGCCCATCAAGCTGGCTGGGCATTCAATGCTTAGAATCTGAAAATCTTCTTCCAGGATGTTTAGGCAAAGCATATTTATTGCAGTTGTCTTTGCTGGGCCCATTAGCTGGAGGATCACACTGTGCAGGAGTGACAGTGTAATTCCCGGAGTAAGCTGACAGAGCACTGCATTGAGCAGGCTTATTCCTGCCAGCCCAGTGCTTTCCACAGCGTGGTGTAGACTTGTTCTACATTTTCTCTAACATTCTAATCCTTCTAGAGCGTATTGCTATCCAAACCCTTAAAAGTATGTTAATACTTAACCTTTAAAAGCTCTGCTTATCTTCCTCCTGCCCTCCCAACGTCCCAAAGAGAAAATTGCTGACAAGTCTCAAGATGAGATAAACTGGCTTGTGAGGGTGAGGAGAAGGAAAGAGACTTAAGCTGACAGCCTTGATCTCCTCCTGCCATCCTTTTCCTCCAGTCAGCCCTTCAGAATTCCTATACAAGCTGCATATGGAACAACTCTACATGACAGTTTTCACACTGCTCTATCCCACCCATGAGCTTCTTAGGGAGGAAACTGCATTTACTTCCATTTCTCTGAACTTCTCTTCTGGCAGTGCAGCCCAGCCCTCTGCTCTCCTGCACACCCTGTCAAACAGTGACAGCACGATCTACAGACGGCTTCTGAGAGTGAGACTAAGCTTATAAGTGCCTTAAAATTTCACATGAAGATAGGTTTTCCATTGTAATAAGAGCTGACGGTACCTTTTTATAATCAAAATGCAAACTCCCTTCCACTGCTCACTGCTCAGGAGCACAATTGAGAGTGACAGAATTTATTACACAACGGAGACAGATGGAAGACTTTAAAAAGAACCATACATCAAGAGCGGAGGTCTGCGAGTGTGTAGATAGTGGGCAAAAAAGCTTAAAAACTTCAATCCCCTTCATGCTGCTGAAAATTACCAATCTTCTTATCTTGGCAAAACCTTATTATGCAAATAGTTGTCAAGTGGAACACTCAAATTGGCAAAATTACTTTATTGTAGCACTTTTTACACTCCCTCCAAGAAAAGTCTGTTTTGCTCCTGTGATAAGTAAATGATTGATTACTCTTGCTGTTTCAGAATAGCAGAGTGGAAAATGATGTAGTAATACCATCAGTAGCATAAACTCCATTTAAACAGAGGGACGCTACCATTTTTGGAAAGGAGCATGCCACTTAAAAGTGGCCCAGTCAATGCCTCTTCCTTCTACTTAACAATTCTGGAGACAGGAAGACAGGGAAGTAGACTGAGATTTTTCAGACACCAAGCAATTAGTTTGCTTGCACCATTATGGAATTTTGTTGCTTTCAAACAATATATGGAACTTACAAGTACTCCTTCCCTATCCAAGGTCATAGAAACTTCAGGATTTCTCTTCCTCCCAACAGTTTTTTTTGTCTTATTTAAATCTCTGAATTGTGGACTCAGTGATGAAATGTGACCAGTACCTCCAAATGAAGAGTATTATTGCCTTGGAATTTTTCTAAAAATTGGCAAGAGCTGGAGATGGCTAATGGAGTGGAAATGTGTACTCCCTCTCTTCAGAAGTGTGTGTACATGTCTGTCTTGTACGGGGTTCCCCACAGCTGGATGTGGTCCTCCAGGGAGGTGTCTCAAAAGAGCAGTGTAGAGTGCTCTCCTCCCTCGACCTTATGGCCATGCTTCTTTTGATGCAGTCCAGGATATGTTTGGCTTTCTGGAAAGTGCACATTGCTGTCTCATGTCCAGCTTTTCATTCACCAGTACCCCCAAGTCCTTCTCCACAGGGCTACTCTCAGTCATCTGTCCCCCGAGTCTGTACTGATGTTGGAGATTGGCTGGACCCACGTGCAGAACCGTTTTCTTGCCCCCTCCTCCATTGGGAGGCAATGCTTGCAAGAAGCTGTGCTTTCATAACAAGAAGTCTTGCCTTCATACGGGGCTGTCTATATGAGCAGATGGGATATTCTGGTAATGCAGTTGTGCTCAGACTCCAGCTGCCTTCCAGAGCAATAAGGGTTCCCTGTGTTTGTGCTAGGAGCAATATGGAGAGCAGATCACTGTTGAGAGTTTGCAGCCAGCTCTGGAGCAAACAGATGTCTTCTTGACTCCAAGTGATTACTGAACAACAGCAGGGGGAAAAGGTAAAAAGAGGCCTGTTTTTATTCCTTAAATCCCACTTGATTTGCTGTAGGTGACGTTAAAATGAGTGAAAAAGGAATCACACTATTCTTTCTCAGAGCAGGGAATGTATAGCAACTGGAAAACATGCCCATGGGCTGACATTACAACAGCTTTTTGGAGGGCAAGCAATGACCTTTCATCTTCTGACATGCCTTCACAGGAAGAGAAATTCAAGTTACTTTTTGTTCATTGAGTTGTTTGCAAGTTGCTATTGCTGATTTCACCATCGATCTTCTTTTCTTCTCTCTCCATGTGATAAAAGCAAAAGATTATTTACTGGACTGAACCAACCTGGCCCCTAGCTGTAGTAACAGTAGCAGCAAAGTCTTTGTGGGATGTTTTGTGGCAGAGCTGTGTATCCTTGTTGAAGTAAACTGACTTCTGCTTGCTTTTTTGTCTGCTCATTATCTTAGAGTTCTCAGAGTGACAAACTTTGTCTGAAAGCTTTCTAATTCAGAGCATGTCTGTCTTTTCTGTAATAAATCTCATTTTGATAGATCTTTCCTCACTGATCCTCTATGTGCATTCTCTTCTCTATCTTTTATGAATGCTGCTTTCCATCATCTTTGTGGGCATCTTACAGCCCCAAATGTTAAATTTACACTTCAACATCAGAGCAGTCTTAAATACTTGTGAGTATAGTGTGCTCAGCATTTCCATTATCTTCAGATGCTTTTTTAACTGCGAGTGCCGGAAGGTTCTAGTAAGTTGACCTTGGCCACCTGCCACGTGCACATCCAGTTGCTCTCTTACTCCCCCTCCTCAACAGGATAGGGAGAAAAAATCAGATGAAAAAGCTTGTGGGTTGAGATAAAGACAGGGAGATCACTTACCAGTTAGGAACACGGGGAAAATAGTTTCAACTTGATAAAAATTAATTTAATTTACTGACAATTGAACTAAAAGAAAGGCAACCACTAAAACAATACCTTCCCCCCATGCCTAACTTCAGTCCTTCTCTATCAACTTCTCTCTCCTGAGGTGCACAGGGGATAGGGATGGGGATAGGATTAGTCTATCACAGCCTCTCTCAGCTGCTCCTCTCTCCTCACACCTCTTCCCTGCTCCAGCACAGGCCCTTCCCCAAACTGCAGTACTTCAGAGACAAAGTTCTCCTTGCCTGGGCCTCCACAACCACAGTTCCTGCAGGAAATATCCCTGGGCTGTGGCCTGGGACCCTCCCCAGGCTGAAGAGTGGGTCTCTGTTGCAGTGGGGTCTCTCCAGGGCTGTGGGAGGTTCCTGCTGCGGGTCTGCAGCATCTCCTTCCCACCTCCTCCAACATCCTGAGGCTTCCTCCGCTGCTGCTCCTTCTTTGGCTTCCTCTTCATCTGCCTGTGCTGCCTTTGGCCCTTTTGGAAACCTGTCTTCCCCCTCATGTCACCAGCATAGCTGAGAAGGCTCAGCTGTGCCCTGCTGTGGGCCCATTTGAGGCAGCTGGGATTGACTGGGACCGGCTGTGTCCAGCACGGGTCAGCCCCAAACTCTTCCTACATAGGCTGCCCTGCAGTTTGTGTTCTGCCAACACCTGGACATGGACACCTGGTACAATGTGGGATGGCATATCTTCTGACAATTCCAATTGGCAATCTATAGTCTTTATTTACTATGGAGGGGCCTAGGTGTCCAAACATAATTCTTCTTCTTCTAGATAGATGAAGTTAAGTGATTTAAGGCTGAAAATGAGACCTTTGCTTTTAAGGAACTGCCTCTGTACAGAGCAAGCCTGATCATACCATGAGGTCCCGGTCCCTCAACCATCAGAACAAGGATTTTTTGAAACAACTTACAGCTTCCATGTAAACTCACATCACCTTCTTGGAAATATATAGAGCAGCGAATATACAGACAGTTCTGCCCTGTTATGCTGTTGGAATGTGCTAGAGTACTTACTTAGGAACATGGAATTTCTTGGGAGTGCTGGTGGATGAGTTGCTCAATGGGAGCTGGCAATGTGCACTTGCAACCTAGAAAGCAAAGCATATCCTGGACTACATCAAAGTGTGAACAGCAGGTTGAGGAAGGTGATTCTGCACCTCTGCTCTGCTCTTGTGAGATCTCACCTCGAGTACTGTGTTCAGTTTTAGAGTCCTAAGCTCAGAAGTCCGGAGAAGGGCCATGAAGATGATTAGAGTGTTGAAATATCTCCCATACGAGGAAAGGTTGAGAGAGTTGGCTCTCTTCAGCCTAGAGAAGGAAAGGCTCAGATGACATCTTAGAGCAGCCTTCCAGTACTTAAAGGAGGCCTATAGGAAAGCTGGGGAGGGGGCTCTTTACCAGGGAGTGCAGGGATAAGATGAGAGGGAATGGTTTTAAGCTGAAAGAGCATGAGGGGTAATGGTTTTAAGCTGAAAGAGGGGAGATTTAGATTAGGTATTAGGAAGAAATTTTTTACTGTGAGAGTGGAGCAGAATCTGGACCCCGTTGCTCAGGGAGGTCCTGGAAGCTCCATCCCTGGAGGTGTTCAAAGCCAGGCTGGATGAGACTTTGAGCAACGTGATCTAATGGAACATGTCCCTTCCCATGGCAGAGGAACAACAAGATGTTGCTTAAGGACCCTTCTGACCCAAACCAGGCAATGATTCTATGATTTAATTGACATAATTTAGACATAGCCACAGAGTTCTTTATAACAAGATATATCATAAAGTACCTTTAAGCCTCATGAATAGGTCTTGCTGCACACACAGTTGAAGGTAGAACAAAACCTTACCTGTTAGATATGTTACAAGGGAGTACATATCTGGGTCCTTACAGAAGTCAGTGGGGCATTTTGTGGATGAAACACCCTGCCTGTGCATAGTTGTTCAGGAGGTCAGTACTTTTCCTGCAAAGAAAGTAGCGTAGATTTAGCTACCTTTATTGGAGAACTAAGAACTGCTTTTTGTATTTCTAATTCTCAATAAATGAATACTGTTATTTACACATCCACATGATTTTGTTGTATCTCCTCAATGCAATGCATCCTTTTTTTTAAAAATGTAGAATTGTAGACAGCACCACTTAAGAAATAAATACACTTCACATGGATTTAAATTGCATGTTTCTAGAGGACTTTATCTGACACGTAGTCTAAATATGAATAAATAGTTTTATCTCAAATGACATATTTTATGAATATATTTGCATAGAATGCATTTACTCAGTTTTGATAATTGTATTTGGAAATGATGCAGCTTATGTTCAGGGCAAGTGAAACATCTGGGCAGTACAGATTCCTTCCATTTTGCACAAACCTGCTACCTCAAATGCTCTTTTTCCCCCTTCTTTAAGTTAAAATGAAGAAATTTACCCTTCTGAAATTTCTTAGAATTTTATGTATGACATTGATAATGCATCAATTTTAATAAGTAATTAGATAATCTGTCTGATTGCTTATATATCAACTCAATTACTTGTCCATTGAGTCTCATAACTGTGTTTTCTAAAAGAATCTTATTACACTAAAGTGTCCAGGCTTAACTAGCAGACCAGACTCAGAAAGTGTACCATTTGTTCCAGTGGTTAACCAACCTTGCAAGCACTGTACCTTGTTTCTAATTAGAATATAACTAATGTCTGCTTCCCACTACATGCTTTTGAAGTCTTTTTCCATCAGGTTAAAGAGCCTTTTAGTAGATGGCTTCTTTTTTTCTGTTCCTGCAAATATTTACTGATTAGAATTTTTTGTCTTTCACAGAAAGTCTTGCAACTCTTAAATAATTTTTCTTTGCTGATCTATGTTGTATTACTGAACATCCATTTTAAACCATGAGTACTGGAAATATACTCAACATTTTACTACCAAACTCCTCAATATCATAGTCATGAAATTTCCTCTCAGTCCTGGTTGCCCCAGTGCGTGTCCAGGGTTTGCCTCAAGCCTGTGGACATTTGATTGCACCCATAGCTCATCTTGACCTGTTTATGTACTTTGACTCTTAAATCCTCTGCATTCCCTACTTATTAAAATACTGTTTCCCATTTTCAGTGTATGTATTTGCTGTTCTCAGGTGTTTGGGTTTGCATTTATCTACATTGAAATGCATTTGTTTGTATGGCTTTCTTTTGTCATGTCTGTTGCCTTGTGTTCATTGTCACACTTCGGATCATTGGTACAAAGATCAGAAATGTCAGATACAGTGGCTGTTCCTAAGGACCACATTAGAACTTGTTCCATTTGATGTGTTTCTTGGCAACAGCATGTAGAATTAGAAAGCTTTTTGATTATCACAGTATCACAGTATCACAGTATCATAAGGTTGGAAAGGACCTCTGAGATCATCAAGTCCAACCTATAACCTAACACTAACACCAACCATCATCTAGACCATGGCACTCAGTGCCTCATCCAGTCTCCCTTTAAACACCTCCAGGGTAGGTGACTCCACCACCTCCCTGGGCAGCCCATTCCAATGGCCAATCACCCTTTCAGTGAAGAATTTTTTCCTCACATCAAGTCTAAACTTTCCCTGACGAAGCTTAAGTCCATGCCCTCTGGTTCTGCCACTGGTCACCTGAGAGAAGAGACCAACCCCTGCCTGACTACAACCTCCTTTTAGGTAGTTGTAGAGAGCAATGAGGTCTCCCCTGAGCCTCCTCTTCTCCAGGCTAAACAGCCCCAATTCCCTCAGTCGCTCCTCATAGGGCTTGTGCTCCAGCCCCCTCACCATCTTCGTTGCCCTCCTCTGAACACATTCCAGTATCCTAACATCTTTCCCATACTGAGGGACCCAGAACTGGACACAATATTCAAGGTGAGGCCTGACCAGTGCCGAGTACAGGGGGACAATAACTTCTCTGGTCCTGCTTACTACACTATTCCTGATGCAGGCCAGGATTCCATTGGCCTTCTTGGCCACCTGGGCACACTGCTGGCTCATGTTGAGCTTCCTGTCCACCAGCACTCCCAGGTCCTTTTCTACCTGACTACTCTCTAGCCACTCTGTCCCCAGTCTGTAGCTCTGCATGGGATTGTTGTGTCCAAAATGAAGTACCCGACATTTGGACTTATTTATTATGACTATGTCCCGGGAAATGGACCATGAGGGATTACTGATGGACTCAGACTTCCCTTGCCTTTCCTGAGGTTGATTCCTTAGTGATGTCTATGCTGGAAATACTGAAGCTTCTTTGTTTGAAATTTCTCAGTGCTATATTTTCCATCAGAGTGTTATAAGCTATGAAAACCTTATAATTGTCTATTGGATCTTTGTGGTCACTTTCAGCAATAACTTCTGAGAATGCAATCCAATTCATTCAAATGCTTTATCTTAAAAATAAATAAATTGGCTGGCACTGGGTCCAGCCCCATACTTTAATTAATTCTCAGTTGAGTCCTGTGTTGCTGTATTCTTTTGAGGTCAAGGTAAGCATGTTGTAGTTAGATCTTTCTCCTCTTGCATTTATTTAAATGGAGGCATAATGTAAATATTCTTAAGGTATTTTCAAATTTTCCCTGTATCCTGGGATTTATTAACATTTAACTCACCAGTGGGATGGTTCTACTTGGCTGTCTCTTTAGGAGCCCTAGGGAACAGGCTGTCCAGACTTGCTGACGAAAAATTGCAGAAGTTATTTAAAATTATTCTGTGTTCCTAATATAATCCATCAAGGGACATAAGCATAACGTTCTTCATTACCCAAAAATACAAGCCAATTTTTTATTGAATGTTTTTGTATTTTTGTGTCCTTAATAACATTTTTCTCTCTCTACCCTAAGTGGTCTCTGACATTGTTTGGACTAGATAATTTTTGAGGACCCTTCCAACCTGGCATTCTATGATTCCATGATTGCTAGGATTTATTATCTTTCTTTCCCCCTAAGAGCCCTCAAAAATGTTTCTTAAATCTGGGCAGGAATTGTTTCTACTGGAGACTTCAGCGTCTCTTCGTGTCTAGCTGACATTATAGTCTGTGTATTTATGTTGTATTTGTATTGTGAAACGTCATCTCTTGAGTAAATGAGACATATTCAATCAGTCTATCAGCATCTATCATCACTGAGATCCGGGGTTATTACAGACTAAGGTGGGGTTTAGATGTCCCTCACAGGGATTCCGGCCTATGGTGGTTGGTGGTATCAGTACAAGAGTTATCGTTACTAATGCAGGGAAATAGAAAGTCTGCTGGATCTAAAGCTAGAGAGTTGCAAAGGGCATTAATCTCCCATTCACAGTACAATTCCTTCAATTTCTAATTGCTGTCTAAAAATTATCACTGAAAGAGGATGAAGTTTTAACTAAAACTCCAGATTTTTTGATTGTGAGATCAAGGCATGCTCACCGGTTAATAGGGTGTTATTTTGAGTTCTCATTTTCATTCTCATTTTTTTATTTACCTGTTTGCTGCTGTGAATTGTTCTCAGAACTTTCTCAGTTTTGGGAGATTTGCCCTTTTGAGGCACCATTTATATACATAAGAAGTTACTGATTGAGAACTGATTCTTATTTTCATATTGAGTGTAATCAAATGATGTTCACTCATCCCTTGGAAACTACAGATTCCCAATGCAGTGAGTAATTCATCTATATCCATCACAATCAGGTGCTACCAAGTAATTTTATCTTGGCTACACTGGGCAGACATAAAAAGCAGCAGCTGCAATTTTTATGCAGTCTTAGTGGCTCTTTGCAACCTTAATCATATTCCTCAAGAACTGAAATTTCCCTTCACAACATAGATTCTCTTTTTAATTGTTTAATCTTCTCTCATCAACAGGCAGGTGCTTAAGGTGTAACTTCATTTTTTCTGTTTTCTTTTGATAGTTGTAACTAATCCCCACTACTGTGTCTGCTCTTGGGTTTTACTTACTAGCACTGCATATTCAAAATTATGAATTATTCTGTGATAATGGCTCAGATATAATTCTGCAATTCTGAATTATTAATAATTCTTTAATAAGTAACAGTGTCTTTGACAAATAGTCCTTGTCCCCCTCTCCATCTCTCACCTTCTTGAGCTTTCTTAAATAAGAAAGTATTTAGACTCAGAAGTGACTTGTTTCTGCTTTTCCAAAAGGAATTTTGTAAGTTCATTTAGGTACATATTTTAATTGGTAAGAATTTCCAGTTACTTTTGCTTGTTTTCTGGATTTCCAGCAGAATTATACAAGCAACTTGAAAGCACTCTTTGTCATGTCAGGTCAATCAGTTCAGCGCTGTGAAGTTAAACTGTGCAGCATATCTGCCTTTTACAGATTCTCTCCTTGCATTTTGAGCATGGCTGGCCAGACAGCATCCAACTAGAAAAGATTAGTTTTCCTCTGCGTGTGTCAGATGCACTTTTGCAAGTAAGAACACAAAGCTACAATGAAACTAATGGACATCTGCAAGGCCAAGTGCTGACATTTGGGGAAAGACAAGGGTAAAAACCCCAAAATGTGATCCCAGTTCACCAGCTGCCAGATGGAGATTGAATCCATTGCCCTCCTGTCCTCAGAGGGTACCCTCTCACCTTCTGAAGAAAGGTCTCAGCGTCTGCCCAGTTGCAGTATCGTAAGTCTCTATAGCAGAAATGCCTGTAAGAACATAACAAAGGCACAACAGGACATGTTTGTTCTAGTATTAGACTTCTGACACATCTCTGGCCTTTTATTGACATGACTCTGTGTCACCTCTTGAGATGCGCTCCAAAATTCAATACTGCCTTATAACTATTATGTCTTGAGTCATCTTACCTGAGCTGCTGGGGGAGAGCTAGACACAAACAAGAGGTCAAGCCAGTTCCTTCATCAGAAAAATCTGGTTAATAACAGTATCAGCATTACCATTGATTGTTCTGGTGAAGATTAACATTAAATACGACACAGGCTATAAACATCTCTCCTTTGATGTGTAATTCTCTTGCAATGCCACCTTGTGCTGAACTAGGAGATGATGGATAAGTGGAAATGCTGTTGCATGTACTGTGGTTTGTTTTTTTTTCCTCTGGAAGACTTGGATTTCCAGACCCTGCTTATCCAGAAGTTCCGCACTCTCAGAAAAAAAAAAAGAAAGTCTAAGAAATAAAGTCCACAAGATGATAAAAAGAAAAATATTAAGCAGTCTTAAGAAAAAGAGAAACTTTCTTTAAAAAATACATAATTTCTTACTTTTTTGCCACCACAACTGCATGCTCATTTATTGATTCATGGCAGTTACAAAATGACAACAGATCAACACCTGAGCCCAGCTAATTAGATCGACAGAACTAATTACAGAAAGACAGTAATTATTTCAGTTCCGTTGGTTTGAACGTCATAGCCTGATGTATGTAAAAAAGTTTCTAGTTGAGGGGTTTTCAGGCTAAACTTGTGAATTTGAGTGAAACTCCAGATGATCTTGCTTGCCTCAGAAAAGGCTAGGTACTAGATCCCTATGCACCTCTCCTTCTTGGAAGCTGCTGTTCTGACAGGAGGTTAAAAGGATGAGACCAATTCTGTCTGTTTAGTATACAGTAGCATCCAGGTACAAGGTACCTGTAAATCTGAGAAATACATTCACAATCTTTTAAAAAGTATAAGCTGCATCAGGTAGTATTTCTACATAAGCATCCAAGGAGAAGCACCTTGTGGTTTCCTGCTATTGTCAGCCTCAGAGCTCTGAGGTCTTTGTGATCTGGTATTAATGATAATGTGCCCTGAGGGATGAGGCTACGAGTGCAAACAATTATAAAAAAATTAAACATTCCACTCTCATGTTGTTTAGCAGTGTGAAACAAACAAATAATGAAAATCCCTCCCCCTGTCCCCCTCCATGACAATCTGTTAAAATAATTTCTGTTATATTGAACAGGTGGAGCAAAAGGTATGGGTATTTTTTCCTTCTTGGAAATATCATCTGTATGTCTTTCCAAGAAGGAAAAAAAACAACACTACATTTGCTGCCTGCCATCTGGATCATTTTCTGAGCCTTATTTAAACAAACAAAAAAAGAAAGAAAACAGTACCAGTATCTTTGCATGAAAACAATATGAAAAAAATTAAAAAGAATTCCACAAGGACCAAGGTGTATGGATTAATGCCCAGAACAGCATTGGATTTACAGCTCCAACTTCACTGAGTATTGTGTTTTCCCACCTCTTGGCAGCAGTGGCAACGACAGTTTTTAAAGTCTCTTGTGATGTTGGCATGGCCTACAATTTCCTTGAAGCATGAGAGATTAGATGTTAGTGGACAGTGGAAGGGAACAGCAGTCCAAAACTTTACCATTCCACAAAGCATGCTTTATGTCCACTCACTATTAGCTTGAGTCTGGCATTGCCGGAACAGACTAATTTCAAGTGCAATTTAATTCAGCTATTTGTTTAGTCTTTTCTCCTGTTTTTCAAATGCATTTACTAACTTCAGAGCTTATGAAGGAGGGTGGACTGGGACTCTGGAGAAGAAAATCCTCTATTCAGAACAAGACTTCCAGTGTAGAGATAGTAACCTGTGAAGCCAACCTTTGCTTGCATTGTCTTTCATCAGTGCGTTGTCTTTCACGTCTCTGGAGATGGGAGGATGGTTTGATCTTCATGATGAGTTCAGCCTTTGGCTTCTTTGCTGCTAAAAGGCTGGTAGCAGTGTTCGTGGTTGAATTAACACATCATATAGTGTTTTGTCTGCTTGATTGAGAGGCATGGCTTCTGTTTTCTGCTTCATCACATATGTCCTCATTAGAGAAATCATCTGAGACCAGATCCAAAAGGGACCTTTGCATTGTACAAAGAATAGGAGAGTGAAATTTGAGTTACCAGTCTATCACATCACTGCCTCATACAGGCTCTTCCTCAAATATTGCCTTTGCAATCTATCGAGCCTTTTGACCAGGCAGTAGTTTTCATGAGTAATAGGCAATGTCAATTCACTGCATCACAGAAGCACTTCCTGAAATTCTTGGGCTGCAAACCAAGCTTCTGAAAGCAGAAGAGTTAATAATGTCTAATTTGTTGTCAGTTGTCGCCATTGTTACCCAAATTTCTCTTTTCTCATGTCTCTCCTCTTTGCTTAAACTCCACTAGACATAAATTGAAAAAAACATAGTGTTTCCAGAAACTGCTTAGTTTGTTTTTTGACCAGTTAACTGCTGCCAACCAAATAAGCTGATACCTTCTCTACAAAGCATTGAGTATCGTGAGAACATAACTGTTTTAGTCTTCTATTCCTCTCTCAGATGTGACTGAATTTGGTGAAGAAGCCAAGAGCAAGGAAAGGGACTAACAAACAGAGTACTCACTTTCTTGCAAATTACAGGACTAAAGACTGGGCACATCAATTCTTTAAGACGATATGCTTAGGAAAAAAAAGGCTTAAAAAACTTGTAGTTTCAGATTCAATTTTTATCTGTCAACAATAATCACAGCGATAATCTGATAAGCATAAACTGTTTGTAAAGTACATTTGTAGAGTAGCATTTGGGCTATTTATTTGTAGACTTCCTGGTTATGGAACTAATTTATACCCATAACTTAATAAAGCAAATAATAAGATTTAGCAGGATTATGGATTTTAAAAAAAGCAAACTAACAAACAAAAGACATTCTCTACCAATCCTCTTTTAAATAGCAGCTACCTACTGCATGGTTGTACGCAGTTTGAATCAGAGACATTAAACACAACAAAGCCATGCATTTAGATGTTTTCACATATCACTTAGATTAGGTTGGATTCTAAGCAAGGATCACTCTACTTTCCAATAGACTGCTATATTTGCTTTCTAACAGAGAAGTGTGTTCAAAAATAAGAATTCCTGAAGAAAAAAAAAAGGTATAGGAGGCAACCAGGTCTTGGCTATAATTGAAGGTAAGATCCTGGAGAAGTTCACTAACTGAGACCCCCACAGGGTACAAACTTCATGTGTGTTGCTCACCCGTGTCTTCAGCACTGTCAGCTCTACTCTGAGGAGAGGTCATAATAAACAGCTTCCCCTCTCCTGCTTTGGTTAATGGATGCTTCTGCCTAATCAGACTTCTCAGACTGACAGCAAGAAAATATCTATCAAAGAATTTGTGCTCTGTTTTTTGAGTAGTGCACATATGCACATACCAGTCTTCTATCTAGTATTTTCCTAAAAAAGAGGGAGCAAAATTCATCAGCCATGGCATCTGGTTTTCCTTTGGAAATTTGATTCTGTGTATTCCATCCATCTATAACTGGTTTCTAGTAGTTACACAATAAATTAATCAAAATTTTCTCCGTCCAGCCATCAAAGTAGCATTACCACTTTTGATACGATTTTTTAGCACTGTGTCATGAATAATCTAAAATTGTACTTTAATTTTAAATATATATGTATATTTTTCCCCTTGGGGAATACTTACATAGTCTAATAGAAGTTGGGTTTAAGGCTTTTTCTTTCCTGAAGTTTAAATTACTTCTTTTTTCCAGAAACATAATGTATTCATAATACCCCTTATGGAAAACTCTAAATTATTTTTATTTTATACTTTATTTTTTAGCTTTTTCCCCCCACTTCCCCAAAACAGTTTCATCACCTTTTTTTCAAGTTATTAATAAATCAAGACTTGGCTTCATGAGTTCCTTGACATTTTTTCAGACATTCTGGCAAGAGATTGAATACATTATATTATCCGATGTTAACCAAAGTAATGGCCCATTATGAATGGAGAAAAGCAAATAACACTTGATCAAGCTTGGCATTTCAGCTCTTACAGCATGTGAACTGTTGTATTATTGAATCCTTTGTTGCTGTAGCAATCGCCAAACAATAACTCTGTGCCTGAAGGCTGTGGTGCAACATGCACATCCCTCTGACCTTTTGCAGTGCTATTTCAGTGGGAATGGCTGTTTCTGTCTCCAGCCCACTATCTTTTCTCTGCATGTGTGCAAGAATCAGCAAATATCACTGTTTCAACATTTCATGTAGCAAATTTTGAGTCTAAACAGGCAGTAGCAGTAGAATGATCTCTACAAAGGAAACCAGCTTTCCTATTCAGTAGGCCTACAGCAATCACCAACTTCTTCAAGCATCACCATGCCATCAGCTGTCAACCAGTGCCATCCAATAAAGTCATCCATGATTAATTATTCTTAAATGACAGCAGCATATTGAAACAAGCTGATAGCTGCTGACAGTGGAAATCCAATTAACCTGAATTACTATCTTGATTGTGGCCCAATTAATGTCAGCTGTGCCATGTCAGAAGTGAAGGCTTGGCTAATATAATTGTTTAATTAATTTGCTGCAGAGATTAGTTGATGTGGGATTGCCCTTATGCTCACTTATTTTCTTCTTAATTTTTTTTTTATTTCCCTCACCCACTGAACATTAGATTTCAGCAAGAAGGGTAAGCAGCTTGCTTTCTACAGCTTTTTGCTTAAGTGGATAAATGAAGTTTTATCTTTAAATAGAGTTTGAAAGATCATAGAGGAAATGGCAGAGCTGTTAAACTTCTGTTAAGAGGCTGTTGTTGCCTATTGCTTTAGTGAGATTTACTGTGCCCCATAGCTCAGATGCAAAAGGATTTGATATGAGGACTTTTCTTTGGTGCTTTCCAACTGAGATATGATGTTGCTCTGCATTAATGATTTCTCTGCCTTTTAAAGTGCATATAGTGAACAGCAGGAAGGCTGGTAATGGTGAAGGGTGGATTTATTTATCTTTAGAAATAGAAACTTGAGTCATAGGTGACTGAAAATTTGTTGGTTATGTTGTCATATCTGCCTGGTGTCTTGAGATTAGTTCATGTTCTTGGGTCTCGTGCAAAGACAGTCTTGCATGTGAAATAATTAGAGTGTTAAGAGGTGCATTATGGCTGGTTTTAGGAATGACTCACTAAAGAAAAGGATCTGTTGATGGTTCTTCCAGTTGAAGCACATTACAGTAACTGTTATCATCCTTGCCATATTCATTTTAATTCCTTTAGCACTCTACTGGTCATCTTTCAACAGCCATAATGCATCTAAAAGAACAGCAGCATCCCTGCTCATAAAGGGCAATACAAGAAACAGAGAAGTGCAACAAAATAAGTGTAGGCCTCTGTCACACCAAACCACTGACTAATGATAAGTTGGAGTTTGAAGTAAATAAAGAGAAAACTTTCCTTGATCTCCACCAGAAACTTTAAAATATTCTTAGAAAATACTGGCAGACTCAGACTGATTACCAAATAAGAGGATTATAATGAAAAAAGGAGCTCTAATGACTTAAAGGAGCTAGCATTAAAAAGTTAAACTCAGTAAATTAATATGTTAAGTACAGAGACTTTGACAAGCAGAAAGGGGAAAACATACACATATCCATACAGATACCTATATGGGTTTTTTCCATGTGGAGCTCAACTATTTAAGCTCTTGTCATAGATGCCAGGAGAAAAGGAATGGAGAGTTAAAAGCTTTGATCAGCTGCATTTAAGAAAAGCTGGGACACTTAACAAGTTCAGAGGTTCCCTTCATTTCTCCAGAGTCTTTAAAAGTATCTGGTTTCTTGAATGCCAACCTCAAAAAATTCCACAAATGGGACTTCTCTGGAGATACCTGTGTTTGAATTGTTCTCCAAATAGCATCAGTGTATAATCTCCCGTGGAGGTTTTAGTTTAGATGGAAGTATGAGAACTACTTTCAAAACTTTCTCAGAGCTTCAAGCCAGTCATTCAGATCCTTTTTCAGAAGTTTGGGAAGATTTGCACATAAGCCTTGTCTTGAAAGTCATTAATATTCTCATCTTCTCAGCAGCCTAAGAGAACCACCCAGGATATGATTCTGTGATTCCATTCTATGATTTTAGATTTTAAGAAAACCACATCATAACAAACTGAACTACATACAATTTTTTTAAACTTAATCTAGATGACACTTTATTAATTTATTGGCTGTATACCTCTACAAAGGTTTCTTCAGACTATGCAACTGAGATTTCTTTTTCTTGGCTAAAAGTTAGTTATAGTTCAGTGACATGTTGTCTTTTGGATATATGCCTCTGTTTCTACCATGGTGGAGAATCACATCTCTCTGCTACCTTGTTCGCTAGAAGAAATGTTTACAGATTGGTTTTGACTTACACAGCTTAAATGGATGGAGTAGATGTGCTTTTCTAATGCATATCTTGCAAATTGGGTACAACCTGGCACCATGACAGAAATCACACACATATATACAAAGATATGGTGAATTTCATGCATTTCATTGCTTTCTGCCCCTTCCATCCTTGCAATGAGATAAAGCTCAAACATGAAAGCTGTTTTTACCTTTGCCCTTAAAAACTCACAATTTCATTTAGTTCTTTCTTTTGCAGATCTTTGTCTCACTGCTGCTAGCAAGGGATATGCTCTGTAGGGGCGACTTGGCACTATGCTTTGTGACATTCACAAAGCTCTATTATGTTGTCTGTCACAGTCAAATTATTACTACATACTTCACGTAAAAATTCCTCTTGTTGGCAGCGCTTACTAGCCTGTGCCTAGACCTTGGGTTACCATTTTGACCAACACGGGCAGTTTCCAAGGCCATTTGTAAAGCAATGCTGATACTCTATTGCATGTAACAAACATCTTTTTTATTCAAAATCCATTACAATTTGTAAATACACAAAGATTTTGACATAGATGCAGGAAACACTCACTTTTGATGTCAATGAATAATGCAGGATGCTTCTGAATACTGTCTTGTTGCCAGAAACTGATGAACAGTAAAATATTTAGACCTCTGGTTGTCTTCAGGTTTCATATCAGACATTGTTCGCCTTAGCTTAGGTCAAAGTAAAATATAGTTTACACCATGTATTTAAGGATAACACTGCAGAGATCTCCAAATAGATGTTAGAGAGAAGAAAGAAGGGACTACATTTTATTCCTCTGCAATGTTTCAGTGCCATACTCGTAACTCTATTGTGTGACTACATAATTAAGGAGAAGTGCTATTATCCAGGAAGTTGTCAAATCTTCTCATCTTAGAAACTGCTGAATTGGTTTACCTGAAACAAAAACAAAGAAAAATCCATCCACGTATAAACTGGATATTAAAATAAACCCAGTGCTTGTGTGTTGATCTTAGCAAATAATGAGATCCATCATCACAAGCGCCCAGACTTTTGCTCTATATATTTAATGAAGTAACATCCCTGGTTTTATAAAACAGGAAAACAAGGACTGAAGAGGTTACATGACTTATGAAGGAGCACATAATATATTAATGAGAAAAGGCATAGGTGCTTTATCTGCCTCTGCAGTTCTCTGCATTGCCTGCTATTCTGAGATACTTTTTTGGAGGGTCTTTATATTTGAATTCTTTTCTTACAAGTCCTGAACCTTGCTCTTTGTTTGACTTTCCTTGGATCTCTGTCTGCAAAACTGAGCAGAAAACCTCAGGAGAATACTATCTCACACAAAATTTTCCACTACTTTTTGCTTTTTTCATAGAGGCAGAAGTATAGTATCAACTCAGGTTACCTCCTGGTATTTGTGCATTTAATCCATCAGAAAACTGAAAGCTCACAGGCCAATGTGAAAATGGAAAATAACAAAGAGTGAAAATACTATTCAAACCTTGAAGAGCTTGTTTGGGTTTAAGTAAAAGCTTAGATCAGGAATTTTGATAGCCTAACAAATTCTCCATGGCTTCCAAGGAAAGTCATGCTGCCTCAAATTTAATTCTGTCCCACCCAATCAAATGATATGGAGGCACTGATATTTCTTCCTAGTTTCACAGACTAGTAGTAGTAGAAATGAAATAACCTTCTGTCTTTAATGATGCTTACTTGGCAGTTATTTAAGACTCTCATCCTGCCTCTATGAGACCTTCTTTGAATAGGTGAAGACCCACATATAGGTGTATGTGGGGTTATGAAGCTGTAAAGTAGTTTTTAGTCTGCCTGTATATCTATGCAGTGTTAGGCAAAGTGTGGAGGTGTGCAGTCCTTGAGCTCCTGGCACATGATTTATCACTTTTCACAAGGAAGATTTTCTTGACTGGTCTCAATTTAATTTACTCATTGTTACTTAGCACTTTGTTCCCAAGTAGTCTGCATACTGCAAAGGAGCAGCAGTGACATGGTAGATGCTTGTAAACTGATGAAACATAGCATGCCTGGGAGGAAAAGCCAGTCTTGAGCTTTCCTCGTATTCTTTTTTGCAAAACTTGGTGGTTCTCTTGAGGTTTCTTTTTTAAGGAACATTCTAATCTTATTATTGGAACATTTCACTCTCTGGAGTGAAAAAACCCTATTTACCATGTTTACAGATCTATTTAAAGTTCAGTGCAGCAGAAGTCAACTCTGTTCTACAAAACTGTGAAGCAATGCATGAAAGTTCATGCCTTTCAACCACTGCTTGACATCCTAATGGTGGTAATGTTTCAGCAGTAGTAAAAGTACTGCTAGAATAGGAGTGATGTTAACAATGGTCTAGAGATAGTGGTGAGCAAAGTTTGTAAGAAATAATTGGCCTTATTAAATCAGTGAATACAGTAAAATAAAACCAGATAGACTTTGAAAAAAGTAACAAAAGTATTTTCTGATTTTTTAGGTTGTTTGGCATTTTTTCCCCCCCCAATCAATTGGTCTATTGAAAATACAAACGTAGAATACTGCCTATTATAGTTCTGTGACATTTCCACTATGGAGGGTCATCAGCTCCTAACACTGGGTCTCTGAGGTGGTGATGGCACAGCACTTCCTGGAACCTGTTCCAAAATTTGGGTTTAATTATTATTCATAGCACTGGGAGGAGCTTTTTCATGGATCAATTACTGTAATGTACTGACTGATGTTTATACATACAGCTGCCTTTTGGTGATAGAATCAGACCAGCTTAAACTTTCAGGTTGTTCTTTGGTGCCTGAAGGCTTACGCTGAGGGTGATTTGTCTTAATTACTGCTGAGATTTGAAAGCAAGTCTTAGTTCAATAGCAATGTGCTTTGAAGACAGAAAATTGTTTCTTTCAGTCCCAATGTGAACAATATTGTTATATGAATTTTTTTGCCTACCCCCAAAAGTGCCTTTGTTTTGTTTATGTGACACTTGTTGTTGTTTGAGGACTGTCTGAAGATCCTTCATGGCTGATGCTCCACCCAAGCATTTTATTTTTATTAGAATTTTTGAATAAAAATGTTGCATATACCTCTACATATGGTACCAAGGAAAAATTGTTAACTTCTTTGGACTAGAATTTCGTAAGGTTTAATGAAATTAAATTAGGAAAAACTTCTTCACTGAAAGGGTGATTGGCCACTGGAATGCGCTGCCCATGGAGGTGGTGGAGTTGCAGACCCTGGAAGTGTTTAAGGGGAAATGGATGAGGCACTGAGTGCCATGATTTAGATGATGGTGTTAGTGTTGGTGTTAGTGTTGGGTTATAGGTTGGACTCGATGATCTCAGAGGTCCTTTCCAACCTTATGATACTGTGATGCTGTGATACTGTGATACTGTGAAATAGTTCCATTAACCCCAATAGAGTTGAGCCAGGCTACAGACTTTCTTTGGCTCTGGTCCTTATAAGTTTGTGCAGTTGATCTATTTGTTATTGATAAAAGGAGCCTATTTGGGGAACCTAAACATTTTTCAGGACAGAGGATGAGCCAAATCTTCCCTTAGTTGGTTCTACAATTAAGGCTTTCTACACTGGTTCCCATAACTCCCTCACAGAAAAATGATGACATGTAGACTAGATAAGTGAGGGGGTTGAAAGCTGGCTGAACTGCTGGGCTTAAAGGATTGAGGTCAGCAGCACATTAACCCAAAGACTGACATTTCCAATTCAAGCAAGTAGTCCCATTCACACTGTAATATAATCTAACTAATAAACAAGGCGCGGCAAGAAGGCTTTCTCTGAGCAGAATGCCACTTTAATGTGGCTGAATCATTCTCTCTCTCTGCTTCCTTGCAACTGTGTTTCTGGGTTTGAATTTGTTGGAGGATCTAAAGTTTCTGTGAGTCTGTCTGTGTGGGGCTGTTAAGCATCTCAAGGTGCTTTCTACAAAAGTGTAAAAGAGTTTGCTTTGCTGTCTTGGGCAAATGATGTTTGGGAAAAATGCAGGCTCTCCAGTGTTTCGGCTACACGTGATAGTCATTACCTGCTTTAAAATCCTGGCTAGATTTGCTATGCAGAATTTAAACAGCTGCCAGAGGTAGGTGGCTTCATTCCAGTGCTGGGAAAAAAAATAATCCCCTTTATAGTGAATTTGTAAATCACATTGGAGGCCTGCTGCCGTGAAAGACTTGATAGAAATGTAAGCCATTATCATGTGTTATTACAAATGATGTCTCAGCCATTAAAAAAACAAGCATATTAAGGGAATATTAAGATTGCTAATTCAAGCATTCAGAAGTTAGAAAATGCAGCAATTAAATCTGTGTACAAGCTTAACATCAGCTCCTGCCTGCTTTTAGGCAAACCAACACAGAAAATGTGCTCCTATCCTCATCCAGGTAGGAGACGGATGCGGATGGTGAAAATTATCTCAGATATTGAACTAGTCAGAATTGTAGAAGAACTAGGGTTTGAGAGAAGACATACCTTTCTCATCCTGAGCCAAATTTCCTAGAAACACTAAAAAGCGCACCCTCACTGGTGAGATAAACTCCTCTCTCCCTATTCCTCCTCACATTGCCCATCTTTCTCCAGAGCATGGAGGCACTAGAGAAAAGATTTAGAATCGCAGCACCATTAAGGTTGGTAAAGACCTCTACGATCATTAAGTCCGACTGTCAGCCCAACATCACTATGCCTATTAGCATATCCCAAACTGCCATGTCTACATGGTTTTTGAATACGTCCAGGGGTGGCAGCTTCACCCTGAGCAGCCTCTTACAATGCTTCTTTCAGTGAAGAAGGGGAAGACTGCTCAGAAATAGTGGAAAGGGGCAAGTATATAGACACAGCATCATAAGGGAACGCCTGACATAAGTCCAAATGATGTGGAAGTAAAGGCACAAAAACAATGTGTCATTGCAAAGTCATATTTCTTTGCTGGTGTGGGCTGGCCTTTTCCTGTTGCTCTCATATCTTGTAGATTTAACTCATATGTAACTTGTCTGCATTGTTCTCATTTAAAAAACACCAAAAGTGCTTAATAATCTTTCTGGCCTTTTCTAGCCTGTCTGCAGAAGCAGTGATATTTAATAGCAAATTCATTGGTACTCTATAAGGAAGCTTTACCATAAAGGTCACCAAATTTGGTCAGTGCATTTTAATTTGTACATACGTTAAAGGTCATATTCCTCCCTTCCACTGCAATAACACTGTGTGTTTACTCTCTTATCAGAGGTGATTGTGTATGACTTAGCTAAGGGATCTTATTAATGTAAATGAAATATAAAACAAAAGCAATAATGATGGGAACAGTAGCAGAAGTGTAAGGGGATTTTTTTCCCTCTCTATGTTTACATAATGCTTGGAGGGAAACAAATATCTACAAGGTCTGATTTTCTGCTGTGTTACTCCAATATTTCCTTTCTCATCCCCATGAGAACTCCACAGCCTTTAGCAGAGTTTCTCTTGGTGTATGTTGGAATGACAGTAGTTTCAGATTCATAATACCATCTCTGTATAAACACGTCCAAACGTAATTAAAGACCTGGGCCCTCCATCCAGCAAACTTCAAATTAGCTTTCAAAATGCATATTAAGGGCATAGACAAATGCTTTTGTGCAGTTCCAGGTGACCTCTGAGGGCAGGCTGAACAAAATTGTATGAACCTCTTTAATGTCACAAAACTCTCTCTACAGAGATTTGCATATAAAGTGTACCATTTTATGTCAAACAGATTTGTTAATCTTAGAATGAGGGAAACAGTGCTTGAAAATTAATCAAGGTGGGTTTTCATTGCCCAAGAGAGGCCCTTAAAAGGACCTGACCTGATAACTGGTGGCTGTTATTGCATGGTTTCTAAATTCAATCGTTTTGAGGGGTTATTTGCTGGATGTGTTTGCAGGAGATGATAGTAGATAAATCTTCAATGGTTTCTTTGCTTGAGTAAGAGAATTGTACTTTTGGAACTTCTTGTAGCCCTGACTCTGTTGGCAAATGCTTCATTATTCATTCATTATTTAAAAACTGTATTTAAAATATGCATAAGCATTTCTGTAGGTAAAAATGGGTAGTCTTACTCAGTCTTTCAGTTTTGAGTGCAGGGTAGCTTTTTTCTTGCTTACCATAATAACCTGTCTAAGGAACAATGACTGAAATATGGACCTCCACGCCTAGGAGACAGGTTCTTGGCCATACAGCCTAAGTGAAAAGCCTAGGGTATTGTCAATTTTTTTTATTATTTGGAAATGCAGGAGGGAGGGACAGAGACACGTGGTCTCGGGTTAAGCCTCGTGGGCAATTCTCTTTCTCTACTATGATCATCCTTATACTAGTCCAAGGGCTAAGAACAGAGAGAGATGGAAGAAGAAAGTGGGATATTCATGAGATTAATTTAGCTAAAGATAACAACCTGTCCAGTGATTTTGTCCTGCAAGACACTGAGAAAATGCCATAAGCAATGGAGCTGTAAGGGTATGTCTCTACTCTGAAGCAGTATTGTATGCTTTGAGGTTCCCAAAATAGAGAAATTGTTTTAATATAGATCCCTGTCTGAACTAAAATACCCATTTCTAGGGCTCTTTGCCTCCTTAGCAGAGCCGGTTGTGAAATCTTGACCTTCCTGCCTTTCAGTGTACGGTGTAACCAATCAATAGAGAGTAAAGAGGCACGATGCTGCTTTTCCATACATGAATCAACGCCTACTGGTTTGATTCATTTCTTTCTATTCTATATAAAAGCAGGAAGAATAGTTTCCTCTGACCTCTCCTGTTATATATGCTTCATTCCAGCTAGCTTTGAATCCTTAGCAAGAAAACATTGCTTTCTCGTTGTAACTGCAGTTGCCTCAGAGTTTCCAAGATGATACTTGCTTTCTAGGCCTGGGGCTTTAACAGGCTTTAATAGTCTCTAATTACTTAACTATCTGTTGTGACATAATTAAAATGTCATTCAACCTTTCACATTTCACCCTCAAGAAACCTTCTAGGCTGTAAAATATGACTTGCAGCTTATTTTTATGAAACAATGAGGGAAAGGCTTGTTCCATGCTCAGTTGTATGCAGTTTGCCTGTCATTATAATGTTTCTCAACTGTGTCCCTAAATAGCCTTGCTCACTCCTTCCCTGCTTTTCGCTCCTATTTCACATGTGTGTTTAAAGAGCCTCTGTCAGGATTAAAATATGTCTTTACCTATTCCATTTTTCTAAAAAACCTTGAGAGCCTAGAAAAATAGCTGTAAAAAGCCATTATGTCTTACAGATTAGTTTTTTTTGTCCCACACTTCATTCTTTTCATCTTGGGAAAATGTGTACAATGAAAATAGATTAGCTCCAATTTAATCAACAAATTCTAGGTGTTATGGGAAATGGGCTTACCACAAGTTGGGACAGAGCTATAAAACCAGAGCAGTGCAACAGCATACCATTCATAGTGCAGAAAAAGCTAATATAATTAAAATGAAATCAGATCATATTCTGTATAATTATTTCTCATATATTTTCTAGCAGAAAATAAGACTTTCTAGTGGCTTTAAAGTTTTCCCAAATTCAGCCTGAAATTGTGTTTGTTGTGTTGATTTCTGTATCTCTAGATACTAATTTGAAATGATGGTTAAAGGGAGTCAATGTTTTCCAAACTGGAGTTTTGGGAAACGTATTCGCCTAGGAGGGGTATGTTTTTCAGGAGGTTTTGTTGAATTCTAATGCCTCCTGTATGGGCACAGAGACTTGCAATTTAGCAGGAAAACATGAAGAAAGCAGGCATTCCTCTAGGAGTGTTTGGTGAAAACTTCAAGTCTCTGGAGAAAAAATAAAAACTAACTCATTTTTTCTTTATACCTCTTTGAAATTGGGAGTAACATCCTCAAGATTCAGTTTGCACCAAGAGTATATTTCAACTTTTGATGTCTCTGCTGTGCCATTAGTCCTAGATATAGCTTTTATTTTGTAAGCAGCTAAGTATGCTTCAAATGCAAGTGGAAGATGCTGGACAAAATTGTTTTCCACTTATTCTTGCAATGAATCGTGGCTGTAGGTTGCAGAAA
This sequence comes from Tapera naevia, assembly GCA_033556795.1. Lineage (NCBI taxonomy): Eukaryota > Metazoa > Chordata > Aves > Cuculiformes > Neomorphidae > Tapera > Tapera naevia. Next base: position 2,089,089 of record JAUMJJ010000063.1, read on the forward strand.
TGGAGAGGAGGTCACATTGTCTCAGAGCTTCCTGTGCTGGAGCCCAGGAACATCAAGGAGAGCAGAGAATAATGTTAATGCACAATGTGAAAAAAGATCTTGATCAGTTGAGAGGAGAAAGAGCTGGAAAAAAATGAGTGAAATCAACTGTGGATTAGTCAGATGTGTGGGAAATGTTATAAAAATGCAAAACTCCCTGAAGAATTATGTTGTAAAATAAATGATTCATACTACAGGTAGTTTCTTTTTTATTTGAGTTGTTGGGTTTTTTTTTCTCCTTAACTTTCTGTGGCTCCATTGTTCTGAGACTACTGATTTTGATGCAGAAACCAAGTACTATCTGTCTCTGGGCGATAGTGAGAAATGAAGCCATTACAGGTTTGGAAATGTTTTACCATTTCCATGTAATCATAGATTAACGTTGATTCCAGGAAAGGTATCATGAATCACTTTTTTTTTTCTTCTTCTTTTGCTTTGGAGAACTGGAATTCTCTTGGGATCAGCTATGCTGGCACCCCAAGGCATGTGTCTCCGCTTCCTTCCTTAAAATGGACATAAACACATCACTACATTGATGTTTAGGATGGAAAGTATTAATTAGGTGATTCTGCTGTCATGGAACGGCCATGGGAAAACTAGAATCTTGATATTAACTGAAAGGTTTGTGTAGACTCACGTGAATATGGCTTTAAATGGATGTTCCAAAAACCACTTGAGTACGTAAGTAAAATTTGTAAGCATACATGATATATGTAGCATAATATTGCCTGTTTACTGAATAAGGCAAAAATCCTATTTGAGAGGCGAGTGAAAAAAATACTACCTGTATATGCATACATGGGAAATGTAAATTCTAGCATTTCCTAGCTGTTGAGTGTTTACGTTTCCAATGTTGATGTGCTTCCAGTGTGCATTGGTGCCTTGAGGTTGTTAATAATACAGAGATGTGTTTGGTTTTGCCTCCCCGCTTCTCTTGAGAATGACAGTGATGGCATTAAGGCACCATTTTGAATCTCAGTTTGGCAAACAGATTCTGTTAACATGAACTAGGGATAATAAACAGAGTTCATTATAAGTAATATTGTTATGTATGCTGTTTATTAGTGTATATTTATGTAATACTCAGGTGAGAGTGCCCATAGCATGGTCTTTCTAGTGAACATAAAACCTGTCCAACCTCCTCTGTGCTTTCCCCTCTGATAAGGGCAGGGAACGGGTCCCAACTGGTGAACTCCATAAGGTATCAAGTCACATGTAAAGGGATGTTTTCATAGCCCTTCCTGAAGCAGTGTGTTTATCTGTACCCTGGGAGGAACTGCTGCCTTCTGCTGATATTTCAGTATTTTTCCACTTAGTAGCCAAAAAGCAGCTAGGATATATGGCAATTATTCCTCAGTGTGTGCAGAATAGATTGTGTGATCAGGCAGAGCTTAGTATCTGTGTTTCTGCTGCTCCTCCAGCATGTACAAATTTATGACTGGAAACTAAAGGGACTTGAAGAACTGAATATTTTCCTCGTTGAAATATAATATAAAGAAAGAACTAGGAATTAACAGGAGAATCCTGTAACAGATTATATGTCTACAAAGGACAGTAATACTAAATCAACTAAGAGATGTTGTAAACAGGGCAGGAATCATTATCCTGACATACCAGTCAGGACAAGGTCATAAAATGTAAACCAAATACCAGAATAAGGGCTTGGTTGCATCTCTCCTACCCTGTGATTAGTCTGTTATTCTTTTTATGGTTGAGTTTTATGCTTGTCTTATGTTGGTTAAAAACAAGAAAAAAAGAGAGATTACATTAAGTGTGAAATAAGAGTGAATAGGGCTTTGCAATGGTAGAAAGAGCAAAATGGAAATTTCTGCAAAGCAGCTGATGGAAAAGCCATCTGAAGTGATAACTGTACAGCTTCAGGAATATTTGAGAATGCTGCTTGAAGCTAAATAACCCATTAGCATCCTCTGCTGACCAAACAAAGGCTCTGGCATTTTAGAAGTAGACAATAACATCTAGGTGTTTTAAGTCTGCAGTTTTAAACAGAGGTTTCCTGGTTTGACTTGGAATTAATCAAAGTTAAAAGAAAAGAGGATGCCATAGCAAGCTTGTTGTCTTACGCAGTCAGCTTTCAGAACACATTTGAGTTACACCTGCAGAAATGAAGGCTGCAAGTGCAGAGCCACTATGAAGGAACACTACTTTGTGGGTGAAAAAATTGGTAAAGAGAGACATAGCAATGGTCCATCTGTATTCTCTCCCAGGAGTCAGAGTAAACTGTTCAAAAAGAGTTAGCAAATGGGTCGGTGCCCTCAGGCAGAGTTTTGGGGAGAGGGAAAATGATGTTCTCCCACACACACATACACTTCTTCTTAGCATACCTGAAAAAAGTCCTGCTTAACATATGCACACAGAATGATATATTTAAAGCACCACCTATTTTTCCCAACCCAAAGAAAATGTTTCTGTCTAAGTAATTAAAGAGCAAATAGAGAGCGGAGGTGAATAACTGATTATTTGCTATGGAGGTAGGAAAACACAGTGTTTGAATTTGTTAAAAAATGATAATCTGGAAATCCACACTTTGATAAAGAACACTGGCTTGCTTGGTGGTTGATTCTGGAGGAGAGGGCAGGTCATGCATCACAGTGCTTCTCCAGTTCTACAGAGCAAAATATATGGGCCCTGGGATGGTTGGGAATGAAGCACGGGGCTTTGGAGGACCAATGCAAGAGATGTGACTTCTACTGCTTTCAGTGTAAGAGGCCAAAACATCTGTAGAACAAAATAGCTGGGGAACTATAGCTCTATGGGAAATGCAGTGTGGTGCAGAGTGGTGTAAAGCAGTTAGCAAAGGATCTGAGGCAGACTGGGAGGGCTGATTACAGCAATTAAGGGAAGAAAGGAAGGAGAAGTGGATGACAGCAGTGATATTAACATAATCTGTTCTGTGACAGTGCTGCTTCAGTTGTAAGAAAGTTAAAAAGCTCTGGACAAAAGCAATTGGTTAATCATGTCAGGGTGGCATTATAAAGTCTGGTGGCTGGAGGATTGGCTGATGTAGTCACAAGGAAAATGTCTGAGTTGACTCCGTGTCTCAGTGAAGTTACTTTTTTATGTGTTGTTTCTCAGGACAGGTTGAGAGAGTTGGGCTTGTTTAACCTAGAGAAGAGAGGCTCTGGGGAGACCACACAGCAGCCTTCCAGTACTTAAAGGGGGCTACAGGAAAGCTGGGGAGGGGCTCTTTACCAGGGAGTGCCAGAACAGGGAGAGGAGTAACAGTTTTAAGATTAAAGACTGAAGATTTAGATTTGCTATTAGGAAGAATTTTTTTATTGTGAGGGTGGTGAGACATTGGCACGGGTTGCCCAGAGGAGTCATGGATGCCCCATCCCTGGAGGTTGTTCAAACCTAGGTTGTTCAAAGCTTTGAGCAACTGGATCCAATGAAAGGTGTCCCTGTCCATGGCAAGGGGGGGTTAGACCTGGATGATTTTTAAGGTCCCTTCCAACACAAACCATTCTGTGATTCTATGATATTAACATTACTGACACTGTGGCATCATGGAAACACCCTTCTAAACTATCCAAAAGGGAGGAAGAGGAATTAAACTATTTGCAAAAGATTTTAAATGGGAACAAACAACATCATGTCCTTGGAGATTACTGGGGATGCTTGTGGGTTTAAATAGAAACAGACATTAAAATTAAACCCCTGTAGAATCTCTTTTACTGTATCTTAATTTGAATGAAATCAGAGTGGTTGGTATTGGAGGTACGTTTTCTTACCTGTAAACACTCTGCCTTATTGCTTGGCTGGATTGTGTTACATAGCAGGGTGGAGAGAGACTTCTCTATCTTAGAGGAGACAGTCTTCTCCTGTCAGCCAGAAAGCAAATTTGACACCCCTAGACCAAAACCCAAACTGAATAACGTTACCCAAGGACAACCCTCCAAAATAAGTCTGAATGTTCATGTGACACAAAGTACAATTTAAGCAGGAAAAAAAGTAGTGTAGAGAAAGTGGTTCTATTTAAGGGGGCTTTTCACTGAAAAGGAAGAATCTGGATTGTCCAGATGGATAAGTCAGTCTAGAAAAAAGGGACAAATTTTCCATACTTATTAACTTGATTCATATAGTCCTACCAATGGAAAAATAGCAACATTTCCTCCTGGTTTTACTCTTCATATTTCCTTTAAGTGCTATGCATTTATTTCTTTGTGTTTCTCTTCTTTTAGTTACGAGCCAGGAAGATGAAGTGCTATCTTCTCTCTGTTGCGCTGGCCGTTCTGCTGTTCGTTGTCATAATCATTGCAGTCTCTGTCAAGCACTGATCTGGCTACAGTTTCCACAGGTAAAATTCTTTGACTAAGTCTCTTATCATACTCTGTAATATGGTTGGGAGATGGTTAAAGAAGCTGATAATGAAAAGAGAAATTTATCTTAGCTTGTATATTCAGGTCTGGCCTGTGACAATAATTTCCTTTAAAGGGTATTTGAGGCCTGAAATAGCGTCCTTAGTGGATCCTTAAATGTAAGCCAAGGTGGTGTTCAAACAAAACATCTTTTTCTCCGCTGTTTGTGTTATGTTTGATTTTATATGGATCTCATAGCAATGCTAATGAAGGAATCCTAAATCCATGTGAATTAGAGATGCAGAAGTGATGTTACTGACCCCAGTCTGAAGCAGAGTTAGGTCAATCCAACAACCCACGGGTATACTGAAATATTCTGAAGTATGCCTACCTTCTGAGTCTTTCCAAAGACACCTTGGAGACAAGTCCTTCTGAGGAGCATGGAGACAAAATACAGAGACTGTAGTAAGGACAAAAAATAAAAATGGGTTACTGGTGACCCCTATAGGTCTGTACTCTTAGCAAGATAGTTGAGACATCAAAGCCACTTCATCCCAGTACTGAAGTTTAAACTATAGTAGGTTTTCTTTATAAAGAATATGCTTTAAATGTAAAGCATAGGACACACAAAAAAAATTCTTTTCCTTTTTTCTTTGACTCGTTGCCCTGAGAGAAAGAATTATAAGTTATTTCTGATCATTTCTGTGTGATACAAAGCATTTCTGGATGTCTGCTTCTTAAGAAGAAGGCTAAGCCATTATTGAAGAAGAGAGTATCAGATTTACACATTTTCTACTGCCCAAAGGGCTCTGGCATTCCAGGTCTGCTTGCCTTATCCCACAGCAGGGCTCCTGACACTCAAGAGTATCAATGGGAGTTTTCCTGCAAACAGCAAACAGGATACATGAAGCGGAAAGCAATGGAGGTTTGGAACAACTTTTGGTTTAGAGATTTCTTACGTCCCACAGAGACTTGCATAAAGCATGTGATGTAACTCTTGTACTTAGGAGATAATGCATTATACTGAGGCTCACTGAGACATTCTACAATGATTTAAGCAGAGATTTCTTAGCCTGAAGTGTCCCTTGGAATTACCCTAGAGAAAGCACAAATGTTTGATAGAGTTTGGTTATTGTTTTGTCCTACAAGAGTTGTTACTTGATAATGCTATATATCCACCCGAGGATGAAGTCCCTCCAATGTGCCTTTTTTCTACATCATGCACTCAACTGAAACTAGTAGGACTTCATTTAAAGCAATCACAGAAACACAATTCTTCACACAAGCTGTATTTAAGCATTGGAACTCCTTCCGACATGATATTGTGGCTGCTAAAATTTGTGTACAAAAAGGATTGTACAAATCCATGGAAGGAAAAAACTCTTGAGGGATGTCAAGCACCATCTTACTTATTTTGGATGAGGGTGATCATAAGCCCTACATTATTGCTAGGAAAATAGCTGTAAATCATAGGATCATAGAATAGTTGGGTATACTTGCATGCTTAATTTGGCCAGCATTGAAGTGAGGATGATATCAGTGAGATGGGCCTTTAGATTGATTGATTATGGTTGTTCTTATGGCACACATTTGTGTATAGAGAGTGATAGATAGATATAAATTCTATATATATTTTTATCTCTCTTTTACGTAGGAGACACTGCTTTTGGGTGCAGATAGTGATCTGTCCTGCAGATTTAAATCTAGAGCAGCTACAGTAAATTTAGTTGCATTACTCTGGTTTTACTCTGCATTGCCCTGGTTTGAAATTGTGATCTATCATGATAATCTATAATAAAATGAAATTTCTTTTATATATAGTTAAAAAGTCATGTCTACTAGCAATCACAAATCTTATCAACAATTGACTAAATCAAGACGCATTTTAATCTAAATCCCTTATGTGGACAAACTCAGAGAATCTAAATATTCTTACAGTGAAAATCCATTGGAAAACTAGTGTTAATCTTCTGTTAGGAGATGTTTGTCTTGAGGGAAGTGAACTAAGTGAACACTAATGAAAGCTGTAGGAGAAATATAATGCTCTACATTTCATCTTCAGTTGTGAAACTAATTATTAAGCTAAAAGATGAGTTACTCTCCAGCAGTACAAATGTAGGCAAAACCTGCATTGAGTTGTAGTGGAACAAGTATGCTTTCTGATCATTGTAAACTGTTCTAGGCTGACCCCAAATTGTGTGTAGCACATTCTAATTTGTATTTTGAAGATTTCTTAAACAGAATATTTTCAGAATTTTCATGTCCATAGTGAATATTTTTTCCCTTACAAATTGAAATGCAAATGGATTTTAAATTATTAGTGGATTTAAAGTTTCAACTACCTCAACAAATTGTTTCATATAAAACTGTCTTACATACTTCAGGGAGATAGAAAACAGCTGAGTTTAATGTATAACAGCTCTGCATGACTGTTCAGAGAAAATAAAGGGAAGAAATTAAGCTAGGGGACTAGTTATAAAATGTTTTTGCACAAGTAACATAAATGAATAAAATGCAAAGTTTAGTAATAGCTATCCATAACTTCCAGTTGACATGTCATCATAGAGTTTGTTCTGTGCTGGATCAGTAAGCAGCCAAATGAAACATCATCAGCCACCCTGCTCAAGTAGTTTGAGTCCCATTTGCATGATATTCAAGGTAGCCTTCTTTAGCTTTCATGTGTGCAGCCACAATGAGAAGTCTGAAGGTCACTATTTAGTGAATTAAAGGAAAGAAATGATGCCATTTGTTTCTATGACCACTAATGATCATTGTGATCATTAACATATGAAGTCTTCTTCCTTTTTTTTTTTAATCATTCTTTTTTCTGCTTTTGCAATAACCATACCAAATCAATGGTTCTTCTCAAAAGGACGAAAACCCTACCTTTTTTTCCACCACCACTTTATGAAACTTGAAAAGTAAAAAGTACTTTTACCCCATACTTTCTCAAGCAGTGGTGGCATCCTCGGCTGTTGGCTCAGTGCGTGCAGAGAGCCCAGCTGTTCAGGAGAGCTCTGAGCCCTGACTTCTGTCAGTCGAGGGCCCTGCTGTAAGTATGTCACTGTTCCCTTGGGGCAGTTTTGTTTAGCAGAGACAGAGATGAGCATCTACAGAGGATGTGCAGAAACTCCTGGGGACTTATGTCTGTGTGTTCGTTTGCTGACACCTCAGGAAAATAGCCCAGGAACTTTTGGGTCACATTGCTTATATTGTAGCAACACTGCAGCTGCCCTTTTTGCTGTTATGGTACAACATTAGCAACCATTTAAAAGGACAGTATCACAGCAGAAGTCTGAAAAAATCCCTCTGTTAACAGTGTCTTTTGTATAATGTCAAGATTTCTTAGCCTGGATAGACCTCTGTGTCCTCCTTTTGACTCATTTGAATGAGTGCACAGTTACACAAAGTGACAATCAAGACTGTTGGAATCCTAAGTCTTAATCATTCTTTATAGGCAAAAAAGAGGTGACAAACTTTGAGAAATATGTTGCATGTATTTGACGTTTGGAAAATGCACTTTCCAACAACAACTTAATCATCTTGATGTATTTAGCCAAAGAAAGACAGAATGAAAGTTGACTTGACTTCTCTATGCCCTTCTCTTGGAAGAAGTCATTGCAGCAGATGGTACCTTCTCTGCTTACAAGACGTGCTTCATCATACAAAGGTTACCGGACTGGGTATATGACTTTGTTATATGGATTCCTTAAACCCTATACTTTCCAATCTTAGCATCTGTAAGTAAGAAAAGAGCTGAAAGCCCATCAGAAAAATAGTGTTTCCCTTCTTGGTAGCTGATGCAGTGGTTGACAGCGATGCTCAGCTATGGAAAGAACAATAGGCATCTTTACAAGTGATCATTCGGCAAAATATTCTCCCAGCCTTGAGCAACTTGCAGCTCAAAGGCTTCCTGACCCAGAAAGTGTTTATTTAATCTTTAACAGCCATTAATGCATTCCTTTCTTGTTAATTTGACCAGTTGCATTTTGAACCATCATAAATCTTTAAAATGGTAAAGAAGTTCCACTCTAATTACAACCAAAATGTAATCGCTACAGCCTGGACATGTTCCTATGCAACCTGCTGTAGGTGAACCTGCTTTAGCAGGGGAGTTGAACAAAATGATCTCCAGAAGTTCCTTTCAACCCCAATTGTTCTGTGATTCCGTGAACATACAGCTAAAAATCCATCTTGGCCAGTATCTCCATACCAGGGCTGTAGTCCGTATGGAAATGCAATAATCAGGCTCCAGGTATCTGTTTCCTGAATATGCAACTATCTTGTTTTGAATTCAAATTGAATTAATTAATACAGAAAACTAGAAAATATTATTTTAATTTGTATTATTTTTTCCCCTCCTTTGCAATCATATTTTTCCTTGCCTAATTCGTTTATGGGCTTATTATGTAGTTAAATGTTTTCTGTAGCCTACCCAATGAGGATGAGGTTCAGACAGGTGATTTTATACAGCCCATCTTTAGTGTTTGAGTTTTTTCCTTACTTTCAGGTTTTTTTAGATTGGGTTTTGGGGAGAGGGGGTTGTGTCTTACGTACTACAGTGTCGCTGTGTGCTGTACATCTGGTCCTTTGCAGTGCAGTAGAAATCACAAAACCTTCATTTGTAGTCGTGTATTTGGAGGAGCAGAGGAATGCCCCATCATGCAGTCTGACCTAGAGAAGTAAAGAGTATCTTTGTTGTAGAGTTTGAAACCAGGACAGCAGGATTTTCTGCAAAATGGGTTTTGACTTAGGTCACCCACAGCCCCTTCTGATGTCATTAATGCTTCACCTTTCCCTCACAGCAGCAGGCAAACAGGTAGGGCATAAAATATCATGTGGAGCTGAGAGGAAGTTCTTCCAAGGCAGGGCACATGAATAACCCACCAACAAATGCAATCTGAACTCCTGTCTGTTGGGGTCATAAGAGCAGTAGGCAGCAGAAGGGGAGAGACTGACAAGTGGCATTGTGATTCTCGCCAGTTACAGTTCTGTTGTTCCTTCCCAGTAGACAAGTTTGGGCACCCTCTTCTGACACTTGCAATAGAAATTCCGTCATTTGCCCAGTGCATCTCTTGCCTGGCTGTGTCAGGTTGTAAGAGCACAGCAATTCCTGCTAAGTGTTGAACGGAGCAATAATTCAACCTAATGAACACTGTAAATAAGGGCAAAATATAGAAAGGTTTGTTTCATGGTATTGCCTTTGCCTTTTAAGTTGATATCATGGGACTGATTTTACTTAGTTTCTCTGTTTTTATCACACACACATATATATGGCTGAATAACTGTGTGAGTGGCTCAGTTTTCAAGCTTGTTTCAGTCTCTCAAGCCCTGTAAGGGCCATGGTATTTTTGACAGCTGTCATTCAAGTTCTAAAATACTTCACTCTTCTGCCCTGGCTGTGGCATTTCTCCCATGTGTGCTCTACAGCACAATCAGTAATCAATAAGTCTACTATATATATAATTATTTTTTCCCATTTCCTAGTATTTTGAAAGGTTTTCTACATTTATAGTCAAGTGTCAGTTCCAGTCATTTCGATTCTTGTCTCTTAGTTGTTAACTAATTACCAGGATCCTGGCATGCTTGCTCAATTTTTTCTCTGGCAAGAAGACAGAAGTACATCCAGATTCTGCAGTAACTTTTGTGTTTCAAATTTAAACAAGACAAAAATGACATCTGAACTTTCTCTGATTGATAGATAATGGATATGGTTTTAAGATTTGGCCCAATTTCTTAAATTCAGCTAAGATTTATATTCTTGAAAACTTTCCTGATTCCAATAGCCTTGTCTTAGCTAAATTATTTCCCCAACAGCCAGTTAAAATCTGAGATACAGTCAGGTAGAAAAGAGAAATTAATATCAGTAGAAAATGAAATTTTAAGAGATGAGTCTGCTTTCTGAAAAAAAAATCCTTCAATGTAACAGGGTAATAAAGGCAGAAGTGCCAGTAAAAGGTAGATCTATTATAAGATGTTCTCAGAGTTTTCACCAGTTAAACGCACCTCCTCCACACCTTCAAACAGATAAATATCTTGATGGGACATCACATGATTAGGTTTCAGTGGTTCAATGCAGGTTGACCTTGATTGTTGTCCATATGCATGCTCTTTGGTCTTTACAAGAATCATATAGTGCCGGATCATTAATTCTACTGTGAAAGAAAGCTAAGGGAGGATGTATTATGTTGTGTTTGCCTTAGTTTGAAAGTCCACATGTAGACAATTACTGCAGCTCAATTAACATGTAGTAATTTGAATTAATTTATTTGAATCCAAAGTCAGTAGGACTTTTGAGCAGTCAGCATCTTTCTTTCTCAGGTTTCTACAGTGTTTCTTTGGAATGGGTAGGCAATACTCCCACTGAGTGTTTCTGCATGGTGCTGACCCTTCAAATGAAGGGCAAGTCTTCAATCTGAGCTTCCCAAAGCCATCTGCAAGTATTAATTAGTTATACTTTGCAATGACATTAAACTTTAGCCATGATGACACAGCTCTAAGGACCTGACAGAAGAGTCTGTTCTTCAGCACATTAAGTTTGAACTGCTAAAAACAATACAGAAGTGACCATAGCAATTCAGAGCAGTGGACTCTCTGCCCTCATACACTGTTTCATTCACAGGTATTTAAGAAAGACCATGTGAAAAGAAAATATCAGCTAGAGTTGTGGTGAGCACCATTCAGCACCTTTAATGACCTAAATATGGCTTTAGGGGCCTAAAATTTGGGTTCTGAGTTGGAAAAGGTCATCATAGTGTATGTCTAGAATCTCTGAAAGAATCAGTGGCAAGTATCCTCTTGCCTATGGACAGTCTTAGGACAGTCTCGTTTGCTCAGGAGCAGTGATGTTTGGTGGAGGAAGCAGTTGGTGTTTGCAGTATGATTAATGACTCAGGATAGTTCTTTGAGGGATAAATCAGTAGACCCCAGGAGAAGGATGGGTTAGGCTCTTTATAGGAGTGACACTGATTTATAAACTCCTTTCATGTCACTCCACCTGACATTTTCAGTTGGCAAGACTTGAATTTTCTGTCTTGTCAAGCCTCAGAAATCAGTAAGACCTTGGTGCTGTGGGAAGGACAACAGTAGGCCAAGGGAAACCATCATTCATCTGGTGCTCCTTGGCTCTGGGAGGAGCAGACTTTAAATGAAATCAGTTTGGGAAGGTGTGTGGTCCTTTTAATAAGGAAACAAGAGCCTGTTCTTGTCTGGAGAGCAGTTCCTTTTGATGTGGAGGTATTGGGGAGGTTGGCAAGGTTGTTACTGCTGAGTACAGAGCTTGGTGCTTGGGGCACCAAGCAGGCCTGGGTGGCTGGTTCTGTGCTACCATGTGTTGATCCAAAAACCAATCTGTATGTTTCATCACCATTTTGATCTCAACTGATTCATGATATTTTAAATCTTTTGTATGTGAAAGAGAAAGTTTGAAAAAGAGGTGTCTATTGCTGGCAAAGAACAGATCTTCCCTTTCTCTACTCCTAACATTAAAGTGCTGTTATTCTTCTTTGTCTTTTATCCCTAATTAACTTAGAAATCCACCCTTAACAAACTTGTTTTTCTATTGAAAAAAACATAGCCACTGGAATTACAGAAATGTTGTATCTCCAAAACCAGTAACAAAGAATTTATATGTTGCTTTTCTGCTTCTGTGAACATGCACATGGTAACATGCTATAGAAACTCTGAGGACATTGGATTTTGGTACATTTAGGTACTACACTTATCCATGTTCTTGAGACGTAAATGTGAAAAAATTATCTACTATGACAGGGAGTCTCATAGGTTTTCTTGGGAATAGAGCAGCACATAATCAGTGCTGCTCACTAAATGCAGGATATAATTCACAGTATCATAGTATCACAGTGTCATAAGGTTGGAAAGGACCTCAGAGATCATCGAGTCCAACTTATAACCCAACACTAACACCAACCCATCATCTAAACCATGGCACTCAGTGCCTCATCCAGTCTCCCCTTAAACACCTCCAGGGTCGGTGACTCCACCACCTCCCTGGGCAGCCCATTCCAATGGCCAATCACCTTTTCAGTGAAGAACTTTTTCCTAACATCAAGTCTAAACTTTCCCTGACGAAGCTTGAGTCCATGCCCTCTAGTTCTGTCACTGGTCACCTGAGAGAAGAGACCAACCCCTGCCTGACTACAACCTCCTTTTAGGTAGTTGTAGAGAGCAATGAGGTCTTCCCTGAGCCTCCTCTTCTTCAGACTAAACAGCCCCAACTCCCTCAGTCGCTCCTCGTAGAGCTTGTGCTCCAGCCCCTTCAGCATCTTCGTTGCCCTCCTCTGGACACACTCCAGCATCCTGACATCTTTCCCAAACTGGAGGGCCCAGAACTGCACACAATATTCAAGATGAGGCCTGACCAGTGCTGAGTACAGGGGGACGATAACTTCTCTGGTCCTGCTCGCCACACTATTCCTGATGCAGGCCAGAATGCCATTGGCCTTCTTGGCCACCTGGGCACACCGCTAGCTCATGTTGAGCTTCCTGTCGACCAGCACTTCCAGGTTCCTTTCTGCCTGACTACTCTCCAGCCACTCTGTCCCCAGTCTATAGCTCTGCATGGGATTGTTGTGTCCAAAATGAAGTACCCGACATTTGGTATACAAGCTGCTTCAAGCTATTACATGACTATCATCTTCTGTGGTGGTGTCAAAGACAAGTAATTCTGGATCAGTGTTCTCTAGAAGAAAATCTAAACCAGCACAGGAGGCTTTCTTTGTTAACAGTGTGTTAAAGGAGAAATATTTTGGCATTTTGGCTTCACAGACTATAATCCCAGCAGGGAAGAATCTTAGGAGTACTACATTTGTGTTTATCACTGTTCATGAAGAACGATGTGTTTAGAGAATCATAGAATCATGGAATCAGAAAATGGTTTGGGTTGGAAGGGATCTTAAAGACTATCCAGTTCCAACCCCTCTGCCATGGACAGAGACATCTTCTAGTGAATCAGGTTGCTCAAAGTTTCATCCAACCTGGTCTTGAACACCTCCAGGAATGGGTCATTGGGGCTTCTATGGGCAACCGATTCTAGTGCCTCACCTCCACTAGAAGGGATAGTGTGTTTGGTGTCAGCGTGCTGGTTGTGCTCTCAGAGGGGTCATGTGCAGTGATGTAGAAGGGAAGATTTCTCTCTCTTCAGTGCCAATAACTCAAATTCTATCTCAGGGAACTGCAACCTAAACAACCTGGTGTTAACATTTCAATATCATAGGGAAATCATTCTAAGTAATAAAATATACTCACTGAAGTGCTGTGCTTTATACCAGCAACCTCCACTGAAGCCCTGGTGGTGGTAAAGCCTAGTTGGAAGAATGTGCAGGGGGTTGTTATGTTCTCCTTTGCAACCAAACTACTCTTTCTAAGAAACTGTAATGATCTGGGAGGTAGTAGTGAAACTCGAGAGTGAAATCACACAAAGGTTAGCAGGCATATTCAAGGCTGTTTCTGTGGCCTCTTTTTCTTCCTAGGCCTTCATTAACGTGAAAATAAACGAAAAAAAAAAAAAGTAAAAAGCAGAAAATCCCGGAAAATTTCAGACCTGACTGAGTTATAATGTATTGTCACCATGTCTTTATTAACCATCCGCCTCCTTGGGTAGAATTTAGAAATGTCCACATCTGGGTATTATATAGTCTGTTCAATATATAAATAATAAACTCTTAATTGCCTTTATCTCGCCAATGTGAGATTCTCAAACAAGCTTTAAAAAGAGAATTATAATTCCACCATAATCAGTGAATTTTCTAAAATATCCTGTGTAGTTTCATTAGGCTTTAATAGGAGTTGGAATCTGCTTCACAACAACATTTCATTTACTGATTATGTTTCAGCTCTCAAAATAGGCTTTTAGATATATTTGGAAAGGAGCCTTTTGACTTTAGTAGTAATTAAAGAAATAACTTTATTTCCTCAAAACTGCTAGAGAAATGGCGTTTTTGCTTCTGTGTTTGGTAAGTAAGTTGCTTAAGCTTTGACAGATTATTAATTCCACAATTAATAGCCGTATTTTAACACCAAAATGGGCTTTTTACATTACAGTGTTGAATGACTTTGCTATGTAGTGCATAAACCATTTAATTTCTCTCACAAGTAGGTCATTAGGAATTACTGTGTTAAGGGCTTGTACAAAGAGACATTGTATTTACAACTGTGCATCTTAAATGAATCTTGTCATCCCAACTTGGTAGGCAAGCAAAGTTTCTTGTCACTGAGATGATGAACAAGGTGGAGTGGAGGTAGATCATTTCAATTTTCACATTACTGTGGTTGATTGAATTACCTCTTGTTAGCTGAACTGTTATAGCTGTCTGTGTACAGCCTGCTGAGAGTGCAGAGTAAAACGCATTAGTTTTGATGTCATGTCATCAAAACACGCTAAGAATAATATCCCATCCATTGCTGCCTCTCAGCTGACAAGCAGTAACTCATTAAACAGCAGTGATTTGATCCCTTTTGATTATCTGCCTACTTTTTAGATTAAAAAAACCCATATCATCTGTGGAATATTTTGAAGGCATCTACTTTTTCTTCCTAAACTTTTATAGTTCTAGAGTTCTTACGGAAGTAGAAGCACACAATATCAGTATATTGAGTACAATCTGCACACCTTTAAAATGGAAGGGTTTTTGAAATGGAGGTGGAAGAAGCCTACTCACTTTTAGAATCTGATAGTAACTGTCTGCATTGCACTTTGCTTTTCAGCACCTCCTTACCTAAATAAAAGCCAAACTTCTAAATTGCAATCAAGTGCCTTACAGAGTGGCAAAATGGTTGAGGTTGGCAGGAGGTTCCAGAGATCAACTGATGAGAATGAAGTCATCTGGAGCAAATATTCAGGGCTATGTCTGGACAGAACCAGAGGATGTAGGTTCCACAAACTCTCTGAGCAGCCTATTCCAGTATTTGACCACTCTGATAATAAAAAATAATTTATTTCTTCTGCAAAAGTGAAATTCCCTTTTTCTGTTTCTGCAATGATTTTTGGCGTATTTTTTGATGTCTAGCATTGTGCCTTGTAAAAGAGTTTGCTACATAAAGAAGCAATTTGTTGATTATTTTGAACAAAATTGTTCTTAGTTTTACACCTACCATTTGTGTTGCATTTGCAAAGTGCAATTAAGAATTCCTATTAAATGTTCTGTACAAGGCAGATCCCAATGACCAATATTTTTTTACATTTTTTTCCAGAACAAAGCATTAGGAAGACTATAGAGGAGAAATTTAATGTAAGAGAGAAGCTATAAAAACTGCATTTCAGCTTGTATGAACAAATTTGGATATTTATTGGCCTAGGAAATATTCTAATTTGTCACGCGAATATTGCTGTGGGGTGACAGACACACAAACTTCCTGGGATCCCTTTAAGTTGTAGCCACTTCTCCTTTATTAAATTATATATTCTAAAAGTTATCTTGATTAGTGTATGGCAAATACATTCTCCAAGCTTATTAGTACAGAAATAATTGTAAGTGGCTGCTATACTTCATTAAGGCTTATTTATTTTATAGTTCATTAAGGCTAATTTTATAAGCATAAAATACATCTTAATAGCCCTTTTTGCCTCTGATTTTTATGTTTCTCTGCCATCTACTGCTAGCGATATTTTCTGATTTTCTTCTTGGGTCCTAGATAATTTGCCACTGTGTTTACTGTGAACTGCTTAGTGATGGCTTTTAATCAAGTGTTTTGCTGGGCAGTAGCAGCTGCTAATCTTCAATCAGACACATACTCAGTTACGTATGCCTTTCCTAGGTCAAAAGGCCCAGTTAGTACAATCTCTGATCTCTTTATACAGCGTGCTAGAAGTTCACCTTGCTTTGTGGACATAAATTTCTCTTAGTGGATTCGTGTGATCAAACATTTCAGTAACTTGGCTCTGTGAGTGTCTTAAAGCACAGAATATTTTTTATTTGCACATAAAAAGTTGTACCATGGGAATTAAAAGGAATGTGGGTAGTTTTATGTTTTAGTTTGTGATTTTTATTTTTATTGACAGCGTAATCATATTAGTAAAATTCTTTAAAATAAGTTCTAGAACTCTTACTGTATAGTGTGTTTTTTAATGTCATCAAAAGTGTATCATGGTAGTTTAACATACAGTTAAACTCACCAGCTGGAGAGTCAATTTCCAGGCTAAATTTGAGCTATAGATTCTTTTGTTTCTGTTTGGAATTAACTGTTATATTACTGAGTTTTTTCCTTCCCTTTTCTCAGTATGTCACTGAGCCAGATTTTTCATGTCTTAGGTTTTCCAACAGACCACAATGGCAATTCTCCATCTCTGATGTGTTCTTGGTTTTGATGTGAAGAGAAACTAAAGAGCAACTTCACCTTAAATGTAATCAAGCTATGTTAGTGGTAAACTGATACACTGATGTGGGAACACCCACATCAACTCAGTCTTGGGGGAAAGGGAGGAATCTATTTATTTCTTTTTCTTATGCCCTTTCTACTATCAATGAATATCAAAGTGTTTGTTGATGAGAAGACCAGGTTAGAGCATTCCTGCCTCTTGTTCCTTTGTCTTTGCTATCAGTGGATGGAACTGTGCTTGTTTAATTCTTGTCTCAGCAGTCATTTACACATTTGAAACAGTGAAGCAACTACAAAACAGATTAAATAGTAGCACCTTCTGCATGTCTCATACCCTCCTGAAAATGGTAGAAATCAGTGGCTCAAATCCTTATTCTGGTTTTAGGGCAAGAGCAGGGGTTTAATTCCCAAGTAAGCATATAATTCTGACACCAGAAACATTACTATGAGGAGTACTAAACTGTTTTCCTCCCTGCCTGTGGGTTTAAAGGATACTCAAATGACAGTAGACATATATTTGTGGACAAGTGCATTGATCCTTTCAAAGTGGGCAGATAAATTGCTGTTCAGGCTTCATTGTCCAGATTGCCACTGGCTCTAAGGGGAGTTCAGAATACTTGGCTTTCAGGGAGGTGCATAAGCACCCAAATACCTCTCTTAGTCTTGAATTTCAGTTTCACAGAGGATGAGAGAAGAACAGCAGTAGAGTGACCTGGAAGATGGAAATTTGCTTTCCTGGCTACTGAGGAGCTTTTCTCTACTGAGTCTGTAGGCATCAAGATCTTACCAGAAAAAAAAAAAAAAAAAAAAAAAAGGATTATATGGACTCACAGTGAGATTTTCTGTTCCCATGGAAGTAAGCTCATTAACTTCCTGGGTGTTTAGACAAAAGCGATCCTCATGACCACTCATTACAAAAAGAATGGCCATTTCTTTGAATTATAAAAATGTTTCCAATAAAATGGAAAGGCATTCAGGGAACAATAGAAAATAATCTTAAAGCCCTTTGGTTTGTATTAAACAGTTGAAAACAATAGTATCAAATTTTATCCCAGGGCTGACAATTTCTTTTGCGTCCTTACAGAGCTGAAAATTAAGATTACATAAAAGCCTATGCGCTAGCAGAGTCCTGTATTGCTTGTGCATCATATATGTCTCCATATCCCTAGTTGGACTCCCCCTTTCTTGCATCTTGCTTTTGTGTAGCCAGAATTTAATTTGTCCTTGCTTCCTACAACAGGGCAGTTGTGGAAAGGAAGATGATGAAGACAGCGACAGCCACAAGTAATGGGGAAAGGTGGTACTGATAGATTAATTCACATACCTTTCATTGCTTTAATTCATGCAGCTTCTTTACATGCCCATCCCTAGGATATTAATTTTTGTCCAGAATCCCTGACACCTCCTTAGTTTCCAGACATCTGAGTTTGTCATTCTGTTTTCTGTCAGTAACTCTCCTGACTTTCTTAGGAGAGATAGGAAAGTATCTGTCCTACTTTCCAGTAAGTAAAAAATATTTGCATAGCCAAATGATCTCTCACAACCTGCCTGAAGTGGTTGAAGAGCACCTCCAAACTGAGCAGCCATAGGGAATTCCTGTAATTATACAAGGCATTTTATTTGTCTAGATAGGATAGGAGCAAATATTAACTACTTATGATTAATATAATTTACCTACTGAGTTGCAACAATCCGTATGGCTGAGCTTGTGTTCAATATTTCCTTGCTATTGAGTTATCCCATTGGATTGACTTCCTCAGACCTTTACCGTAACTTACATTATTTCAGTGGGTGGCCTGGCTCCTACCTCAGGCATCCAAGGAAAGGCTAGTGGTAGCCTTCCCAAAAAGAAAAAAGAAGCCATTGTGGCTTGCCATGGTTCCTCACTGCAAAGAATCTGAGCAATGGTCCCCAGTTTAGTGTTCAGTTACTACAAAACATGGCCAAGTAAGATGTTACTTCACTTCAGCCATTCTGAAAAATAGGTATTTACGTCAAGCAGGTTATAACAATCTTCTCTCTCTCATCAGTGAAAATTAATCACAGGCATGAGTTAACTCCCCCCCCCCTTTCTGTCTTTAACACATTAAAGTTGGATAACTTGTTTTCTTGAGGTGTTTCTCTCTATAGACAATAGCTGAGATCAGTAAGGGTAATGCTGGCTTTAATATTCATGGTGAGAGAGTTTTTTGTGTGTTGTTGGACAATACGCACAGAAATTAGATAAAGACCCATCTGTATTTTCAGATGGGGGAAAAAAAGCATTTAGAGGAGAAAGAGCTCAAGCAGTGCCTTGAGCACATGCTTAATGCTTAGCAGGTGTAACCTTCCTGTCTTGAAGCAACTGGTGAAGCTTCTCCTGAGTTTCAGGTGCCTGTTTCACTGCAAGGACCTTGGCAAATCAGAAACACAGAGTGAGGCCATGAGTGAACTGGCAATAAAACCCATGCTTTTGTCCTCTTACTTCGGTACTTTCCTGTACAGCCATATTTTGTTTGTGTCAAACTATCCTGTTCAGGACAGGTCTTCCTCCCCATAGCCTACTGACAAGTAATTCATGACTGACTCCCTCACAAAAAAAAAAGCCAGCCAATGTGTCAGGCTTGATGCTGCAACTCAGTTAACCACATCCCCTGCTGAAATGTGTTGAAAAACTTTAGGCCTGACAGAAATATTTTGTCAGGCTCTCCCTTGCTTTCCATTGAAAGTGAGGGTTTTGCTCTGTGTCAGATTTTTTTTTTAATCTCCTTTTGATGAGCTTTCTGTTGGGTTTTTAGCTACTTATAAAGTTAATTTTTTTAATTGCGGTTTCCAACAAAAAAAAAAATCACTTCTAAGATCTTCTTGCTTTCTTTTTTTCTTACTGTAGATTTTACTCTTGACACTCAGCCTACTCAACGAGTCCTGATATGACGCTCCATAAAATCTTTATCCTGTCAAAGCCCTGCTGTGAGCATTGCCCAGCGCTTCTAGAATTTGCATTTAGCATCCATTCATCGGTGGGTTTTTCTTATCACTGAGTAGCCCTCCAGCTTTATATGAAAGGGCACAAAGTTAATGAAAACAGCATTAAAACTCTATTAGCATTTAGTGAGATTACTAAGTCTCATTTTGAACTTAATATTAGTTTCAGCATATATTTATATATTTAACTCCCTGTACCCAGAACCTGAGACAGCAGGAACAGTCCTATCGTTGAACCCATTTTTCAGGTGAGGATGTTATTTCTGAAGGAACTAAAAACTCTGATTTTTCAAGGGGATTATTTGAGATTTTGGGGAATTCTTAAGTGGGTTTTTTCTTTTTTTCTCTTTTTAATATTTGAAGGAAGAGTCACTCATTGGAGTTTATGTTTCCTTCTGTACATTTTGACTTGAACTCCTGGAGAAAGGGAGAAAAATGTCCTGGAAATATCACATTATACCCTATTGCTCTCAGAATGTTGATGGGGATTTTCCTTCAGATACAAACTTTGCTTGCTGTTGCTTTTCTTGGGAAAAAATAAAGATATGAAAGCACAAAGTGATAGTGGTATGGGAAGAGAGATTTCCTACCCATGCAAGTGAAAAGCAGACTAAAGTACGCTTGAATCTAAGTACTCATGTTTCCCATGCACAGCTCTGGCTCTGGTTCAAGCAAGACTTTCAGGTGTTTGGTACTTATTTTAAAAGTACCAAGAAATTTTCTCTACTTTCAAGACTAAATTACAAGTCTGTGTTACTTAAGCATACCCTACAATCCTGTATTGTGAAGTAGCATGTACTGTCAGTTGACTATGGGCCTTCTCTTGGTCCTGTGTGGTTCCCTTGTGGTCGTAAGACACTATTATATCTTTTTCCCATCTTGTTGGCTCTGGAGGTACCCTTACTATTGCACTCTGCTAAGCTTGAGATAAGTCTGTTACGGAACTTGCTACAAAAGATTTAGAGCTTTTTTTTTAGCTTTGGTCACTAAGCCTTTTTGGCATATTTGTGGTAGGCCGTGCCTAAAACTGCTGTGTATGAGTCATCCACAAAGAGGCAGCAAGTAGTTCTGGATTTGTGGTAAGATTTCTCAAAGAAATGCTGGAAGTGGTGGTGTTCAGGGATGGGATGGGATGGGGCAGGGTAGGACAGGGTATTTCAGTTGGAATGGACCTACGACAAACATCTAGTCCAACTGCCTGACCAGTTCAGGGTGGACCAAAAGTTAAAGCATGTTATTTAGACCATTGTCCAAATGCCTCTTCAACACTGACAGGCCTGGCGCATCAACCACCTCTCTAGGAATACTGTTGGATGCAAAGCACGTGGAAGCTTCTGCCCAAGCTTGTCAGTTTTATCCCAAGGAAACATTCAGGGAACAGAGATTTGATGTACCTGAGCACTCTGATATGACAGAGGACAGCCAGCATTGATGACTGTTCAGCAATGACACAGACATCGGTAAAAGGGAGAATCCTTCTCCAAGAAGAATGGCCCAAGATGAGGTACTTAAATCTTTCTCTTGCTATACAAGGGAAAGCAGAAGAAATGATTATGTTCTAGAATGCATGAAAACAAATTTTATTTTCAGTCTTTGTACTGAAGGACTAATTTGATGACTGATAAAGAACTGGATGGAAAAGTGACAATCTCAGCTTAGCTCTTTATTTTGACACATCTTTTCCTATGGGAGAATCTTCAGTCTGTTTTTGCATTAGTTTCCCTTCCCCAGACTTAGAAAATGGTGTTTGGACTAATTGTCCATTTCAGTTATAAATTAATTGGGTCAATAGTTCTGCTAAAAATGGATGGAAATCTTCTGTCATCCAAAGGTGATTTTTGAGGACAAATTCACTAAGTGGTTCCACACCTGCAGATACTATGGTAACATTAGGAGAGGTCATATAATGATTCTGGCTGACAAAAGGACCTTAGGAGAAGAGCTGGACAGAATAATCTTCTGTCATGTGTTTAGTCAGCTAATAAAAAAGGTAGTTACTTAAAACGTCCACAGGCATCAAAGCATAACGGAAGTCTTAGACAAAGGAGTATAATTAAAATTACTATGGACAGAATGAGAAATATGCTATCAGTTTTTACAAAGTCTTAGACCGGGAGTTTGATTCTCAGGCTATAGACAGTAGAATTGCATGTAGCCAAGTGTAAAAAAAAAAAAAAAAAATTAGAAATGGATTTATAAAAGGATATTACAGAGGGTTGAATTAAGTGAACCCAGCTTGTCAGTTCTGGAGCTCAACGTGAATCCAGGTGCTGTTCTCATTAGTATGAACAGAGATTGAAGCATTTAATGCTAAAACTGTTATATTCCTCATATTCATAATAGACTGTAAAACAGTGTGCTGAACTGAAGGTGTTTTAATATAGATGTTAATAAAAGCTCCGTGTTCCTTTCATCCAGCAGGTCTTAACTTACCACTCAGAGCACCCCTCTGAGGTGCAGAGTTACCAATACACTTGTTTTAAAGGCAGCAAAACTGAGATATAGAGGTTAAGTAGCTTGCTGGAGGCTATTAGAGGAGCAAAATTGTATCAGTTGCTCCCGAGTTCTCACCTTTCAAGGTCAAAGATATTTTATTTGCACCACACTCTCTTCAAAGTATGTGTTTAGATAAATGAAGCAAAAATATCTGTGGCATATATCTGACAATTTTCAAAATGCTTTGAGGATTAATTTGATCTGCTAATTTCTTGGTATATACAAGGAACACTGATCCCACCTGTTGGGGCTGCTGTGTAATTGATTGTACTGGATTACAGTAGGTTGTCTGTCTTCATGTTGTTAATTTCTTTTGGGTTTAGTGCCATTCCATTATTTTCATCTCCATCACATTTTTTAACCGTCTAAGGAATTTCGGGTGAAAACGGATCATCCCAACAACAACTTCTACTAATAATTTCACTGCTGTGTCTGGGTCAAATAGTGATTGTGTCTCACACTGAGGGAGTTGCTGATGTTTAACATGAAGAGTTTTTCTTATAATTAATTTCATGCAAAAAAAAAAAATCCCCTGTGTGAGCCAGCAGTAAGAATTCCCAAAGAAGAGGCTGACCCAAGCCAAATAAGGAAAGGCAGATTCATCTTCTTTAACTTATCCATCTAAAAGTTAGTTTTCAGTCTAAGTGAGCTCTCTGAAGTCCCCTCTAGGCAGTCAAATATCATAGGTGTCATCAGAGCCTGACCAGTCCTGCCTGTCTTTTAACATTATCTTAGAAGTTGAAACACCTTTTGGAGCTGCTTCCTCCTTTCTGCTGGCTGTGCACAACCCTGGATAGCTGTTTCACAGAAAACTGAGGAGAGAAGAAGGAGGGGAAGGGGAAGAAGGAGAAGGCAGAAGCCCATACAGTCCAATACCTTGATTCTTGATGGAAGCTATTTTGGGATGTGAGGGAAATGGATGAGAAAAATGTACATGAGGCATTTAAAGAAGCAAATTAGAGCCTAGCAAGGTCTGCAAAAAGATCCACCTGGACTGCGGGTCTTAAGTCAGCTTTTTATGTTTGCTGCCACTAACTGACCTAGCTTGACAAAACAGAGTGGGACAAACTGGTCATGGGTCTATGCTGAAGAGTGTTTAGATATTGAATAACAAAACAGACTACCTATTTTATTGATATTTGCGAACTATTGTAATTTTCTTTACCCCAGTGTTATAGTTCAACAAAAATTAGCAATTACTTTAAAATAGCCCTTAAATAACTCTAACATACCAGAGAAGTTATCGTCCCCCTGTACTCGGCACTGGCCAGGCCTCATCTTGAATACTGTGTGCAGTTCTGGGCCCCCCAGTTTGGGAAAGATGTTGGGATACTGGAATGTGTTCAGAGGAGGGCAACAAAGATGGTGAAGGGACTGGAGCACAAGCCCTATGAGGAGCGACTGAGGGAGTTGGGGCTGTTTAGTCTAAAGAAGAGGAGGCTCAGGGGAGACCTCATTGCTCTCTACGACTACCTAAAAGGAGGTTGTAGTCAGGCAGGGATTGGTCTCTTCTCTCACGTGGCCAGTGACAGAACTAGAGGGCATGGACTTAAGCTTCGTCAGGGAAAGTTTAGACTTGATGTTAGGAAAAAGTTCTTCACTGAAAGGGTGATTGGCCATTGGAATGGGCTGCCCAGGGAGGGGGTGGAGTCGCTGACCCTGGAGGTGTTTAAAGGGAGACTGGATGAGGCACTGAGTGCCATGGTTTAGGTGATGGTTGGTGTTAGTGTGGGTTTTGGTGTTAGTGTTGGGTTATAGGTTGGACTTGATGATCTCAGAGGTCCTTTCCTACCTTATGACACTGTGATACTGTGTGAAGTACAGATTAATGGTATGCTTTGTTTCAACTGTTGCAATTCTTTGTGTTCATTTTTTTTGGCTTTTTTTGTCTTTACTAAAACACCAGAGAGTAGGAACAATATTCTAGTACCTACCAGAATGGCTTCAAGATGTCCTGACTAAATGCTTTAATCCAGGTCCGTGTTCAGGGATTCTGTACTTGAAACTAGGACTGCTGCCTTATTTTACTGTTATGTGATTCACAGCTACAAACAATCTACTTGATGAGCAGGAGTCTATCTTCACAGGATGCAAATGGTACTTCTGCAGAATAAGGTGTCTAAAAATAATTTTTTTTTCATGTTTCAGACCTCTTCCTTTGAACTTTTCCTGAAAATGCAAGTCAAATGACATCACATATAACTTGTTTTCAGCTTCTGGAAGCAGAGTATTGTGTGTTCTGATAATTTTTTTATTTGTCTAAATTTCAAAATAATTCTGATAACTATGTAAGATGTTAGTTATGCTATTTATTTTATATCTTGCAGGTTTCCAGAAATAGCTTTCTATTTTCCTTTCTAAATGATACTGGAATCCACAGAGAAGGAAACAACCCTAGTTCTGTCCTTTTTTTCCTTTAATAATTATAAGCAACAGCAGTAGCATTCTGTCTACCTCTGTAGTGCAATTTAGCATCTGGAGAGTTCCAAATGCTTTTTTAAGCACATGATATTAACTATGCTTTAGTGACTGAAACAACAGAAGCACATAGTTAAATGATTTTCCCAGTATCACAGTGAAATTCTACATCAGAGCTGTGCACAAGACCGCATTCACCACCTGTTTTATTCCATGTGTTTAGCTCTTCTGTAACCTCTCCACCATTTCCGTTCTGTGTTAGCTGAATTTCATGCACCCAGTTGCACCTGGTTAGATGAGATTTAATGATAAGTTCATCTTTTATTTTTACCATGATGACAGAAGAGGAGGAGTCTTTTCTCTTTCATATTGAATTTGACTTTAGGATACAGTTTAGCCACTGAGGGAAGAGCTGCTTGAGACTTGGGGATAAGACTCAATTGAACAACAAGTCATTTTCATTTCTGATGAGGTTCCTGCTGTGCACATCACCGTTGTATCTCAGCACATGGTGTGCCATAGAAGAATTGCTGCTGGAAGGCCAGTGAGTATTTGGACTTGATGATCTTAGAGGTCTTTTCCAACCTCAACTCCTCTATGATTCTATTTCATACAATCATAAAATGATTTGGGTTGGAAGGGATCTACAAAATCATTCAGTTCCAACTCCCATGCCATGGGCAGGGACACCTTCCACTGGATCAGGCTGATCAAAGCCTCATCTAGCCTGATCTCGA
The DNA here is from genome assembly GCA_033556795.1 of Tapera naevia. Classification (NCBI taxonomy): domain Eukaryota; kingdom Metazoa; phylum Chordata; class Aves; order Cuculiformes; family Neomorphidae; genus Tapera; species Tapera naevia. The sequence goes on from JAUMJJ010000063.1 coordinate 2,114,395, forward strand.
ACACTTCCAGGGATGGGGCATCCACAGCTTCTCTGGGCAGCCTATTCCAATGTTTCACCACCCTCTCAGTAAAAAATTTCTTCCTGGTAAGTAACTAATCTAAACCTACTCTCTTTCAGATTAAAACCATTACCCCTCATCCTATCATTACACTATCTGATAAGCAGACATTTGAGAGCCTGTAAATGGTATATTACAAGGGGTTCTGTCTCCTGTAGGTGATTAAAATGCTTACAATAAAGAGGCTGAGTGCTACTGAAGGATGCACAACTCCACAGTGAATATGACACTCTTTTCTCCCATTTCTCTCACAGTGTTGTAGGTCCCATACAGAAGAGGTGCTGCTGAGTTGCTCCTGATGAGTATTTTAAGGTGCTGCACATTCAGCATTGAAAAATTTATAGGAAAAAAATCCCAAACAAAACAAAACAAAAATCCCCAGCACTTCAGTTTTCAGGGGATATTGTGAAAACTGCATCATGGGAGCCAAATTTTCATATTAGCCTGTACAGCCCATTTATTCCTACAAAAGCCTGAAGACCTCCCTTGCTACCTACCTTGGCAGCTTTTAAGTGTCATAGGATTAAGTTCTTGGCTCCTCCTTCCCTAGAGTACCTTGATATTTAACTGATGGACCTCTTTAATCATTTTGGTTGCAAAAAGCCTCTGCAAGAGGAAACTGTATGTTAATATCACTAAAAAACAGGCCTGAAGAATTAGCTGTAGAACCAATGAAGAGATTTATTTTTTTTTTCTTCTGATTCTTGGTGGCCAGTCTTACAAATCCCTTATTATTCATTCATGGAAGTGTCACATTTAAAATGCAAATTCCTACCCATCCTCCTCCCTCATCTCCATGTGTTTCCTTTGAAGTACCCCTGGAGCTCTTGAGGGCCGCCTGCAATGAGTTCACTGTGATCAGCCAGCTTGCAAAATGAGTGCCCTGCACCAGCTCAGGTGAATTCAGCTGAGTCCTGCTTAGCCTTCCCAGCTTGCAAAAGGCATCTGGAATTGATGGTAATGGAAAGAAAAGGTAAAATAAAGGATAACAGGTATACTGCTCCTAATGAATGCACAAATATTTCTTTCTTTTTTTAGCATTAATAACATTGTTAGGACTGATATTTTTAATAAGCCAGGATTGCCTCTCCTAAGACACATCATGGACATGTATCTGCCATCAGCAGAATCTGATGCTTGGCTGTACCATGAAGTCAATAATATAAATAAATCTCCATTTTGCCTTGCACATGTTCTGATTTTGTCTCCTAGATTGGGAAGAGCAAAACTCTTCTGTGGCATCTATTCAGGCAAACAATCCAAGGCTCAACTGACATAGAGTTTCTATGTCAATGTGGGGAATGGCCTGTTTCCCTTTGGTTCTTACTACCATTCATCCGTAGCTATGAGTTCTTCTAGGCAGTGCTAGCTGGTCCAGGAAAAAATTGTGCTAAGAATAATTCTATGAACTGAGACAGCCTTCTCTGTTCCATGGCAGTATCCGTGGGCCCACAGGGCTTGGGTAATGTATTGAAGGATTGTGTTTTCAGATAGAGTCCAACTTAGTGGATGCATTGTCCACAATTCAAACATCTAGAAACAACATAAATAATGATGATAATAATAAGCATACTAGCATGGTAAATCATATTATCAGTAATGGCTAAATAGTTTAATAATCTTCATCAAATGACTGAGTACCTTGCCCAGCAGCTAGACTTGCTGTCTCCTGTGTGGTAATGCAGCCACTACTTAAAGCCAAAAGCAATGTAATTTTGAGTATGAATCTCACTACATGAGCTAAAAAAAAATTTTATCAGTTTAATGTTGCTCGTGCAGAGAGCTCATGCATACTAACGAACACCTGAAACTTGTGACAACAAAGTGATGGTTTAAAATTTATCAAAGTTTATATAATACTGTTGGGGTCCCTGTAAGAATAATCACAAGGACAATATTATTTTCCACGATGAGTGCAGGAAGATAAGGTATTCTTAGTCAAATTAATTTTCCTGAACTGGTAAATCGTGAATATATATTGATGTTATGGGTTGGTTATCATCCATGTCCATAAAGCAACCATCCTGTTGAGTGTTCCACCTTGGTTTAAGACCCATCTGATGCATTCTTCACAGCTTGACATGTTGACATAGTTGTACACTTGACTGTCCTTTCCTATCTGGAACTCGAGTATTAAATTTTTCTTACTTTGTAACCTGACTCTGGATACCATTAAGGGAAATTTTGATCCTTTCAGGAGAACTTAGTCCTTCTATTTATGAATGAAAAAGCTATCTGGAAAGCACCTTGGCAGAAGAAGGCTTGAGGGTCCTAGTGTACACTAAGTTAAACATAAGCCAGCAATGTGCCCTTTTTGCAAAGAAGGTGAGTGGTATCCTGGGCAGCATTTCACATAGAATTGAGGAATGTGATCCTTCCCCTCTGTTCACCACTGGAGAAGCCACACCTGGATACTGTGTCCAGTTCTGGGTTCCTCAGTACAAGTGACATGTGGACGTGCAGGAGAGAGTCCAGCAAAGGGCTGCAAAGATGATTGAGAGTCTGAGGAGTCTCTCCTATGAGAGAAGACTGAGAGAGCCTGCAGGAAAGAAGTCTGAGGGGGGATCTTATTAATGCATGTAAACATCCGAAGGGAAGGAGCAAAGAAGATGGAGCCAGGTTTTTTTCCAGTGGTGCCCAGTGATAGGACCAGATGCAATGGGCACAAAATGAAACACAGGAGGCTCCCTCTGAGCATCAGGAAACACGTTTTTGTACTTCGAGAGTGATCAAGCACTGGCATAGGTTGCCCAGAGAGGTGATGCAGTCTCCATCCTTGGAGATACTCAAAAGACATCCGGACATAATCCTGGGCAGTCAACTGTAGGTGGCCTTGCTTGAACCGGGGGATGGACTGGATGACCTCACAGAATGGTTTGGGTTGAAAGGGCATTTAAAGATCATCTAGTCCAAACTCTCTGCGATGGGCAAGGACATATTCACTAGATCAGATTGCTCAATGCCCTGTCTAACCTGACCTCCAGAGGTCCTTCTCAACCTCAACCATTCCATGATTACGTGATTCTAATTGTTAGTAATTAGGAGGAAAAAAACTGGACTCATTGCCTAGGAAGAACAAACAATCTCAAGCAATAGTGTGATTGAGTTTGGAGCTTCTAACAAATTTCATTAGCAAGTAGATAGTAAGTGACATGAACTTCCTTTACCAAATTCCCTTAGCTGTGTTTGGTTTTTGTGCTTTGTATTTGGCTCCATGGGTATCTGGGAGGCCTACTGCTGCTTTTAAACCTGATTTGTGATTTTATGAAATGGATTTTGAAGTTAATTGTGTTGGGATGGTTCTGCCTGCCAACAGGAAACCAGGACAGCATTTTCAATGCCCTTCAGCCCACATAATCTAAATAAATTCATGAATGCACAAAAATGATTCCACCTCATTCCTCTTGCCCAGCAGCATGTGTTGGCTCAAAGAGCTTAGATTTGCTGTAATCGCCTTTTCCTCTCCAGTAACTCCTTAGAAGTCAGCCGTCTCCTTCAGATAACTCTACAACTTCCACCAATTCTTATTACTGCAGATTTTGTTTCTTTTTATGAACTTTCGGATTTGGGATATTTTGTGTAGCTTGAAAGAATAACCAGTAATTTGGGAATGAGGGAGTTAGTTACACTTGCACAAATGTTGGGAGGATACACTCCTCAGTTATACAGATGTCTAAGTCAGGAATGCTTTTATATTCAGTCATTAATTTTTACTACTCCGAGAAATGACTCTCTTAAATAGGATTATCAAAAAAATAGGAATTTAGGGTGGAAAATAAAACTCTAAAGGGATAAAAAATTATTTTGGTAAGGGATGAGGACACAGTCTTTTGTGTGTTTCCAAAATATCCCTTTTTTTTTTTAATAAGAAACAGGTAGCTATGTAAACTTAAATACTGATACAGTCCTGCTAAATACCGTGTTGTTCTTGTTAAAAATGTATTTTCATAGAAGATATTTGCACTTTACTTGATCTTCCATTACTTACAAGCTATCTTTACACAACCCTGTTTTGAAAAGGCATGCAAGGTGAAAAAAGAACATCTGTTCCATTATGCTTTAATATATGAAGTTGCTTTTACTAGCTATTTAGTCCAGCTTTAGCGGAACACAGCAAAAAAGGTTGCACTCTTTCTGTTAAGAGGTGATTCCTTGGTTGTACATCACTAAGTGTTTAGCATTTGTCCATGTATATTATCTGGTCTTTTCTTTTGATTGCTGCCATTCTGTCAAACACTGCAGTCAGTACAAGACTGCCTTCTCCTGTGGAAGAAGCTATGGATTTTGGTTTTGGAACATTAAAGATCAATTTTGATTACATTTACAGGAGAATTTTAATATTTTTTTCTTTATCTTGGGCCAGGAAAACTCAGTAGTACTTTTTTATTATACATGAATAGCTCTAGTATTATTAAGAAAACACCAGTTTCTAAGTTGCTTCAGATTTAGTGAGATCTTACTGCAGTTTCTTAGAGTGTAAGAGAATAGATTTGCACTTTGTAAATATCCTCCTTCCTACTTTTGAGATATCATACAATCATTTGTTCGCACAGTGATCAACTGTGTATTCTAAAATACTTGCAACTGTGCAACAGACATATTCTGTAGCCTTTTATCTCCCCTAGCTTTACAAAAGACATCAGTTTCTCCCTCTTCACATTGTCAGAGGATGCTACTGAAACAGAGAGACAGCAGGTTTTTACTCTGTGTCTCAATCCTACTTTATTATTTGAACATTAAAGAGGATTATTTAGGATAGAGAAAATAAAAATATTCCTCTTAATTGAAGTCTTATCAGAACATCAAGTTTAATGGTCATTTAGCATTTTCACTTTCTATTCCTACTCACAAGAGCAGTCGCTTCTTCAGTGCTACAAGTTTAACCTCACATTGCAGTGAAATCTGAAGACAGCAAATCTTCACTGAACAGAGAAAGGAAAATGACTCCTACAAAATGAACTGACATTTCTGCCTGTCAGTTGGAAGTTTTGTTATTCCATACAGACCAGATCATGTCTGGTATATGAAAATCCACCTATTCTTTCTGAATCACATATCATTACTAATAGTATATCCTGTCACAGGTACTCAGATAAAATATATAGTACATTATACAGAAGGCTCAATAGAATCCATCTTATTTTCTTTACAGTGATACTTCAGAGGATGAAGCTTATTTTTGCCAGTAAAATGAAAAGACACTCAGAACAATGATATCACTCCTTCTTCCATTATCTAGTGACTCAACTGATCAGAGGGTAGGTATGAGACACTGATGTGGTGGGCTCATTATGGGTTTGTCAATTCATCCATTTCCAGCTGAGATACACAAACAATAGTGACACCGCACAGGCAATGACAGTTTTTTCCCTCAGTAATACAGCATCTATTTATGGTTAAGACAAATAAACTCAAGCTGGAATGGTGAAGCGGAGGTAGAAAGAGATTACTAAAATGGTTAAGGTAGTGCAAATCTTGTTTTAAGAAAGGAGACTAATGAGGTTCTTCTACCATGCAGCTGGAACTCTAGAGAAACCCAAGTTAGCTCAGTTTGACCATGAGCCCTGATATATTTCATTCCTGGGCTGGGACACTTGATAAGACTTAGAGATAATGTAGGTCAGTCTTACAATTGTTTTCCCAAATGACTGCATCCTCTCTTTCAACACTTCCTTGTTCCAGTGTCCAAAGAAATGTGACAAAACCCATAAAGCACTTGTGTTCTTCCATTTTGCAAAAGGGAGTCTGAAAGTGAATACAACTTCTCTTTGTAAATCCATCAAGAAGATGGATTCCTTTCCAAGGGAGGTTCCAGCTGATAAGGATTTGCAGATTTGGTTCTTATAACTGTGAACAAATTACTGCACTGACCCAAATGCAAGTTCTCCTTTGTAAATAATTTCTCCTTTTCCTTTCATGTGCTTCTTACAGATGATTAGACAGTTCATGAATTGGGCTCAAACAGACTCTGTAACTCTTTTTCTTGCTTCTTTTCAGTTCTGTTTAAAAAAAAAAAAAAGAATGGGATTAGGAAAGGGTTAAACCAGGTTATAGTAGACAGTGAGAGACACACAGATTTTGAAGGATCAAATCTCTAAATATCAAAATAAGAGAAAGGAAGATTCTGCCTTGCAATCTTGACTGAGTGTCCCATCATTTCTTGACGTTAATGCTGGTGAAAGAGAGATTAGAAAATCTGCTGTTAAACCAAGTGGAGATGCAGCAGGGAGATAAGTGAACGAGAATATCTGTTCAGGGCTCATTTGTTCAACTTCACTCAGTCAGAACATTTCTGCTGTAGAAACAGGTCTGAATACAAAATTCAGAGTTTGTTAATCTCTGCCATCACTTTCCAAACCGTCCTCATGAGTGAAGATCTGTTCACTGTCATTTAGAGGGATTCAGAGGATTATTTGAAAGGTTCAAGCACGTAGCTGGGCTTACACTGTGGAGATAACACTGCCTCAGGTTAGATCTTGTTTTTTCCTTGCTGGTTTTGGTCAGAAAGCCTTGAGGAGAACGGATGCAAGAGTATTGGTTTTGATTCAAAAATATGGTCTTCTTCCTTCCAGAATGTGCTCGGGAAACAAGGATGTTGTAGATTGAGTTATCACACTGTTAGTCATTACGAGTTCCTAGTGCATTTTCCCAGGGATTAAATTTGAGGACAGATAATTATATCCTACTTATCTTTTCTTCTACTTTCATTCAGAGCTTTTTAAAATTTTCTTTTAACTTCTGTGATATGATCCAGGCCCCTGAGTTACAGAGAATCTACAGACAGTTCAAATCTGGCCTGATAAATTGAAGAGTAAGCAGTGCACGTGCATAGAAAAGTATAAAAAAGATCTGAGAAAAATTCTTATATGGAAAGAGGACTGAAGATTAAGTTAAAGGAGAACAAATATGTTGCCAGAGAGATAATAAAATATTCTCTTGCATTCTTCTAGATATATTCTGTATTCTACTGGGAAGGGGCTTGTATTTTATCAATGATCATAGTGTCATTCCGTACAGAGTGTGTCACTTGGATGACAGTGATGATTGGTTGATAGCGTTGGGTTTTAGTTGATAGCATTGGGTTTTAAAGCACTGACAAAAATACTTGAGGGCACTGAAGTACCAGCTTCTCTCCCATCTAGATGTGGTTTAGAAGTTGCTTTGCAGCTGAGATGCTGTCTGCACAGAATCAAATAATTCAGTTTGAAAGAGTAAAATAAGGGGCAATTTGATTTAATTTTGGTATTTTTCAGTGCTGTTCTAGTTCCTAGGTGCTGGTATTTTTGTGTTTTCTAGCAAAAGAACATGGGCATTGCTGGGTTAGTACTTTCAGTGTACTGGTTCAAGGGTATTTATTAGCAGGCTAGGAAAAACATTTAGTGTTTAGTGTAAAAATGAAACATCAATCAGACATTAAGAAACAAAACACCTTGTGTTTCAAGGATGACTTAAAAAAACCCCAAAAGTATTTCTAAGCTTAGGAAATGCAATTTGCTAATAGACTGTAGTACAACGATTAAGGGGAAGCGATTGTAATTGTAAATTACTGTGTGCCACGTGGAAGGCACTAATACACTTAAAATACAATAGCGCATACATCTATGACTAGTAATGAAGGTGATAATCACCTTATATTCACTAAGGAAATGATGTAATAAATCCTATATAATGCAGTTTACAGGTTACCTTGGCAAGGGCACTTGAATTGACAAGCAAAGAACAGGCAGTCCAATAGCTGCAGTATATATTATAATTAGGAGCATAAAATTCTAATGAAATGTTGTCCCAAGTAATATTGATTACAGTTTGGTGGAGTTGGAGTACGATGATGTAATGATATTCAGCTAGGCTGGTTCACTAAGGAATTAGAAAAACAGCTATACTACACGTGATGGGACTCTTTCAGCAAGACTTCCACCTCTCCCTTTAGTAAACCTTAGTACTTTCTGGCTCAAAACGGTAGGAAAAGAATCCTGCAAACACTCAATTGCAGCAAAGATATTTTTCAGCTTTAATTATCATAAAATAAACATCCCATGCAAAAAGATGGGGTTGCAGAGTGTACAATCTGAACAAACGCTCCCCAAAGCATCCTTAATTTCACATCTTGCTTAGTATGATGGGGCTGCAGAGGTTTGGAAGGAGAGTCTTATTATACACTAGCTGTGTTAGGTGAGGGAGGGATACACGTGGTGTGTGAAATTATTGAGTGAATTATTGAGTGAACCTTGGCACTCACTGCCTCATCCAGTCTCCCCTTTAACACCTCCAGGGTCGGCAACTCCACCACCTCCCTGGGCAGCCCATTCCAATGGCCAATCACCCTTTCAGTGAAGAACTTTTTCCTCACATCAAGTCTAAACTTTCCCTGACAAAGCTTGAGTCCATGCCCTCTAGTTCTGTCACTGGTCACCTGAGAGAAGAGACCAACATCTGCCTGACTACAACCTCCTTTTAGATAATTGTAGAAAGCAATAAGGCCTTCTTGGCCACCTGGGCACACTGCTGGCTCATGTTGAGCTTCCTGTCAACCAGCACTCCCAGATTCCTTTCTGCCTGACTACTCTCCAGCCACTCTGTCTCCAGTCTATAGCTATGCGTGGGATTGTTGTGTCCAAAATGAAGTACCCAACATTTGGACTTATTAAACATCATCCCATTAGAATCAGCCCATCTCTCCAGCCTGTCCAGGTCCCTCCGTAGGGCCATACTACCCTCTAACAGATCAACCCTTCCTCCCTGCTTGGTATCGTCTGCAAACTTGCTGATGATGGACTCAATCCCCTCATCCAGATCATCAATAAAGATATTAAACAGGACAGGACCCAACACCAACCCCTGGGGGACACCACTGGTGACCGGCTGCCAACTGGATGAGACACCGCTCACTATCACTCTCTGGGCTCAGCCATCCAGCCAATTCCTAACCCAGCACAGAGTGTTCCCATCTAAGCCACGGGCTGCCAGCTTCCCTAGGAGTCTACTGTGGGAGACAGTGTTAAAGGCCTTGCTGAAGTCCAGGTATACCACATCCACAGCTTTCCTCTCATCCACCAGGCAAGTCACATGGTCATAAAAGGAGATCAGGTTGGTCAGGACCTACCCCTCCTAAACCCGTACTGGCTGAGTAGGAAACATCATACAGTAGGAAACATCAAGACACATTAATGTTTGTTTAACAAGGCACACAAACCAGACCCAAATTATAACTAGGGAGATAACAAGATACATTTTTTGTACCCTTTATTTACTGTACTATACTTTCAGCACTAAATAGTAACCCTGTACTCATGAAAATTAAATTAGAATATTTTTGAGCTGTAAGTAAATGTTGTTAGGAATGGAGCAGTGCTGGTCTTAATTCTCAGTGACTTCTCTTTTAAAGCATGAGTCCTACATTGGTTACCATGCTTTTGTAATGAAATCCCTTTTTTTTATCATTTATAGCACTGAAGCAACAGGAATATCTAACTGACTCAGTCAGTCCCCATAACTCAGTTTGTTAGACTCCAGAAGATGCTTTTGCCCAGCAAACAAATAAACTGAATTTGATTTTATAACAACCGTCAGATGTTTTAAAACAAGGTGCAGATGAGCAAAACAATGTATTTTTTAGATAGCTGTGCTTGGATGCAAGTGAAAGCAGAATGACCCAAAGAGCTGGAGATGACATCCTTGGAGCTTTCCTGAAAATGCATCCTAACCTATTTATGTTTGTATTTCAAAACAAGTCTGCAATTCCATATGCTATTCATTATCTGGGGTTTTGTCATATCCTCTGAATTGATCTTATTCTGTCTCTGTCTGTTCTCCTTTGTGAGTCTTTCTCAGCCTGGCTGGCATAATTTCAGTGTTACAAACCTTAAATGACAATCCAGCAGGATAATGTCTCAAAGGGATCTTCAGCAGTGCTGAATACGTGAAGCACAGCAAAAAGGGGCTTTTGAGAAACTGAGCAGGTGATAATAAGATCCAAATAATCAGGGCCCCAAATACCCAGGCAAGAATATGTGGTGATCACAGGGTATTTTGATTCCCGTAAGTGCCTTCCACAAAACAAATGCTTTATGCTCACGTTAAAGAAGTTGTCACAGTGTAAGAAAGAAAATGGTCAGAAACAAGGTGATTAATTTTCATGATGAAGGAAGTTAAGAGCAGGAGCCTTAGCTGTGCTGCGCACAACACTCATGCAGGGAGTGAGGTAATGACCTGGTGAAATTATTGCTGATTATTCAGGTTATTTATAACTGAGGAGTCTTCAAAGTATTTCAGTGACTGTAGAGGAGAATAAAATTTACCGTTGACAAAAATAAATCCAGGTTCACAGGAAAAAAACTATGTAAACCTTATGTAGTAATTGACAGAATTCGAATTAGCTGTTCCTGCTTAGGAAAGACACCACCTGAAAATGCCAGCTTAGTGCTTGGTGGCAGCCAAAAGGGCAAGTATAATGATAGGAATTATTAGAAAGCAATTTAGCAACCAGAAAACATCATTAAGCCAGCCTGTAAATTCACAATATGAATTCATACAGAAAGCTGCATGCCAGTCTAATTGCTCTGCCTCTGAAAGCTATAGCAACATCAAACCAAGTATAAAGAAAGGCAATAATGCCGATCACAGATACAGCACGATTTCCATGCAAAACCTTTTGATGATGAAGCTCAGATTCAGGCCTGGGCACAGCTGCTTTCCATGCTTACCACCTGGCCTGCAATATAAAGGTGTGTTATGCAGAGGCAGCCAGGGAAATAAGAAAGTGTCTTGAATGCTATAGCATTTGTTTTGAGCAAAACAACAGGACTCTGGAGTAGAATTAACTGTAGGATTAGTTACTTTCTTGATTCCTTTTCTTGAAGCACATTTTTTATCTTTCTTCAAGTGAAGCAGAAAGGGACAAAATAGAAATGTCCCTCTTCGTTCCGGAAAACTGCCAGTACTCAGATCCTTGCTGGGAAAAATGCCAGCACTCCACTCATGCACTATCTTTCTCGCTTTAAGCACACTGTTTAGGAATTGGGGGAAGAGTGCAGACTAATGAATGTCCAATATAGGATGTGCATCTTCTCTATGCATTGCAAGAAAAGAAAAAACAAAACTAAAATGCGTGAATTCTTAGAGTTTGTTAAGTGGTATAAGGGAAGTCTTATTTCTCCAGGGTTATGGTTTGTGCAAGTACTCTCTTCGCATAATGTTGTCACTTTTCATCATCAGTTATTACTGCTGTGCTACCTGCAAAGCTGGGTTAAATTCAAAAATGCTTCAGGCAAAAACAGAGGGAATGGAAATGTGGAAAGGTATTGCAGCCCAAATCTCCAATTCAGGAGGTGTCACACAGTCGTTTTTCATTCTCAGTCTTATTTGGCACATTGTCCTAGATGCTGTTTGACACATGCTGGTGGTCTCGAGATAACACCTGGAGTCCCAGTGACTTTAGTAGATGCATAATCATGAACTTGTCTACCCATGTGTAGTTCTACTAACTTTTAGGTCTTATTAAAATAAGAGTTCTGCACAGGGAGTGTCAGCGAGGAGGCAATTTTTTTTAATGGAGAAAGAAGAGCTCTTCAAAGGTCCAAAGCAGGTATGTTATGTCCCATTGGCTTTCAGTAAGAAGCAGGCTGTGTTTTGTACCTTTGAAAATCTTCCTCCAAACACTTAATGCCACCATCATAGTTGCCATCAGCATTTTGAGATCCTCTCGGAAACAACTAGGCTTTGGAGTACCTATAAGGATAAGATGAGCACCTCACTTCTATCCAATGTCATTCATGTGTAAGCTGAGGACTACCCATGAAGCAGTTAAAAAATGGTTTCGTTGCTATTACCTATCCTAGATGATCTCCTATGAAAAGTAGAGGGGGAAAAAAACCCAAATCTGGAAATTAAAACCAAAATGTCTAACATTTTGGGATTATCTCAGAGAGTAAAATATCCAATGTATAACTTGCTAAGAAATGTCCAGGGCAAAGTGAAGCTTTAAAGCACTTGGGAATTACGTTGCTCTCCAGCTGCAGCTGCAGAGAAAAAGCATCGCTATCTAGAAAAACAAAAGCCATGGCTATGTCGTTGATATATAATGAAGTCCAATCAGCTAAACAATTTTGATACATTCTACAATGTGATTTAATTCTCACTCCTGTTTGCAGGCACTAAGATGAAATTTTGACACCTTAAGTGTCATCGTAGATCTGCTTATTTAAAAGTGAATTCATTCACCAGAACAGATTATTGAGCTCTTCTCTCTTCTTTAATGTCTCAGAAGAAGACAAAGCTTGAGGGGATCTAAGTTGGGACATCAGAAGAGCAGTTGTAATGAGTGGCATAGCTACAAGATTAGTTAAGACTAAGTTTTCCAGGGTTCAGAGAACAATACAGCTACAGATCCCAGTTCAATGTGTCATAGAATCATAGAACAGTTTGGGTTGGAAGTGATCTTTAAAGGTCACCTACTCCACACCCCTGCAATAAGCAAGGACATCTTCAAGCAGATCAGGTTGCTCAGAGCCCTGAGGGGCACCACTTGTCATTGATCTCCATCTAGACATGGAGCCATTGACCATTACCCTCTGGATATGACCATCCGACTAATTCCTTGTCCACTGAACATCCATCAAGTTCATATCTCTGCAATTTAGAGAGAAGGATGTTGTGGGGGACTATGTCAAAGGTCTTACAGAAGTCCATATACATGACACCCACAGCTCTACCCTTGTCCACTCATGTAGTCAGTGTTGTAGTGTGAACAGTGTGTCCTTCAAGAGGACTTATTTCACAACCTCATTCACATCCTCCCCATTTCACATTCTAAATTTGAACTTTTCTTTTATATAAGGCATATAAAAATGCCTGTATATATATAAAAGTAGAGATATTTCCTCTGTGAGGAAAAAAGTATTATCAAAGCTCAGGAAACTTATGAGGTGATTAAGTGTCTTACCAAAGGTCATACAAGACTATGTTCTGCTTCTCAAAGTCAGCCACTAAAACCTTTGAGACACAGAAAGGATTTAGCGCTTGGCATCTCTCCAGACAATATTAGCAGCATGACCAGTGGCGTTGGTGCCTTTGACTGTCAAGGCCTCCCTGTAACGATGATGAGACAATTGACTTTCTTCGAAGAGGCTGCAAAGTGACTGCCACCAAATTGTACTTTTCAGCATTGAGGGGGTCGTATTGCTTTCATCTAAATCTCTGCAGTGAGGCTTCTATTGAGCATCTTTAGAAGAAGTGCTGCTAAATTTCTGCTCGCTTGCCTACCTGGCAGGAGGCAGATCAAAGAGATTTCACTTTGTGAAGACTCATGTGAAGGCTATTGTTAGCCAGTGAGCCCTCCTGTCTCTGGCAGGATCCTAACTGCTGTGCTCCCAAACTCTGCTGTAAGGGATTAACTTTCACTTGTATTTTTCATGCAGTTCCTCCTGGCATGGGTTTTTCTTTTTGCTTGAGCTCTAGTGGATGAGGTCTGAGAACAGGACATGTGTGGTCCTGTCCCCACTGACTTTCTAGTTAATGGATCTCCCTTGAAGATGATGGTAGGTCCACATCTTGAAGAGTGAGTGAGACAAACAGCCATGTCAGTCCTATGTTCTGTTCAAAAAGGTCTGTACATGTTTTGAAAAAAAACAAACCAACTCTTTGTGATATTGGTTGGAATGGTGCAATATCTTAGATGCTGTTTGAGTGCATCATGGAAAAGGACTTTATTAAATTGTATTGTGGAATTCCCTAGCTCTGGCATCACGAATATACTTTTACACAAGGTCACAAAATGTTGTTTGTTTTTTAGTTTATAGGGGCTTTTTTCCCTGATGCCAGCTAAAACACACATCTGTTATATCTCAAATGGGATGGGCCCTAATTTAAACCTTGCGATTAGAGTATTTGTGGGGGAGGCATCCCCCAGTGCTGGCTGTATGTGGCAGTAGTGGCATAACCAGTAGCTGTGGGCTCTGTTATTGCCTTGTACAGTAAAGAGAAAACACATTCCAAGACAGATAACCAAATGGCATATAAAATACTTGCACCTCATAAATTATTTTCTGGGTTTTGTTTTTAGGCTTTTGCCATATAATACAATATAAGTGGCCATGAAATATCCTTGGACCTTCAAGATAAGTGGCATTGCATGGTTTGTGTTCCTGCAGCTAAATTTACTTTCTCTCCCCAAAACAAGGTGACCTCATCCATGCTGCCTGTTTGTAACACACCTGAACACAGTCAAATGGCTTGGGTGATGCTGTGAGTGCAACAGAGCCCTCTTTTAAAGGTAGCTTAGAATCTGCTGTGTCCTTTCAATGTGAATCCAAAGTGTCTCCCAATGGGAGATATTGAGCCTGGAAAGCTTAGACCAGAAAGACTTAACCCAAGAGAACATGAGAACCATGCCACACTCCCGATGTAACTTCTGCCCTAATTTCTATGCTGTAGGTCCTCCTGTTTTCTGTGTGGGTGATGCACCACTTTTTTTCTAGAATTCTTTTCTCTTTCTCCTGTGTTATGGAATTTGCAAAACTTGTCAGGCTCTGTAACCATCTCCTGTTTGACTCCACCTCTGCCACAGCTTCTCTGGCTGAACCTAGGGACTTGTCTTGACTGCGGATAGTCTGCAGCATGCAACGAAAAATGGTGTTTGTGAAGACCAGCCCTGTCAGTATGAGCATATGAAATATGTATATGAGATGCCAAAATCCCCACTGATCTCAATCAGTAACACTATGAGCAGCTATTCCTTACAATGCTCCTGTTGTCCCTCCTCAACAGCACCAGGGAGGCAGAAGTCAGAGCAGTGACAGAGATGCATCAGGCCAATGAGTCTTACATTAAGTGGTTAGATTAAATGAAATATGAAGAGTGATATTAAAACCACAGGCAACCTTCTGTATAAGTCAGAAGAAAGTTGCCACTAATGTGAAAGGTATCTCAGTTTCTCCATGGAAATAGATGGATTGGTTTATTTTTACAGCAGCCTTGACAAAACTAATATATTGTAATCACTAACTCACTAACCTCCAATGGCAACTAATTCCACCAACTTGAAGTATAAGAACCCCCTAAAGGCACATCCTATCATGTTATGTCTAATACACTGGGAGAAGCAATGAGCCTTCAGCAGCAGGTTGCAAAACAAGATGAGCCTCATAAAGGAGGGACAGCCAGCTGTGCAGTTAGGTCTAATCCTTTCCCAAGTTGGAATCTAAGCAAAGAGGAGCTCTTCAGCATTTGCCTTTACATAGGTTGTTCCCAAAACATGTGGCATGGTGTAAAGCACCTAAAAAAAAAGCAAAATGAGCTGACATGTCTGAATGAAGGGTTTTGTATTCACAGTTTGACTTTAACGTGATCTGATGGTACTTTAAAAAGAAATAATACCTGACATGTAAAAGCGATCACTTTTCCACATATATATAAATTTATTTTTATCTGTTGAGTTCAAAATAATCATGTAATTCTGTAACAAAGCAGGGATGCGCAATGTAGGGAGTGCAGTGATAGGATGAGGAGCGACAGTTTTAAGATGAAAGAGGGAATATGTAGATGAGATATTAGAAGAACGTCTTTTACTGTGAGGGTGGTGACATGCTGGCACAGGTCGCCCCAAGAAGTTGTGGATGCCTCAACCCTGGAGGTGTTCAAGAGCAGGATGGGTGAGGATTTGAGCAACCTGATCCAGTGGAAGGTGTCCCTGCCCATGGCAAGTGGGTGGAACTGGATGGTCTTTATGATCCCTTTCAACCCAAACCATTCTGTGATTCTATGTGTTTTGTGTGAAATGGGCATAAATGCAAAGATACAGAACTTTAAAGGAATTATAAGGTTAAAAAAAAATCAAACTTCTCAACAGTTAGAAAAGATCAAAATTAATATTCCTTATGTAACTTATTTCAGTTTTCTTGCGTATATAGTTTGGTATGATACAAACTTCAGCGATCTGATACATGGGGCTGTATGTGCAGGATGGTGAGAGGTCAGTGAACAATTATTCTCCTTCTCACCTTCACCAGCATGTGGCCACAGGTCTTATTCACTGCACACCAGTCAAATCCCACACTGAATGGAAAGTTAAGTACTTCATTGTGAGCTTCCATGTCTCACTTAATCATAATATATCTGAGTTTATCTTCCCAATATTCCTTTAATTTAGGAGGAAATTTTTCTTCCATTTTATGAATGAGGACCTGAAGTGCAAAGTTGTTATTTTCAAAAGTAATTGCTGGCATTTGGATGCCAAATTATGCATGCTTATGGCCTGCTTTTTTCAAGGAGCTGAGCTAAATGATAGTCTGTGTGTTCAGAACAGTTTTCATTAACAGATGTGCATGCCCAGAAGCTTTGGAGAAACCCAAGGTCTGGACGGTTACTTGCCCTGTGAGAGGAAGGCGAAGGAAGCATGGAGAAGTGTTCCCTTTGCCTGCGTTTCCCATGACCATGTGGAATAAAGATGGGAACTACTGGATGGATCACAGTTCCTGCAGGAGATATTTCTAAAGAATCCCTGGAGAAATTAGAAGTGTACATCATTATGGTTACAGTGAGCACACATAAACATAGTCTTGCATCTTAGAATCACAGAATCATAGAATATTTTGGGTTGGAAAGGACCTTAAAGATCATCCAGTTCCAATCCACCTGCCATAGGCAGGGACTCCTTCCACTGATCCAGCCTGGCCTTGAACACCTCCAGGGATGGTCACCTGTGATGTCTCTGGGCAATCTAAATCTCCCCTCTTTCAGCTTAAACCACCTTCATTCTATCCCTGCACTCCCTGATAAAGAGTCCCTTCCCCATTTTCATGTAGGTCCCTCCAAGTACTGTAAGACTGCTATGAGGTCTCTCCAGAGCCTTCAGGTGTATGACAAAAGCCGTATTCTTGATATCATTGCCAATTTCAGTTTGAAAAATTGTTACATTAGCGTTTTTCAGCATTTAAAGAATATTGTAATACTAGAAAAAAAAATGTTTCATCAGTTTACTGAGTTTGCATTTCAATAAGGTGATCTGTGGTAATCAACAAGCAAAGAATGACCCTCATTGAAAAGGAGGTAAAGGTGCACATGGTGTTTCAAGCATTTCTGGCAGATAGTAATTCTGGGTAAGCTCATTCAAATGGTTATGTGCCCCCTTATGGCATCGTCAATGAGGCTATTAAAGCTAAGGTTATTTAGAACAGATACACTAGCATATGACAAACTTCAGAGAAGAAGGAGGGAGAATAAAAATCATGTCAGCAAAACAGAGAGAAAAAGAAAGCAAAAAATGCCAAGATTTTGACAAAGCCAATTCATTCCTCCTGCTTTTCAGAGATAACTGGTGATCAAACATCTACGATAAACTGTGGGACAACAGAGATAAATCCTTGGGGAGCAGAAATGCAAGCTTAAAATAGATGTAGGCAACTTCAGCATGAAAGGTGGGTTCACTGTGCTGTGTAATTATAGGATAAAGGTGTGCAAAACAAATGGTACTAAAATACATGGGTCACTGTCTTCAACAGCTGTTGTAACAGAATTTTGAACTTTGTATTAGCCACTGCTGTGATAAAAATCTAAATCTGTCATCTGCTTGTTGTGCAGCTCTTCATAAGCAGTCTGAACTTCTTATGGAGTAGTTCATTGTCTTCAGAGTGCTTATAAGGACTCTTAAGCTATCTCCTTACATTAGCCACCCCAAATACAGCAAAATTCTTCTGGGATGAAAGCCTGAAAATGTCATTCCCTAGCACAAGTAAAGCTTTTTTTGAACACCTCATTGTACTTTGAATCATCCATGGACTCTGTGAGTATAGAGGAGACCTTTCTGGTCCCTGTTGAAATAGAGTTTCTGGGTATAAGAAATTTGCCTCTTCTTTGCAAACCCATTGATTATGCAAAAAAACCTGAATTTGTGGCTTTTCCTTACACTGTGACTCCCATTCTCGGTTCAGCACATTTTCAGAGTAGAAAAGGTTATGCAATGTCTGATTCACTCAGACCTTCATAAAATCTTATGAGAGCAACATGTACAGGTAAATAGTGGGGAAAATATCCTTTTAAATGTGAATATATACAAATTTTAAATGACATGAAGGTGAAAAATGTTCTATAAGGCCATCATGGTGCCACAATCATTTTGCATGATGTTGTAGAGAGGGGCTCCTGTCTAACGGAGGTGCTTTTCTGGAGTGATTTGTTACAGTGTCTAGTTTTTGTTATAAATGCATCTTCCTGCAGAATATTCACCTCTCCCTCTCTTCTAGAACATTATCGATTTACATGTCAACTTTCCTTCTTAGTCCTCAGCCTAAAACCTTCCTGCATCAGGTTAGACTAGTATCACAGGAGAAGGCCATCACTGAGTTGTGATGCAGAGATTACAATTAAAATGCAGGGTACTCTAAATATAAGATGAGAGCAGTTACTCCCCCACCCTGACCAAGTATTTGTTGTCATTCTTTTGGCATTTATGCACTCACTTTGTTGTAAAGAGGAAAAGTGGTCTGAACTTTAAAAGAAGTATCAGTTGGGCTAGATGATCACTGAAGGTCACTTCCAACTGAACTATTCTATTCTATTCTATTCTATTCTATTCTATTCTATTCTATTCTATTCTATTCTATTCTATTCTTTCAGTATGTCATATCTTAATTGTTCTCTCAGTCTCAGACTATCCTCGCAAATCAACATTGTTTTGAGGTTTCTCCTGATGTAGAGTTGTAAAGCAGGCATGAAATGATTGATTTTCTTTCTTAATTCTAAACAAATGAAAGGCATTTCTCTTACTTATACTTGTGTAGTTTAGCTTCAACAACAGTAATCAGTGGCACAGTTACTTCCTTTCCTTTTCACCTTTTGCTGTGCTTCAATGCCTCAAGTGTGTAGGACCACAACTTCAGCTGATTTGTAATGCCTCAGAGTAATTTGTGTCCATTTGTCATTTCTGGACAGCTTTTCAACTGTGTAAAGTATTCAAAAACAATTCTACAGCCTTCATATCTCTGGGAAGTTTGCATAGGTCCATACTTGCTCTTTTAGGTGCTAAACTAGCTTTGAAAACTTAACCTTAGCAAGATTTCTACTGACATTGATGTCGTGTCTGGTACATAGTTTCATGGCTGAATGCTTATAGCATATTAAGACGACTGCAAGAGCCTTAGCACTGAAAAAAAAGTCTGAAAGCAATTAGATGAAGGGAATTTCATAGCTTTGCCATTAGCTCAACCTCTGCTATTCTTAGAACATTTTTATTTTGCACAGTGAGTCACGCAAATGCAGTGAGAAACAACAAAGAGGACGTCAAATTCCATTACTGTAGTAAGATGGTGAATGACAAGGGCATCTGTTTGATAGAACAGAACAGAAAATTGCACTTTGTCTGGCAATTAAGGGAACAAAACGGGGAAAAATGTCACTGTCCTATTTCTGTTTAACTTCAAAAAATACATATGATTTCTGCCTGATGAAGTTCTGTAGGTGGCTGCCTGCCTTCTAGTCCTGCTTAAGCAACATTTTGTGTTCAAAGTGGAGGAGTAAACTAGGCGATGAAATATTCATCTGCTAAATTCCCATCTAATTTTTTTTGGGTTGGCTGTTAAAAAAAAAAGAATGTGCCATTGTTGACAAGTTTCAGCTTGAGGGTTGATGTAACCACTCATGATAGGATTCTCATTTGTAATGAACTTTGCAGGTGGTTGGAGTTTGACATCAGAAGGACTGAGTGATGCTGCAGACACAAAAATCCCAAGTCCTGAACTGAAAGTCCAGAGCTGAAAACAAAAGCCAGACTTCTGTGATTCTAGAATAGGAATAAAAAAGATACTAGTTTTTAATGTAACATTTTCCACATTCTTACAAGTTCACTGACTCAGCAGTCTAAAGGAAATTTGAATGACTTATCCCAATTTAATTTCAAGTTATAATTATTGATTTGGGTTTGTTTTTGTTTTTTTTTTCTTAGTTACCATTTTGAAATACAAGCCTTTCTTCTCTGAACTGGACACAAACCAAATCCAAATCCAACCACTATCAGTGGGATTGAATATTAAAATCCAATGAGTTTTCATTTATTCTCACAAATGTAGTGGAGTTCAAGGTCAAATTTGACCACTCTGTGACAAAGTAGAGGCCATGCAGACCATGCAGTCTGCTGTGATGAAGCTACACAAAGGAATAGCAGCAGCAGCAGACCTGGGAGATTTGGTTCCTAAATTATATAGATTTTACTTTTCCCATAGTTTCTCAGGTTTCTAAATACGTTATTAAAATGTTCGGTATTGTCACTTACTCATTCTTAATGACTTTGTATGTAAAAAGACACTGCTACAAGAAACGGAGTAATAGACACCCTGTTCTCTCCTTTTTTTTCAAATGTTTTATGAAAACAAGAGGAAAGCACACAACAATTTTGATTTATTTTAAAAGCATAAACACTCTCGAGGAGACCCTGGGAGTAACACAACATCCTTTCCCAGCAGGATTTTGTAGCTTTTCCAGTAGGATAAGAATGCCTTCAGGCATTTACACCCTCAGAATAAGGCTTTGAGGAATGTATGTTTGAGTATCTATGTCAAAATTTTTAAGAAGGAATTATTCCAGCTCTTCACCCTCACTTTTCATCTCAAAATTTTTGCCCCCATATCGATTTGGCCTTCATGTTCTCACCTCAGTATCTTCTCTTACTTAGCTTAAATTATTACCTGGAGGTGACTGCAGTGGTATGCAATGTTTCCCCTAAGTCAGTTTTGGTGGAGTAACTCTTGGCAGAACATCACTAAAGTTTTTCTGTCACTGTGGTAGGACGAGAGGAAATGGCCTGAAGTTGCACCAGGGAACGTTAAGATTAGACATCAGGAAAGATTTCTGCATCAAAAGGATTCTCAGGCACTGCCAGAGGCTGTCTAGGGAGGTGGGTGAGTCACCATCCCTGGAAGTATTTAAAAGATAGGTAGATGAAATGCGGACGGATTATAGTTTATTAATGGGCAGGTATGGTTGGACTTGATGATCTCAAAGGTCTTTTCCAACCAAGCAGTTCTGTGATTCTGTAAGCTTTCCCTATTGTAAAAGATTTAGGTGACACCTGGACACTCCAGGTTCAAATTTGTCACTCCATGGTCCACATGGTCCTTCTGGATCTAGGCAGTGCATCTGGTAGCCCATACCACCCTTAAAACAAGAATAACAGATAAGAAGAGAGAAGGCAATAGCCATTTTTCCCTCCAAGCAATTAGATCAGTGTATTCTCATTCACATGCAGACATGGCTCATATAAATGTCACAGAGTAGTACACATTTAGTGTTCATGGGTTAAAAATTACATGGGATGTCAAAGTTTCATGAGCACTGCAGAAATACGAGTGAAAGAAGAAAAATGTGCCTGTCAACTCCAAATGAACTGTCAGCTGCACAAAGCCACTTCTAGCAGGATACACCAGAGTACATGACAGATGTTTCTCTTTCAAACTATCTCTTCTGAGGTCTCTTACTCAATGTGATATGAGAGCAATACAGTAGAAGGCTTTCAAATGCAAATATGAAGAGAGAAATGGCATATGGCAAAAGGAAATGGATGTGCTGGTGAAGGAACAGTTAGCTTTTATGTTGTATAACGTATCATGAATAAGTCAAAGTGTGATGTTCTGGTGATGTCGGTGAATGTAGCCTATGTAGCTGTGAATTCTTGAAGGAATAATTTCCTTCAGCAAAGCATCAAACTGGAAATCAGTGTATTTGGTTTAGAAACAGGTTCTACAAAGGATGTATATATTTATTCTACTGGCAGTGCTTTAAAAGAAGAGAAAAGCATGAGGCAAAAGTATGTCATTACTAAGAATTTCTGTCCTCCTGATTGTAACATTTGAAATAAAAGACAAGCTAGCATGTTACACAAACTTGTTATGCATTTCCAGAGCCGATTAGCATATATTACAGTATCACAGTATCACAAGGTTGGAAAGGACCTCTGAGATCATCAAGTCCAACCTATAACCTAACACTAACACCAACACTAACACCAACCATCATCTAAACCATGGCACTCAGTGCCTCATCCAGTCTCCCTTTAAACACCTCCAGGGTCGGTGACTCCACCACCTCCCTGGGCAGCCCATTCCAATGGCCAATCACCCTTTCAGTGAAGAACTTCTTCCTCATATCAAGTCTAAACTTTCCCTGACGAAGCTTAAGTCCATGCCCTCTGGTTCTGCCACTGGTCACCTGAGAGAAGAGACCAACCCCTGCCCGACTACAACCTCCTTTTAGGTAGTTGTAGAGAGCAATGAGGTCTCCCCTGAGCCTCCTCTTCTCCAGGCTAAACAGCCCCAACTCCCTCAGTCGCTCCTCATAGGGCTTGTGCTCCAGCCCCTTCACCA
Source organism: Tapera naevia (assembly GCA_033556795.1). NCBI lineage: Eukaryota > Metazoa > Chordata > Aves > Cuculiformes > Neomorphidae > Tapera > Tapera naevia. The sequence goes on from JAUMJJ010000063.1 coordinate 2,136,801, forward strand.
TCTTCGTTGCCCTCCTCTGAACACATTCCAGTATCCTAACATCTTTCCCAAATTGGGGGGCTCAGAACTGGACACAGTATTCAAGGTGAGGCCTGACCAGTGCCGAGTACAGGGGGACGATAACTTCTCTGGTCCTGCTCGCCACACTATTCCTGATGCAGGCCAGGATGCCATTGGCCTTCTTGGCCACCTGGGCACACTGCTGGCTCATGTTGAGCTTCCTGTCCACCAGCACTCCCAGATTCCTTTCTGCCTGACTACTCTCCAGCCACTCTGTCCCCAGTCTGTAGCTCTGCATGGGATTGTTGTGTCCAAAATGAAGTACCCGACATTTGGACTTATTAAACATCACCCCATTAGAATCAGCCCATCTCTCCAATCTGTCCAGGTCCCTCTGTAGGGCCATCCTACCCTCTAACAGATCAACTCTTCCTCCCAGCTTGGTATCGTCTGCAAATTTGCTGATGATGGACTCAATCCCCTCATCCAGATCATCAATAAAGATATTAAATGCCTTGATTAATTGCAAGTTACTTGCTACCCTTTGCTTTCAAAAGGGACAATATTTTAAATTTGAATTACTTTTTTTTTTGTTTTATTTTATTTTAGTCTATGTAAAAATCTTAATTTTTGGTAAGAAAATGCACTGATACATGCAAAGAATATCTGCATGTGTTGCAACTACTCTTCTGCACTCATACAGACTGTCAATGCTCCAAATAGCACGATGGTCTCAACATATTTTTATTATTAGATCTGTGTTCTGTTTCTCTCCAGACTTATAGAAGTATAACACTTCTGCAAAAGACAACTCAGAAAGTACCTGGGAGATCTGGATATTTGTTATAATCTAACAGTTGAACTGTTGAACTATCTGAACTTTGGGGTTTCTCTTTTAATACATTCCTTTGGGCTCCAACCAATTTTGGAGACGGAAAGCCAGGAAAATTCCATAATAATAAATAAAATACTTACATAAGCAGAAACAGGGAGTTTTCATCATAAACAATCAGATAGCTCACAAGTCATTAAAAAAGGTTATTACTGTTGAAGGCAAAGGAAATCTGTGTTTCTGTTTTCCCCAAGGATTTCTTCCATGCAAGGGCAAATATTTCCTGTCAGCATTTTGAAACCTATTCAAAATATATTATTTAAGTTTATCAATGTTATCCTGGGTTTATATTTTACTCACAGAAGAAATGTAAAATGAGGTTTATGAAAACTTTTACCTGTGAATGAAGTGTTGCTGATTTGAAATGGTTGAAAGACATGCATTTAGAGAAAGTACTGTATCAACATATAAATTTAAAAACCCAAAGTAATCCTATTTCTGTCAAGACTTAGACTCTGTAACAACTGCTGCATTGCATTTCTCTTGGATGGATGGATGGATGGATGGACGGACATTACATAGGGTTTTTTATTCATAATGTCGCTGTATTGACTTTTAAACATTGCTATAAAACAACAGAAGTGATTTCAAACACAACAGGAAGCACATATTAGAATCCCTAGGCCTGATTCTCATTAACTTTAATGCCATTTTACACCACTTTTGCGGTGCATTGGGGCTATAAACTGAATTACATTAAGCATAAAATGTTTCCAGTGTGAGAACCAGACCCTCTGTATTTACAGCAGTATTACAGTCAACCTAGCAAAGATGCAACACTTCCCCTAATAATGTTTTCTTTCCTGTTTCTAACAGAGGGTTTGTCACTGCTGATTTCTGTCTTTCAGACTAGAAATGCTTCTTTCAGTTTGCATAATGTTGGAAAAAACAAAAAAGATCTGTAAAAAAAAAATCTGAAACAAAAAGAAAAAGATAATTAATTTCTAAGGAAAAAAGCCACATACATTATTGAACCTGTGCGTAGCCCCCATGCTGGATTTAGGGATATCATACTGCTGTATATGGTCGAGAAGCTGGTCTAGTAGTAGATGGCCCTGCCCATGGCAGGGATGTTGGAACTGGATGATCTTTAAGGTCCCATTGGACCATTCTATGATTCTCTAATGCATGAAAATTTCTTCTCAATAAATTAAGTGGAACCTAACCAAAACAGGACTGGGCAGGTAGGCCTTTCAGGGACATTTCTCTCTGACATTGGTTTCCACATTAGGCATAGAAAGTAGATACCATGCATGGAAATGGCTGAGAATGCACTTTGTGTCATTGGGCAAATTCACGATGTAATCTCTGGCTTTTTATTATCAATTTTCCTTTTTTTTATTTTTAAATGCTGGAAGTAGTGAATGCCATGCTGTATTTAAAAATTTCCGTGTATCTGGGGAACGCAATGATTTTTCTAGCTATTAGCAAATTCTGATCTCAAGCTAAGTAATGGATCCAGGGTGAGGTGAAGGCTGGCAGAAGACATTAGTCAGATGTGTTATGTATTGCCAACTTTATCTTAGACTGCATCAAAAGAAGTGTGACCAGGTCAAGGGAGAGGATTCTGTCCCTCTGCTCTACTCTTGTGAGACCTCACCTGGAGTCCTGTGTTCTGCTCTGGAGTTCTCAGCACAGGCAGGACACACATCTGTGTCCAGACAAGTCGACAAAGATGATTCGAGTCATAGAATCATAGAGTCATAGAATCTTCCATTGAAAAAGACATCTGAGATCATCAAGTCCAACTACACCCATCATCCGCTAAACCATGTCTGTTAAAAACTCATCCATCCTTTTTTAAACACCTCCAGGGATGGTGCTTCAACCACCTCCCCGGGCAGCCTGTTCCAGTGCCTGACCACCCTTTCGGTAAAGAAATTCTTCCCAATATCCAGTCTGAACCTCCCCTGGCACAACTTATGGCTATTTCCTCTTGTCCTATCGCCCATCACTTGAGGGAAGAGATCAACACTCACTCTCCCACAGCTCCCTTTCAGGCAGCCGTAGACAATGATGAAGTCTCCCCTCAGTCTCCTCTTCTCCAAGCTAAACAACCCCAGTTCCCTCAGCTGTTCCTCATAGGACTTGTTCTCCAGCCCCTTCACCAGCCTCGTTGTTCTTCTCTGGACGCGCTCCAACACCTCAATGTCCTTCTTGTACTGAGGGGCCCAGAACTGCACACAGTACTCGAGGTGTGGCCTCACCAGTGCTGAGTACAGGGGCACAATCACCTCCCTTGTCCTGCTGGCCACGCTTTTTTTTGATACAGGCCAAGATGCCATTGACCTTGGCCACCTGGGTACACGTAAACTGCTGGCTCATGTTCAGCCAGTTGTCAATCAAAACCCCCAGGTCCTTCTCCACCAGGCAGCTCTCCAACCAGTCTTCCCCAAGCCTGTAACGCTGCCTGGGGTTGTTGTGTCCCAGGTGCAGGACTCGGCATTTGGTCTTGTTAAACCTCATCCCGTTGGTCTCAGCCCATCGATCCAGCCTGTCCAGATCTCTTTGCAGCACCTCCCAGATGAACGCTGCCACCCAGCTTGGTGTCATCTGCAAACTTACTAAGGGTGCACTCGATCCCTTCCAAAAAGAGACTTATTTTCAAATAACTCTCTCTTTTCTGACTCTTTGCTTGTAATAAATATTTACCTTCTTTTCTCTCCAACATGCTGTGACACTGACTTTCTTTTCTGAGTTCTTGTAGCCATCTTTTGACATAGCCCAAACTTGTTAAAAATGTAATATACACTGTGAGCATGACCCTGGAGGGGAAAGGTACAGCAAAATAAACACTATCAAAACTTGAATCCTAAAGTCATGCAACTATTGGTTGGGCCAGAAAACTCTGAAATATCATTAGTGATATTTCTGCTGTAAGGACAACTTCTCACATAGCAACTCTGCTGTGAAAAAGTTTGTTATCATTGAGTCTGAGCCCAAGGGTTTGGAAACAACAGAAGTTCTTTCCAGGAAAGAAACAAGATCTCCAGCTGTTTATAGCAGAAGTGGGAGAGTTCAATAAGAATTCATTCAGCCTTTGAACTTTGTCTGTCTTTCTTGAGTCCTCCTTATATTTTCTTTCATTCTCCTCTCTGCTCCAGCCACAGTATCTAGCATGCACCCATCTGTTAAAATATAAAAAAGTCTTCCTCCTCTAGTATCTATTAAACTGCCATATGGCTGAGGTATAGCCTTAGGTGGTGTGCATTCAGAATGCATCTCTGAACAGACATTTCTGCATTTGAGGTTTAATTAGGTAAGTGCTTTTGAATAGCACCACAGTTTCACCTTAAATATTTACTGTTCCTCACCAAAGAGAAAAAGAGTAGGCCAGTCAAAAATACAGCCTGACAGGTATCAATGAGAGTTCCCATCCTTGTAACGATTCATATCTCCTTCATCTTCACTGTTGGGAATAAGAGGCAAAGTGGTGTCTTTAGTGTGCATAATCCCTCACCCCCTGGTCTGCCCAAGTTTCCTACTTCATTACTGCTGCTACAGATAGATTGTACTCTGGGTTGAATAGCACCATCTGTTACAAAGGAGGAAGTTGTTTATTTCAAGATGTAGCTGCACTACAGCATTATGAAGGAGGGGACAGCTAGAAGAATTGTGTGCTTTTAGGTGTCGCTTATAGTGACAGACTGGGGTGTCATGCTGCAGAAATCTACAGCCTCCAAACAAGGAATTCCAAACTGGAAATCCAGAGCAAGGAAGGCAAAAGACTTCTAAAGAGAACCTTGGCAAATATAATTTGAGATTATTCTGAACATCCCAACTGCTGCCAACTGCAGGTCAAGAACAGAGCAGAGAACTGATGATAAATATTACAGATTTGTTATTTCTTTGCTTGTTTGCAGGCTTTTTCAATGCTGCTGTCATTCTTGTCAAGGGTGAATTTCAGTATCTGAGGAGAGAGGATGTTCTCCTGTTTGGTGCTTGTCAAGATGTATAGGCTTCTGCTCAGTCACACTAAATGCGATGTTAAGTAACATCCCTCTTCAAAAGGCAGTGAGCAGTGCCAAAATTCATTGCTAATTGTTATTGTCTGGGAGATGTCGGTTGTGCCAAATGGAGAAGACTGTACAGTAGCTAGCACAATTATTCTGTTTTTCAAACAGCTATAGAGATGTAGAGTTAAAGGTAACTCAAAAAATCTCTTTCCATTCCATATATTCATAGTAATTCCCTACGGTTTACTCCCTTGTATTTTGTCTAGACTAGTTTTTATGTTAAATGTCTCAAAAGACTTCAGTCACTGTAGTATCCAAGTTCTATTAAAAATACCTGAATGGATATCCTTTTATTCTTCCTTTGGCTTTCATTTAACAGACTGTAGCTGTTTTAAAACAGACTTCTTTGGTACCCAGAAGTTCTCTCTGTGTTTCCTGGAGCCCCTAAATACTTCATCTCTCCTCTTTTGTCTGCTAATCCCTTATAACACTACATGCTAAAGAGTTAAGTAAACTCTTAATCATTTCCATTCACATAAATGGAACCAGAGGCACAATGCTGAATATGTAATATAGAACCTGCTCTTCAGTGACTGCTCATGATTGTCTTCCCTCCCCAACAAATTTCTGTTTCTTCAAAAGAAAATGAAGACCCTTCTGGAAGTCTTGATAATCTCTTTAGTGATGCTTACACAGTAGTGATAATAAAGAGAAGGAAGTCAAATAAATGCAGCACCCTGATAAATATCACAGAGCTGATTTTGAGAATGTAAGTACACCCACTCTTGCCAGTAGAAAATTAATGTTTCACCCATTTTTTCTGCCCCCAGCAGCACTCATAAGCACACACACAGGGAAACAGTAATAACAGATGATAGGATATTCCCCCAGGCACTCTCCAAGTCTCTGATTATTTCCTGTTCTGACACCAGTGTTTGCTTAGTAACTCAGAAATTCTTCAAATTATTTTTCCATTCTTCCCTTCAACTTTATTGGGTTTTATTTTTTTCTTTTTTTGATAGGGATTGCAATAGAATATACATATTAGAGGAGAGGATTGCTTTTCTATGTATGAAGAACATCATGGGGAAAACAAGATGGCAGCTGTATCCTTGTAGTAACTAAAGAATTTATGAGTTTTTCATTAGGCGGTTGTCAGTAGGATCCAGCATGAGAGATAATATGTGTATTTTCAGTAATACTACCCAAGGAATTTAGGATATTCTGGTCTCCATATGAAAATGGGAACACTTTGTGTGTATATTTAAAAAAAAGGCAAGAAATCAGCCAAGAAAATAGACATTATCAGTTCTGGGGCACATTTTTATGAAGATTTTTTCCTTATACTAGTGGTTGTAAGGCTAGTGTATCTGGTAACCGAGGAGTTATTTATAGAGAAAATAAACAAGGCAAACCATGAAAACTTGTTGACAAAATAAGATAATACAAAAAATATTTATCCCAGGGTGGGATTAATTTTGCTGAAGTTTAGACAGCTAAACCTGAACTAGTCACCCAGTCCTCCCTTTCAGACTAACATATAGGACAGACATGTTAAATAGCGATTTTTCTAAGCTGCTGAATAGATGAGTTAAAAGTGCCCTGAACTCTACTCCAGAAGCCTTGTACCTCTCCAGACTCTAAAGGGAAAGGAGGGTGACTTGTGTTGACCTGGAACATTTGTATTCAAATGAGAAGAATCTCATCCAGAGTGCTCTGTATTTACTTGTTTGAGGTGGTAAAAAAAGGGATAAACCTGCAACATACATGCGAAGGAAGGTAAGAGAGATCAAATAGAAAGTCAACTCATTTCTTATTACCATCATTTATGAATAGCCAACTAAGAACCAAATGAAGAAGTATCTGAAAGGTGTATCAAGGTTATCTCCATCTGTTAGAGTGAATTACCTGACATAGCTGTGTTTTCCTGCCACGAGCCTTTGCTCTACTTATAGAATCATAGAATCATAGAATGGTTTCAGTTGGAAGGGACATTAAAGATCATCCAGTTCTAACCCCCCTTCCATGGGCAGAGGCATCTTCCACTAGACCTGATTGATCAAATCCTCATACAGTCTGGCCTTGAACTCTTCTGGGGAGAAAGAATCTGTAACTTTTCTGGACAGCCTGTTCCAGTGCCTCACCACCCTCACAAGAAAAAAATTATTCCTAATATCTAATTTAAATCACCCTTCTTTCAGCTTAAAACTGTTACCCCTTGTCCTATCCCTGCACTCCCTGATAAAGAGTCCCTCCCCAGCTTTCCTGTAGGCCCTTTCCCGTGTTGGAAGGCTGCTATAAGATCTCCCCAGAACCTTCTCTTCTTTGGGCTGAAAAACACAAACTCTCTCAGCCTATCCTCTTATGGAAGATGCAGGGACTAACTGCCTTTAGTCTCCCTGATGTCTAGTAAGATGTCTCCTTTCTGATGGAATTAGATTTTGCATTAATCTAGCACTTATTGATAGTGTGTGAGTGAAGCAACCATGTGAAGTGTGCTTCCTCGGTGCTTCAGCCCTGACAAGATCTCTGTAACACCAACATATATATGTAAAACCAGCATCACCCAGAGTTAATATCAGCTAGTGCTCAGATGGATGCAAAAAATGCATTATATTTACATCTATGGAATTTATTAGTTCTGTTTTTAATTAGTTTTCTGTGCAGCAATTTATTTCCAGTCCTGTTCTTAATGAAAACGTTAAAAGTTGCAGTTCTAATTTTCTAATTCTATTACCAGGAGTTGTATCCATTACATCTCTGTCCTCATTGACTAAAATAATTTCTGTTCTCTCCGTAGTTAAGCAGTCTTTAAAAAGAATAAATCTGAGGTTGATTAAATGCAATTTGTTGCATTGAAATGTGCAGGGCTGTTGCACTGAAATATCCAGAACACCAGCACTGCTACGCAATGTTCCCAGTATCCCTGTGTTTTGGCTTTCATGACATGTGAGCTTTTCAGCTCTCATTTTTTCCAGTTCTGCATAAATTGTGTTATACATCCGCCAGTTCCCTTTAAGCAAAACACAGAGCATATGGGTTTTGCTTCCTTAGCCGAAATAGATGGAGTTTAATGCTAACCATGTTGTGTGTCTTCTGTGGGCTTTTTAAGGGTTTATCAGCTCTATTTCCACTAACATGTGAATGAAAATTTAAGGGTATCTGTCACCTTTTACAGCTCTGATTTGCTTGCTCTGTAGTTAAATGCTGCTGCAAGGTGAAAGTCTGGTATTTCCCCATGGCTCTTGGCTGATTCTCAGGGATGGTTAAATAGTAATGCTACGCTGAATAGGTACTGAGTGATTTGCACGCTAGGCAGCCTTGGCTACATCCTCTAGTGTTTAAGCATCAATCTCCTTGAAATTGTCTTTTCCTGCAACCAGACATATTTTAATCTAAGTCAGCATTTTTTTCCTGATAGTTAATACAAGCTCAAAGTCAAATGCAACTAATTCTACATTTTTTCAAACGACCATAAGATTTGCCACATTGGTGCAAACTGTTGATTCCTCAGGTCTGCTATCTAATCTGTATTAATCTCCAGCAGATGATGATTTATCTGGCCAATATTTTATGTCTCTCATTTCAGCATTGTCCTCCATGCTTCCAGAATAATTCAGCATATTCATAAGGCTGATTTTCTCTCTCCTTCCTCCCTCCACGCAACAGAATTTGCCAAATGTGAGTCTGAGAGCCCTTTCTTTCTAAGGTGAGATAGGCAATGACTGCGCAGACCAAAAGACATGTGGCCAGTTTCAAGGCAAGTGAGACTCTAATAATTTTTCCATGCAGTTTGGGGACTGTAGATGGGTACTATCTGTCTCAAATGTTAACTTGCATCTGAGGACACAGGGGTTAAAGCATATTTAAAAAAAAAAAAAGCTGGATGTTCAGATTGCCTTGGAGCACTTTGAAGGTGAGGTAAGAGGGAGAAAAATAGACCATGTAAGTGGTGGTACCTCTGTCTTTTAAGATAACATCTTCAAATTGCCTCCATTACTGTAGAAGCTTGATTAAAGAGGTGCAGTAGGAGCACTGTCCCTGCTGTTCTCTGTTAGCAGCTTTTTGCCTGACCACCATACCACTTGCACAAGGGTGAAGAAAATCATTCACCTTTTTGTTCCAAGTGGCAACAGGAAGAAACATTCTGTCCTGAAAGGCCGGTAAATTTAGCATCTCTGTGCTATCTTCTGCTTTTCATCCTCCTCATGAGAAGCAGAGATTCTCACTATTAACCTAACAATATCTCCTCTCCAAAAGCTCTCCAACTGTTTTTTAAAAAATAGACAGATGCAAGAAAAAGGCTGCATTTTGTAGCTCAGCAAACTTAATGCATCTTAAAGTACAAAGTGAGCTTGTGAATGGAGAAAGACCATTTTTCTTGTTCATTCAGTGCCATCTGTTTAACGTCACTTAGATTTAGATCATGCATTGCTGGCAATTTTAATCTTTTTTTCAAGGTAACAAAATGGAGTCATAACCCTTCTGCACCCTGAGCCTTGCTCATCCACATTTCAATCTTCAGAAGAAGATGGTTCCAGATAAGTTTCTTTAGTTAGGGATGGGTTTTTTTTTTCTGAGAAGTAGGATTGTAATGCTTCTTCAAGAAAGATAATATGAAGAGAAAATGAGTAGGAATATTTTGGAGGAAGCATCTTCTGTGAGAAGAAGGAAAGTCTTATTTTATGTGATGTTGATTCCTTCTTTCTCCTGAGTTGGTTTAGTATATGCATGAAGGAGTTCTTCCTTTAAGCTTACTTTGTTTGGAGAATGGGATTGCTCGTTTATGCGTTATAGAATCATAGAATTGTAGAATGATTTGAGTTGGAAGGGACCTTAAAGATCATGAGGTTCCAACCCCCCTGCCATGGGCAGGGACACCTCCCACTAGACCAGGGATGCTCCAACCCCATCTAACCTGGACTTGAACACTTTCAGGGAGGGGCCATCCACAACCTCCCTGGGCAACCTGTGCCAGTGTCTCACCATCCTCATTGTCAAGAATTTCTTCCTAATGTCTACTCTAAATCTTCCCACTTCCAATTTAAAGCCATTCCCCCTCATCCTATCACTACGTGGCCTTGTAAAAAGTCACTCCCCAGCTTTCTTGAAGGCCCCTTTCAGGTACTGGAAGGCCACTATGAGGTCTCCCTGGAGCCTTCTCTTTGAAGAAGCCAGCTTTGAACACATCTTCATTTCTTCTACCTTTTCTGGGTGTCTTGGTGGACCCCAGACTGAAGCAAAACACATGGGAATAACCCATACATAAGGTGGTGGAGCATGTGCAGTGAAGTCAGTATTAACAGTTAACGGGCAAAAGTAGGAGTTATAGAAAAATGGCTGGAGTTGTTGCAGCTCTATGGACCAAAACAACTGGACAGAGAGAAAGCCAGTAAAACGTCATTGAGTCTTTGGTGAATTACATTAGCTTGTAAGTTTGTGCTTCAGGTGTGTACTGGGGTTTCCTGAAAGAACTTACTGGAAGAGCTTGTCAGAACCGAATTTTTACACTTCACACAAGCTGAAAATAATGCATTCAGAGCTTATGTCAACTATTTGTCTCAAATAGTAAGGTATTGGAGGTTGAAAAAGAACTGCGTCTTGGAAAAACATTGTTATATTAAAGAAGTATGAAATGACTTTTCAGTCATACAGAGCTCTGCCATACACAGTATGCCATAAAGGGAGAAGAAATTACATCAGTTAATTCATAAATAGTGTATTTTTCTCCTATTTTATTGTGATAAGACAATACTGCTGAGATTTATTATTCACTTGCCATTTAATCAGAGTTAAAGCTTGTGATGGTATTATCTGATGTTGCACATATTCAACATCAGATATTTTAAAAATCCATATATAGATAGTTTCCTAATTCTATATCAACCCTTGTTTTTTAACAAGTTGAGCAAAATAACTTCTTCTTTGTCCCTCTCCCCATTTCATTCATTATGTGTTACCTCCCAAGCACTGGACAGTCCATGTTTGTGAAATGGATTTTTTCATGATCTCCAAAGTTCAGCTAGCAATATTCAGTTCTGAAATGGGATATTTACTATTATATTTCTTGTCATGATTATGTCATACTCTGTAGTTTTGGCTCCTAGGTGCAGTCTGACACTGCTACACACCTTTTTATAGGTTTACATGATCTTACCAGTTCCATTTTTAATGAAAAACTTTACCATGTATTGCAATGCATGAAATGTGCATTTCTAAGACAAATCTTTACAGCCCAGACATAGCAATGCAAGTGGGTAAATTCTTTCTAGGCATTTGAAATGTTTTAGTTTGAAGACAGAAAATTGTTAGGATGTCTTTTAATATAGTATATTCCAAGGAGCTGGCAAGAGACAACATCTTTCTAGGACCATGAAAATGCAGCTGTGGGATTTTTCTAAGTTTGTTTCTGTTTTGTTCCAAATATAGTCTTATTTCTTGATGTAGCTTTCCTTTAGGATCAACCTGTATTATTCATAAGATATACCTAGGTCTTAAACTTGTGGTGGTCCCTGCAAGATCCTCATGTACTTGCATTCATATTTTGCTCTGAAACACCTATATTACCAATGATGTGCGGCTGCTAAATTGAAGCCAAAGGATTAGGCCTTCTAGGGGGCATATTGCTAAGCTAAAAATGAAATTATTTTAGTGAAGTTGAATCAAAAGCAGTTGCTGGGCTTCAGTGATGCACTTAAGAGAATACACAGGAGAAAAAATTACTAAGTGAATATGAAGCAATATTTCATGGAGTATATCATCCTACTGTCACATTTTTTTCTGACAGAAGACTCTTCGTTTATTAAGTTTGTCCTATTTTAAGGAACTGTTTTAAAATTACAGTATAAGCAGAAATGGCCAGTGTGACTGAACAGAACAGCAGCTTTTGTGCTGTGGGCAGTTGTGCACTAGAGAAATGTCTAAGATTTCTATAATGAAAAGTGGGTATCATTTACTTCGCCAGAAAATTTGTGGGAAAGATTCTGTAAAAATGAATAACTTCAACTGATGAAAAACCCAGGTTTTTCTGAAGGGAAAAATTTCATCATCGTATAGTACCTTTGAATGAAGGCCCAGATAAAGACTTAGTTCTAGAATATTAATGATGTCAGGTATACAATTCTTAGACTAATCTGGTGTCTGATTAATTTCAGCTCAAAGAGGCAGTAGACAGCATAGATGTTTTTAGTATTATGGGTTTTTGTCTTTTTCCTTGTTTTTTTTCCCCATCCTGAAAATGTATCATTAGGAATTTGTGTGTATAATAAATATACAAATATAATAAAGTAATTATATCTGGCTCAAGTTGAAACCATCATCAAGGTGATCAGAAAGGAAAGACATGAGTCCTTAGAGACCATTCCTCACTATTACAGGTGGTAGAGATTCAGTTCAAATGCACTAAGTCATGAATTTACACCCCAACTGCAGAGAAAAATTATGTGATGTAAGAGTAAATTTGATGTTGATGCCCAAAGCTGGTGATCTGTTGAATCCTAAACACATGAGCAAAGTATATCTACCATGTCTGGAAAGTCTGAGAACTACCATGCTCTAAACACTTAGTTCTCTGCTCTGTCAGGAGAAAAAGAATACTAGCAACTACAAATGACTAGAGGCAGAAAAATGTAAAAAACCTGAAATTTCCTACTTTGTCTTCAAAATTCCCTTGAGGGTTTTCAGAAACCCTTGAGGGTTTTCAGAAACAGAAAACTTATATCCTCATATTACAAGATGTTGTCTGCACTATCAGCCTTACAGATGAGTTTAGGTTCCCTATCATGAATGAGATGCAGGATTTCAGGTCAGTCATATTTGGAAGCTACTTTCCAATTTACATCTGAAACTAGTATAGAGTACACCACAGATTCAGGGGAAAGCAGATATAAATGCAGTATGTTGTGACAGGACATGGGCTTAATCAGTGTAAATTTACATATGTGAATGGTTCAGTTTGAAAACAAAAAAATGACATTTGTTCCTCATTAGCACATGAACTGGAACAAAGGGGTTTTTTTACAAGAACTCAAACCTCCCTTCCCCCCAAATTAAACAAAAATGAGATGTGGACCTAGGATTTCCTTTCTGTGGGCTGCAGGTTAGGATAACCTGTGCTGCCGGTCCAGCTCTGGCTTATGCTCACTCCCTGCATAAGTTTGACATGTTGAGAAGGTGGCTATGAGTAGTTCTGAAGAGCTATTTCCATGTCCATGTTTTCAGTATTCAGTACCAAAATCCATCCGTTTATTCCTACATTCTTTGGAAAACCGGTCAGACTTACTTCAACAGTGTGGGGTGGCTTTACAGATTATAACTTTGCAGAATTTTCTATGAGCCTGATGCAAATGGATAAAGTCAACGAGAGTGTTTGCACTGACTTTAGTGAGATTTGTATCAGCTCTCCTCTTTTAATGGTGCAGAATTCCATTTGATAATTTCATAGGCCTCCTTTGATTATCTCAGCTTGTAATGAATGCTGTTGTTTCACGCTTTCAGGGAATCACTCCACTGTCCAAAAATCTCTGCATATATTACAGTCAGCTACTGTGAGTAATGGACTACAATTCATCTGGATGAGCCTTCTCCAACAGAGAAGTTCATTGAGGTTGATGTCTATGGAAAAGACCTAAATATGTATAAATTTACAGAAGTCAGAAGTTGTATCATCAGAGCTTACTTACACACTGTGATGTGTCATCACATTTACTTAGAGGAAAGACAGAGAACTCACTTGGTTCAAAAGAACAGCAGGTAGGATCAAATTGGTTTATTATTCTGGAAAATTTATCTTCCCATGAGACTAGCTTTTTAATTCACAAGCAGAACAGGCTAGAACAAATAAATGTGCAGAGGCTGCACTGTAAACCCCAAAGGCTTCTCTTCAGCCAAGGAGGGCTGTGGGAATGTTCCATAGCTCAGGTCCCTATTGAAACTAGAGCAGCTCTTTGCAGTCTGTTTTTGTCGTTCACAGGAAAGATGCTGATAGCCTACACAGGAGGATAATCTCAGCAGCCTGATAGCAGCAGGGGTTTGTTTTTTTTTCCATTTACTCCTTCCTTTTCTGCCCTCTCTCTTTATGCATGAATAAAAAAAGATAAATATACCTGTTTCATTTCATTGACTATGAAAGTAGTAGAAACTGCTTACTGAAATATGGGTAAGCAAACAGGTCAACCAGGTATCATAGAATAGTGGAATGTCCTGAGCTGGAAGGGACTCACAAGGATCATTGAGTCAAGCTCGTGTCCTCACACAGGACGACTCCAAAATTCACAAATTCCCAAGATGTGCCTGAGGGCGTTGTCCAGATACTGCTTGGATATTGTCAGGTTTCTACTGGTAAATTTCCTCAGATAATAAAAACACCAAACAAGTATTTAGCTCAACATCTTTTTTTTCTAGGAATTGTAATTTAGTTCTTTATTTGTATTTTAGCTAACACAAGACTATATAGTACATGGCTAACTCAGCATAACTATTACTACAGCAACCAGTAAAAAAACCTCTCTTTAATCGAAACTCAAGAGTATAAATTAACTCAAACTCTTTTTCAGTAGCTCAACTCATTTTTATCCTCAACTAAAGCAGAAACATATATTAAGTCTTTTGGTTTGTTGGCTCGATATATTTTGTAGTTAGATTGAGTCTAGAGAATCTCTCTTGCTACACGCAAGAGCCAAGTCTGTAGATTATCTATTTCTAATTTAAACAGCTTTTACAATATTGAATATTTTTGCTGTCTGCAAGTCGAGATCTATGATCTCCAGTAGCTGCAGAGCTTGCCAAGAGTAATGGCTTGTGCTGGTAGTAGGATTTGCTTTCATGTCAAACATATGGTGCCCTTTATCCTAGTCTCTGGAGAAAAAGACTGTCCAAGGTCCACAGGATCTGATCAGGCTCCATTCTGCTCTCCTGTACACAGGAATTTGTGTGTCCACATGTAGGGTCACTCATTTGTACACATGCATATATATGTGCATACACATGTATCCGTGCACATGTCCACGCACTAGTTGTGAAGGAGCATGGCCAGCTTATTTAAGGCAGCCATTTATTAGTAATTGACTTGAATTTGTCATTCAGTGATTATTTGCATTTGTGCCACGGCATCGTTGATTGCTTGGCATGAGTGAGACTGCACTGACAGTGCTAAGAAATGAAGGGAGGTTGTAGGCAGGCAGGGGTTGGTCTCTTCTCTCAGACAACCAGTGACGGAACAAGAGGACATGTTCTCAAGCTTCGTCGGGGGAGATTTGGGCTTGATATTAGGAAAAAATTCTTCACTGAAAGGGTGATTGGCCATTGGAATGCGCTGTCCATGGAGGTGATGGAGTCGCCATCCCTGGAGGTGTTTGAAAGCATATTGGATGAGGCACTTAGTGCCATGATTTAGACGACAAGTAGGTGTTGGTGTTGGGTCATAGGTTGGACTCAATGATCTCAAAGGTCTTTTCCAAACTTGTGATACTGTGATACTGTGAAATGCAGACAAGCAGTTGGCAGTACTGTGATGCTAGCAAACATGGATTAGGGAAAGCGTTGCAAGCAGGTCAAGAAGGTGATCCTTCCTCTCTACTCTGCTGTGGCGAGAAACATCTAGAATGCTGTGTCCAGTGCTGAGCTTCCCAGGACCAAAGACAGACAGGGACATACTGCAGTGAGTCCAGCAAAGGGCCACAAAGATTATTAAGGGACAGGAGCATCTGACAGATAAGCAGAGACTGAGAGAGCAAGGACTGCAGTCTGGAGAATGGAAGGTTCAGAAGGATCTTATCCATTTGTTTAAATACCTGCTGAAGTATGTAAAGAAGATGGAATCAAGCTCTTTGCAATTGTTTCCACTGATAGGAGAAAAGGCAATGGACACAACCTGAAATATGTGAATCATAGAATCATAGAATGGTTTGTATCAGAAAGGACATTAAAGATCATCCAGTTTCAACTGCTCTGCCATGAGCAAGAACACCTTCCCCTAGATTAGGTTGCTCAAAGCTTCATCCAACTTGGTCTTGAACACCTCCAGGGATGTGGCATCCATGGCTTCTTTAGGAAACCTGGTCCAGTGCATCAACCTCCTCACAATAAAAAATTTCTGCCTAGTATCTCATCTAAATCTCTGCTCTTTCAGCTTAAAACTGTTCCACAATATCCTATGCCTGCAATCCCTGATAAAGATCCCCTCCCCACCTTTCCTACAGGCTCTCTTTAACTACTGTAAGGTTGCTTGTAAGCTCTCCTTTGAGTCTTCTCTTCTCTAGGTTGAATAAGCCCAACATCTCTCTGCCTTGTAAACAAATGAAAATTTGTTTCAACACAAGGGACCACTGGTATTTTTTTGGTTTGTTTTTTTTTTTTTTTTTACTGCGAGTATTCTAACAGGGAAACAGGTTGGCCGGAGAAGCTGTGGAGTTTCCAGCCTTAGAGCTATTAAAAATTATTTGGACACAGACTTGATGACTCTGCTTCAGCTATCTCTCATCTGAGCTGCTGGTTGAACTATATGATCCCCAGAAGTTACTTCCCAATTTCATCCATTCTGTGACTATGATAGTTGAACAGGCAGTGAACACATTGTTGATTGGCACCTATAGAAATGTTCCTTCCATTTCAGGTAATTTTCTTATTGTTCCACTTACAGTCTTTCCTCTTTGAAAAAAAATATCGTGAAATATTAAGTGATCAGGAAAGTGAGGTTGGTTCCAAAATGGATGGAAAGTTTATATGAGTGTTGTCCTTCCCCTTTCCAGAGTCTTTCTGCTTATCTGAGTAATTCTAGCAAATCCTTTTGTGATATTAGAAGGAATTCTACTGCAGAATTTGTGCAGCTAAATTTAGATGTCCACAGTGTACATTTCTGCATCTGAGAAAGTCATCCTGTAAATCTCTTTGCAGTTAATGCCAGTCAATAGCAGCCAGAAAAATTCAGGTCATTGTAGAGTTGATGTCTTTATTCAAATGACCCCCACCCTAAAAATCCATTGGCTGTATTGATTAGATCTGTAATTACTGTAACAAGAGCCTGGTGCCTGGGAGCTATTATTCTCAGTTGGAGATACTTACACCTTAAATTAGCTGAGATGAATGTCATCTGCAAAAGGTACCCTTTCTCCTTAAAGAGTGTTTCTCTTTATGTGTGTATGTGAATGCAAGGTAGGAACTGTCTTCTGTGTTTTGTATATGCAGTGCAGCACATGTGGGCATTTGATTTCAAATTATTGTCTAAATTATATTGTATTATGAACAATTTTAATAACTGATATAAATAACAATATGTGCATGGGTTTGTATTTTGTTACAGTGAAGGAGGAGAGTGTTTGATCGCTGGTTTGTTTTGACACTTTGTTGGTTTACAGTAAAGCACAACTAAAACAAGGTGTTTCAAAGGCTTTCACCAGTAATACAGTAAAAAAAAAAATTGTTCTCAGTTATGTGTTCAATAAAATAACAGACTAATTTTCCACTCCTTTCCTTTTCCATAGTACCACATTTTACCAGATTTTCTTACATAGCATGAATATGCAAACATTGTTTAGCATGGGTGGAAATAGAGCTAGAATAAACACAAACAGTACAAAAACCTGCTTATATTTTTCATAGTGATGCTTAATACAAACACATGGAGATGTTTCATGCGGTGGTGAGTTCAAAAATACTTAAAAGTCTGTGGTGCTGATGTCTATATTGGAGATGCTACCCTGCTGATGACGTCTTTCCTTAGAGGCTTCTCCTGTAGTAATTGGAGAGAAAGACCTGCTTTAATCAAAAATTGGCTTTTTATTTCCATTAACTGTCTACATAAATAGTGTAAATATCTTATATTTTAGAGATTTGCACACGGTATAGTGAGTCTATCCTGTCAAGATGAAGTGTCTTTCACTGCATGGCAAAATGGAAAACTGACTAATATTTCTTGGATATATTCTTTTCTGCAAAGTGCAACAACATCACACTCTGACTTCTATACTTAGTCCACCTTGCAGGAAAACATATTTTTAAAACTAAATTCATTGTTCTCCAGGTATGGGTACTGCTAGCATTGACGAGAACACAGTATCTGCTTCACTTTGCTATCTGCTACAAAGCTATACTTTTGTATTTTCTTTATAAATTTGTTCTGTTTATACTCTCAGCCTTCTCACCCCTTCCACTTCCAAAATTGCTTTAGACTGGAAGCAGTGAAAATACACTTTTCTACAATAATATCTACTTCATTCTTGACTATGCATTTTGGGACCATCTTGATCAGCCATCCTTCCATCAGTAACAACTTTGTATCATGAAGTTTCTGGGAATCCTGTGAATACTGACCAGTTATTCTTGCTTTTGCAGAGCCTGTGATCACTCTGTGAAGAGGAATGGATTCTCAAAGTATTTCATATTCAGGCCCTACATCAGTGTCTGCTTTAAAACATTGCATTAAAAGTGCTATAGTCAACTAACAGTAATTGTATGAAAGAAAAACTAAGTTTTAATACTATATGTTAGCATAATTGTGAATAATTTTTCTTTTTTGTTTTTTTTTTCCCCTTCATTGCAGACGTGTTCCACCTTTATGTCAGAGATTTTAATTATGTCCCCTGTGTTTCTGGGGAATGTTATTTCTTTGCCTCTAGGTTTGATAAACAGAGTGTTGTAAGATACATAGTCGTTAATTCACCTTTAGTGTTTGTGGTTTTACCATGTTCCTGATCTCCAGTTCTGCTCATTTAAAAATATGAAACTCAGTATGTTTTGTTTATTTTTTTGTTGTTGTTCTTGGTTTTGTACATTTTAAAAGTAACTTAGCTCAGATTCTCATACTGTGTACTTTTGCTTTTAAATTTACTCTGCCAGACCTGTGCTAAGCAATTTCACAATTATATGTATAATTTAAAAACACATGAGTTAGATGCATATTTGATCCCATTGTATGCATAGAACATGACATTTATTTCTGAGAAACACTAGTCAAAGTGCAGGATAAATAAATATGATACATATCATTACCATTTTTTTAAAAAAAAAGGAATAGACCTTTAATCTGTTAAAAAATCAAACAAAGCATCTCATGAAAAATATAAAATTTAGCATTAGATTTCATTTCATTGGTTTCAATAGAAACAGCATTTGGGATTTTGTTTCATTTTCACCCGCAGATTGAAAATGCCAGTTAAACTCTTCTTTGAGTGTGTCATGTAATATAAAGGCAGTTTTCCTACAATAAATAAAACACTTCAAAAATGGTTTTAATTAAAATGTCATAGGAAGTATTGAAAAGATTTTTATAAAATTATGTGCTATTTTTTGTTCTTCATGAAAAGTTACATCTTCTGATGAAAATGTTTCTCCCAGGAAAAAAAAAATCAGCTAACTCTGTATGTTATGTATTTTTGGTTACTACGAAGGTTTAGAAAAGAATAACAAATATTAAACTGGATTTTCACCTGCACTGATTTCTATTTCATGCTTCCTTTCCAAAAAGCTGACACAGTCTTTCCTCAGTAAAGGTCAAGCGCAGAAAATGCACAGAGAAATCCTGCAAATACTTATTCAGGGTCAAAACTGTAAAACTTCTCAAATCAATTAAGTTAGTTTTGGTGAAGAAATGAAGTCATATTTTCTGGTAGTTTTTCTCTAGATTTAGCCTAAAATATCTACACAACTGGATTATTTTATGTAATATTAAATATTCAAAATTGCAGTTAATTAATAAAGATACTCTTTTTTTTCCAATCAAGTTTAGCACTGGCATGAAATTACAAATCATGATACCTACTGCTTTACCTTTCTACACAGTTTACCTCTGAAATACAGCTCCCTGCTTACATCCACTACAAACAGCAGGCAGCCTCTATCAGCAAAACTGGCAAATCCAACAGTGATGAAAATGATTTGCATGTAGTTAGTGAGAGCTGAAACAAACCCAGCTTGTAGCTGATTGCAAGCAAATATTTTAAGAGCCTCAAGTTGCATTTGAACAAGAGATCTAGAACAAACAATCCTTGCCCACTCACTAATCCCATTCATTAGAAGCCCAGTGATTACCTCATTAGTATGATGCAGTGCAAAGGTAGACTGGTGGGAGCTTTCAGTGAGCCAGCTTACATAGCAGATGTATTTGGCACCAATGACCCA
This sequence comes from Tapera naevia, assembly GCA_033556795.1. Lineage (NCBI taxonomy): Eukaryota > Metazoa > Chordata > Aves > Cuculiformes > Neomorphidae > Tapera > Tapera naevia. Next base: position 2,156,763 of record JAUMJJ010000063.1, read on the forward strand.
GGTGAAGTATTTCTCTACTGACACCATAGATGCTGCCTGGTTTCGAGTAAGGATGAAATCTCTGTGTGCCAGCACAAGCATACTCCTTCCTGATGTGTATTATAGTCTTGGTTATAATGGCAAATGCTGTTTAAAAAAAACCCAAAAGAAACAACAAAACAAACAAAACAACAAAGTATTCCATGAGATTACTATAAAACAGTATATTCATGCTAAATCATGGAATCCCAGAATGGTTTAGGTCGGAAGGGACCTTCAAGAATCATAGAATGGTTTGGGTTGGAAGGGACCTTCAAGGGTCATCTAGCCTGACCTGCTGGCCACAGGCAGGAATGTCTTTCACTAGATCAGGTCGCTCAAATCTCGATCCAACCTGACCTTGAAAACTTCTGGAGAGGAGACATCCACAATTTCTTTAGGCAACCTGTTTCAGTGTCTCAACAACTGTATTGTAAAAAATTTCTTCATTATGTTCAATCTAAATCTATCACTCTTTTCAGCTTAAAACTGCTGGGTTTTTTTCCTGTGGTGAGAAGCGCTGGTAAAAAAATGTCTCAATGTCTTTCTTGTAAGCTCCTTTTCTATACTGAAAGGACAAAATAAGGTCTTCCCAGAGCCTTCTCCAGGCTGAATAACCCAAAGTCTCTCAAAGGAGAAGTGTCCAGCCTCTGATCATTTTGTGACCCTCCTCTGGACCCAGTTTAACGTGTCGATGTCTTCCTTCTGCTGGGGACCCCAGAGCTACATGCAGTAGAGGAGTGGAGTACAAGTGGAGTCTCGCAAGAGCAGAGGGGGAGAATTCATAGGTTCACACTGGACCCTTCCTCTAGCCTGTCAAGGTCCCTCTGGACCTCTGGCATCCCTTCACTCAGCTTAGTGTCATCCACAAACTTACTGAAGAGTGGACTCAATCCTGCTGTCTATGTCACTGATAAAGGTATTGAACAGTACTGGGCCCACTGTGGACCCCTGAGGGACACCACTTGTTACTCTTCTCCATTTGGACAATCGGCTATTGCTTTATGTACTTCATGGACACATGTGCCTTATCCTTCCTCATTGCAGGTATATCCAACAGTGCAATTAAACAGCTATTTACTGATGCTTTGGATGAAAATACTGGCATGTATTTTTCTTCTTTATAATATCACAAACAGTAATGTGGAGCTCAAAGCTTTCCATCAGCAGGCAGTTTAATTTGGACAGATTCTGCAAGCCACCATGGGGTAGAGGGTTAATATGAGAATAGGATAAGACAGGGGAAAATTCTAATAAAGCCTTTTTTTCGTGGGCATTATGAGGAACTAGAGCATGCTGGTAACACTGGAAGAAAAGCTAAAAAGTTCCTGACGAAAGAAGTTAAGAATAGGCACATCAGAAAAATAGTGAGCTAAGTACCTAAGTACCTAATTATTGAGTTGTTAGGTCCTTTTACTCAGGAGTGGCATAGGAGGTGCTTTTTGTCTCTGGTGCCTTAAGTACAAGTGCGAACATAAGAAAATAAACCTATTTGACGTATCTCTTGCTGTCATGTAGATAAACCATTCAGAAGCCAGTGAAATTTCTCAGATCTTATGTCTTTATAAATGGGAACTGTTCCCTAAAGTTAGGTCTACAAAAGGATATAGGTATCAAATCTGATAATGTAGGTACCATCTACTGTTCAACTGTCTTTTTGACTTTTTGGACCCTTTTACAATACACATGAAAACTTTTATAGGATATACAAATTGAATGTGCTGGGAAGATGGCTGCCTGAGCTAATCAGGAGTAAGTTCTGAGGAGCATTCTATTTCTTAATTGCCACAAAGTAGGACATAAAAACCAGTTCTACTGACTCATCTCAGCAATCTGTATCATCTGGTATTCTGTGTCCAACACTGGTCATAAATATGAATTTAGGAGACAGAAGAAGTACCTGTGATCTTGCATCCCTAATAATATCTCAGTCTCCATTCTTAATTTTTCCATTAAGAGAATTTCCTAATGGTGTTGTGGCTTGCCAAGAAGTTCCAAAGGTCTACTATCAACTGAAAACCCCCACTCAAAACCCGAAAACCTCAGGGTTCTTTTTCTGCACTGAATTTAGTTCCTAGCGCTGTAATTTGATAGCCCATTAAAGAAGGTGGTTAACAATCTAGCTCAATACCCATCCCACCATAATTTTGCAGCCTCTATAATATATCCCCTTGAACTGTCCCTTTTTGGGTGTGAATATCCTCAGATGTCTTGATCTTTTCTTTTATGCTTGGATAACTTGCCTAGTCTGCATGGCTTACTCTTTCAGTTGGCTAAAGGGGTGTCTGAAACGATAGCTTTAGACTACATGCCTGACTTTTAAACAGCCACAGCTCGCTGAAAGGAGTTCAGCCTTTAATCTAAACTGTTTTGTGCTAGCAAAGCACCTGTTAACTCCTGTGTATGGTGCACTTTGAACCAAAGTCAGCTGAAGTTATTGGAACATATCAGGCATTGTATTTTGCTGTTCACCAGTTCTGATGATTTCTTAGGCAAATGACAGAGAAAGCAAAATTTAATTGACAGTGGTTGACACATTTCTCCACTTCAGAATTTCATGCCTCTAAGAGCATATGGAATGAAAGTGAAGAGTGATGGGGCAGGTCAACAGATCACTCTCTAACAACTTATTAATCTACAGCTCTGTTGGTCTAAGGAGCCTTTGAAACACTGAAAATGGCTGCAATTCACCTATTTAGTGCATTAACCCACATAATTAGGTGCAGCCTCTTCCAAAGAAGCAGTCCAGAGCATATTAACAATCCCTCACATGGAGTCTGAACCGCGTTTCTCATGTGTTCACTAATTAAGGCTTCCATGCTGTGGAACTCAGTTGAATCTAATTAGACCACAAAGAAATATACTTATAATTGTTCTGGAGCAGCTTAGTAAAATGTAATAAGGTAGTTTAATTGACTTCTTCTTTGTATTACTGATTCTAGAATTTATCATTTGCTTTGGACCAACTCCATCTCACTTTGCCGTGGAAAGTAGATTAATAAAACAAATGATGATGAGTGGTAATTTGTTAATGATTATACACAGCAATTGCTGAAATTGATGAATTTTACAATAAAAATCGGGGACTCCTAATCCTTGGATGGTGTCACTGATTGGAAAGCCAGTGTATCAGATACCATTTATAGAACCACAGATCACAGAATTGTTTAGACTGGAAAAGGTTTAGGAAAGAAGATAGATCATTGCTACTTTTTAACCTTTATTACAAATAAAATGAAATAGAGTTAGAACGAATGCCAAAATACCTTACTGTCACACCTAGCAACAATGGGCAAATGAATAATTTAAATAAATGCATATCACCAAGGTGAACATGTTAGATTTTTGGGCTGATTTGGGGACTGTGTGTTCCTTCCTTACTATAGTAAACAAAAACTCATTCTTGTCTGATGGCAAGTTTCCTTGCAGCTTAGATTACTGCCAGAAAGAGGGTTCTTATCTTGAACAGAGCATCATGTCATTAGTGATACACTAACACCTTAGTTGGCAACTAAACACCACAGAGCTGCTCACTGCCTTCCCCTGCTCAGATGGGGGAGCGAATCACAAAAGTAGAAGTGAGAAAACACATGGGTTGAGATAATGACAGCGTAATAGGTAAAGCAAAAGCAACGCACATAAGGAAAGTATAATAAGGAATTCATTCGCTACTTCTCATTGGCAGGCAGGTATTCAGACATGTCGAGGAAAGCAGGGCTCCATCCCAAGTAAACATTACTCGGGTAGACAAAAAGCCATAACTTTGAATGTCCGTCCTTCCTTCCTGCCTGCCTGCCTGCCTGCCTGCCTTCCCGTCATAACGTCATTGAGGTTTAAATGTCACAGCACCATAAGGATCAGGGAAGAAGAATATCGAGGAAGTCTCATGTTTTTTCCACACTTTATATATTCATTGCTCTTTTTTTCTGGACTTCTCAAGGTGTCCAAAATAAAACATAGAAAGGGGCGAAGGGATTGAGTGTACCCTTAGCGAGTTTGCAGATGACACGAGGCTGGGTGGAGTGTTGATCTGCTTGAAGGAAAGGAGGTGCTGCAAAGAGATCCAAACAGGCTGGATCAATGGGCTGAGACCAACAGGCTGGGGTTCAACAAGACCAAATGCCAAGTCCTGAACTTGGGGCACAACAACCCCATGAAGCGTTACAGGCTTGGGGAGGACTGACTGGAGAGCTGCCTGGAGGAGAAGGACCTGGGGTTGTTGATTGACAACTGGCTGAATATGAGCCAGCAGTGTGCCCAGGTGGCCAAGAAGGCAAATGGCATCTTGGCCTGCATCAAAAACAGCGTGGCCAGCAGGACAAGGAAAGTGATTGTGCCCCTGTACTCAGCACTGGTGAGGCCACACTTCGAGTACTGTGTGCAGTTCTGGGCTCCTCAGTACAAGAAGGACATTGAGGTTTTGGAGTGCGTCCAGAGAAGAACAATGAGGCTGGTGAAGGGGCTGGAGAACAAGTCCTATGAGGAACAGCTGAGGGAACTGGGGTTGTTTAGCTTGGAGGAGACTGAGGGGAGACCTCATCACTGTCTATGGCTGCCTGAAAGGGGGCTGTGGGATAGCAAGTATTGATCTCTTCTCTCAAGTGACAGGTTAAAGGACAATAGGAAATGGCCATAAGTTGTGCCAGGGGAGGTTCCGACTGGATATTGGGAAGAATTTCTTTACCAAAAGGCTGGTCAGGCACTGGAACAGGCTGCCTGGGGAGGTGGTTGAATCACCATCCCTGGAGGTGTTTAAAAATAGGATGGATGATTTTTTAAGGGACATGGTTTAGAGGATAATGGGTGTGGTTGGACTCGATGATCTCAGATGTCTTTTCCAACCAGAAGATTCTATGATTCTATGATTGATGTTTCTAGAGCTGTAGGGAATGTAACTTCTTAAAATGTTAGAAACTCTCACTGATAAATATTGATAAATAAATGTTCCCAGAAATGTCATCTATTTTCATTGTCTTCTTATGAAAAAGGAAGTTTCCAAGCTGAATGTCAGCTTGCTGACATTACTCCAGCACTGCTGGAGTACATGATTGATGATCTGGTAGTCTAGGTCCCTGTTCTGCTTACACCTTACGTCTGGATTTAAAACAGTCTCTTCACCAGTATGCCAGACTTCCAGCTGTTGCGGCCTTCAGGCACCAATGAGGGTCTCTTCAGACAGGCTATGAATATGAGTGATGTGTTTAATACTTCCATTACTTATACGGTGATGCAAAATCTAGACACAACACATAAACAGGAGTCACCCTTTCCCTTTCAGATGAGTTACTATTTAAAACCAGCCAAAATTGGGTATTCTGAATGGCAGACTCTAAGCCTTGAGAATACGCATTTCTTTCTTTTTGGCTAAGTCTATAAGATCATTAAAATTTGCATTTAGGACCTTGCAGGTCTTAGAAGGGAAAGGAACTTTTTTCCACTGGAAGTTTTTACAGAATTAAATTGATTTAATGGAGCTCAGGGATGTGGGAATTGGCTGCCATCACCTTAATGCCAACCAAATGGTAGAGTTCCTCTCATATAGCTTGTCTACATATTAAAAAGAATTTTCCCTCCCAGCATGTCCAGTGAGGAAGTCTCACAAAATCTTGGAGGAAATTCCTCAACACCCAGTTGAAATCACTTTTGAAAATGTTTGCTTCAATTTTCATTTTTTATTTCGGCTTTTGCCTGGTTGCTTTGCACCCTTTGGCAGCCTAATGTAATCTCTCTCCTCTCAAGAATAACACCAGTGCAGTAGGCTATGTTGAATAATCCCTCTGCTGGATTTCTTTATTTGCAAGGGAAAAAGGCAAAAAGTTCATCAAAAGAGAAGATGGAGCCTGCTTTTCCCTCCTGTCTTCACAGAACTTGTGGACATGCATGAAAGGCTCCATACCAGACATCCACTGGATAAACTTGGGCATTATTTGAAATTCTGCTACCAGAGGAAGAAGACATGTGCTTTGAGCGTAAGAAACAGGCAAGATCATATGCAGAGCTGTTGCCCAAAAGGCATGAGGAATTTTTTTGAAACAGAAAGAAGCAGGCATGAGAGAGCAAAGAAAAATTGTGCCGAAGAGAGGACCTAAGGGAAACCTGTTAGAACAGTGTATGCATAAGGTCATTGCATTTTACACCTAGAGAAACTACATGAGCATTATGTGTCTGAAGGAGCAGGTGGGAGATGTGCTTGAGAGCATGGCTTGCACAATATACAGAGCTGCATAGTTGAATAGACTGGTTTTATGCTATATATGTAGTAACATCTCTGCAGGACAACCACCCTGGAGAAGGTAGGAAGTGTGTGTACAGACAAGCTGGTGAGCACAGGCACCTCTATACAGTCTGGCTAATGCTGGCTGAAGATAAAGTAAGGATGTGAGATCATAGAATCAGAGAGTCATAGAATGATTTGGCTTGGAAGGGACCCTACAGACCGTTCAGTTCCACCCCCCCTGCCATGGGCAGGGAAACCTCCCACTAGATCAAGCTGCATAAGGTTCCATCCAATCTGGCCTTGAACACTTCCAGAGATGGGGCATCCACAATTTTCCTGGGCAACTTGTTCCAGTGTCTCACCACCCTCATCATGAAGAATTTCTTCCTAATGTCTAGTTGCCATGATCATGTTTGCTAAGAAAAGGACCTCAGAAGTGATTACTGCAATCATCTGTTTAGGTGTGGTACTAACTTATCATAAAATCATAGACCAGTTAGATGATGGTATTAGTGTTGGGTTATAGGTTGGACTTGATGGTATCAGAGGTCCTTTCCAACCTTATGATACTGTGATACTGTGAAGAACGTTTTAAGGATTATCTAGTCCAGCCCCTATGTAATGAGCAAGGACATCTTCAACTTGATCACATTGCTCAGAGCCTCATCCAACTTGACTTTGAATGTTTCCAATTTCCAGCTTCCTTGTAGCCAGATGAAGTAATAACAAAACAACCCCAAAACCCAAAATAACCCAGCAGATCATGTTGATGTACTGGAATAGCTGGCAAACAGACAGTTAGCAAAACACAGAAGGCTGCAGTGATGACTGGCACTTCTGACAGCAGAAGGTAGTAAAACATCAGATAAGTCAGTGGTTGCATCATCCTTTACCTTTTATTTCCTTGCTTTGTGTCTCTACTGGGTTATTGCTGACATGCTCAGCAGTGATGCTAAGTTCTGTAAAGTCTGTGCCAGGATCCCCTAGTCCTGCATATTCAGACCACAGACTCAGCAGCTCTTCAATCTGCAAGATGGTTTAAGAGCTTGTTTTCTTTACAGGTTAAGTTGAATTTGCTGCTGAGCCCAGGGTTGCCTCATCTTACTTTAAGCATCTAAAAAAGAACAGCCTCTTTAAGCTCCTTTTACAGTCAGTAGAAAGAGATCTTGGGATAGCCTGTACTACCCTCTAGAGATGGTTACATTTCCCAAGAGTTGCTGTGTTCAAAATTTAGAACCTCAGTCAGATGGGGTGAGTCTAGGCTGTTTCCCTTCACAATGCTCCAATAGGAAAATACTCTCTGGTGGGCTATAAAGTTTTATCAGGACTGTTTCTTCCCACTTTTCCAAATCCCATATTGATCTTTCCTATGCTACTAAGTGTTACTAACCTTTTGAACCTGCATCTTCATTTTAAATACGACTAAATAAAGTACTCCACAGAAGGAAACAGGCAAGGCAACCTTTGTAAATGCTTCTAGGTTCTCAAAATATTTGCAGTCCCCAAAGGAGAAAATGCAAGAATAATACAAAGACTGAAGAAAAGTCACTCTCCATTCCTTAAAGCAATTGAAAGATACATAAATGTCTTTATATATTACTCAAAATGAGAATTATTTTTTTAATAAAGAGCTTTGAAGTAAATGATGTAAGAGAAGTGCTATTCATGGTGTATGGTCACAGAACTCTAGGACTAGACTGACATGAAAAGACTTACTGGGCAACTCTGAGATGGCAGATACTTCTATGTGAACAAAATTGAACATTGGCTGAAGAGAGCAGGAATAATATAAATATCCAGTAAAGACAAACAGCTGCTTTTTTTCTTTTTTCTCCTATGTTTGGAACCACATAAATGGGAGTTTCAGGTGGAAACTTCTGTTAATGCTTGTGTTAATGTTTCTGGGTTTTGCAAGTCTCTTAGGTCTTAGGTGTAAGCAGGGTCAAGTTTGGCCCCATATAAGTAAAAGCCAGTTCCTGATCCTTGATCTTACTAAGAAATGACAGCAAATATCACCAAACAGTCTGTGATTTAAAGCATGAGTGACATGCATCATACTCTCCTGCCAGTCAGTAACCACTCTTCAACAGCTATATAATATACCCAGGCTAAAATTCTTCAAGTTTTCTCTTGTATAAGAAGTTAAATTACAGACATGGTGAGAGGAAGAATCACTTCACATTTGTTGGCTTCTTATCTGAAATTATTTTTCTGCCTTTATCCTAGCTACACTTCTAAACTTAAAGAGCAAGGGCAGTTTCCAAACACTGAAGGATAGCATACAAGCACTGAAATGCCACATTGTACCTACATACTGATATTGTCCACAGCTGGTGAATCATATAAACTAGTTTGATTTTGCGTGCTTCACTGGTGATCATTATGTGGTGTTTTTTTTCCTTTGTTTTTCTTCAAATTTACTGGTGTGAGGAAATGAAGGATTTGTAATTGAATCATAAAAAGCATTGTTCTCTCAGCTGTGGCAAAAAAATGATTGTGAGGTGGCCCCAAAAAGCCAAAATACCTGAATGACACCTCCTGGGATCCTCATACTCTTTCTCATCCTTTAAAGGCACCTTATGTGTGTATGAGCTGATAGAATACTAGGTAAAGAACGTGGAGATGGTGACAGACCTCCAAGGAATACAGATAAAACTGCAAAATGGGGTCAGAGAGGGCAGATTAGAGTTTAGAAGATGATCCAGGGAGGTTTGGTGTGAGGAGGAGATTTAGAAAGTTTTGAAAATCATCTCTCTGAATAAGGTTATTATTCAACACTCTCTTTTTTCCTCCTTTCCACTACTCTGTCCAAAAAAGTGAAACTTTTTCCTCTTCACATTCTTCCATCGATTTTCCCCAAGCTTGTAATGTTATAATTAATGATTTGATCTGTCCAACTAAGAACACAGATGTTCATTTTGGGAGAAGAGCTTTCTCTTCACAGGTGGCCAAGATAGACAATCCTGGTACTGGCTTTTGATATCAGTAATTCCTGACTTGCTCTGGAATAAAGGCTTGCCACTGATTTATGGGCTGTTTGGTTTGGACTCAAACCTGTGTTGATACTAAAGGACTTCAGGACTATAATCAACCTCCCAATAAAGCTATTCATGACTAGAGGGCCAAACATGTTAGAGAAGAACTGAGAAATACAGTCCTCTTCTTCTCTCAGCGCTTGCTCCCGCATATTATTAAACATAGTTCTCCACAAACAACTGTGTTATTTTTACATTTTTGCTCCCTTGCACTAAGTAGTGGCATTATAAGATACAGTCTGCCTCCTAGGACCCAAAGTCCCTGCAGTTAATAATAATGTTCCTCTTTGTTTTAACAGTCTTTGATTCATACCTTGATTTGTTATTCACTTGACTGTGCCCTCTGTTCATACTTCGTACCAAATGGAAACTTTCACATTCTTCTCCAGAAAATTACTTCTGTCTCTGAAAAATCTCTTGAGATATGGCAGGCACTAAAATCAAGAACTGGAGCTAAGAATAGAAAAGCAAGATGGTAATCATGACAATAAAATCTCCCAAATGACCAGTCAGAGAAAACATTTCCATACACCTTTGGAGAGTTAATGTTCCCCAACCACAACCTAATTATAAGTTTCATGGAGGCAGGAGGTTGGGAGTGAGAGAATGATCTCTTGTTGGTGTCTATCATAGCCAATAAGTATAATATAAAAACATATAAAACAGGGGAACTGGCTGGGTATGTCAGCAGGTCTGAAGAGATGATTGCAGGTGAGGTAAATCCCTGGAATGAGTCATGAGATCAGGAAAAATAGAGTTAATTTATTTGGTAAAACACAAAACTCTCAGCAATCTTGGTCAAAGTCCTTTAGTGTTTCTTCCCTGAATACACAGCTACTTGTGTATAATGAAGACCTAATTTACCCTATAAACACTGTTGCTGGCTTAACCTCACTGTTTTTGCATGACACGTGATTAATGCAGAGCTACAGTAGTTTCGTAAAGTTTTGTAAAGAACAATTCTCTCACTCTTACTATTTTTTTCTTTTCCTTTGAGTTTAATGGACATTTATAAAATCCCTGAGATGAGACCTACCACAAAACTCAGCACAAGTGTTAAAGTCACTGTCAATTTTACTACTTAACAAACCTTGACTTCCGGGCTTCACAGAGTGAAAATCACGAAAGAAAAAGGTTATATACCTCACATGTTGGAGAAGAACTCTACAGGATAAATCAACCCCAATTGAGCAAGGATAGAAATTTGGGGAGGGGGAGATATGAGTAAGAGTGAAATGGGATAGGAGTGCACTAAATAAATAGTTCACAAGAAAAAATATTGTGTGTGCCACAGTGAAAGTACAATACCTCTTTTCTTTTGCTTTGCCCCTTTAAATCTGTTTGCTGGGATGTGCAATGTAGTCAGTGAAAGGCCAGTGCCAGGGTCTCAAAATCAAACGCCTCCAACACAGTGATGGGCTTGTTGTGGCTTCCAATTTCTGAGAAGTCAGGCAGAGTAACACAGAGACTGCACTTGTTTTCTTTATCCTGTAGGCTTTCCCAGGGCTTGACAAGAGATGTGCTGTTTCGCAGCAGGCTGTGTCCTGCTGTGCTCTCACTGATACAAATCTGGATTTTAAGCTCTCTTAAAATGGCTGATCCAGCATTGTAAATTATTGCTGAATTTAAATTCCCTTACTTACAAGACCCCTACCAAAAGCTGGCCTGCTTCAACTTGTCAGCAGTGTACCTACTCTTGTGTTAATTTTATTGTCATGCTTGTATTCCTTAAAGACAACAGAAAAGCGGTCAACTTTTCCTTCAGGTAAGCAGAGAAAATCTTTTTCATTCCTCTTTATACATACTGCTTTCTAGCACTGAAGCCCTTTGACCTGTTTCCTGGATCAAAAGGTATGTGAAGTGTATGAGTGATAACCAGAAAGCACAAAAGGGTGTGGCATGGTAAAGTGCTTGAAGACTCATATATTGTAATCCAGACACTGCAGTGTCTGGACATGGCATTAGTTGGCAAGGAGACTTATCTTCAACTGTGTATGTAGTGGCATTTAGCACTTACACAAAGAACATCATGAAGCTATTTCACTTTTTTGTCACAAAAGAAGAAATATTGATTCTTATGAGGCAAGAGGCACTGCTTCTACAGGTACCAGTTGACGTTGCCTAATTCTGCACTTCAATTAATTTCTTCGGGTCCCAGTTGAGAGAAGCACTTAGCCCCAGGGCTGCCATATCTTTGTGAGGTATTCAGCTTAGACATTTAGTTGTTGTGGGAAACACTTTTAGTCAAATATTGCCACTCCGATGGGCAATTAGGAGAAGAGAAGCTGTCCTCCGTAGAAGATAGGTTTTCTTTTTCCATCAATCACAGCAGGTGTCTACGAGGAACTAAGGTACTGGGGATGAACTAAGTTTTCAATTAAATTCTTGCTCAAACAACTTTGCATTTCTGGTACTCAGAAACTTTTTTTAAGTCTGCTTGTCTTTGGGCTGAGAATGACAGAAAACATAGACGAAGTCCCAAATGATCAGAAAGACAAGAATATAAGAAGAACAGCTACTTTGAAACTCAACTATCTCCACCTAATATTGTGTATTTAATAGTGCCAGTGTTCTTCCATGGAAAATTGTAAGACAGGGGCAAGCAGAGATAATAACTATCTGAGCATTATCTCAGCATGTCTTGGCTGTCTGGTCCACAGGATCTGTTTTTGGTTAGGGTTGGATGGATTTTTCTTTCATAAATTCTGTCTAATGTCTGCCTCCTTGACAGACGCATCCTAATGATATTCCTGGTTATCCATGGTTGTATGCATTTAGATAGTGCCAAATAAATTCTGCATGTTGTGAACAGGTGTGACAGCACACCTCTTTGGAAAGACTAAGATTAAAAGTAAGTCAGATTTTGAAGTTGTGTTGAGTTTGACTGGGATAGAGTTTATTTTTTCTGTAGCAGCTGGCATGAGTCTACATTTTGGAATGCGCTGTAATTAGTCTTGATAATATAGAGATGGTTTAGTTATTGCTGAGCGGTATTTACACAGCAAACCCCTTTTCTGTTTCTCATACTGCCCCCCAACAAGTAGGCTGCACAAGAAATTGTGAGGAAACACAGCTAGCGCAGATGACCCCTACTGACCAAAAGGTTATCCCATGCTACGTGATGTCATTATCATCAGTGAAAAAGCTGGGGGAGGGAGGAAGGCAGGCAGGAAGGCAAGAAGGGAGGAAGGCAGGAAGGCAAGAAGGAAGGAGGGAAGGATGATGGTTGGTGTTAGTGTTGGTGTTAGTGTTAGGTTATAGGTTGGACTTGATGATCTCAGAGGTCCTTTCCAACCTTGTGATACTGTGGTACTGTGATACTGTGATACTGTGATACTGTGAAGGAGGGAGGGAAGGGAGGATGGGAGGGAGGGAGGGAGGGAGGGAGGGAGGGAGGGAGGGAAGGGAGAATGAGAGGGAGGGAGGGAAGGAAGGAAGGGAGGAAGGGAGGGAGGGAGGGAAGGAGGGAAGGGAGAATGAGAGGGAGGGAGGGAAGGAAGGAAGGGAGGAAGGGAGGAAGGGAGGAAGGGAGGAAGGGAGGAAGGGAGGAAGGGAGGAAGGGAGGAAGGGAGGAAGGGAGGAAGGGAGGAAGGGAGGAAGGGAGGAAGGGAGGAAGGAAGGAAGGAAGGAAGGAAGGAAGGAAGGAAGGAAGGAAGGAAGGAAGGAAGGAAGGAAGGAAGGAAGGAAGGAAGGAAGGAAGGAAGGAAGGAAGGAAGGAAGGAAGGAAGGAAGGAAGGAAGGAAGGAAGGAAGGAAGGACATTCAAAGTTATGGCTTTTTTTCTACCCGAGTAATGTTTACTTGGGATGGAGCCCTGCTTTCCTCGACATCTCTGAATACCTGCCTGCCAATGAGAAGTAGTGATTGAAATCCTTACTATATTTGCTTATGTGCGTTGCTTTTGCTTTACCTATTAAACTGTCTTTATCTCAACCCATGTGTTTTCTCACTTCTACTTTTGTGATTCTCTCCCCCATCTGAGCAGGGGGAGGCAGTGAGCAGCTCTGTTGTGTTTAGTTGCCAACTAAGGTGTTAGTGTATCACTAATGACATGATGCTCTGTTCAAGATATGAGCCCTCTTTTTCTGGCAGTATTCTAAGCTGCAAAGAAACTTGCCATCAGACAAGAGTGAGTTGTCTTGGTTTATTACAGTAAGTATGATGTATTGTCACTATATGGTGTAACGATATTACATCACAGAGTATGACATTATAGTCTAAAAGCTAAAGGAAAGAATGGCAGTATTACTGGAAATACAGCAAAATATTACTGTAATTCTATCCCAGAGGTCCATTAAAATCTGTCTCTCTTAACATATGTCTTTTTTTTCCTGCTGAAATGTTCTCTTGACCATAAAGAACATCTGTATCCTTAAGAGTCTTTGTATATGACTGTTTCAGAGAAAGCCGTAACTTTTATAACCTGACTTTCCAAGTATTTTTCCACTCGTTGGGTGGTCCTTTATTTAAAGAAAATAGAGAGGCAAAAAAAAAAAGGAAGAAAGAAAAAAAAATATCTTTTTGATCTTGGGGACGGTAGTAATCTAAAAACATATTTCTGCTTTTCTCTGCTGGTGAAATCAAGTGCATTTACCTACAAAGAACACAACCTCTGTGTTTCAGCTGGCTTTATATAAACACTGTCAATACAAACACCATATTTGTCCCATAGATCAAAATACTAGCGACAGTCATTTGTCTTCAACTCTCTCAGGACTAGAATGCTTATTGTTTCTCTCATTAAGAAAGCTGGTGTATCCCATGAGAGGCTGGGGTTTATGGTTTCAACTGATACTCGTTTGTCATATTTCTATTGTGAGGTAGAGGCATATAAATTTAGGTAATCATTGCTGCCTGAGGTCAGTATCATACATCCCTACGAGAACTAGAGGTTTATGAGGAAAAGAAGTCACCCTTTAGGGAGAAGAAAGAAGAAAACCAGATTGTTTTTAAACCTTGAGACTTCTAAGGTGCTGGATTATTGCTTAAATGAGAAAAGGTGGACTTAGCACTCTGGAATATTTATCTTCATCATCTTGTAGGCCAAGATCCCCCAAACAAGCAAAGAACTCTTGAGTCTGTAGAGTTGTGGATAACTTAGAACAATGTAAATTGTCCCATTCTCTTCAAGGAGACGTTGTGTGACTATGGGTGTATTTACATCAATACCTTGATGTACTGTTGACAATTTCACAGCTGATAAGAAAAGGAAGAAGGGAAATGAAACTGTGTATCCTCAAGGGCTGCGCTTTTCATGGGGCATAAATGCCTGGCAAAGAAAGGACCGGGTAAGGTAGAAAGTGTCACAAAGATCTTTGCAGAATGTGACAACAAATGCAAAAACAACAAAGGAAGCTCCAAAATGAGAGACCTTAGCATGATTTCTCAATGATATAGTGTGTTATTTCACTTCAACAGGCATAGCAGATAAACATATCCAAGCAACTTGAATGGACGTGAAGTTAAGGACTCTACTGATTTTGATTACAGCATTCATTGATACTTTGACAATATGCCTTTTGGGCAGAGAAATAAGTGTCAATATTCAAAACTCATTCTGAAACACTACATACCATCTTTAAGAAATTTCAAGATCATGGATTTTTTTGAATTCTGTGGAAGTCTCTACACCAGTAAATGACAACTTCATTGGCTTCCTGGGTCACAACCAACAGTATATGAAGCAGTCTGAACAATCGCTAAACCATAACTTTCAGCACCTGCTGCGAGCTTGAAGATACTTCCATAAATTGTTACTGTTTTGTAGTATCCTGCTGCCACTCGTTATTGTCCCCAATCTTCAGCACAAAACAATGTTCTTATCCTGCTAAAGCAATCTTATGGTGAGGGCAACTGGTAGATGATGGCACTAGATGGTACTAAGGGACTATTGATGAGCTATATGACTTGCCAGGTCTAAGTCATCTATTCTCATAGGTTTTGGTTTAGTAGTATTCAAAATTCATTACTTATGTGCTGGCTCCGCTAAATAAAATGCATTTGGTGAATTTAATCCAAATATGAGTGGACATTCATCAAAATACCCTGCTGGCATTGAAGCTGGTTCTTTCTTCAGGGAGACAGAAAACTACAATGTAGACTGAGCTAGGCTTTCTCTGCTAGAGAAGGGCCCTGCAAGACACAGCTAAAGCATATTGGTTTGTCCAGTGAAACGTAAGTGATTTCATGGCTCTGTAGGTAAACAGAGACATCAGTCCCTGGGGCTGTCACTCTTCTATATTTCATCACTATTGATTGTAAGGAAAAAAAATAAAAGAATCTTTAGTAAAACCACAAACATCGTATGATTCTATATGACACTTTTTTTTCTACAAAAAGAAGAACAAAAATCCTGTTGCTTATCAAAGGTCGTATTTTCAAGTATCACATATGCTTACTAAGTTGGGCCTTTCATTACAGTGCAGATAAAAGCCCCAGATGTCTCTAGTGGTTAGTGATGCCATGTTTTATTTATTACCTTTTGTAACTTTATTCATCATAAAGGACACCTGGTTGTCCTTTTCTTTACCTCCAGTTGAGCTTAATTCTGAATGGCAATCCAATCCAGAGCAAACAAAACCTACATTAAAACAACAACAACTGATACAGACACTTTTACCCTTAAAAGAGAGAATCAATGGCATCTTGGCCTGTATCAGAAACAGCGTGGCCAGCAGGACCAGGAAGGTGATTGTGCCCCCGTGCTCAGCACTGGTGAGGCCGCACCTCAAGTACTGTGTTCAGTTTTGGGCCCCACTCTACAGCAAAGTCATTGAGATACTGGAGCGTGTGCAAAGAAGGGCAATGAGGCTGGTGTGGGGGCTGTAGAATAAGCCCTGCGAGGAGAGACTGAGGGAATTGGGGTTATTTAGCACTTAGAGAAGAGGAGGCTGAGGGGAGACCTCATCAGTGTTTACAACTACCTGAAAGGAGGTTGTGACCCGGTGGGTGCTGCTCTCTTCTCACAAGTGACGAGAGACAGGATGAGAGGAAACGGCCGCAAGTTGCACCAGGAGAGGTTTACACTGGACATTAGGAAGAATTTCTTCACTGAGAGAGTGGTCGGGGATTGGAACAGATTTCCCAGGGAGGTGGTGGAGTCTCCATCCCTGGAGATGTTAAAAAGATGGGCAGATGAGTTTCTTAGGAATATGGTTTAGTAGGGAGACAGGCATGGTTGGATTCGATGATCTCAGAGGTCTCTCCCAACCTTATGATTCTATGTTTCTATAAAAGTTTGAAAATATTCCATTCCATGATTTATTCCATGAATGCAAGTTTGGGTAGACTGGAAGTTTCAAGTTTCATAAGAATAAAAAAGATATCTTCAAAGGGACAAAATAGAAAGGTAACTCCATCAAAGATTACTTAAAAAATAATGACAAGTAACATTCAAGCCTGTAGACAGTTTGATATTTTACTCAATTCTCAAAACTAGCAAGCACAGTATATCTAGATATCCACCTCCTCCCATCCTCTCAACTTTCCTTCTAGAAGACAGCAGGGGCTTAAACAGTCATAGAATCATAGAATCATAGAATCATCTGGGTTGGAAGAGACCTCCAAGATCATCAAGTCCAACCCTTTGTCCAATGTCCTCATGATTACTATATCATGGCACTAAGTGCCACATCCAGTCTTATTTTAAAAACCTCCAGGGATGGTGAATCCACCACCTCTCTGGGCAGGCCATTCCAATGCCTGATTACTCATTCTGTGAAGAACTTTTTCCTCATATCCAGCCTATACCATCCCTGGCAGAGTCTAAGCTCATGCCCTCTTGTTCTGTTGCTGGCTGCCTGGGAGAAGAGACCGACCCCCACCTGTCTACAACCTCCTTTCAGATAGTTGTAGAGTAATGAGGTCACCCCTGAGCCTCCTCTTCTCCAGGCTAAACAATCCCAGCTCCCTCAGCCTCTCTTCATAGGACCTTCACCAGTTTTGTCGCTCTTCTCTGGACCCGCTCCTGCACCTCAATATCTTTCTTGAACTGAGGGGCCCAGAACTGAACACAATACTCGAGGTGTGGCCTCACCAATACCGAGTACAGGGGAAGGATCACTTCCCTCGCCCTGCTGGCCACACCATTCTTGATACAGGCCAGGATGCCATTGGCCTTCTTGGCCACCTGGGTGCACTGCTGGCTCATGTTTAGCCTCCTGTCAATCAGTACCCGCAGGTCCCTTTCGACCTGACTGCTCTCCAGCCACTCTGTCCCCAGCCTGTAGCGCTGCATGGGGTTGTTGTGACCAAAGTGCAGGACCTGGCACTTGGCCTTGTTGAACTTCATCCCGTTGGACTCAGCCCATCTCTCCAGCCTATCAAGGTCCCTCTGCAGAGCCCTCCTGCCTTCCGGCAGGTCGACACTTCCTCCCAACTTGGTGTCATCTGCAAATTTGCTTATGATGGACTCAATCCCCTCATCTAAATCATCAATGAAGATGTTAAACTGAACCAGACCCAACACTGATCCCTGGGGGACACCACTGGTGACCGGCCTCCAGCTGGACGCAGCCCCGTTCACCAGCACTCTCTGGGCCTGGCCATCCAGCCAGTTCTTAACCCAGCTGAGAGTGCACCTGTCCAAGCCACAGGCTACCAGTTTATCCAGGAGTATGCCATGGGAGACAGTGTCAAAGGCTTTGCTCAAGTCCAGATAGACTACATCCACAGTCTTCCCCTCATCCACCAGGCGGGTTACCTGATCATAGAAAGAAATCAGGTTGGCCAGACAGGACCTGCCCTTCATAAAGCCGTGCTGGCTGGGTCGGATCCCATGTCCATCCTGAAGGTGCTGTGTGATTGCACTCAGGATGATCTGTTCCATAACCTTGCCAGGCACTGAGGTCAGGCTGACAGGCCTACAGTTGCCCGGCTCCTCCTTGCAGTCCTTTTTGTGGATTGGCGTGACATTTGCCAACTTCCAATCATCTGGGACCTCCCCAGAGAGCCAGGACTGTTGGTAGATGATGGAGAGTGTCTCGGCAAGCTCTTCTGCCAGCTCCCTCATCACCCTAGGATGGAATACATCAGGTCCCATTGATTTGTGTGGAACCAGGTGGCTCAGTAATTCATAGACTATTTCCGCCTGGAACACAGGGGAGCCATTTGGTTTCCTGTCCCTATCTGTGAGGTCCGGAGGCCAGTCATCGCAAGGGCTACCTCTCCCACTGGTGAAGACTGAGGTAAAGTAGGTGTTGAGTACCTCAGCCTTCTCTTCATCCCTAGTAACTATGTTACCCCCCAGGTCCAACAAGGAATGGAGGTTTTCCTTGCCCCTCCTTTTGTTACTAATGTATTTATAGAAGCGCTTTTTGTTATCCTTAAGAGAAGTAGCCAAATTAACTTCAAATCGCGCTTTTGTTTCTCTAATTTTCCTTCTGCATGTTCTAACTATATCCCTATACTCTTCCTGTGTAGTCAGCCCTGCCTTCCACAGTCGGTAGGCTCTCTTTTTATCTCTGATTTCCTTCAGTATCTCCCTATTCAACCAAGGTAGTCGTCTTCCCCGCCGGCTTGCCTTTTGGCTAATTGGTATAGCCTGTTCCTGTGCACTCAAGACTTTTTCCTTGAAGCACATCCATCTCTCCTGTACACCCCTGGTTTTGAGGAGCGTATCCCAGGGTGTGCTCCGGACCAATCTTCTCTACAGGTCAAAATCTGCCGTCCGTAAGTCCAGCACAGCGGTTTGATTGGCCATCCTCCTTACATCCCTGAATATTGAAAACTGTTATATTTCATGGTCATTGTGCCCCAGTTGGCCTCCGACCACTACATCTCCCACCAGTCCCTCTCTGTTTGTAAACAGCAGATATAGTGGGGCCCCACTCCTGGTAGGTTCATTTACCTGCTGGAGCTGGAAATTATCCTCTATACACTCTAGGAATCTCCTAGACTGCCTCTTCTCTGCTGTGTTGAGCTCCCAACAGATATCCGGCAGGTTTAAGTCACCCACAAGAACAAGGGCTGACGATTTTGAGACATCTGCCAGCTGCTTGTAGAATAACTCGTCCCCTTCATCATCCTGGTTGGGTGGTCTATAACAGACTCCTACCAGGATGTCAGTCTTGTTGTCCTTCCCCCTGATTCGGGTCCACAAACACTCAACCCTATCATTGGCAACTTCAAGTTCAACAGAATCCAGAGTCTCTCTAACATACAGAGCCACCCCTCCACGTCTCCTACCCTGCCTGTTCTTTCTGAAGAGCTTGTAGCCACTTACGACAGCACTCCAGTTATGCGAGTCGTCCCACCATGTTTCTGTAATGACAACTACGTCATAGCTTTCCTGCTGCATGGTGGCTTCCAGCTCCTCCTGTTTATTGCCCAGACTGCATGCATTAGTGTACATGCACTTCAGCTGGGCTGCTGATTTAACTTTTAATTCAGCCTTATCACCCCTGGACTGAACTTTGGAGAGCCTGAAATCAATGCCCTCTTTAGGGTACACAGGCTGTAAATATCTTCCAGATGGCACAGATTGCACCAAGATGGAGATTCTCCCTGTATCTTCAACCTAGGTGATACAGCAGCATGAAAATTATTAAATCTTTACTTACTTCCAATATCTTTCACTGGATAGACCCAGACACTGTCTTTAAGCTCTTGTTGCATGAAAATAGGTTTCACATCTGAGTCCAGACAAGGACTGTGCAAGTGAATCAGTGTTGAATACTGAAATGCTTGTGGGCAGAGATGTATTTGGAGCTCAGATATTTAAACAAATCATAAGAGGGGCAAGCCAAGCATAACTTGAAAAGCATTCACCGACCCCCTCGCTGTGTTCTGCCATGGCAAATTAAGGTGTGAAAAATGCTTGTAAGAAAGTAGCAAAGACTATGTCAGGAGGGATGAATGTACCCTCAATGGGATTATAAAGTATAATAGACTAGCTCTGTGTGTACTTAGCAGGGTAAAAATCAAAGGTCTTTTCAGAAGTAAAAATCAGTATAATCTGGGCCATGTAATTAGTCAAAAATAATTAAACAGTCTTCAAATTTGCAAAAGATACCATGGAGAGAAAGAGAATAAACTGTTCCATTTTCACCACAGGTAGAAAACAAAACATATGCTTTCCAGAAAGGAACTTTTACACTCAATTTTATGTTACAGAAACTTTGTGATAGGAAGGATAGGAAAGCTTTAGAAGATATGATCTATCACCAGGAGTCTAAAGACAGCCCCTATCTGTGACGAGCGAGGAGAATCATTCAGTAGACTCAATATGAGTGGTAAAGCAAGTTCTGGTTTATTGCAAAGCTCATTCACGTCTATACCATAACTCATGTCTACTTAACTCATGTCTACTTGTCAAACAATCATTGGCTTGTCTAACAATCATTGGCCCTTACATACATTTGTATTATAATAATTAGCTTAGCTCTAAAGACCTTACAATCATTAGCTTAGCTCTAAAAGTTACGTTATCATGCTCCTCCTACTTGCAATCATTGGCTTAGCTCTAAAGGTTACATTATCATACTCCTCCTACTTGCTCCTCCTAATTGCTCCTCCTACTTGCAGATACTGCTATATGCTCGGGTCCAGGTCTCATTCTGGCCTACTTCCTTAAGTTGTTTACCTGTACAGTCACAAGGTCTTCTTCACCTTCTCTTGGGTATTTTCTCACTGCCTCCCTCCTTGTCAGCGTGACTCAGCAAAGTCCTCAGTACTTTTTCATCACAGCCCAGCTCAGTTGATTTCTGTCAGGGCCGATTCACAGAGCTCCTCCTTTGAGCCACGCTCCCGCAACCATTCGCCAACACCTATCCTTGGCTGATTTCAAAGGTAGCAAGTATTGATGAACCAATGTCAAAAAGATAGAGTCTGCTTTACCATGTGGGGGACTGAACAAATGAACCTCTCTATTCCTGTGAAGTTTGTTCTGTGGCTACGCAGTTGTTAAAAACAACCCCATCTCCTCAGGGTTCACAACATCCTACAGTAAGTGAGAAAAGGCATTTCCTTCCCCTCCCTCCTGCTATTGCACTAAATGTGGCTCCAGGAGTGATCCCTCTGACAAGACTGAGACTGACAGATTTGTCAGAAAGATTTTAACCACGAGATGGAGAAGCAAAAAACAGTACTGAAAACTGCATATAATGGACAAAACACATATATATAGGGATTTCCAGTGATGCTTTCAGCAGTTTGATGTCATATGATGGGAACTACACAATTTAAGAAATAATCCTGAGCCTTGTGTTTTTCTTTGAAGCCTAAGGGATATTTCAGAAAGCTCAAAGTGTTGTCCAAGAGACACAGGAGTGAAGGCTTTCTTGCTTCAACATAAACCCCTTTTAATTCAATATTAATTTAAAATTGGTGGATGACTTCACTGAAGATATATCTGCCCAAGGCTACATAAGCACTCAAACCCATGTTATTCTACCTAGCAGGTGTAAATAAATAATTTTCAGTGCAACAGTTTGAGACATCCCGTGACACTGTCCACTCCCGAATTCTTCTCCACGTCTCCAGACTACTGAAAGCTTTTGAGAGGATATTTATATGGTTACACCTCAGTAGTCTTCTGAAATTGAGTGGCAAGGGAAAACAGCAGGTCTCAATTCTTGTGGCATTTATATGCTTAGTCCTGTCCCTGGATCTCTAGTTTATATTGGAATGAGTCTAGAGGAGGCCCGCAAAGATAATCAGAGGGCTGGAGCACCTCTGTTACGAGAACAGGCTGAGAGAGTTGTGGTTGTTGGGCCTAGGAAGGAGAGGGCTCCGAGAAGGTGTAGTAGTGGCCTTCCAGTGCCTAAAGGGGGATACTGGGGAGCTGAGGAGGGACATTTTACAAGGCATGTAGTGATGGGGTGAGGGCCAATGGCTTTGAGTTGAAAGAGGGAAGATTTAGATTAGATCTTAGGGAGAAATTCTTCATGATGAAGGTGGTGAGGTCCTGGAACAGATTTCCCAGAGAAGGTGTGGATGCCCTTTCCCTGGAGGTGTTCAAGGCCAGGTTGGATGAGGCTTTGAGCAATCTGATCCGGTGGAGGTTGTCCCTGCCCATGGCAGGAAGGTTGTAACTTGTTGATCTTTGGGGTCCTTTCTGACCCAGGCCATTCTGTGATTCTGTGGTTTTAGGATAAAAGATTTTAACCTTAAAGGACTCATTAATACACTACATATTTCCCTTCCATCTCTAAGAACTGCTTAATTTAGTCACCAGCTAAATAAGTGTGTCTACATCCAACTGGTGTATTTGAGCACAGGTCAATAAATCCATACACAGCTCAGCGAAGAAGAGGAAAAAAAGACCATTTCACTATACATACTCCCTTCCCAAAATACTCCCACTATTGTTAATAAAACTGTATTAACCTGCTTTGGATCCCTCTTTTCTACAAAACTTCTTTGGTTATCTATCTCTCTCCATCACATAGACAGGAAGCTTTGGTAAATTGCTCAGACTAATTTGTACATCACTTGTACAAATCTGACCTGTGAAGAGGATATGCACAAAACCAGAACTGTCTTCAGTGCCATGCCACATGCCGTGTACCCCACTACATTCCTGCACAGAGTACTGGCTCAGTGCAAGCTCACGATAAAGTACAAATGCTAGCCTGAAGGACTAACCAGAAAAGGACAGGAGATGATACCTGAGTCTATGCAATTTTCTCTGGCTGATAAGATTCAGTGAATTCCTCAAGCTCACACAGAAACCTTTAGTAAAGCTGCCCTTTTGTTCCACATTTCTTGCGTTCCTCCTCCTCCTGCTAACCAACCATTGTAGAAGCCAATGCTGTTGCTGGGTTGTAAAATATATACTAGGTGGGCCATAATCCTGGCCCTGTGATTTTGCTGACTGCAGAGTATTTTACCATATGCTGGGGCTTTTCTGAGCTCTACATTTTTTTTGACTTTCTTTGCATGAAAATCAGAGCAAAGTAGAGAGTGCTGCTTACTTGCAAACTGTCCTGAAAAAGGCAAGAAATGCGTCAATAGCAGCCCCATGAACAATAGCTTCACTCTGCAAACATGCCCTTAGACAATGAGGCCAGTTAGCCCCAGAAATTTTGACAGATGGGTCTTTGAATCAGACTGAATTCCTGGTTTTATTCCCATCTAGTCAAATACAAAGTCAACAACATTTCTAGGGTGTGAATATCGCATTTTAATTCAGTGCAAGATAACACAGGGAAGAATTTTACCAGTCTGCTTATATTGTATTGACAGTCATGCAAGGACAAAGTTGTTTGGTTAGTGTAACCTACAGTTGTACAGCCTAAAGACTACTTGTGAGTTGGTACAGCCCTCTTAGCTATCCACCAGCACAGACTGTGTGGCTATCTGTAGCTGTCAACAATGAATGTAAAAAATGCGATCTGCAGCACTCTCTCAAGGACCACTTGAGACTTCAACACTTCATTTTCCTTCTTATTTTTTGGCTCAATATTATACATGAGCACTTAATGTAGGTTTGAAGGGTACAATTCCCTGAATGCACCAAAGAAAGAGGCAGTCTCTAATTTTGAACTTCCCTGGAGGTGGGGAAAAAAAAGTGTTTGTCGGAACTAATAATGGGTGAATCCCAAAATGGGCTGTGAATAGAAATTGCCTACTCCTAGTCATTTCCCTTGACAGCCAGCTCCACTTTTGCTGGGAGTTTCTGCCTGGAAATATTTTATTCAATAACATATTTTGTCTATATGGACCTATTTCAATATAGTTCCACTCTTGGAGACCTATATGAAGAATTTCAGCTCCACATGTCAACCATTAGATAGGCAAGTATGGAAATGTTAAATTTGGCTTTGATATACTCTCTATTTTAGCTTTAATTTGAGGAAATCTCCAAATCAATCAGTTAGAATCGCTTACCCGCAGTGGAGGCTGGAGGTTCTTGATGGAAAAGCCTTTAGTAATAAACAATAAATCATCACAATAATAAAGAACTGAATAGCATCATTGGGGAACAAGAAAGTATGCAGCGAGATTCTTCCCAAGGCAGATCACTTATCGTTGTGCAAGATGCATTAGCATCTTTAATATAATGTTAGAAAACAGTTTGTTTCTTTTAGAGAGCAGATCAAATTCCTCAGAGAAAACATATGTTTTCCCATATGATTTAGCATCTGGGTCTCCACGGTGTAACACACCATTGGAGTTAACAGTTGATGTCTTAGTTCCACCCTGCTAAGAGCTATTACTTACTACACTATATTCCCAGGATGCCTTCTCTTTCCTGAATGGTATATACATCCACTGCTGTTCAAGAAGTGCCTGCACAGAGTCCTGCAGTTTTAGATGGAAGCTCTCTTTGCACCATGAAAAACAACTCCTTAATTGCATAGCTGGGACTACATAGTTGTTTCAGTAATTAAGTCTCAGACCACATGGTTGGCTGGACCTTTTCAAAGCAGTGTTTATAGTGTAAAACAACTCAAGTGAGGCGAAATCTTCCATATTTGAGCATTTGCCTTCAAGCTAATGCCGTAATTATACGAAAATCACACTGTATCCCCGAGGATGGATCTTTTTATTCACAGAGCAAACAATTTTTTTTATTTATTTATTCCACTTGGAAGAAAAATAAAGCATTGTGCTTTTTTATTGTATATTCAGTAATATATTCGAGGTATATTGTTTGGATAATGTATGTGTAAGGATATTTCCCTGTGAAATCTAAAGTAATATATCGTAAAAACTGAAACAGTCAGTTTTCCTATGATATTTATTGATTTTTAGATGTGCTGAATGTGGTAATAATCTATTCTACAGTTTCTTAAATATATGCATTAGATTTGTGCCCATTAAAAGTACGTTAATGGTAGATGAGGAGGTTCACCTAAACAGTCAAATCCAGCTCCAACTTGAAGGTTAGATTTGCAGTTTAAAATGAAGGTGAGAACTACAGAGAGCTAAAGTAATTCCTTAATGTCAGCAAAGATGCTTAAAGTTACTTTACATTAATTCCCCTTTCTTTAAGGTCATTCTTTTACTTCTCTGCAGACTGTAGAGGATGAATGTATTCATGGTGGCAAGGTCGTTAAGCAGTCAAATATGGGAACCAAGTAATTACTGTGAAGTGATAAATATTTGGCAAAGATAAATGTAAGTCAGGCAAATATTTTCTTTTGAAGTAATTTCATCTTTTTACACAGTCACATAGAATATTAAAAGGTGTTTTAGGAAATATTTTCTCTTCATACACTAAGAGAAATGGTAGGTGATTAAATTGATATGCACTGTTTAAGTTCTTTAAGCATGAAAAGACTTTAGCTGTTCTTTGGCTACCAGTTTCAAATATAGTAGAAACAAGACCATGGAGAAGTGTCAGAGGTTTTTCCTTGGAAAAAACCCAACTTTTCTTTCTATTTTATCTAAAAAATCTATTTTTTTGGCTATGGTTTTATTCATAAGACCTTTAACTACATTATTTAGTTTCTTTAAACTGTGCCTGTTTGCTGGATGCTTCAATTGCCATTAAACAGTAATAGTTGTGTATTCATGGACATCATACTGTGAAAAATTGTTTGAAAATACCTGAGAACTTACCTTGAATTCTCAAATTAAAAGATATTTGATAAGAAAGCATCTTAAAGGTCTTATAAAAAAATAATCAAAGGAACACAAGAATGTGGTATAAGGCTACCTGCGCTTCTTAGTCGTTTTACAGGAATCATGTTACCTTTCCTGAACAAAAGCAAACTGCTACATGCTCATTTCACTTGTATGTCCAAGGTTAAAGCATCATCCCATCTGTTATAAAAACTAATGGTTTCTACATTGAATATCCATTTTCTGTTTGAAATAGAATTTGTTGGAAAAATCCTTGGTGTAAACAATAAGTCTTTTCATATATTTACCTCTGTTTTCATGATTTCTGAGGTTTCTGTAATTGCTGACACTTTCCAGAGCTAGCTGCAAGGCAAGGCACCTCAGGGCAAATTTTATGCTCAGAAGGAAAAACATAAACCTGAAATTGCGTTCACTTATCCTACTCTGCCTGTTAAGATTCAAAACACACTGCATACTAACATCACGACCAGATACCTGTTAACAGAGGATATGAATTGAGGTCAAAAATAGAGGAATTATAAAGAAAATGGACTTGTGGCGTAGTGTAGTTTTCATTTTGGGGCTTTTTCCGTTTTGATCTGTGCTGTTTTATCTGTAAGGGGTCAACAATATTCAGCAACAAGAAGACATATTGTTTCTTTACTACTGAAAATCATTCAGATATATCCTCTTTCATTGATATTTTCTTCGTGCTCTCTTTCTGATCTCTTTGTCACAGAGACTTCAAACAGTGGTGGTGTTAGAGATACATTATGTGCTTCAAGAGCACAATCTGATCTATAAACATATTTCCCTGCCAAGCACGCTGGTTTTGCTCCTCACTGAACACTAGGATGCTGAACACTTAACTTCTTTATGTATTGGTGATTGTTTCTCTCTATATGTGACAACACTGGAAGCCTAAATTTTGATGACTGGAAGTATGAAGACAGTGAGTAGTTGTGCATGGTTTCCTTTCCTAACTTTTTGCTCTGTTCCTGCTCCTGGGTTTGCAGAAACAGCTTGTTGCAAACAGGTCATTCTATACAAGGTAGTTGTGACATTTCAGGAGTTATACATGGTAACACCTGAGCACTTTCATTTTCTTATGTGGGGACTCTGCAAAACATGGGCCAAAATAACCTCCTTTTCTTACGTATTCTTTCTTCTTCTTATCCCCACTCTCCACCTGCTACTCCCCCAGAGAAAGTAAAAGGGCATGAAACTGTCAGCTATCAAATGACCCGAGAATTTCAGGTGGGAAGGAAATTTCTAAATGAGGAAGGTGAAATCACTGAGTTTCTCCATAAAATCAAACAAAACAGCTGAACACACATCATGAAGTCACTGAAGCTCTTAAGGATGAAAATGCTGAGGTCTTCTGTAGAGTACAGCTTGGTCTCACATAAAGGAACTAAAAATGGATTCTTCTGCTCTGTTTTGAAGGTGCACAATTTCATATAAGCTGCGTGTTTCAGTTCTTATTCTAGTTCACATATAATAGATTCTATGATCAGTAGAGTCAATGGAAATAAGGATATGTCTCAACAAACATGAGCATCTTCTTTTAAGATGAGCTTCTTAGGGACGTAGTTTAGTAGTGGACAAGTACGATTGGTCTCAGTGATCTCAAAGGTCTTTTCTGACCAGGTGATTCTATGATTCTAAGATGAGATGAAGTTCACCCACTGTCTACGTGGACTCCCTCTCCACATGTGTCAGGGAGCCCAGGCTGACACTTGGTATGGGACAAAAACTGCACTGCAGATACCTACATTTAAACACAACGTTGAGGATTTACCTGCTTTGATGGGTACAGATATTATCAACCTGGGGCCTAATGAATGTCTCCTTGCATCTCACTGGGGATTGCATTCATCTGCATCACTACTGACACTTTTGTAAAATAACACTAAAACCAGGGAATGCACAGAGATGTAAAGGTTTATTGAGTTGCATGCAGGCCTTGACAGCAAGAAACTTAGGTTTGATTCTCCGTGCAACTGGACTGAGGATTATGTGAAACTTACCTACCCTCCCATGATCACTCTTGCATCCACCCTTCTTTGCTATATTTAAATAGAACAGTCCATAAGGGTGAAGCTGCCTTTTAGAAAGTGCAGCTGCAACCTGTATCACAGGGCTCTCAGTGCCAGTTGCTATCATCATAATAGCAGAAAGCAATAGAGAGAAACAGGGGAGCACTTATATGTCTGCTACCAAGAATATAAAAATAAAAGGAAACAAGCAGAGAGACAGATGGTGGAAACAGTAGACAGGATAAGTAGGATTAATCTAATAAACTCTAGTAGTATAAAAGTTGGCTTTCTAACCTAAATGTGTTCTTCAGTAGGCAATTGAAACAGGTTGGAATCTCAGGAAGGTGATTTTTTTTACTGTAATACAGATAACTCAAACAGGGTACGGATTGCACATGCTCCAGTAACAACTTACCTAAAATTCAGTCTGTAATTTTATCCTGTTCTAGTGCGTCTTGGTTCCTTTTCCAAGGAACTGCTAAATACTGTGTGGTTTTAGTGTGTTCTACAGGATAGCTGTGAATGTCAAAATGTGAGTTGATATTAAGACTGTTCTTGAATTCAGGATTTTACTACCATGGTATGCTGACATGTTAGCCAACATGACTATTTTATTAGATATAAACCAGTTTATAATTCATGTTTTCCTCTTCAAGAAAAATATATCTCCCTATTGCTCATTTAAAAAAAAAAAACTTTTAAAATTTTCATTATGAAGAACCTCCAAAAAGTTGCATCTGATTTCCCCTCTCTCTATCTTTATACTGCCTGTAAATCAGATGCAATAATAACTTCTGAGAATCTGGAAAGAGCATATTTATCTCCCTGGGAAAGTTATGAGGATGACAGCTCAGTGCTTCAGCAGCATCAGAGCTGTTACATTCCATTCATTAACTTTCCCTTTTTCTATATAAAAACCACATAATTGGGACTTCCCTTAGTGGAAGCATTTAGTGCATCTTTAATGGGCAACTCAGGATCACAGCATTTTACGCCTGAATCAAAGAGTTATTGAGAGCTTCCTGAGAGCTGCCAAATGCTGCATGTTCTCATAGACTCAGCATCTTGCAGGACTAGATTCTCATAATATTTTTAGTGTTAATGATGTCAAATCCTCTGTAGTACTTCTGTAATCTATTTACAAAATTGTCACAAGTAGACCTTCTCCAAAATTATCTGACTATTCGTTTTTTCAAGTACAGTTTCTCCAAGCCTGAAGTTTTTATAATAACATCATTTTTTCCCCCTTCTTTCAGATGGAGTTTGTGGTTAAAATGCATGAGATATAAGTGAAATGAATTAAATAAGTTGCAATCCCATACTGTTTCTGGTGAGGTAGAAAGTAAAAACTGTAATCTGAAGCAGACAAAAAAAGTTTTCATCATGGTGGTCATGATCCACCAGTGCCTACTTTGTTAGAAATTTGATGAGAGGTTCTGGATATTTCAGATTTTCAGCTTCACACCTACAAGATAATTTCTTTTGTTTATAATGTTTTTGAGGTTCATCTGACCATGCAGCCTTCAGAGGTGAAGAATAGATCAGAGTTAGAGCACAACTCAATGGGACTCTGAACTTTTTAAAGTCATTCTACTATGGGATTCATGCACAACTCAGGGTCCCAAAATTCAGCACTCAAAAAATGAAGAACACATAAGGAATAAAATGAAGAACATGTAAGGAACAGGTATCACAGAAGATACAATTTGTCATGACCACAAGTAAACCAGAATCTGTCCAAAATAAACCAAATCAAACAAATTGTCTTAGAGACAAAACCACTCTCTAATTTCCCATGGCAAAAGCTGCAGTGAATCCCAGAGACACAGCCTCCTCCTTATATGATCCTGCTACATCCCCAGAGCAGGCTGAGAATTTTCGCATAATAAAATGTGATCTCCTGATGCTTAGGAAACATTGCTGTCTGTGCTTGACACTGCAACCCTAAAAAATATTATTTAAATTTTCTCCTTCCACAATAGAACAGTTAGAACTGAAACAAATCCCTCAACCTGCCTATTAGTGAAACCTGCTATTCAAGTGTAACCACCATATAGATATTGAACCAAGCAAGACTGAAAAGACTCTTGTTTTTTTGTTTCTAAAAGCTATCAGCAAAATTCAAAACTCAGTCACTTTAAATATGAAATGTTGTTATATTTATGTTTTCTATAGCTCCTGGTATTCAGACCCATCCCACACCCCCAGATACCCCTTGCTGCAATAAACCATCATATACAAGCCAACATAAGGGTATTAAAAAAAGGACTATCATTATTAATAGTTCCAGTTCCTGTTACCTGAATGGAGGAAACCCTCTTAATTATGCAGTGTTGTACATCTTTAACTATTTAGATATCACAGAAAGGAATGGAGACAAAGGAAACCTGTTGCCATTCTTGTGGCAGGTACAAATATATAATTTGCTTTCTGTATTTAGTTCTTTTATTCTCTTAGCTACTTGGTTTCATGTATCCCTACTCCTCTCTACTGCTAATACCTGGAGCTCCAGAGGCAAGTAGGAGAAGGCAGCAGATGCTTATGGAAGGGACATAGCTTGACTTTTGATTCCACCTCTCTCACTAAATGGAACAGTGCCCAAAAGTGCTTGTCTTTATTGAAGTCTAGGCCATGTTTTATTTAAAATTTCAGCATCTGATTCAGCATCTCCCAGAGGCTGACACACTGAACTTGATCTTTGCAGCTGTTCATGGAGTGCTTGAAAATTACTGTGGGAAGGGCGTTAGAAACACCAGGTCACTTATTCCCCAGGATTCTCTAAGGATCAAGGATCTAATTCTGTCAAGAAGGACAGGAAGGTAATAGTAAATCCAGAAGCAAATGTTCATGTCAGAATTGCATGTCAGGAGGGACATTGTTGTGCTCAGCTCATGTGACGTTTTGTCTAACACCATCCATACCGATTCGGCTCAAGTTATTCCGGTCCTTAGCTGACTAGTCCATCTCAAACATATGGTGTGGAAGTTGGGATTGCCCTGTGCAGGGATAGGAGTTGGACTCAATGATCCTTGTGTGTTCCTTCTGACTCAGGTTATTCTATGACGCTTAGATCTCATTCACAGTGGAGGAGAATCCAGCCCTCAGGACAGAGCAGGCCCAGGTATATCAGCCTGAGAATAAACGGAAACTGGAAATTCAGAGAAAGTTTCTAAACTCTGGAGGAGTGAAATTCTAGGATAGGTTCTGATCAGAAGCATGGCAGAAAAAATCTGACTGCGTGGAGACAGAATGAGAAGAGTTGTTAACAGGGTCATATGAGGTAATTGTCTGCAATGTTTGGATCTGGATTTGATGACACTGGTAATTTCTCCAGCCTTATGCTCCTAATTAACAATGAGTCCCAGGAAGTGCACATGATAAAGACAACTGGAAATGGTTCTTATAGCAGAAATTCATTATTACATGTTCAGGCTTGATGCCATATTTTGACATGACTGAAAAGTTTCTCAGTGCTGACAACATTTGAAATAGTTAAGAGGGGGGAAAAAGTGTTTTTTAGCAGCTTTTTCTTAAGTTTACATACACCAAGAATCAATCCTATTTTTGAAATTATGTATGCTTCAAAGAGCAGATGTCTTCTGTTTTCTTAGTACAGTAAATTTGTTTGTTATTTGTAAAGATCAGTCTATCTTTAAACACATAATGGAGAAACCTTGAATGGGAGTCTAATCATCCTATGCTATCTTTCTGGCTTTGGAGAAAGGAAGGCACAGCAAAAGGATGAATCCCTTCACTTCAAAATTGGGGTTACCCTTCAGAGTTATCACTCTCACTACCAAAACTCAAGAGAACATACTAACTGAAATAAAACTATCCCAAATTCCCTAAAATAACCATGTTCAAAAGATTGCTTTTTTTTTCTTTTCTAATTCAATAAGACTTGTGTCAATCAATAATTTAATATCGAGACCACTAGGTTTTATGTCCTAACTTTCTGAGTCAAATTCTTTGCTTGAATAAGCATTAAACTGACCCTATATCATCAGAGTTCTGAGGACCCAGAAAGGCACACATCTTGGCTTTCATTTTTACTGTTTGCCACAGTTTAGCCCTGACTCGGCTAATTTTGGCAACTAAAACCATGCAGCTGGCATCCCAAATTCCCTTTCCCCCAACCCCAGAGGAAGGGGAGAGGAAAATGAGAGGAAAAAGGCTCACAGATTGGAAACTGAAACTACAGTTTTAATGATAATGATGAAAATAATTAGTAAGTAATGAAATACATCCAAATATCTGAGATTGCAACCCCACCCCACCCCTCGAAGACCATAGGTCACCACAAATTCTATAGAGCAGACAAGGAGGAATGAGTGCACAGCAAGGAGGGAACTGAACTCAGGAACTGGATTCAGGGATGCATGGATCCAGGAACAGGAACAGACAAATGAAGTCGTCATTGGACGCTGACCATCACAGAAGAGAGTGAGACCCTCATAATCACTCAATTTTATAGCAAGTATGATGCATATGGGATGAAATACTCTGTTGGTCAGTCTGGGTACACATGTCCTGTCTGCCCCTCCTTGCAGCTGTAGCCTTTTTCGCTAGTTCAAGGATGGCCTTGGTTACTGGAAGAATAAGTGTAAACATCGTCCTCTCTGCATACCAGTGTTCCATGTTATAACTTCTAGAGAGAAACTGTGTGAAAAAACATGCAGTTAGTTTTCAGAAAAAGAAATTACATTAGGCTAGGCTGAGCCAGAGTCAGGAAACCAACCCAAATCAACTCAAACCATAATACTGTTGTGCCAAGAGGTTAAAAATAGGAGTGCATCACATACAGAGACACTGTTTAGAGCATAGAGAGCTCAAATTAGAAATAATTTGTAGTTTCTCATTTTGAAATCATTGATAAGGGTATTTTGTTACTAGAAATCAGAAAACAACCACTAAAGTCACTTTGGTAAGCCAACGGCTTTTGTCATCGTCCAAGAGAAAAGTGAATGAGAAAAGAAAATTAAGTTACATGATGTCTTCAGGAATAATATAGAAGAATCTATGCTTCTCACTTCTCTAAGAGGACCCACAATGCTGGCTGATGAATATTTATGGGACTGAAAACTAAAATACATTGAAACTTTGGCACAGTAGGTCACATTTTTATTCACATTCTCCCTTACCTTGTCTGTGCTTCATATCAGTCTTAATACAATACAATGGCTCTCATAGAATTGTCACCTTGTTACCACACTTATTTGCTCCTTTAGTGCACTGTGACTTTGCTTAAATTACTGCTGGATAAAATATTTTGTGCTGCTCTCAACCTCATCCTGCTAAATACCACTCCTGAAAATATTCTGTCTTATTTTGCCTTTTATAGTTCCCGACAAGGTGAAAGATGAGCTTATTTCCTCAGCTTTATTAGTAATAATAATAAGAGGAATGATTTCCTGAGTTTTGATTTGAGATGTTTAAAGCAGTTATTTATTGCATTTCCTACACACCTTGCAAGTAAGATTAGCTTTATTTTGAAGATGGGAAGACTAAGAGGTAGAGAAGTTGAGTATTTGACCAAGGGTGTCTCTGACAAAACAAGGTTAGCATAGTTAGTCCCCAAATTGCTACTCCGGAACAGAGATATTTGTTTGGTGACATGTTCATGTGCTAACATGAACAACTTAAATCACCAGGAACTGGGCTGAATTTTCAGTCAGAAGAAGTCAGAAAGTTCATAGAATCACAGAATAATAGATTGTCCTGAGTTGGAACAGACTCACAAGGTTCATTGAGTCCAACTCCTTTCCCTGCACAGGACAACCCCAGTATTCACACTGTGTGTCTGAAGGCATCGTACAAAGGCGTCTTGAATACTGTCAGGCTTGGCACCATTCCTGCTTCCCTGGGGAGCTCTTCCAATGCTCTTCCACACTCTGAGTGGAGAACCTTCTCCTAATATCCAACCTAACCTTCCCCTTGCACATATTCCTGACATTCCCTTGGGTCTTATCATTGGTTGCCAGAGAGAAGAGATAAGTGCCTGCTCCTCCTCCTTCCCTTGTGAGGAAAGAGTGAACTGAGATGAGGTCTCCCCTCGGTTTCCTCTTCTCCAGGTTGAACAGACCAAGTGACTTTAGCCATTTTTCATACAGTGTCCCCTCAAAAACCCTTCACTTACTTTGAGGACCTCCTCTGGACACTCCAGTAGCTTTGTTATCTTTTCATAGTGTGGTGCCCAAAACTGCACAAAATACTCAAACTTGGGCCATACTAGTGCAGAGTAAATAGGACAATCACCTCCCTCAACTGTCCCTCGAAGGACATTGTTAGCCCTCTTCACTACGTACTCACCTTGTTTTTTTACAGGAAAGATAAAATATTGAGAATTCAGGATGTCAGATTTCTGACCTCATCCACAATTTAAGGCTGAGCTACATATATTCAGTGAAAGGTTTTCTGAGAAGCTTTGCATTCAGATGTCCATTTCCATTTAATGTTGTTCTTTGCTTCTTAAGCTGACTATTTTTGATATAAAAAGCATTCACAGTCCAGCATTCTCTATAGCAAGTTCACAATAGTTCTGGTTTTGTGATATATATTGTCAAGGTAAAGACAATAGTTTAAAAAAAACGGGGACACTTATCCATACATACCATAAGAGAAAAAAATAGCCACATTATGGTTTCTCTTCCCATCACTTTATTTAGACACACTAGGTCATTCCATATTGTCAAGTAATAAATGTTCACAAAAGAAAGGAACATAAATCAGATAAAAATGTTTAAGACATATATAATGAGGTAATTTTAATAACCACTTATGTGCTTTAAATGCAACAAAACTCTTTTTGAGAACAAACTATTTAGCACCAGGATCAGGATGTAAAGTTTTCTTTTTTGTAGATGTCTAAGCTATGGCTGCCTACTGTACTCTAAACTAAGCAGTTATTTTGCACTTTGAGTCTGGTTTGGATTTTTTTTCTGCAATTCAGGGATTTACCTTGGGCTGTGGAGGGAAATCTTTTAACTGTCCAGATAACTGACCTAATCATGAGCCAATTACTTTAAAGGCAGGCAGCTCAAAGATTACAGCTCCACACCTACAGCCCAGATATGAGGTCATTAACCTGTGACCTTAACATGTGAGTTTTCCTAGCTCTTTATTGATGTGCTGACATATTTCTCAATAGATCAAGACTGAAAAATATAATATCCAATTGACATTTCAAAAAGAATTTAAGCAGAGGAAACTGCAAGTACCTTTGCCTGGCTAGGAAACCCAATTTAATGTTGTTATGGTTGCAAAGATTATAGAAAACCTTGGTTTTGCATGGGGGGAAAGAAATAATCCTAATGTCTCATTTAAGACATGGATCTGTTAGATTGAGTCCAGAGGAGGGCCACAAAGATCATCAGAGGGCCAGAACATCTCCCATATGAGGACAGGCTCAGAGAGTTGGGCTTGTTCAGCCTAGAGAAGAGAAGGATCTGGTGACACCTTACAGCAGTCTTCCAGCACTCAAAGAGAGCCTACAGGGAAGCTGGGGAGGGGCTCTTTATCATGGAGTGCAGGGATAGGATGAGGGGTAATGTTTTTAAGCTGAAAGAAGGGAGATTTAGATTAGATATTAGGAAGAAATCTTTTACTGCGAGGGCAGTGAGATACTGGACCATGTTTCCCAGAGAACTCTTTGAAGCCCCATCCCTGGAGGTGTTTAAAACCAGGTTGGATGAGATTATGGGTGACCTGAACTAGTGGATGATTTCCCTGCCCATGGCAAGGGGGTGGGAACTGGATGATCTTTAAGCCAACCTGAACCATTCTATGAGTACATGATTTTATGATTTATGTATCCTGAATAGAAAAATCTTAGTGGTGTGATTCTAAGTTGCGCTCAGTCAGACATCTGACTGAACTACCTGATCTGTAAAATTACCTCTTACCTCTGGATCTGCTAAAGAAGTTTCTCATACAAACACAGCCCCATTGCAAGCCCTCCTAGCTCTGTCAAGGTCAGAAAAGCATGAAAACCCGCTTCTGAATCCTAAGGAACACTTTATCCTATTCTGATTCACTTAGTCAATGTTACTGCATTGAAACTCCCTCTGCTCTCCTCTGCTTGCTGCAGTAAGCAAAGGGATTAAGAAGCTAAGCAAAATGAATTTCACGGGGTTATAATGAAAACTTCAGAGTAATGTGATCAGATATGTTTCAATATACCCTAAAACCACTACTGCCATAACCATAATGAGTGAACACATCAAAATTTAAGGCTAAATTGTGTGCCTAATTCTGAGTTTATTGAAATGAACAAGGACAAATGAGGTGCTACTTCCTCTCCCAGATATACAATCAATTTTAGAAGGGTTGCAGTACATTTATTGTCAATTTTTAAGCTGTAAATCACATCAGATATTAGACTTTTCACTTTGATTATGGCTCTTGCTAGGCACCTTGACTCCTTGTGTAGATAGTAAAAACAATGAAAGCATTTGCATGTTAACATGATTCTCTACTGTATAAAAACTAGAAACAATCTGAGGCTTCAGCACCTGGACATTCTTTAGGACATTTTTAGGTATGTTTCCTATCTTTTTCATAATTAATAATTTGCTTTTATATTCATAATTTACCTTTTATTTGTCTGTCTTTACCTCTCGTAAGTAGCTCATCCATATGCCCTGGATAAAATCTTGGAAAGGCTTTTGACAAGAAAATTCTTTAGTCTGAAGGGCAAAACATCCCTTTAGGATGTTAGAGGATGGTTTTAAACACCATAAATCAAGGGAGTTCTAAAATGCAGACCTCCCTTTTCCTAACTGAATATGTAATACACAGTGCTGGGTTACTGTGGTAAAGGTATGCATTGTCATTTACTTCTCAAAAGAGCCAGGCTTGCACTAGTAGGTTCTGATTCAACAAGGAAGTCAAGGTGAGCTCAGTCTGAAGCAAATTTAAGTTATCAATAGGTCCCTTAACTCTCACAGGTAAGGTACAAAACTAAAAGGACTGAGTCTTCAGATAGAGATCTGTTTATTGAAATTTTGGAGAAGTTTAAAACAGTTCTTCTCCCCCCAGATTTATTTGAGGGAAATTGATCTAGATTATGTTTAAATAAGTTGGGGCTGGAAATTCTCTAATAATCCTGACTTCTGTATTTAAAAGCTGGAAAAAGCCAGTTTACGGGCTTCCTTTTCTGTGTGCAAATCCAACAACCACCAGAATTAAAACGCAACCTTCACTAAGACTCTTGGTGTTGCACCTCCAATAACAAGAGAAAAAGTCAGTAATGCTAAGAGGATAACACTTGCCTCTAGTTCTATAGTCCCAGAAGGAGCCTCATATTGCTAAAAGAGATATTTATTTA
This sequence comes from Tapera naevia, assembly GCA_033556795.1. Lineage (NCBI taxonomy): Eukaryota > Metazoa > Chordata > Aves > Cuculiformes > Neomorphidae > Tapera > Tapera naevia. The sequence continues at coordinate 2,193,905 of JAUMJJ010000063.1, forward strand.
TTTGATTATCTGTGTATTTATTGATTAAAATCTGCCTTATGCAATGATTGTAACATTGAAGAGCAGTAATATTAATGTGAAAGTAAAGGCTTGAGAAACAGATTGGAAGGGAACAATTGGGACCTGGTGAGTCTTTCAAATTACTAGTTTTTAAAGTCTACTTGCAGGCTTAGTGGAAATGTACCCTAGGCTCGTTTAATGCTACTCTAGAGCTCTGTTGACTGTAGGAGGATCTTAGACCCATAGGCCAGATGAGGACACCTCCATAGACACATGTACCTTTAACTGTTTCAGAACAAAGGAGATTCTTAGTATCCATACTTCCCATGGCAATGAGACACTGCAATGTTTCTTATCAACAAGGTATTGTTAGCAAATTAAACATCCCAGTGAGTAACTTAAAGATTTCAGCTTTGATGTCCTTTGTCTGATATCTCAACAAGTCATTCTCTGAACTACATCAGGTTATAAATCTCACTGAAGATTATTTAATTTCAAAAATATAGGACCAGGACCATGCTAAAATCAGATTCAGGAACTGTTCTAGAAAGAAACAGGAAAATCCCACAGTTTTGTTGACTTAATTAATTTAATGAAAAATAACAATTTCAAAATCGAGTATTATTCATTGAACAGACTCCATGTATTTTTATTTCCTTCTGAACATTTATTGACAGAACACATGGATGGAATGTATTTTAAGAGATTATCTCCTTCATCTGTATTATGTTATTATCCTGATAAAATACAGTACTTTTCAAGAGCAAAAATTAGAAAAACCAAAATTTTTTTGATTCATTTTAAAATCAAAATTTTGATTAAACTTTTACTGAACATACTGCCATTGTTATATTTTTTTACTACTCTACTATGATTTCATTAATATAGAAAAATCAGCACAATTTTTTGATAAAAAGAAACTGTAATTTTTAAATTTTTTTTGATAAATAGAACCTGCAATTTTTAATTGAGAAAAGATTTTTGGTAGGAGTTTTTAGTTGACTTTTAATTATTTTTTCTGTCATCAGCCTTAGATGAATATTCTGGTGCATTCGTTAGTAAGCTTGTTCTCATTAACCTTACTTAAAGTAATGTTGAACAGTGTTCTCAACATTTCACGTTGTTAAACATATTTGTCAATCCTGATAAATTTAGTGACTTATAAGTATTAATGGACTTAAGCTAACATTCTTCTGCTTGGGTACTAGCTTTATTTTATAGGTCAGTAACTGAGATGCAGAGACTAATTGACTTGTTTAGTCATCAGCAAAGCTAAGAACTTGTCACAGATATTTATGTTTTCATGTAGTGGAATAGTGATGGTAATTTTTTAAACTGGTGGTAAAAAGTTATTCTATTTTACATTGTCCATATAAGTTATTAATAAGTTTTTTTATGTTGTTAATTTGCTTCAGAGTTTTACAGCACCAAAGCACACATAGTCCACTTAAGTACAATATGAAAAAGTGGAGTGAGGAAAAATAAATACAGTTAAGAATGCAGGCGTGTGTACTTCACAGAGGAAGAAATGATCATAAAATAGGAAAAAAAGCTAGATTTAGTTTATAAAGTATTTAATTCCTTGAATATTTCATCCATAGTACTGAGTGGGATGTTCTCAAAGGAGCTGGAAGAGCTGGCTGGTATGATAGTGAGGATGCTCACAGCTATCTGTGAATGGTCGTTGTGACTGAGAAAGGTCTATCATGCTTGGAAAATGTTAATACTATGCCCATCTTGATGACAGTGATGATGAAGAACCCAGAGCACTGAAAACATCTTCAGCTATTCAGGAACTGGAAGAATTATGGAGCAAATCTTCCTGCAATCAATTTCCAAACACGCGAAGTAGACATTAAACATGAACACTGAATATGAGTATATCAAGGTTTATTTCAGCCTGGTGACTAGAAAGCTAGGATGGGATTTGGTTGCAATCTTCATCTTCTTAGGCAAGTTATAAAGACAATGGTTCCAAATACTTCTTAGCACATTCTGGCTACTAAAACAAGAGGCAATGGCCACAAAATGAGTCTTAACAGATTCAGGTTTTTGGCTAGGAAAAAAAGAGAAAAATATTCACTAGGAGGATACTGCCATATTGGTACAAATCATCCAGACAGGAAATGTTATCTCAGCCACAGAGGATTTCAGGATTTGGTGACACAAAACAATAGTCCATTTGATCAATTGCTGGACGTATTACAGTGACATGCAGAAGGCTCTACTAGAGACCTCTACAGGTTCATTCCAAGCAAAATTTCTATCATTAATTTGGTTTGGAATTTGTGCAAGTAAATTAGATAGCATGCAGACACAAATCAATGACACAGAAAATAGACAAACATTCTAAGACAATGTTTAGAATGACCTGATAATCCTTGATACTGATAGAAATATTTTTTCTTTATTAGAGATAACTGCCTTTACAGAATGGTTAATTTACAAGATTGTTCCCAAGTCTCTCAACCTGTTTTGTAGGCCAGTTGTCCTTTTTCATTTTATTCTGATATTGGTCCTGCTGACCTGAAGGACCTTTTAGAAATACTCTGTTTAGATGGCTGCAGGAGACAACTTGGACTCTTTCCTCTAAATGCAGGCAAATCTGCCAAAGTATTTTGGAATATGACCAGTAAAGAATGCTACAGCAAAGACGTGAAGGACTAAAATAACTGCAGCAAAGAGAGTTTTCATCTCTTCACTTTACTCTGTTATTTCTATTAGTATTACTGGACCATTAGTGAAATGCAATTAGGGATATTATGTGAATTTTGTTTTCTTCCTGAATGGTCATCATGGTATATTAAACAAAACTAAAATCTGAAGGTAAATAAGGAATCTGCTTTGGACACTCCTTCACGGATCACTCCCCTCCCCATTACATCTCTGGTGACCACATGACATATGGTCTTCTAAGAGAGACTGAAATTGCATTCTAGGATAGAAAAAAAAAATGTGAATAGCCTCTGTGAGCCTTTGAAAGTAGGGGATAAGAAGCTACTACCTCTTATGTATAGAGAACAGGGAGCCAGAATAGGCTTGACAGATGATAGTCAAAATGAAAGTTGGAGCAATGACATTCACAAGAATGAGGCAAAACTTTATTTGTCAAGCCCAGCAACAGAGCATTTGCAAGGAAAAGTTAAAGGGAATAAATTAAATTGGGGTGAATAGTTCTGATTTTTTTGCTATCTCCTGCTATGAAGCCACAAAACCAAAGAGATGTGATGTACGCAAAGATGACCCTGGAGAATCGCAAGGACTCAGAACAAAATATGCTCAAAAATAGCATGTTGCCATCCCAGTCACTGTCATAAGGATAGCACTGAGGCTGAGCAATGTGGAAGAAGCTTACACTGTTGCTGCTTGTTCTTTATCTGGTTTTAGATAGAGAAATTCAATTTCCACACTTGTCAATCCAGCGTTGTTCCCCAGCTTCTAACCACACACACATAAATGCAGTGTAATCATATTTTGAAAGATGTTACACGCAAACCTGTCAGAAGGAGCTTTGATACTTCTGATTTTTAAGCACACTTTGCATTTTTTAATGCAATAAATAAATACAACAGAACTGACTCCCAAAATCGTAATTAAGAGAAAAACTTCAATAGGACTTGATGAAAAGGATGAATATACAAGATGCCTGGACAGGTCTGTCATGTGTATATAGTAGTTAGGTTCTTCCAGAAGTACAACTGAATATAACAACAGCTTAATTCTGAATTGCAAACACATACATTACACTTCAGAGATGAGATGTCCTAAGATGATGTGTCTGAGTGCACAATATATCCTCAAAGAGGAGAGGAGCTTTTTTCCAGTTATCCTAAACCTGTCCTGCATGTATGAAAGAAGGTAGGAAGAAGTGTACAGTAAAACCTATCCCTGTCTTTAGCTTGCAGCAGAAGAGGTATCAGATTTTAGAGAATGAAGCACTGGTGTACTTAAGGCAGGGATCATGTTGGATTGACAATGCAGAACTCCATTGCAGCAACAGTTGTCAGAAAAGACTCATGAAAATCTCATTTCTCCTTAGGCCTGGTGGCTGTATTTCATGCTTTTTGAGCCGTGTTTTCTACAATTTTCATAGAATCATAGAATGGTTTGGGTTGGAAGGGACCTTAAAGATCATCCATTTCCAACCCCCCTACCACAGGCAAGGAACTTCCATTAGGACATCTTCTATTAGGGTGGAAGTGAGTTAAAGCTTCTGTTTGTTGAAACAGAAAGAGGTCTTGTGTCATTATGAGTGCTTACAATTCCCATCAAAGGCCAATCAAAAGTAAGCAAATTCATTCAAACTGGAATTGCAATTAATGAGAATGAAACGCTTTCTTCTCAATAAATCCATACGTATTGCTAAAATCCACACTGTTTTATAGCAACAGTTAGGCAATGGCAGAGCTGTTAAACTTTATGCCATAGAGTTGCTCTGAAGTCTTTCAATCTGTTCAGAATGCCAGACTTATTTGACAGAGATACTCCCAAAACTCTGACAGGACAGTTTGTTTTAGGAACACCTACATCCTTCTCTGCCAAGATCTACACTGATAACCTGATAGGAGCAATATTATTGATGTACATACAACATGCTCTAAAAAGTACTAATCACATTCACATGAGTATGAAACATTCAGGTGTGGCTCATGGTGAAATCAAGTGCAATCTTGCAAGTTCCTATATTATTCTAGACCTTGAGAACTGGTGACTGTTTCAGTCTAAACAATCTATTTTTGTTCATTTTCTCCATGCAAAATAGATGATATGCCAAGACACATAACTGCAGTTAGGTTTTCCAGGTTTCATGGTCTTTCTGAAAGTTTGTTCTGGATTATATATCTGCTTGAAAGTTGTGTAGCACTGGCCTGGTGTCCCTGACAGAGTTTGTACCTTGAAAGTAATAAGAGGTATTTATTTCAAGCAGTCTATGGCAGTGTAATGAGAGTCTAGGCAGCATAAAATTCAATTATGTGAAGTGTGTTATGTATGTGTGTTTTCATGATTTGTATTGATTCACGTGCATGACAGATTGGTTATAAATTGGGTAATATATTGGCTTATAAATGAAATATATTGGATTGTAGGAGCATATTAGGTGGTGTATTGAATTCTCAGGGCCACTATGACATTTTATTTGTAGGTGTAAAGAATCTCTCTTATTGTGTGTGTGTGTGCCTGGTATAATTGCTTTACAGGGGTGATTCCTGGGTCATTTATGGAAAAATATTAGCACCACAATATGGCAGGTCACTGAGTGCCCTTGCCATCATTGAAGTGAAAGGATGAGTGAACAATCTCCTCACAAACCATGGTCACAACTAGAACAGCCTTTTCAGCCTCACAAGGAAGACATCTGCTGGTGTATAGATTAACATACAAAGCTCCCTTCAGGTCTAAATATGAATCACGATATTTTTAGATAACATCAAAACCACCACACAAACAAACAAACACAATTAAAAAAAAGAAAACACTAGAAAAAAAAAACAAAAAAACTTTCTTATGTAGTCACGGAGTGCAGTACTATTTATACATGGAAATCCCTCTGAAGAGAAAATGCAAAGGATCAAATTCTAGTAAGGAATGAGTAAGAAGAAGGGAATTTTGAAGATGCAAATATGGAAAAACTGTTGTTACTTCTCTTTACAAAAATAACTCTTATGATCTGCAGATAGATTAAAAAAATTTGTCTCTTTGCACTGATGTTTTTGGCTGGCAAAAACGCAGAGGCAAATGATAAAAAGTTTGTTTCTTCTTAAATGGGAAATGGAAAGAAGATTTGTTTTACCTTATTATTTATACCACTTTTTATAGTTGCAAAAGTATTTCAATAATCTTTATAGAGCTCAATTATGCCATAGCCAATTGATATGAGTGATTTCAGTACTTTTTAATCTCCAGTGTAAAATACTCTTAAAGCATGACATAAAATATATGGCAAACTCTTAATGTAACTAAGTCCTGGCTTCGTTTTGTGGCTAAAATGCAGAAAGGATAAAGATTGAATTTGTATTAGTCTATTGAGATGTTTACCTCACTTCAACTGAAGTTCTATCAGTATTTCCACTTCTGATTTGGAAGAGATCTTGTTCTGATCTCTGTTTGCTTATGTTTCTTGGGTTTTTCAGCTGCTCTCTCTGTGCTATACTGGAGGTTAGTTATGTTCATTGCAGTACCTCCTCTTAACTTTAGCTTCCAAGGATCAGGTGTTCAGTTAACTGACAATACAGCTACAGTAGTGTGCAAGAGGTAATTATGAATCTACTTTCCTTATGGGACACACCTCAGCTGGAGATTTACCACTTTTAAAATATTCTGTGAGACTCAAAAACTTGGGATCAGTATTTACCTACCTGATATCTCCTTTGGCATCTCATCTTTTAGACAAACTTCAGTAGAAGAACAGGAGTGGAGGCAAAATTTTGCTAGGAGATGTTTCTTGTATTCGGAAGTATTTGCAAGTTTCCAAATTTGTGGTGATGAACACTTTACAATACTTGTTTTATAGTTAATATAACAGTTGGGAAATAGTCATAGTGAAAGGAAATTGAGTACAGTTTTTCATCTGTGGAGGAAATACTAAATCTAGTATTTAAAGTAAATACTAAATTAAAATAAGGTAAATACTAAATAAATAAAATAAAGTAAATACTAAATTTAAATTTAAATACTAAATCTAGTATTTAAATCTAGTATCTAAAGCAGGTTCACCTACAGCAGGTTGCACTGGAACATGTCCAGTATCTCTAGAGGAGAAGATTTCAAAAGATCCCTGGGCAGCCTGTTCCAGTGCTCCAGACTCACAGTAAAGAGGTTTTTCCTCAGGTTCAGATAGAACTTCCTGTTTTCCAGTTTGAACCCTTTGCCCTTTGTCCTGTCACTGGGCACTGCTGAGAATAGTGCAGCCCCATTGGACTCCTGCCTCTTAGATATTTATAAGCATTGATAAGATCACTTCTTATTCTCCAGGCTAAACAGACCCAGGTATCTTAGCCTCTCCTTATAAGAGAGATGTTCCAGTTTCGTAATCATCTTCATGGCCCTCTGCTGGGCTCTCTCCAGTAGTTCCTTGCCTTTGTTCAGCTGGGGAGCTCAGAACTGGACACAGGACTCCAGATGTGGCCTCACTGCAAATCTGCTTGAACACTTTATTATTAGCCATGTAGACGTGATTATCCCCCGTCTGGGGCTCTTGCAGTCCCACTACCCAGGTCCTCTGTGTACTACAATCTGAGGTGCTGTGAACTCTTTGTATTGGCTTCCTCTGTTGTGAGATCTCCACCAGACATTCTGTGTATCGTGTTTCTAAAGATGAAAGAAGCTTTATCTTTTGTGAGCACAAAAGAGAAGTGTAATTCATGCCTCCTCTCTTCAGAATTGTCACTCTTTTGAGCTCTCATGCGCATGTGTTACAAACCTGCAGGATAAAGCCCGTGAGAAAGACAATCTGTCAACATAGGATTCTTGTGGCTGCACAACAGGCTGATGCCAGACCCTGAGGTTGAGCACGTCTCCTCAGTCATCTGTACAAACGAAAGTAGTAGTCATAACTACATAGTAACCTGTAACAGTGGCATGTAACTTGACTCACAGACTTTGGTTTGCTAGGCAGTCTAATATTTTCTGAAATAAGATTTCTTCAGACTGACAATATTTTCACAGACAAACAGAAGGAAAATGGACAGGCTGGTGTTTCGCAGCAAATTAAAAGCCAAGTACTTACATTAATTTCCTTACATAAACCAGTTGATATTAAATGTTCTCGGTACTACTATTTCGTCTGAGACTACTAGCCAAGATGCTACAAATTTATAGATTAACAAAGAAGATATTCCCAACAATATTCCTGCCAAGCCACCAGGACCGGGTAAGAAAATAATAGGAAAAGCCAAGAGGCAGGAGGATGAATGTAGCATTGACAAGATAAATATTCTTTCTTCAATGAATGTGAAATATCTACACAATATGAATGTTGAATTTTTGACCAGTATTCATTTCTGAAGAGGTGACACCTGCCTTGCCTCACTGATCTGCTTGCTTTGCATCTGGTAAAGGTGCGCTATAGCTTGACATATTCCTGCTGACAACTCTTCATTCATATTTTCTAGAGTGCACTGTCTGACTTTTTCCCACTATGAATGTACTTGTTCTATCATAAAGTTCTAGGTGCACTGATTCACAGGTGTGGAATGATTTTGTGGGTGGATAGGAAGATAAAATAATTGATACAAAATAACCATCGGAGTTTAACTACCTTTTAGGTCAAAGTTTTAGTTTTATTGAATCTTAAATATGAGCCGATCTACAGTTAGGCTTGGCTCCCACAGAAACACCATATTTCCTGCACATAGCAGCTCACACTGTAGTGCTTTGCATGACTTTACTACCATCTGGAAGATTCAGAGAAACTCAAAGGAACTCTGCTCTGTAAGAGAAATCAGTCACAGAATCATAGAATGGTTTGGGTTGGAAAGGACCTTAAAGATCATCCAGTTCCAAATCCCCTGCCACGGTGAAGGAGCACCTTCCTCTGGATCAGGTTGCTCAAAGTCCCATCCAACCTGATTTTGAACATGTCCAGGGATAGGGAATTCACTGTTTCTCTGGGCAACCTGTGCCAGGGCCTCATTACCCTTACAGGAATACATCTCTTCCTAAGATCTCAACTAAATCTCCCCTCTTTCAGCTTAAAATCATTACCCCTCATCCTGTCCCTACATTCCCTGATGAAGAGCTCCTCCCCAGCTTTCCTGTAGCCCCATCAAGTACTGGAAAGATGCTGTAAGTTTTCCCCAGAACCTTTTCTTCTCTAGGCTGAACAAGCCCAACTGTCTCAGTCTTTCCTCATATGGGAGGTGCTTGAGCCCTTTGATCATCTTTGTGGCCTCCTTGGATTCACTCCAACACATCTATGCCTTTCCTGTGTTGGGGACTGCAGTACTGAATGCAGTACTCAACTGATTCAAGCAGACTCAAGACTACGCATTTTGCCTCCCTTTACACAGTATATAAGTGCCCTTATGATTCTTTCACTGCTCAGGGTGATACGCATTGTTGGAAATTAATATCAGCTTACACTGCATGTTGTTTCCTGTAAATCGTATTCTTAGCGATTGCTTTGGACTCTAATTGAGGTGAACTAAATAATGATGTGTTAACTCAGTTTGTTTACTATGACTCAAGGATTTAAAAAAGATAACCCATTTTGGGGTTAAGGTGCCTGTGCTAATTGTTTTCTTGAACAATATGTCTTTCAAACACCTTTTCCATTATCCATGTAGATTAACTACATTATCTTTGAAAGTAATTGACACTAGTCTTAATTCTTCTATCATCTTGTAATAATGTCAGCATAAATACAACAAGAGGTAATTAAATAAGAAAAGGGGGATAAATTCTGCATGCTGTGGAAATAGAAATGAAGAACCCCTGAGATTTAGTCAATAATTCTATGAGCTTAATCATATGATAAGATACAATAATGGGGATATTATCCAGCTATCTTTGAAACTTATTTTCCCAGAGGTTTCATGTATGGACAATGATTTCCCTTAAGTACAAAACTACAGTAAATGATAAACCAAGGCAGTTGTTTATACCTAAAAAGCAGAAAAAAGCCTAGGTTACCTTGGCTGATTGTAGGTAATGGTTCGTAAATGCTAATATTGCGACAACAACCATTCCACCAGACCCCATTATCAGATAAAGAAGCCAAACTATTTCTGTTCAAATCAATTCCACTTTTTCTGCATCATGAGCTGTAAAAGTGTTGTGTGAAGAAAAAAGCAGGAAATCCTTACATGATTTTCTTTGGTAGGCTTTGTCTAAAATGGGTTTGTAGACAGTAATTAAGGCTTAAAATACTTTGTCCATTATCTGCTTATCATCTTGCTTGGAAACCACATAGAAAGAATATATAGTTTAATCAATCAGCCTCCTTTTTTTCACGCATAGCTTCTCCTTAGACTCTGACCTATGATTGTAGAAAATTTGTGTTAGTCTTTCTACTGTGTATGCTGCAAAAGAGCTAAAAGTGCAGACTAAATTATTTGGGCTGTATTATAGTACACATAACTAATTGATAAAAAGATATGATTAAAAATGGTGGCTAAAAGTCCCATTCAGCTGAGAGCAATTATAAGTAGTTAAGAATATTCCCAGGTTTTACTTGCTATAATGCATTAATCACATACAAAGCCCTGTTATCTTTGCCAGTTACTAAAAGTTATGTCATATTTGTGGGGAGATAGAGTTACTCAGAATTTCTAAATCTAAATCTCCCCTCTTTTATTTTAAAACCATTACTCCTTGTCCTATCACAGCATGCCCTGCTAAAAAATTGTATACATCATTCTTGTAAGCCCCCTTTAATTACTGAAAGGTCCCAATAAGATTTCCCTGGAGCCTTTACTTCACCAGGCTGAACATCACCAACTCACTCAGCCTCTCTTCATAGAAGAGGTGTTTTATCCGTCTGATCATTTTTGTGACCTTGCTCTGGACCCAGTCAAACAGGTCCATGTCTTTCCTTTGCTGAGGACTCCAGAGGTGGATACAGTACTATAGGTGGGGTCTCAGCGGAGCAGAGGAGGAGGTCAGAATCATCTGTCTTGACCTGCTGACCATGCTGCTTTTCATGCAGTCCTGACCCAGGTGAAAGACCTTGCATTGACCTGGTTGAACCTCATGAGTTTCACATGGGTTCACCTCTCAAGCTTGTCCAGATCCCTCTGGATGGCATCTCATCCCCCAGGTGAGTGAACTGCACCAATCAGCTTGGTGTCATCTTCAGATTTTCTGAGGGTGCACTTGATTTCACTGTCAATGTCATTGATGAAGATATTAAACAGTACTGGTCCCAATATGGATCCGTAAGGATTGCTTCTCATCACCAATCTTCATCTAGACACTGAGGCATTGACCACTACCCTCTGGATGTGACCATTCAACTTATTTCTCATCCACCAAACAGTCCACCCATCAAATCCACATCTCGCTAATCTAGAGAGAAGAATGTTGTGAGAAACTGTGTCAAAGGAATTACAGAAATCCAGATAAATAATATCCATAGCTCTTCCCCTGTCCACTGGTGTAGTCAATCCATAGTAGAAGGCCACTAGAGTGGTCAGGCATGAATTTCCCTTTGTTAAGACAAGTGTTAATATATATGAGGTAATATATCGTAATTGAAGAAACACAGTTCCTACACAGTTCCTATTCAATAGCACAGGCTCCTGAGGGGATTAGATCTAATAAGTTTCTTACAGATACTTTTGAGAATTAAATTATTAACAATGTAACGGCTCTATACAAATACTTTGAGTTCCACGTCTCACCTAAATGAGGTTATAAAGCAGGTTCTTGTGCCACTGGGGAAGAATTCTTGGTTTTTAATTGATAGGAAAGTAAAACATTAAGCAGTTATATGCTATTAGACCATAAACTAATTACTGGGACTGAACAATATTTTTCTCATCAGCTTCACGTCTAACCTTATCTAATCTTATTGGTTTTCTTTTTGACAGTAAGGAAATTGCACAAGGATCAGCGTTTTTAGCAAAAGCAAAGGACATTTGCTTACTAGGTTATTATAACTATGTCACATATGATCTGAGGTAGAAACTGACTTTTAGGAATGCTCGTTTTTGGCTCTTCTGTCTTTGATAACACAACAAAATTTTTGTTATGGGAAAACTGGTTCACCTAAGACTGGAAAAATAAAAATAACTTTTCAGAATTAGAGTTAATTTGATTCCAAATAGGACTCCTCTTATGCTTCATTCTCATTACATGTAATTTCAAATTATTAAAAAAAATACAAGATGATCTGCGTGATACTTTACTTGCTTTTTAATTTAGAGATGTAGCTGAAAATGAACCTATGGATTTTTACTATGTTCTTTGAAAAAGCAAAATACAATTTTTTTAATACAAAACCCCTATTCTGCAAGGATCATGTAACACGATGTCTTCTGAATCTATCACAGCACAAAATATTGCAAATTAACCATTTCATGTGCATTTCTCTGGCTGATGCCTGTTTAATCACCTTCCAAATCTGATCAAGTGTCCCTATATCTGTTTTTTCAACAGTTTGTGCAAACAGGTTGCATAACATATCATAAAGTAATCCAGAATAAAACAACTCACCAAAACTATATATATTCTTCTAAATGTTACCTTAGTCCAGTTCACCAAATGGCTGCTCATAAAGGCCTTCTGGCACAACGCATGCAGTTGTTGGAACAAGCAGCTGAAAATTTGTGGGACGGGGGAGAGAGACTGAAAGGGAATTGCTTAAGTTAGCTTCAGCTAACTGAATATGCAAGCATGGAAATAGTTTCATTTTGCTTTGAATATGAACTTCTTTATATGGAAAATATATGCAAATCAACCAGATGTACTGAGAGGGGAAAACATAGAAGCCCTGATTTAGCAAAGTACTTAAGCACACTCTTAAAGTTAATCATGTGCTTAAGTCTATTCACTGAAGCACTTGACACATATGTATGCTTTTGCTGAGTTAATGTAATAAAGCAGAGACCATAATGATAGTCCTAGGATAAACAGACAGGCTGACTTGTGAAAAGCAAAGCATGTGTGAGCTCCTGTTTCCTGTATCCCGTCCTAAAATAGGTCTCTCAGGCAGAGAAGGATCTCATGCTGCTGGTACTTCTCCCTTTCCGTTGTGTACGGAATTTAACTGTTAGTTTAGACTAGACAGCAAATATCCACATGGCCCAGATTTGGTGGCATGACTTGTGCATCACAGACTGAAAACTGTCTTGCTTTCAAGAAGTAAACTACTCTCCTGGCCAGAGTGTCTGGAAGTCTTCTGGGAGAAACATGCAAAAATAATAATGCCTGATAACAAACTAGGGTCTAACACCCCTACGCAGATGCCCAGCCCTATGGAGTGTTCTGTCCAGTCCTAATAACAAGTAATAAGCAACTACTTTCTGCTTGTTACCTACTAAGCAGAAACATGTACAGAAAGTTATTTTCAGACTATAGCCGTTGCTCCTAGGATGAACCTAGACCTCTGAACTCAAGGAAGAATTGGTGATTGAACAGGCATGAGCATCGCCAAAGTTAAACTTTTCTATCAGAAAACAGGAACTGTATTTCTCATTAATAACCACATAGCTAGACAGGGTCCACAGGCATTACCTGTAAGTGGGAGTGAGCTGTATGTGAAGACATCTATATCTAGAGCTTTACTTACTGGTATCAACTGGTGCATGAGGTGTCAAGGCTCCTGTGATACTCAGAAGAGCACTGGTCCATGTACTCAGAGGGACCTGGAAATCAAAACGGTTCATCCTAAACCAGGTAGTGACTGGCTGTCCCAGTTAAATTCTTTCTAGTCTTTTTTATCTTAGTGAGTATATCTTGCCTGATTATCATGCAGAACCTGCTCTCCTATGGGTATTTACACTTTAACATCTAAATCTTGAACTTAATTCTACCCTGACTGAACTAAATTGCTCAAGACAGTCTGTTAAATGGTACAGGGAAAGTTCATTTGGTAAATACCTTGTTTTACAATGCTGTCTGTAGGAAGGTGGTACTGTTGAAAACAGCATGCTGAGCAAGGTGGAGCCTTTTTTTCTGGCCAACTCTGACTTTTCTTATATTCTTAGGTTATGTTGCTCTGATACACACACACTGTTTACATAGTCAGTGGCCAATGGTGGAACTTGTATCTTTTGTATTTCATGCTTTCATCAGAAATTTAATTGTTCTCTCACTATCCACAACAATTCATCGCTTTCCTTACATTGCTTCTTGCAGTTTACTGACTTTGAATTTTTTTCAATTTTTACCTGTTTTTCATGGCTCTTAACAACCAAAGTCTGTTGTAGACTTGAAAATTCCTAAAATAACATTCACAGACATTCTGGGATATGAGCCAACTATCATTTCTAGCTTAGATGCCACTTAATTTTCTTTCAATTCATTAATTTTTTTTCCCCAAATACAGTACTGTCTTTTCCAGGACTTAATATCTCACCTGCTGTGTAAAGAAGTTATTGTACTCACTCATGCCTTATTCTGCAATACAATTCATATACCCATTAAATTCTCACATTCGTTTTACTAGAGTGAGTAACGTCTTACATGCTTATCATGAATTAGTGTCAGAAAAAAAGAATATATCTACTTCTTTAGTTCAAAGAAAAGCCAACAAGAGGGTTCATTGAATCATAGAATGGTTTTGGTTGGAAGGGACTTCAAAGATCACCTAGTTACAATCCCCCTGCCATGGGCAGGGACACCTTCCAATAGTTCAGGTTGCTTATAGCCTCATCCAAGTGTTCAATGTATTTGTTAGAAGACTAATGAATAAAAATGGACCAAATGAATGTAAAAGTGTGTTAATATTTCTTTTTTGGAGAGGAGGAAAGTGGGAAACAACAACTTTTGGACAACAGTTCATGGACTGAAAAAGAACAAGTAGCCTTTACTACTTCCATTTAAAAATTTCCATTTTTCAAAAACACATTAAAATATCACATGTACAAGCTACATGTTAATGATTATAGGCATTCAGTTGGCTAATTAATATGAAGTTAATTTCAAATGAAGGTGATGATGACACAAACAAATTTTGTGTTTATAAATAATAGCTAAGTCACCATAAGGCCTGGCGAAAGCTCTTTTGTAACTGGTTTAAATTTGTACTATATATTAAATGTGTGTGGCTTTCATTTGCCAAAATATTTTATGAAGTTATAATTACATTCAGTTTTAACTAGACTTGGTGAACTGTAGGACAACATAAAATCAGATTCCTTTTATTCACTCCCTTACTCATAAATATATTTATACTCCCCTTTTTCACTAAAACAAATGAGACATTCAACTTATAGAACACGAAAAAGGTTTATTCTTGCAAATTCCATCCCCCTATAAATTTTATACTGTCCTGTCTCTGTCGATTGAAGGGGAGTTAGTACTGACTTAAGGGGTGATGAGAATCAAGCCTTTTTTAACATGCTTTACAAGGCAATCTCATAGGACTGATGTCTACACTGGCCACAAGATGCATATCCTGAATAACAATGTTGGACACTCAGATATTTTCCCTGGTACAGGCGTAAATGGATGGAAATACACTGACTTTTCCAACATATATTTTACAGATTAAACTTTACTATGTCTAGTGAATTAAAGTTACCCATTAATGTCTTTTTCATGGAGTAACTGTGAACCAGAATCTGAAACCTGGATGGGTCATGTAATTGCTTAGAGTGGAAGAAGGACTTACATGAAAAATCAGTATGACTAAAATATACTAAATCAGGATTTTCAGGAGTTAGTGTCTATAGTGTACATCCAAGAAAAGTCTCTGGTTTCCTGTCATAGATAACTGTGAAGGCAATGACTTCAGGATGTGATACATCTCCTTTAACAGGCACCTACATTTGGTTCAATATAAATTCTGTTGACCAGCTCTTCATTGACTATAATTAGAGCTTTGAGAAAATGCTCTGATGCAGACACTCGATTGTGGTTATCTGGAGTTAGGTTAATTTGTCAGTGTTGCAAGTCTTTTGTTTGAGGATACAAACTTGACACTGCTGTTGTGTGCATGTTTGGTTCAAGGCTGGGGGTCCATGGGCGAATAAAGAACCCTAAGAAAAATTACTATCTTTTTTTTA
Organism: Tapera naevia; assembly: GCA_033556795.1. Lineage (NCBI taxonomy): Eukaryota > Metazoa > Chordata > Aves > Cuculiformes > Neomorphidae > Tapera > Tapera naevia. Next base: position 2,209,573 of record JAUMJJ010000063.1, read on the forward strand.
CAGAAAAGAAATACTTTTCAACACATAAACTGTAGCATTTTATCTTTTACTTCTTTTGTATTCATCGCATCCAGGGCATGCTGCTTTTGTTTGAAGTCTTCAGTACCTTTCTTCACCTCAAACTCTACTGTAGTCTATATGGAACTATTAGTTAAAATTCGTTTATGAGGTTGTGGTTTTGTCATGTTTTTAGCATGATTTCTTGAGGAACCATGCCTCCCTTCCTTGCACTCCATTAGAATGTAGGATCTGCTTGGATAGTTGCGTGTTCTACACTGAAGTTATTTTACCTCCAGTATATTACAACCAGAGCTTCAGCAATAATATCTCTCTGAAAAGGCAGCAAAATCACTTTATGACGCCATCACTGCTTAGCTTGCAGTATCACGGACTAAGGTGTGAAAGTGTCCCTGGTGAAAATCCACTATACAAATTTTCTGTTTTAAAATATCTAGCTCTTGCATTACATTTAAATCAAGGGGCTACAAATAACAGCTTTATATACCTCTAATATATTAGAGTTCTTGGCTTATGCTCATTCAATAAACGTTCCACCATTCATAGTATTTTTTAGATGAAAGTCAATATCTCTTCATCAATGTTGTCTTAATACTGCAAAAGAACAGGAAAGGTAAGTGAGTTTATGGATGACTAGAATTTAAGTATAACCAGTATTAAAAACAAATATCTTACAGAATCTAGTCGACATTTTATGTCAGAATTTTGTTACAGTTACTCTAATTAAGCTATAGAGAGAGAGGTTTTTTGACCAACAGTTGAATATTTTGCAAACCAATGGCCAATGATAAACATGAAAAATTCCCACGTAAGTTATACAGTAAAGGACCATCGCAGTGCGGGTAAGAGAATTTCTTAATTCTAAGCTGCAGAACTGCTACGTAAGAATTGTTGAGCAAGACAGCTAAAACCCACAAAGTCCCAAAACATATGTGAGTCTAATATTGACTGCAAAAGAAAGAATCTGTAAGGCAAAACATCGATAAAATTTACTCTACCCAACATTTCAGCATGAATGGTTTGGGATATAGGTCTCATATTTTCTGGCTTGAAAATTCATATAAACTTTTCAAGTCCTATGAGTAAATAGACATGAAATGCCAGCAAAAATTCCTTACCTGCCTTTTTAAATCCAGATTACCATAAAATATCTCAATGCCTCAGACATCTGCACATTAGACAAGGACAGTTCTCCTCTAGCCCTTTCCTTCTTTAGCTTCCTTGCAGATTTTTGACAGAATCATCATAGAATCATAGAATGGTTTTGGTTGAAAGGAACACTTAAAAAACACTAGTCCTATTCTCCTGCAATAAGCAGGGACATCTTCAACTAGATTTGATGGCTCAGAGCCCCATGCAATCTGACCTTGAAGGTTTACAGGGATTGGGCATCTACCACCTCTCTGGGAAACCTTAGCTAGTGTTTGATTATTCTCATTGGATAAAAAAAAAAACCACTTCCTTGTATCCATTCTAAATCTACTCTCTTTTAGTTTAAAACCATTACATCATTGCATGATCTTCCCTATCAGAGGTGAAGCTGATGGGTCAGTAGTTCCTAGGGTCCTCCTTTCTACCCTTTTTGAAACTGGATGCAATATTTCCCTTTTTCCAGTCACCACAGACCTCATCTGATTGTCATGACTTTTCAAATATCATGGAGAATGGCTTGGCAACTACATCAGCCTATCAGGACTCTGAGATGCATCTCATCGGGTCCCATAGACTTATGTACATTAATTTTCCTCATCTTCTCTTACAATGGGAGGGACCTTGTTCCTCCAGTCCCTGTCTTGCAGTTAATCTTAAGAGAGATTGATAGGGACTCTGAGGCAGAAAAGTCTTTGAATGCCACAGCCTCTGGGACTTAGAGGTCTTGTGCTCTGTGGAAAGCATCCTTAAAGATCTCTCAGTTCCATTCTGCTCCCTTGACCTTGAGGGCAGTTTCCCAGGGTTTTACTAGCTAGCTTCTTGAACACCTTGAAGTTTTCTTTCCTAACATTCAGGGGCTTGATTTTACTCTTTGCCTGACCTATATCCCTCAGTCCTGTGAACTCCACCAGTGCTTGATTACTGCGTCATCTTGACCTTATCTATCAGCTCACTTGTGTTGGTGACCATTAGGTCCAGTATCATGTCCTCTCTGAGAGGAATGTCTATTATTTAAGTACTGTAGGGATTAAGAAGTTATCCTCAATGTATTCCAGTAGTCTTCTGGTTTGCCTATGGCTCGCAGCGCTACTTCTCCATCAGATGTTGGAGTGCTTGAATTCCCCCAGCAGGATGAGAGCTGGGAAGTGCAATGCATCATGTAGCTGGAGTAAGGCTTCAGCAATAGGCTCCCGTTGTGCGGCCTTGTAGTAGACAACAACCACAAGGTGCTCTTTGTTGCCTCAGTCTCTGGTTTTGCCCATAGGCTTTCAACTTGGTCATGGCTCCCCTTCAGAGATAGCTCTTCACATTCTATCCATTTCTTGATGTAGAAGGCAGCACCTCCACTCCTCCTTCCCTACCTGTCCCTTCTGAGCAGCCTGAATTTATTGTATCCTTTCATGCATACACAGCAAATCTTGCTGGCTGGGGACTCTAAATTATCAGTATTGCAGAAGAACCAATAACCTCAATTTACTTGAATGGCTGCTGAATCAAACTGTGTATTTGCAATTACACCTGTGTGTATATGCCTGTGCCATGAAAGAGAACTTTATATCCTTGTAGATGAAAGGCCCCTCTATATGTGAAATATTATTACTTCAAATCACAATCCTTAATTTAGAGATCTGAAGTTATCACAACAAGAAGACGCATTTGTCATCTGCTGTGGATATTACTTAAAAATTTATATTTTGCTGTTTTAAATATGCATTCAAAACACTAAAGGCTTTTTGTTCAAACATTAAGATTGGAGTATTACACAGAAATTCTTAAGTAATAATTAATTTTATGATTTCAGCAGCTAAGTTTCTTGGGCGAAGTGCTAAGGGAGGCACAGGAGATGCAGAATATGGCTCACAGTTTATTAATATTTTGTGGGTTTCGGTCTTTTTTTGAAGGTTTATTCAAGCACAAGTCAGACACAGTTTCAATGGGACCTGCTCTGCTTCTGAATAATCTGGATTGCCACATTAAGGAGACAAAGCAAGTCAGCACCAAATCTGTTGGATCTTTAAAGGGGCAAGTTTGATCCTCTCTGGTTTTGTGTAGTTACTATTCGTTGAATCATAGAATTGCTTGATTGGAAAAGACCTTTGAGATCATCAAGTCCAACAATACTTAATTGTAATCTGCCTTGCCTTGCCTGGTGCAACTACCTAAAGATTCAGCCAAGGTTTCACATACATTATTTCTTATCTTGTGCGTCATCTGGGGCACAGGCAAGAGGAAAATGACAACTGAAAAAAATAATTATCCATCCATAACTCCCAGGACCTTTGCCTTCCAAATTTACCTTCTTTTCTTGTTTGCCACTGCTCATCTGCTAAGGCAATATTTGCTCACATACCTGCCCTGAATTTTTTCCTGTATGTAAAAATATGATTAAACATATGAACAAGCTCACATGGCACAACTTAGAGGAATGGGACGAATGCTGCTTTTAGTGCATCAATCAGACTGCAACATCAAAACCTTCAGCAACCTATCCACACTCCTTCGGAGGACTCCTAGTATTTGTAGATGGAGTTGCTGAGCTAAGTAGTCATATCAGGAGGAATTTTAATATATGGGCTATTATTCATGATATCTGATGAAGATATTTTGTAGTTGGGTCTGATAGCAAAAGATCCCACTCCATCTGTCAGGAAAGACCTCAGGAAAAGATAAACACCTCTCTCCCCTCCTCTCTTTCTTCAGTTGTTTATACAGTTTCCCCTCATCCATTCGTGCTCCACATCATACTGATGAATAAAGAACTGTAGCTCAGTCCAGCTGCTTATATCGAGGGGCTCAGTGTAAAGAGGAAAGTCAATCCAAACGATGACTAGAAGAGAAGATGTTTCTGTTTAAGAGAGATGTCGAGATGCTGGAGTGTGTCCAGAGGAGAGCAACAAAGATGGTGAAGGGGCAGGAGCACAAGCCCTGTGAAGAGTGACTGAGGGAGCTGGGGTTGTTTAGCCTGGAAAAGAGAAGGCTCAGGGGAGACCTTATTGCTCTCTATAACTACCTAAAAGGAGGTTGCAGGCAGATAGGTGTTGGTCTCTTCTCTCAGGTGACCAGTGACAGAAAAAAAGGACATGGTCTCAAGCTTCGTCAGGGGAGGTTTAGGCTTGATATTAGGAAAAAGTTCTTCACTGAAAGGGTGATTGGCCATTGGAATGCACTGCCCAGGGAGGTGGTGGAGTCATCATCCCTGGAGATGTTTAAAAGCAGATTGGATGAGGCACTGAGTGCCATGGTTTAGACAGCGAGTAGGTGTTGGTGTTGGGTCGTAGGTTGGACTCGATGATCTCGAAGGTCTTTTCCAACCTTGTGATACTGTGATACTGTGATACCGTGATATTGAGTGACTATAACTCCAGCGTGGCTGGTGCTAACCAGGATCAGCTGTCACTGCACCAAAACTCAGACGGATGTACAACCGTCATGGATCTAGCATCCAGTTGTCACATTACTCTAGTAAGATGCCAATATTGTAGCTATCATCACTGCTGCAAGGCTTCAGAAAAAAAAAAAAAAAGTATTTTTGTCATCTTTTTAGTTTGGTTGGTTTTTTTCATTTGTTTAGGTTTCCTTTTTTAATGCAGCATTGGTATATTAAAAAAGTTGGATAAGTATTGAAGTGAGAAATAGAGTTTTAACAGATTATATTTTTGGGATGCTTTTAACCTGCTTTGTAATTAGACCTCTACTGAGAACTTGTTATAATATTTCTTAAACCCAAAAATCTCCAAAAATCTTCAATCACAGCAAAGAAACTGTCTCATTAGGCATCTGTAAGTTGCAATGATTGCATGAACCAAAGGTTTCTCATTGTTTATAGAAGTAACTGTCATGTTTCTATGTGACAGGAGTCAATTATAAATCATGTCAACCATCATGAAAGATGAAACCATAAAAAACTATAGCAGACATTTTGGGCTTTCATAGCATCCCTCATATTCAAATTATATTGAAGGAGTGTATAAAGAAGTAAAGGAGTAAAAAAGGTACCTGTAACAGGGAAACAGAGCAGGTGTCCACATCTTGCTTAGTCTTTTGCATTAAGTTCTTATTTTTAGTGAAAGGAGGGATACCACAATGGTGAAGATTTTATTAACAGTTTTGAGAGATGGGAAGAGCAAGGAGTGATCACGGTAGGAAATGGTAAATAATGTTACGTGGACTAAGAAGATTAAAGCACTCTATACAAACATGTAGACAGAATAAGAGCCACAGGGCTGGCAAGTATTAGGCAGATATGCAGGGAAGTATGAAGATGACAGACAAAATGTATGTACTTTCTCTTAACAATTCATTGCCTTCTTATAAAAAGAGAGTACGCACATACTTAGACAAGCCAGAGACTGTCACAATGAGACATGAATGAGGAGAAAGTAAAAAAGAACGAGTATGAATGGCAGTGCACTGATTTTGCAGTCAGCTTACACTATGTTTGAGCTGGTAAGTGAACAATCAGACATTCTGTAGCTCATTTCCAAAACAACAGAGGAAACAACGTGCATCTTCCATACTACACATAGCAGCACAGAGAGTAAGGCTGGAAGAAACCTCAAGTGTCAACTACACATTCTTTCTGCCACAAGGCAGCATAAACCCTGTTACATCTATTTATAACTAGATGTCTCCCTAACCTCTTTTCTAGGAACATCTAGCCATGAAATCTATACGGTATCTCCATAACACCTTCTCCCAAGCACCTTTACCTTCCCCATGAGACTTCATTTTTTCTTTATGGCTTGCTAAAACTTAACTTTCTGGGGAATATCAGGTCAGTTACCGAAGTACAGGTATTAGGCACTCTTTGAGATACTCTGAGGTGTCCAAGATATCCACATGGACTGATTGATATGACATAGAAGACATAGAAGGTTTACACCTTTCTGTAAAGGTGGTGGAGGCCAGGCAAAACACCATAGACAATCTCAAATTGTATCAGCATTGCCTTACAAGTGTCACTAAGCTGTAACTTTGATTTCTAACCTAAGCCTGTCTTGCCACTGTTTGAGCCACCTTTACCTATCCACAGATGATATGGACGCAGCTCTTGACTCTTCCAAAGACTGGACACACTAATCCACATGAACAATACTCATGGCTTCCATTACAGTCATTGGACATCCAGCTCAGATGGCTGAGGTATCCTAGAATGTCTGTCAGCTGATCAGACAGTAAAGACCTACCACAGCATGACACAATGTGCTCTCAGTGTTCCCTCTGCTACGTGGTCTAGCTGTAGTTTGAACAGAATAGAAAAAGAACCCAAATGAATGTGAAGACACCTACGTATACCATTTAAATGACTTAATATCAGACAAAGTCTCTCCTACACAAAACCTACTTTTTTTCTGCCAGTTGTGGTCAAAACTGAAGGATTGCTTCACGTGTCTAACAAAACATAACACTCTTCTTGAAATATTTCTAGAGACCAGGTGTGTTTTCCTTTAACTGTGTGACTCGAAATTGTACTGAGCTTGTGAGCAAATAGTAGTCTAGAATGACTGTCTAGTCTACTGTTTTTGTACGTACCTAAACCCCCAGTTTATTCACACTTACAGATAAAAATGTGTTTGTCTTTACTGAAATACAATGTATTTTTTTTTTGAGGCTGTTACTCCGGTCTGTTAAGATAATTTAGTCAAGCTCAGCTTAATCATGTCTTCCACCATATCCTTCTGGTAGCCCCACACAGCGTAGTGACATTTACAAGTCAGATAAGCTTATTTTCTACATTAGATTCGAATTCACTGTACTCTGAAGACTGGTAAGTGCGTGACACTTTAGTGGGGGATTCTAATGACAGTGATCTATTGATGATCATGATGCAAACATGATATTTCAACCAACCCTGCACCCGTACAACAGTAGTTTGGTTTAGACCATATTCCGAAGAAAAAGTTAATTTAAGATATAGTGTCAAATGCCCTCCTAAATCGAATACAAATGATCTTTACACTTTCATAGTAGGATTTAGAGGGCTTGGCACAATTTTGGCTGCAAATCACCCTGTTATTATCTTTTAAGTGCTTACAGATAGTTTGATTGACTACTTGTTCCCGTATTTTCCAGGAACTGAAGTTAAGCTGGCTGGTCTAGAATTCCTTGGGATTTCTCTTCTCTCTGACTTTTAAAGAGGAAATATTCAGATTTTCTTCTGATGGATGTCTAGAAACTCATTTGCATTTCATATATTCTCAAAAATATCCACTAAGAGACCTGCAGTTACTTCAGCTTTCTAAGTACCCTGTCATGAAATTCATGAAACATAAAAGATTTGAAAACTGTTTTCTAAAAATGATTGCTTCTGGATTTTTTCTATTGCTTACGCTCAAATTTAATTTGCAAAGGCATCTATGTTTTCCTCTATGCTTTCTTCAAACAAAAGGCATAGTGTAATTTCTTTTCTATTCTATTTACCTTCAGAATTAAAAAAGGTCCTTTTCCAAATTTGACTTCAACTTGTATTTCACAACGACAAGATATAACCTATTCATGAATTTCAGAGTATTGTGCTTACTTCTTTGCTGATGTTTGGTTCTTACCAGAAACTCAGAAAAGTTTCTGCTGAAGTAATTTAAGAAATGATTGGCTGTGCACTGTTTAGCAAAATTCTAGTATATGAAAGTCTTAAGTATTTCTTTAACATTTTCTCCTTCTTGAAAAATTACTTACATGGAAATTCACCTTTTTTAAAACCTTCTAATCCCTTACATAATAGAATTTTTTATCTGGGGAAATTATCAGAAGTCACTCAAGTGTTTCAAATCTATAGTTCTATTGTTTATAATTTCATCTTTTTAATAAACAATTAAGGATGACAGAATTCACTTTGAGTTGCACCTAGCTCACAGCTGCAAATACTAAACAGTCTTGAGGAGCAACTCTTAATAGATGTTTTTTTTAAGTGTTAAAAAAAAATCAGATTTCTAGTGCTTTCATTCTGAAGGTAAATTATATTTTCATTCTCCTACTTCTACCCTCCATGTTTACAGTCTACAGATATTCACAAGCAGTTCCCAAGTGCAATCCTAAAAAGCCCAATCATAACTTCTAAGTAACTAGAGACTGAAAACAGAGTGGTAGTTTGGATCTTTTTCTATATAAATGTTTTTTAATCGTTACAGCAATCCTATTACTTCCCAGATTAGCAATACAAAAATTAAAGCTGAAGTATTGAAGCACTCTTCCATTTGAGCGATGAGGCATCATAGATCACAGATCATAGAATCATATAAAATAGAATGGTTTATATTAGAAGGCACCTTCAAGCATCGTGTAGTTCCAAACCCCTTGTCATGGGCAGGGACACCTTCCACTAGATCAGGTTGCTCAAAGCCCCACCCAACCTGGCCTTGAACACCTCCAGGGATGGGGCAGACAAGACTTCTCTGAATAACTTGTGCCAGCACCTCACCACCCTAATAGTAAAACATTTCTTCCTAAGATCTCATATAAATCTCCCTCTTTCAGCTTAAAACCATTACCCCTCATCCTGTCCCTGCGCTCCCTGGTAAAGAGCCCCTCCCCAGCTTTCCTGTAGCCCCCTTTAAGTACTGGAAGGCTGCAAGAACATCTGCCTGGAGCCTTCTCTTCTCTGGGCTAAAAGACCCCCAACAGTCTCAGCCTTTCCTCATGGTGGAGGCTGCAGAGTCTGACTTCTTTGTCTGACTTCTTATTCATGCTAAAAAAAAAATCCCTCTGCACCAGGGAAATGTGAATTCTTTACCTGTCAAATACAGCCAAGGCACAACAAGTGAATTGTCCAAAGTCAGGTACAGGAAACATCAGAGATGAACTTGATCTCAAGTACTCCTGAGAGAAGGTGTGTGATATACCATTTCTACAACTATCACTTCTACTATTTTTACTGAAATCACTGGAGTTAGGATGCAGTGAAGTAATAAATAACTGTGTAATTTTGTGGTGCCCATCACACATTTAGGGGCGAGCTCGATTTCAGGTGGAAGAACCTCTCCAGCCAAACTACAGCCTACAAACCTGCTCAGAAGTGTGATAATGACCAGGATAAAATTTGTTTACAAAAGATTCCGTGATATTGCAGAAACACAGCTGTGATCTTTCACTGTCATGGGTACAGGGTAAGTAATTAGTTGCTAAAAATAATTGGATTCTTGCAAGTGAAAGCCAGGCACATAAAAAGTGAAAGTATCCAGCCTTGCGACACAATATCATTAATAACATGCATAATTTCTTCCTCAGGAATATAGGCAGAGCACATGTGTGTTGTAGTGTGAAAAGTGGGTTATTGAATCAAGAGAGTTTGTCAGAGAAGATAACTATAGGAATATAGATCTGTGTGCACAGGGAAATTCCTATATTAATAAAACTTTAATTTCTAATTGAATTCTCTCTGCCAATTCAATATCCTTTTTTGTTTCCTCTCACTTTATTCCTGCCATTTCAAAAATATTCCATCTTATTCCAAAGCAAAAAAATGATGATGAACAGCTGAAAAAAGTATTTTTTTCCTTCCAAATTTACAATATTTTGAGGAAAGCTAGGAATAATAAATGGCAAAACAAGTGCAAGTGAGGAGGTGTGCACATTTGCTAGGACGACACCCGGAGACTGCATAGTGGTGGACTCTGGGAAGAACTATAAAGAAAAGAACTAGGGGGAGAATGAACCGTAGAAAGCAATTAAAATGCCAAAGGATGAATTTTCAAAGATCATTCTGGAGTTTGTTTCTGAATTTCCATTAAAGTTAAATATTATACTGGTACAAACCCTGTCTGAGAATCACTTAGTTTAAGGAGAACGAATCAGTGGGCTATAGAGAAAGTCAGAGAAGGGCAATATTTCCCCATAAAACACAGGGAAAAGAGCCATTTGAAGAAACAAGTATGTATGAACTACAGGGATGTATGGGAATAGCTCCTCAGGTGAGAAGAATTGTGTGTTACATTCATGGCATTTATATACATGAAGTAAAACAGTAAAGCAAGCAATAAAATCATTTTAACATTTATAAAAGCAAGGATATATTACAATAGTAATATCATCACCTAGTATAAATCAGCATGCAGCAGGAATACCTATCTTGCCTTAGCAAAACAGGTATTTTTTCACATTTACTCTTATTATCCTTTTCGGCAGGCAATGACACTATCTTAGTCATTGAGTGCACTATTCCAAGAAGTCCACAATAATTACAAATTTTCTGGGTGATGGCACGTTTTATAAACACCTTAGAATGAAGAAAAATTATTTTTAGCTTTATCAGTTGACACTGGTAAAACACAGCAGAAACTCTGACTGCACCCAAAAAACAAGAGCAGCATAAAATCATAGGGATGCAAACATATATACAAGCCTACACAAAGTGTTCGTTATTGTTTAGGAAGGCAAGATAAAGCAGGAATTAGCATATGTGGTTTGGATGTTTCCCTTAATAGTTCTGTACACACTGAAATAATTGACACTTTTGTGACATTTTCCCAGATTTCTAGACCTTGTGATTTCCCAACCTCCTTGGAGCACTGAATACACATTCAAAGGCCCTTTCCATCTTTGTGTAACTATTGTAAGCCCTTCAAAATGGATCAGTGCTTCAGATGAAGCCTTGACTTCCATTGACTTCAGCAGGGGCAAAATTTCATCTTCAGCATTCATCTTCCCTTCTCTTGGAGGAGAGCTATTTTTAAAGCCTCCCTGCCATGCTTTGTGCTTATTTATAAAGTGAAGATGTCAAAGTGTACCTCTTCACTCCTTTCAAATATGTAGCCATTGGATTATTTTGCCTGGCAAAGGTCTTTTCACTTAGGACAATCAAGGCAATAGTTTCATTAGTAAGGGTGAACCAGCAATCAAGAGGTCAGCACCCAGTGGTTTTGAAAATCCTCAGTCCTCCAAAGCAGAACGTATCTCAGTAGGATGGAAAGGAGTAGTGCCTTAAACTCCCCTGTATGTTTTAGAACTCTTTTATACAGAATGACTTTATTTTAAGAGCTTGGGGAGTGAGAGTAGATATCAGCAGGTCTCCAGCTGGTTTATCCAAGGTCTCAGACCCGTTCTGATGATCAGTGGTTATAAAAGAGGGTGTTGATGGGCATCTTAGAATTGCCCCCCACATATCAATAGCCAATTAGGAAACATAACTCAGTTTGATCTACTGCATACAGGGAAACAGTAAATGGCTTCATATGAATAAATCAGTTAAAGAGTATTATTTCTCCCTCTTAAGATATTATAAATTGTTCCATCAAGTACCATTAACGTCTGTAGTGGAAATAAAATCTGACATTTGTCTCTAGAGCCTTTTATATTAAAGAATGATTTTTACAATTACATTCTCCAAACATTTAGTTCACTAATGGCAGAAAAGGAGGCATAAGGGCAGCAGTCAGCAGAGAAATGAGGCTCATTCTCATGCATGAGAAAATTAAAGGGATACTCAGGAAATTCAGGAACTAGAAAAGGTTATATCCCAGTCTTCAAGACTCTGGTTTTAGACAACCTTTTTCAGGTAAATGCTCACTTTCAGGTAGTTAGTAAGAGTGTCTGATAACTTTTGTAAAGGAGGGAAGAGAAAATATGGGAATGGTTGGATTACAAATCATGGGAATTTAAAAAGACTTTATTGTAGGCAAGATATGATAATGAGGTCGCTTTTGTATTTCTTTTTACACCTTCATGTCAACTATGTGCAACTACTTCATGAAAGGGTCCTGCAACAAATAAATGATTAATCCGATTCACTCTGAGGGTTTAGAAGCTTTTTATTAATGCATATTTTCAGCAAAATAAGAGTTGTTATGTGTTTTATTTTTATTCCAAAAATGAAATTATTGGTTTTAAAATTCATCCTTTTATTCTGCCTGAATAAATCTGATCTACCTTTGGAATCAATACAGTATAATCCTCTACCAGTTTAAAAAGCCACCAATAAGTGTTGTAGTACATCCCCTTTTCTTCACACCCACAGGACAGAAAAACAACCTTCCCAGGACTGCACTGCAAAGGACTCTGAATTACTGCTGCAGCTTGACCCACGGTATCTGTAGCACTGGTAGGGCTGTCTTGATGAGAAAAAGAAGTGACCAGGGTCTCCACAGACTGGACAGTCAGCAACAGAATGGCTGCTGGCATCCGTGAAACTCAGTGCCACTGTCAGCCTCTCTGACAACCAAGATCATTCAAGAAAAGCTCCTTTCAAGATATTCAAACTATTTATCTGTTTCCTGGCTCAGGGATGCAATGTCAAAACACAGTAATGCCTGGGTCAGTGTCTTTAATTTTTTCTCTTCTCAGACTTTTCAATAAATATTTTATTTTTTCTCTGTATTTACTTAAATTATAGACCTTATTATTTTGGAAGCATATTTATTCTGTACTGCAAATGAACACTTACAGACAACCTTATGGGAATGTGAAGATTCTGTAGGTGTCATCCTTACAGTTACTTGGGACAAACCCAAAACGTCAATATCTTAAATGCACTTGCTAATACCAGTGGCTCTACCAGTGCACCTCCAAGAGTAAGCACAAGGGGTCAGCAGACCTTGTAATGAATGCTCATCATTGGATAACACTTTAAACTTTGCTTCTCTCTAATTAGCACAAGAACAGTACTCAGAACAGATCGGTTTTACATAAAAAAGAATTCCTGATAGAGATTGGCATTTATAATTAATAGCTAGCTAGCTCAAGAGCTAGCTTTTTACTTTTAAGTGCTTCATTATTGTAATTTCTCCTGAAATTCATTGTAATAACACTGGTCACAAAGAGACCGTTCATCTTGGATTTAAGGAGATATTGTCAACGAGGGCAAAGCAAAGATTTGACCTACATAAGAACATAAGGGCAAATGCATGCTTTAGTACTTGGGACATACAGAGTTGCAAGAGATTTTTTTCATTTTGATGACAGCATTTATATATACAGTTGACATAAAGGAGATGCTCAAACTTCTCTTCCTACAGAAACCTCAGCTGACTTAATAGTGTTGCACTGGAACCATCTCAAAGCCTGTATGTCTCATTTGTACATTTTGTATGAAGAAAAGCCCAGAAGCACTGGGATTGTCTTTGATCTTTGACAGCAATTGGGGAATTAGTCCCCCACCCTACTAATGACCATCATCCACCCAATCCTGCAGATTGCTTACAGTTGGTGTGAGAGTTGATTTTGTTCTCCTCAAATTGTAAGACAGTGCATTTGGAGCACCCATTTCTATGCACTTTTCTGACACTGTGGCCACACAGCCTCAGACTACTGATGGACCCAGTTAGCAATTGTCTCTGAAGGTTATGATATACCATCTTCAAAACAAATAGACATGGTAGCTTTCATCACTGACAGGTGAGTATGCGTGGTATTTTGCAGCCCAAACAGGTTTGCTCTACCTGCTCTCTACACTGATAATGTGAGCAAGCTCTCAATACATGTCATTGTTTACAGGGTAGTGAGATAGAGCTAATAAACCCCTCTGGGAGGAAGTGTTGTTGATACATGCAATCACAGAAGACATTTAGGTTTCTATCTTACACCTATGACTCACTAGAATTAGAAAAACATAGCAAGAAAAGATGTACAAACTATTAAATGTAACAAGCAGTTAAATATTGGCTGGGACAATCTTTTGTCCTATAATCTTTGATTAGGAGTTATGGATAATAAAGTTAAAGGTTAATTAAAGAGCAAAACATCCTCATATTCGTGAAATAAAATTACTTGTCCAAAAATCCTATCGTTAAGAAAATCATCTGATAATGGCTACTGGTCAGAGGCAGAAGTGTATTTCTGAGCTAAATTCAATTTTCAAGCTAAGAGAAATATCTGAACAAACTTACATACATAAGTGGTGAAAGTTTTCAAATAATAATGTGTTCCCAAGGTGAAAAGAGTTTCCAATCTCATTTAGTGCTACTACAGACCGCTCAGAGACATCTGTTACCAAAATAAAAAAAAATCTCATAAAACCAATGTCCAATTTACTTAGACTTTCTTAGGCAACTCCCTCAGAGCTTCAGTATACGTATGTTACAGGTTCCACCATTGCTACTGTTTAGGTGGATTAGAAATTACAGGTAGTTGAGGGCTGAAATGCCCTCATTTCCTCCCTCCCCCCCAGATCTCCAATTGAAAATAGAACAAAGTAGAAAGGGGAAGAAAAATGTCAGTCTTGAGTAAGTTTCTTCCTCTGATTTTCTTAGAGCTAAAGAGAAAAGATTAACCTAAGGAATATAGGACATCCATGTAATCTGTTTACAAACCAATCCATGGACTTTTATATGCTTTGATAAATTGTTCCACCACAAATAATTGTCATTTTGTGCCCAGTAAAATTGGACTGAATCTTGCCATACAATATATACAATCCTAAAAAATCTGAATTCTTCTGCCTTAGAAATAATTCAAAATCCTTAGTAAAACTTGTATTTTGCATTTGTGTAACAACTTTCACCTGAAGATCTCAAAGTACATTCCTAAATAAGATTAAAAATTCATTTGAATGAATGATATGCCTTTATTTTGACAAGGGCAAACAGAAGAAACGAGTCAGTTACTTAGCTGACCTTGTAAGGGCATCGACTTAGCTGAAAATCGAAACCAGATCTCCTGTTTCGTAGCCTTGTGCTGGAGAGACCGTACTACTATTCGTAAGCAACCTCCCAAGAAGGCTGTAAAATTCTTAAGTGGCAGCTCTATATATAATGCTGATCCAACATTTGCCGTGGGTAATGTTTTACAGTGTTATCTGTTACAAATCATTTTTTTAAAGCATTCCTCTGTCTGTACTTAATGATCTATTCAGTCTTTGTTGCCTATTGTGAATCTTCTTCCAAAAAAGCAATATACAAATCTAGAAAAGTGCATTTTCATGTTTTGTTTTTCTTTTTAATTTAAATAATAAATATTTATACTGGGTAGTGACCATTAAGAAACCTGAAGCAAATAATTCCTAATTTATTTTAGCCTACATATGCTGTAATTTTCCTCTCCTTCAGGTTTTTTTATGGCCCTGGAGATGACAAAGGGAAAAGATACCAAGAATCTTTTCAAGGGAATATTTAGAAATGGGAGATTGGAGAGCAAAACAGCTTCCATCTCGTCTGTGTTTTAAGGACATTTACTAATCTTTAACAATTAATGCTCCTGTCCATTGCCCATGGTAAGTCACAGGATTTCCAAGTGGGACTACACTGATGTTATCAAGAAAAGTTTTTTTTTAGATGACCAAAAGGAAATAAACTTGCTTCAGAGATCTTGGAAGATGAATAAATGAGATAAAATATCCCTGTCCTAAAGCAGAAAGCCTGAAAGAATAAGCAAGTTTATTGAGAAACTATGCAATATTTCATAAAGGGTAGAATTGAACCCCAGCCTACTCATAGATATAATTGTTTTAATTAACTTAATGTTAGTTATCCAAAAGCCAAGCGTCATATTCGAAACTAAGCCTGTATATCAAAGAGGAAAGGGTGATTCATCAATCCTAAAATATTTGTCCCAGATAAATAGCATGGCAAAAAGTTCTTTGTAGATGCTTATTCCTTTTGATTGCAGAAGATGTAATCTAGACAATGACTTTGTACTGGAGCAGATGTCTAGCCTCAGAACACCTAATGTTCATCCCAGCAATGGTCAACAATGATCAGGTAAGATGTCGATTTATTCTATGAAAATGTATCTAGAAGAACTAATAACAACCAAAGACAGCTCATCAGAAGTCCTCAAGTTTATCTACTAGCTTGGCCATCAGGCAGTAACCAGGACATAGATGATATTCTTAAGCCACAGCTGGGTTGGACCTAGAGCCTGGCAGACCTAGCACAGAGGAAATAGTTTCATCTAGAAAATAGATATTTCAGGGAGGACTATGTCTACCCATCTGCTGAGAAAGCGCTTAATTATGGTGTAATTATTGTTCATTGTGATAGCTTAAAGATTTTGTTCCTGTCCCATTTCGGTGTTGTAATTGTAACGGCACCTACTACCTTTATTACTTAACTTTTGAAATCAGACAGCACTTCTTCTCTATACTAACATTCACACTTGGGAGGATTTTCTGATAAATAGTCAGAAACATAGCTCACTCTTCCCTTCCAACATTACTACAAATTCTCCTTTGTCATGATCTTATCACAAAAGTTAAGTGAGAGTTATGTGTCTGGTGGCTTAAAACCTGTCACCTTCATGCAAAACACTATCAGTTCCTTTGAATTTTAACAACTACCCAGAGGCAAACTTTTGTGATGAAAGCTGAATAGCAGAGCTACAAAAGGACGTGTGCTCTTAGCACATCTGATGGAGTTCTGAAGCTGCAGGTTTTTCCCACCTTCCCTTTTTCTTTCAGTCCTGGATAAGTCCAGTGCTGTATTCCCATGTTTCGTATTTTGTCATATTTTGGGAGATAAGTAATTTTTCTTCTGTTTGGAATGTGTTAAGCTGTTCCATCCCTAAGGCATATAAACTTTACACTTATGCAAATAAGCTCTAATTTCATACACTAATAAATCATTGTCTTTCTGTAAATCCAGCCAGTTGCTCAGGCCTCCATTTTCCCAGGGTATCAGCAGTTTCCATCAGCCTGGGATACTTCCTTTTTGCGTAGTGAAGATTACTTGTTACTCAGGTATGCAGTAATACATCCTTGGAGTAAATTTAACTTTTTGGTTTTAACTTTTCTTTTACAGGAAATGGAAGTTGGTTTTGCAAATTGTGCAATGGAGTTCCAGTTTTCCATTTCTATATTGGTGGTTTATGTATGATTTATTTCTAACCAATTGCTCCTTTTCTATAAAACGTAATATTTACCATGTCATATGACTAATACAGATAAAAAAATCATTGAGTATGAGGGATCAGACAACTCAGCAATGGAGACCATGGTATTAGACTAAAAGCAGCTGCAAAAACAGCTCTGCAGGGTAGCTCTACAAAGCAGTTCCTATTGGATCCAAATGTGTCTGGAGTGGGAAGAATCTCTTTCCTTTTTCTGTGTCAACCATTAAAATAGACTTTGAGACAAGACTACAAATACAGATATGTATTTGCACTCTAAGCCTACATTTCTCAAGCAGACAGTAACAGGAGAAAAGGAGAAGGAAAAGGAGGGTTTGCTGGATTAACACTTACAATAAAGGTTACATGCCTGCCTCTTTTCTATTCTTTGATGTTAGGGTAGTTTGATGTCTTTCTACATGTTCATGCTCTGTTGGTCTTTTATTTATTGATGGCTGTCCTTTAGAAAGAATTCCTCTTAGTTTCCTCAATCTTTCTGAAAAAGTAAAAAGAAAAGGAGGAAGAAAAGGAAGAAAGTAAAAATTTGGTTTAGAATTCAGAGCACCTCAACATTTAAAGATAACCGGTTAAAGTCAATGCACAGATCCCTATTAAACATCAAAACTGTGTTATTAGTGTGTTCAAGCTTCCATGTCTGTGTTTTGATTGTAGCCCAATTCTGTGTTCATAAACAGGCACATCAGTCCCATGTCACCCAAACCTTCATTTAGGTGGTCTAGAAACCCCCATAAATGCATAAGAGATGAATTGATCTATATCTTGACATGGATAATCAGGAGAAAAAGTTCTCTAGATGTGCCATAATATAAAATCACAAGTCACAGCATTTAGATTCAGCCTTTGTGATTAAGGCAAACATCACTTTCAGTCAATTACTTTTATTCTTGACTCTAGCATTCCCAAGGTAGTGTTGCTCTTGAAGAAGACACCAGTGCAGAAATAGCAATTTAATTACCGCTATAGATTATTATCTTAATTTTAAAATGAGAAGTTGTGTACTCCAGGCAGTCATTTGTGGTCAGGGGAAGATTAAAGATTCCTGGGATCTGCCCCAACTTTTCTCATTTCCTTCTCAAGTTACTGTGATCTCCACTTTTCAGTTTTGATCACAGTTTCTGCAGGGACTGATTTTATACAGTGCTTGAGACAACTGACTCCTCATAGTCTCCTTCTAAGAATAAACAATATAATGCTTTTCAAGGTTTTTTAACATATCCTCTTCATATAAATACTAACCATGATAAAGGCAATGTGGGTCCCCATCTCATCCTATAAAGGGTCTGAAGCACTCAGTTATTTGGTCAGATATGCCTGGAAATGTTAAATTTACCTCCTTTCCTTGAAGAGTTGGTGTGCCTAATATTTAGCTATTTAATCTTGACCTTGCTAAGTAGTTTACTTGATGTTGCTATGACTCAGTTTATACATTTTTAATTTAAGGATAATAATGATCTATGACTTATTTCTCTCCTGGGATACCAAGGCAATTAATTAATTAATGTGGCTTGAAACTTCCATTTGAAAAGAAGTGGGAGGAGTGCTGGTCTTAGCTATACAGTTTGAAAAGCCCCAGGAAATGAGAGTTTAACTTTATAGGTGGGAGTCAACTATTAATATTTGAGGATTTCATGAAGTTTGGTTTTAAAATATGTATTTTGGACACCTGTCTCCACAGAAGAGCCTACCAAAGCATTTGATGCAGAAGAACAATGAGAAATAACTGACAATTAATTAATTAATTAATTAATGCTGTGACTCAGATACAATACCAAAATAGCCCATCACAACAGCCCAGGGCTAGTGCCTCTCCTTCCTGGCAGCACAAAACCTGATCCCAAGCCTTTCTGAATGCAGCAGAAAGGCTCTCAAGTTGCCTTAAACTAATTAGCTCTTCTGTCAGTCTGAATATTTTCAGTCACAAGAGATCTCAAATAACAGGACTTGCAGTCCCTGGCAGGAATAGCAATATGTTGAACCTTCTGAAACCACCCAAAATGATCTGGGGTCCTACAGAAATGCTTGGTGTTACAGCAAGGTGTTGCGTAAATTATGGCTTTATCAAAGGTGGAGAGTTGCATATGGTGTGACAATTTCTTTTACTGTCAGAGAAAGGAAGAGTGGTAGAATATATGTGAATTAAGTTAATATATGTAAAAACTTCAGCATTTTCTTTTCTGTAAATGTTCCTCAGTGCCTGGGGGGAGCCTAAAAACTCTTCCTGAGAAGCCTGTCAGAAACACCACTTCCAGTGAGTTAGTTTGGGTCATTGATGTCTCCAGTGTAGTCTATGGCTTTCTCTGTCCTCTGTTACAATTACACATCTTTGGCCAAGGCTTGAACAGAAGGCTCCAAAATCCTACATGCAATCTGGTACATAAAACTGTAGTTCAGCTTTATGGTCTGCCTGTCAGAAGCAAGGCAATTTAGTCACTCTGTCTATGCCTCAGCCTCTTCATGTCTTGTCATCTTTTTTTTTTGTTTTTTGCTTTCTCTGTTCTGGTCATTGACATTTGAGACTATGACCATATTCTTACTATATTTTACTCCTGTCTGGTATCATAGAATCATAGAATTACCTGAGTTGGAAGGGACCCAAAAGGTTCACCGAATCCCACTCCTATCCCTACATAGGACACTGCCAACATTCACACCACGTGACTTAGGGCATTGTCCAAACACTTCTTGAATGCTGACAGACTCGGTGCTGTAGCTACTTTCCTCTACTACATTACCTCTTTTCACCAGGGTATTTACATGAAGTCAATGGATCCACAAACTGCACTTTCCAGTCCAAGAAAATGTATGTGTGAGTTGAAGTAGGGAGCATTTGATATGATGCTAAGTCAAGAATTCTCACGGCTGCTTTTAAAGGTAGTAAGATTCTTTTTTGCTCCCTCTCTTGCATCTTTGCCTTTGGTATTGTCTGATTATTCTGCTTCTACCACACTTTATAGAATCTGTGGGCCAAATTCCTATGTAAAATGGTGCAATTCCACTGATGTCAGGAGAATAATGATAATGCACATTAGATAAACATCTGCATTATTTGGCATTATTTATTAATGTCATTATTTGTTTCTGGTTTTTAGTTTGTTGTTATCACTATTATTTATCATTGGGCTTATTTCCTCAGATATTATGAATCTTCCTAGGCTTTGGAAATTCACATTGCATCTCCAAGATAGTAAAATGGAAATATAATGAAGCTTACATGACATTTCCTAGACACGTCATTAGTTCACATCCTAAAATTCATGATATAATGAATCTATTGTGTATCTTTGACTGACAGAGAAGCAGTACCACACTGGGGATAATGATTGGGACCCATCTGGTATATAAGGATGTGATAGTAAGCTGGAGATGTCTTCTGATGAAGCAACTGTCAAAGAGGATTTAATGACACAAAAGCTAATGTTATATCAGTGGTTGATGTGGATTTTAGGTGCACAAGTTTCTTACTGAAAACATGAGGTTTGACTCATCAAATCTCACTAGTCAAAAGCTTATTTTCAGGAGTTTTCTCTGACCATAGCTTGAGGCATGAGAGTGAGTTGTGACACCCTCTTTAGTCTCTGACTTGTACATAAGAGACTGGGGGGAAGGCGTTTGCAAGTAATGACTTGCTGTACACTTCTCAACAAGCTCTAAGAAAGGCCTGGAAGGAGTCTATCAGCAGTTACTGCTCTAACCACTACATCACACTGCCTCCTGGATGCAAGGAGACCATCACTTTTAAGTTGCTTGGATCATTTTCCACGGACTGGAAGGGATGTGATGTTTCTCTGTGCCTACAGCCAAGAACCAATGACTGCCCACTGAGGTATGGTTTAATTGTCCATCCTACTACCTGTCCCAGTCACTCCACCATCACAGATACACAGAAATACTGCCATGTTATCAGAGCACGATGGATGTCATGCTAGCAAGTTTTCATTTTTATGGATAATGAGCAGAGGAGGCTTCTACATAATGCTGACTTTCTAGAACAATAGCAAGGAACTGAGTCGTACCTAAATATTTTTCATTCCTAATGTTGTTTTTCAGCAGGAATCGATGTTCACACCTGTTTATTTCTCTTTCAGACACAAATGAAGACAGTGTGCACGATTAATATAGTTAAATTGAAAAAATAGTGCTGTATTGATTAGCCAGATTTCCATTACGCTGTACAACATCAGTCAATTTTTCCTAGACACCAGAAGAAACCTGATGGGCTTGTATTTATCACAGCCTACGAAATTCCCGTGGCAAACCTCTTCAACTTGGAACAGTAAATCTTAGGAATTTTGTATCATCTCACACCTGAATATCTTTGCTTCTTGGACTACAAGTGAAAGTCAAATCCCACATCTTAGTGCCTTTTACTGGAAGTGTTTGGCTCCCAGAAATCTGAAGGTCTTGTTACATTTTTGGTCTCAATTGCTGTGTTTCAAGGTTATGTTGTGCATAAAACCCAGGTCTAATTCTTGTCATATTTTCTGTTCAAGGTGTTAGAGCCCTAGCTCTATGCAACCACCTCATCTGTCTGTGGTTTAAATCCCCAAATGGAGATGCTAAGATCCGAGAGAGAGCTGATTCGATGTCAAATGGGAAGTGAGACAAATTACAGCACAGATGTATTTAAAAAGCTGTTGTCAGTTATCTATCAGCTCTGATCTGCTGTTGGCTTTGCTTATTTTGATGCCAACAGTGGGCAGAATTACAGCTGAGATTCTACAGCATTTTCGTGAGTGAATAGAAGACTTTAGCAGGAAATTGTTGAGCAGGTCTGACTTGCAGGAGAGCTCAGTGCAACTGGTAACTAAAACCACAAAAACTCCAACGGGTTCAAAGAACATACTAGAATTGCAGTTTCACAACAGAAACATATGTAGCCGCTTAGGAAAAAGATTTCATACAATTTTTCATAGAATATCCTGAATTGGAAGAGAATCACAAGGATCACCAAGTCCAATTCCTGACACTAGACAGAGTAACCTAAAAGTTAAACCATACTTCTAAGATTGTTGCCCAAATACTTCCTGAACACTGACAGGTTTGAGGTCATGACCATTTTCCTGTGGATCTTGCTCCAGTGCTTGCCTATGGTCTAAGTGAAGACCTTTTCACTAATATCCAATCTGAACATCCCCTAACACAGCTTTAAGCCATTCCCTTGTGTTCTGTCACTGAAGAGATCAGTACCTCCCTCTCTGCTACTTCTCATGAGGAAATTGTAGACAGCAATGAGTTCACCCTTCAGTTTCCTCCTCTTTAAGTTGAACAAATGAGTATCTTCAGTCGGTCCTCCTAAGTCATGCCATCCAGTCCTTTCACCATCCTTGTTGTCTAGCCTTTTTATGTTATGGAGCCCAAAACTGCACTCAATACTATAAGGTGAGGCTACACCAATGCTGAGTACAGTGGGACAATCAGTTTTGCAGCCCAGTCTGTAGCTTGGTGAGTCTCATAAACAGCAGAGACCTTGTACTACATCAGTTCACATGTAAATTGATTTGAAAGGGTTTTTTTTTTTAACTCTTTTTTGATACCTCTGTAAGAAAACTCAGTCTTTAGTAGGTTTGTAATAATATGATTTTTTTTTTTCAGTCACATATAAAAACAGGAATAAAAACATGAATATCCAGCTGTTTTCAATGCAAAATTAATCCATCAATTAGCAGTGGTTTTCAAGCACTTTTTGCAGAATTTGGCTCAGAAGGAAAAAGAAGGAAAGCTGCCTGGATTTGTAATGAAAGAGTTCTGTTGGGCAAAATTTGATCTTTTTTTTATAAATTTTCAGATGAAAAGAAAGAAGTGAGTATGTGCTGCAAAGCTTTGTGAAACTTCACCTGGAGAATCAGCCAGGGTTCTTTGATTAATGTTCCATGTCCTATGGGCTGCAAACTTTGTGGTAGAGAGAATGCTGAAGAGGAGTTGAAGGTAAGCTTGATCCCTCAGCATCTGCCTCAATATCTGTGCATATCAGTGTCGGAAATCAGCATAGATTTCTGAGACCACATAGCACTTACTTTTCCATCTCACATCAGCCATGATTTATGCATTGGCAGCATACTGCCACATTCCTTCTCCTGCCCCATAAACATAGGGGAAGGACTACAAATCAACAGATGCTTTAATTTGCACATCCAACACACATTTGCATAGAGGTTGCGTGGCATACAGTGGGAAGGAGGCAGCAACACCTGGCCATCTAACCATGTCTTCATATCCAAGAAAGGCGGCCTCTTTTGTGAAGTGACCAGCACAGCACTTTCCCTTGTGTCACAGCCAAGGCAACTACAGAGGCTGATGAAGGTCAAGCACTCTCAAATAATGCCAGACAAAAAGATGCTGATTTACTTTATAAAAGTTCATATGGCAAAGAAGTACAAGCTGGGCATAACACAAGGTACATATCTTGGCAACAGACAATGGTAACTCATCAGTCCTGCTTCTGCCACTTGCTCAAAAGAATGGGAACCATTAGTCCTAATTACACAGGAGATGAAACACTATTTATCAATTTACTTGGAGATACGGGGTTTGTTCCTGGGTGCAGAGAATTAATTTTCTTACGGTAATGCCTGGGAAAGCAGAAGATTGGTTCTGGTTGATTTACAGTGTCAGCATTTTTTTATTATTATTTCATGAACAACCTCAATTTAATCACAAGGCATCTAGAAATTGAATACAAAGGATACCTTTCATTATTCATAGATAGCATCTTCCCCAGTCCCATACTTGTTTGGTTAATAATAAGTACCATGAAAAACATCTTTGCCCAGGTTAGCCTCATAGAGCATCTTATTTATTTCTTATTTACTCCTAATACTTAAAGGGATGCTGAAGATGAGCAAAATTCTCCCCTGCTGCTCTGAGCTAGAGAATAGAAGTAGGAATTCCCTTTTTTTTTTCTTTTTTTTTTTTTTCAGATTATCTTTGCTTCAACATTTTAAGTAAAATATTGCTGGTGTGAAGAAGTCATCTCTGGCGTCTGCATTGTGACTACTATGCAAGGTTCTATTACTGCTTAGTGAAGTTGTGCACAGTTTACACTTGTGCCAAGACTGACCTATGTCCTCGACAGAGCTAGTTAACTATTTCTTGTCTGAACTATGACTGAAAATTTAAATTTCAATAAAATACAAATTTTTACCACAATGTGTCAACACGGGTGAATAGCCTGGAGCACAAGCCTTCTGAGGAGCAGCTGGAGTTGTTAAGTCTGGAGAAAAGGAAGCTGAGGGGAGATCTTATTACTCTCTAGGACTACTTGAAAGGAAGTGGTAGAGAGGCATGTGTTATTCTTTTCTGCCAAGTAACAAGTGATAGGACAAGAGGAAATGGCCTCAAGTTGTGCCAGAGGAGGTTTAGATTGGCTATCAGGAAAAATTTCTTCACTGAAAGGGTTGTCAAGCACTGAAACAGGCTGCCTAGGGAAGTGGTTGAGTCTTCAGCCCTGGAAGTATTTAAAATATGTGTAGATGTGGTGCTTAGGGAGATGGTGAACTTGATAGTATTAGGTTAACGATTATACTTGATGATCTTAAGAGTCTTTTCCAACATAAAAGATTCTGTGATTCTATGATTTCACGTATAATAGCTTATATGGATACATATGGGGTTGTTTGTACAAATAAAGAGTTCCAAAAAAGTCTACAGTGTCTTTCTCCATGCACTCAGTGCAGATAATAAACCTTAACTTTCTGTACTGAGATGCTGGATTAGTTAATTTGTTAATACTTGTAAAGTGCTTTAAAATCTTCCACTGTAAGAAGAGTAAAATGTAACAATTACATTTTAGTGAACTAGAAATATCAAGCGCTCAGTCTCAGAGCTTTTTTCTCCAAGAATATTTTCTCTTAAAATATGTATTTAATTCCTTTTATGTATCTACCTATATTTTTCTTTTCTTAACATGCACATCACCGTTTTTTCTTGGCACTGATACAGAAACACAGAGTTTGCTTGTTTCTTTCCCTGACAAGTTCTTAAGCTCATTACTATCGATTTAGGAAGTATTGGAGATAAATTAAGAAGTGGAGTTTTCAAGCAGTAAGATGCCTCCAAGGGGTTCATGACACAGGATAAGCTATTGGCAAAATATCAACTAGGAGCAGAGATGTTTTGTTAGCTCCTTTTGCAAGAACTCTTGTGTTCCTCCACAAGTCTTCTGTGAGACCACAGATATCAAAGGCAGAATTTATACATTGCAAGTAGGAACAGTGCCATGAGCTGGTGCATTTGAGATGTACCTTATCTGATCACTGATTTCACAGATCATCACTTCTCATAGAGATTCAGTGTAACTAGACAATTGTGAGTTTTATTGTTTGAACATTACAGATGGGATTAAGCAACACTCAGGGCACAATTGCTGCACTGGTATTAAATGCAGAGGACCAAATTATTTTCTTGGATGAATTTTCAGAGTGCTGTTGACTGCATGTGCATGCTAAAGTCTATTCCTAATTCCTAAGGACTCTTTAATTCTGTTGCTTCATATAAACTTTCCTAAAGAGGTAGGCAGTGCCATTTTTGGCAGTAATACAGTGTAATAAAGAGCAAATGTGACCAGAATCTCAGAAGATGACATAGTACTTTACATCCTCGACATCTTAAAAATAGCTTAAAGCTTAGTTTTCCACATGTTCCATGTACACTTGTGGTGCTATAACAAGAAATAATAGTTACAATAAGAGTAATAAAGTATTTTAAATAATTAATATAAGTGTAAGGAATCCCTTACATTCATTTTTCTGGTAATAGCAGGTGCTACTCTAGAAACTCAGCTATCCAAGCCAATTACATCTGTATAAGACCAGAATCATTTTAGGCAGGAACAGTATTCTGATTAAAATATTGTCCTCATCCTCGAATATCCTGTGACTGTACCATCATGTAAGTAAATCACCCTGTACAGGATAGCCTCAAAGAGATATTTATACACTAGACAAAAAATATACCATATTTGTTGCATTCAAGGGTGTTAAAATATAGATCTACCAGCACAAAAATGTTAGTTTAGATTTTTTTAATAATTTAAAAACTTCAGTCCAACTTTACTGAGACCTCTGCAGTTGTGTTTGCCTCATCTATGTTACAAAAAATTTGGTTTATCATATCCAGTCACAAGGAGGAATGGCTGTTGAATAGATACTTTACTTGGCTGCAGCAAAAAATGGCTGTGTCCATAGGGTTACATTACACAACACTATGTTCTGCTCTCGAGCACTGAATCTCTATATATGTGTTATGATATTGTTAAATCTCGATGTCTGTATAGTATTATAGTACCTGTTTAGAGTGATGAAAGGGTTTAATAACATGAATATGTTTTGTTCTAGACCAGTTAGTCTAGGCACCTAGACACTGTCCTGGTAGCTCTTATCTTAGTGTCATAGATACAGTCAATGATTGCTTGACAAATTTCCTATTGAAGAGTAAGGAAGTTCAAAACAATTACTTCTACTACAATTTTAATTTTCTGGCAGTTTGTGAACAGTTCCTCCTGCCATAATTGCACATTAAATTTCTCTCTACATTATCATAAAGGTGAAGAAAATGATTGAGCCAGGAACTGTAGCTCTGTGGAACATTTGGGTTTGCTCTTTGGATCTGAAAAAAACATCCAAATGAAGACAGAAGTGCTTCGGAGCCTGGAGTAACCTCTTCTGCAGTGAAATCAGAGAACCATAGAATCATAGAAATCAGATGTTCTGGTTCAACGCTATCCTAACCCTTCTTTCAGCAGAAAAACCCTTCCAATAGCAGAAAGAACGGTAACCTTATCCAGTTTGGGCTAGTACCTGAGTAGCAGAAGGCAGCAGATCCTTGAAGGACCACAAATGAAGACACTCATCACATAGAGTGATTTTAACAGGTAGGAGACTCTAAGGAGAGTTTGCTCCTCTTGCAGAGACTTCCCCATAAATAATCCCTATCCACCCCAAGTGGGGATTCTTGTAGCTGGAATCTCTAATGAATTTACCTAATATACCCCACTGTACCTTTGACCAGCACAGTAATTTTTATGTCATTTCTAGGCATGAACACAGCCTACGAAATCCACAATTTTGTCTGAATCTGAATGCTATAAAAAAGGAGCCAAGTTCGCTAAAGTTTTAAGCTTAGGTCTATTTTCATTTCACATTCATTTACTACATTAAATTAAATAAGCTTATTTTGAGATTGTTGTCTGACACTGAAGCTAAAGTCACTTGGGCATGGACAATTACATTTTATTAGCCTTCAAGGCTAATAAAAGTCCGTCAAGGATTTTTCTAATAATTTAATCACGTGGAGGTTGAATTCCAGTGTCTGAAAACATTTCCCAATAAAATATAATGCACAGTTGACACGTGAGTTCAGAAATCTGATCTTCTCAGGACTGGACTTGAAAGTATGGAGATATGAGAATGCAAAGTGGACACTAGATCTTTCCATTAAAGGGTTCAATGTTTTTCTCGCTGCTGATTTTGACTGGCATAGAGTTAATTTTTTGCATAGTACCTGCCATGGGGCTATGTTTTAGATTTGTGCTGAAAACACTGCTGGTATTACAGGGATGTCTTCATTATTGCTGAGTAGTACTTACACAGAGTCATAGCCTCTTCTGCTTCTCACACCATGCCACCGGCAAGTAGGCTGGAGACGCACAAGAAATTGAGAGTGGACACAGGTAGGACAACTGACCCCAACTGACCAAAACAATATTCGATAAAATACAATGTCATGCTTAGCAATAAAAAAAATGGGAGAAGAAGAAGGGAGGAGAGACATTCAGACTTATGGCTTTTGGTCTTCCCAAGTAACTGTTAGATGTGTTGGAGCCCTGTGGCTGAACACCTGCCTACTGATGGGAAGTAATCAGTGAGTTTCTTGTTTTGCTTTGCTTGTATGTGTGGCTTTTGCTTTACCTATTAAACTGTCTTTATCTCCACCCAGAAGTTTTTTTTCACTTTCAGTATTGTGATTCTCTCCCTCATCCCACCAGGGCAGAGTGAGTAAGTAGTTGTGTGGTGTTTAATTGCTGGCTGGGGTTAAACCACAACATGTTTAATAACTTTATCAATGATCTTGATGAGGAGATCCAGTGCACACTCAGTAACTCTACAGACAATGTCAAGTTGTACAGGAGTGTTGATCCACTTGAAGGAATCATAGAATCTTCTGGTTGGAAAAGACCTTTGAGATCATCAACTCCAACCGTACCCATCTTCTGCCAAAACATGTTCTTCAAAAGCTCATCTCCCCGTTTCTAAACACCTCCAGGGCTGGTGACTCAAACACCTCCCTGGCCAGCCTGTTCCAGTGCCTGGCCAGCTTTTCGGTAAAGAAATTCTTCCTAATATCCAGTCTGAACCTCCTCTGGGGCAACTTATGTCCATTTCCCCTTGTCCTATCACCTGGCACTTGAGAGAAGAGATCAACGCTCGCTGTGCTACATCTTCCTTTCAGGCAGTTGTAGACAGCAACGAGGTCTCCCCTCAGTCTCTTCTTCTCTAGGCTAAACAACCTCAGTTCCCTCAGTCATTCCTCATAGGACTTGTTCTCCAGCCCCTTCACCAGCCTCGTCGCCCTTCTCTGGATGCACTCCAACACCTCAATGTCCTTCTTATACTGAGGGGCCAAGAACTGAACACAGTACTTGAGGTGTGGCCTCACCATTGCTGAGTACAGGGGTACAATCACCTCCCTTGTCCTGCTGGCCCCACTGTTTCTGATACAGGCCAAGATGCCATTTGTCTTGGCCACCTGGGCACACTGCTGGCTCATAGGAAGGCTTTACAGAGGGGTCTGGACAGGCTGGATTGGTGGACTGAGGCCAAATGTATGGAGTTCAGCAAGACTCGGTGTCAGATCCTGTACCTGGGCCACAACAACCCCTTGCATTGCTACAGGCTTGGGGATGAATAAAGCTGTTTCCTCTCGTCCTAAGGCTTGTTACTTGGGAGAAGAGACCAACATCCACCTCGCTACAGTTTCCTATGATTGTATAATTTTAATACAAAGACTTGATTTCACTCTGAAACATCAGCAATCGAATGGCTCCATGTCTCTCCATGTTATGTTACAGAACCATAGAATGGTTTGGATTGAAAGGGACCTTAAAGATAATCACATTCTAACACCACTACCATGGGCAGGGACACCTTCCACTAGACCAGGTTGCTCACCACCCTCATAGTAAAAAATTTTTTCCTGATATCTATTCTAGATCTCCCCTCCTTCAGCTTAAAACTGTTACAACTCCTCTTTCCATGCACTCCCTGATAAAGTGCCCCTACAGAGCTTTCCTGTAGGCCCTCTTTAAGTACTGGAAGGAATAATTATGCAGCTCTTCTCATTGCAGTTTCTGTGTTGTCTTTCTATGCATGAAAGTGTAATCCTAAGTGTTAAATAGGGATAAAAGTGCTGTTCTACTTCAGATGGCTGCTGTGTGAATAAAAGCATTAAACACTTTGAAGTAATCAGATGCTGTGATGGTAAGTCCCTGAGATATCTCTTGGTCAAGCTAACCCAAGTCCCAGTAAAAATTCACTATTGACTTTAATCACAGTTCAGTACTCCTGTACCAACTGGAAGCAGATGTTTCCCTTCAGATTTTAACTAAAAAATAATAATTAGGTAACAGATCTTTGTTTTAAACATTGCTTTTATACAATGGAAATAGCCTTTGAGAACCAAGAAAAAAACCTTTGGACCAATAATGTTTAAAGATCCTAAAACACTTGCATGTCTTTTTAGGCTTAAGGTACCTCAAACCATCCCGTGGATTAATAGCCCAGGCCTGAGGGCATGGAAAAGAGTTTGGCCCACTCATTACTAGTGGAACCTTGCTATCTGCAGCCTGTTCCATAAATCCATTAGAGTATTGAGGTATTGGCGTTACCATCAAGATAAAAGAGTAAGTAACATTTCTTGTCAACAAAATTCATGAGATTGTATACTAAACTGGGAAGTAACTGGCTGTGTGAAATGTGAAAAGCAAAAGAGGGTAGAACAGCTCCTACAACTCTTGAGGGTGAGAATGTGTGAAGACAACAACAGACAAAACATGAAAGGACAAAAAGGTTAGGCTGTTTATTTCATTTTTAGATTAAAGATTCTATTAAGATAAGAGAATGTAACATGGGAGTGAACTTGGAAATTTTTTTATTGCATTTTTTAGGATATTGTTCCTAGAAACATCGCAGGAGGATTTTCAGTTGACATCCTAGGATTTTCTCAGGTGTACGAACCCCAGTTTGAACACCTAGATAAAACTGCATCTCAGGAAGAAAGTTTTCTTCCAGTTAAGTTTTTTACTTGTGCATTTCAAAAACAAGTTTAACAGGTAACAACAAGATGAGACATTTTGTAAAGTACATTTGTGGTTCTCATCTATTTAATCCATACAGGAAGAAAAATCTGCTTCTTATAAAAGGTTCTAAAGGTTGGACTCTAAGGGGGAGATAAGAGTTTGATCCAAGAAAGTCTGATAATCCTCACTTAAAAAAAAAAAAATTCTTCACTGTGCAGCAAAGAAATAATAATAATAAAAAAAAATCGTATGAGAGAGGCAGGGAGAAAAACTCAAGCAGAACTGTGACTTTGCTCTATAAATGATCACATTTCTTCTTGAGAATACTACATCCCAGGCCTTGCTCAAGGAGTCTTCCTGTTTTCCTTTGTATTTTTTAAATAGCTGAGGAAAAAAAAGGGGAAGGAAAGGAAAAGGAAGAGGAAAAGGAAAAGGGAAAAGGAAAAGGAAAAGGAAAAGGAAAAGGAAAAGGAAAAGGAAAAGGAAAAGGAAAAGGAAAAGGAAAAGGAAAAGGAAAAGGAAAAGGAAAAGGAAAAGGAAAAGGAAAAGGAAAAGGAAAAGGAAAAGGAAAAGGAAAAGGAAAAGGAAAAGGAAAAGGAAAAGGAAAGGAATGGCAAGGAGCATCACAAGCTCAGTTTTTCCAAAGAGAGTGTGCTTTCTGTGTAAGAGTTAAGGTTGTCAGTCACAAAGACACATTTGTCATAGAATCATAGAATGGTTTGGATTGGAAGAAGCCTTAAAGAAGATCCAGTTCCAAACCCCCTGCCATGGGCAGTGACACCTTCCACTTGATCATGTTGCTCAAAGCCTAATCCAACCTAACCTTGAATACCTCCAGGGAGGGAATATTCACAGCTTCTCTGGGCAACCTGTGCCAGTGCCTCACGACCCTCACACCAAAAATTTTCTTCCTAATATCTCATCTAAATCTCCCTTCTTTCTGCTTAAAACCATTACCCCTCACCTTGTCATTGCAGTCACTGATAGAGTCTTTCCTGCAGGGCCTCTTTAAGTACGGGAAGGAATAATTATAAGATGTCCCCAGAGCCTTTTCTTCTCTAGGTTGAACAACCCCAGCTCTCTCAGCCTGTCCTCGCCTGGGAGATGCTCCAGCCCTCTGATCATCTTCATAGCCTCCTCTGGACTCCCTGTAACAGATACATGTCCTTCCTGTGCTAAGGACTTCAGAACTGAATGGGGTGTTCCAGGTGAGGTTTCACATGTGCAGAGTAGAGGGAGAGATTCACTTCCCTAGACCTGCTGTTCACCCCTCTTTCAATGCAGCCCAGGATAGGGTTCATTTTCTGGGCTGAAATCTCACATTGTTGACTTATGTTGAGTTTCTCATCCACACCAACACTACTCTCAATCCATTCTCCACCTAGCTTTCAGATTTCCCCAACCCAGATGCAGGACCTTGCACTTGGCTTTGTAGAGCTTCAAGGCCAACTTCCACTCCTGAGTCAGTTACTTCTTGTAGAGTCATTGTTTCTGTCACTTGACATCTCACCACCTAGCAGGAGTGTTTTTTGGAGAGCTTTGTCATGTACCACAGAGTGCGGTTTAGCTCCTATATTTAGAAGAGAAGTTCTCTGATGGCTCAGGGAAAACAGGTTCTATATATTGTTTTTCTATCCTCCTATTTTACAGAGGGTATTTGCCCAGTGAAATGTTTGCCTACATGAGAAACACACAGAATGCCAGAAATATATGTAATCGAGGTTTGCTCTGTACTTCCAGCATTATGTCCTGAACCTTGTCATGGACCACCATCTATGACTACTATGATGACCATTCAGTATCATCTAACAGTCTTCTGCCACCTCAAGGTCTGCTGCAGACATGATGCCTCAATTACTGTTGTAGCTGATTAACTCTTGCTCCATTCTGAGTGTTATTTTTGAAAGGCTATGGTGATCTCCAAATTACAGACCTCGATGTGCACTCAACAATAGAAGAGCATTACGTGTAATTTCCCAAGCATTTAATTTCCTTGGAAGATTTATTTGTGCACAAACATGAGCTTTATTGTTGCTTGTTACAGACATGGAGTAAATTAGTTTTTCCATGCTAAAATAGGCAGCATAAAATTCTCACTTGAGAAAGGTACTAACTGGCATTCTGGCATTACTTTCTTAGTTATATTGGTACACACACTGCTGCCCTTTAAATTAATCCCGTACGCCAGAAACACTTCATACCTAATGATTTCCTGGATTTTTTGCATATTATTTCATCCTTAATCTAATTTAAATAATTGTCAAAGTAACAAATAAGAGGAAGACAGAGATAGCATTTGAAGCAACTTGACTCCTGAATCAGTGAGTCATGGTCACAGAAATTATCATGCAGTGATCACTGGTAAAGATTAATTTGAGTATGTTGAGTTTAGCTTTGGTATGTTTGACAGGTTTCTAATCTGCTCAACCTATCATTTTTTAGTAGATTAGATTTTCCACATGGTACACATCTTGAGCCAATTTTCAATCATTTAATTTTTGGTTGTTGACTGTCAATGTTGTCTGATAAGATTATGAGCTTGGAAGACTATGATGAAGTTTATTTATGTTACTGTCTATAACAGGGAAGGCCATTACCAATTCGTGGTATATATTATGTACTCTTCATTCCTTAGCATTCTTTGACCCTTGAAACATTCTTAGAGGAAAATTGCTTGATCAACACAGCCATCTTCACACATTTCTTATGTAAACTTTATAGCAACTGCTCTGTCATTGCATGTCAAATATGTCACAAAATCCATTGATGTCACTTTATCATCTCATTTTGAATGGAGCTTTATAGAAATGCAATAAATGTAAAGGCATCTTTTATGGTAGTTACCACATAAGATTTGCCTGCTCCCAAACTCAGACAGGTGCATGAAAGTACCTTGACAATACACAGGAGAGTCTCTGCTTTCTTGAAATTTGAATTCAGCACATGTGTTCCTGCCCTCCAGAGATATTGTGCCAGTGCTTCAATCAGGACATTTACATTTATGAGGTCTAAGTACTTAGTACTTGCATAGATTAAGTACTTCCAAAGGCGAATTATTAAGTGAGCAGTGGACAGTATCTTGTCAAAGTAGTTTCCATCCAGATGGACAGAGTGTTTCTCAGCTCTGCAGATATCAAATCCCATGGGAGATATCTGAACTCTCCTGGATAAACATGCAAATAGTTACTTGCAAACATGGGACACAAAAAAAAACAACTGCAGCAAGCAAAACGGAAAAGATGGAAAGAAAAACATAGATGTGTGTTTTCAGTTTGTACATCTCTGCTGTTCATGTGCATTCCTTAGTGCTACCAGGAGAACCATCACATCACTGGTAATGAATCTGTCAAAACTGGAGCATGCACTGTTTTAGAATCACAGAGTGGTTTGGGTTAGAAGGGACCTCAAGCATCATCCAGTTCCAACCCCTCTGCCATGGGCAGGGGCACCTTCCACTGGATCGGGTTGCTCAAAGCCTCATCCAGCCTGGCCTTGAACACTTCCACGGATAAGGTGAGCTGGTTTGAGCTAGCTTTCCCAAGCTCTCTAACCAGTCAGTCTGCCTCTTTCCCAAACCTTACCCCGCTTTCAAAGGAAAAAAATCTATGGAGGAAACCAAAATTACACTAAATATATATATATATTTCTCTATTTTTTCTAAATACGAAGAACTACACCACAAGGATATGCAAAGGATCAAGGGAAGAGGGGAAGGGAAATGGCAAAAAGGACAAAAAAAGATCTATATAACACCCGGCATATAAATATAACACCCAGTAACTAACAAAGTAAAGAATTAATAAAATCTTACCATACCACCTCCCTCGTAGAGAGCCGGACAGACAAATCCGACCTGCTAAAAAATCTTCCGCGGGCTCAGCAGCACACAGGACCAATGCAGGGACCTTCTGCTCCCCAGCTTTGCTCTTACCTACACCCTATTTATATGCTGGGTTACGTTAAATGTGGCTAAGAAAGCCAATGGCATACTGCCCTGCATCAGGAATAGTGTGGCGAGCAGGACCAGAGAAGTTATCGTCCCCCTGTACTCATCACTGCTCAGGCCTCACCTTGAATACTGTGTACAGTTCTGGGCCTCCGAGTTTGGGAAAGATGTCAGGATGCTGGAGTGTGTCCAGAGGAGGGCAACAAAGATGGTGAAGGGGCTGGAGCACAAGCCCTACAAGGAGCGACTGAGGGAGTTGGAGCTGTTTAGTTTGAAGAAGAGGAGGCTCAGGGGAGACCTCATTGCTCTCTACAACTACCTAAAAGAAGGTTGTAGTCTGGCAGGGTTTGGTCTCTTCTCTCAGGTGACCAGTGACAGAACTTGAGGGCATGGACTCAAGCTTCATCAGGGAAAGTTTAGACTTGATGTTAGCAAAAAGTTCTTCACTGAAAGGGTGATTGGCCATCGGAATGTGCTGCCCAGGGAGGTGGTGGAGTCACTGACCCTGGAGGTGTTTAAGGGGAGACTGGATGAGGCACTGAGTGCCATGGTTTAGATGATGGGTTGGTGTTAGTGTTGGTGTTAGTGTTGGGTTATGGGTTGGACTCGATGATCTCGGAGGTCCTTTCCAACCTTATGATACTGTGATACTGTAAAGGAAGAAATGGAATATTTCCGTGGATCAAAAGTCAATCCATGAGGTATTCACAACTTTTCTGGGCAGCATTTTCCAATGCCTCACCATCCTCACAGGAAAAAATTTCTTCCTAATATCTCATAGAAATCTCCCCTTTTTCAGCTTAAAACTATTCCTCCTCACCCCATCACTGCACTCCCTGACAAAGAGCCCCTCCCCAGTTTTCCTGTAGGCCTTCTTTAAGTACTGGAAGGCTGCTAGAAGGTCTCCTTGGAGCCTTCTCTTCTCTAGGCTAAACTAGACCAACTGTCTCAGCTTTTTGACTTCTAAAATTTGACCAAAGGAATGAATAAGGACAATATGCTGGAGGTAAAGTGCAAGGTAATTATCACAATGACCATTTACCTGTAAATGTAAAACTAGTGGCTTCAGACCAGGTGCTAGGAATCCATTGTCCCAGATGGGTACTGCAGCCACTAGGTTACTCAGCCTCAGTCTTACCTATTTTTTTACCAAGCTTAATCAATCATTACTAAACATGGAGAAATCTGCTAGATACTATTCAGTAGGATATGAAATGTGCTTCAGGACATGTTCATAGGAGGTGGACGGAGTTTTAAACAACACCTTGCAACTTCATTACACCATTTACAGTCAGATACAGACTGCAGTTTTTAGTCCATGACCTCAGCAGAGATACTATGGGGAAAATTCTCTGACTATGTGTTACCATTTGTGAAATGGGCCTGTTTTCTTTGTAGAGTGTAACCACATAATTACTTTTAATACATTAATTTTACAACCAAAGCTCCCACTTTGTGTTATCACTTTTCTTTTTTTTTTTCTTTTTTTTTTTCTTTTTTTTTTATGGTTTTCTCCCACAACTTTCTAGAAGCTTTAAATTATTCTTAAGTTACCATCTGTTCTATCTTAACTGTGATCTCCTGTCCCTTTTATAGTTCCTTTCTATATTTCCTTCTGGTTTTCCTTTAGCTTCTAATTTAATTTTCCCTGGGTTCATTATTTTTATGCTTGCACTTTGAATATTGTTCTCCCTCATGTAGCTCTTTTGTTTTTTGTAGCTCTGAATTGTTATTTACACTTTGATATGGAGGCTTGCATGTCTTCATATAGCTGGTGGCTCCATCTCATAGGTATTTTGCTATCATGTAGAGCAAAACAGTCCATTTAGGAGTGAATTCTTTTAACCATGAATCCCTCTGAGAAGATGCTGTGAGTGTGCACAAATAGCAGAAGCTGAGTTCCCATTGATGCTGTTAACAGTGCTTGCTGCATTCTGTTAAAAAACCTTTGCACTTCAGCTGAAGCAGTGAAAGCAATCATTTCCAGCATAAGGATTTTCTCTGGGATTAAGACTAGATGGTACTTCAACCCATTCTTGAACTTTAAAAAGTGCTTAACACTTGGGTCTCCTGACCCAAACATGCGAGATCTCGCCCTTCCATGACATAGGGGCAGCAGTTACGACCAGAGATGTGTCACTTGAAGTAATGCTAAAACCATACGAGATTTAAGGAATATTTACTCTTCTGACTGTATTTACACGAAAAACAATCAGGCAAATACCTTTTCTGTGTTGTAAGGGTTTTTCATCTTCTTTATTTTTTTGCTTCTTTGTGGATATTTTTCCTAACCACCAGTGAATGAAAGTAGTTGTAAATAGCACTATGCAATGAAAGCTTAGTATGTGTTTAACAGCAGTGATTCAAACTAAAATTTCTGCTGTATACCTTCTTTTAGAAAGATTTAGGGAAGCCATTGGTTCAATGGGTAATGTTATATTTCCCTGACAATGAGTGGAATGTCCGCTTTTTGCCTCTCCTTCTTGAACTGAAGCCTAGGCAATAAAAATAATTTCATATTTCTCTTGTTCTTCTCTTTTCCTCACCATAGCTGTCCTTATAGCAAAGATAATCACTAAAAATTATTAGAATAGTAATTTCTTAACATTTAAACCCACTTAAAGCAGCTAAACTGAGGGCTTTTCTCGTGTCTACACCTACCCCTTCTCTTTTCCTTCTTGAAAATGCATGTGATGTTGGTGTATAGTCCATCAGCAATGCCATTAGAAGACTGCCACGTAGCCTCCTCAGCAGCTTGATGCAGACATAGAAGTGAGAAGGGAGAAGGAGAATGAAAGAGAAAGACACAGATTATTAATACCAGAAGTTCTTGTGCCATGAAAATGGTTTCATTATGCAAAATCTGGATACAAACCTTGTGGTTTTGATCTTGGACATGGAGCACAAATCTCATAGAGATATAGACACAATGACAGTCTTTCTTCTGTGGTTGGAAGACAAAGCCAATTTTCTGGAACCAGTCCCTGCAACCTATTTCCTACAGCACTTTTAGCAAGTCCCTCTGGTTGCTACAACCTTCTCTTTACATTGAACTCTCCCTGCTTCTGTCTACAACATTTGCCTTGTCAGTCAAAGAACTTCTACCTGGAGTCAAAATTATCTTGACTGAAGTAAGATCCTTTATATTTAAAACCATTTAATTCCTTTAAACTCAGGACATATTCAAGTTTTTGCTTTGAGGCAAGAAATACAGGGATTGGAGTCAAGTTTGTATGTTGCCTTCATGAACTGCACATGAAAAAAGAA
This sequence comes from Tapera naevia, assembly GCA_033556795.1. Classification (NCBI taxonomy): domain Eukaryota; kingdom Metazoa; phylum Chordata; class Aves; order Cuculiformes; family Neomorphidae; genus Tapera; species Tapera naevia. The sequence continues at coordinate 2,247,018 of JAUMJJ010000063.1, forward strand.
GAAGAAAAAAAATAAATAAGAAGTCCTATAAAGGGATCTTTATCAAAGTGGTGGTCCAGACTGCCAGAAATTCAGGGAAATCTTCAATATAGAATATTTTGCATATGTTTCATGCAATTCTAGGGGGTAAATCTGGAAATTCATCCTTCAAATTTTATTTGAAGTGACAGAACAAGAATAATAGAGTCATAGTATCATAGAGTTGTTATTGAGGTTGTAGAAGACCTTTAAGATCATCAAGCACAACCGTTAACTGCAAAGTCCACCACTAAGCCATGCCACAACACATCTGCACATCTTTTAAATATCTTCATGGATATGACTTAATCACTTCCCTGGGCAGCCTGTTACAATGTTTGAAAACCCTTTTAGTAAAGAATCTTCTCCTGATATCGAATCTAATCATTCTCTGGTACAACTTCAGACAGTTTTCTCTCATACTAGGACCATGGGCACAAACTGAAATACAGAACATTTCAATTAAACATAACCAAATGAAAAGATTGTGAGAGTGATTGAACACTAGATGTGGATTCTTCATCTTGGCATTTTTCATTGATGGCAAAAGTCACTCTTTGATCTCAAAGCAACAAGAATTTCTAATATCACATATAGAAGACATTGCTTTGCAGGTCATAAAGATCCATCGTACTAGGAGCCACTTCTGTACACTCTCGTCTAAGGTCCACATGAAATGATAGAGAGGTTTTGCATTGGCAAACTGTAACTTCATCTGGGTATCCCTTCCTAGTCTTTTGTGCAGTTAAGTGCTTTCCCATAGAGCTGGCAATAAATCTACGACAGAGAGTGGGTAGAATTAGAATTTTACATTTAATTAATTCTTCACATAGTTTCTTAACAGATTACAAGAGATCTTTAGCTGGAGAAAGCTGTTTTTGGTGAGAAGTGGGCTAGTCAACAGTTATAATTTTTTTTAAATGTGTTTTTTTTTCTTCATTTCTATAGTGAAATTCTGAAGGTAGCATAGATGAGGATGACATAAAGCTATTATTAGTGTTAAAAATCTAAAATTACTTTTATTATAGACAGTTATTCATATGTAATGGAGGATGAGGACTTCTACCATAAGCAATACCCCACCTCAGTCATAGAAAATCCCCAGTCACCTTAATTTTACAGTTTTCTTGAGGTTACAAGGTATATCATTGTAATTCCAGTTCCTACAATTTAGATGTTAAAATCACCCTTATGATTGCTTCTCATTTTCAGCATGTCTGGAGAACTGATGTGTTTACTGTGAAAACAAAGTAGCATTTATATTCTTATTCACATCACAACTTATCTTCCACATCTTGTATCCTTTTGGAATTCATTAATATGACTCTGTGTCACAACTATAAGGGAATTCTGGCTTGCTTTATTCCACATATTACAATGTGAACACATTTCTAAGTATTCCTAGCTATTCATGGATATACCCTATAGAAGGCAAAAATAAATATAATTTGATGCTAAAATGCTAACTTAACTCAGCTGGAGATCCTCTACCCAATATCTAAACATTTGTATGCCTCCTGCCAATATTTATTTTTTTATTGTTGAAAAACTTCTTGCTAAATGTTATTTGAAAATTTTAAAAACCAATGTTGAAAGCTGCATGCACTCAGGCTTTGAGTGCTGCTTTTAAAACCTTTCAAGGGGTTTGTGTTGCAATGCACAGCTTTCAGGAGTTTCATTCATATCTACACTTGACATTTTCTGTTCTGAGTTAAGTCATAAGAATAGCTTCAGTCTGGTGTCTCAGAAAGTGCAGAAACTCAGAGGGAAGTAAAAGAAAAGATGAAAAGGTATTTAAAATAAAAAGGTGGAGATACATATTTCTACTTAAATATTTGTTACGACACTGTAGGCTGCAAATCTACAAGATATTCAGTGAATAGGTCTTTCCTAGAATTCTGTATCATACACGCTTGGACAAGAAACCCAATGTCTTCTCCTGGCATCCCAGTTTCTCATGGGCAGGATTTATGATCCAGAGGGGAAAAAGTGAACTAAAAAATATCTGCATTCACTCATAGTTTTTTTACAGTTAGGGATGCTTAGTTGGGAATAAAATGCTTAAGTGATTTAGGAGCAGATTTACCTTGATAGCAGTGGATTTACCTTGTCTTACAATGCTTAATGAGGGCCTACGGGAAAGTTGGAGTGCAGGGATAGATCAAGGAGTAACAATTTTAAATTGAAGATGGGGATGTTTAGATTGAATATACAGAAGAATTTTTTCCTGTGGGGGTGGTGAGGCACTGGCACAGGCTGCCCAGAGAAGCAGCGGATGTCCCATCCTTGGAGGCATTCAAGGCCAGGTTGGACGAGGCTTTGAGCAACCTGATCAGTGGGAGGCATCCCTACCTATGGCAGGGAGGTGGAACTGGACAATCTTTAAAGCCCCTTCCAAGCCAAACTATTCTATGATTCTATAGTTCTGAGATTGACTGATACGTAAACTGTTTTGTGGGGGATTTTTAAAAGTCTACTGCATCAGAAATATTGTCTCAGATGAAAAAACTACACAGAAGAAAACATTTTGTGTAATTCTCCAAACATGTTGGCCAGAACAGATTACATAAAATTGTCAGATAATTAAGATGAAAAGTTATCCTTGTTATCTGTTTGTCTTTTTTCTTATGAAGTATTCAAGAAATTTCACTCTGTTTTTTTTATTCTTCACTAGAAGATGAAATAAGAAAGGTAACATACATATGAAACTGTTTTTTGTATTTAAACTCAAGCTCAAATAGTGTTAAACATGCAGGCAGGAACCTTCCTGTTACTAGACCATGGCTTAATTGTCTGACTTCAAAATACATTCTGCTGCTCCTTTTGATTTACTGGCACTGCCTGATAATTAGCTCTCTTTCTTTCCCTTCACTGACTTTGTTTGATAAGGCTTTTATAGAGTCTTGGCGTGCATAATTTAGAAAGTCCCATTTGTAATGCAGCACATCTCTTTCTCTCTCTACTCTGTCCTAGGCTTGGAGCAGAACAGAAGTCTAATTGGCTCTGTTTACAAACCATTGCACTTGGGAAGAGCTGTGCCTCCATTTGATAAGTAAAGATGTGAGAGATGAGAAGATTATAACTAATTCATGCTTTGAGCTATCTACAAGTTAAGAAAAAAGAAGTAAGATTGGAAAAAAAAAGAGAAGAAAATACTAGAGGAGCAGGTACACTTGGGAGGCAAATAGATTACATTGCAAATAAAGTTTTGGGACTTAGATGACTTGTGAGCAGCTGATGATTTATGGAATTGTGAGACAAAAAAACCAAAGGTTGTTGTAATATCTGAGAACTGTTTCCATCATGTTTCCATGAGCTAAATAATGAGTTTTTGAATGGTAATTGAATCATGTTGACATTGGCTATTCAACTCTTTACCATAGGTGGAAACGGCTCTTCATGTCCTGCACAGATACAAAACAGGAAAGGATTTGAAATTATGGACAGTGAATTTCTGGTTAGTATGAGGACTGCATGGGGAAGCATCTTGCAGAATACGTCTAAAAAATCCTTGCAATCCCACAAAAGAAGTACACCTGCTGACAACAGGCTTACATTATCTCGTAGGAAATCATTGGTCTACAGAGAAAACAGCAATTATTTTGAGCTATTATCTCCTCTATGAGAGACAACAGAAAATATTTCCTGAAACTAAAAGAGAGCAGATACTGTTCCGGAGTTTGCCACATAAGCAGGGACAAAATATGCTTATTAATTATTTTTTTTAACTTTTCTTCACTTCAAGCATCAGTTTAAGATATCTTACAGCTCTGGTCTCTGTTGGTTCTTAATTTCTGAAGAGATCTTTATATAAAGTGAAAAGATGTGCAGGAAGCACCTATCTCATTTGTAGTAGAAAGTCTGAGATTAGCTACTGAAGCTAAATGTGAAATGAGTGGTTTCAGAGTCCTGCAGCCAACAGCTCCTGACCTGGAGTTATACTGGATAGAAAACATTAGTAACTTTGGAAATGCAGTACGGACTCAGAAAAGTAACAGCTTGGAAAGTGTGGAGGTGAAGGACAAAGCAAGTCAGAGAAGAGAGAAAGTGTAGAGTTTGAGTGGAGTAAGGAGGTGAAGGAGATATGTGGAAAAGTATTTTTGTGAAATCCAGGCTCGTGAAGGAGCCCCATAAGGGGAAAGAGGAACAGAACTCTCAGAAGGTGATGGTAAGTCATGAAATGTCAAGCTTAAACCAAAGTAAACAGTGTTCTTCCAGGATATTTATGAATAAAGGCAGCACAAATAAACAATCAGGCAAAACCTAATGAAACTGAAAGTGAGCTCCAGTTTCCCATTCGCATGTTTGCTATGCCAGTGTGTGAACTCAAACATAAACTGCTTTCTCAAAGGCTTCCTTGACAAATCTAGGATGACTTAGGACGATCAGAAAGGGAAATGTTGAACCATCACACGTATGTTAGCTGAACTGTATGCAATCAATGCTGATTCAAAGTTGAAAATTTTCTTAGAAAATAGGAAGAGGCATTATTCACTGAGTGGTAATCATTTGATCAGTTATCCCTGTAAGTGTTTATTGTGGCTCCTCATTAACATCCCAACCATCAGCCAGGTCTTGTCACAGAAGTTTACAGTCTCAATTGACAGCTGGCTGGGAACTGATGCAAGATGACTTTGCACTTGGCCACATAACACAACAGTGCCAGCAGCACAGTAAGACAGATTTCTTGAGCTCATGCTCTGTTATCAGAGTTGATTCGAAGAAAAAAACACCTTGTTTGCTAGATGAAAATAAATAGTTAAAATGAGTTTTGGAAATTATTACCACAAATGTCTTAAATAAGGGACATAAGGAGCCAGATAAAGAGACAGATGCATAGGCGGTTGGTAGGGAATCTATTAGAAAGAGGAATATCCCTTCTGTGGCTTAACTTGCCACAATTATATAATGATCACAGTAAATATAAAAATCAGTGGATTATTTACTTAACATTGAATGACTTATGTGGCATGTCAGCAAAACACCCAGGAGAATAAAAGACACGAGAAATTGCTCTCTAATTACTCTTTTCAGATGGAGTAATGATCTTTAATGTGCAGTGGATTTCATTAATTAACTCTGAGATTTTAATTAACTCTTTGCCTAGTTCGCCTGCCATAATACGTTATCACAAATGTCATCTTAACAATTTTTTCTTCATTTAGGGAGGAGAAAGAGAAAACTTTGTGTTCATAAATGTTTTCTGTTTCCTCTTTTTTAGTGCCTCTTTGGGAATGAGTAACTTTCCTCCTACAGATATATGGAGTAGGGACCTATCAAAACATTCAATGTGCTTGGCTGCCTAAATATAATAAACTTAAGAGGAGATAGATGTCTGTTTATCTTCAAGTGTGCCTCACACAGTTGTTAGGACACATTTTAGGCACATTAAAAAAATGTAAAATGAAACTGAACTGCTGTCTTCAATGTGCAACTCCAAACTGTGGGAGTTAGAAATCGTAAGTGGTTTCCCAGTTCTGCTATACTAGCCAATAAAAGAAACATACCCTAAATCTTATTTATTGTGAAGAGATATCTCCTTAAACACCAGATATTCTTCCTTTCCCATAAAACTAAATATTTGAATCCTCCCTTCATTTAAATTTACTTTTAATCCAGGTAGTGTAACTAAAAATAAATAAGTGCTACCAATGTAGTCTGTGGCAGTAGTCCCATTGACTGATGAATGCTCACAGTAAAACGTTCTTCCTTGGGTATGCTCTGTTAGTGCTACCACTATTGAGGAGCCAAAAGCAAACCTCATTAGAGAATCTGATGTATTTGCATGGTGTTTCATTACCTTCAATATGAGCTTCTCTCATGCTAAAGTAGGTTTATTCTCACTACTCTTTCATAGTTGAGACTGGTAGACGCAGTATCTCATCACAGTAGAGGATAGAGACAGCACAAGGTCTTCCATTAGGAAGTAAAATTGACAGTCCCCTCAAATTTCTTCATCCCTCAGACCTCTCCTCTAAGATGTGATATCAAATTATATCGCCTCTTAATACTTCGTAGGTAAACACCTGATTTTCATTCTATTCCTCACCACTAAGCTCTTATTCAGTTCTTGTTTCTCCCAGTCCCTCCTCATTCTTCACATATCTCTCATAATTAAATCTACTTTCTATGCTTTCATCTCCAAAGAGCAGCTTCCCTGGGACAAAAATGTTTCTTACGCTGCTTTTACAAGACCTAGCACCATATAGTTTCTATTTGATGTAGGTACTTAAGTAGCAGAGGAAGATGAATGTCTTACACTGACATTTTGTTGTTCAATTTTGTAGAAGATCTATTGCTTTTTCTGCCCCCAGTATTTCCCAGCATTTCTAAAGCATACTGATGGATATTTTTAAGCAAACCTCAATGGAATCATACTCTGTTTATAGTCAAGCACTTATGAAGATGAATACGCTGTAAACAATGACTACGCTTGATAGTGATCGTGCCCTGATCTAACATTTATTGATGTATGAAATCAGATACTGGCACTAAGCTGAACTAATTGCTGTAACTACTGCTGCAGACAACTGAGACCCATTAACTACCAAAAATAATAACAGCCAAAAAAATATGTAATTTGTTTCATTAGAGTTTGGCAGCTTCTTCTTACTTAAAACAACCTCAACATATATGCACCCCCAATATTTGTTTCTTAGTGTTTCCTAAGTAGGAAAACAAATTTTTCATTAAATATGAGAAATTTCAAGAATGTAGAGCATGGAATGAGTCCTGTCAAGCATAAAGAGATGACAGGGCCACTTACCTTTGGTTTTTATCTGCTGAGGTGTACAAGTCAGAAAGGTAGAATCTGCTGTATTTATGGAGCACTAGAAATCATCCATTTTTCTGGGATTTTAAACTGGTTTATTCCTCCTGTTTTCAGGCAAATTATTTCATCCCCAATAAAAGCCTTGGTGAGATTAGAGATGAATTTGACTTTAAATGAGGTTCTCTATGGTTCTTCCAAAGATATTTCCTAAACAAAATGATTTTGCGATAACAAAGGCAAAAATTAGTAATAATAATAATAATAATAGTATTTTCCCTTTTCTTTTCTTTTCTTTTATAAATTTGATTTGGATTCAAGATTTTGAAAAAGAAGCAGCAGGAGGTAAAGAACTAGTGAATGCTTTTCAGTCACAGGAATAAAGAAAGCAGACATGCTCAGGTAGTACTTAAAACAACATCCAGCCACACCTGCTGTGACTGTCTCCTTCAGAGTGAAGTGTGGCTGAAGAGGATTGAAAAGGTATAGACAGAGATGGTGAATTAACAGGGAATTCAGTTCTGACACAGAAAGAAAAGGGTTGTAGTGGTCTTTATTTGTTCAGCTCACTCTCAGGTCTTTGAAAATTGCATACGGTGTTGGAAAGGATCTAATCATTGGTTATGCAAGAATATCGTATTTTGAGCAAGCCCTATACCTCCTTTGTTCCTCCCTACATTCTTGTCAAATTTTGTTGTTGTTATATTTTTGTGCATTTCTTCTATGCAATACTTCACACACGTAATAGAGTCCATGAGTGCTCCAAAGAGCCTAATTTCCACAAATACTGAGCATCTTCCATTCTGAGAAATAACCTCTTCTTGAATAGTCCATGTCTTTCTCTCTGAATTTGCTAATGTGTCTGTGTCATGATATTGAAAGCAATTATTTGCCTAAGAGTACATAATATTCCGTATCTTCTGTAAAAGGGGGAAAAAACAGATGAGCAAAATCCCCTAGATTTCTCTATTAAAATACTATGATTTAAATGCTAAGCTACATCTGAAGTTTTACACCACCACCTGCCAGGCAGGCTCCAGGAAGCAGTTCAGACCCCATCTGCATGGCTGCCTCTTTGTGGGTTACTGTGGACATCCACCCGTTCTCATGTGAGACCTCACTCACATCAAGTAAGCACATCTGAAAAGATATGGCACCTTTTGTGGTTTGTGTTTCACTCTGCTGGCATTTGCTGCTCCTGCGCCAAACCCTATAAAATCAGACATAGTTCCTACCAAAGTTTCTCCAGTTCACCTTGTAGCACCCTCCCCTCCTCCATTGGTGTTTAAAATTCACATGTAAAACTGTGAATTTCATTCAGCAGTGAAGCAATTTCTTCCTGATCACCCCTGTCTGTCTTGTTGTTTATGCTCAGGAAAAGAAGATCACACTCAAGACTCCCTGCTGTTGGACTGTATGGTAATAGGGTTTTTTTTTTTCATATCTCTTGTAATTCTTGTTTACAGCAGCTTTACAGTGGCTTCTCATGCCCTGGAAAAAGTAATATGTAGATTCCGCTCTGCACTTTGTAATTAAAGCCACAGCAATTTCTTAAGGTGTACAACAATCAAATGAGTTAAACCTTTGAGTTGATTTCTATATATTAAAGAAAATATTTGCCTGTAAGTTGCAGAATCCCCTGGCCATAACAACAAAATAAATTGCTCCATTCCTGGTAAGTAAGGCATTCGTAGCCAAATAAAAATGCATCCCTAAGTTGTCCATATACAAATTTCACCACTTAAAGGAGAACAGTCCCCAACTCTGTAGTGCCTTGTCTTGATTCAGGAATTTGAGAGGAGACCTCTCAGGTCCATTATCTGACTTAATGCTCAGGCCTGCACTGTGGGAGACCATTATGCTTGGATTCCCTGCTGAAAGGATTAGGTGCTAGGAAAAAAAAAAAAAACAACAAAAAAAACCCAAATTATTTTTTAAAAAAAACTTTCTTCACAAATTGCCCTTAACGTCTCCATTCAATGAGTCTGGTGAAGGGGCTGGGCTTTTGGAGGAGTGGCTGAGGGAACTGGAGTAGTTAAGCTTAGAGAAGAGGAGGCTAAGGGGAGACCTCATCACTGATGAAAGGAGGTTGTAGCAAGGTGAGTGTTGGTCTCTTCTCACAAGTGTCAGGTGAATGGACAAGAGAAAACGGCTGCAAGCCACAGTAGGAGAGGTTCAGACTACACACTGGGAAAAATTTCTTCACTGAAAGGGTGGTCAGGCATTGGAGCAGCTGCCCAGGGAGGTGATGGAGTCACCATCCCTGCAGATGTTAAAAAGATGGGTAGATAAGTTCCTTAGGTACGTGGTTTAGTAAGTGGACAGGTAAGGCTGGACTCGATGATCTCAGAGGTCTTTTCCAAACAGATGATTCTATGATTCTATTGCATGAGTCTACGAATTTCTCATTTTTTGAAGCCAATCTCAACTAGAATAAAATCTCAAATGGATTTAATTAGCATCATGTTGGAAGATGTCTTTAACCATACTGCAGAAACATCCAGCCTTCATTTCTTACATCCTATAATTTCTTTCCTTCTGAATCGCACTTGCATCCATTGCCCACTGCATATCTTTGCTGAGTGATGACCACAGGTGGCTTCATTTTTGTAAAACCTTAATGGCACATTCAGGAAGCCATGCCTAATATTAAGTGCCTAGATAAATCATAGAATAATAGAATCATAGGATGATAGAATCATAGAATGGTTTGGTTTGGAAAGGATCTTAAAAATCATCCAGTTCGAACTCCCCTGCCATGAGCAGGGACACCTTCTGGTAGACCAAGTTTCTCAGCACCTCATCCAACCTGGCCTTGAACACTTCCAGGACGGGGCATCCACTACTTCACTTAGTAACCTGTGCCAGTGCTCATGTTAAAAAATTTCTCCCTAATACCTAATCTAAATCTCTCCTCTTTCATCTGAAAACTGTTACCTCTCATCCTATTCCTGCGCTCACTGCCAAAGAGCCCCTCATCATCTTTCCTGCAGACCTCCTTTAAGTACTGGAAGTTTGCTAGAAAGCCTCCCTGGAGTCTTATCCCAGCTCTCTCAGACTGTCCTCACCTGGGAGATGCTCCAGCCCTATGATCATATTCCTGGCGTCCTCTGGACGCACTGTAACAGATTCATATCCTTCCCATGCTAGCTCTGGCTTTGAATTTCTCCTCATTTGTTTATTGGTTGTGATTCATCCACAGTTATGAGTATTACAATCATAGATGTTAAAGACTGAACAAAGCCCTTACACAAAGGAAAGACAAGTAGCATTTGATCCTTTAACACAACCTAAAATATAAAAAAAGAAAGAAATATTGTAAAAAAAAGAAATGTAGAGTTTCTGGCAACCTATAATTTCACGTCTTGATCAGCTTCATCTCGACTGTCAATGCTGTTGTCGTCTCAGCTGTCTCTCTCTTTTTCGCTGTTGGTTGTATCCTGAACTGGACACCTGCTGGATCACGAATCAGATTGTTTACTTACATGTGCAGGGTGGACACAAACTAAGTGGTAAGTCTTTGAATTAGTGACCTCATTGATAAGGATTAAAGGCAGTGGCAGCCTTGAGAATCTCATGCTTAAAGCAAGAGGTACTTTTCCTCTGTTCACAATGAAGCAGGGTATCCCCTTCCCTATGATTTGTGGCTATCTCCTCGTTTTATAGCACCACAGATGCAGAATTCCCCTGCTGATCTCCATTAGTTGATTGATTTCTACTGATTTACTACTAACTATGGTTCAATGCCCAGTGGTAAGGAAGTGGCTGATCTGGCATGGCTGTCACACCGTCAGATATGTTTTCTGATTCAACACAATATGCCCAGTCTACAATGGGAAGATCATAGAATCATAGGATGTCCTGAGTTGGAAGGGATCTGCAAGGATCATGAAGTCCAACTCTTGTCCCTGCATGGGACAACCAAGCATTTATACTGTGTGTCTGAGGGGATTGTCGAAATGCTCTCTCAGTATCGTCAGGCTTGGCACCATGACTGCTTCCCTGGGGAGCTGTTTTCAGTGCTCCACGACCCTCTGAGTGAAGAACCTTTTCCTAATATTCCACCTGAACCTCCCCCGTCTCTTCTTCCTGCCATTCCCTCAGGTCTTATCATTGGTCACCAGAAAGAAGAGGTCAGTACCTGCTCCTCCTCCTTCCCTTGTGAGGAAACTGTAAACTGCAGTTTCCCCCAGACTTCATTGTTCAAGTTTGAAACTGATGTATTTGGTTTCAATTTAACAACAAAACCAAAAAGTTATTTCAAATCATCAGGAACACTGATTTGTAATGTGGCTTACTGACACTGATTAGCTGTTACAACATAATCCCTCTATTTATACCCAAATGCATGAAGCTTGATTTGTGTGGCCTAAAATAACTAAGCAAGCATGGTTTTCTGTCTTCAAAAGGGAATTTATATGTTTGTCAATCATTCCCTGTAGTTTTCTAACATGTTGTATTATCTTGAAATCTCATAATAAGGCTGGAATAACTCCTTTGATGACAATTCTACAACCTTCATTGACAATTAGTTCTAATCCCAGAATGATTGTTTAGTTATGACATTTCTTTTAATGCTTCATTCAAGCTCTCATTGGTGAAGTCTCCCTAGTTTTGCACAGCATGCTTTCTTCCATTTATGGCGACCACTTGACTATAAGCAATGCTTGGGTCTGTATCAACTCTTTAGGCAATGACTACATCCTTTTCTCTGACTGTTCAATCTCTCCTTAATTATCAGAAATCTATATCCAAATTTTTCATCCTTATTTTATATCTGTCCTCTCAGCTATCTTATAAAGAACCACCCCTATTGTGGTATCTTCTGTCTTTGGATTATGATTGGTTACTGTTGTATAGATTATTATATTTTCTTATAAGTACTCCCTTTTGAGTAGCATGTAATTTTTTTGATGTGGTATCTTCTGTCTTTGGATTATGATTGGTTACTGTTGTATAGATTATTATATTTTCTTATAAGTACTCCCTTTTGAGTAGCATGTAATTTTTTTGATGTTTGAAGAACACAGAGGGAGATTTTTTGCTTTTCAGTTGTTAGGGGGGTTTTGTGTGTGCTAAAAGACTTATTTAATCAGACATAAAGAACTCAAGCTGTTTATCTTAAAAAAGGATAATCAAGAGGTGACTCTATTACAGTCTAAATATCTCCACAGGGAGAAATACCAGGTAGTAAAGGGATCTTTAATTTAGTGGAGAAAGACATAACCAGAAACAGAGCCCAGAAGCAAAAAACATATACATTCAAATTAGAAACAAGACAAGAATTCTTAAATATATGAAAAAAAATAACATAGATGAAACTGCTAATGGTCTTGGTGAATGTTCCATCCTTCTGAGCTTTACAGCCGATACACAGATGTTTTTCTGGAAGGCATGTTTTACAAATACACATCTTGGATTCATCACAGCAGAAATAGGGCAAATTTCTTGGGCTTGTACTCATTCTCACAAAGTCAGAGTAGATATTTTAATAAACTTTTTAGGCCTCAAAACGTTGTTAAATAGTCAATCGAAAAGACAATACTGTTGCTATGGATATTAGGAGAAAAACTAACAACAGGATGGGAACTTAGTTGTGAGACAGATAGCTTGATGTATAAAGGGTCATTGCAAATTTAATTTATATGTGACACATACACACACAACCTGCCTTCTGTAACAGAAATATACAGAAATAGGCACACTGAGGAGCAAAAAAGATCCCACAAAAGCATATGGGCCATACTGCTCCCATATCTCACTCTGGATATGGAGTGGGTGAAAGAAAAAAGTAGTGTAAGATAGATATTAATTCATATACTCATAGAATATCTTAGGTCAGAAGAGACTTCAAAAGACCATCTGGTCCAACTTTTTGTGGGAAATAGGGCCTAGATGAGATCATCTAGCACCCTGTCCAATTGCATCTTGAAAACTTCCAATGATGAGGACTCTACCACATCCCTAGGAAGGGTTTTTCAAAGATTATTCTCACTATAATTATTTCTTCCCCCATATCTAGATGAAACCTCTCCTGAGGCAATTTATATCATTGACTCTTGCCTTCCATATGTGATTTCTTGGAAAGAAAGAGCTTCTGTTCTCTTTGTAGCTATCCTTTAAGTACTGGAATGTTGTGATGAGATCTCCCTCAAACTTCTCCAAGGGGAAGAGACCTAAGTCTTTCAGTCTTTCCTCATATGGCAGGTCCTCCATCCCTCTGATCCTCTTTCTGACCCTCCTCTGGACCCTTTCCCATCTGTTTGCATATTTCTTGAATTGTGAGCACAAGAACCAGACATAATACTCCAGGCACTGCCTGAAAAAGGCTGAGTAGAATGGGATGATCACATCTCTGTCTCTGCTAGTAACGCCTCCGTAGGTGCAGCCTTTGCTGTCACAGCATACTGCTGACTCCTAATCAGTTTGTTGTACAACAGGACCCTCTGATCTCTTTCAGCAAGGTTACTCCCCAGTCTCACTTAACCCAGCCCATGCTGGGCTCTTGGGTTACACTGTCTCAGGTGCAGGACTTGGCACTTGTCTTTGTTAAACTTTGCAGTTTTTCTAGCCTACTCTTCCAGCCTATTCAGGTCCCTCTATGAGATGGCTCTCCCTTCGGACACATCCACCTCACTGCCAAGTTTTATGTCATCAGCAGGCTCGATGAGGGTGCGTTCAATCCCATCATCCAGATTAGTATGCAAACATTGAACAGTGTGGGATCAGGATTGATCCTTGGGAGATCCCACTAGTGACAGGCTGCCCACCTGAGTATTAACAATTGATCGCCGCCCTCTCAGTATGGCCTGTTAGCTTATTTCCTACTCATCGCAAAGACCTCCAATCCAGTCTGCATCTTGTCGGTTTATCTTGGAGAAAACTGTGAGCAATACTTTGCTGAAACCCAGATAAACACCACCACTACTCTCCTCCATGCCAGCAAATAATGTTCTTTTATGAAGAAGGTGATCATGTTAGTCTGGCATGATTTTCCCTGATAAATACATGTTGTTTTTTCCCAGTCTCCAACTTCATTTGGTTTATAATAGTTTCTAGGAGGACTTGTATCATTACTTGCGGAAGCATTGAAGCAAGTCAAATGGGCCTACAGTTTTCTGCGTCCCTTTTTGGGTCCTTCTTGTAGATGGATATAACTTCTGAGGGATATGCCCATGATTTTTCAAAGATAATACACTGTGACCTTACAACAATGACATCAGCCATTGCTCTCAATGCCCTGGAACACAGTTCGTCCAGGTCCATAGATTTATGTGGGTTGAGCTGTTGCGAGAGGCCACAGACTGCTCTTCTTGTGTTTCTGGTGGGTCAACACATCAAACATTGTTGTAGCTACTTGATTCTGTGATCAAGAATGTGGGCATGCCCATGTTCTCCACATGGTCTCTACTTAAGTGCTGGATGAAAGGTCTCATATGCTGTAGATGAGAGAGAGCATAACAAATTAGTTATAAACCTTATCAGAGTATTTGGGACCATGTCAGTGGTGAAGAATAAACTGTATAGCAGAATATGCAGATCTTCTGAGACAGATAGATTTGTTCAGATTCCTACTCCTTGTCATGGGAAAAATTTTGAAAAGGTGAAAAATAACTGGAAAGAAATTTTTAATGGGCTGGAGACAGGATTTGAAGAAGGGAAAAAAGACAATTTGGTGTCTCAAAAGCCATGAGAACTCCTTCATCCTTCTGACGATGGTAGAAATATATGGGAAGAAATGGGAAAAATCTGCACTTCCATAACCCGTTTTTGGTAAAGCTGCCACATCATTCAATGTTGGAGTTCTGTGTTAAGTTGCATTTTCTACAGAGAAATGGCTTTTCGTTCTTCTTTGAGACTCGCTTGATCAGTCTCTGCCCCACACATTAATTTCTCATGATCATTTTGAATTTTAATCCTATCTTTTAAAGTCTTTTAATTAACTCTTCCTTTGTAATGCCTGAAGTGCTTTTCCTATACCATCTTCTGCATTTGTAGTGAAAATACTGAATATATAAAATTCAGCAACAATTGCTATTTGATTTTTCCACTACATTCCTCAACATCATTATAGCTAGCTGCACACCCATTTTGAAGTAGTTACAAAGAAAACCTATATTCTCAATTTTTAAAACTTCATTAGGATTCTGGGAATGAAGGAGTGTGTTCCTGGCTCCCTACCTAGCCAGATAGAGATATCTTGCTAAAAATAACAGGGGGAAAAGCAAGATCAAAGTTTTGTGCTGAAAATGCTTAACATGCAGTGCATTGAGATCTTGATAGCAAGTTGTTGAATGATGATGTAGTATTGTATATTGAACCTATATATACGTCCCTTTCATTCAAGGTTAAAGAATAATCTGGGTAAATTAAGAGCTTCCCAAGGTTCAGGGTGCAGTGTTTTGCCATAAAATGTAAATAGATTACATGTTTTTCTTTATCAGTTTAGCCTGTGAACTGGTACAAAAGGTTACTGTAGGACAAAAGAGACAAAATAGTTTCAGTTTGTCTTGACATCCTTTTCCTTCCTTTGACAAATTTCATACAAAAAGAAATGCAAATTGACCCTTTTGGAGTTGGTCCCTAAGTTGGTTACGTACAATTTTATATAATCTATTTCCCCTTACTCTTCTTTGGTCACCTTCTAGCTAGTTGCCAACCTACAAAGGAAAAAGAAAATTTAACCCTTTAACACACAAGCTACGAGCTCACAACAAAAACCCCAAGGCTCTAAGCCTTTCTTTCCCAATATTTTAAATTTTGTTCTTTCTGGTTCCACCAAATATTCCTTGGGACACCTTTGCTGTCTCAAGAAACTCTGTTTACAGATTCACTTCAATTTCCCACGATATTTTACTGTTGTTACCAATAATTTGATGTATCACATGATCCTTTAGGACAAAAGCCTGCAAAGTATATGACCTGCAAGTGCAAGAAACAGCAATGCAGTGATCTGTGCTTAGTCTAATGAATCACGATACTCCAGGACAATCGGTTTTTATGCTACATATTATTGAGGTATAATTACACCTCTGAGCTACATATGCAATTGTTATTGTGTAAGGACACAAAAACATTGCTTACAGAAATGGCTAGCTGCAGTTCTAACTTGCTTTGCATGGGTATTTACCTAATTTGAAAAAAGAATGGCAGTCATTATGCATTAAGCTCTCCCAGGACATAGTGAATACATATTTCCTGATAAGTATATGTAGATAGCTCTGAAAAATTGGTCTTGGAGCGCCTGTAGCAATAGATACATTCATCATAAGAGCACTACCAAAATGTTATATTTAAACTTATCTAAGACTCTGAGAAAGTGGGAGTCTTATTAATGCAATTGTATTTGCAAACACAATCTAGTTACAGAAGAAAGGAGGGAATATAGATTATTCATCGCCAGAGAGAGAATAATTTTCTCCAGAGGATAATGAAGAAATGATCTACATTCAGGAGATTATTTTTCTAAGTTAGCTACACTAAAAAAAATAATAAGATTAGCATTTATTAGAGTATTAATTGAGAGGAAACACTTTTTAACATATCAGACGCGTAATATGTTTTTCTGCAGACCTATAATGTAATAAAGATTTAATTAATGTCTATTTGTTTGCAGAAGTGTTCCTATCATTTGTTTTAATGACAACCATAGTGGCAAAACCATCTGCTATTCACAGGGACATTATTTATATTTCTATTATGATTCCATTTCCATGTAGAATCATCAAATAATTTGTTATCAGATGCTAAGAATTATTTATTTGCTTTCAATTGATTTTAAATGAAACTTGTTCAAGGTCTGAAAATATCTACCTGTTTCGGACTCTAGATATTACTGATTTAAGTGCTAAAAGACTAAGAAATTAACTATTTCCTGCCTAATATAAAGATAATAACGCCATCAATATAAGGAACAACTTCAATAGAAATTTGGAATTAGAACAAAATCTCCAGTTTTTTCAGGGGGCCTGCAGGAAAGACGGGGAGCTACTCTTTATCAGAGAGTGTAGTGATAGGATGAGGGCTTTAAACTGAAAGAGGGAAGATTTAGATTAGATAGTAGGAAAAACTTTTTTACTATGAGGGTGGTGAGGCACTGGCACAGGTTGTTCGGAGAAGTCATGGATGCCTCATCCCTGAAGGTGTTTAAGGCCAGGTTGGACAGGGTTTTGAGCAGCCTGGCCTAGCGGAAGCTGTCCCTACAGGGGGTTTGGAACTGGCTGATCTTTAAGGTCCGTTTCAACCCAAACCATTCTATGATTTTCTGATCACTTCTCAAATAACAAACCCAGAATAACTCATTCAGTTATTTATTTCTTCTTTAAAAACACAAAGCAGAAGACCAAGAGAGAAGAACCTATAAACTCTGCCAGGCAGAGCTTTGCATGCATCATTGTGAAAATGCTAGACTCTGTGAAATAATAATAACCAGGAAGTCCTTAGTGGCTCCTGATTTGTTACATCTCACTCATCTGGAGAATCTGCTTGCAATTTCCTCCTGGCTTGCTTTGTCTTTTACAGCTTGGTTTCTGCTCATTTCATTCAAAACAAAGGCTATAACCCCAGGCAAAGATTTTGCTCGGAGGCAGGAATGTAAACTGGCTGTTGATTCCTCTGTAACTGCTAGACAGAGAAACACGTTTCTTCCTCCTTGTTGCAGCTTAATCCTACAATGACAAGGAATAGCTTTTCTTATTTGTATTTTATTCATTAATTCTTTTTCAAGAGAAAGTAAGAAGTGAGGTTTAAAAACAGTAAGACCAGAAAAAAGTCCTAATGCAACATTTTATTTCTGTACATTTTGTACTAAATAAGTATGATTTTTTCCTGTGTGTTACAGGATATTTTAGAAAAGCCAGAACTTAAGCTTCTTGTGATCGTAGCTGACTGGACATCAATCAGATACTGAGCCTGTATTTGCATTAATAAAGCAATGGACTGGACATTATTAATCCTACCGGGAGTCTGGGTTTGAGTATTACACGATGATAATCGTTTTCAACAGCTTGGAGCTTGGTTGTATCTTAGTGGCCTGGAGGGTAGACAAAACCAGCTCAGATGTTTTTTGCAAATGTGTATATGAATTTTTGTCGCATCATCTAATTTTTTATTTGAATTACATTTTTCAGTATTACCATTTTAGATGATAACAAAAAGTTCTCTTCTACTTTTTTGTTTCAAATCCAAAATATTTCAAGTTTTTGAAAAAAAAGCTACAAGAAAAATATTAATGGTAGATTTTTAGTGCTGCCCAACTCTGAATTTAAATAGATTTTCTTAGGAAGTGGAAGAGTAACCCCTCTGATAAAAATCTGCATGACTTGGGAGTAAATAGACATCCAGGAGCTGGGACCTCCAGGTTCAAAAGACAAGGGAAAAAGAAGTCACAAGCTGCTATAAAGAAGAATAGGTTTTCCAGCAGATCTCTGTTACTGATGCCCAGGGTGAGAGATAATCAGGGGATTTTCTTCCCTAACCCACAGAGAAGTGGGAAGGAGTGAGCAGCTGGGTGGGTGGCTGGCAGATGGCCAAGGTTAATCCACCACCCCAGCACAGCACCTCAGCTTTAAGTACGTTCAGGTGTTATGAGGAATGACTGAAGGAACTGCAGTTGTTTAGTCTGGAGAAGAGGAGGCTGAGCAGATGCCTTATCACTCTCTACAACTGCCTGAAATTAAGTTTGGGGGCGGGGGGGGGGGGGGGGGGGGGGGGGGGGAGGGCGTAACTATTGATCTCTTTTCCCAAGTAACAACTGAAAGGATGAGAGGAAATGGTCTCAAGTCAAGCCAAGGAGGTTTAGATTTGATATTAGGAAAAAAGTCTTTACTGGAAGAGCACTGGAACAGGCTCCCCAGGGAAGTGGTGGAGTCACCATAACTGGAATTGTTCAGAAAACCTTTAGACATGGCACTTAGAGACATTTATTTAGTAGGCACAGTGTTGTTGGGCTGATGGTCGGACTTAATGATCTTAGATATCTTTTCCAACCTTAATGATTCTGTGACATTCACAATTCCTAAATTGTGGATTCTGGCCTCCATGTAGTTTGCTGTCAGTTGCAAGAATTGCAAGGGATTGGTAGAAATTGAAGCAAAAGGAATGGAAGCCCAAAGAAAGTCATAAAACAGCTTCCAGTTGATCTAAGAATAAATCCCTAACTGGTCTTTCTGCCTGCATTTTAAATTAATGCTCTGTGTATTACTCCTGAGGTTCTGAGAATGATTAATCAGGAGTTAATGTTTTGATGGTGTGGCTGATGCATTTAATCACTAAAGCAGAATAACAAAATACAATCAATTTTTTTTTTAGCCCTCTAGATATGAGCTGCAAGACACTTTAGGGAAGTAAAGTATTGGACGTTCTGCTTCAATACATCATTTGCTGTGTTTCTGAACAACATTATATTTTTTCCTATATGATGTATATGTCAAAATCAAACTCACAGATCCTCTCAAATTAATTCTGTGAACAAAAATATTTTGATCGATAATTACTTTTGGTTTATTGGTTGTTCATGGAATGCTGCTGCTTCTCCAGTATATTCCTTTTCCTTCACAAATTCATTTCTCCATGATCTCTGGAGGAACTCAAATAAGAAATTCAATGTTTAATAGAAGATACAGCAGCCTTTAAATCACTGGTTTTATTATTAGGAAGATTAAATGAAATCTCTTCTCTTCACAGAATTGTACTGTCACACTGTAAATCTCATATGTACGATAATACTACTCCTCCAATACAAAAAAAAATAAAATAGAAATTTGTCAAAGAGGTCTTTTCTGTAACCATGTTCATCTGACCTAACAAACCACTGTTGCTTTACACCTACATCCTATCGTAGCTGACTGGACATCAATCAGATACTGAGCCTGTATTTGCATTAATAAAGCAATGGACTGGACATTATTAATCCTACCGGGAGCACGTACAACACAGCCAGCTTGCTGACCAATCTACATCCTCAAAGTTCAAATTTTGCTTCTGGACCATCATTTGATCATCCACCACATGAAACAAAAAGCAATGCATTCACTTGCACTGCATGCACACAGATAGAAACAAGAACCCCATCAAGACAAATACACTTCCATACAGGCAAATCTTTTTAAATATTTTACAAAGATAGCCAAGGCTGTCATAGGACCATAATGATACCTCCTGTGCAGAAGTAGTGAGGAAAGTAGGGGGGAAGTTTAATGAGATCCTTAAGCAGCTACCATCCAAAATTGGAGTATAGGTGCAATTAGTTTCTGTCTGAGAACAAGATCCCAGCAGCATGATGCTAACTGAGGAGATAGGAAGAGTTATCAGGCAGAAATAAATTCCCAATCTATATCAGATTAAAAATTGTTGTGTCTTTTTGCTTGGTGAAAAATCACTTCAAAATATTAGGGACTGATGCTTCTCAATAAGACCCAAATAAATAAAATGATAGCCTAAACAAACTCATGCGTAACTAGCCCTTCTTAAAGGATTGTATTCTAACGAAATTTAAATTATGATTATATATTTAGAGGAACCATAAAGTCTGACGGCTTCCAACTTGTTGCCTGTTGAGATGATTGATCTCACGGTATGTTGAGGACCTTAATTTGGGTCTCTCGTTAAGTCAAATAATCCATTTTCATTAAAATTTTTGATATTTGTTACCTTCATAAGTTGTATCTTTCTGCTGAATAAGCAAAGTAAAACATTATTTGCATGGACTGACAGGAAACATAGCTGCATATATATACACTTTCTTTAGAAAAAAAGGTGGAAAAATGTTTCCTTGCAGATATACTTGGCTCAGTCTCCCTACCCAGGGACAAAGCCTCTAAGTTGAAGAATGGTTTAAGGAAATCAGCATCTTTTATATGAAAAATTATTAGTCATTGTAGTTATTTTATTAACTGGGAACAAATAAGGCAGGGAGCTCCCAGAGCTGCAGAGAATGGATACCAAAAGACTGAAGAAGTTTTTCAGGAGAAAGTGGAAAATATCCTAATATGTAAAGAGAGGAGGAGTGTAGAGTTTGAAAATAATTTCTGAGTCTCTCATCTCTCAGAGATTGAACTGAGCTTGTGCTGTTCTGAGACCTGTGAGAGAGAAACTAAGGAGATCAGTAGGATGCACTGGTACAATGCTGGTGGCTGCTTCAAAAACATTCAGGAAACAGCTAGCACATCGATTTCAGGATAAAAGTGGATCCAAAGCAAGGTTTCTATTTGGGATCCTGCCTGTAACCCTCCATCCACTTATGAGTTCATGCTAAATGTTTCCAGAGAATCACAGAATCATTTGGGTTGGAAAAGACATTTAATATCATTGAGTCCAAAATTAAGCCTAACAGTGCCAAATCAGCCAATAAACCATGCCCCTAAGCACCACATCTACACGTCTTTTAAATACCTCTAAGGATGGTGACTCAGCCACTTCCTTGGGCACTCTTTTCCAATGCTTAATAAACTTTTTGGTGAAAAAACAATTCCTGGTATCCAATTTTTGCCACACCAATCTAAACCTCCATTGTCACAACTTGAGATCATTTCTTCTCATGTTGCTGCTTTCTACCTTGGGAGAAGAATCAGTACCCACCTTGCTACAGCCTCCTCTCAGGGAGTTGTAGAGAGCTATATCTCTTCAGACTCCTCTTCTCCAGACTAACCAGCCCCAGCTGCTTCTCTTAAGACTTGTGCTCCAGACCCTTCATCAGCTCCATTGTTCTTTGGACACACATTGGTTTTGGTCCATTCAGTAGCCTATAGGGAGCAAGGACAATTGTAAGCCCGATTTCATCCACATCACAGGGCAAAACTCATTCCAAGTGAATCAGGAACTAAAGCATATGCAACAGCTGGTGCTTGTAGTGTCATGGGAGACAGAGATTGAAATATCCAAAGTACTATGGTCCTGCTGAAATAAATTCTGCGAAGCTGTACTTTCAGTCCTCGTAATTTGGAGGAATGTTGTCTGTATACAGACTTATTTCATTATTATAATTTTAATAGTATGTTGAATTTTCTTCATAGTGGTTAAAAGCATTTAATTCAACAAGAAAAAACATAGATATGTTTGAGCTTGAATGACTTGCTGTCTCCAGGCATTCAGTAGGGAACTTTCTGCTGTCTGGTGGGCTCTGTATCTCATGCTCATTAAATACAAAGCTTATTCATGGTAGGTAGGGAACTACTTTTCAAAGAGTAAATAAATAAACCTACTTTAGGGCTGGAATTTTTTATTCATATTATGAATTGATATTGCCATATCAAGGGGTAGAAATAAGTTAAAACCTGAAAGAAACAGGAAGTTTTGCTTGTCTTTTGTGTTTATGAGCTCTTAGATCACAGGCAGAAGTAATAATGTTGCTAAAACAGAACTGAAAATATAACTTGTTCCACTAAGCACCTGCAATAGCTAATATTGGTAGCCAAAAATAGAGCCTACAAAGCCACTAGGATATTGAGTTCACTATTTAGTCTTTTGGAAGGTAGAGTAGCATTCATTTATATTTTTTATCCCCAGAATATCTTCTTGTGGAGGTGTGAAGTGGAATACTTCAGACTTATTTCAGCCAAAGATAAAGAGAGATAGACAGTTGTCACAAAACTCTTCCAATACAAAGGAGAAGGAAAAATGTGTTGGAGGTCAAAGAATCTGCATTTGTTGTAAACCTATGATATGATCTATTGGACAGAAGGAGAAAATCACTGTCTAATTTGCTTCAATCTGCGTTGGAAATATAAAAAGCAATATACAGATGAAATCAAAAATTAAAAATTATCAGTGATTCTTACTAGATACTCAGGAAATATCAGTTCAAGAAAGGCCATGCTGATTATTAGTCAGCCTGTCCTGACCGGAAAATGAAAGTAAGCTATACAAGGATGAAAATTTGTAGACATAAAAATATGTATCTGTAAACAAATGGAAAGAAGAAAGAGTTATAGCAATACAATTCAGAAGATACAAAATTGAAAAAAAAAGTAAAAGAAACTAAATATAATAGGAAATATTCAATTAGAAGAACTATAGGTTAGATATGAGTCATTCTTCTGACATATATTAGAAACCAAAATAAATTTAAGCTGGGTCTGTGGATCCTTTTTGAATGCAGGTGGACAAATTAACTGTAAAAATATATAAAGATTTGGAAAATAACTAAGCAATGTAAATAGCAGTTAATAATTACAAAGGACTCCCTACTTTACTGCAGCAGTGGCTGAGATGTATGCACAGTGGCTACCGTAAACACCAACAGTATCACAGTGTCACAAGGCTGGAAAAGACCTTTGAGATCATCGAGTCCAACCTATGACTCAACACTAGCACCCACTCGTCATTTAAACCATGGCACTAAGCACCTCATCCAATCTGCTTTTAAACATCTCCAGGGACGATGATTCCACCACCTCCCTGGGCAGCGCATTCCAATGACCAGTCACCCTTTTGGTGAAAATTTTTTACCTAATATGAAGCCTAAACTTCTCCTGACAAAACTTGAGACCATGTCCTCTTCTTCAGTCACTGATTGCCTGAGAGAAGAGACCAATCCCTGCCTGCCTACAGACTCCTTTTAGGTAGTCATAGAGAGCAATAAGGTCTCCCCTGAGCCTTCTCTTCTCCAGACTAAGCAACTGCAGATCCCTCAGTCGCTCTTCATAAGGCTTGTGCTCCAGCCCCTTCAACATCTTCGTTGCTCTCCTCTGGACACACTCCAGCATCTCAACATCTCTCTTAAACCGAGGGGCCCAAAACTGGACACAATACTCAATGTGCAGCCTGATAAGGGCCAAGTATAAGGGGACGATACCTTCTCTAGTCCTGCTGACCACACCATTGTAGATACAGGCCAGGATACCATTGGCCCTCTTGGCCACTTGGGCACACTGCTGGCTCATGTTGAGTTTCCTGTCCACCATCACTCCCAAGTCTCTTTCCACTTGACTACTCTCCAACCATTCTGTCCCCAGCCTATAGTTCTGCATGGGGTTGTTGTGTCCAAAGTGCAGAACCCGACACTTGGACTTGTTAATTGGAATTGGAATTCCAATCCCATTGGAACCAGTCCATCTCTCCAGTCTGTCAAGGTCCCTCTGTAGGGCCCTCCTACCCTCCAGCATATCAACACTTCCTCCCATCTTGGTGTTTTCTGTGAACCTGCTAATGATGGACTCAATGCCCTAATCCAGATCATCAACAAAGTTGTTAAACAGGACCAGGCCCAAAACGACCCCTGGGCGAAAACAGGTCCTAAAAGATTTCATTAGAAAGTTTTAAGCATCTCAGATGGCTGCTGAAAGTTACTGTCCGTTTCCTAAGAGCATGCTTAGCTCTTGTGTCACCATGTTGTTTAATGAAAGGTTAATGCTGTTGTGGTTTAACCCTGGTAGGCAACTAAGCACTGCACAGCCACTCACGCAGCCTCCTGCCCAGTCTCAGAAGACCTCAGTAAAAGGACAAGAGGCAACAAGCACACTGCATGGCAGTATGTGCTCCAAATATTCTTATTGGCTGTAAGGATAAAGGACTTGATGTAAAGCACTAGAAGAGGTATCTAAGAGATGCTGTGCAACCTCCATTCTTTGATGGAAAATCTGATGTGTCTCAGAAGTCAGGCTATCTTTGCGTAGAATTTTGGACCAAAGACTTTTAGAAGTCTCCTTCAAACGGAATTGTTCTAATACTGTGCAAAATGCTTGACGTGTTCTTGCTCTGCTCTGCTTTTCCACTTATTTCCAAACCTGAAGACAGATTACTGTAAGAGATAGAGTGCCAACTTGAACCACTGCAGATGTTTGCATCTGCAGATGTTTGCACCTGCATTGCAGCTGCAGGCAATTTGAATTGGTAAATATTGGTGCAAAATTTGATAGACGTTCAGTAATGTAAATGAACACAATATCTGATCTGAAATGTTTCTTGAATGGTTTGTTAGACTTTGGGAAAAAGTTTCCCCATTCTTTGAAGGAATAGTTTGATACGTAAGAGTTAGATTCAATTCTAGATGTATTTCTTGTCTTGTCTCCTATGCAAGTTGTTTTTATCTGTGCCTTGGTTCGCCTCTATGGTAAAAGTGTTCACCAATTGTGCTGTAAAATCTGTTCTTTTGTGAGGATGAATTTATAAAATAATGTGAGATAATGATAAGAGAGTGCTTACACATGCATTAGAGAAATTATGGTAAGCAACACACAATCATGGTCAAACACTTCAGATATCATCCTCTGTCATAGCCTTTCTCTTAAAACACAGGTGTGAGTACTTTTATGTCCCCCCCTGCTGTGCTTTGAAATCTACAGATGCCTGCAAATATGAGGCTACTTTGGGGCTTATTTGTGCTTGGAAAGGAACCAATTTAGTAATAACTTACAAGACTATAGCTCAGCTGCCACTGTTTTAATGGAAAAGTGCCAGAGAAATAATGAAGATAACATTTGATTAATGTAGGAACTTCAGTCCAGAACTGTCAGAGCTTCATGTGTTGTCATCATAAGGAAAATATAATGGATTTGATGAAGAATACCATCCATCTTCCATTTGTTGCATACTGAATTTAAACCAAAAGTATCTGTGAATTTATTTATTTATTTATTTTTATTTTTGTTCTCATTATCTTTTCAGAAACAATTTCCTTCATTAGAATTCAAATGGAAGGTAAGGTGCAGAAAAAGTGTTCAAAATCCGAAATTAAGACCTATCACTGAGAAAAACAAGAGCAGACTAAAAATGTTGAGTAACAAAGTTGTCTTTAATTAAGAAAGGTCAGAAGAGAGGTTCAGGAAGGGTGAGGTGATCTTTGAGAGAAAGAGACAGAAAGAAACGCTTCTTTTAAAGTCTTGCTGATAAGAACAGATTATATGTACAATTTATTCTGCAAATACTGGAGCTCCTGAAGCTTGTTTTCCTGCGAGCTTCAGCTCTGAGTAACCAAATCTAGCTGACGATGTCCCTGCTTATCGCAGGGGTGTTGGACTAGATGATCTTTGGGTGTTCCTTCCAACTCAAACTGTTCTATAATTCTATGAATAATAAATATTTTTATTCAAAATAAGAAGGCAACCGCATATAGATATCACTATATGGGCTCTCTGGTCTCTCAGAAGGTACGTGCTCACATTATTTTTTTTCCCTTGATGATGCATTTCTACGTTCTCAGTTCTTTCAGTTATCTATTTTTAAATTGATTTTTAATGACAAAATTTTCATTATTCTGAATGTCTCCAAATGTGTGGGGTTTTTTTTAAATTGATTAAGGTTTAAAAAGTTTTTGGGAGAGATATGTGAACAGATACTTACAAGTTTCCAAGCCTTGTTTTCAAAAAATAAATGAAAGAGGGGTAAATATGTAAAGATACTTTTAATACCCTGTTCGTAACTACTTTATTCATGCCAGTGACATTGCCGTCATTTCTGTGTCTCATTATCACCTGTCAAGTTCCAAATTCTGCTTCTTTAATTGTTCTTATGGGATCACATATTCCCATAAAGAGTAATATCCGTCACCATTTGTTTATTGATATTCAGTTATATTCATTCTCTGATTCTGTGCTATAGTCCCTTTCACTTTTCTAACTTGAGAGATGAGTCTATGCATCACAGTTTTTTATTTCTTCAACCTACAGAGAAAAAGAGGAATGTAATTTCTTTCTGGATAAATGATATGTTGTCCAGGGTATATACAGGGATAAACTTCTTGAATCACCCTCTTGTTTAACTAATATGACAGAAAACTCATGTGAGGAATAAACTCATTCTGCCTATTACCACAATTGTCTTTGCATCTCAGGTAAAAGGGGGCAGGAAGACACCTAATTTTGTAGGTCATTTTGGGAAGTCACTGACAGCCAGGTCAAGTTCCATGTTCTTGTATTCACTTCTTCTTCAGGAAGTTAATTCCTTCTAATGGAGATGAAAATACTGGTAAGCATTTGAGGCAATCAATTCTTCAGTTGTAATTTATTGGCCCTTAGGTTCTGGTGACGACTTCTTGCAACTGAGATGCAAGTGTAGCAGAGATTAAATAATTTCAGATGTGTTTCTTTAGTCCTTTAAAGTTTAAAATAAAACATTAGAGTATCCAGGAGGCAAACACTTTATTCCACATCAGCATGAACTGAATTACATGCTTGGTGAGTTATCATGTACAGATGATGGGAATTGTCCAGCTGTGGAGTGGCAGTTTTACAAATAGTTCACCCTTATACAGCTGTTTGACCACGTTCATAGAATCACAGAATAATAGACTAGTTTGGGTTGGAAGGGACCCTCCAAGGTCATCCAGTCAAACCCCTCCTGCAATGACCAGGGACATTGTCAATTAAATCGGGTTGCTCAGAGCCCTGTCCAATCTGACCTTGCATGTTTCTGGGGGTGAGGCATCTACAGCCTCTCAGGACAACGTAAGATATTTGCTCTGTTTTTCTTTGCCACAGAGATATCTACATGGGCTTTGCGATACAATACCATTTTGCTGGAGATTTTCATTCTTAATCCTAGATCAAGTGTTATCTCTTTGAATTCCTACTAAGTCACTTCTTCTTAGGTATCTTTATTTTCACCAATGGAGATGATACCATTTGTCATTGTTCATGACAGGCATGATATTCATATCACAGAGCCTGAGGGAAATAAAAGAATAAACACTTGATAAAAGTATGTTTTAAGATTAAGGATGGCCTATTGAAGATTTATGATAAAACATCCCGTAAAAACATTACTTACCCACACTGCAGAATTGTTTCAGCAGTCACTACTAAGTGAAATAGAGCAGAAAAAAGAAGTCTTATTTCAGATGAAGTTTATCTCATTTGGAGCCCTACCACTACTCCAGACATCTGTTGAAAAGTTGGAAACTATAATTATACATTCTTTGGGTAAGATGAAGACAGATCATTTGTGAGCAGTAGCTGATCTTCCCGAGGAAGAATAGGTCCAAGTAGAAGAGAAATATATTAATACATAGATATGATTGTCTACATACATGAAACACTCAGAGAGAGCTATATATAAATGAGACTGTATTCTGTGATAAACACATTTTTTTTTTCTGACTTTTTGGGCTTACATTTGTAAACAGAAACACCAAAATGTCACAGATATCTGGCTGCTTCTGCTGTCAGTAGTGGCAGCTGCAACAGATACTTCTGCTGAAAACAAGCAAACCTTAGAACTCCAGGCAAAGGAATGTGTCTTCAGCAATCAAGAAGTGATTGCACTCAGATGATTTTTTTTCTGCAAGTAAATGACAGTGTTTAACACTATGCCAGTGCTTCTCAAAATTTTGGAAGTACAAACCTCTTTTGGTTCATCTGTGTGCAGCAGCTCAGTTTCTTCAGGACTCGGGAAGAGAAGAAATTATAATTGATTTCTGCAAGTATTGACACTTATTCACTCCCACAAGGAACAGAGTTGCTGATAGAAAGTAAAAGTGGCATAAAACTTTTCAGACAATAATCACAGCATACACTTGCTCATCTCTTAGACCTCATTCCTGATAAAACAAGGGGAAACGGCCTCAGGTTGCACAAGGGGAGGTTTAGATTGGAGATTAGGAAAAATTTCTTTGCTGAAAGAGTGGTCAATCATTGCAACAGGTTTCCCAGGGAAGTGGTGGAGTCGCCATCCCTGGAGGTGTTCACAAAATGTGTAGATATGGTGCTTTAGGTCATGGTTTAGTAGGCACGTTGATGTAGTGTTGATAGTTGGAATTCCTGACTTTAGAGGTCTTCTCCAACCTTAACATTTCTGTAAATTGAGGAGCTGTTGACTTCTGTATCTGATGCTTTAGACTCCCTTTGAACTCTTTGATCATGACCCAAGATGTGGCATGAAGATAAAGAGGCAGTGTTGCTGCTGTATTTTCGTCTTGCTCTGAAAAATGCTGATCCTTCAGCGCTGCTGTTTCTGTTTCTAAAAAAAAAGTTTCAACTGAATTTCAACAAGAAGACTCAGAGCACCATAAAAATTCTGAACCCATTTGTCTCTTTTTCCTCTGGTGGCACTTTGAAAAATCCTTTACAGATCAATTATGGACTAAGCAAGAAGCTGACAAAGTGTTTCACTGCCTTTAAAACTGCTCAGTTCTCTTTGAAATGCAGTAACAGATGTTCTTTGAGCTGGCATGTCAAGGTTTTATCCTACTGGTTTCCGAGCACTGTCTGTCTTGTCTCCTTGGACAGGGTTCTCATCACATTTAGACTCCAAAGTTGTAAAGTGCAGATGTGATAGCATTTTAGCATGCACCAAGCCACATCAATGTATTTGGGGTTAAGGAAGACCTTACGTGGCAACAGTTCTGAAAGCACTCAGATTCACTGACATCCCTAAGATTAAGAAAGTACTTAATCAATGTTTTAAACTAGATCGGGTGTGAGTAAAATATTCCTTCAGGTTCTTGAAAAAAAGAAACCTCCTATAACTCTAATATACACTGAATTTTAGAGTTCTGACCATTTATTTCTTATGTGTCTTAAGATGGTTTGGTTCTGATTTCCTTTCTGCTCTTAGAAGTACAAGAACTGGATAAAGTAATCATTTCCATAAATATCAAGCCGAAAAAAAAAAAAGATGGTGCTATCACCTTCTCTAATTTGGATATTATAGCGGACAATTAGTTGCAAATGATACATTTATATGCAGTTCACAAATAGCTCTGCTAATTCCAGCCACTCAATGTGTCCTACATATGCCCCGTATGGTGTCTGTGTTCGAAGCAGATAAACAGTCGAGCTTCTGCAAATACAGCGTTAGGATCAGCATTTTGCTAAAAAATTGCTTTTTCAAGGGGTATAAATTAGCCTGTTTATACCAACACAGTAGCAAAAGAACTGAAGATTTCACTTTATTTGCAAGGGATCATAAATACTGGTGTACATCTAATTTAAATGCTACTGGTAAACACATATATTTGAGTAAAATTATTTTTTACAAGACATGAAAAAGCTGCATAGTTAGGTACTAGTCAAAGAAATTGTATCTTTGAAGATATTTTTATAAAGTGATCTTTAAAACCTGAAATGAATATTACTGAGATATCAATAATATTCTTAATAGCATTTAAAAATAAAATAATTTTGTTAGTCTCAATGCTAAAAAAGTTTCAACAAAAATAATTCCTGAAAGAGACTTTGTTTGTTTATTTATTTTTTAACCACTGAGGCAGTGAATGGGAATTCAAGAGATCTTAGATCAGTCCTTAGATTTTCTGTGTTGTTATGAAAATATAACTAAGTCTCCCATATCCTCAGTTTTATTACCTGTAAAATGGGGGTGAAATAATTTCTTTTATTTAACCCCTGTTCTTGGCAAATTTACTATTGCAGTCAGGCTTTAACAAATGCGACTTTTGTTCAGATAGGAAAACGCTGTCTATAATAAAAGAATGAAATAAACTGTTGAATTTTTGCACTACCAGTGCCAAGCAAATGTTCTGATTGTGGCAAAGTCAATAGTATTTTTTTTAATTCCAAAATGTAGCAATAACTGAATGTTTGTCCCTTTTCCATGTCCTGCTTCGTAGACATAGGGTTATTCTAGATCTCAAAGGACTGTATTTTCCCTGTTTTACTATAAAACTGGTATCACATACTGTGCTGTTAATTCCAGAATGCTATGAGACATTTGTGTAGTCACAGCATGTTTTACATTTTATTTGTTTAGACTGTAATCAAATTAGGAAAAAATGTATTTATATTTGCTGAAGATTTTCTTCGTATGGTGACACATGCTAACACCCAGGTTTTCTGGTTGTATTCTCAATAATTGCTCCACTTTAAAAATAACCATAAGAAACTTGCCTAACCTTTTCTTCTAATCCTTTAGCTGTCTCAGAAGAACCTTGTATTCTTGCTTAATTGTGGAATTACCAAAACACAACCGTCTCTTATACTTCACAGATTATCGACAAGAAATATAGATGCAATTGATATATATTGAGATATAAAAAATGTGTATTTATATATGTATATAAAATATACTTATTTTCATATATATACACACATATATATATAATAAATACTTAAATACATGCATACATACATATTTCTATACACACATACGTATACATAAATGGATAGCTACGTACTCAGAAATGTGTTACGGAAATGATACCCATATTTCTATGATATAGAGCTGTTTTTAATTATATAGAGGCAGGTTCCCTACATTGCCACAATCACACATACCTAAATATTTATAATTCAGTTATGAGCTAAAGCATGATGGAACTACATAGTGAAACTATGACAACTTGTCTGTAAAAGCAGTGCTTTCTCACTGTAAATTAACTTTTCTTTCCTAGAACAACACATAACAGAGTTTCTAACAGTCAGATCGCTATAGCTTACCATCCTTCTACTGGACTTCCGGATGAAAAAGGGGCGATTTAGATTAGAGATAAGGAAGAAATTTCTTTCGTCTGAAGGTTGTGAGACACTGGAAAGGGTTTCCCAGAGAAGTCATGAAAGCTCCATCTCTGGAGGTGTTCAAGGCCAGGCTGGATGAGGCTTTGAGCTACCTGATCCAGTGGAAGGTGTTCCTCTCCAGGGCAGGGGGGCCTTGAACAGGATGAGCTTTAAGATCCCTTCCATCACAAACCATTCAATGATTCTATGATTCTATGACTTGCTAAGAAGGAAAGCAATAAGGAGCAATACTGTAATTTTAAATGTAGTGATATTCGGTGCCGTAAGAAGATAGTTAAATCTAGGTTTTTTACCTGTTTCCTCGTTCTTACTTCAGAAGTTTATAGGTAACTTTAAGTCTGTTTTAATGAATGTCGGCCTTGTGCTGCTGTTTCAGGTACCATTACACATCTCAGACAGTATGAGGTACCTGTATAGGGGAAATTATACTAGGTCCACTTTGGGAGGAGATTAATTTAGGTATTGTACATATTTGGTAGGAATGCAATCAACCACAAAACACATCAAGTAAAAACACACCAGGGACATGCCTACCTTGATACTTACAGTTCAACTTGAAGTTCAACAGCTTATGGCTCAGGAGCTGCTCTTACAGATTGTGTTCTACATCTTATAAGAGAGAGTATGGTAAAGAAGACCAGCTAAGAAGGACTTCAGGAGGTAACACAGCAATAATTTTCTTCTGGCAGATGAAGTTTAATTACAGCTTGTGGAGTTGCTTATAGAGTTTAATGTTGCTAATAGAATCATAGAATGTTCTGGTTGGAAAAGACCTCTGAGATCATCGAGTCCAACAACACCCATCATCCCCTAAACTATGTCCCTCAAAAACTCAACTACCTGTTTTTTAAACACCTCCTGGGATGATGACTCAACCACACTCTTGGTCAGCCTGTTCCAGTGCCTGAACACCCTTTCGGTAAAGAAATTCTTCCTAATATCAAGTCTGAACCTCCCCTGGTGCAACTTATGGCCATTTCCCCTTGTCCTATCACCTGTCACTTGAGAGAAGAGATCAACACTCACTCTCCTACAGCCTCCTTCAGGCAGCCATAGACAGCGACAAGGTCTCCTCTCGGCCTCCTCTTCTCCAAGCTAAATAACCCCAGTTCCCTTAGCCATTCCTCATAGGACTTGTTCTCCAGCCCCTTTACCAGCCTTGTCACCCTTCTCTGGAAGCGCTCCAACACCTCAGTGTTGTTCTTATACTGAGGAGCCCAGAAATGAACAAAGTACTCGAGCTGTGGCCTCAGCAGTGCTCGATACAGGGGCACAATCACATCTCTTGTCCTGCTGGCCACACTGTTTTTGATACAGGTCAAGATGCCATTTGCCTTCTTGGCTACCTGGGCACACTGCTGGCTTGTATTCAGCCGGCTGTCAACTAATATCCCCAAGTCCTTTGATCATGCTAGCTGTTTCTTCCTTGGCTGTTTACTGTGTAAGGATTGCCCACTCTTTTTAACTCGAGATAATTTCTCATTAGATAGTTATTCTTTACTATCCCATACACTGTGCTTCTCAGTCTTCCTAGTGAACCTTTCTAAGGATATCTTGTCTTTCCTTCTGGAGTCAGATTTAATTACAAGCAACATGTGGAAAATCAGAAACAAGATGTTGGGCTAATAAATTTCCTGTGCAAGAGTCATGTTCTTTATTAGGAAAGTTCTAAGGACATCAGGGAGTGGCATAATTTCACGCTTTAATCCTGTGCAAAGTTATTATGCTCCTTCTTGACTGCTACAAACTACTGGCTGAAATATTTGCAAGGTACATGATCAATGTTTGGATATTCATTTACACGTAGCCTTTGTATCCAGTGGGACAGATGCTCTTAAACTGAAGGCAGGCAGTTATTTATTTACATTTATTTGAAATGTATTCTTTTTTCCTACAATTTAAGACATCTATTTTATTTAACTGCTCAGCAGCACACAAACAAATATGCACAAATAGAGTCATATACCACTGAAAACTTTTAAGCTGGATTTTGAAGACATTGAGATGATTCTCATAGCTTGGTCCTTAAGGACCAGCTCCTCATACAAATTCACCAGCTGTAATCCAAAGAAACATGTAAGGTTAAAGAGAAAAGACTATCTTGATTGTTTCAGAGAGACGAAAATGCCTTTCATTTCACTGACTAAAAGGCATTTGTTCCCTCATAATATTTTCATATCTGGTAAAACTTATAATTATCAGAGTTTAAACCAACAAATGTACAAGAAAACAGCAGGAGTCTCATTTAACCTCATCTATTAGCTCTCTTGACAGAGTTTTTAGGCATATTAAACACTAAGAAATTATTTAAGATAGCACTAGATATTAAATTCCCTGAATTGTGGGCAAACATCCAAATAAATATATTTCCAGATTTTTATCTTTTAATAGGAGCCTCAGGACATTTCAGGTAATAAATGATGATGTCCTCACAGATAGACTGTTTATACAATGGAATCTATCTTTGACAAGGGCATCCGAGGAAAGAAATGGACATTCTGTGGCAAAGAAACAATGCTGGAAGATACATGGATATAAAGAATTCCTTTCAGATGTGCCCAAGGCTGCTATGATTTTTTTCTCACTGACTGAACACCTCTTCTCCCAGAGATGATAAGGGTAGTGCCAGAATGGAGGTTTGCATGACCTGGAAGACAGTAAGGTTTTAATAATCAAGCAAGAATAAAAGAAATATGAGATAAAATTATGACCTGTAACATACAATTACATCATTTTTGACCCCTAGGTAGCTATTTTCAGGTCAACAAGATGACCATTTAGCTGAAGCTTATGTCTAGTTACACTGAAGCCATACCATGGGGCCGAAACTACTCTATGGGCACTGGGCAACATCAGAGCTTTATTGTTGATCATGAGATATTGCTGTCTGAACTCAGAAGCGATACAGCTCAAATCCTGTCTGGAAGAACATATCCAATAGTAATGGAAGATTAAATCACCTCCAATTCTATAGTTTCACAAGAATAAATGGTCTCTTCAGTTCTTGTTTCTGCTTTTAAGACCTATACACCGACCTTAAGAAAACAGATCAGAAATAGACTCAAGAGTCAGTAAAAATAAGTGAAGAGAAAATAAGATCAGTTTAGACAAAATAAAAAACTCTTGTAGAAGCTAAACTCACACAGGAAAGCCAACAAACAACAGAAAATATTTTGAAGAGTTAAGCATTTTTTTATAAATAAACACCACTTGTTATTTCAGTCTGTTGTTTGGGAGGTAACTTGATTCTCTAGCGTATCTTTCTAATGAAAAGTCATTTAACAGTTCCTCTTTGCCCTTACAATTTTTATTCCAGCATTTGAATGCTTAGTATTGCCCTGACTTCACAAGGAAAAAAAGAGTTTTCACTTCCAGAGCCAAATCAAAGGAAGAGTTGTTTTTATTTAAGGCTTTTGATTGATTTGTGTAACGGTTTGGTTTACTGATGACTTCGAGATCTGAGGGCTATGGTATGAGCACCTGAAGGATAAAAAATACCAATCTAGAAAGGAAGTTAATGGGATAGAAAGAAAGTAAATCCATAAGTAATGAATGGTTCTGATCATTAGATGCATTATAATGGGAATAATGACAAAAGCCAAATATGT
This sequence comes from Tapera naevia, assembly GCA_033556795.1. Taxonomy (NCBI): domain Eukaryota; kingdom Metazoa; phylum Chordata; class Aves; order Cuculiformes; family Neomorphidae; genus Tapera; species Tapera naevia. The sequence continues at coordinate 2,281,817 of JAUMJJ010000063.1, forward strand.
CCCAATGCTGATATCTGTTAGGAAAGGGATTACCTTCCTCTGGGTTGGAAAGGAATGTCCAAAAGTCATTATTAGGTCTATTAAATCCGAAGAGGATTACGTTTCCAAGAATGTACTGTAAAATATTAGTAGTGTTCTTAGCTGGGTTTGGATCTTGGGGTTGGGTTCTACTCTTGAATAATTCACAATAAAAATTTCCATCGATTAGAGAAGATAATAACTGATCAGAGAGTTTACCCTCCATATTTGATGTCACTTAGGTATTTCAATTGTTTTTCAGTCAATTGAAAGCATAGTGTTAGATTGAATGGTTGTGCATGTAGTGCTTGTTCTCACAATTGTGCTTGCGCTGGAGTCTCATAGACGCAAATAGCCGTCAAGCAGGCACTTACATTAAGTACCATGTTGACATTAAAAGAATTGGGAAAAGTGCCCTAAAGAGTATTCCCCTCCCAACACTCCTACCAGTAGAAGGTAACATTACTCCTCAGCCTGGGATAAATTACCATATTAATTATTAAAAATAATTAATGCCATCCAACAGGAATGAATTTACCAGATGCAAGCAAGAGCCAGACCCAAGAAATCAATGGAGTTTAAAGGCTTCAGCTCTCCATTTATAATAATTAACTTGGTGTTATCGTGAAGTGCAGGTAGTGGAGAGTATATGAATTGCCTGAGGAGGGAGGAGATGAGGTCAGCCCAAATTGCAACTCCAACTAAAAGTAAATTCCTTGTTCTTCAAAAGCCAGTACCTTTGATTAATATCAACACTAAAGGAAATACTTTGAGTGTGATGGACTGACAAAGAGTTTTGAGAAGAGGAGGTATCTACACAACAACTATGCTTTGAACCAGTTGTTTGGCTCTGGTAATTGGACAACGAAAGACACCAGGGCACAAAGTTGATTGTAAGGCTGGAGCATGTCCCATATGAGAACAGACTGAGAGTTGAGGTTGATTAGCCCACTGAAGAGAAGGCTCCAATAAGACCTTCTGGCAACCTTCCAGTACTTAAAGGGGGCCTAGAGGAAAGTTGTACAGGGGCTTTTTATCAGGGAATGCAGGTATAGCACGAGGGGAGCTGAAAATGTAAGATTTACCTATTGGATATTAGATATTAGATTAGATATTAGGAAGAAATTCTCTCCTGTGAGGATGTTGAGGCATGGGCAAAGGTTGCCCACAGAATTCACAGAGGCCCCATCCCTGGAGGTATTCAAGGCCAGGTTGGATGGGACTTTGAGCAACCTGATCCACTGGGAGGTGTCCCTGCCCGTAGCAGGGGGGTTGGAACTGAATGATCTTTAAATTCCCTTCCAGCTCAAACCATTTTATGATTCTATAATTCAAATGTAGGAAGTGAAATTCAGGTTCTGGTCTTTCCTAGCTCTGTGCTCTCAAAGTGAAAAGCCAGTGAGAGTCCACTGTACCTACTTGCATTGCAAGGTTGTGAACTCTGTTTTGACCACTTGCACTAGTTGTCTGTGCCCAGGTGTTGGCAGTGGGGTGTGGCTGCCCCGTGCCTGCCAGAGTGTCCCATCCTGTACCAGTCTGCTCCAATGGCCCCACTACAGGACGCAGCTGAGCCTCTCAGCCAAGCTGGGTGTTCCAGGAGAAAAACAGGTTTCCAAAAGTGCCCAGGGCAGCACAGGCAGAGGAGGAGGAAGCCAGGGAGGGAGCAGAAGCAAAGGGAGCCCTAAGATGAAGGAGAATGAGGGCAGGAGTAGCTGAAGGCTTGGAGCAGGGATCCCCTGCAGCCCTGGAGAGACACCACTGGAGCAGAGACCCCTCCCTGCAGCCCAGGGAGGGACCTGGGCCACAGTGGGGGGATATTTCCTGCAGGAGCTGCAGCCATGGAGAGCCCAGGTGGGAGCAGGTTGTCCCTGAAGGACTGCAGTCTGGGGAAGGGCCCATGCTGGAGCAGGGAGAGGTGTGAGGAGGTAGGAGTAGCCAACAGGAGCTGTAATGGACTGACCCCAACCCCACCCCTTCACCCCTTGGGGCAAAGGAGTTGGGAATGGAGGGGTGAAGCTGGACCTGGAAAGATGGGGCATAGTGGGGAAGTTGGTTTATTTTTTGTTGTGGTTTTTTTTGTCACTGTCCATATCTGTTCAAACTTGCAATAAATTGAGTTAATTTTCCCCGAGTCTAGTCTGTTTTGTCTGTAATGGTAACTGGTAAGTGATCTCCCTGCCTTTATCTTGAGCCAAGAGCTTTTTTGTCTTACTTTCCCTCCTGACCACCCGAAGAGGGAGACTGAGTGACCAGCTAGGAGTGCAGCTGGCAGCTGAACATTGTCAAGGTGGATTAAATCTGGCCCTCCACTACATCAGCCCCTCCTCCTCTGGCCTTGGTGTTCACAAGCTTCTTTCTCACACTGTCTTTTCCTCAGTCCTCATTACCACACAGTGTTTTCTCCCTTTCTTAAAATATATTTTATTAGAGGCACTACCAGCTTGGCTGATGAGATCTGCAAGTGTCTTGCAGTAGTCGTGTTGGAGCCGGATAGGAGCAGCTGGAACCATCTATGTCGGGAACAGAACAGCCCCTCACTTCTTCCCACTAAGAGGACATGGACACCCTATAAAGGTTCTTAGCCACCCATCACATTATTTAACTTCAGCATTGAGATCTCCCCCATACCATGTAACTGTGGGAGGATGAGCAGTGCCTTCAGCCTCATCTGGCCGTGCAGGTGAGTGCTCTGACCAGTGAGCTGGTTAAAGGACAAGCAATGTCTGTTACAGAAACACCTAATCCAAGTCCTAAATAAGACAACTCTGTTTAGTTGGACAGGATTACTTCCCTCCCCAGCCTAACAATATCAGAGTGAAGCAGAAACACCATAAGGGAAAGAGGTCATTTCCAAAAAAATGAATGGTGCTAAGCTGTTGGGATGATGCAAGTAAACACACTCCTTCCATCTTCTAGTTTCTTCTTATACTGATTTTAAGGCTCAAAAGCATGTTGTGTGGTGGGCACCCTCAACCTTTCCTATTAGGCAGGGGTGACTTCCCCTTTTCTAAGAAGAGAGGATGCAGTCTCAGAAAATGACCGCTCCCTCTTGGTTGACTCCTGCCTGTTGCTCACTTACTGCTTGTCACTGAGTCTTATTTAATTCCTCCCTTTTCTACTCTTTTTTAGGTCTCTGCATCTAGTTCTTTTTTATTCTTGCTTGTCTGCTCACTGCTGAAAATGACAACAAATAATTTTGCTGTGAGCTGAAGGAAATGGGAAAAAAATTAAGCAGAAGAAACAAAAGTCTGCGAGACATTAAACCATGAATGCCCTGCTCTCAGCCTGCACTGTGAAGTGTTACAGCTGATCAAACCTGCCTCAGGAATACATTCCTTTGGGATTAGCTGCTGGAGCACAGTGTCTCCAAAACATTTTAAACACAAAAAAAACATCCAGAGATCAGAAACAAAGCAAAACATGAGACTAAAATCCAGTCCTTCTTTCCTATAAACTAGTGAATATGAAATGAAAAATGCCTAAGCCAGGAGAGTAAATAATACAATATGAGCTGGAATTTTGTGACGTTTTTGAGATAAGTGAGGTATGGTATTTTCTGCATTCACAATTGCTAGTGGGGGTTCAGGAGACCTTTTCTTGGGCTCTGGTGATGGGAAGTTCCATTAAAATAAATCTACTTCTTTCTCTCTGCTTACTGCACGCACTATTCGCAATATAACTGTGTGATATATTGTGTGTTTAGGGATACTTTGTCCCTTCCAATCTTGCACTGTGTTCTGGGGCAGAACACAAAGGTCTAGGTTCTTCAGGCTCTGTGCAGTGATGAGTGAGAAAGCGAAAATCCTTTCCCTTCCCATGTAATCTGAGGTATGTATGGAAAAGCTGAAAATAGTCAATGTTTTCTGCATGAACAATGATGGACTTCTCAATTTTCTTAGGGAGAGTATCAAAGTTATGTGAAAATGCATCAGGTTCTTCTCAGACAAATAAAGATTCTAAGAACAATTTTGAATCAATCTGAAATGTTCTCTTCTGTCAAATGATTACAGGTGGAAAAAATAAAGGCAACTTTCTGATCTACTTTGGTAATTGGTTTTTGCAAGAGTCCCCGATAGAGTGAAAGGGATGTAGACCATGGTTTATCAGCACAATAGTAACACAAAATCTGAATTGGATGTTATTGTGCGGAGTGCCACAGTAAAATGCTAAAAAGATGAGTTGGAAACATCACTCTCTGTGAAAAACTTTCAGTGGAACGATGGACTTAATGCAAGTCCTGCTACGAAATTATAGAAATGGGTATATGGGCATTATTTTTCATAATACATAGTCATTTGTATAGTTTTACAGAACGTCTTTTGTTGGGGCAGGAAGACAACATTTACTGTTAATAATAATACAGCAAAGTAGAACAATAAAAATATCTCAAATTATTGTAATAATCATAATTCACCAAGGAATAATAAACACAAAGATATGAGCTCTGGCTCAAGAAGTCTATGAGCTGCAAATTACTGGAGCCTGGGAGGTTTTTGAGGAAATATCACAACATACTTGCCATCCTCTAAGCATTCAAATTAGATGATTATTCGGTCTGACCTGATCTGACTGGTTTTATGTTCTGTATGCTTTTAAATCTCATTGCAAGTAGAATCTTATCAAGCCTAGCTTACAGATTGTGTGACAGCTGGCTTCACTGATTTTATTTTATCATTATAACACCTCAAATCTCTGGATATGGCCTAGGATTTTACAGTTCTATTTGCTGTTCAAATTATGAATACTAAAAGGAACAGCATTCCAAATACTCTACTCTCCTGGGAAGTTCTTTCCAATATATAAGCCTTCAGGTACCAGTTTGCCTTCTCCGCAACTGAAGGCAAGGGTAGAGACAGGTAGTACTTGGAGGGTCGTATCATGATTCAAGACTAGGGTTTTGGACATCAAGTCTCTCACATCATAAAAACATCTATATTCTGCTGCTGATGCTTGATAATGAATTCATTCCTCATTGAAACTCATTCTTCAGGGAGGTGATTAGACAAATCACACCCCATCTTCCTATCAGCTCTGCCCTGAAGGGGCCTTTCTTTCCATCAAGCCACTCTATGAGTTTAATCAATTCCAGGGCAAACACAGGCAAAAGAGATATTTGCATATTCCTGCCCGATGATGGGCTCATACTTCCTACCTGGCCCACAAGGACAATAGTATCACTAAGCAAATTTAATAGTTTTGAAATGTGTCAGTCTTTGCAAGGAACTCTAATAATTTTTCAAGCTAAATATAACCAAAAATTATCAGTCTGTGTATCTCGATATTCAATTTCTAGTATAGGAATAGAAAATGCCAGTAAAAGAAGATTTCCACAGCTAATTCCGCTGTTTGATTCCTGGATGATTAACTTAATAATTATAAGCAAAATGATGCCACTAAGGGGGGCTCAACCGAGAATTTAGAGATGTATTAGGCACAGTAGAAAGAACAGAGAAGACACAATGTAGCTTGGTGAGAAGATTCATGAAACACAACTACTATAGAAAAAGTATTGTGAGACCACTCCGGCAATCTAACTTCTTATAACTTGATAAAGAGTCAGTAAGTTGTGAAAGGTGCAGAGATAAAATGAACTCATTTACCAAAAGACATCAGGGGTAAAAAGGAAACCTTTTGTGAGTGCACCATTAGCAAGAGCAAGAATAAGGGAAGTGCTCAGTGTGCCCTCTGTGGCATGGATAAATTGTCAGCAGATAACGTCAGAGAAGCCAGAGTGTATCTTCTTTGTGTTATCAGTCTTCATAAAAAAAACAGCTGTGAGCAGTGACGAGGTCAGTAAATATCAACACAATAAACCAGATCGTCATTATAATAGGAAAAGAACATCAAAGACTAGTCAAGGAAGTTCAACTTTTTCAAATCAACTGAGGGCACTGAATTTTATTCTAGGTAATCTATTTTGTTGGCTGATGTAATCTCAGATCTTCAAGACCTCGTGGAAAAAAAAGAAGGCTGGAAAAGAAAAAGACACAAAGCCTCTCTTTATAAATGTGAAGTGGATGGGGCTGGAGAAAGATTCATTTCCTAGCAAAAAGAGAACAACATTGAGCAAACAATGTCTAAGTATACAGGAGATGGATTTGTCACGAAGAAACCAATGTAGTTTTCTTGTATGGCAAGATAAGAAACATTGTGGAGCATTGTGAAGGGGGTAAAGCCTTCAATACTTGTCTTCACTAGAACGTTGTAAGTGTATGACATGACAATCCCATCAGTAAGATAGAGAAATGTGACCTGAGGAAAATTTCTCTAAGGGAAGGCAAACTTAACTAAAACTTCTGTCCTGAGTACATGACAAAATTGTTCTGACAAGTGGATGGTTGTATTAAATACAGTTCTCATGACATCTGTACTACAGCGCTACTGTTAACGTCCTGGGTGTTTTTAATTGCAGTGTTTTTAATTACAAATGTAATTAAAATGTAGGTCTTGACAAATGAGATGAAAGATCTGAAAAAATGTGGCTACATGTTATTCTGGATCAGTCTATATCCTCACTTCTTCGTTAAACTAATAGCCAAAATGCAAGTTGGAGAACACTTCGCAAAGTAGACCCTTTTTTTTCTGTAAAGAATCCGAGGTTTACAGTAGATCTAAGGCCACATGCAAGCCAAAACTGTCATAGTCTGACAAAAAAAAAACAAACAACCAAGCATTTTACTGGTATATGGGAAAAGAACCAGAAATTGAAAAAGAATGACTTCCAGGCTTGTTGAGCACTGTTAAAACTTATCTTAAATACTGAGTCAGTTTGAGCTTTCTCTTTTAAGTCAGATAGTATTAGACTGAAGATAGGACAGGCAAAATGCACTGATTAATTTGAGACAGATCACTAGTGTAGCTACATAAACTTTCAGAGAGAAATTTAGGAGGTCCTCTAAATAATTTTTAGGGTATTGTGAAATTCAGTAGCCCAAAACGGGTCAGGCATGCCCCCAAGTCCAGCCAGTAGTGAACCTGAGCATATATTCCCAGTAGGCACATAGACAACCCAAGTCTACAACTTATACATTCATATATAAATGGCTCCAGACATATCTAGACAGACAAATACATCCTCACTGATAGCTTATCCTGTTGCCCTCTTTTGGCTGCTCAGGATGAAGGTCTGCTAGTGGGAGACTAGGAGAATATTTATTCTTTTTTTTTAGTTTAATATACATGCATTTATACCTATATTTAAACATATATACCTATGTAGATTGTGGATCCAGCTCCCCTGGATCTCAGTCTCCCCAGTTGCTGGAACCTGGACAGATGAGCCCTCAAAGCCCCAGTGTCACATCAGTAACTGGTACGACTGCACGCAAAAACCATACTCATACACACACGCGTACAAGCATGTAGACACAGAGTGTGAATGTTGCAGTAACATAGACACACCTTTCAATCCCGTTATCCCTCTATTTTCCAATTCTTGTTCTTTCCTAAATCACCTAGACCTATTCATTTCCCTGCCACAGCTTTCTCCTGTAAACATCCCATAATAAGACTTACGGAATCCAAAAATGCTCTTTGTTTTCTGCATCCTATGAAGTTTCCTGTTCCCCCAAGGTAGTGCCTCCTCTCAGTCTGTAAATGTAGAATGACCCTCTCCCATTGACCCCCTGGGCCCATGGAGCTGAGGCTTTCTTGGAACAGCTCTGTGGATCCTCAAGCAGGGGCTCAAGTCTCTGACCAGATCACTGGGGCCTTCCCCACAGTCTGTTTTCCTCTTGGCTTCTCTGTATGTGGAGTGATTTTCCATTGTACTTTAATGAGCTGATGATTCCTCTGATGAGCTTGGGAGCAGCCAGGACAGAGTATTGTTTGAGGTCATCTACCTCCACTTGTTGCTGTGTGGTATTTTGCCAGTGTGAAGATGAACTTTTCAAATGCATTACCCAGCAATACTAAACAAACATTCATGTGCGCTTGCAGACTGTCCTGAATGGAGCCCAAAATGAGCATTTTTAGAGAAAAAAAAAAGAGCATTTGTTTTTCCACCTTTTCATTTTTTTTTTGAAATGCTCGGTTTTAAAAAAATTTTTGAATTGCCAGCTGTTAAAGAATGTGCAGATGTTGGAAACAGCTGGCAAGCTACTACCTTAGTGTGTACAGTAAACTCAAACAACTGTTAATTTTGCATCTTGCACAATTTATCATTTTGCTGCTGTAAGATATAGACGCACTATAACTCCTTATGATTGCCATGTTCCCCTAAATACCCACAGTACGGCCTACTTTGCCCCTCTTCCGTCCTGCCTGGCAAGTCTCTCTCTGGTACAATTTCTCTGCCAGCTGTAGCTCTAGCATGTCTGTGGACAGTATTTCCAAGGGAAATTATGTGTCTCATGAACCACAAAAACAAGCATTTGAAAACACGATGAAGTTCATCCTGCATCACTCTTTATCTCTCCAAGAGTATCAAGCCAGCAATTAGGAGCAGCGTCCTGGCAGTCCACATAGTAGCCTTGTATATTTGAAAAAATTGAAGTATTGAATACATACCCAATGCCATTTAGGTTCTCCGAGGCAGGGAAACACCTTGCAGATAACATTCTCTGTAGTTCTCCTCCACTTAGAGTTTGGGGCAAGCAGAAGTGCTCAGCTTGGGAGTACTCTTTAGAGAATAGAGGTCATAGCTGGGTCTAATTGGATATATTTCTGATCACAAGGAAAGAAGTGTTGCAAGGTTAGGGCTTTATTATACTGCCTAGGATATATAGCGTCAGCGATTTGTATCGTAGTGTCAGATCTCCTCCACCCTTTCTCACGAGGACAATGTTGCCTCTGGTTGCACGCAATGTCAGAGCATGGTGTAAGCTATCTTGTGATTTGCTTCTCAAGGGCAGGAGAGTTTGCTTAACAGAACAGTCCTCCCAGAACTAATTCAGCAGATGTTTAATGTGCTTAAACATATATGAATTTACCAGGAGCTGACAGTGCAGTCATACCAGACTCAACTCTCACAAAGGCACTCAGTGTCCTTTAGCAGCAGAGAAGCCGAGTCAGCAGAAATGGCCAGATTGTCCCACTGAGCATCATCTCAGAACTGCTTTGACTTAAAATCAGCTAACTGCTCAGCATTGAGAGGTGGTTTGTTGTTTTACCTCTCTTAAGAAATGTATATGAGCATGTGGAGAGAAATGGTAAGGGAAATAGTTCCTTCTGAATATTTGAAAGATAACACCTAAAGCAGAGGGAGAAGCCAGAAAGCTAAGGCTCCTGGAAACAAAATTCAGCAGTAGGAAGTATGCTGCAAAGTGCAATAAAATATATCTAAGTTACATTTGACACTTCCTTGGCTTGAGTTATTTACAAAGAACCTATTCTCTCACCCTTGGGTGTTCTGGTTTTAATTTGCCATCACTGCGACTGGCCTTTAGGCCACCCTTTCTTCTGTTGAATCTTGCTAGCATAGAAAGACGGTTTAGCCTTCAGGAATTCAAGTGGCATTAACTGAAAAACAGTCACATTAATTACTGTCACTGAAAGTGTCAATGCTTCATTCTTTTCTTCACCTTTGTCTCTGCCATCCCTTGGCCTTTTTTTGCTCTGAAAGTTTATGACATGCACAAGACTATCTGAAAGTACCCAACCCTTATTTGTCAGATACTGAACTCCTAAATACCCTTTCTGCTCCAACCAGATTAATACTTGGTTACACTAATTACACTCAATTCTTAAAATGTAATCTGGTTTTGCTGGGAAATCACCATCCTGGGAAATTCACATGCTTTTGCCATTATTGTTTTATACAGACAAATAACGTTCTCTAATTTGTTTATTAGGAAGTAATTATTGGATAAATCTGGGTATTAACCAAGTGTAATGATGGGATGTATTTGTTTTGGCCAGGATACTATTAAATTTCTTCATTGTAGGTTGTATGGCGCTGTGTTTTGGATTTGTGATGCAAACAGTGTTGCTAATACAGGGATGTTTTATTTATTGCTGAGCAGTACATACACAACGTCAAGACTTTTTCTGTGTCTCTCAACTTCAGATAACATTATGCAACATTGTATGTTCCTTGTCCAAGGAAGAAAATCTTTGCTCTCTTCAGAGTACTAAAGATGGGATTCTAGCAAGCCGATATGTTTGTGGAAGAAATTATTACCTATTTGAGTATCAGATATATGTAAATATGTGCATGTGACAAAACATAAGAAAAACTATCCATCAGTAAGTTGACTGAAAGGTTGAGCTCTTTGGCTACATGGACATATAACTTGGTACTGAGTTATTGTTGTGGTTTAACCCAGCAGGTAGCTGAACACTACACAACCATTTGCTGACCCTTCATTCCTCACCCAGTGGGATGGAGGAAAGAAATGGAAAAAAAAAAAAAGGTAAAACTTGTGGGCTGAGATAAAGACAGTTTCATAGGACAGAAAAAGAAGATAATAATAATGATGATGATTCTGATGATAAAAGACTATACAAAACAAGAGATGCACAATGCAATTTCTCAGCGCCTGCTGACCAATGCCCAGACTGATCCCATGCAGCAGCTTGTCCCCTAGCCAACGATCCCCAGTTTATACGCTGAACATGACACAATATGGTATGGACTATCCTTGTGGCCAGTTTGGGCCAGCTGGTCTGGCTTTGTCCCCTTCCACTTTCCTGTATACCTCCAGCCTCCTCACTGGCAGGACAGTATGAGAAGCTGAAAAGTCCTTGTCTTAAATTAAGCACTGTGTAGCTACAACTAAAACATCAGTGTTTTATCAACTTGATTCTCATCCTTAATCCAACACATAGCACTATATCAGCTACTAAGAAGATAATTAGCTCTATACCAGTCAAAAGTACAATGGTTATGGAGCTTTTATACATACAGAGATTCTGCTACTGGTCAAAACAAAGATTCAAGGATGATACTGAATAGTCATCTGGGATTAAAATATTTCTTCTGCTGTCTCTTTGGTGGAGAGAGAGAAAGAAGAATCAACTGTGAATATCTAATAAATCAGAAATGTTTATGTCTAATTACTTATGACAGGGTTTCCAACAAAAGCTGTAGCTCACATCCAGTTGTTGCAAAGGACACAAAGAACAGCATAGGAGTAATGCAGAGACTCCAAGAAGGTTGTTTTGAGCATTTACCTCTCCATACTGTGGGATTTGAACTGTCTTCAAAGAATGAGCACAGACCTGATCAAAGGACAATGGTCTCACTTTCCAGCATAATTTATAGGTGTTAAATCTCATCCTGTTTCTTTTCAGTGAAAAACAAAATCACAGTTGTGCCTGGGAAAAGAAAAATAACCCACAATCATGCTTGGTGCAACAAGTAAATTCAAGTCCCCGATCTTTTCCTTGCAGAAGAAATCAATCCATCTCAGAAAGTCAAGTAAGACCTCAAATTTCAGGTTTGGGACTTCCTCTAGTAGACCCCGAGGAACTTGGCCTGAAACAGCTCTAACACGACAGGATGCCCAAGCTTCTCACTCTATCAACATTGTGACTTAATTTGAAATCAATAACTTTGATTACTTTTTGTACCTTCAGTTAATGACTACGGTGGCAAGTCCCAGCATCAGATCTGTGAAATCTGGCAAGCCATAACTGACCTGGGGAATAAATCTTTTGGCTGCTGCACAGTCCCTCCAGCAACCTTTACTCCAGTATTCAGAACAACCTGCTTCCTGAGTTTACAAATTAGCCTCCATCCTAGTGAGGAAACATGCCAGACAGGAAACACTGAAGACTCAATCAGTTCCAAGTAGCCAGAGATATTCCTCAGCCTTCAGAGAGATCTGAATAACAAGAATAATGTAGTAGCACAGGGCAAGGTGACTCATGATTTGCTAACAAGAGTTGAAGAAATTACTGAGCAGCAAAAGCCTTGAACTACAAAACGAGTATTAAACCACTGTAAATGTACAAGAACAGACTCCAAGATCTGACACTGCAGTCACATCAGGTGCTCTTATGACAGATGGTACTTTATGTCTTTCCTATACAGACAAAAGTCATCAGGAAAAACACCTAAGCCAAAAAGTCCTGCTGATAAATTCCATGCACTTGCTCTCCCCTTTTGCTTTTGGGCTGATTAAGGGAAAATGCAATTCACTCTGCTGCCTGTAGGAATGCCTTAAAAGGCTGCTAGAATACAAGATAATGGAACTTATCTGTTGGGGAATGGTATGAATAAAACATGTTTTGCGTTCTGCATGCATTTCTCCCAATTGACCTTCACAGAAAGATCCCTGTTACACATCACTATTTGGAGAGCAGAAAAAAAGGACCTGGATGACCTTGTTCTTCTGGGGGCAGTAGCAGACAATCCTTCCCCAAAATAAGACAAGAGTATTTATGACCCATGGGCCAAAGTTCAAAGGCAGAGACTTACAAACATATTTAACTTGATAATTTCTATCTGAATACACATACCATTAAAACTGATGGCAGTTAACTATAGACTTATAAATACAGTTACTTAATATTTTTGAGGATCTGGACGTTGTTTTGAAAATATTATTTCTTTATTCTCAACCCCTGAAAGCCCTTTCATTTAATTCCTGATTATATTATTTCACTGGAACAGAAAAAAAAATAAAAATACTGGAAATCTAGAGAAGCTGAAAATTTTGTTTCCTTGTCACTGCAAGAAAGACACTGAGATGCTGGAGCGTGTGCAAAGAAGGGTAACGAGGCTGGTGAGGGGGCTAGAGAATAAGCCCTATGAGGAGAGACTGAGGGAATTGGTGTTGTTTAGCTTAGAGAAGAGGAGGCTGAGGGGAGACCTCATCACTGTTTACAACTACCTGAAAGAAGATTGTGACAGGCTGGGTGCTGCTCTCGCAAGTGACAAGTAGCAGGACGAGAGGAAACAGCCGCAAGTTGCACCAGGGCAGGTTTAGACTGGACATTAGGAAGAATTCCTTCACTGAGAGAGTGGTCGGGGTTTGGAACAGGTTGCCCAGGTGGTGGAGTCTCCATCCCTGGAGGTGTTTAAAAGACGGGTTGATGAGTTACTTAGGGATATGGTTTAGCAGGGAGACAGGCATGACTGGATTCCATGATCTTAGAGGTCTCTTCCAAACTTACAATTCTATGATTCTATACTAGAGGAAAAAAGTTCAAGTTTCCATTTTCCAGTGACTTTTCTTCCAAAAGTTTGCCTAAATGTAATAACAATAAGAAACAGAAAGAGTGAGAAATATGCCCTTGAAAATTAAATATTTATTTTGATTAAAAAGATCCTTTGATTGAGAGTTATGCTATTCAGGAAAACTTGTTGAAGGTTGGCCTTGAAACAATGAAAAAAAAAGTTTCTTCAGTGAACTAAAATATCAGTTACAGACATAGCTCTACTGCTAACAGATACAATAATGTACAAGGATGAACCAGTGAGTTAAAAGTCTAGACAAAGCACGTCTGTGTCCTCCCGATGACTAAAAAGACAAACACAACAAATGGGGTCTTATCTTCAAATTGGGGAATTTCCTCAGAGGCTTTGGTAAAACCTTGGGAACGAGACCTTGAAAAAAGACTGCGAAAAGCAACCATTGAATGGTATTTTTGACTGGGCAATGTGCTAAAAAAATGCAGCCACTCTCAATATAATTTATCCCTTCAGTTAGCACTCTCATTGCTTGAATAGAAGGAGTAGATTTTTGTCACCCGTCCTGAATTTTTCATGAGATGCTCTAAGACTTGTCTTCAAACATCTGATGTTCTACTACTACTACTCATAGGACAGAAAAAGGCAAGGAACATGCACACAAAAAGCATAAATTTCCCTGGCCCCATATCTTGTGGTTCTTACCCCAATTGGCACTCAGTTACTTAGGGACTGGTGGAAAACAGCCAGTTTAAACCAACACCCAGGCCCTTCTGTCATAGCCTAAGGACCAATAAATGGTAGATGACTCACAGAACAGCTATGAAGGAAGCTGTAACCTCCTGGTTCCTTCTCATCAGACTGAATTGGCACTCATTTTGGGCATTTGATGAGTTACTACCTGGTAAAGCCTCTCTGCATTAACTGCTTCCTCTGTGGGTGGCCTCTATAATTTGCCCATGCAAGCAAACCACCTTTAAAATCAGCCACAGTGTAAGTACCTATCAGAAGGTATTCAATATTTAATATAAATCAGGAACATCTGTTGATGCCAAGGCAACAAGGCAGTTAATTTAAGAGCTTGGAATGCCTTCTAATGAAGAACAATGCTTTACAATGTTTCTAATGTATTTAGAGACCACAAGTCTGAGCCAACTCAAACATCTTCTATTTATTTGTACATTTATGATCATTGTAAAACTCAAATTCGTAGCCTGATTTTTCTCTCCTGAAACAATGGAAATTTTTTTATTCCTTATTTTTGTTGTGTAAGTTTTACAATGGCAATGCTTTGTTTGGGACTTCTTAGGTGTGAGATATGTCAAGCATTAAAAAGCTTTTCTATGGTAATTTTCAACAAATGCCATCAGAGTTCCTAAAATGTCATATGGTATTTAAAAACTATTTGGAAGCATATGAAACATGTGGTTTGTAATGTGGAAATCATGGGTCACATTAGGTAGAGTAAAAAAAAAAACACTTATCTTCCACTGTGTTAATTTGTTTCATCATTAAATACGTGAGTTCAACATGAAAAATTCAACCCAAAACAATTTACTTTTCTTTGTCTGCATGAGGGGATTGTGGAGGGTTGGTGCTTTTGGGTGGATTTTTTTTTCCATTTTGCCCTACAATCCAGAAATCCAATTAGCTGCACACTTCTTATCTTGGAGTCATGGAGCAGCTTGGGACGTATCACTTCACCTTCTCTGTTTCTTCCTTAATCTCCTGAGATGGTAAGTTTTTGGGATCAGAGCTGATTTGTTAAGAATTTGTATCATCCCCAGAAAAAAAATAAGTCCCTAATTTCCCTTTAACCACTTAGTGACAGAAATAATAAAATATTATGAGTAACAATAACAACCACAGTGCCTGGGAATCAAATTTGGTTAGGAGACCTTACTCAGTATTACCTGTCAGTTGACCTTCAACTCAAAGGAAAACCAATTTCCTTAATTTTTTATATTTTTTTCCTGTCTCATTGCTGTGAGGCACAAATGAAATATAAAAGGTGCTGATGGAAAGCTACCCATTAAAACTGTAATTCCAATGTGCTGACATTTCAATGGGAGGCTTGCTCCTTGTGTGACTCAAAAATTTAGATTTGCAAAATATCATGCAGGGCTTTAAAAGCTCGACTGTGTCAACTATTGGTGGATTTCAGCAGGACAAATTGTTGGGTAAACTGGATGACTAAGAGGTTGTTGTAAGGCACTGTATTTTATGAATTTTCTAGTGAACAGCATTAAATGAAAATATAAGCTTCTGATTAGAAAAAAAAATGCCTTTTTATTTTACGATTGGAAGTTTTATGATTCTTCCTTCACATATCCTATGGATTTTGTGAGAAAAATGATGTGGATGGACTGACAAAGAGAGTCAGGGTTCTCACATAACTGGCAAATGCACCCTAAGTAATGGGAGAAGACTGATATATTTTCCTGGTGAAATTCACCTCCGTTCTTGTCCTGAAGATGGGCAAGTGATAAGGACAAAGACAGAATTGAGCTTGGACTCCAGCCTTAGAGCAACTCCTACTTGACTTTACAGAGAGGGAAAGATACAGGGTACTTTGCAAGGGTTATATTTCCAGTGAATGATAAAGCCAGGAGTATAACCTTCATCCTTGCAGTGTGGTAGATATTAAGTCAAGTTGTACTCCAGGCTGTTTGATTAATTCAAATTAAAATTTGTAATGATCCAATATGGCAAATGCCTCAACATCACTGAATAGGGGAGAGGAGCCTTGTGACATTTGCCCATTTCTTGCTATAACGTCTCTTGATCTTTTTCTGAATAGTAAGTTATAGAGCATCTTGCTGTTTTCTGCACAGTTCTGAGAAACAGATCGTTCCGCAGAGACTGTCTCTAACCTTGATGGTAACAGCTCCAGGGCAGAGAAGCAAACATCTTTTGAATTAAAGTCACAAGCAGCCGTATTAACAAGCATATGATTATAGTACAAATTGCCCTGAATAATTCAAAAAGAGTCCTATCCAAAGTTTGATGGTAATCAGAGCCTGGGAGGATGTTATTAAAAATGAAACCTAATGTCTGGGACAAGGATTGCTTTTCTCCTACTACTTTATCTCCTCTCCTCTTTCCTTTTTCCCTTCCCTTCCCTTCTATTAGAACCATAGAATCATTCACATTGGAGAGGACCTTAAAGATCACCCAGTTCCAATTCCCCTTCCACAAGTAAGGACACCTTCCACTGGGTCACATTGCTTAAAGGCACAGTCAGCCTGACCTTGAACACTTCCAGGGATGGAGCATCCCCAGCTTCTCTGGGCAACGTGTGCCAGTGCCTCACCACCCTCCCAAGAAAGAATCTAATCTAAATCTCCCCTCTATCAGCTTATAACTGTTACACCTCAACCCATCTGTGTAGTCCCTCAAAAAGACCCCCTCCCCGGCTTTCCTGTAGCCCCCTTTCAGTACTGGAAGAGTACTATAAGGTCTCCCAGAACGTTCTCTTCTGTAGGTTGAGCAATCCTAACTCTCTCAACCTGTCTTCATGGAGAAGGCTCTCCAACCCTCTGATCATCTTTGTGGACTCCTCTGGACTCAAGCTAACAGATCCAGTCCTCTTCTGAGGACTCCAGAACTGAACTCAGCACTCCAGGTGAGGTCTCATGAGAGCAGAGTAGAGGGGAAGAATCCCCTCCCTCACCCTGCAGGTCACACTTCTTTTGATGCATCCCAGGGTATGGTTGACCTTCTGGGCTGCAAGCGCACATTGCCTTGCCTTCCTTTCTTCTTTCCTCCCCTTCCCTTTTCTTCACCTTCCCTTCCCTTCGTCTTCCCTTCCCTTTCCCTGGTGCAGCCACAAGGGAATTAGAAATCAGAGAAGTTTCCAGTCAGTTCACTCTGTGATTCTTGTCGTTGTTGCTTGCTAAACCTAAAATAACTGAAACAATTTCTGACAGTCACTGGAGCAATTGTTTCTCATATAAGAGAAATGTTGATTTGTGCCTGCAGATATCGACAAAGGGCTGCAAAAGCAAATCTCATTTAAGTGTAAGATCTGATGCTAAAAATGCAGCAAGTCTCTCAAGTATTTTCTAATTTTTTTTATATGCATTTTTTTTTTTAATTGGTTTAGAGCTACAGATAAGCACTCTATTGTCATCCCCAGAGAGGAGCCTTTTTTTGACACCCAGCACAAACATAGCACTTTGGCAGCAGCTATGCCTTGATGTCATGGGACCTCTGCTGGCACCAGTGGTTGAGATGTACGGAGGCAGCATAGCCAGGACTGACTCACATGAATAGAATGGCAATTAGTGCTAACCAGTAACACAATGGCCACTGGTGTGTTAGGAGTCAGGCTGAGGCCATCAGAAGTAGTGGGGCTGAGATACCAGTGGATCAATGGAGGTACAGGAAAAGCCCTGATGTGCCCAGAGTGGGACAGCGAAATGGTGCTTTGGAAACTGCGGGTTTGTGTTCAGATCTGCTGCTGATCAGACTGTGTGAGCTGGGGTGAGTCACGGTGTCACTGTTGCTTCATCTGCCATCTGTGCCTGTCTATTTGCATTGAACTCTCTTCGGGGACAGAGCTGTTGTCTTTCTTTTTTCCTTTTCTCCTTTGTTCTGCACTCATTGGTAAAAAGCCTAAAGGCTCAAAGAGTATTCTAGGGGAGCATCTGTTGTAAGAATAAGTATATTCCTTGTAAAAGGCAAGCAAGCCACAGAAATGCTGACAACCTGCACAGACCTGTCACTGAATCTTTTCAGACCTCTTGGGCAGCATCGATATTATCTTAGGAGAGTCTTTTCTGAGTCACATACAGGCATCTGCTAGGTCTCCAGATACGTGCCTCGCAGGGAGAATGTGCTCAGCACAGCTTGGATACTCTTTGCAGAACTCAGACGGGGCCCGATTTGTTTCTGGTGAAACGTTGCTGTTACTGCAGGGGGTCCTCTGACATCTTTTTGTCCTCTCTACTTAGCAAGTTGCTACAAGTATGAGAACAAGCTGTTTCTTTCAAAATAATGACTGACAGCTCCAGAGACAAATTTTTGAGTTCTTGACATAAATGTGGAAGGGGAAGGAATAAAGGGAAGGAAACAGAAAGCAGCTGAATGAGTGTGTTTGCAAAGAAAGTGCCAAGCATCGCAGAATGAAAGAAAGTTTTGACAACCTGAAATGATATTAGGAAAATGGAGGCAAATGCGTCTGTATTTGTGAAGGGTAATAGCTGCTATAAGCAGAGAAGCAAACTTAAACAGGCTTCATTCAATGATTAGAACAGGATTTCCTCTCTGCTCCGCATCTACATGTACAGCTGTATATTTTCATTGCCAATAAGGCAGTGCACTAAACACCGGAGCTGTTAGAAAATAAATCGTTTGAGAATTTGAATTATTTTTCTTCCATTTGAGTATCTGATTTCCATATTGCATTTCTCTCAGCCTCGAGTGTGGAAAAAAAGACACAATATCTTTGATTTTTGTTTTGCTTTGTGGCCAGTTAAGTTTTCAAGGCCTAAACCCGAACACTGCAGTATTGAATTGTCAAGGTTGAGAAGATCAGAATTCCTTGATATGCCTTGAGTAGAAGCACTCAGATTGATCTAATTCGCTGAACTTTCCAATTAAAATTTAATTTTACAGAAACCACTTTTCTAGCCATTAGTCTCCACTGGAGTTAATGTCAAAGGCGCAGTTTAGTATAGCTTAGTTCCCTGCAGTAAGAGCACGTTGTCAGAGCCACTTTGGGACTCAAAAAATTCAGCAAAAGTGCATACTATCTCCCACTTAGCCAAAACTTACCGACTTTTAAGCACAAAGCAGAGCTTATTTTCCCAGTCAGAGGTTAAAATCCATCAAAGGAAAATAAAAAATCCTGCATGATCAATATTAAATGAAGTATCTTGAATAAGTGTTAAATTTAGAGTTGAGAAAACAATTATTGAATTCTAGATCACATTTTTAAAAAAAATAAAAAATTATGCAAAACTTACATCAGATTACATCTTGATTACATGGTAATACATTTATTTCAATAATGATTATCATTTTTGTAACATAAAATAACAAACCACAGCCGTAAGGACCTCATAGCTGTCCTACTGGATCCATTGACAGTCTGAGGCCATGGCGGGGGATTTGGAACTAGATAATCTTAAAGGTCCCTTCCGAACCAAATCATTCTATGGTTCTACTTCAGCTGCTGCCCAGTGCTAGATGGCTTAGTATGAGAGACAGGAATTCTTCAGTTAACAGTTACATGGAAAACTGCCTTGGGGAGACACTTGTAGCTAATATTTCAGGCCGGTTTTGCTGCTAATAAACTGGTAGAGTTTCAGCTCTTGTGATTCATCCACCCACTGTGATAAAACCTCCCTATTTTTCATTTTCTGCATACAATTCCATAGTTTGTGATGTATTTTATTTAGCAGGGTCTTTTTTAAAAGAAGGTGACAAGAAGTTAAAATACAATCCCAGATCAAGTCCTTGAGCAGGGAGTGGGGAAGGAAAACCATACCGTAATGTTATAAGGTAATTTTGTTCTTCTGTATTTCTTTATATGTAATCACTTCATTTGTTTCTTTGACCAATCCTATATAGGACCAGTGATTCTGATTGGTTTCTCCATCTACTGGTAAACTTATTCCAGTACCACCAGAAGTACGTAAATAACTCATTCTATGTATTCTAATGTTAAATTGGAGGCCCGGGATTATTTGATCATCTGGCTCTGCAAGGTTCTAATGCCATTTCCTTGACCTTTCCCAATTTCAATAAAAAAAGCCAACATTCATTTTGCATAGTCCTGGGCTTTATTTATAAGAACCCATAATGCGACATTACAGAGGCAAAAGAAGGTGTTCCAGTTTCAAGAACATGGTCTTGAGGTCATTTGAATTTCCTGGATGATAGTAAGCTTTATGCAGAAATTCATAGGGATATCTCTCATGTAGCATAATGTGTGTTTTGAAAGCCTGAGACATCTGTTGTTCTGGTCTCTCATGACAATATCTTCAGATAATAAATATTATTATTTACATAACCAGAAACAGAATTAGTTTTATCAAGGAGTGGTCAGGGGTACATTGAATGCCATAGCCTTAACAGAAAGGACCCTGTTTGAAGGTTCCTCGCTACTATAATCACCATTGCAGTCCCTCCTCAGCCACTTTTACCTGCCCCTTCTTATCTGTTCTGGAATTCAAGACACAGTTTCTCAGAGATGGGGGAAAGGAGAAATTTAAACAGACTTAAACGTGCTTTCCTTAGTTGCTTATTGTAATCAGATATGAGAACCTGATAAATCAGAGACAACCGAATTTGACTGGGAGAAAAAAACCTCATGGAAAAGGCTAGAATTCTTCCTTGGTAAAGAAGTACTAGGAGTCCTCGCATAGACAGGGTGCTGTGTAGTGCCATATACATGAGATTGATGGCCTGCTTGAAGTTCTAACAGCTTATCATTAAGGTCTAAAATTATCTCGTACAATGGATGACAAGAGAAACCTGACCAGTTCATATTCTTCATCCCTCCCAAGCAAGAAAAGAAGAGGGAAAAGTTGAAGTTCTTTTGCACAAAGGTCACAAGCAGCAACGAGAGAGAGAGGACCATAGCCGGTTGCCCCCACTTTTAACTAAGGAAAAGTGTTGTCATGACCAGATGCATCCTCTGACATTAAGACACAGCGAAGAGAGGGAGATGAAATTGTGAAGTCAGACTTGTTATAAATAGTGGTTCATAATTATTTGCAAAGTCCTTGCTGAAGAAAAAAAGGGCAGGGCTTACTTTAAACAAAGGAGATATGTTCACTTAGATTTCCCATTTCTTTTAATAATAAACTTATGTAGATTTGAATACATTACATATGCATGTTTAATTTTGCTGTTCATAATGATGACAATTGCAATTAAGCTCCTTGCTCTCTTGGCAGCAACAATAAGACAGGACAAAAATAAATGAATAATAGTAATTTATATTTCCTGTGACCTTTTTAAAAACTTGCGGGTGAACTGGAAAATTGATCTTTTAAAAAATCTTATTTCAGTAACGTTTTGATAAACACATACATTTATTAATATGTTTATGTGTTGCCTTGGGGAAGAGAGAGGCATTAAACACCCATGAAACCTATTCACAAAGAGCAAGATTACCAGTGAATATAAAACATCTTCTATTGTTTTAATTATAATGACTCCTAAAGGTTAAATCTTCCATAGTCAATAAAAGCAAAGTTCTTCATTTAAAGCAGCGATACAAGAAGAGATGATCTTATATCTTACTATTAGCAAGTTATTTTCATCCTTCATATAGAGTTATATGCAAAATAAGGAATAAAAACTACTTAAATTTAGTTTGCCACTGAGTGTTTGGATTCACGGAAGTTAAAGTACCTATGTAAACATTAGTGTCAGGGAAGTTAGAGGACTGGGAAGGGAAGTCAAGGGAAAGGGAGAGAGAAAGGGACAAACCAGCCTCAGGTGTCAGAAGTTCTCCTGCAGGCTATTACCAGGCCAGGCTGAGCAGGGAGGAGGAGGACAGTGCCCCTGTTCACCCAGCAAAGACAATGCTGTTCTCTTGAGTTCCCTCTCCAGCTCCTTTGCTCCTGTCTCTCCCTGTCACTGATGCAGATCATCAGCTGGCTGCATAAGGTCCTTGAGTGAAAGTCTGCTACTGATAGGCTTCCTTCACATCCCAGCCAAACCTTTTGTTTCTGCACCCTGTGGCCACTCTGATTCACCTTTCCAGGGAAAAGGATTAATGAATATTCATCTTTTTGGACCATAAATGAGGGAATTCTTCTCTTCGATACTTTGTTGTGAATTCAGTGTGAGTCTTTTATAGATCCAATTTAGATTGAGATCTGACTGAATGAAGAAAGAGATCGCCCAATCTGTACAGTTTGTATTGTATCCAATTTCAAGACAGCTGGATGTATCCAAGAATAGTTCATCTTGAGTCAAACCCTTGGTCTGGTATAAGTGGAAAAAGGGAAATTTATAGCATGGAAGCTGTCCTATTTGTTCCAGGTATTTTATACTGTGTGTTTTAACCTAGGAGACACAACCATCCCATCCACTCCCTGCCCCCTACCCCACTCCTATTTTTGGATCAGGCAAGCTCAGTTACATCTTCTAATGAAAAGAAATTTGTTGAAATGAGAGGAATGAGATTACCTCATTGATTCCTCATCTACCTGCTGACATCGAAAAATCCTCTGTCCAGCAGATCTTTCATCTACTGATTATCCTCATTGATTTTGGACACGGCAATGTAGTGGTTGAATTTAGCTCTGCTCTACAGCAGGTTCTGCCAGTCAGGACCTCTTTCCACTGTGATATAGAAAACAAAGGGAAAAAAGAGCCATGAATTTCATTTTCCACTCCCTTCATACTTTTCCCCTAGGATATCTGAGAGAGCTTCCCATTTGACTCGTATTAATTATTTGTTCCTTATAATTAGTGAAGAAGAAATATTTTTTTATTGCATTGCATGAATTACATATGGGATTGACTCACAGAGCTGTAAAATTGCAGTGGTTAACATGCAGTATAACGAGAAGAGAGACAGCTAAAGAGTGGATAAAACAGCAAGATGAAGTGGACATAAGAAGAGATACTTCAAACAGTATTGAGTAAATTCACTAGGCTGCTCCAGCAATTGTTGAAAAGATAAAATATTAAACCACGAAACTAATCATAATGTTATTTTGATGTGTACTGTGTGCTTTTGGGCAAAGATGACCCAAACCCTTTCAGAGCTACAGTAACATAACTCAGAATAAGATTACCACTCGTGACAGAGCAGAAAGCAGCATTAAGAAAAGCATAGTGAAAGAATGCTGGAATATTTCTTATTGATTATTATTAAATTTATTAGTAAGGGAAGTTCATTAGCAAAAAAACAAACCCTTTCTCCTCCACAGCATAATAGTGCCAAACAGTGTAGTAAATACCAGTCCATTAGGAAAAATATCATCTCCTGAGATTTATAGCTGTGACAATTGAGAGTTAGTTGCATTAATTATCTCTAGCTATTTGTTTTACAAGTTTCCTTTGCATGTCTAAACCTGGAAACTTTCTGTCCTTAAGGAGTTACTGTAGCAAATATTCACACCACAGAAGCAGACTCTGGACTTAACTTCTAGGAGCCTCTGAGGAAAAAAACATTATTCTTATTTCACTCCACACCCTTTTTTCAGTTTGAATGAAGAGAACAGAACTTCACATCTCCCTTCTCTAAGCTATTAATTCTTTTCCTCTATTTCTACTGCATTCAGTCTTTTTTTATTATGACTTTTTTTTGTATCACTTGTAGTACAAGTGCATTTACGGTCCTGTAACCATTCCCACTGGTTCAACATAGCTCTCTCTCTTTACATAGTTTTTGTTTTTGACTTGGTATTATCAATCAAAAAGCCTGTCTCAAGGCACTACTAATTTGTATTAGGGCATCACTCAGTATTCCACTCCTTGTGCCTATTAATGTCCTATTTGACTTCTTGACTCCTAAACTGGGGTTATGTGTGACCTTTAGATCACCTTTAGTGATGTCAATCTAAGAAAATTCTCACAGCTGCTGTTACAAGCAAGGGAGAGGCAGTCAACAGAATCCTATACTACATTTGCCAACCAGATTTGGGAAGTGCTGAAGTACACAGAGAGAGACTCTGGAGTTTTCATCCTTGGAGATAATCAAAACCTAGCTGGATGTGTTTCTGGACAACCTGCTCTAACTGACTGCTTTGGGCAGAAGGGTTGGATTACATGCACTCCATAGCTTCTTTGCAAACAAATACGCTTGGCATTCCAGAGTTTCTTTTCAGTCTTTCCTGGTGTGTCTGAAGAATTTTAAAGTCTCTGATACTTACTGAGGATGCCACTCATCACTTGTCAGCACTTTTGTGGTGGATGTTTGCGTATGAGATCTTAATCTAGGTCAAATGTGAAATACTATTTTCCCAGCGGAGAAGGGCTCAGCTGTCTTTTAGAATGGGATATGAGCACCCAGAAACAGGTATTATGGACCACCTGATGTTTCACTGATAGTATGTGTAAAGGTTGAAAGAGTAATAATCTACTATTGCCTTTAGAGAATGAAACTGATAGCACATTATGTTGTAATTTTTAATGTATTTGGTTTTCTCTTTTCAATGATTATTTAAACCAATACGCTATGTGTAGCCCTGAGGTTTGCTGTTATTTTAGTTCCCAGAATCTCTATTCAGTGAAGAAGCTAAAAAAGTATAAATGCATTCAAGAATGTAATGGAGATTCATATTAATGGTGGAATATTTGTGGTGAAAATATACTCGAAAAAAATTCTAATGGAAAAGATACGGCATCAAGACCCAGAAAAGCTGGGTCTTATTTTCACTTTGCCACTGACTTGTTGTCTGACATTTATGTTTCACATAATCGCAGAGTTTGCTTTCCCTCAGGGTTCGTTTTGCCTGTGTTAAGACTGCATGTTTTATTCCATAGTCATCCACAGTATGAATTCTATCACTCTCCCTGAATCCTTTAGTATTACTGGATAGGATGCGGAGTTGGAGGATGGTCCAAATATCTTTCATCAGAAAAAAAATCACCCTGTGGCTTTAAGTCTCTCCCATGAAACTTATTTCAATTAAACCTCTCATTCTGACAAAGCCATGTGTAATATTTCTTTTGTAGCACTGCAGGAGAAAGTCAGAAAGTTCCCTGGATACATCTGGAAAAGGAATTATTTCATGGAGGAACAGTAACATTTTTAAGTTGATTTATGAGCTGCTTTTTGCTAGTGAATGCCCAGCCTTGGGGTCAACTTGAGAGTGATTTTTTGTTGTTGTTGATAAAAGCTTTACTATCATAATGAATTCCACAGAACATAAGTAAATGTCTGAAATCCTGGGCATCTATTGAATAGACACAACACTGCACATCCATTTCAGTAAAGGTATTTGAGTTAGCCACGTACTGAAGTATCTGAACTGTATGTTTTAAGAACCAATTTTAATATCGACATACACTCACGGAAAAATACTCTTAGCTATAGTTTTATAGTTGAGAGTACATGATGCTTTCATGTCTGACCACATAAACTAGGAGTAAAAAGAGTAGCATGTGCATTTAAATTTAATTTGAAAGAGTAAGTTAGTGATTTTCTTTTACCTTATGTGCGCAATGACAAGTGGATCATTTGTTTTGGGCATGTGATAAAGGAACATAAAGACAGGAATCATCTTCTCTGTGATATCAACGTATTGAAAGTATATTGAAAGCAGAGGATACGTCTGAAGAGGTTTTAACATATCTCAGTTGAAATGCAGAAGCATGAGTTTAAGCTTTGCATTTAAGAATAGGTATGGTTTATACCGGTCAAAGTGTCACACTGGATAGCTAAAACAGATTCTGAAACATGCCACTTTCATGGTATTTAAAATGATGGTTTAGTGGCCACCTAGACATTGCTGAAATTTTGACCTTAATTCCAAAAGATCTATTTCCACAGATATATTCCATTCTGTTATTATGCGTTTCTTTAAATATATTTTATATTGTTTAATAAAGATTAATTATTTTATTATTAATTATTTTATTATTAATAATTATTTTATTAATAATAATAATTATCTTCATTATATAGAAGAACTTCAGGGTTTTATCTGTTCTTGGACAGATTTAGTATTTTAGTGGCAACTATAATGTGAATGAAGAAACAACCGTTCTTCATCGCTTGAATTTCTCAATATTTGTTAAATGTTAAAACTTCAAAGCACAGTTAACAAGGTTTCTTTGGCACTTATTGCTCTTAAAAATTCTGTTTTTATAGAAATAGAAAATTCCATTACTTTTAAAATGTTCTTTGTTAAAAATTTATTGAAAACAGAAAGTATTGGGGTATTTTTTTCAACTTTAAACCCAAGGCTATTTCTGTAAAGAAAATAGTTTGTTTATTCTTAAAGATTTGTGGAAAATATCTTTTTATGACAAATGTATTTGACAAAAGGCATATACAGTCAAATTGCTGAAATATGCCTGCAGATGTAAACTCAGCTAAGATTAATTTCATGTTTCAATCTGAAACTTATCAGGAAAAAACCTCTGTACTATCACATGCAGAAGATCTGCAGCAGAAAAGTGCGATTTAGGATTAAAGATATTACTCAAATTGCATGTTACGTGGTGGCAGGAACATTTCTATGAGTTCAGTGCTTGCTTAGCAGAAAAGGACCCCAATCTTCAACAGGGTTTCTGCATAGTTCTATGTGGTGATACATGGTCGTGTTGTTGAAATTAATACACAGTAGGTTCATGATGCTGCCAAATAAAGTGTGAAAAATCTTCAAATTATAGATTGATAGGTAATACCTAATTTTTTTCAAGTCAGACAGGATCATTTTCATCTCAGATGTTTTCTTGTACGTCATCAGCCGTAATGCTCACATTCAGTAATTCCGTTCCCAAGAGTGTACATTACTGATCTCTTGTCTTAATGTAACTGTGAGTGAGTCAATTGCGTCTCTGCATGTGGTTAATTATTTTCTCCATCAAATAGTTTTTTTATTTATAGTCTGAATTTTTCTTGTTTCAAATACCAGCTCCTGCATTTGACTGTTTCACTGGAACTTAAATTCTGTGAGGTACTAAGCTGTTGATCTGTCAGTAATCTTTTCTTTTAGTAGCTAACAAATCTTAAAACAGCTATAGACCTTCATCAAGTTACTCTCTAATCTCCTCTTCAACACGTTCAATGAATTTCATACTCATGAAACTGAAGTACTATTTTCTAAGCCCTTTCCAGTAACTGAATTTGGGGTTTTTTTTCATTTTTTTTTGCAGGGTGAATTTGAGAAGTGTTTTAACTGATGCCACATATTATCTTTGTATTACTACAGCTGTTTGCTGTCTGATGCCTTCAGTGCTTATATTTATCACCCTATTGCAGTCTGACTTCAGTAGCAGTGTTAAATAGCCTACTGAAGATCAGGGCAAAGCCGATGTACTCTATATCCTAGGTTAATTTCCCCAGTCCTGTATTAGCACACGTTCTGAACACATCTATGATACGTTAAATAAATCCTCACACACTTCAACTCAGTAATCTTCATGACAGGAGGTGCGGTAGTACTGTTACCCATTTTTACTAAGACAGAAAACAGATACAAGCAAACTAAAAAAAGATCTTAATCCTTCAGAGGCATTTAAGTAGGTAACAGACATCATGTTGAAAAATTCAGTCTTCAAGACACAGGCAAGTCTATAGTGGAGAACTGGAACACTTCTCTGAGAGTCAACTCACAGGACTATATGGCCATGAAAAGGAAAGAGTATGGGTGATTAAAGCAGTAAATGATGATACTGTCTATCACACAAAAGCATTCCTGAGCTTTGGAATTCGGGAGTCCTGCCTGTCTTCCATGGGTTCATGTTTCAGCTATTCTGTGACTTCAAGGTAGGACTAGACCTGGGAACACATTGCCTAACTTTCCCGCACACCCTTTGCTCTCTTGTGCACCTTAAGTCCCTGGAAAGCAAATATTGCACCATGAAGTAAGAAAGAATCATGATATTGGAGTAAATAATATCAGGGAATTCAGAATGTATCCATACAAAAGTTTAGACTTAGCTAAATCCTACACAAACAGGTTGTTTTAAACCCTCTGTGGAGAAGTACAGTTAGAAGGGACTATACCATTTCTCACCTCCCATTTTTGCTGCATTGCAAATTAATTTTTCCTGTACATGTTTCCAGTCTCCAAGTCACCCACATCACTCAAAATTTTAATGCTTTTGATCATTGAGCCCTTACATAATGCTTCCAGACTCCCCTCTGGCAGAATGGCCTGAGGTTATCTTCTTGATATTAGACCTTTGAAGACCCCGTTCCTCTATTTTTTCTGGATGCATTGCCCTGATAATCTCTTCCCTGAACTCCATCCTCTTTCTTGAAGTGGTTGTACTCAGTTTTCAGGTTCACAGTAAATTAAATTAAATATTTGTAATAATGAGATTAAAATAGCCAAATGCTATTTCATTTTTTATAAGGACATTTGAACTGATAGGGAGTATGTAGTAAATATTTTCAGATGGTACAATTCAGGTTTCATCCTTTGAAGATTTAGTTCAAAGAGTTGCATTCATTCCAGAGAGAAATAATCTGAAATATGTACAGTAACATCAGAGATGCTTTGGTCACATTGAACACCCCTATTAAATTGACAAATTAATTGGAAGGGTTTTTTTAAAAATACATATTCTCAAACCAACCTCTGGAGATTTATAGAGCTTGAAGTTAGGATTCAGACTTGAAAAAACATTTCATAGCTTACTTATTTAATGTAGTCTTTGCATTGTTTCTTCTTCTGTTGAAACAATCATGAAGCACTGATGAGCTTGTCAAAGGATTATTTAGACTAGTTCAAGGTCATAAAACAAAGAATCAGGAGTCCTAATTGGGGAATGCAGAATGAATATCAGAGTGAATGTGATGTTAGGTAACTAAGCTGGCAAGGAGAAAAGATGAAAACTTGAACAGTGCCGTAAGTTAAAACAGACTGATTCTGGAATAAACCTCACTTTTAGAAAGGCATGGGCATGGATCTACTCAGTGCGCCTAGGTATTCTTATTTTTTAATCAGCAGAGAAAACCACATACAAATCTACACACATAAGTATCTGTAATCCAGCAATAGTATTAACCCTTCATTAAAGTCCTTTATTTTCTCTACAATTCCCCCAAAACTATCCAAATACCTTATTTTTATTTTTCACAGAAAATATCAAAGTAACCTCTAGAACGTATAATGGAACCTTAAGGGTTCAATTCTCCATGGCGTCTGGTATACAATGTTAATTCAATATAGTACAAATTACTATTCAAATTTGTTAGCAACAAACTAACAAATATGCAACTGCAGCCAAGTTCACAATTAGCATTAGTGATATTTTCAAAGTGGGAAGAAAGAATTTCAGGACTGAGTTTTATACTACAGACAAGATAATACAAGGAAAATAATGCCAGGGATTAGTGTCTAAGATGGGGATTTATTTTCAGCATGTTTACAACTCCCAGAGCATGAGAAGCATGGGTTTAATGCACGGATGGAACATTTCTGTCTGCACATATTCATACTCAACTACTCCCAGTTTTAGCTGATCCTCAGTAGGAACAGTCTAAGTGGAACTGAGGACAAAGCTGGGGTTCCCCTAGATTACTTTTGCCTTGTCTTATACTCCAGCTACTCACCACACCTTTATTAGGAGCCTTTTGGAGAATGAAATATTCAGGTTCTGGAGGTACCTATGTGCATGCTCTGACTACAGGAAGTCTCATGGACTAAGCAGTGAAACTTAGATAGCTGCAGCTGGTGAAAAATATTCCTCTTGTGGAGTCAGCATTCATTAAAAATTTATTCATGGATTTTTGAGATGCAACAGATTATTGCAACCATGTAGTTTGACTTCCTCTGTAACAGCAAAAATGTTACCTTTCAAAACAGGTAACACTGGGGCTACCACATCTCTCATACGAAGACAGATTAATAGTTTGGGTTGTTCAAACTAAAGAAGAGAAGCATCAGGGAAGACCTTATAGCAACTTTCCAGTACTTAAAGGGGGCTACAGGAAAGCTGAGGAGGGACTCTTTATTCGGGGAGTGCACTGATAGGAGAAGGGGTAATGATTTTAAGCTAAAAGAGGGTAGATTTAGATTAGATATTAGGAAAAAATTTTTTACTGTGAGGATGGTGAGGCACTGAAACAGGTTGATCAGAGAAGTCATGGATACCCCATCCCTGGAGGTGTTCAAGACCAGGTTGGATGAGACTTTGAATAATTGCTGAGATACATTGATCCATCTAGACACAAGCCTATATGATCAGATGGTTATTGTGGTGCTTGGATTGGCCTAACATTACTTAGATTTCTTGAGAGGATTATTATCTTGTGCAAAGCACCACATGATATACCTGTGTCACACTTAAATAAACAGTAGCTGGAACTGCAGGCAAGCATTCCTACCAGATTTTGCAACTTGTCACAAGTTGCAATTCTTTTCACATGATCAGTGAGAGACATTGCCATTCAGATTAGTGTTGTGCACCCCAAAAAAACTGCCCCAAGAGTTGCAAAGCATGAAACTAAGAAGGTTTCACCTTGTAACAAGGTCTGTGGTTTATACCTAGCCCAGTTTAGCAATGAGGCAATGTTGGAGACTTCTGCAGGTAGGTGGAAATACAAAATCAAGATTGACTGTCTGTAGCAGATGTGATAAAGCCTCTTATCTTCTAAGAATGTCATGCTTTTTAAAGCAATGAAAATATTCCGTTTACATTGCTGAAGAGTGTAGATATCTTTACAAGCATGTTAATAATACTTGATGTGAGTCCTGGATGCAATCAAGACACTAGTTGTACATTTCCAACGTTAACATATACCCTCTCTTTTATGGTGTCGAATTGTTACTTTCCTTTTCATTTAAAAAAAACCCAAAACCAAACCCCACTGTGGCATACAACTGGATGTGTGCATCACACACTTCTTTTTTTTTCTCCTTGAGATTGCTTGAATTATTTAAGAGATTAAAAAAAATATTTAAAAGAATTTCTGGGTGAACATCTCTCTCAAATGTAGAATTACTATGAACATCTACTAGGAAAATTGTTAAGACTAGCAGTGTTAGAATATTTCTTTCTGAGAAATCCAAGCTAATATGTAATTTTAATTTCATAAACTTACTATTGCATAATTTTGAAAATGTAAGACACTGATTTTTTTTTTTTTTTGCAGTTCTTCTACCCTCCCTGCTTTTTGAGAGTTCTTAGTTTTGGGAAAATTTTTCTAGTTACAAGGTACTTTTGTTATCTCCAGTACATAAAAATCTTCTGATGGCAAAACAAATAACTTATACCAATCCATCCATCTTCATGGCTTCTTTCCTAGAAGGTGGACTGAGAAATCAATTTTCTGGGGCATCTTTTGCAGATCAATTAACCCTCACCTACTTCCTTTTGTATAATGCTCACCTTGGTTTAGGGTGGACTGAATCACCTTCCAGGAATGTAATTTTTTATCTCAATATGCCTCGAACCTAGACAGCAGTTTAATATTCATAGAAAATCATAGAAATCCAATACTATGAATAGATTCATAGATGCAGCTTTCCGGAAGAGAACTCAAAAGAGCATCTATTCCATATTTCTGACCTAAGGCAGGGTCAAATTTTATCTAAATCATTCTTGACATATGATTGACTACCCCATTCTTAAAACCTGCAGTGAGGGCAGAAGGAGATTTCACGCTCACAAAAGCATGCATGGTGCAGTGAGTAACTACCCTTGCTGGTTGAGAGTTTTTTTCTGATGTCTAAGCTAACAAGCATTCATTGAACAAAATAATTGTCTGCTGAAATGACAACCAGAATAACAGGTACGATTTCAATCTTTGCTATGCAAATAGAAAAGAAACTTGACTGAACCCACTACAGGCTGACATGCGCCCTGAATTTTCAGGTGTACACTGTACTTGTTCTACAGGACAATTTACTGAAGAGGAAGAAGGGAAAATATGGATATATACTTTTTCTGTCTAAAATGTTCACCTATCTGTTTTTCTTAGTTATTAAGCCACACACCTATTAATCCAGTTTTCCTTTAGAAGTATATCAATATAAACTATATTCTCTGCATGTCTTCTTGCTTTTCCGTATTTGTTAGTGCTGTCACTAACACCAGGAGCACCTGACAAGTGAAAAAATGTCTCTCATTTGTACTTGGCACTGGCGAGAATACACCTGGTATCCTGTGCTCAGTTTTGGGTCCCTCACTGTAAGAAAGACATTGAGTTGCTGTAGTGTGTGCAAAGAACAGCAACAAAGCTGGTGAAGGGTCTGGAGCACGTGTGTTATGAGGAGCAGCTGAGGGAGCCAGGGCTGTTTAGTCTGAAGAAGAGGAGACTGAGGGGAGACATTAAAGCTATTTACAGCTATCTCAAAGGAGGATGCAGCATGCTGGGTGTCAGTCTCTTTCCCAAAGTAACAAGCAGTAATGAGATGAAACGGCCTCAAGTTGTTCCAAGGGAGGTTTAGAAAGGAGATTAGGAAAAATCTCTTCACGGAAGGGGTTGTCAAGCATTGGAATAGGCTGTCCAGGGAAGTGGTTGAGTCGCCATTCTTGGGGGGATTTAAAATCTATTCTTGGAATGCTTAGGGACATGGTTTAATTTGTATTAATAAAATCTGAGCAACACTACGCAGAAACTCTCTGCACTGCGGTCACAGCACTACACTGTCTTTTAATTAGATGGCAAGGTAGGTGAAAAACCCCTTGCTGAAGGCAGGGAGCAGCATGCCAGTTTTCTTCTAGTTCAGACAGCTGCTTGTGTTTCACAGCTGTTTTCTGCAGAAATGAAACTTTTTTGCTTAAAGTCTTCCCGTCTTCTCTTACTTCAAGTGTCTCATCAAATTTGAGATAGACAAAACAACTAGAATATCAGTAGAATGATTCTTTCCTTCTGATTTTATCTCATTCACTTTCTTATACTTTAGTTAAAGAAAAAAAATACAGCATTTCTGAGTTACTGTTTCCCCATAGATGTAGCGACTGTGAATCAATGGGTCTGAGAAGCCCTATTCACACAAACCCTTGTACAACTGTATTTTGTTTGCCTTTGGAATAACTTATATCCAGCTAGTATTTACACTAAGACAACAAAATGAGGAAAGTCATTGGAAACCACATATATACGCAAACTTATGATATATATGCAAACTGTGCTGCTTAACCAGAATGCAACATTGGTGTGCCTCTTTTGACTTCACTGAAAATCTGATTTATTCTAGAGTACAAGGAAGAAGCTTTAAATCTCTGACTACAGCGTAAATCTCTTGTCTCACTAAAGTAGGTACACAAAGCTGAAGAATAGTCAACAGTAAAATTATTTCATTAACATCTCAAGGAGCCATCCCCCAAGGAGAAGAATCTCCAGTCTTCGCACTCTTGAGGTCAGAAATTATGGAAGCATGCCTTTCTTATTTCCAAAATGAAAGATAAATAGCAATAAAAACACATCCATTATCACATAAATGATTCAAAAATAAAATCACGATATGCTCTAATTGCTACCCTTTTACATGTCCTTACTTGCACTTTTGCTTGAGGCTTTTGGGAGATGAAATCAAGTGGATGGAGAAGTATATTTTTGTTAACAAGCTTCCTAGTCTAAAAATTCCTCTTGAGTGCATGATTCAACCAAATTAGGAAACAGAGACAGAGAAGGAGAAAAAGCAAATGGAAGATGATTGCCTCGCTAATTTAATATTTTTGGTACGCAATTAGTACACATTAGAATAGTCAATAGGAGACTGCCCTGCAGGTCAGGCTTTCGCAGAGCAATGTGCTTTGAATGGCTCATTGAACTGTCGGTAGGGTCTGCTCACATGCTGGGGAATCGCTCCACACAGTTTGCACCTGACAGCTTGCCAGAGATTAGCTGTCAGGAAAAGTGCCACTCGGAATTTCCTCTTTCAGTGACGGTTTCTAATATCTGGTAAACAGCAGCCGAAATGTGCTATTGTGTAACCCTCTGTCACCCTCAAAACGATGTTTCAGGTTAGTGGGTTGGCAGGCTGGATGCTGAACAAAGCTTATTCATTCTCTGTAGTTTAGGTAAGTAAGGAATAAAAAAAAAAAATGCACACCTCCAATATTTTGTGCATCTTTGCAGCAGAGTAAAAATTGATGAATGGCTGCTGGAAGCACATCCTCGCATCTTTCAGGCTAGAGACAGTAGGCTGGACAGTGAAATCCTGTGTGGAATTGAAAACAGCTGTTTGTTGTGAATTGCTGCTGTGCTCCAAGTTCAACCACTACTTAGATTTGGGGTCAGAAGAGAATGTGAGTGTTCCCTCCAGGCTAAATTGGCAGGAAGGATTGTTTGTTTGCTTTTATGCCTTCTCTGCCGGCAACACATTGTCAGCTTTCAGTAATCACCTTTTCTCTTGAATTGTCTAATTGATTTACAGAATTAAGTTGTCACAGCAATTTATTCTTTAGTCCGAAGTTTGCTGCTTTTGTTTCAAGCCTAAAAAAAAGGGAACATGCAGAAAGTCTTGTCTTTTCATTATCTGATGTTCTAATAAAAGATCTTCCCTTACCCTACACATTCAGCTTCACTGTGATATAGTACTGTAGACCCCCTAATAGACTCATAGACATATAGATGTCTTCATCTCAAAATGGATTAAGTTGCTAAAATTAGCTGAAATAAATTCCGCAAAGCAGAAGTCTGCATCTGAGCAGTCAGCTTCTGTTCCTTTTATGGAGCCAGCGGATGGGAACAGACGTGGCACATCTGATCTATTTTAGATTTCTACTTTAGTCAGATACATCACATCCCAGAAATGCCTATTTCTTTCTGTTGATTCCTTTAACTCTGGGAAAAAAATAAATCTAGTTTTGTAGCTCAAAAGTACAAAACTGTATTTAAGCAGAAGAAAATCCAACCATTTCCAGTCACTTTACAAGTCGTTTCACTTTATTGACAGCTTACTTTGTTGATTTTTTTTACATATATGTGAATAATAGCTTCAGACTTTCAGCAGCTGCTGGGTTGAAACACTTTATAGAGCAGAGCATTCTGGAAAAAGTTAGAAGTTTAAAGTTTTTCTTACTACAAGTTTGAACCATATTGAATCCCTTTCTACCCCTAAAAATCTACGTGTTTCATCAACAGTATCAGGGTGAAAAGGCTGATGTAGGAAAAGTAGTTGGAAAGATTCTTGGTAATTTCTTTCTAATATCACGGATATATCTGAACTGACCATCTTGATGTTTTGCAAGTAATGTTTATGGTACTTGAAAGTGGAATTGGGGGGAAAAAAGTATTTAAATCATGATACTAAAGTAAACAATTGTAATGAGACCTTAAATTATAATAACAATAACAATAATAATAACGACAATAATTAAAAAAACCCCACAAATGAAAGAAAACTCACTTCGTTTCAACAGAAAAGATTTAGAGTGTAAAAGTAATTCAGTAACCTCTTTCTTGTAGGAGAAAACTTTGAAAGTAAAAGAAAACTAGTTTCTTTGGGAAGTCAGTCATTAGAAAACAGTGATAGATACATAAGTAAACTGGGATTAATCTGATGATAAGAAAATCACTTAATTTAAGCACAGGTGCAGTGAAGAGCAGAATAATCATGACAGAGATCTGCCTGATTTTTTTACATTTAGAATTAAAATTATTTTCGCCATCTTGGTTTTTGTACATCAGATATGTGAGATGTGTAAGTTCATGGAAAATTAGTAATTGTTCCTAGAAGCACTTGGGAGCTAATTGTATGTGCCACTTAACTTATTAGTATCTCAGTCTGCCAAAGGAAAATAAAGAAATAAATTATTCTTCTACAAGTTGATCCTTATATATTATATTTAGAATCATAGAATCATTTAGGTTAGAAAACACCTTTAAGGTCATCAAGTGCAACCGTAATGATTCTCAACTTTAGAAGAAAAAAAACACTACTAAAAACAATAACAAAAAAGCCCTTACAATTTATTGTCTTAGGAACATTTTTTTCCAGGTTCAAGGCTTACTACCCACTCTATGATCGACAAACGGAAGCACAGAAAAAAACAAGGTATATAACTCTACCTTATGTAACTCAACAAACCTTACTTGTTCCCAAATTTCAGTGTCTAGTAGAAGTTACTTGTCTACATGATGGATATATCTACAAAAAACTCATCTTTGTTTTTTCAGTACTTTATTCTCATTATTATTTTCTGGCCTGACACTGTAATCCTGAAGGCATTTTCTGGGATAAGAAATTATCTTCAGTTGGAGATATTATCTGAAATTCTAGGCAAAAGATCTTAAATCGCAACAGAAACACTCTTCAGAATGACTGAATGCTGTGCTTCCTCAGTAAATGGGAAACATGATAAACAATTTCAGTGCCATTTTGCTATGCTAGTCTCATCAAAGACTCCAGCAAGATAATAATGTTGGTACCCAAATTGAAGAGATGGATGGATTTTACACTCTTTTTGAAAATCCAACCTCTTTAAATTACGTTAAAAAAAATAAGAATATCCAAAGTGTGACAAATCATCAGTCCTTTGAAAACCTTTCCAATGATCTTCTCACATCCAGTTGATAGACGGATATTTTTGACAAAGAGTCATTTTGTCACTACAATGAGCTTTTTTTTAAACACCTGCAGAATTACTCAGTGTAAATTTTGATGTGTCATAATTACCCAAAAGATACATTAGACAGCGCAACTGACATGACAGATTTTAACCTACCCAATTCCAAACTGAGATTTGAGATATAGATCTAAATAACTACAGTAATGGTTTGGAAAACAAACAAACAAAGTAACTAGATAAAATTAAAAGAAGAAATCCATAAAAGTGTATTGAACCAAAGCACTTCTGGTAAACTCATTAAATACAGTAACACCAGTTCTGAATAACCAGCAGTTAATACCCTAAGCTGTAAGCAACTGAGAGATTGCTCTGGATAGTATTGTGATACATTTCTACTGTCCTCACAGTTTTCGTGGGTGTGTATTACTGACTGCTGTTAGCAACAGAAAGAGTGTCCAGATGGACCTTTACTTTAACTAGGTTCGAGAGAGAAGTCTTGTAGTTAGAGTTTAGTTACCAGCAGGCAGGAATTGAGATTTTTTCTCTGCTAGAGACTCTGTGAGATTCAGTTTGTCTACACATGTCAAAGTCCACAGCGATTGAAGGTTCGATGCAAGAGCTCACACACACGTATCTAAAACCATGACAGAGTATCTGAGACTTCAGCATGATTCTAGCAGATATGCGAGGAAACTGCAGTGAATGAATGTGCAGCTTGAGCAGGGCTGGAGATCAGGTAATATACCCTAAAGTGTATTACATGTCGATAGGTACTCATGTGCTGGAATTAAACCACTAGTAAAAACAGTCATTAAAGACTCAAGAAAACTGCACTTACCATTAACTAAATGCCTCCTGGATCGTCAGCTCAATTAATCTTTAGGTCACATTGACCGTACTGACTAGATCTCCACCTGCAGTGATGGGAGGTTGGACAACTCAGTATGATGGAGATAATTTCACATATAGACCCACATTTAGATGTCTTAAAGTAGAATTCCATCCCACTATAGAGTTTCAATTCCTCTTCCGAATCCTAGGTCTCTAGTGCTATTATTAAGAGCAGCTGTTTGGAACATTTCCATAGGGCTAGTAAACATGACAGGGGACCCACAAGAGAGCTACTGTTTTCTGGAGAAGCCACTGGAGACACCTTAACATACTTCAAATAGCTGAGTCTTCCGTGGTCATTGCTCTTGGAAATGCTTCTCCATTTCCATCCTCTGTCTTTTTAGATTACTTGTCTTTGTGAGAAAGATTTTTCTGCTATTACATGTTAGATCACAGTATTTAACGCAAGGAAACTTCCTTTTTATGGGTAGATATGTGTGTCCTAATAAAAATTCTAAATAACATTGAGTGAATGAGATAATGCAAGGTATCTGAAACTGAAAATGACTGCAATTCTTGGTCAATGTGCAATAAAAATTTTATAATATGTTATCATTAGAATTATTAAACTATTATAAAACATTATAATAGATGAGTAATTGGCGTAGAAGGAAGATGAGCTATCTGAATTCTGATCCATAAGAACAGACTTCATAAAAAGGTGAGAAAGGAGATCTTCAATATTACTTATTTTCACCCCTGTCTAGGGACATGTGCGTGACTCAAAATGGAGACCTTCAAGATATGGCTATTTCCAAGCCTACAGAGTCTCTGAAAGGAGGATGCTCTGAGGATACCTTCTTGCTGTAACAAAACTTTAACCTCAAAACATCTTTTTGATCTCTTGCTTGGGAGGAAAGACTTCCAACTAATTTGTGATGACATTATAGGATAACAACATGCACAGTAATGAATTCTCTTCAGCCTTTGGGCTGTAGCTGTGTTTTACTGTCTCCAGGAAAATAAAAGTGGATGCATGGAAATATTCAGCAGTTATATTTTAATTGCCCCTGAGGATGCTAACTGTAAAGAATGCAACATCTAATGATATGAGAAAAAATAAGCATGATGTTTCTAAGACAAGTTCTTATAACAATAATAAGTAAAGTCCGATAGCAGCAGAGAAGTTCCTACACACCAAAGACAATGACACTAATTTTTTTTTTTTTTACTACTTAGCATAAGCACTCAGGAGAAGTACATGGGAAATGTTACTGAGTCCTGTACAGGACAAGTGGGAAAGAAGGATGGGATGTAAAGGGTGGGACAGAGATTCTTTTCATGTGGAGGAATCTTGGGGCTTGCAGCAATTTTACAGGGATTCTTGGCTGAATTAAATAACTCTAAACTAATGAAAAGGTTTGAAAGGGAATCTGATATGATGAGACTCTTTTGGAGAGTTAGTCTGTATCCCTCATGTCCTCTACAATGTAAGTAATAGGTAATTGTATCCATCATGTCCACTATAATGGAAGAAATAGATAATGAGAAAGGAATACGATTGCATTGACTTTAAACCTATTTTCTAGCTGGGTTTAAAAGGTTTCCTTTGACCTTTATTGAAGGTGTCACATATACTGAAGGATGATTTTGTGTTAAACGATAGACATTTGTTTAAACAGAGTTTTTATAATTTTAAGCACTACTGGTACCCTGCTACCCATTCTTCCCCACCATGAAGTATATGATGCTATAGTTAAACCATTTACACATAGTAATAAGCACTGGGAAGTGGAAAAAAGGAATGTGAAAGAGAACAGATTCTGCGTTTCAGTTTGCTTCTTCCGGCCCCAATAGCAAACTTGTCTAAGAACTTGACTTCAGAAAGAGATAAAAATCTTCCTGTTTAACCGGTTTCTATTTCTTTTAATAGAGATGGAAAGTATTAGTAGAGATAAAATGGATATTCCATTTTCTTTAATAAATTGGAAGAGATTATCTTAGTCTGGAGACCAGACCAGGCTCCAAATCACTACAAAGTAGTTTGACATTTTCCTTAGCCTTCATGCAATATAGGAAAAGTTGGAAGTGCAACTGGAGTCTTGGCTAGTAAAGCTACCTTGCTGATATGTTAGCAGTTCAAAAGAACAGACCTTAGGGTCCAAGTTAATCTCATTGATGCATACAAACCAGTCTGTGGCATTTCACAAAGTTCTCTCCAGCTTCCCAGTTTCATTAGTATGTGTCTCCCACTAAAAACCTACTGTTGTTGGAAATGTTTCTGTAGCTACAGTATATTACCTTTGGTGTCCAAGTCACACAAAAGTAGTCTCTGGTGTTAAAAGCCAGCAAAAAATATCACTCCGTGTGTTAGAAGGTTCTGAGATGAGATCATATTATTTCAAAATAATGTTTATTTCTTGCTGTCTCTGATTCATAAAATTCAAAAACCCTTAAATTAGATTTTGATCTGAATCTCACTAAATATCCACCTATAATAGATCTACCAAATAAGTAGACTACAAGGTAGTTTATTTCCACTGCAGAGAGCAAAAAGCACTATGGGTCAATATAATAAAGTAAATATGAAAGGTAAATAGAATTAAAGACAGAGGGAAAGAAAAAAAACAACTAAGCTCTGCAAACTTGAATAACCCTGTCCGAATAATTTGGCCAAAAATCACAGTACCATAAAAAAATAGTTGGATAAGCATTTCTGTTCTGAATCGTGGACAGGTACGTGTAATAGTTGTAAAGGAGTATTAATGTATCTGAGTGGAAGTATTTGTGCACATGTGTGTGATTTTACACTTGAATAAGCATATCTGGGACAATTAAGGTGCACTCACTTCAAATGTAAAACAGGACAAATTCTCCATCTCTGTGAGGTTCTGCAGGAACAATCCACGAAAATAAATTTCTGTGCCGATCATTGTATTTTGAGTGAGTTTGTGATCTTTTGAAGATTCATTTCTGGTATTTCTCCCGAGGGACATGAGCTGTCTCACCAGGACATAATATCTTGCTGTGTAAGTGGCTTAATGGTATTACTTAATGGGCTGAAAAAACTCAACTAGATGTTGTGCTGACCCAAGGCACAGAGGGAAAATTCCCAGTATGGGCTGGCCAGTATCGAAACTTTCTTTCAGTTGCAGAAACTGCTTATTATATTTGGTTATTATTCAGCAGACAAGGCAGGGAACAGAGGATGACACAAAAGGCAAGTGAAAGGAAAAAATACAATACAGAAAAAGACCTGAAAGAAATGTCGTGTTCTCTTTGCTAGATTAACTGATAAAGGGCTAATCTCTCTGAACACAAAGTTCCTGGGAGGCTGACGAATCCTTGTAACCTAATCAGTGAATCCATTCCTGATATATGAGGCACCCAAAGAAACACCTTCCCAGGAGTGTCCTGCAAACTGGAGGGTTTATTGCCAGAAGGAGGTTAAGATTTATTAAAGAATGCAGAGGGGAAAAGGATTTGGAGGCTGTTTAAAAGTCTTTACAGGCAGTTTTAAGGAGATTCTGGAAATGTGCAAGACTATTGATGGGATGCCTAACAGAAGGACCAAAGGCAGGGGAAATGGGGCATCAAGATGGATCAGGAAGATAAAACAGAGGGAAAAGGGTTATGGATAAACAGACTGTTGGTCGGTACATTTGTCTGGCTGAGCCCATCACTTGGCCACCATCCTATCTTCTTCCTAAATGATGTTATCTCCTGTG
Source organism: Tapera naevia (assembly GCA_033556795.1). Lineage (NCBI taxonomy): Eukaryota > Metazoa > Chordata > Aves > Cuculiformes > Neomorphidae > Tapera > Tapera naevia. The sequence continues at coordinate 2,322,584 of JAUMJJ010000063.1, forward strand.
CTAATAAACTTGATATTGTGAGCCAGTATATAAATGTGATGATCTGCAAGCCAAGTTAGCTGTGAGCAGGATAGGAAATCTGGTGTCAGTTGCTAGGCTGGGACCACCAGCCTCAGGAGCTTGAGAGTCCTGGTACAAGCTTCAGGGAAGGACTGGGATCCAGAGGACGGATGCTGGATAGACTGTTTAAGCCCAGCTGCTGGAGATCTCTACATATAGATTTCTGTAGCAACTTCAATCCCAGTCAAGGGGGAGGAAGAAGGTGATGGAGTCGTCTGTGTTGTTAATGTTTGAGTGAGAGCTCTGTGTGTTTACAGGGTGCTGGTAAAGGCATTGCTCTCTGTGTTGTTCTTTGTGGCTGGTCGTGTATGTGTGTGTCTACCTATTGGAAACACGTATTCAATGTTGCTGGCTGGACCTGGGGACACAGAGCCATGACAACCTCACAGCTATCATACTGGGAGAGAATAAACCCCCTGGGTTCTGAATCCCACTGAATTTGGCTATCTTTATCATGGACAGCTTAACAAAGTGCAGGAGACAAGATGGATACTCAGATGATCAACTCAAGATGCACAATTGTTGCATGCATATCACAGCCTCGTGATGTACTGACTGCTGTGACATGGCCTCACGGAGTCGTGAGTTAAGGATGCTCATTGCTTTTTGTTGGAGAACAGAATTTAAAATCGTAGAATGGTTTGGCTCAGAAGGGTCCTTAAAGGTCTTCCAGTTCCAACCACCCTGTAATGGGCAGACAGCTTCCACTGGATCAAGTTGTTCAAAGCCTCATCCAACTTGGCCTTGAACACAGTTTTAGCAAGAGCAAAGGCTAAATCTTCCACAGGGAGACTATGCTGCAGTGATCACACCACTTATCCCATAGGTACAAGGCACTACTGTAAGAACTTGACATTGCATGGTCATAATGGAACATTACCAATTTGCCCCATCTTCCCAAGTAGAAAAGTGGCTTTCGTTTTTCAGACCAGCATTTATAGGTGCTATACATCATCCTTTGTCTATTATCCACTTTTTGCTTTACAATCCTCCCTGTTTTATTACTATATCTTTGACGTTGTATGAAATCAATTTTGCAAGGCTTTAAAAGGCATTTAAAAGGTGAAACATAATTGATTTTTCTCCTCCTGTATAAAAGCAAGTAACTGGACAATACACTTTCTATGCAAAGCTCATTACATTTTGGAAGTGCTAATGCCATTTCTTTGCCTACATCTAATAAGATTATCATCTAATTTGTTTTCATTTACATTTGATAATAAAAATCAGTCTAAATATTTTTAATAATATGCCCATCCTGCTGGTGACCTTTCTACTGACTTTCAGAAGCTCTTGCCCCGCAATAAACCAGGGTACCTGGCAGAAATATAGATGCCTTTTTTTTTCCTTTGACATTGTTTTTTATTTGGCCACGGAAAAGAGCTCTTACATATTGCTTTGCCCCTTCTACCTTGCCCTGTAAAGGACTACACCTTGTAGGGACTTTTTGTTGCAGGAACACTTCCAGAATAAAGTATTTTTCTTGCTAAAGTTGCACGTTTTGATTTTAACATGCCTAATCTTTGTTGTCAGCAATTTTGCAGGCTCATATTGAGGCTGAATTTGTTTTCACCTAACTTTACTCTCTAAAAACTGAATATTTAATCTGAGTCAGTTGTCTAAACTTCCTGCATATTTATTTGAGACATCTCAGTTCTGTCTCAGAATGGGATGAAGCATCTTCTATGTTGAATCTGTCAGTCCAGCAGCTGCAGAGAGAGTAGCTCACTAGTTGGGAATAGGCACATTATTCTTATGCAGATACAATAAACGAGAAAATTCCCTTTCCTGACACATAGCACTAACAGTAACTGAAACTTACCCAAGTTCATTCAAAGCAATTTCAGTACCCTGCAAGGAGGTGGAAGTGCAGACATTTTGCATTTGGGATCCCCTAATGTGCACATGAAAACCAGGGTCTATGTGACATGGTGCCTACAGGGGGAGAGAGACCATGCTTGTCTTGTCCCTTCCATTCTACAGTCCCAAGTAACAACTAAATTGTGTAGCCATTTTATGGGGCATACAAATGGCCTCAGCTTAGATCTGAGTGTCTGACTGGCCAACCAAAAGCCAATATCCCAAGCTGCTAGCTGACACACACATTGAAAGCTGACTTATTGCCTCTTTCCTGTGCCTAAAATACATTTTCAGAGGAAAAGATTTAGAAATCTGACTTTGTTCTTTCTCATCTGCAGACAAAGGGAAGACAATCACTGAGAGTCTAACACAAACCCACATCCCAATCCTCATTAAAAATATCTTTACAATCTCTCTGTGTTTTAAAGTATTAACACTTCTAAAGTTCAACTTTGAATACTAATGTGCTGAGTAGCTATTCAGTGTCTGTTTAGAGATGATTGTGACAGGAGGATGTGCACCAGATTACAAGAAAGTAGTCTTCCAGTACTCCTACTTGCCATCATTTTAAAAGAGACATCAGGTTCTAGATGGTGTTTGCACAAAAAAGATAAGTGTAATCTAGATGAATTTTTTAGGTAGAAGCTGGGCACCTTCTGTTACCTTTACATGAGTCTGTAGCATTCATTTTATGCTAATAGAAAGTTATTTTATTTTTCTTTGAGGGCAGTTCTTGCAGAGTGAAGGGTGTGCAAAGTGATGATTTGGGGTTTTTTTCCAAAAATTTCAATCAATCCCTAATGGAAGAGAATTTTTTTAAGGTAGTTGAAGAGGGAAAATGTGTAGCTGCATTGCAATATCTCTGTTTGGAGGTGATATGTAGGTCATTCAGTTGGCTGAAGCTTTTGATACCACATAAATTTCAGCAGTGACGGGGCACTGCACTTTGTAGACTCTAAATATAACCTTGTACCTCGATAAACTTTGAAGAAAATGGAGAGGAAAAGGCATATGAGAATGTGATCCCTTTGACCTATTTTGACATCTGCATGACGATAAAATGCCCTCAAAGCACCTAATTCTTTCCACTATCTGTAACAGAATCCCAGATAAAGTTTGGTTTCTTTGTATCACCAAGTGAACCACAAATAAGGACTGGAGAAATGTATTTTCCTACTGTGTCTCCACATTTATAGGCTTCTACTGGCCTTTTCAGTGAATACAGAACTAGCGATGGGCTAAGCCACAAGGCTTCAAAGCAGACTTTCACAGATTTCAGATGCATTAGGTCTTTGGGGACTAGATTCATCCCTGCTCACTTCATATTATTCAGGAAGAAAACCGTTGTGTTTAGGGCTTTAAAGAGCCACAGACTGGGGCAGGGAAGACAAAAGTTGAAGGCCTGAATGACTACTCATTCTCACAGCTTATTGGACTTAACTAAATTCCAAAGAGATTTGCTTTAAGATTTTGAAATCTTGAACCTTTGTATAAAGTAGGATGCTTTCTAGTAGTGTGTGCTCTGGGGCCAGGAGGTTCACAGTATTATTGCTGAAAACATGCATTTTGGCTTGCATCTCATAATTGCAATTCAAGCTGCATATGATGCAATTTGACATTAATTTCAGTTATTTGTGTCTGAGTTTGCTCCATCCAACAAGAATCGACAGTAAAGAAGAGCACTGGAAATGGAAATACACAGTGCCATTAGATACAAGGCTTGATTTGTAAATCACTTGGATAGCAATAAAACTGGAGATGGAAATAAAAGTGGCAAAGCTCAGCTTTCTAAATGCTAAATAATTCAAGGGGGAATGGATGAAGGAAAAAAACATAGATCAAGAGTTCGTGTATGAAAACAATGGCATCTGAGCAAATCAGAAATTCCAAGCTCTGACTAAATGTAATTTCAGTTCAATTAAAGCATAACATCAAGATTATGGGCTGCTAAAATCTGGGATGATGCATGTCATTGCTGTGTGCAGTTCTAAAAGATTTACAGTAAAACCTGAATCTAGGAAAGGTATTCTCTGAAATGGTGCCACGGGGCCCTTTAACCGAGCAGACAGCTGCTTTACAAAATTGGGCTGTAGGGAATCAAATCAGCAAAATTGAAGATGAAATATATATATTTAATTTTGTGTTTGTATGTTTGGGAAGTTAAAAGTGAAAATAAGTTAGAAAGGGGAACTGTTGAAAGAAAGATTTTTTTGTCATCTGAACTGTGTAAATTTGGGGTTGAGGGGTTTGGTGCTGTTACTATTTTTTTTATTCTAAAAGTAGACAGCAGTCCAATTGAAAATTCCCGATTTTAGTACAAAAACTACTGAAGAAAATTTTGTGGATTTGTGGATTTTGCCTAAAGAATGCTGTTTAATGCAGGATGAGGGGGAGAAAGGAGGGTGGGCACTAAGTAAAATGCAGACCAAATGCAAGCAAGTAGATGTCCCCATGTGCTCCACAGCCTTTTCCTCCAGAAAGATTGGAAGAAGTATTTAAGCAACAAAGGCCATGCTAATAGTAAACCATTTCCTATAGTCCACACAAATAGTCTGATAGAAAGCTGAGGAGTATCACTATCACAAGATCTTTATAAAATAAAGGCTTGGAGATGAAGGTAAGAGATATACAAGTTTCTCAACAGCAATCCTGATATTCTTGCACTTGTGGCCCATCCTGGAAGGCTGTAAAACTTTGTCTGATTATTGACTAAAGCTGTAGTCACAATAGTTTCTTTTGAATTGCAAATTTAATAATCAGTAGTGCCTGGGAGTACATCTAACCTACAAATGTCACAGAATTATGAACTAGTCATGAAGGCACATCTATGATATGACAAGGACAGAAAAAGCAAATATGTTAGGATGGCATCTTGAGAACTCCTTCAGCTACACCACAGTTGTTGCCAGTAGGGGATGTTGCTGATAGAAGATGTGAATGTTGGGGAGTGTCCTGTGTAGGGATAGGAGTTGGACTCGATGATCCTTTTGGGTCCCTTCCAGCTCCAGTGATTCTACAATTCTATGATTCTATGTTCCACACAATGTTACTGAGATTACTCAGGAAAATAGCTCCAAAGACTTCTAGCACCACAGATGGAACTGGACTCATTTTGACATGTTTTGTAAATGGATCTGTCCCTACCTGCCATTAGCAAGCCTTCTGGACAGTGAACAGTGAAATAACATTTAGCATTTGTTCTACAGTAACAAATAAATTCTTCAAAAGAACAAAAAAATCTTGTTATTCTTCCAGCTCCTGAAGATGAACCATGAGCACAGTGATGCCTCCAGTCCTCTAGTGTAGGATCACTGAAAAAATGTGAAGGGATAGATAATCTCCTAAGTAGCCTGATATAGTACTCATCATTTTTTCCACCTTGACACATGTATATGATGGACTCCCTCTACAGTAAATGAAGAAAAATAAGACCCATCAAGTGTGACTCACCCCCAAACAGACATATAAGTCAGAAGACTTGTACCTTGAAGTCCTGTTCTCTCTTCTTGGTCTGTGAGATGACTCTGCTCTGAAGGAAACATAAACACACTAGAAATAGAAAATAAAGAAAGATGTGTTTTCAGAATTGCAGTAAACAGAGAAAACTTAAGATAGGAGAAAGAGAAAGATCCAAGCACTGAAGCATCAAGCCATCTGTCCTGGGTCTCAAAAAAGAAATATTAATATATCTTCACCCAAAAGTGGAAAAACTATTGAGCATCGTGTCCCTCCCCAGGTATGTTGCACATAAAATTATACAGGAAAACCTTGGAGACACTGAGAAATAAAAGACCAGGTGAAATTCAAAACTATTCTTTTCAAATTGGATTTTATCTTGAAGGCTGCTACTTCTATCCGAGATGTGAAGAAAGGGACTTAAAAACACCTCTGGGTTTTTTGCAAGGATGTCATAAAAGGAATTTTCAATTTCTACCAACCTTACCTACCTGTATTCACAGCTACAAAAAGACCAGTATTGTACCTAAGGTAGGATAGTGTCAGAACAGTCATTTTTCCTTGCAGTATCTTTGCCATATTTCCTCTTTAGAAATAATGATAACTGAAGGTGAATATTCTGATAAATTTTGGGAAGATGACAATTCTGCTGTGACCAAAGCTACGTGTCATGAAACATGAAAACATTTACTTTAGGACATTTTGAATAAGTTTGTTACAATTAACAGACAAACCTGAGTTCTTACTCACACTGGAAAAAAATATACTCACAGTATCACAGTATCACAGTATCATAAGGTTGGAAAGGACCTCTGAGATCATCAAGTCCAACCTATAACCTAACACTAACACCAACCATCATCTAGACCATGGCACTCAGTGCCTCATCCAGTCTCCCTTTAAACACCTCCAGGGTAGGTGACTCCACCACCTCCCTGGGCAGCCCATTCCAATGGCCAATCACCCTTTCAGTGAAGAATTTTTTCCTCACATCAAGTCTAAACTTTCCCTGACGAAGCTTAAGTCCATGCCCTCTGGTTCTGCCACTGGTCACCTGAGAGAAGAGACCAACCCCTGCCTGACTACAACCTCCTTTTAGGTAGTTGTAGAGAGCAATGAGGTCTCCCCTGAGCCTCCTCTTCTCCAGGCTAAACAGCCCCAATTCCCTCAGTCGCTCCTCATAGGGCTTGTGCTCCAGCCCCCTCACCATCTTCGTTGCCCTCCTCTGAACACATTCCAGTATCCTAACATCTTTCCCATACTGAGGGGCCCAGAACTGGACACAATATTCAAGGTGAGGCCTGACCAGTGCCGAGTACAGGGGGACAATAACTTCTCTGGTCCTGCTTACTACACTATTCCTGATGCAGGCCAGGATTCCATTAGCCTTCTTGGCCACCTGGGCACACTGCTGGCTCATGTTGAGCTTCCTGTCCACCAGCACTCCCAGGTCCTTTTCTACCTGACTACTCTCTAGCCACTCTGTCCCCAGTCTATAGCTCTGCATGGGATTGTTGTGTCCAAAATGAAGTACCCGACATTTGGACTTATTAAACATCATCCCATTAGAATCGGCCCAGCTCTCCAATCTGTCCAGGTCCCTCTGTAGGGCCATCCTACCCTCTAGCAGATCAACTCTTCCTCCCAGCTTGGTATCATCTGCAAATTTGCTGATGATGGACTCAATCCCCTCATCCAAATCGTCAATAAAGATATTAAACAGGACGGGACCCAATACCGATCCCTGAGGGACACCACTGGTGACCGGCCGCCAACTGGATGAAACACCATTTACCATCACTCTTTGGGCTCGGCCATCCAGCCAATTCCTAACCCAGCACAAAGTGCTCCCATCTAGTCCACGAGCTGCCAGCTTCCCTAGGAGTCTACTGTGGGGGACCGTGTCAAAGGCCTTACTGAAATCCAAGTATACCACATCCACAGCCTTCCTCTCATCCACCATACTCTAATTGCTTGTGCTTATTTAGTCATTTTACGGCTCACACCTAACCAACCCAAACATTTTACTGGGAGAAAAATGAAAGAAACAAAAGAAAATGTTCTGTTCCTCTCTGTGCCTTTCCTGATTGTTTTATTTGTCCATTTCATAGCTTATAACTGGTTTGAGAGCTTATAATTTCCCAATAGCTCTAGGGGAATTAGCTACATAAACCCTTCTTCATTCAGAAAGGTTAATTCAGCCACATTCCTATTCCAGCTAAAACCTTTCCCAAAGCCATTACATATCTGCTGTGTTCAGTATTTGGTTGAGAACTGATCTGACACTGAAGGACATAACAGGTTTTGTAGAAACATATCCAAGTTCTGTAGATAACTGCCTTATGTTTTACCTAGACTAGGAAATTTCTTTCCAGAGATGATGACCAGATATTGTGGTTATTTTTAAATTATTTAGAATGGTTTGTGTTGGAAGGGACCTTAAACATCATCTAGTGATCTAGTGACTTTACTTAGGCTATTAATCTTTTCTTATGTATGTTCATCTCTGTTTATGTTCAGATCCTTAAAGTTATTGTGTTGGTACAGACTCATGCTAGATAGTCCTTACTAGCTGAATCTTGTAGGAATTTTCTTTGAGGTGGTTGCATTGCTTATCAAGGTTCTTCCGTCACTCAGTAGTTTGTCGTTGTATGGAATGCTCTTCCACAAAAGATTATTGATAACCACTTGTTTTCCCATATTTATTTTTTTTATTCCATCTAATCCTTGAAAAAAAGAAAGCATTTATGGGTTAGATTTTATCTTTACAAACTATTAATACTTAAATTTCAGAATATTAACTATAAAAATTTTTCATCTACTTGTAAACACAACATTAAATGGGTAATGTTCTTTTTATTAAAAAAATTATTGAAATAGTATACATTTCCAGTTACTCCTAGGAACACACATCTGCCAAATAGTTAACCCAGCATATAATATCTTCAGCTGTTTCAGTAAAAAATGTAGTAGCTTTCAGAGCATGGGAGAATATATCTTAATGACTGAAAGAAGCTGAATGACTGAAGTCATTTATTGTTTTAAATACACAAACACCTTCCAAGCCAGTTTAAATATCTAAAATTCATTGATGAAAAAAGCAAGACTAAATAAAATTTTCAGGTCTGCCAAGGTCGATATAGCACCACAGAAAGGACTCTGGAGCCCAGGAAATAGAGCGCACAGGGTCGTATTATATCATATTCTCCCACACTGACAACTCCCTTTTACACTATGAATGATAGACTTAAATTGGAGCTAAATGTCAAGCAAGTGTGCTTCTCAACCTGAATAAGGAAAGGAGCAAGTTGATTTCTGGAAGCAGTAGTTTTGGTATGTCTGGTTTTTAGGGAAACGATAAAAGTGAACTAATTTCTTAGATTAGTTGAGAAAACCTTCAGATGACCTTGGAAAGAATGGAGAAAATGAAGAAATTACTCAAGGGAAGAAATGGACAACTGAAGAGCCACTGTGTGTAAAAAATGAAAAATCCAGCTGGCTCCACAAGGAATTTATTATCTTGAAAGACTATAAATAAATTTTGGACTATTCAGTGGATTATTTCACATGTTGTTTATGAAAGAGGAAGGATTATTTTGTACTTTGGGGTTGAACTTCCAAAACCTCATTAACATACAGGAGCAATGCCTTCAACGCAACTGTGAGCAGCCAAAATTCCCTAAATTGCTTTGACCAAATTGTGCCAAAGAACTGTAAATCTGAATCAAAGTTATATATACATTGATTCCAAGGTAACTAGGCAGTGACCGCTCACCAAATAGTTTTGGCTGATAACATGCAGTGGTTTTCATTCACTAATGAGCACTGTATATGTAGCAAGTTCTAAAAATTATGAATCCTAGAATCATAGAATCAAAGGGCTGGAAAAGACCTCTGAGATCATCAAGTTCAACTACACCTGTCCCCTTCTTAAACTATATCCCTAAGGAACTCACCTACAGGAATTAAGCAGCCAACCAAATATTAATCATTTCACCTGAGAGTTTTTTGGTTTGGTTTGGTTTTTTTGAGGATTTCATTTAAGAGAGAAAGGTAATTAGAAGGGCTCAAAGTTCCTGAAATGGTTTAAAAAAAAAAAAGAAGAGAGATAATGAACTGATTTTTTAACTGGAAGGAATATAAGCTATTGACATCATCAAATATCTGGAACTGCTGGAATGAGAATTAATGAGATCACTCACACCAGGACTGATTAGACCTAATTTCCGTGTTTCTCTGACTAAATACTGCATGGACATTAAGTTTCTGCTTTATAATGTTAATTTGATGGCTTGACAAGGCAGAAAAAATACTGGAAATGTGTAAAAGCTACTGATGGTTATTATTTTGGTACAATATGACTTGAAAATTCTAATCTAATGGGAGAAGAACATAGGTGTTTCATGACTAAATGGGATACATTTCCATCATCCACTGCTACAGTCTGAGGAGTTGAGGGAGTAGCAAATAGCTAGCACAAAGGGAAAAGAAAGGAAATTAACACAGTGCTAATGACCAACAGAAACTCATGAAACAGCACATGACCTCTCTCACATTCTCTCCTTTAGTAGCATAAAAGCAGTTTAATTTTTTCTCATTTGCATTGACGCAAAATCAGTCAAATGTAATATGAATGTTTTTTTACTGTTTTTCTCCATTCTTTTTTCCCCTAAATATGCGCCCTGCCCCCACCCAATTTCTCTCTTTACTTCTGGTAAGACATGAAGCAGAAAACATGGCTAAATAATCTGACACAATATAGTAGTTCCACTGGGTAATCCCAGTTCACACAAAATGATTAAGGGATCTGGGATGAGAAATGGACTGGCACCACAACTGAACTGGCAGGCTGAATAAATTACTTCACTAATCAGCAATGGAAAAGCAGAATATATGTGGTCTTTTAAAAAGACTGAGAGCCAAAGCAAAAAGAAACAATTTCAATTTTAAGACGTCTTTCAAGATTTTCTAGGATATCATATACATATTTTTGGTTAATGGATTAACTGATCACCTAATGCATGCAAGACAGAATTCCATGTACGTAGCATTGCATCATGCGAATTTTTTCATGTAATTATCTTCACAGACCTTTCAGGTCCTGTATGGTGTAATAATTTTTATTCTATTAATGAAAATCTGAGCCCTGAAAGATAAATACACAAAAAGTTGTAGGAGACTACCAGCTTCCAAACTATCACTTTACATCACTGGAAATGGAATTACAAGTCTCATAAGTTATGACTTGCCACTGAGTAACCATGAAAATTTGAAGCTTTTAAATCTTTCAGAACTATGAGGAGCAGGATACACATTTTCTCAGTTAAGAAGGGTGCTGAGCAGTGAGTGTGCATCTGAACTGGTTACTCAAATTGTTTTCCTAATCAGTGGAGAAGCACATATAGATTATGATTCATTTCATTTGCTTCTAACTTTTTATGATGAAGAGTGTTGTCTAGGAATGTTTAATGATCACAGTCCTTTTGTTACCCAGGGACACAATACTACAGGCTCATCTGAGTTGTCTGAAGTTAGGCAAAAGGAGTGGGTTTCAGGTTCTTCCAAAGATAGTCTGTGGGTCTTCAGTGTCTGCACAGGCCCTACCTGAATGTTGTAGGCATTTGATTTAGTCCTCTCCTGACTAATCAATTGTTCTTTTCTATTTGTAGGTTTTTTTCAAGACCTAGGTGCTCTTCAGATTAAACAATTTAAGGGACATTATGAAAAATACCCCCAAGGGACATGGTGATACAGTTTCTCTGATTTTTTGTAATATTTCAACAATTGTTCTCTCAGCTTTGGAGAAACCTGGGCTCCAGTCCCTCTGTCACACATTGTCAACAAGCCAACTGTTTCAAGGGCTTGGTTCTTGTTCTGCTAACAGTGGATCTAGTGCTTTAATAATCTACTCCTGCTAGCTCCATCAAGGTGGTTAGCAAATGTAGATGTAGCGCTGGGATATTAGGTTGGAAGGGAGGCTGTCACTGGAAACACTCAGGAAATTGATCCTGGTAATGGAAATTGATCCTGGTAATGGAAATTCATCCTGGTCATCTGTGTCTGAGGTGGAGTCTTGCTGATTTCCTCTCTTCTCTCTCTATTTGCATATTAGCCCTTCTTTGGAGATGGAAGTAACTTTTTCTGTTTTATGTTAATAGAAGTCAGATAACGAAATCTTTACAGTAACACACTGGATGTAAGTAAAAAAAAAATGTGTACCAGATAGGAACATAAGACATGGGAATATCCTGAATTTTCTCTCCTAATTATCCAGTCTTCTGTGAGAAAGGTATTTCAAGACTCTTTTCAAGAGTGATTTTCAACTACAATTTATAGTATTTGCAATAATTAGAGCTGTAGGTTGGAAAAGTCTTATAAGATCACCAAGTCCAATCATCAGCACAACATCACCACACCTACGAAACTGTATCCCAAAGCACCACATCTATAAGGTTTTTTAAACACCTCCAGGTAAGGAGACTCCACCACTTCCCTGGGTAGCCTCTTCCAATGCTTCTCCCCTCTTTCAGTAAAGAAGATTTTTCTGATAGCCAATCTAAACTCGCCCTGTCACAACTAATGCTATTTCTTCTCATCCTACCACTTGTTACTTGGTTAAAAAGACCAGCATCCACCTCACTGCAACCGATATAGGCATACTGTAAAGTGGAAAGGCTCTAGTTCCCCCAAAAAAACTCGGAAATCCAGACTGCATGGGAACAAACTGGAAGAACGTAAGCTACTTAAACTCAGACGGCAGATAAGAGAATTACTAGGAAGTGTTTAGTGGCTCTAAAGTTCTTACCTAACCAAGGGAAAATTATTTACTTTAGCAACTCATTTTGCTTCTGGTAAATCCTCATTGGAAAGTAGAAATGATGAGCAGGAATTGCAGTGTAGACTATCTGCCTTCACAGTGCTTTACCTGCAATATCTGAGTTCTCCCACATCAAGATCAATGGAAGTTTTGCCAATAGCTCATGAAATTAGACATAAACCATATCACAATATGAAACTTCATTTTGGCACTACATTCAGACATTTCTTGAAATTAACTCCCAATAAATAAATAATGAATTAGAAGACTGTCACAAAATTGCGTGGGTAATGTGAAACTCAGGCAAATAACAGTATATGTGTTCTTAGACAATTTGCATATGGCTTAAAGAAGATGTAAAGCTTTGAGGTGCTGCAAGACAGGTGTTGTGAATCATTCAGAAAAGCTGTCTCCTGTGAGTGTCTCCTGAGTGGATTTCCTAGTGTGTTCCCACCCATTCATACCTCTCCATCCAAAGCTGTAGAACGTCACAGGAGAACCTGTAGTTTATAAACTCCCTCTCCTGCATCATTGCTATGATGCTTTGTGACTCTCACAGCTGCATTTTGATCGATACTGCCAACACACTTCAGATAATTCCCAGCTGGTGGGTGTTTTTCAAGAGAAGTGTCAGTCTTATAAGACATATTTCATTTTCCAAGAAGGTTTCATCTTCCTATTGTAAAAATAATATGAATTCTTAACTGGAAGAAATACTTCCAGTTATCTTGCATTACCTTGCAGAAATGGATAGATAGATAGATAGGTAGATAGATAGATAGATAGATAGATAGATAGATAGATAGATAGATAGATAGATAGATAGATAGATAGATAGATAGATAGATAGATAATCTTCTCTCACTCCGTCCAATACTTGCATGAAAAAATATGGAATAAAAGTGAGACAGGTAGCATCCCAAATTTGAAGGACAATCAGGAAATCTACTAGAATAATGAGGTCAAGGAACGTCCAAACCCAAAAGTCCTTAGGATGAAGAAAAATCCTCTGTAAGACCTGACAACTTGATCTAAAACTGGTGTTTCTTAAATTTCTTTTTTCAGAGTTCCCTTGTGGGAATCACTGTAGCACCAGGAGCTTCTTCTGAAAAGTAAGCCTTCTCTAAGACTCTGACAGCTCTGATCAAGTGGTTGAATGGATTCATTTACACCAAACTTTGTTTGGTTTGTCGCATATAACTTTCTGTGGGAAAAGAACCCATAACTTCTGTAGCTGTGTGGAACTTCCTATGGAAAATATCAGACATGCAAAGGCAGACCTTTTTTCTCTCTAAAATGTACAAGTGACACATATGCTCAAAGATACACACACTCATGTGTTCAAATGTAGGAGCACATACCAAAATATAAGTTTGTAGTTCTATTTATTCTGGCAGTTATGGTTCTTCTTCTGTATTTAATTTGTTTTGGCAAGAAATTCTGCTTCCTATAGCCTGATTGCATCCATTCTCAGGGAAGGGATAATCATCCAGGTGAATTTTTTCTCTCATGAGCGTGTTTTGCTTCACATTCAGATTAACTGCCTAATTTCTACAGAAATTCTGGGGGTTTTTTGCATTGCCAGGGAGTGAGTGATTTTAAAGAAAGTGTGGAACATGTTGTGACTTCTATCCACAGAATCCAGATGTTGTATCATTAATTTTTTTCTTCTGGAGTTTTCTGTCGTTAAGAGTAGAAGGGATGAGGTGATATGGTAATATGTACTCTCATTCTAGAGGAAAATAATCCTGCACGCTACATTGAAAAGTACACAAATGAAAATAATTAATCTTAGACGTATAGAGACAAGTCTGATTTGATAGCTTGAATTCACCTTTTTCTCCTCTTCTGAAGAAATATAGATAATCCTTTCCTTATTATGTGCATTATAGCAGCTTTTTTTTAAGTTCTCAGCATCTTGCTGATCAGGATAGAGTTAGGGAAATTCAATTCAATTGCCTAAGTAGATGCATCCAGTGTGATTTGAGATGCCCCAATGTACTTGAAACATTTACATGGATTTGGAAGATGTGACAAAGGTCCTATAAGAAGTACACATATTTTTGCAACTGGAACAGAAAGCCACTACCCTATAGCACTTCATATGTCTCTAGATACCTGTGCATAGGTACTAATGTGAAAAATATATTACAATAGTGAAAAATATATTACAATATCTTTTTATTTCATAATTACACTGTTCAAAACTATTTAGAAATTAAATATAATGTAAAATTATATATGTAATGCAAATTAATTTTGACTGAGCCCAAATAGATCTGCTCAAAATTATCCTAGAGACAAGTGGCAGAGCAATGAGCAGTGCCCAGTTCCTTCTGAGTGCGTCATGGAAAACACTTCATCTCGGCCTCATCCTATGATGATCCACAGATGTCCAGGGACAAGTAACAACAGTGCGAAGTACTAGGATAAGGCTGCCTCTGTTCAAAACGAAGTAAAACAGTTGGCTACTAAATTCAGTGTGATATTTTTCTAGTGTAACCATGGAAAATTCCAGGGAATTTGTTATAAAGCATGTGCAGAGTAACTAAGCCTGGGAGCTGCCAGGTAAGGCACACAAAATGTGTAATTCTTCATTGAACTCTGTAGGGCCAAAGTTACAATGGAAGGCTCCTCAGCTTCCTTGCTGTGCTCGATTCTGAGTGTAACAGAATTGCAGCCTAGCACAGTTCTATGTTGTACAAATACCTACGCCTAGACCCAGGTCTGAACAAAAGCTAATTGAGTGTTTGAGGAGTGAAAGGGTTTGTAGTAACTTCTAGTTAAAAGTTCAAATTCTTTAATTAAAGGGGTGGGGAGGAGAGAGCGTGAAGAGAAGCATGAGCAGATGCCATGTGTGTGGGGGGTGGAGGCTGGAGAATAATCCAGAACACAGCAGATCTGTGTTCTCAAAGTGAAAGCTGTGCATCTTGCTGTCATCTCTTCCAGCTGGAAAAATCATGGGGGTGATTTCACATTTTTTAATTGTGGTTTCCCATTTATTATGATAGTCTTGGCATGGGGAAAAATAAATAACTAATTAAACCTTCCTTATCTGCAATATTCTTATTTTAAAGGTCACTTGACATCAGTTGTTCAGCAGCAAAAACACTTCAATAGTACAAAAGTACTACCAGCACTGGGAATGAAGGCAACTGGACACTGCCATTAAGCTGGAAATGCAGTGTATTTATCTAAGCCTCTTATCTGCACCCTTCCTGTGTCTAGTTGACCTAGGAGGTAGAAAAGTATTTTGAAGAGTACCTATGCACATGTCATGCCGTTTAGTAATCAGAATATGCACGTGGCTCTGCGGTGTCACATATCCCCTATTTCTGTAGAACACAGAAAATAAACAAGCTCCAGTATTGGGTGAAAACTGATGCTTCATTTTTCACATTGAAATACCTATGGGAATTTTAAGCAACAACACAATAGGGGAGATAAAGCCTATTATTTCATATAATAGAATTGTATATTTATTGTTTATGGTTCACAACAGTCAGACAACTCCATGAAAGACCTTAATCTCCTTATTAGACACTGAAGCAGAATCATAAAAGATCTTCCTATTCTGTGGAAGGAAAAAAAGATAAACAGTTTCAGTGTTCTCATTTTAATCTGCAGCAGCAGTAAGATGTGTATAGTACACAGTGACTTGCCCAAGGTCCTCTGGATTGTTTGTGGCAGGGCCAGGAGCCACAGCCACAACTCAGAATTGCAAATGGTGCTTGCTAAGATGAATTCAAGTACTGGTTTAATGCCTGTCTTGTTTGTTTTCCTGTTCACTTCCATGCAGTGCTTAGCATAGGATGAAAACCAGGATATTCTTCTAGATGCTCAAAAAATTCAATCTGATTTCATTTACTTATTGTGCTCCAAATGCTTGGCTCTTCTTTTCTCCTATGTTTTTGTGTTGGTCTATACCCATAGATCTACTCTGTACTCACTGAGGTGTGATTGCTTCAACCAAGTACCTAAAGCTTTCTTGCACAGCTCATCTCCTTCCCTAAGCAGCCAATTTAACTGATCTGCCCCATGCTGCCCTTCACAAGTTCTCAGCTTTTATTTGAAAACTAAATTTGGTTCTAGTCATTGTGACTACAAAGTAAGTTTTTGAAAACCTGACCAGTGGGTACCCAATGTAGAAAACTCTGTGGTTACAGAGAGGCTGAAATACTACCCAGAATGTAAAACTCTTCTGCATCTCCTCAATGAATTTGAATTAATGACTAACTTTGAGATGTTCAATGTAAAAGTATTCAATATATCGTTGTCCAGTCAAGTGATTAAGGGAAGATCAAAAATATCACACAATAAAGCAAGATCACTCTGATTGTCTTCCAGGAACAACTCCTTTAAAAGGGTATGAGCAGAAGGGAAGTGAAAGTGGGATACCATTTTCAATTTCAGAACTACAGATCAACTTTTCAAGCTTTTTGAAATTCTGTTTTAATCCAAGTTTGATATGCCAAGGCATTGGATCAATGCATTGTGAAGTTTTGTGCAGAAACACTTGTTCCAGTTGTAACCTCCAGCTTAAATGTAGAGAGCAAAAAACGTCAAGTTCTCTTAGTGCCCTAGTTTAGATAAAGCATTACAAATAGCTGAGGGGTTCTTCCCCCTCTTTAGCTAGCAGTAAAGGAAAAGAATGTTTCTCTGCTGTCTCCTTCCGGCAAAGTACAATTGATTTTGGATGACATTATACTCAGATCTGTTCCAATGAAAAATTAAGGATATGTATTCAACTTAGTGGTCAGAAAAAGGGAATGCATAGTGGATTACCACTGAAATTTCATACAACAAGTGGTATAAATGCCTCCTCTGTCTTGTATCTGAATGATGTTACTTTGGGATTATCACCCACAGACTTAACCCTCTCATCACTGGTTAAGAGACTGATAAATCTTTGACTGTCCTCCTGTACATGCACAATCCCATAGTGCTTGACACCCCATCATCCACACTCTTCATTGGTTTCCATTAGTACTAACCCAAGCTTGATACTTCTTTCATTATCCACAGGCAATTTAATAACATTAATCTTGGATACCTATAGCAGTACTTAAAACAGTAGGGAAGACCTTATCAAATACTTTAATTGCAATACAACCTATGAGGTTCTTATCCAAACATAGTAACTCAAACTTTCTTGGTCTGATTATGTGACAACACTGACTTATTTCTTGGTATCATCAAAGACTGCCATGCTCAGGACTAGTATGGCTCTTCTTCAAGGTGAGGATCTGTTTTTCATATTCTTTCCCAAAGATCCAACTCTGTGGGAAACAATAATCATTTCTTGTTTCTTCAGGGTCACATGATGGATATAGCAAATACATATGAAGCTCATAGTATTCTGCTCAAAAAAACCCCAGGCATCTCTTTGTCCCCTCCTCATCACAGATAAATGAACACAAATCAGTGAAAAGAAAGCCTACGCAAAGCAAACCATTCTCATTTCATTACTTATTGCTGTAGGAAGAGGTCCAGAAAGATGCAGCACCTCAGCCATAATAGTAATCTGAATTCATCATCTTTGAAGAGAAATGCAGATATCAGATCTGTGAAACTTAAGAACTGAAACTGCATTAAGTACTAGATTAGATGAAATATTAATCCAGTCCAGGCTTCCTGTCTCCAGAAATGGGTAGTAATGTATATTTACAGGAAAATTAAAATCCTAGGAGGAAGTGAGCTGTAGAAACATGCACATACTCATTGAATAACAACTAATAAAAGAAAAAAATATCAGACCTGGTAAAACTGACAAGGCCCCAACACAAGTGCTTGGATAACTGTGGAAATCAGCATCTTTCTGAAGGCTACTTAAAGCTTGCCAGCAAAACTCTTACTGTGTGCAGAGCAGCTATTGGATTCCTACACAATACTGCATAAAGAAACTTTAAAACATTACAGAAATTACAGTCTGGCTGAGTCAGTCCATACACAGGAGAGTGATAATGTGGGGTAGTTGTGTTACAGTTCCCAAGAGATCAAGTATCGTTGCTTTAAAGTCAAGATGTTGGACATGGATGTGTTAGACAAAGTCCAGAACAGGGCTATGAAGACGATCAGAGGGCTGGGGACAGGCTTGAGAGAGTTGGGGTTGTTCAGCCTGGAGAAGAGAAGGGTCTGGGGAGAACTTATAGCAGCCTTCCATTACTTAAAGGGTACTAGAGGAAAGCTGGGGAAGGGCTCTTTATCAGGGAGTGTAGTGATGGGATGAGGGCGAATGGTTTTAAGCTGAAAGAGGGGAGATTTAGATGAGATATTAGGGTGATTTTTTTTTTTCCTGTGAGGGTGGTGAGACACTTGAACAAGATGCCCAGAGAAGCTGTAGCTACCTCATCCCTGAAGGTGTTCAAGGCCAAGTTGATGAGGCTTTGAGCAACCTGATCCAATAGCAGGTGTCACTGCCCATGTCAGGGAGGTTGGAACTGGATGATTTTTAATATGCCTTCCATCTCAAACCATTCCATGATTCTATGTTAAAGTGAATTTTGGTGCATTTTTTGTAGAGTGATCACAATGTTTGGGCCTATGTAGCAGAAGAACTAGTAATTCATTGTTTTGCTTCTAAATTCAATGGTTACTTGATGTCACAGGCTGTGAGCAATGCGGTGTTATGCAAGTTATTTGAGCCTTGAACACATTCGACATTCCTCAGGCTTTATGGAGTCTCAGAAGGACTGAATTCATATTGAGCTCTGAAATGAGTCCACTTTGTACAAATCTGGTTTCTTGATCTCCCATTCTGTTCATCAGTACTCCCAGTGTGACCAGGGGAAATCTAATTGCCAAATGAGATTTCATGTAAGTTAGACTATAGCCTGTTAGAAAACTCTCTGATCATTATCTTCATAAACTGTATCTGCCAGATACGACGATGGAGCTGGACACTTCTAGCCTAAGACCTCCCCAATAGCTCTTTCCAATTGCTGTGCAGCTAATCAGAATTTTGTAACTGATTTTTCAGAAATAATTGCATAACAGAGTACATATAGGCTGAGCCAGCAAGTTTGTTCAATGAGGGAAATGTTACCAAAGCCCTCCTGCCAGTGCATTAAATATTTAATGCCTTCTTCTTCTTTACTCCATTGTGTCAACAGTTTAATCTCCCATTCCCTATTCATACCAAAATTTAGCTGGATTAAGAGGATTTGACTGACATCTGATGCAAATACAACTGTATCAAATAGATTTCTTGGGCACTTGTACACAAAAGTCGCTAGAATTTAAAGTCTGAAGGTATTTGTAAACAAACGCTTTTATCTATGGAAGAAAAAACATAGCATTAATTTAGCACATTACAAAATGCATAGAGAAAATATAAACATTTATTACTTAACCATTTCTTCTGAGTGGAAAGATTATGACGTGTTTATAAAACATCTTTGATAAAGGAGGTTTCAAGGTATTTTGCAAGAAAAATTATACAAAATAATTGCATGTTCTACTGCGTTGAACATGTATAAGCACTGCCAGCCCTTAGCTAAAAAATAAAGATATTGTGCTCAATTGCATATTCAGGGTAGATGTATATGCACTACTTTCTGGCAATCACATATGTGAGGCCTCATTATTACTACTGAATTGGATGAAACTAATATAGTTTCACCTGTTTGTTGCTCCTGCTTTTCTTTACAATGTTGAAAATTAATTTAATCTTTGTGGCATTTTCTTTTCATTTGTTTTTTTTTTCATTTCAAAGAAATTTCTTCCATTTTTTTTTTGAGCATTTGGTAAAAATGATTGAGTACTGCCAGCAAAGCAAAAATGTTTGTATTCTACTCCCATTTCCTCTAAAACAATCATTCCTCTTTTCTTTATCCCCATGGCAAAACTGTAATTTAGATCTCTGAAGTCATAACAATGGCATTTTCCCCTTTCAAATAACTCCAGCTTAAAAATGATTTCAGATAAGACTGAGGTCAAAGAGAGAGCATTTGGTAGTATATTTTCATGGAAAAGTTTTCATGTAGAACATGCTACTCAGCTTCGAAGTGTCACAGTACAGATATTTCTTTGGAAATGCTTGATACATTCTCAGAAACCTGATGGCTTTTTGTTTTTCAAGCTCAAGTTTCATAATTAATATACAGTGCTACTTTGAAAATATCTGACTTTCTGGGAAGAGGGAGAGGCTCATGTGAAGCCCCTGGTATGACTGAAGTTTTGAAAGATCACTTACTTCCTCCAGCCTGGAGGTGCTGATAAAAGACGCTACATTTATCACTTTGCAGCTTGGCTTCTTCAGAATTCCAGTCTTCCTTTTCTCTGCTCAGAGTACTATATTCTGATTCCCAGCTCACCAGTTTTCCTCAGAAATGCAGACTGTTTCTACTTCGAGAATAATTCAGACGAGAAACGCTACATCTGCACTTGGTTTTAAAGACTTTGTATTCATACTATACACATCTCAGATTTTTTTGCTTAATATCAGATATAAACTATTGATGTGATCTGCCTGCCTAATTACAAATTGATTGCTTTGGTTGATCCTCAGATTCATCCTAGTCTTGTTTCTTCCAAATGGATTTGAATTTGTGGTCTTCCCATGTCTACTATAGAAACCAAATATGAAAGAAGGTATATTTAGATGAGATATTAGGAAGAAATTTTTTCCTGTGATGGTGGTAAAGCACTGGCACAGGTTACCCAGAGAAGCTGTGGATGCTCCATCCCTGGAGGTTTCCATGCCTGGTAGAGGCTTTGATCAACCTGATCTGGTGGAAGAAGTCCCTGCCCATCGGATTCTGTGAAAGCGAGACGAATAATGATTATTGTGAGATCCTTCCTAAAACTTATCCCCTGATTCAAACTAAATCACTGACATAAGTGCGTAGACTACTGT
This sequence comes from Tapera naevia, assembly GCA_033556795.1. NCBI lineage: Eukaryota > Metazoa > Chordata > Aves > Cuculiformes > Neomorphidae > Tapera > Tapera naevia. The sequence continues at coordinate 2,343,634 of JAUMJJ010000063.1, forward strand.
GATGACATCACACCTCTCTCTTGCTAAATACCAAGTGGTGCTAGAGATCTACAGCATTGTCTCCATGATGCTTTATAGCTGAAATTTAAGCTGACTATCTTTCTATATATGTCACCTGGAAGCCATGACATGATATGGAAGTCTGAGGGACAGCCACGGTTAGGGAGGATAAATGTTGCTATGTCTAAATTTTGCTTGTTGTCAGGAAGGAAGAAGACCTTATAAATACATTAAGTAAACCCAAGAATTTATTGTTAGCATAATTTAAACTCTAACAGTCTAATTTGAGAATCATCATTAGTCCAAATCTAGTTATTACAGAAAAAAACAAAGCTAAAAATATGAGTAAAATACTTATTTACAGAGAAGGTCATGATAATACAGTCAAAGTCCTAGAACAAGTAGAGTTGGATGAGATAACTTCCATGGGGAGGTTGTTCCAGTAACCAGTCTTCCTTTCAGTGAAGAATCTTTTCCTAGTATCCAATCTGAATGCTGCTTTGTAACAATTCCATGTGTCCTATTGCTGGTAACCGGACAGAGCAAAACAGCACCTGCCTCTCCACTGCCCCCATTTAAGAGAGTTGTATACTGCAATAAGGACACTCCTTAACTTTCTCTTCTCCAAGCTGAATAAGACAAATGACCTCAGTCTTACCCTCAAGACCTTTCACCATCTTTGTCGCCCTCCTCTGGACACACTCAAACATTTTGATGGCTGCCTTGTATTTTGGCTTTTGGTTTCCAAGGCACACTGTTGACTCATATTCAATTTGCCACCACCCCATACACCCAGATCTCTTTCCGTGGGACTGCTCTCCCGTCTCTCATCCCTCAATTTGCACATGTAACTGTGATTACCCCATCCCAGGTGGAGAATCTTTCACTTGTTTTTGTTAAATTTCATATGGTTGATTAATACTCAGCTGTCCAGTCTATCCAGATCTTTCTTTAAGGCCTCTCTGCCCTTGAGGGAGCCAAAACCCCCTCCTAGTTTAGTATTGCCAGCAAACTTATTTAGTGAACATTCAGTTCCTGTATCCAGAAAATTTATGAAAATATTAAAGAGCACTGTCCCTAGAATCAAGCCCTAGAGAACCTCACCTGTAACTGTTGGTCAGCCTGATGTAACCCTGTTTACTAAAACTCTTTGAGCCCAACTCCTCAGTCAGTTGCTCACCCAGCGTACTATTGACTTGTCTAGCTGTGTGCTGGATGTTTTGTCCAGAAGGATACTGTGGGAGACAGTATCAAAAGCTTTGCTAAAATCAAATCAAATCAAATCAAACCACTAAAACCAACCACATCTACTAAATTCCCTTGGCTGACTAGATAGGTGACCTTGTCATAAAAGGAAATTGAGCTGGTTAAACTAGCAATAATATAATCAAAATTGTTAAGGCACACATTTTTTAGCTTCCAACCTTTTTCCTGATAATATGCTAACCCTTTCACTGCTCCTCTGGGGCAGTGTCAATGACTCTGGAGTCAATAACTCTCACGTTGAAACAGCAGACATATCTATTTCAAGAGTTAATTTCATAGAAGTAGAGGCAGGTCTATCTGAAGAAACCGATAAGACAGAGCAATTACCTTTCCCAAGGACTAAAGTCCATCACAGCTCCTCACCACATGTTGTGGTGAGGTGAACAGGTTTACATAAGCACAGTAACGTTAGAAAAATAGAATCAGTCACCCGGTAGGTTGTAGAACATTTTTCTTCAGCACATCTTTCTGAAGCAAACTCAGAGTAGTGTATACAGGCAAGGTAAAAAATAAGATCATAATAAAGTGAAACACTGCAATGGATGGTTGTTTTCTTGAGGAGACCTTCAGAAAGAAACCAACCATCACATCACAAATGTGAATGGTACCATGTAATGCATGGCTGGATGACTAAGTGTCTATTTGAGATAAGCTTGAATTATTCAAAGATTGTCCAGGTATATGTTCATGCATGAGAGAAGCATGATAAGCAGTCATATTTCATGCTTAATAAAGTGTCTCACACTCACCTTAAATTTAAAAGTGTATTCACATTGGCAGGTATCTAATGTATCAAATTATGAGGAGATATTTATTGAACTGTGCACAATAATCTGCTATTGCTTTTTCATTCATTTTCTATTTTTCGTGAGTGTGAGGAAGAGATAGAAGAGCAAGCAGTATAGTTTTGTTGATTAATGAATATACAGGAGGTTAACACAAAGTTTTCATCAGGACAAAAGCACCATCAAGGAATTTCAGAGGTTAAGAAGGAAAAGCAAAAAGCACATGTGGAACTTTATAGACTCCAGGGTAAAAAGAAAAATGAGTCATTCAACAATCAGATAGTGTTAGTAGATCTTAGTTCCATCATTAGTGTGAGATCACATAATATTTTAATTTCAAGTTTTAGAATTTAATTTTGGTCTAACACAGAAATGTGCTGCTTCATGAAATTTTGAACAGATTGCAAAAAAAAGAAACAGTTTCTTTGTTAGAGGTAGGGATCTCTGCCTACAAAAAAAAAAATTAGATTAGAGAATAGCAAAAGACAGAAAAAAAGAAAAAATTATTTTCAAGAAAAGACAAAATGAATAGTCCTTACCTTGGAAAATATTTTAACACCAGCTTGAAAGAAACTGTATCCATATTTCCAAATCTGGCAACTATCCATATTCTTGCATAGAAGCAACATAACTGTTTAGCAAAAATAATCTGAATATGTGTAATGGATTAATCATTCAGAAGGACTCCACTGAAAGGAGAATATACCGAGGCAGACATAATGATTTTGGCTGCATTAGAGAGAAAAAAAATGTGAGTTAGAAATAGGAATTTGGAACAACTGAATGAATTTATAATAGAGAAAATGTCATCTAAATTTTGGGAATTATTCCCAGCTGGTAAGATCTGACAGACTATAAAGCATCTTTGCTGGAGCAGCAGTGGCAGTGTTACTGCCTGGGAAAGTTAAACAGAGGAGGACCTTCTTCGGGGAGCAACAGAGAGGTGATAGAAAAGCAGCAGCCTGACCTAAAAGGGTCTTTTCCATCTAGTGCAACCATGGCTCTACGTAATAGACTTACCAGCTTCTCAAAAGCAAAGCACAAGCTGAATCAATTTCAAAATGCTCTAATAACAGGGATGGAAAAATGCTGAAACCACATTTCAAGGTGATATGAGTAGGAATAACAAAACGATGAGTGCTGGAGCAGACGGCTTCATGAACTGAAATACAGACCATAAAATGAGTAGTTGGTCTACACAGCAGTGCTACAGCCATCTTCTTCTGTGCTGCCGTGGATGCAGAAAGCAATATTAGAAACATCATCATGACAGTATGCTTAGCTTAGTACACGATCCTCCATAATAATAATAACAATAATAATAATTGTAAAGCTTAATGGGGTGTTTCACCCTATTATGCCACTTCTTTCACCTCGTGAATGCTGGCTCTTATTGAGCTTGGAACCATATTGCAGTGTAAGAAACAGAGATATCTCAACAGAAGGGGAAGAAATTAAGAACAAAAGGATGGTTGAACCAGTTTGGTCTGGAAGTGGAACTGACTCCAAGGGCTGACAACTCACACAGCCTGGAAACATCCCCTGGGTTAAGTAAACCAAAGCCACCAATTAATTTCTTCTGTAAAGAAGAAAAGGAGGGTTGTCACTGGGGACTCCCTCCTGAAAGTTATGGAGGGTTCAATATGCAGACCGGACCCCTTGCATAGGGAGCTACCTCTGTTGCTTGCCTAGGGCCTCAGTTGGTGATGTGGCAAGACAACTTCCAAAACTTTGGAAGTCCACAGATTATTACCCACTACTCATTTTCCAGGTGGGTAATAATAAAAAAAACAATTAGAAACCTCAAAGCAATTGAAAGGACTTTAGGACCTTAGGTCAAACGGTAAAGGGATCAGGTGGGCAGGTCGTATTGTCCTCTTTCATAAGGAATGGTGAGGGAAGGACTGGGAGGAGCCAGGAACTGAATAGCTGGCTCTGAACATTGTGTGAAGAACAAAATTTCAGGTTCTTCGACAGTGGGTTGGCCTACACGCCCGGCCTGTTGGCAAATGGTGGGGCATACCTGTCCCATAAGGGCATAAGGATACTCTCCAAGTAGCTGGTCGGACAGTCAAGAGGGATTTTAACTAGATTAGAGGTGTTATCACTGGGCTCAATAGATTAAATCATAGGAATGGCACCTCAGTTTCTGGGGGACAGTGTACTGGTCAGAGCCCCTGCTCTGCCACCTCAGTGGAAGTGGAGAATAGCACTCCAGGTGGCAGCCAGAATTCAAAGTTTATCAGTGAGTTTCAGACCACTGCTAGTAGACATCCAGGTCTTGAGCCTCTTCCACTTAGGAAAGGGGTGGAAACAAAAGCCCAACTGAAGAGCGTTTGCATTAATGCATGCAGCATGGGCAACAAACAAGGGCAGTTGAAAGCCATTGCTAGGCTAGAAAACTATGATGTAATTGCCATCACGGAAATGTGGTGGGGTGATTTGCACAACTGGAGTGCTGCCATGGGTGGCTATAAACTCTTCAGGCAGAATAGGCTGGGAAAAGAGAGGTGGTGGTTTTGATTGTGTAGAACTAAAATAAGCTAATCATAGCGTTGAGCACCTGTGAGTTAAAATCAGTGGAACCCACAGTAAGTCAGACATGGTGGTGGGAGTCTGTTATTGGCCGCCCAGCCAGGATGAGAAAACCAATGAACTCTTCTATGAACAACTGGGAGAAGTCTCGCGATTACTGGCCCTCATTCTTGTGGGAGACTTCAACTTTCCAGATGTCTGCTGGAAGTACAATGCAGCAGAAAGGAAACAGTCTAGGAGATTCATCGAGTATATGGACGATAACTTCCTGACACAACTGGTGAGTGAACCGACTAGAGAAGGCGCCCCACTGGATCTGCTGTTTGTGAACAGAGAGGGTCTTGTGGAGGAGATGACTGTTGGAGGACACCTGGGGCTCAGTGATCATGAGATGATAGAATTCTCAGTTCTTGGAGGAGTTAGGAGTGGGGGTCAGCATAACTATTACCTTGGACTTCCGGAGGGCAGACTTCAAACTGTTTAGAAAGATGCTTGATAAAGTCCAGTGGAAGACAGTTCTAAATGAAAAAGGAGCCCAAGAGGGCTGGATGCTCCTCAAGAATGAAATTCTGACGACGCAAGAGCAGGCCATCCCCATGTGTCGTAAAATGAGTCGGCGAAGAAGAAGGCCAGCTTGGCTTAGCAGAGAGCTCTGTGTTGGCCTCAGGAAAAAAAGGAAAATATATGAGCTTTGGAAAAGGGGGAAGGCATCTCAGGAGGACTACAAGGAGCAGGTGAGATCATATAGGCAAAAAATAGAAAGGTTAAAGCCCAACTGGAACTTGGCCAGTTCAGTGAAAGACAGTAAGAAATTTTCTTCAAGTATATTAACAACAACAGAAGGACCAAGGAGAATCTTCCTCCCTATTGGATGCAAGGGGAATGGTAGTAACAAAGGATGAGGACAAGGCAGAGGTACTTAAGGCCTTCTTTTCCTCAGTCTTTAACAGTAAGGTAAGATGTTCTGTGGGCTCCAAGCCTCCTGCGCCAGAAGACTGTGAAGACAAACCCTCAATATTCCAGGAAGTCTTGGTTAGAGAGCTGCTTGGCCAATTAGATGTCCACAAGTCTGTGGGGCCGGACGGGATACACCCAAGTATATTAAGGGAGCTGGCGGAAGTCCTTGCTAAACCCCTTTCCCTCAGTTATCAACAGTCGTGGCTGACTGGGGAAGTGCCACTTGACTGGAGACTGGTAAACGTAACTCCCATTTACAAGAAGGGTCGGAGGGAGGATCAGGGAAATTATAGGCCTGTCAGCTTGATCTCGGTACTGGGAAAGGTCATGGAACAGATCATATTGAGTGCTATCACACAATACATGCAGGACAGTCAGGTGGTCAGACCCAGTCAACACATGTTTATGAAAGGCCGGTCCTGCCAGACCAACCTGATCTCTTTCTTTGACAAGGTTACCCGGTTAATGGACTAGGGAAAGGCTGTGGTTGTGGTGTACGTGGACTTCAGTAAAGCCTTTGATACCGTTTCTCACAGTATTGTGATTGAGAAACTGGCTGCCAGCGGTATGGACAGACACACCCTCTGCTGGGTATAAAACTGGCTGGATGGCCGGGCCCAGAGGGTTATGGTAAATGGAAATAAATCCAGCTAGAAACTGGTCACGAGTGGTGTTCCCCAGGGTTCAGTGCTAGGTCCGGTCTTTTTAAGATCTTTATCAATGATCTCGATGAAGGCATTGAGTACACCCTTAGCAAGTGTGCAGATGACACCAAGCTGGGTGCAAGTGTGGATCTGCTTGAAGGAAGTGAGGACCTGCAGAGAGATCTGGACAGGCTAGATCAATGGATTGAGACGAACAGGATGAGGTTTAACAAGACCAATGCCGGATCTTGCACCTGGGGCACAACAACCCAAGGCAGCGTTACAGGCTTGGGGAAGAATGGCTGGAGAGCTGCCTGGTGGAGAAGGCCTTGGGGGTATTGGTTGACAGTCATCTAAGTATAAGCCAGCAGTGTGCCCAGGTGGCCAAGGAGGCCAAAGGCATCTTGGCCTGTATCAAAAACAATGTAGCCAGCAGGACAAGGAAGGTGATTGTACCTCTGTACTGAACACTAGTGAGGCCACACCTCGAGTACTGTGTTCAGTTCTGGGCCCCTCACTACAAGAAGGACACTGAGGTGTTGGAGTGCATCCAGAGAAGGGCGACGAGGCTAGTAAAGGGGCTGGAGAACAAGTCCTACAAGGAGCAGCTGAGGGAACTGGGGAGCTTGGAGAAGAGGAGGCTGAGGGAAGACCTCATTGCTGTCTACGGCTGCCTGAAAGGAGGCTGTGGCAGAACATATGTTGATTTCTTCTCTCAAGTGACAGGTGATAGGACAAGGGAAAATGGCCATAAGTTGCACCAGGGGAGGTTCAGAATGGATATTAGGAAGAATTTCTTTACCAGAAGGGTGTTCAGGCACTGGAATAGGCTGCCCGGGGAGATGGTTGAGTCACCATCCCTGGAGGTGTTTAACAAAACAGGTAGATGAGTTTTTGAAGGACATGGTTTAGCAGAAGATGGGTACAGTTTGATTCAGTGATCTCCAATATCTTTTCCAACCGGATGATTCTATGATTCTATGGCTTGGATCTATCCAGCACTGGACGCCATCTCCAACATGCCTAGAGGGAATATTGAGGAGAAAACATGAGAGCAGGAGGAATATTCCAAGAATATCTTCCCACCCTCTAGTATGTTACAGATGTTGGACTTAAGACACTTGTACCTTCTGATGTAATACACACAATTAATTTTCCTCCACTGATCTATCCACTGCTTTTTAAATATATAAAAATCCTTTAAATGCACGGTATCTTGTAGTAATAAATTCCATAGTTTATGTTTACACGGTATGAAAATAAAAGGTGTTTTTTTCTTGCTATCTCCTCATTTTATCTGATTCCATTTTGTTCTACAGAGAACACTTACTCCACGCTTATATTCTACATGCTGCTAGTAACTATACAGATTTTTTTCATCTCCTCCTTCAATAATATCTTTTCCTGGTTGAATAGCACCAGTCCTTTTAGTTATTCATCCCATGAAAGCTTCTGTAGACTTTCATTTGTTCCTTTTCGCCCTATTTTACACCTTTGGAAGCTAGACAGACCTTCCATTGAACATAAGGGATGGCAGGGTGTAAATGACATTGGAGTTCAGATGACTCTTGGCAGTTACTGTAGTCCTTATTCTCCATGTTTGTATACGCTAGATCCCTAACTACATCATCACAGACATAAAATCAGAATAAGTGAGGAGTGTAGAAGGAATCAGTGCTGAAGAGAGATACAGATACTTAACTACCTTCTTGTCACTGTCTCAGAAGTGTTGCGGAATGGGTTGGTTCTTTCTGGACCACCGTGATGAATCTGTATACATTCTCCAGAAGTCTTTGTAAGGGAGAAAACCCAAGAACTTTTTTACTAAGGGAAGCTGGAGACTTGATTTTGATGTTTCTTCAGGAAGTATGGCAGCTGTCTATTTGTGCTATGTACCGGTTGCTGGACTTGAGTGTGACAGCCTTTTTCTCAGGATACATGATGCTTAGTCTACTCTTGGAAGAATTCTGATAGGAGTTTTTGTTTTTATCTGACAGTTGTTGCCAGCTTTGTAAGCTTTTATGAAAACAGCTGGTCCACCCCCTTGTAATATTTAGGTACAGTTAAGACACATGAGCTACATAGGGGAATTCAATCTTCTTCATGCTCTAGGAATTCAGAATAGACACATTAGACTATGTTCAATGTAAAAAGAAACGCACTGTTCAGTATTGTTTAAAAACTACCATTTGTATTTGTTCAGTTATAGAGGTTAACTAAAGAGGAGAAAAAAACCAGTTGTATTTCAAGTTCAGCTGCAAAATTTGTGTTGCTTTTACTGACAAAGGGGGAGAAATACTGTTAAGGACAATAAGAAGAGTTTTTATAAATACATCAATGGCAGAAAGAAGGGCGGCAGCGACCTCCACTCCTTGTTGGATGTGGAGGGAAATATAGTAACCAGAGATGCAGAGAAGGCTGAGGTACTTAATGCCTTCTTTGCCTCAGTTTTTAACAACAAGGATGTCAGCTCGCTTGACAGTTGGCCCTCTGAAGTGGTTGATGGGGGCAGGGTGAAATATGGCCCTCCTGCAATCCATGAGGAGGAGGTTAGAGACCTGCTGAGCCGCTTGGACCTTCATAAGTCTATGGGGCCGGATGGGATCCATCCTAGGGTGCTGAGAGAGCTGGCGGATGAGCTTGCTAAGCCACTCTCCATCATCTTTCAGCAGTCCTGGCTCACTGGAGAGGTCCCGGAAGACTGGAAGTTGGCCAATGTGACGCCCATCCATAAGAAGGGCCGTAAGGATGATCCAGGTAATTACAGACCTGTCAGCCTGACCTCGGTCCCAGGTAAAATCATGGAGAAGATAATCCTGGGTGAAATCATGCACCACCTGCAGAACGGTCAAGAAATCAGGCCCAGCCAGCATGAATTTAGGAGGGGTAGGTCCTGCCTGACCAACCTGATCTCCTTTTACGACCATGTGACTCGCCTGGTGGATGAGAGGAAGGCTGTGGATGTGGTATACCTGGACTTCAGTAAGGCCTTTGACACGGTCCCCCACAGTAGACTCCTAGGGAAGCTGGCAGCCCGTGGCCTAGATGGGAGCACTTTGTGCTGGGTTAGGAATTGGCTGGATGGCCGAGCCCAAAGAGTGATGGTAAATGGTGTTTCATCCAGTTGGCGGCCGTTCACCAGTGGTGTCCCCCAGGGATCGGTATTGGGTCCCGTCCTGTTTAATATCCTTATTGACGATTTGGATGAGGGGATTGAGTCCATCATCAGCAAATTTGCAGATGATACCAAGCTGGGAGGAAGGGTTGATCTGTTAGAGGGTAGGATGGCCCTGCAGAGGGACCTGAACAGATTGGAGAGCTGGGCCGATTCTAATGGGATGACGTTTAATAAGTCCAAATGTCGGGTACTTCATTTTGGACACAACAATCCCATGCAGAGCTACAGACTGGGGACAGAGTGGCTAGAGAGTAGTCAGGTAGAAAAGGACCTGGGAGTGCTGGTGGACAGGAAGCTCAACATGAGCCAGCAGTGTGCCCAGGTGGCCAAGAAGGCCAATGGAATCCTGGCCTGCATCAGGAATAGTGTAGTAAGCAGGACCAGAGAAGTTATCGTCCCCCTGTACTCGGCACTGGTCAGGCCTCACCTTGAATATTGTGTCCAGTTCTGGGGCCCCCAATTTGGGAAAGATGTTAGGATACTGGAATGTGTTTAGAGGAGGGCAACGAAGATGGTGAGGGGGCTGGAGCACAAGCCCTATGAGGAGCGACTGAGGGAATTGGGGCTGTTTAGCCTGGAGAAGAGGAGGCTCAGGGGAGACCTCATTGCTCTCTACAACTACCTAAAAGGAGGTTGTAGTCGGGCAGGGGTTGGTCTCTTCTCTCAGGTGACCAGTGGCAGAACCAGAGGGCATGGACTTAAGCTTCGTCAGGGAAAGTTTAGACTTGATATGAGGAAAAAATTCTTCACTGAAAGGGTGATTGGCCATTGAAATGGGCTGCCCAGGGAGGTGGTGGAGTCACCGACCCTGGAGGTGTTTAAAGGGAGACTGGATGAGGCACTGAGTGCCATGGTTTAGATGATTGTTGGTGTTGGTGTTGGTGTTAGTGTTAGGTTATAGGTTGGACTTAATGATCTCAGAGGTCCTTTCCAACCTTGTGATACTGTGATACTGTGAAATACAACTTCATTTATTCTGTAATTCCTATTATAGACACCAAAGACTGAGAGCAAAATGCTGGTCCGCTTAAATGCTCCTGTCTTCTAAAGTAAAAATTGAACTTGTCTCTCTAAATACTTTACAGAACATAAGTTTTTGCCTAATTCCTCTTCATCTTTCTCTTTACTTCATTATTTTTCCAGTGGGAACAAATGCCAGATTTGTTAGAAATTATTACTTTCCCTATGGGTCACCTCTAAGCTTTTTTGCTGTGTGCTTTTTCCTTGTTATGACAGAATATGAAACATTATCTGATATGCCCTCTGCTTATTGAGTTCTGCCTGATACTATAATTGTAATATACATGAGATAGCACTTCATGCTTAGAATGTGTCTTGCATTCAAAATCTAACAGTAATTCAAAAAGAGTTATAAAGTATTAATGACCTGTGTAAAAGAAGGGGAAATATAAAATGAAGAGAAGAGAGGAAAAGGAAATATATTTTCAACATTATTTTATTTTGGTTCTTCAGTAAGAACTCCAGAGGAAAAGAAAATTAAAAATGTATCATTTATAGTGAAAAAAATTAACTTAAAAAAATATTTTAATTTTGAGACACTACTTCTTGAAAGTGTACAACCATCTATATCTATACATACTATTCATTTCATTCACAAAGTAACGTTGTCAGACAGTGTTATTCTTCGGGTTTCAGAGATTTTGAAAATTGAGTAAGCCAGGGAAAGTCCTAAGCCACACATTAAATTTGAGGAAAAAGCTAAACAAAGAATATGGGACTCCTGAATACAAAAATCAATATTCTATCCATGTTACATACAAACTGACATATACATTTCTTGCTGCAGCCCCAAGAGATAATTCTAGATAGACAGCAAAACCAGGAGGCTGACTCTTGGCTTTTGCTACTTACAGTCCATCGCTTAGTATCTCGTTTGAAGAATAATAAAAAAGGCATTTAAACATTTACTTGGGATGAAAAATAAAGAAAAAAATGAAATATTAATACCAACTTTTAAAATCTCTCTGGAAGTCCTTAGGTAAATAGAAGACAAAGTTTAAAAAGTATTGGAGTTGTTTCTTACAGACTGCATATATTCTGGAGGGTAAAAAATAAAATATTGATTATGGTCCATCAATTTTTTTGCCTTCATGTAGAATATTTCTTTGATTTGAATCTAAGGCATGGCCAACAGTGCAAATATTGTCCACTGTAAAAGCATGTTCATTTCTGAATTTATCAGTTTGTAAGTTGTGGGGTTTTCTACAGGTTCTTACCATATAGATGAAAATGTTTAGTACCTCACAAGGTATTATTGAGATGCTTTTGACAGCATTTCACACCTCATTTACTGCTAAAGTTATTAGATTTTAGTCAATGGTCAAAGACTAAATTCACTCTAAAGGGCTCCTTTAAAGCACTGAGGCATGAGATTAGAACGATTTAGAAATTACCTTGATCTTTACTTCATCTTGTGCTCAAACTAGAGGTGCCCACCTCTTCTAGCTACCTTCCCGCTTATTTAAAAGGAAACACTTAAGGTTAATATAAGCCTCAAAATGGTGTCATTTGTATGTGGCTTCTGGCAGTCAAATTATTTGGAAGGGTACCTTTGATATAACAACTGTTTGAAAGCAGATTGACTGTAAGTACTTCCAATGACAAAAAACTTTTGCCAATCTGGAATGAAGGTTGATGAGCAAGGCCAAGTGACTTTCCCAAGGACAAAATCAGCAAAACTCAAACAGCTTGCAAAAATGGTGAAAACTAAGTTCAGAGAGACACATCCTGAAGACTATCCTTTTAGCAGCATGATATGATGCATACGTAACATATCCTCTCACGTTTTTATACCTGTGTGGAAGAACTATTGTGTTCTTATAGCTTACTTCACAGGTTTCTTACTTGTTCTGCTCTTAATCAATAATGTCTTATAAGAACGAGCAATATGCATCATCATTCCTTTACTGCATCATCATTAAAACACTTCATTACTTTCAAGTTGCACTTACAGCTTATCGATTGAGAAGAGACCATCAGGCTTTGCTATGCAAAGCAGTGGTGGAATGGAGTATTCAGTATCCCTCCGAATATATAAGTGCTTCTTCTTGCACAACTCTCCCAGGTTACTTAATCGCAGAAGCTCAGTACTGAGTTGTTTCAACTAATTCTACAACTATTCAAAATTTCTGCTTCTAGCCAAAGAGCTTTCAGATCATTTAGATGAACTACTGCCAAGTCCTTAAAAATAAAAGTTACTTCAACAGGTTGCTTAGTATTCTGAAGTTTGAATGCATCTAAACTCAAGATTGCGAAGATCATTATTTATCTTTAGGCATCAACAATATATATGCTGTGTATATAGGTGCTATGGGATGGAGGCGAAAGTCTTATGTCTCTCTACTATCTGATCCCTTCCTGAAACTCACTGTTTTCTTCACAGTGAGGGCATGAAATGGTATCATCCTGGCTCCCATAAATTGAGGAAGACATGTTAGTTTAAACTATATACACAAGGGGACAATTAAGCCTCTAGTCTTCTTGCCTGTCTCCCTGCAGATATTTTATATTTCCTGGAGGAATTCCTGCAACTCAGGGCACTTCGTGTCAGCAATGACAAACTTCCCGCTCAAATCATTTAGCCTCTGGGAAGTTGTAACAACGCCTAACCTGGTTTCATGAATCTGTATTACCTAAAAAAAGAACTCTGAAGTGGCTAAAAACAGGCAGGCTACCCCATTTATCTTCTTCTTTGTAACATTGATTTGGCAGTTGAGGACACACTTGTTCATGCACAATCCCAAGCTATTATTCTAGGAAACGTAGTTCTGTACCTGATGGTTTACTGATGGCAAAAAGTCATTCATTTATTCCTTAGAAGCTTCCCAGTTGAACTGTTAGTTCTCTTCCTTGACACCAAGAAACCATTGGAAATGCATGGTGGGTATTGTAAAAAAAATACAAAAAAAGTTCTGCTTTTTCACTCTGTAACAGAGTTGCAGGAAACTCTTTAGTTAAACCAATTGCCGGTAATCAGACTACTACTTCTAACCGTTCCTAAATCATATTTGATTGGGTCTATTGTGTTAGCTCTTGCCATGAACTGTATTTCATTGCATCTGAATTACTCTAAGTGATCCTCTAATTCTCTCGCTTTCTTTCGATTCAAAGATGAATGTCTTAGCTTTACACTACTGTATTATCAAAACTTCCTCTCTAGACTAATGTGTTAGCAAGAGTCATTTTTCGTTGAATGTTAGGCCTGACAAAGAATTATTATTCTAATGTGCTGGAGAGATTATCTCATTTTCACTCAAATTCTGCCTTCTCATTCATCATTCTCCTGCTGTTGGTACTTCCAAAATGATTTATTCAGGCAAAATCTTAAGTATGGTGGAGGAGAGCTGAAAATACATAAATGACATGGAAAATATTATTCCTTTCCACTCCGCTTCACTAAACTTAACTCATAAGTTGATTGTGTTACTTCCTTTGACTTTCTATGAACCGTGACCTTAGTAAAGTCTCTCTTCTTAATCCTTCTCATCTTTACTTGTAGCATTTCCTTAATGCATGTAAAATGGATCTTCTCTATCAGGTCAATCAAAACCGTCCTCATATTGCATTCTGTTTTTAGCACCAGCCTATATTGCTGATAGCCCTCTGTCTTCTAATTAGATTTCAGTTTCTTTAGAGTATCACAGAGCTCAAAATATGGCCCTGTTTATCTCATTAATCATCTAGACAACAAGGCCATGAAGATGTTAAAACTATAAGTAAAACTAATATATTTACAATGACTCAGAGTGGCTAACAAATTCCTGTGCCATATTTAGTTGCCCTGGTCTATGGTACTATAAGCAAGTTGATACAGTGAAAGCCTAACAGATGCAACTCTTGACTGACAAGGAGCTCAAGACTTCAAATTTTGTCATGAAGTCAAACAGTAAAGAAATCATTCGAGATGATGGAGGACCATAAGAAAAAAAGGGGAAAGGTTGACACAGCATGATTTAAACTCACAGAACAGACAATGGGAAGAGGTGATAAGACAAACTGAGAGAAGAATGAAGTTGAACTGCAAAGAGTTTTGGAGGTTAAGGTGAAGCAAGTCAAGGGGTCCAAAAAACATCTTAAGATTCAGTGAAAATTGGTAAATGAACAAGGTGGAAGTTTCCAGCATTTTTTCAAGAAGGGCTTATATAAGCAAGGAAGATCAGCAACATACTAGCAAATCTTTCTCACAATGTGTGAACCTTGAAATTTTATGTGCAAAAAGAGTTCACAGTTTATATACAGATCAAGAAATTTCTTGATACTCTATTCATTGATAATATAAACCATCTAATCAAATATCTTAGTAGTTCACAGCGTAGATACCTATTTCTGGTCAGGCTGTCCAATACTGATCTCGGTGGTAGAATCTATGTTCTTTAGGCTTCATATCAACTGACTATGTGTGGTGTACATTACCAAGTGTAGATGTCTCTATAAGGAGTCATAATTCATGTCCTAAACTGCATTTACTCTATTGATTAGAATCTTATTGACTATAAAGGGAATTCAACGTGACCTGTTCAAGTCTGTGCTATCAGTGCCGTTATTAAATCAGATGAGTCTCACCCCTCAGTTAAGAGATTAATACCACTCCTGCTTATGTGCACCACCAGTAACTGAGTCACCTTTTTCTGCATCAAATTTTCTCACACACTTACGCTTTGGAATAGGCTGTAAATCTCACCTTTCTGCTGCTCAACTGCTTTTTGTTTGCTTCCAAACTGACCATCTGCCCTCCTTTTGCTCCAACTGTTTATGTGCAATGTTGTCATCTTTCATTAAGGTGTTTTTTTATGAGAGGACAAGGTATTCATAAATTAATAGTAAGGAAGAGACCCTTTGAAACAACTCTCTGTTGCTATTTCACAACTTTGCTCTCCATGACTAACTCTGGTGACCTACTCATCATAACCTGCTGGCTTCCCTGCACTCAGTGGAAAACCCTGCCAACAAGAACCCATAATCAGGATGTTAGCAACTGCATGTATTTCTTTATGAGACACAGATTGAATTAGAGGTGCTTTTAAAGGATTCACTTGTAGTCAGATCAATGTATTGTAACCTCAAAGTTGTTCAGACTTTTAGAAGACGTTAGCCTAGTTCACCTTCAGAGATCCTTTCCCACATAAATAGAATATCTAAGGAAAGAACATAAAGGAAAAAAACCCCACCCATTATCATTTATTGGGGAATTATTGAGCCTGGTCATCTAAGAGTTACAGAGGAATTCTTCATGAGTAGAAAGGTACCTTTTCTTTCAGCAAATACTATTTTGAGATTTATACGTTAGGTCTTGCATTCACTATTAGACTGTCAACAGTTTTCTTCCAACAGCTTTCAATATAAATTTGGACCGCATTGCCACCATCATCAGAGTGTAGATAACATTCCTGAATATTTTCTGTAGAGCTGGAAGAGAGGATTTCTTTAAAATATTCCAATATCCAAAAGAGCGATCATGGAGACAATCTCTTCTTGAATATTTACATCTTGAAAAAACTTTGCATAAGCATGGGAACCAGCACGGAATAAAAATACGTAGGCTCTTGCCTAAATATTTTCTCTTCTCCTGCTAAGCAATATATCAACACACAATAACGGTGAACAACCTTGTTCACTAGATGGTGTTCCAACGTTCAGATCCAGTGTTTCTGGGTCTTCCTGAGGTATTCATCTTCTTATTCATGAGGTTGTTTCTGTGTCTGTCATTCTATTGAAAAAGTTCCTGTCGACTCATTCTTTACTTAACATAAGCAGTACCCATAACATGCCAGAGGACTCTTCCATAGAGATGCTCACCAGTACCAGCATTAGCTGTTTCTCTCAGTTTATTCTCTTTAGGTTAGTTCACTGGTGAAGGCTCACAAAATGTGGCTTTCCATCTCTATATACAGTGCCAGCTTTTGGGTTCTTTCCTAACACAATAAGTCCTAAACATGCAGACAAGTTTCTTCTCTGAGCCTCAAGTAGTTGCACCCCTCTGACACTAATGTAAAATGAATATTTTTTGTGTGTTTTTCCTGTCTGAAATGCCTTGAATAGTGCAATATATGTCACAACCCAGAATGACACAAAGAGCACTTGTGCTAGATTAGGGCATGATAGCATCTGTTGGGTATTTGGGAGGCCAGAAGCTAGGTGGAGTTTCTGAGAGTTGAGTAAGGCAGCAGCAGTTACAACTGGTGTAGCCCTTACCATGCTGCCTGTAAGAAGTGGTCTCTAAAGCTGTCAGTTGCCACAAGAAGAGAAGTCTTTTCTCTTGGGGAAACTTAGCTTGTTTACTGCAAAGAGTAACCCAGGAGTGAACTCACATGCAGGCAGTGTGAAGGGACCAAGACCTAAATGGGAGCAAAGAAAGTATGGATATATCTTGAGCCTTGTGAAGCTTGTTAATAAAAAAAAAACATGTTTCCCCCAAAATACACAAAAAAAAAATATGCCAGTAATGGGGTATTAATAATAGGATACGCCAGAGGTATGCTGAGGTCTTAAAAAATTTGTGTTGATACAATAAATGCTTACTTGAAGGAAGAGGTATATGTCTGAGACTTCATCTCCTCTTTACCTATGGACCCTATACAAATTAAGAACTGTTAATTGTTCTAAATGACATGTTCAACCCCAAACATATTTATGTTCTTGCACTTATGACTAAACCAAGGGAATACCTGGCTGGGAGTTCATCTAGATCTCAGGAAAACAGTGCAACCCCACTTCTGCTAGCTATAGAATGTGAAATAGATCAGTTCCACTACACATCAATGGGATAAAAGTTTCCATGGCCTTGAAACAATACTAATCTAAGCTACTTCTAATAGCTAGACCTGAGACTCTATTGCAAACTCTGTATTAAAGGGGTGAAAAGAGGAGCAAGTTCCATTTTACCATGACCTGAACAGAAACCTCAATATCTTCTCTCAGTAAGCAAACTTGTAGTTAGGCACTGAGGACTCCCACAGAGTGTTCCTTATCTGAAACGTATCTCCATTCATTTTGCCTCATTCTTCTCTCTCACATGGGACCAAAGAAAACTAAGGTCTTGCAATGACAACACACATTCTGGCATCTGGAAAAGTCTCTATCAGTTCACATTGCTTTCCCTGTTGGCTGAGAGAAAAAAGAGGAGTTTACAGATTGTGTTTTTGTGGCAGAAATATTTTCCTTCCCCTTGCCTGGATTCAACTGATTTGATCAGAACACAAACAGAAGAAAGGGAGTACTGACCTTGTCATCCTAAGTGGTTGTGGCATTTCCAAGAATCTCAGTCCTGTTCTTCATTTCTAGATGCTTTCACTTTGTTTCACAAAAGGTTTCTGCAACAGTAAACAAACAAAAAAAAGAAATCTGATGGGAGAATCCTTTCTGATAACCACACTGCTTCCCAACTATCCCATTTTCATTGCTAGGTTCTCTGTCATGTTTTAATGTCACCCAGCAATTAGGCACTAAACAGCTGCTCCCTCACTCCTTCCTCCCCACAGCCCAGCAGGACTGGGATAAGAATCAGGAAAAAAAAAAAGTAAACCTTGTAGATTGAAATAAAGATAATTAAATAGGACAGGAAATTAAGAGAAAATAATAATAGTAGTAACAGAATATACAAAAAGAGTGAAGTACAGTGTAATTACTCACCACCCACTGACTGATGTCCAGCATGTCCCCAAGTAGCGATCCCAGCTCTCCAGCCAACTTTCCCCAGTTTATATAATGAATGTGATTTCATAGGATATGGAATACACCTTTGGCCAGTTGGAATCAAAGGTCCTTGTTATGCTCCCTCTCAGCTTTTTGTGCACCTGCTCACTAAGAAAACTTGGGATGATGAAAAGTCCTTGAATGAATATAAGAACTATTTAGCAACAACTAAAACCAACCAGTCTGTTATCAACATTATTCTCAAATGAAATCCAAGACGTGGCACTGCATTTACTGAGAAGATAATTAGCTCTATCCCAGCTGAAATCAGGACAGCAGGCCAAAAGCAAGACATTCTTTTAAAACAATAGATTAGTAATTTCCTTACTAGTAGAAATGTTCTTACTTGATGAAAAAAAGAAGGCCATGACTGCGTGGTGGCCATGCTCTCCATGGTCTTATCTACACTACAAGATGAGCTGACCCTCTATGTCTAAATTATGTCTAAATGCCTTTAAGGTCATTAAAGCAGTTTCTAAATATGTATCAGTTTACATCAGATGAAGCTATGGATTTATGTCTTGAGTAAGAAATTTCTTTTCAGTATGGTCATCCTCGAGGTGCAAACATGATGGAAAGTAGCGTTGCTGTTCTCAGTTTAGGAGAGAGAGAGAAAGATTATCATGGAGATGAATTGCAGTGAAAAAGTCACATACAAAGTAGCACTTGTGCACCTCAGAGATTTCTCTGAGCACGGCCAAGACACGGTAAGGACAAGGTCCCTCTCCTAATTTAGTGATGGCTACTTTATTTTTAAAACATATTCAAAAGAAAAATCTATGCTGCTAGACAGGCTTTTTGCTAGAGCACTCCCCTAGGCTCTCATCTGAGCTCTGCTGTTACTTCACAGACTGAGAACGCACACCAGTCCTTTAGGAAGGGCAGTTAACAGTCAAAATGGGAAATTCTGTATTTTCTTCAATTTGAATCCCTAATTCTTTGAAAGTGTTTGCACAGTAGTCAGTAGTCAGTGTACTACAGACTCACTGTTGTAGCCTAGTGGAAAGACCACTCCTCAGACCTTGCAAACTAGTCTCCACCATCACAATAACATCTATTTGCTTTCCTAGCTCAGTCTTGATAGTTTAAATGCTCTCCCACTGAGTATGTGGTATGTAAAGTCATTACTTGGATCTTAATCAAGCTCTAGGTCAGCAACGGAAATAATTTGACTGACTTAAGTCTGTCGCTCTTGTGATTGGTGTACTGAGCTCAGGGCTAGGAGACCTGGGCCACGTTACTTAGTGACTTAACTCTCTGCTCTCTACTGATGCCAAAAGGAGAATTTTTTTAATCTCAGGAGGATTTTTTATTTCTCATTGTGTCACCTAAGCACAGCTCTGGAAACGCTGCTGTCCTCTCTGTCGTGAATGAGCTCCCTTGCCAGTGTAACAGGTTACCTACACCAAACAAATCAAGAAGTCACAGTTCAAATGGTTTACTTCATGCTGAGAATTTTTGGTGTTGTGTTTTTCTCATCACAAAAGGTGATTCAGTAGTCTCAAAGGTATTCAGCATTTGAATAATGTTCTTCTTTAAGATGGGCAATATGGTACTTGTCTCAATGAAGGGTAATACTGCAATGGTTTCACATTCAACACCATGATTTCTGAATATCTGATGAGACAAGGGTCGCTTGTGGCATTTCTGCTCCCTGACTATGCGTGTGAATTGCAAATGCACACCCAAAGTAATTCAAGTTCAATTAAAATTCCTTGTTCTTGTATTTTTTACCAGTTAAGCTGGAACACGAGCTAAAAGTGACATCAGCTCACAGAGAATGGGTTCAACGCTTTGTGATAATACTTATACATTTACCACATTGTTTTCCCAGAGGCACTCTCAAATGATCCATGACTTTATAATCTATGCAAAGTGGTTTGAATACATACACAGAGAAACTGCTATTGCTGCCTTGTTATTAAATTTGGGTTATTATTACCGTCTTGTATTAGTATTATTAGAGATAGATGGTAGGGCTTGTTATGAAAAAATTGTTACAAGTTTTAGTAATTGTTGAAACTGCTCCCATAAGATACTTTGTTCATCTGCCCATTCATCCTAGGTCACATAATGTTCCAAGTCATAATCAGGTTTGGGGCTTTGTTTTCTGCCAAGAATAATAAAGATGTAGAGGTGTTAGAAGATTTTAGCCAAACACACATGTTAAACTTTTTCCTACATACTGAAACCTCTGCATTTTTACGCTTCCATAGAGTTGGAAAATAGCACATTCAAACATCTTCAGAGGAAGAAGGGTGTCAGGTAAGATGATTGTTCATCTTGGAGAAGAAAAGGCTCCGAGGAGACCTTATTTTGGGCTTTCAATACTTAAAGGGGGCTTATAAGAAAGATGGGGACAAACTTTTTAACATGGCCTATAGCAATAGAACAACGGGTAAATGCTTTAAACTAAAAGAGGAGAGGTTTAGACTCGATATTAGGAAGAAGTTTTTTGTGCTGAAGGTAGTGAAACACTGGCACAGGTTGCCCAGTGAGGTGGTAGAAGCTCCATCTCTAGAAACATTCAAGGTCAGGTTGCATGAGGCTCTGAGCAACCTGATCTAGTTGAAAATGTCCCTGTCCCTGCCACTGCAGAGGGGTTGAACTAGATGACCTTCATGACCTTCCAACCCAGACCATTCTATGATTCTATGAAAGAAATTATTTAGATCCAAAAACTTCTTGCAGTGAATATACACAGATTTGAAGTTTCATTCCAGTTGTGTCAGTTCCTATTTCTCACCACTATTTAATTCCTAATGCTGTTCAATTTGCCACCACTATGCTCCAAATAATTATTTTTTTTTCATCATTATGTTTTTATACCAACCATGGAAGTACAAGTTTGGTTCAGAGATTGCTTGTCACTTGCCTTACAGAGAATAATCTCTCCTTTGTTGTGCTTGAGTACTTCTGATAAGACTTGGGCTGAAGTGAAAAAACACCACTAACATCTGTTGCAGGGTACAAGATTTATATTTGTCCAGGATCATAAGTGATTTTGGTAACCAGTATCAAACTGCCAAGAGCTACTTCACCTTGACAGAATAGGTGGAGTTCATATTGGAATTAGATCTTTTTATACTACTAGAATTATATCTATGTATGCCTTAGTAAAGAGACTTGCATTATTATATAAATTAATAACTCATTTATACAAAAAAAAATGCAATTATCGTACATGTCATGCAATTCATTCAAGAAATTACCAATCAGGATTTTGTCTGATTCTGCTGGCTTTAAATAGTGTGCTTAAATGTGAACTAGAAGAGGGATGCTTTACTGCTTCAATTTATGTCTCCACTCTTCAAAGAAATCAGAGTTGATCCTAATTTGCTATCTCCAGAGTAAAGAATGCTAGGAACAGAAACACGTTAACTCAGATCCATATGCTTTACTGTTGTTGCATTTCTGATAATATGCCCTTAAAAGACATCACTTCTGGGAAAATCTCTCTTCCCCCCTGAATTTTCAAACTCCTACTAGATAAGGTCTTTAAAATTGCATTTTGCAGCAAAGATATTCATGGATGGTTCATCACAGGAGAGCAGTGGTCATCTAGCAGAAATTCTCTAATAGCTCTGTGGGGTGGCACTTTGATGAATTCTTAGGCACAGGTGAGCCTGAAGAGTGTTGTGGTAAAGAATTAAAGAAGAACTTTCCACGTAGATGTGTCTAATATCTGTCTCTTCTTGTGCAGTCTTAGGCAGTTTAACTCAACAGGCATGTGAAGACTGATGTCCAAAATTACACCCCTATTCTCTGGTCTCAGTGCTGCTATACAGAAAGAGTTGAAAGAAAAACAGGGAAATAGGAATATGGAACTGGAAAGAATAGAGCCGCCCTGCATTTTCCCTGTGTAGGTCTTTTCAGCCTGGAGAAAAGGAGACCGAGGGCACCTCTCACAGAGATCTACAGCTTCCTCACAAGGGGGGGGAGGAGGAGGAGGCACTGATCTCTTCTCTCTGGTGATCAATGATAGGACCCAAGGGAATTGCAGGAAGATGTGACAGGGTAGGTTTAGGCTGAATATTAGAAAAAAGGTTCTTCACCTAGAGGGTGGTGAAGCACTGGAACAGCTCTCCAGGGAGGCAGTCACAGCACAAAACCTGACAATATTCAAGGAGCATTCAGACAACGTCCTCAGACACATAGTGTGAGTGTTGGCGTTGTACTGTGCAGGAACAGAAATTGGACTCGATGATCCTTGTGGGTCCCTTCCAACTCAGGACATTTAAGAAATTCTGTGACATTTTACCAACTCTTTTTTTTTCATTTGTATTGGCATGTGAGTTTGTACATAATACCACAGAGCATTTTTCTGTTGCAAAAAAAAAGAGCAAAGGAAAGAGAAAGTTAAAGAGAAATAAGAGGAAGGATAAAAGCAATGGTAAGAGGGGGAGAAGAAAGAAGAGAAGAAGATGGGAAGACAGGAAGGAAAGAACTTTTGTAATGAGGTTCTTCAGTAATTTACTTCTGAATTGATTTTTCCTTCCAAAATTTGCTTAAAGACTTACCGACTCTATAACAACACTAAACCCAGATGCTTCTATTGGAGTCAAACAAAAAAGGTTTTTTGAAACCAGAAAGCTCATTTTGTGGGACTATTTAACTGCAAAGCCTTTTCATACATGGGCCTATTTCAATGCAGTTCCCTAGTTCCTGTATTTTCAACTTGTTTGGGAAATTAAAACCATCTGTACTCACTGAACTACGAAAAATATTTGAGGTGCCCAAGCAGAATATGAAGGGTCTATAAGTCAGCCTTCTTCTTATGTCTTATTTACAATATAGAGTTTGTAAATTAAAATGTCAGAGATATCTGAAAATATTCACAGCTAGGGCCTGGGAAAGCCCATTTTTACTCCAGGTGCAAGAGAACTCCATTTTGCCTTAATACAACTGAAGTGTGTATTACTGTCCAGGTGCCTGGCTTTTTTTCAGCCATCTACAAGAAATATTTCACAGTATCTCTATCACTACATGATAAATTGTAGGAAGATGTTAAGCTTCTATAGAATTGTTTTTGTAGAAAGTAAAACAATACGCTCTGGCCTGTTTAAATTTTCCTTCTCCATTTGTATGGCTGATTCATGCCCACCATGTCACTTTAGAAAGTACTGTATTTTCTGCCCCAGTGTCATTTTAACATTCTTAATCCCAGCAAAATCAATGACTGTCCAACAGACTCTACATCAGGGAGAACTTGAAACCTCTATTTGTTTGTTATAAACCCATAGTCTGGAAATCACGAGAGCTACACAGAAGGATTTATGTGCTCTGTAGTCTGGCACAAAAAGAAAAATGGTCTAGTATCAGTAAGAGGAAAACATGGAATGAAACAGAGCAGCAGAGGAGACACTTGTCAGACAACAGGGACTTCAAGCATGATATTATATCCCCACTACCTTAGAATCATAGAATCCCCTGGCTGGAAAAGACCTTTGAGATCATCTAGCCCAATCATACTTGTCCACTATTAAACCATATCCCTCAGAAAATTGTCTGCCCATCTTTTTAACACCTTCAGGGATGGAGATCCAACCACCTCCCTGGGCAGCCTGTTCCAGTGCCTGACCACCCTTTCAGTGAAGGGTGAATTTATCCTAATGCCTAGTCTGAACCTTACCTGGCACAACTTGTAGCCATTACCTTTTGTCCTATCACCTGTTACTTGGGAGAAGAGACCAACACTCACCTCACTACAACCTCCTTTCAGGTAGTTGTAGACAATGATGAAGTCTCCCCTCAGCCTCCTCTTCTCAAGGCTAAAAAACTCCAGTTTCCCCAGCTGCTTCTCATTGCCTTGTTGCAATGGCTTGGAGAGCCAACCATTCAAAATTTTGCGAATGAGATTTTACGGAAAAGTTCTTTTTTTTCTAGTTATCAGAAAACACGACAGAGACATGAAGAGGAAGTTTATTTTTTTAGCAAAATATGTTTGCTTTTATTAAAAAAAATAATTCAATGTGTAGCTCTTGCAGGAAGTAGTTTCCAAGATTTAGATGTTTCCTCTTTTTTTTTCTCAGATCCATCAGAGGAAAACACAATTTCCTCTAACAATTGACTAAGTTGGTTTTATGTTATTGTGTTAGCTTGCCAAAAATCCCTACTTGTCCATTAAAGATCTGTGCTGTGTTGATGAACAGTGTATTTTAGATATCTATTCTCCTTCAGAAACATAGAAGTTTTTAATGCAATGAGTGCTTGTGTCAATAATGCAGATTGAACTCCAGGCCAGATAAAGTCTCTCATATATACCTGCAGCATTTGGGCGTTCTAGATCACCACAACAAAGTTGGAGCTCAAGAAGCAACAGTTTCCCATGAGATTTTCCCTCATGTAAGTCATGTTTGATCCATTCTTAAGCTATCAGTGGAAGTGCCAGTCTTTGGTATTTCACGTCTTATTTTGTACCATGCTGCGTCTGCCAGATACATTTGCAATAAAATAAAAATTAAAAAAAAAAGAAAATACAGCCTGTTTTCCTGATTCAGCTGAAGATGAGGAGAGAGTTCTTAATATGGGGAAATGAGGAATTTATCTCAACGATTCCTTTCAGATTAAATCTGGATTTAAAAGTGTTGTAATTATCAAGCATGGAAGTGTGAACTGCCCTGGTGCTAAGCACTCCAGCAGGTTGCTCAAGCCCTTAACTATGAAGGTGCATTTGTGAATAGAGGCAGAGCTGATCATAGGGATATCATTTATATGCTAGAGAGGGGAGGAAGAGTATTTAGGATTTAATGTTTTAGTATTAAGGGGAGGCGCCCAGAAAGGGGAAAAGCCAAGGGTTTGTGAGAAAACTCAAAGTATCTGCATGTTCTACTGTGGCAGATGAGGGAAAAAAATAACCTCTAGTATATATAAATCTAACAATAGATTTATATATACAACAGGTATCTCATTTTCATAGATTTATCCTCCATGTATACTTCACCAGTAGAGCTCAGTGTCTTCAGGACTTCTCATTCTTAGACCTGGGGCTAGATATGTGTCTGAAAAAAACCCTTTATGCAATAAAGACACAAAATATAGCGAAGGGTTTCCAATCCACTTGAAAATGTTTTGCTTGGAATATGTCTGTCCTATACAGCCTTGATTTGTAACACTGCAGCAAGCAACTGGAAGAAAAAAACATGCCAGTTTTGACTTTTAACCACATTTTTGTGTTTAAAATACACACTCATACACATATACCATTGGGCATGAGGCCATGAATCTTGTTTAGTGGGTGGTTATAGTTGTATGTAAAGAGTGGAGATTAAATTAAGCATTGCAGGAAGGTAGTGCATCTTTTCTGGGTAATTACACATACCTTGTATAATCTAATGAGCTGTTACTGGGCCCTAATGGAACATTTAAAGAGAGTTATTGTATTTTTCCACAGTTTGCTGGATTGGAGAAGTTAATTGATTTACCAGGGGAAATGCCTCTTCCTTTTCTAGACCCCCACCCCCTTTTAAAAAACAGCAGCAAGGAGAAAGACTAGAATAGGTAGCTGAGTAAAATATCATCAAAAAAGGATCAGTTCTACAATATCATCACTGGTAGAAATCCACAGTGATAATAGTAATGCTCAACACTCTGCAAATAGCTCTATAAATCTAAGGATTCCAAAGTGGTTTACAAGGAAGAAAGAACCAAGTGTTTCCTTCTTTCGGCCTGTCATTAAAAAAAATATTAAACAAGACATTGTAATATTCAGCTACAATGATCCCCAAAGAGGTTTTTTTTCATTATACAACAACCAGAGAACTTATTTAAACCCCAGAATACTTTCCAGCAGCATTGAAAGAAAGATGTTATGGAAGCACATTTTCCTAATTATTTTGTACATCAAGTGTACAAAATATGGAGATTCGGGGGGTTTTGCAAGCAGGACTTGGCTTTAGATAAATAAAGATCACCACCAACTTTCAGTAACCCGTTGGACCACAGAGTAATCACATACTGTTTAGCTAGGTATAAACAACAATTTCTCTTGAGTTTAGTGGATGAAACAATAGCTGGACCCTCATGAAAGCAGGAAAAACATTGTTTCACCGCATTACATTCAGTCTCTGTTACTATCATAACTGCTCTGTTTCTAGGAAACTTCATCACCACTACACTCCAGTGTTTTCTGAACACGTTATCCGGATGGGATTCAGGGTCTCCCAGGGGTTTGTTGAAGGCCAACTTTCTGAGTACAGATAATGTAAACCTGTGTGGTGTGACTATGGTTCTGCTCCTGTTATGTCGACGAATAAAGGACTTCACATTCAAAGTCATCAGCTGAGTACTTTTCTTCTTGTCTTTTCTTTCTTTTTCTTGGTAATGATTTCATTGAATCAGTCAGACAAAGGCTGACAGCGGAGAAGTGTGGCAACTTTCAAACATACTGCTACAAAGGTGATCGCTCAGCTGCCGAAATGCAAAGAACAATTGGGATCACTCCAGACTGGTGTTAGCGGCTGTACAGAGAAACACCTCCTGGAGGGCCTGCCAGCACCTTAAAGCAAGTCTAGAAAATAGAAAGTGCATGCCTAGACAGATATATTCTTTAGAAAAATGTTGTCCTTGAGAAGTATTGAATGTCAGAGTTGGAAACCAGCGGGTGAAGTGACTCATTTCTTTCCCGTTTCATTTTGTTGTGCGGGTTAAAGCAAAGAGGCGTTTCTAATGAGACACCTCAGAGGTTGAAATCTTGAGTTTGAAGTAACTTTACTCCTTACAAGAGGCAGAATGAGAACTGTTTCTGGGAAGGGCAGGAGAACATCCTTCAGTCTGTCCCTGCAGCATCCCTGATTTTGTTACTTTCATTTCCGAATCAAATTCTTCTAAGAAATTGTGAAGATTGTTAAAGTACAAGAAATTATCATTTCCCATATGAAATTATAATTCTATCTATAATAAGGTAGCCTGTCTTGTTACATTTCAAATTGTATTTTACATTACTGGTAACTTTGTCTTACTTTCTCCTTTGGTGAACATCTCTCTTGCAACGTATCTGCCTTCAACATTCCTAGAAATTTTCTAAATAAGTGTTCATGCATTTCTGAGACACTTGTCCTTGAAAACAACAGATTCAACAGTGTTACAGTACTAGAGTGAAATAGTGTCTGGTAGGACAAAAGGGTCTAAAATAGCTAGATAAAAGGGTAGGGAATGGAAAACAGAACACTGAATGGGAAAAAAAAACCCACCAGAATGGACAGAGGGACAGATTAACCATTGATATGAAAATGGGGGGATTTGATTTAGCAGGTAAGCTTGAGAGAGACAAGAAACCAAGCCAGGAAACAGGAGTCAGTCTGCATTTGTAACTGTTTAGATCTGTTCCCCTTCACAGATAAGAAGGGACCTGTGCTTTCTTCTCTAGCCAGATCCATTGAAGTATTTCACTTCAAATATGTGCTTCTTCCCCACGGCTGACAATTAGCTCTATCCATCTGCCAGCACAAGTGGCAGAGTCTGGTGTATTATGCCTGCCATCAATGAATGATGGATCAAGGAGATGCATGACAGGTATTCCATGTGTTTTGTTGATCAGATTTCAGAATTTGCTTAAAAAATAAACTAGGAAATCATATTTAAAAAACACATTCAATGGCTATAAATATGGTAATGATATCAGTCATACTGCAGACATCTTAACGAGATTAATCTTGTCAGGAGACACTGTTAGGGATACCCATGCAATCAAGACACGTTCCTTGAATATATCTTCATTTTTGTCCTGTGCAGAACTTTTGTCCAGTGGGCATTTCAGAAGTTCAGTTATTTGGATAGTTCCAGGTGTTTATCAGTGTGGCTAGACAACCACATGAATATCCATTGCACGGACACATTACATGCAGCTCTACCTGGATGCAACAAGATAACTCCTTGTGGTCAACTCAAATTCCTTTCTTGGCCAGAAATGCAGTGCCTTCACCCATTCCTCAATACACGAGCACAATGAAGCCTGGATTCACACAATCACAGGATCACAGAATGGTAGAGGTTGGAAGAGATCTCTGGAGACCATTTAGTCCAATCCCCCAATAAAGCAGAATTTCATAAAGATTATTCTTCTTTATCCCATACAGTTGTCTTATCTGTAAATCGGCTCCATTCATTACATTAACTGATGCAGCAGTCCTTTGCAAATGCAAAATGTGAGCATATGAATGAAGACTGTAAGGTAAGATAAAATATGATTAACAAGCTTTGATTAATTCAGGCATTTTCAAACTTTGGGATTCTAATTTTATAACTTTAGAAATGTTTAAAAATGGGCACGGTTTTCTCTTTTCTCCTTTTCCTTTTCCTTCTCCTTTTCCTTTTTCTTTCCTTTTCTCACTGTGTAGAATACAGAGAGCTGCAGCTGTCTTTCCTGGTGTGGATGTCAGTAGTTCATAGAAACAGTGCCATCTACTGACGCAAACACAGGTCGTCTTTCCCTTCAATTACTTAAGGCAAATAAAGCCGCTATTCATTCACCCCTCTGAGGACTTTAAGACTACCTAATTTTCAGGAACAGACTACATTCTTCAGGGAGTGTGGTTCTCTCGTGACAAGATGCCTACTCCACCTGAATCTCCTCTTGGCCGTGGAGATTCCTTATTCAGCTTCTCAAATGTCCATCCTGTTTCAATGGTAATTCCTTCCTCTAACTGGCCAGCATCTTTTCATCTGCCAGCAATAGTGAGGTCAGTTCATAAGCACAAGCTGGTAACTCATGGTGATGCCACCTTACTTTATGGATGCTGCCTTCAAGAAGAACAATTTTTAATGTGATAATTCAATCAAAGCTTGTATTGCCATCCAGCAATCGGGATGCCTGCGTTCCTGACACGAACTCTTCTGCTGTTTGGTCATTTATGAAAGGAGTTGGGAAAGGGACCAATTCTTCCAAATTAAGGAAAAATGATCAAGAAGAAGATACAATGCTCTTGAGTGTAGGCTCTGAACAGAGAAATATGCCAGAAATGTCCTTGTTACTGACCCCTGTCTCCCTACACAAATGAGCATGCATTTGCATAAGCAATATAAATGTAATTAAAAATCAGCAACATATTAAACTCACATTGAAATCCTCAGAAATGTTGTTGCCATTGGGCAAAGAGGAAAATATTATAACAAGATACCAGTAGTTAAAAGCCAATTAAGTATACCTATTAGTTGTCCATTATCTACACTGAGTTCTGTAAATAAAAAAATTAATTGCTATAGGCCATGTTGTTAACAGCCAAAGAAATCCATAAATATTTCTTACGATATTCAGTGATTGTTAAGTACGTAGTTCATGTATCTACTTTGCAAAAAAAAAAAAAATACCGAAAGAATTTTTATTACCTTAAGCTTGAAAAGCATTATAGAAAACTATATTCCATTATGTTCCTGTCATTCATTTTGTGTCTGATTTCAAATAATTATATTCCGTGAACTAGTATTTGTCTATAACTGAAATATAGTTTGATTTCCCCCACTCTCTCCCACCCTACATCTCTTTTTCTTTTTTTAACTCACTCTCTATGGAATGATTCATTCTCTACTAATTACAACTGGAGAATACTGTATGCTATAATTGCCTGTGGGTATCGTCAGTGATTTTCAAGTGTGACCTTTAGATTTCCGTGTCTAACTTGGAACACCTTAAAAAGGCCTTATTTTCTTAGGGTTACTGCATGGCGCATTTTGGAACCCAAAATCCTTTGTCCTGACTCTGTCTGAATTCCCCATCTTAGAAGTGGAGGCATGCAAAGTCATTAATGTCTTTCAGATATCCTAGTTTCATTGAAAACATTTAACAGTCAATGTAAATCCTTCTAAACAAATGCTCTTATTTCCCGTGGCAGTGAGGATTCAGCCGTTCATTTAAACAGTGTTCATGAATGCCTGGCCCTTTGAAAATCAGGCTACATATTTTAGGTGACTATGTATAGATTTCAGAACAATTCATAGAATCATAGAATGATTTGTGTTGGAGGTGACCTTAATGATTATCCAGTTCCAACCCATCTTACCACAGGCAGGGACACTTTACACTGGGTCAGGTTGCTCAAAGCCCCATCCAACCTAGCCTTGAGCATCTCCAGGGATGGGGCATCCACGACTTCTCTGGGCAACATGTGCCAGCACCTCACAACCCTCACAGGAAAAAAAAATCTTCCTAATAGCTAATCTAATTCTCCCCTCTTTCAGCTTAAAATTGTTACCCCTTGTCCTATTCCTGAAGTCCCTGATAAAGAGCCCCTCCCCAGCTTTCCTGTAGCCCCCTTTAAGTATTGCAAGGCTGCTGTAAGGTCTCTCAGAGCCTTCTCCTCTCTAGGCTGATCAAGCCCCAGTTTATCAGCTTTTACTCATATGGGAGGTGTTCCAGCACTTCAATCATCTTTGTGGCCTCCTCTGGTCTCACTCTAACAGATCCATGTCCTACCTGTGCTGAGGACTCCAGAACTGAACACAGTACCCCAGGTGAGGTCTCACGACAGCAGAGTAGATGGGCAGAATCACCTCACTCAACATGCTGGTCGCACTTCTTTTGTTGCAGCCCAGGGTACATCAATTGAAGGATATAGTAAAAGAAATTTTGTCAAAATGCACTCCTTATTTAAAAATTAGTCTTTAGGAGTGGTAAGAAGTGTGTTAATGAACAAGATCTAGAAGGCTTTAATTGTCTTTGCCAGAACTTTGGACTTTAAAAAACCAAATCATTCAAAGCAGCAATGACCGCCATAGCAAATTTTTCTTTTGCAGCTTTTTTAACCCAGACATTTGCCAAATCTGCCAGATATTATCCGTTTTCTTTAACTATGGAAAAGGAACATCACAAAATCTAAAGGGTTTATGTGAACTGACCCAAGGTATCCTACACAAGATATTACTTGCGTCCTTCATCCTTAGCCTTGAAGGTAAGTGGTAAGTCAAAGGAAACCACCCAGGCTCTCTCTATTATCAGCCAACAGTCCAAACATCCCTCAAGGGATCCAACGTAGATAAAAATGAAATGTTTGTCTTCCCCTTAGTTAAATCACAACTAAGGACTTTCCAAGAACGGTCTTACAGGCCCTAATATCTACTCAAATAACTTTACTGTATGTACAGTGTTAAACTCTCCAAGCCTTCAAAATAGTGGCCACATTCAAATCACCAGTCCCAGACTGGGCTAATTCTTCAGTTCTGCCTTGCTGTTATTTAGGAGATCCAAAGGTTGCCAAGGATCATTCAGACAGTTCAACAGCGTTAATGGTGAACTTCACCTTCTGAGGCTCTGCCAAAACACTGCTAAATTTCCACAGCCTGTTTGTCTGAACCAGTGTTATGCCTAAGAAGTTCTAAATCCTTCATTTTTCTAGACTACTGTGACAACAGAAAGCTAAGAACCATGTTACTAGCCATAAAATTGTATATCTCGACTATTCCAAATATTAGAAGGTCTTTGAGCACAGCCTACGTTACTGTATTGCCTTTAGCTAAAAAGTAGAATCAAGACCAATTCTAAGGTTAAACTCTATTTTGGAAGGATTGGGGTACTATCCACAGTCCTAAGTATATGATTACTTTATGCTGGAGATGTCATTTAATTACTCAAAACCATGACAGGTTTCATAACGATGTTTATTGCACCTGCTTTAGCCTATTTAATTTTTAAGCAGATTACCAGTCCGATACTGAAATGACAGTATGTATGATTTTCCTTTACACTTGTGAGCCTGCAAATCTAAAGCCAGGGGGGATTTCATAGTCTCAAAAGATCACTGGCCTAAAAACAACAGAACAAAACCAAAGCAAACCAGGGAAATTTTCCTGTGGGAACAATGGGACATGATCAGCATTGATGATTTGAAATTACTTCATTTTGGAGAGGGCTCCACTGAAGTTGGCATTATCTTCTTTATATAATTTATAAGGAAGAAAACAGATTTAATATCATGGGTGTATCTGCAGTTCCCTAAAACCAGCTTAAATTAATCCATAGCATAGACAGATTTTTTCCTTACACTGTGGTTTATTTATCTCTAAATGATTCTGACATCTTTGGTGTAGACATCCATTTGTATGTTTTACAGTGGGGAGACCAAATTACAAGTTGGAAGGGTTTTATACGGTACACAGTACAGGAGGAGGACAAGAAGACAAGTAGAAGCATTGTTGTTCTGGAAAAACAAATAATTCAGACAAGTCATTGCATGACTTGTCAGACTGCCATGATGTGGTGCTCACCAGCTCTTCACAACCCAGAAGTGAGAAGTGCGACTGTACAGCTGATGTCTTGGTGATTTAGGGAGCTATCTTAAAAATGGTGTGTTAGATGCCCACCCAGCTCACTTACTTCCTTAGCACTGGTCCTGGGCAGTGAGTTATGGACTTTGCCTGTGGTCTTTCCCGGTATATTTAATCTCTACTTATTCCCATTTATCATCCCATTAACTTTTCCTTCCCTTTATAAAGATATTTTTATGAGCAATTCCTACGTATTCATATACATATTTCACTCATAAAATTAGAAAGATGAACTACTGGTATCTGTGAAATCAATATTTTCTCAGTAAAATCAGTATTTCCTTTACTGGAGGGTATGCATACCACATGTCAGTAAAATCCACTACTGAAATTAGACTATGCCTAACTGGGAGTGATCATGTTAAAGGAAGTCAGTTATGCTACAATCATTCACGGATCTTGTTGAAGATTTAGGCCTTTATTTCTTGCTCCTATAATTGAATTTCTTTCGATTTAGGACATACCCAAGAGACTCCTAAGAAGTGCAAACAAGCCCTCTGATAGCATCTCGCGATATATATGTTTTCTGGCAGGATAATAAAAGAAAAATTACTGTGTTAGTTAATTTCTCTTCAAACATCCTATCTCACCTTTAATTGAAAATGAAGATATGTTCACTCATATCTTGAATAATTAAAACCCTATGGCTTTTCCTTATCTAATTAATGAAGAAAGTGAAAGCTTGAAATTGCAAATTAGGCATAAAAACAAACAAAATTTAATTAGGGGTGTGTGTGTGTGTGAAAATCATAAAATATAACACAATCTGGTTAAAGGGAAATTTTAATAACTGCATGCAGGTGTTTGAACTATAATTAAATTTGTGAATCAAAATGTTGCTAAGAAATTTTAACAGTTGCGTTACAAAAAGCAAAGTCAAGTGAAGAAAAAAAAAAAAAAACAAAAAAACAAACACCAATCCTTGGCTGCATTTGACCTTTGAGAGAAGTCCAATCAATTATAATAATTGTTTCATTTTTTCCAATATAGATGAATTATTTTACCATGGTGACATTTACTTAACTTTGGCATGTTTCTCAGTCCTCCTTAAGGCAACAAGTCTAAAATATATGCATAAAATAATCCCCTATTAAATACTTTCCTGAACAAATATTTAAGATTGTACTGAAGACGTTTTCCTTCATTTTGGAAATTATTTCTCAGGCAAGTAGCAGAAGAAGGCACATATTTGTGTATTAAGGAATTCATACACTCTTTTGTTTCTACTACTTTAGATGCAAAGTTTTGTTTGTGCTCCTTTCAGCACTGCAATACTAGACTAGCATGTATGCTGTAATATCACCACTGTTATAATTACAGACTATAACATTTTTATTTGCATGTGTGTGTGTATATATAAATAAATATACTATATAAAACTATGCCTTTAGTCTCTGAGAAATTTTTATCTTCTGGGGGCTTCACATACAACAAGAGAAAATGCAGCCTAGAAGATAGAATCTGTGTCCTAATGCACTACAGTCCAACTTCACAAGGATAGTGAAGTGCTTATATTCATTAAAGAATCACTCTAAACTGGTTATTTAGGTTTCATCTATTATCAAGGATTTACAATCATGGTCTGTTGTCCCATCCATCAGACACCCTTCTTGGTATAAGATTGGTCATTCTTTCTGGTGATTTCCATTTCTCCCTATTGACCACAAAAGGGCGTAGCATGACTACCTTGCACTAGTGGCTTACATTTTAAATGTTAGATTTGGGTAAGAAGAGTCCTTAGAATGAACATTGCTCTGAGTCTTGAGTGTCCAACCAGACATGACATGACAGTGACCATAGAACTGTTTAGGTTGGAAAAGACCTTTAAGATCATCAAGTCCAACCATAAACCTAACACTGACACTTCCACCACTAAATCATGCACCACACCTACACAGTTTTGAAATACCTCCAGGAATGATGACTCAAGCACTTCCCTGGCCAGCTTATTTCAATGCTCGACAACCCTTTTGATGAAGTAATACTTCTGATTATTTAGTTTAAACCTCCCCTGGCTCAACTTGAGACCATTTCCTCTTGTTCTAAAAAGTGAAAGAAGGCATTGTTATTTTTTTTCTTATTTAGGAGCCCCGAGGCACCAGGAGTCAATCAATTGTTCAAGCGCAAACAGTGAACTTCTCATTTAACATCAAATAGTTTCCCCAACTGAAGAGCTTTCCTGTCTATAAATTTTCCCACTGTCTCTTCTTAAATAAAATAGATCCTTTTAAAAAGTAAGTCAAAGACTATTCATTATAAATAGTCTCTATGTGTGAAATATTGCAGCAGAGGTATAATTACACAACTTGTTTTTAGACAAATTACGTTATTATATCATCCCAGAGGTGTTCAGATACCATGGTGATGAGTGTGGGACTGATGATTTCAGTATATTTTGAGATAATAATATATTTGTATTGCAATTTTCATAATAAAGGAGTCCCATGAGCTTCACATAATAATACATCCTATCTCCTTCCTGGCATATTTGGCACAGATGGGAGAGTGTAAACAAATGAATCCATTAATACTGTTTTTTGAGGAACTGCTGGACTTTCTCAAACAACCAGTCTGACATTCTCAAACAATCATTCACCAGAATAAGCCTTCCTTCCCTTTGGAAATTTCTGGAAGATAGAGTGGTCAAGGATTTTCATATTACCTAGAGACAAGAGAGCGATTCTCATTGGAAAGTGATACCCTATTAATTAAATGTGAGCCCAACTATTGGATAACAATAGCCACAGGATAATGGAGCAGAAGAAAAGCCACCTGTGAAACATGCACAGGGGAGAAAATCTCATATTCAGTGCACAACAATGATGGGCTGGGAAAAATTAAAGCTGAAGAACTTTTCAAGTAGCAGACCAAATGTTGCCGTCATGCTTGACAGTACCTGGAACAACTGAGTTCAAGGAAAACCCGTTACTTCTCCAATACGCTGGGAGATCTTACAGTAGGAATGAAAATGTTAAGGAGTCATGGAGCAAAGAAATAATAAAGATGTGGAGATGTGTACTGTACTGTAATGTTCATTTAAAAAAAGAATTATCTTAGAACAATAGAAAAAAAAGGAGAGGAAAGCAATAAGTGAGAAAGAGAAAAAGAGAAGAGGCTGTTTGAGAGCTTTGCATGGAAGGTGGCAGCTGATCAGACTTAGCCAAGTGTGTCAACATGCATTTAACAAGAAGAACTTTGGGCCAGATTTAGTCATAAAGTCCACATGGGTATAGAGAAATCAGAAGCCGTGGAAGCTGCCATGCAGCTTCTGAGCACAGGAGGCACTGACTTTTTAATTGTCGGTTCAGAATAAGGAGGTTTTTTAAGGAAAGAATAATCGAGTAAGCCTCTTTCAGAAGTGAAGATGAGAGCTGTTTTCCAACCAGAGCAATTGCCAACTGATTTGCAGGGGCATTAGGAGCAGAACTTGACAAAATACAGGGAAATCAGTAATTCTATCACATTTGTGTAGCACAATGCTTTACAGTGCTGCACCATCATATATCATTAATGCCAACCTCTGGCTATTGGTGTTCTAAACAGTCAGGAGTTATTTCATGTGTTTTAAACCGAATTGCCACAAAGGTCAGATACATCAGGAAAGAAATTTCCAAAATAGATCTAGCCACTTCTTCTCAGTTGCAGCTTTAGCCGCGAGCAATGCTTGACAGAATAAATATCTTGTGCATTACAATTTTCTTCTTGAGAAAGAGAGTTAAAAATTTCCAATGTTTAATTCTCTTTTTAAATTAAGTCAGTTAAAAAGAAGGAGAGCAGAAAGACAGAAGTTTCAAACACCAATAAGATTTTCATTGACTAATATTGACAGAAGTTGAATGTTTTATTTTACCATAAACACATCTGGTAAAATATGTTTTCCAAAAGAGAACTAAAAGTATAGCAACACAATATTCATGCAGAAGAACTCTTAATTACACACAAAAATAATATTAAAGGGCAAGAGTTTCAGTTCAAGCAGTTCTCTCAAATCCTACTGATGCACAGTAGACTGAAGAGATCAGGACCTCCTTCTTATTTTCCCCTCGTAGGGGAGTTGTAGACACAATGAGATTATCCCTTAGCCTCCTTTTCACTGAGCTGAACAAACCTGGGTCATCATCTAGTCCTCATAAATCACACTCTCTAGACCTTTCACCATCTTCATTGCCTTTCTTTGGACACATTCAAATATTTTGATATTATTCTTATACTGTGGAGCCCAAAGCTGGACTCAGACTGGAAGTAAGACTGCACCAATGCTGATTATAGTGGGACAATAACTTCTCTTGATCAATTATATATACTATGCCTAATATATCCCAGCATACAGTTGGTCCTTTTGGCTGTCAGGCAGTATTGTTAGTGAATGATAAAAA
Source organism: Tapera naevia (assembly GCA_033556795.1). NCBI lineage: Eukaryota > Metazoa > Chordata > Aves > Cuculiformes > Neomorphidae > Tapera > Tapera naevia. Next base: position 2,380,343 of record JAUMJJ010000063.1, read on the forward strand.
AAATTAAATAGAAAATGGGACAACTCACAGCTACATGAAATAACATAAAATTAGAAAGCTTTTGATGTTAGCCTATGCAAACATGTCTTCATACTGTATTTGATGAAATTGTTCATAGTAGAAGATGTTGATGGTTATCTAGATAAAACCTGCTTATAACTTTGCAGTATTTCAGTCGTTTGCATTAGGGATTTATTCTTCTTGAATTTAGGTGTTAACAAGCTAGGCATTAACACCTGTCAGGGAAGTTCCTTCTATATTACGTAAAGAGAGACTAGCACTCCCAAATGGTGATCCATCTTAAACAGCATAGCCACCTAAGTTTTGCCTAATTCCCTTGCCAAGAATATAGCGAGTTTAGGGAATAGTTTAATCAATCATCTATTGAAATTTTACCTGCTAGATAAAGTAGGTTTAATTCTATCCTGGCACCAAGGTGTTCTGTATCAGATATCTGATTTACAGTGGATGATTCTGAGAATTTGAGATTGAATGGTTCAGATTTGTCACAGGGTAAGACTGTGGCAACATATTTTTCTCACAGTGCACAATATCAGTGATGTCTTCTTCAAGAAACTGTGCTCATTCTGTGTATTGGAGCTGAGATTTGAAACTTGGCAATGAGAGTTCTGGACTTTGTTTCAGTGAAGTGCCCTATATTCTATAATATTTTCGTTCTCTTTTCTACCTGAAAATGTACCCTACATTTTTAGACACTAAACAGAGTTAAGAAATATCTTTTGAAGCCCTTATAGAGCACTTTAACCCATTTTAGTGCCTCATTGGAAGATGATCACTGTCTGCTACTTCTCTCACTCACCTACCTGAATGAAATGTTGAAGAATTTTCTACAGCATTAGATTTATTGTCTGTGTATTTCCCAAAGTGAGAATGAGATTTTGAAGGTGACCCTCATTCTTCAGTTTCATAGGATCATGATAGGACCAACACTAAAGTGGTTGGAAAGGGTCATAGAGAATCTGAAGTCCAAGGTCCTGCTCAAACTATGGTCAGCTGTGGGATCAGACCAGTTTGTTAAGGGCTGTGAGCAGGTGTGTCTTAAAAACTTCCAACAGAAACTGCACAACCTCTTTAAGAAACTTGTTCCTTTCCATGATTGTCCTCATCGTAAGAAAAAAAAAAAGGTTTCTTGTTGGATCCTCACTTTTTTCGTTTTTTTCTTTTAATCTTTGAGTACTTGGATTTGAAATATAACATTTCAAATGAGGAACTACATTTTAACAGGCTTCTTATTTATTAGCTGAGCCTAGATAACTGATTGAGCACACTCCTTTTCCTCATAGGAAGTGTGATGACTCACTGTATCTTGATTCTCTCTCATTGAGATAAAAAATAATGTGCTTTATTTCATATTTGCTGGAATGTACATGTTGTCAGTTACTGCTGTGAAGCCAACAACTGCTGACCGTTTAAGCCCCGCAACTGTGATGTATCTGGGTTAAACAAAATTACACATTAATGACCTGTACATTGACAGTTTACCCAGAAGATCCTTTCCTGAATCATATATGCAGTGGAACTTCTACCTAATTCATATTGTCTGCTCCCTGCACTTGTCCTCCACATCTTCATGACCACTCCTACATTCTCAAAATCCTCTTCTACCCCGCAGCAATGCAGAAAATGTTCTGTGAGGTTAAGGGTTCTGAATGTTAAAAAGAGAGAAAGGACTGAAAGCACAAACAAAAATCCTGCTTCAATGCCAGCCTGAGATTTAGGCCAGCAAGCAAAGCAGAACAGGAGGTGTTACATTGCTGCAAACTTCGTTCTACATTTCTAGAAAATAAATCTGAAATAGAAGTCATAGAACTAGCAAATCATGGAATCAGAGAATGGTTTGGGTTGGAACAGACCTTTAATGATCATCTAGTACAACTCCCATGCTTCGGTTACTCAAAGCCCCATTCAACCTTACTTTGATCACTTCCAGTGATGCGGCACCTAAAACTTCTCTTGGCAACCTGTTCCAGTGTCTTACCAACCCTCATAGTAAATATTTTCTTCTTTATGTTCAATCTAAACCTATCTTCTTTCAGTTTAAACCCACTGTTCTGTCACTACAAGCTTTGGTAAAAAGTCCTGCAAGTTGAGATCAAATTTACTGTATCCTTAGTGCTTACCTAGAATAACTTATTATAACTGATAGTAGCAGTATAGTGGCAACACAAAAGAACCCCGTTGCTCCTTCCCAGACAAACTGCAGTCCTATTGTGCTGCATGCTATCAAGACTTTAGTAATTAAACACACCCAAACAAACATGGCCAGGTGAAATAAAAAATTTTACTGTCACTAACTCAGATTCACATTCAGGAAATTGACATACACAACAGAAAAAATTCTTCGTTGAAGGCACTCATACATTCATTGAATGGACTAGAACCCCACCCTTGAGGACCTGTCTGATACCTTAATAGCCAGGCCTATTTTCCAATCAACTGAGACCTCCAGTTTGAACATGTCCCATTTTTCTGTTTTTTGTAATATCCTCATTTTCCTTGCTTCGCAGGTCTGCACATCTCCGTCTGACACTGCTGTCTTTTTTTTTTTCACATTACCTTTCCCTTACTCTGATGTAAGCTCTGACTTTGAACCACTGATTATTTGTGAACACCTTTAAGCAAGATGCATCTGGGGTTTGTGTTCCTGCCAAGAACTAGCCTGAGGGCTTGGCAGTGAAAGAAAAGAGTCAAGGATAATACATGAAAGTAGCCCTCGCATACAGCAAAAATGTCCACTGCTTTTGGCTGGAAGATGTAAATTATTTAAACCCTTATTCTCTGATGACTAAAAGAATAAAAAAGAAATCACTTTGATAAAAATTTTGTGTCTCTTGTAATTTTCAATCAAACTTCATTTTGTTCTCAGAGAAGATCATAAATGACACAAGGATTGGATTGGGCCTTGCATTTAAAATTACATGTGAAGATATGCATGTAATATATATAATGAAATTCTATACACACCAAAAGCGTATAAAATGCCATATTCTACACAATAACTTCTGGACAAATATTATCCTGAAGTTGCTTACAAGGCTAAGGAATGTAATTTTTAAGTTAAAAAGGAAAGAATGAGATTGAAAAGAGAATAAAGAAATGGGACAAGTACTGATGAAAATAATTTGAAAGGAATTACAGAAAAGCAGATCCAGCACCCTCAATTTCTATAGTCGCATGATTTGTTTTAAAGTTGTTTAGAGATGCAGAGAGAAGAATGAGGACACATACATTTTAGTGTTTTCTAGAAGTTATTGGTCAACATTTTTCTTTCCTGGAACTGTGTACAGTTTTCAAGGCTGTGGGGGAACTGATATTACAGGCAGAGAGATAAGAAAAGTATTTGTAATAACACTTCATAAACCCTCTGTAAATTGTTTCTAGGTATCTAAAGAGCAACTCCAGACAGAAACTTTGTAATCTGGCTTTATACCACCTAGTTGTCCTCTATGGAGGAGTGAGAAGGCTCTTCACCTCAAGGGTGGATTATAAGCTCCAGGAAGATTTTCAATTCCCCTCCTGCCACACACCATCAGGCTAAAAAGGAGTTATAGCAATGCCATACCAGACCCCTCCAATCTTAAATAACTGGGGAACTATCTCTAAATACTGTCTCAGACTTTCTCTTAGACTCAACTCTTTTAAACAATTTCATATGCACGTCTGAGACAATATTAAGGAGTAGTCCTCTTCCCAAATGGGCATTGATGGGTGTATGCCTGACATACACCTAGGATGTTAAAGGCATACGAACTTTCCTAATGCCATAGTTATACCAGGAATTCTGGAGAAGACTGATGATGCACCCAATCTAATTCCGAGGTACAGTTAGCTGCTGATTTTTAGAAAGTGAGTGTAAGCATAGGGCATCTGTAGAGAGATCTTTCTCTTGTAAATTTTCCCAATTATTTGCAGTCGTATTAACAACTTTCAGACTAAATTTTTTAAATCCAAGCAGTTATCTTAGTAAATACTTAATGATTTTTCTGGTGTTTTCCTTGATAGGCAAGTGTAGTTCAAACTGGAGAGGCCAGACAATCTGTACTTTACTGTGTTTTATGAAAATATCTACAGCAAAGGAGAAGTTTGATATGTGGCATCTTGTCCAGCACAATGTCCATGCTTTCCTTTGCCATCGCATCCAACCATTAATTAGTTCCTTGCTCCTAAGCAATTCAGAGATCACTTAGAGTCAAAATAATTTAGACATTTCCTTAGCGTGTTAGAGAAGGTTAAATAGCTCCCTTCTGAACAATTTTTTTAAAAAGCATTATTCCATAGACATATATCCATGCATTCATATTTCAATTAATTATGTTAATAAAGTCAAAGGTTAGTGCTAATAAAGGTTAGAGGGTTTTAGCTAAATAATATGAATTAAGCCAGTATCAAGGGCTCCCGGATTAATTTCACTCTTCAGTATCAGAATTCAGGCTAGAACAATTCTTAGGTATTAAGTAGTTTTACATAAGAGGCAAATTAACTGTGCACTTTTTACAGGTTGGAGTGGTGTAGAATTTTTAGCATCAATTATTTTCTCTGACATATTTAATGAGCTCAAGTTGTAATAAAATATCTTTCCATCCTACAATAAAAAGTGGACTTAGAGACAGTAGTAAACCTTGGGAGAAAGAAGTGAGAGCAATGGGTAGAAGATGGGAATATCATGCGTTAACTTTGGCTGGTTACCAGGCAACCATCAAGCCACTCTCTCACCCCCACTTCTCAACAGAATGGGGGAGAAAATAAGATGAAAAATCTTATTAGTTGAGATATAGACCAGTTCCTGTCAGAGGTAAAACAGACTCAGCTTGGCTCCTCACTACATGAAGGACGTTGACGGGCTGGAGAGCATCCACAGAAGGGTGAAGAGGCTGGTGAAGGGGCTGGAGAACAAGTCCTACGAGGAGCAGCTGAAGGAACTGGGGTTGTTTAGTTTGGAGAAGAGGAGGCTGAGGTGAGACCTCATTGCTGTCTACAACTGCCTGAAAGAAGGCTGTGGGAGAGCAAGTGTTGATCTCTTCTCTCAAGTGAGAGTTGTTAGGACAGGAGGAAATGGCTATAAGTTGCACCGGGGGGGTTCAGACTTGATATTAGGAAGAATTTCTTAAAATTCTTTAAGAAATTTAAAAAAGGGTGGTCAGGCACTGGAGCAGGCTGTCCAGGGAGGTGGTTGAGTCATCAACCCTGGAGGTTTTAGGAAAATGAGTAGATGAGTTTTTGAGGGACGTGGTTTAGCAGAAGATGAGCATGGTTGAACTCGATGATCTCAAAGGTTTTTCCAACCTGAAGATTCTATGATTATTTTCATTTATTGCAAATTAAAAATAGAGTAGGCTAGTGAGAAGTGCGGACAAATCTAAAACCACCTTTCTCACACTCCCTTTGCTTCCCACAGTCTACTTCACTACTCCTCTCACAAAACTTCCACCTCCTTTCAAATTTAGCAGCACAAGGTAATGAGGAATGGAGGATTACAATCGCTTCACATCTGCCATTCTTTCCTCCTCGTGCTCTTACTTTGCTCCAGCATGAGGTCTCTCCATGGGATATAGCCTTTCACAAGCTTCTTCAGTATGGATCCTTCCCATGGTCTGCAGCTCTTCAGGAATTGCTCTAGTGTGGGTGCTCTCAGTAGGGTACATTCCTTCAGGATTAGACTGATCCAGTGCAGGTCCCTGATCCTGCCAGAAATCCTGCTCCAAAATGGTCTCCTCTCTAGAGACCACAGGTCCTGCCAGGAATTTTCTCCTGTGTGGGCCTTCCATGGAGTTCAGCATTTCTACCAGCAATAGGAATGGATTCTCCAAGAACTGAAAGTTGGATGTCTGCTGCACCATGGTCCTCCATGGGCTGCAGGGGGACAACGTGCATCACGATGGTCTTTGCCACTAAAAGAGAATCTCCACTGTGGGGCCTGAAGCACCTCCTTGCACTCCTACTGACCTTGGTCTCAGAAGGATTGGTTCTCCCACTTTTTTTCTCACTCCTCTCTCTCACAGATTCTCTGCATCATTGTTCACCTTTTCTTAACTGTGCATTCTGAGATGTGCCACCAGAGTCACTGATAGGCTCATTTTTGGCCAACTGCAGGTCCTTTTTAGAGCCAGCTAGAACTGGCTCTGTACACCGTAAGAATAACGCCTGGTTTCTTCTCACAGAGGCCACCCTTGTAGCTCCTCTGCTACCAAAACCTTGCAACATAAACCTAACACAATGAAGATAAATTTATCTAGGAAAAAATTTAAATTTAAATTTAAGAACCAGCTATTACGACTCAGTAAAATGACCTTAAAGTTACAGTTAACCAGCTCTGAAATCATGAGCTTAATCTACAGTACAGTCAAAAGTTTCCCAAATCCTGGCATCAAACAAGCCAGAGGATGTCCTTTTGCAACTTCATAAAAACTTGATATGCTCTCATCTTGAGTACTATGTAGTTCTTTTTTGAGTATCTCAGTGTCATTAGGGAAAGTATAGAGAATAGTAGATAAAATGATAAAAGGGGTGGAGCCTTACAAGGACTGATGCCTTGAAAAGAAAGACTATAAAGAGTAGGACCCTTTGGTTTAGAATCGACAAGGCAAAGAAGTAAAACCATTCAGTTTTACAAAATCATAAAGATGTCAGATAAGCCAAATGTAACAATGCTAGAGTTGAGAACACCCAATAAAACAAAGTAAACTAGGTAAAAGAAAGTACCTTTTTATACAATTTGTAATGAAATTCTGTAATTTGTTACTACAAAATAGAAGCAGACAGGATCAGAAATTCAAAATGAAACTAAACAAATTGATGGACAGCAGGTCCATAAATGTATACTAAAAAGATTAGGCTGAGACAGACTGTCTTGCATCCCTAATGCATCATGTTCAGAGAATACAAGGGGAATTAATGACTAGAAGTAGCCAGATATACGTGCTTTTCATAGATACCTTCTCCTATTGTCCCTGTCACAGAGATTATGGGGTTAGACAGGCTATTGCTGTAAGCCAGAACATGCTCTTAGTTGCATCTGTATTGGTATTGCATCACTCTGTCATGCACAACTGTACCTCTCACCTGAAAAATTTGGCTTTAACTTCATCCTTTTAGGCAGTCAGGGAGTGCTTAAGAGCAAGAAACTCAAAAGACCAGGAATTTAACCTCAGTCCGGAAGTTATAATCACTGGAGACCACAAATATTTTAAGTTGTGATAAGAAATGGGAAAGAACTAGTCCCTGATGTAGGTATCTTTGAACCCACATAAGAAGTTTTGAGCTAGCCATAAACACAGGGAAAGGGAGTAACAGAAATATCATCATGTTTTTTCTAGATGGGGTACTAATACTTTGTCTCCACTAGACAGTGGAGGATAGTGTTGATCTCTGGGCCAACTCCAGTCTGCAAAGTCCACGGACAGCAGGAAAGTACACATGGATATCAGTCAGGATGCGTGAGTACAGAGAAGCACTTCTGCGATTAAATTGTTCCTCTCTAGCAGACTAATTAATGCCTTAATTAAAGTCAGTCACGGTGCTGAAACAGATCCAGCTAGTTTAAGGGCTTCTACACTACGCTTTTTCAACCAGCGTAGAGACAGTCCTAAAACTACAGGAAAAACCAAAAGTCAATGCAGAGCGAAGCTGTGAAAGGAAGCCACACCACTGAGTTTATACTCTGTCCAGATTCAGTAACAGTAGAGAGTGTGAATCACCTTTCTTTTGCAGTTCCAAGCTTTTCTTTCTTCGCTTTCATCTAAGCTTTTTAATGTAAAATAAAATAAACTTCCTGGCATCAGTGATTTCTCATGTTTAAATGTACTGTGTATTTCAGCATTATAAGCAAATACATAATGTATCTGGCAACTCTATCCAAAAGTATGGATATGTGGCAGCTGCATGTCTTTACACCTTTCCGTGTAAAACCCAAAACATCAATTTGTCTCTCTCCCTAATAAGGCATTATGTACCTGTCAGAACTCTTGAATTCCTAGGCTATGAAAGTCCGGTTTCAAAATGAGTCCTTAGTTAAAAAATTTATAGCAGTATTTTAAAAAACATTTTGCCCATAAATTTTCTTAGAAAAAAAGAAAGACTTTTGGAATACAATTTTGATGAATTCTGAAATATAATTACAGTAAACGTGTAAAAGAAGAGTCTATAGGTACAAAAGATCAGTCTGCGAGTATTTCACATGTCAAAGGAAATGCAAAGAATAGGCAGGAAACACAGAAGAATCCAGAGTACTGTCATGCAAGTTTCTCAGTTCTTACCTAGGTACTCATGAAAACCCCTATGAAACCAGTGCAACTCTGTCCACTGAGTGTAGTTGTCTGTGAAATCTAATGGGGAAAGAAATATTTCCTTGAACGGCCATTTCAGGTTCAGGTACTTGTGAAATTACTATCTTTGGCTATTAGAGAATTCCACTTTGCCCCATACCCAGTGTTTTTCAAGAAAAGTCTTAATGTCTCCTAATATACAGAACTATAAGATAATTTCAGTTGTAAGTAATTTCCAGAGGTCACTAGACCAGACCTGTTCTGAAAATGTGGTTAAGTTCATACATCAGATAGCTCATGGCCTCATCAGCTCAGGTTTGAAAATCTCCAAGGACAGTGATATCATAGTCTGCTCGGCCCCTGTTCCAGTACCATAGAATCATGGAATCACAGAATCATTAATGTCAGAAAAGGCCTTTAAAATTACCAAGTCCAACTATCAGCCCAACATCACGGTGCCTATTAAACCATGTCCCAAAGTGCCACATCTGCGCATTTTTTGAACACCTCTAGGAATGATGACTCCACCACTTATTTCCCTAGGCAGCCTGTTCCGATGGTTCACTACTCTTTCAGTAAAGATTTTTTTCCTGATTTCCAATCTAAACTATTTGACTCTGTGCTTGGTAGAGATTTTTTCCTGCATATTGAACAGAAATTTCTCCTGTGACCACTTATTTCCTTTGCCTCCAGTCCTTTCTCTGAGAAGTCTGGGTCCATCCTATCCATAACCACCCATAGACAACTGAAGAGAGCAATTAGATTTGCCCATCATCTTGTCCCCAGAAAGACTAAACCTGGCTGTCTCAGCTACCCTCATATATCCCAGACTCTGACCATCTTGGTTACTTGCTGCTGGAGTCACTGTGATTTGATGATATTTCTCTTTATATAGTGGGGCCCCAAACCAGACATGTTACTGCATAGAATCATAGAATCATTGAGGCTGAAAAAGACCTCTAAGATCATCAAGTCCAACCATCAGCCTAATGCCATCCTGCCTAACAAATTATGTCATGAAACGTCATGTCTGCATGCTTTTTGTACACCTCCAGGGTTGGAGCCTCCACCACTTCCCTGGGCAGCCTATTCCAATGCTTGACCACTCTTTCAGTAAGAAAATTTTTCCTAATACCCACTTTAACCTCCCCCTTGCACAATTTGTGGCCATTTCCTCTTGTCCTATCACTTGTTACTTAGCCTCACAAGTGATGAACAGAAGTGACTAAGACTTCCCTGCATCTACAGGTTAATCTTGTGCAAATGCTGCCTCATTTGTTATTTGCCTCCATCACCACAGGACCACATTCAGCTCTTTACTTACAATGTTACTTAGCAGCTTGGGAGTCCTTAGATTGGTCCACAGCAACACAGAGAGAACACTCTAACTCAATCAGATAAACTTCAGCCCAAACTTGCCATGAAGACCTTTCTGCTGTCAACCCTGAAAGCCCTTAGGCCCTTGATAAGAGGCTGGTTTAGCCCAGGCTCAGTTATCCTCTGCAGAAGAAAATCGCTTGGTACCTTGGCATAGAACAAATTTCCAATTTGTACATTACAAATATGTCTAAGAGGATATTTGGACATAAGCTAAAACACTGATGGGCTTGCTTTCAGTTTGATGTTGTAACTGCTCAGTCCATTGCCCCATCATTTACCAGTTCCCTGAAATAAGGTCACTTTAGAGCAAATCCCTCTACATGCCATCCCTCCAAACACAGCATAACTCAGCTGATCCTCTGACTCCAAGCAGAACAGGAGTTTCCAAGTGAGTAAGATTGAACAGGAACAGTTGCATGTCAGTAGCAAGAATTCCCTGAACTTTAACCTCAAAGGGATATGAGGAAAAGTGTGTGTCAAAGTGAAAACGATCCTGGACATCCACTGCATATGGTAGCACCTTTTTTTTCTTTTATTTTTATTTTTTTCTTTTCCCCTTAGAATTTGCAGGAACGTGAAAGTGAATTGTTGTGTTTGTTCAAATGGCAAAGAATCTAAAAGCAATTTGTGGTGACAAGGTCACAAGGGGCAAGTGCAGGCTTTTTATAACTCTGCAGAGAACCGGTGAGCGTGTCTATATCGTATATACAGAGGGAGAAATACGAAATATTTTACTGTTAATGATACAGCCAAAGAAAAAATAGATTCAGCTCTACAGAGGGTAATGTGTGAAACGATACTGAATTTTCTAGGCAACCTAACTATTTCCAGGCTTGTAAATGGATGAAAGAGCAGCAAAGGAAGAACACATAATTTATAAGAGCAGAAAAAGAAACATGAGAAAAAAGTCATGCTTGATTGAATCATAGACTTTAAATCCAACAGAAGAAAGATGGCAGGACTACCTGCAAAGTCTGTAGTGATTTTTATGCTTATTAAAAGATGCCAGATTTGTTTAAATGTTAATCATAACACTTTGCCTACACATTTATTCACTGTAAAAATAAAGTGGCCCCAAGTCCATTAAGACCTACGGAGTGATTCATAATTCTTTCTCAGGGTTTTTGGTCAGACACCTGCTTAGTTAAAAATACTTTGCACAATCAGAATAAATTGCTGCAGCTGAGCAAGGACAGAGGTGAAATGTGAAGGATTGACACTAAAATGTTATCTTAACTTCTGAAAAGCCCCTAGGTGAACTTCACACAGCAGAAATCAGACTTCACTTAGTTTTTTCTTTGGCAATGTATTCGACTGATTCCAGGTCATTAATGGTCTCTACTTCAGGAAGATGAAGCTCTTAGTGAAAGCAACAGCTTCTGGGCACATTGTTCCCATTCATATGGGTATCACAAGCCTGAATTTTCGGTAATTTCTTTTCTTCAGCAGAATGGCTCCCCTTATAATGACCATTAGGGTAGTTACAGTTAACAATCAACAATTAAATGGCTGCATTTTCCCGGGGAATGTTAATTAGTAGTTGCAGTTTGTCTCTGAGATATTTATAAGGGTGATGATAGACTCTTTGGAATCATGTTCATTGTGTTGTTAATTCATCCTTCATACGTAAACTGTATAGAAAATTGAGCCATACATTTTTTAATTTTCAGGCTGCACACCATGCATCACAGTTCTATGCTGGGTGTCTATAATTCTTCCATTTTATAACTATTTATGGTCTCAAACTGTTATCAACTGTTCTCACTTTCTTCTATGAATCTTTGCATAATCCAAACCCAGCTGAAAACCCATATGTGCTGAAACCCAACACAATCCAGATCACATCTGGTGGTAAGAGATCAAATTCTTGTCTCTGCATGGAGAAAGATCCCACAGTGGAGGAAAGTGGCTGAGAGGAAAGCAAGCCAAAGAAGCAGAAAAAAAAAACCCTAATTCAATTATTATGATACACTGGGATATCACTTGCTCAGAATAAAGATAAACGACCAGAGATGTCATTCCTTATATAATCTCTCGAGACTGTCAGGAACAATCAGATACCACAGTCATCTACTAGCTTCTATTATGGGTAGAGATTCACTTTGGCGTTCAGACATCCACTTTGTACGTAAGAAGGTGTTAATAGTGATGAAGAGAGACCAGACGTGTTCAGAAATGTTTGTGACCCATCTGTGGTACGAAGAAGAGTATTCAGTAAGTGCAAACCAGCTAAGCATAATTGAAACTTCAACCAGCTAAAAATCTGGCCCAGTGATTCTACTTGTGATTCATTAACACAAATTTGCAAGTTGGAAGGCTTTGTTTTGAAGCTGTGTCAGTAAGAACAGGTAGTGATTTTATCTGATGTTCTACAATTATTGACTAATTTTAGGCAAGAAGAGACTTCTAGAGCAGATACGAGTGCCATTATTTTGCTCACCATTTCACTGATTTCAGAGTTTGGAAAGGCACTAAGGCTTCAGCATATTGGAAGTGTATTTTTAAAAGTTCCTCAGAGTATATGATTCCTCCTCCTGGAAACAGAATGAATCAAATGAAGAACCTTTTGGTGACCCATCATTAGACTCTCTCATAAAGAAGAGTCTCTGCAATACATGATTGCTCTCATAATGCTCAGCATAATGCTGTGATATCTGCATCTTAAAAATATTCTAATACAGAGTGGGGGATCTTTCAGATGCTGTGGAACCTGAATACTTCATTCACTGAAATTAGGAAGTACAGATGTCTATTAAAAGAATGAAAATTTAGATACTTACCATCTATTTTTTTCTCTGGTCACAGCATAACAGGTAACATGAAGAGGTAAGAAACCATTATGAGATAAATTTCTTCTCTGGAATAGAAAATTTTAGCTCCTTATTTTAATGTTCTCACTTGGTCATGAAATGAATCAACTGAAAAATTTCGGAAAACCTTGAAAAAAGCCAGAAAGCATTTCTCAGAATTGGGTTCTGAAGTAAAGTTAAACTGCCCTGATATTAGATGGAGCAACCCTGCTAACACTTCACAGTTATTATTCAATATCTTAGATATTCTGTGTTGCAGCTGCAATTCATGCAGACCTTTCAGGTTCTTTGGAAGAACAAAGTTACAAAAGGCTCATTATACATGAGAAAATCCATGAGTTTGGCTGTCTACAACTCACTCGGAACCAATAAGCAGCTGATTGTTTTGTCTGTATGTGCAATTATATACATGTCAGGTTTTTGAAACATTCATTTATCATCTGAGTAATATAGTACACTTCTTACCTGCCAGGAATATGTACTCAAGAACATTTGGTTTCTGTGGTTTTTTAGGTCATTCAGCACACATACAAAAAAGAAAATGCAGTTTCTATAATATTTGTGAAGACAGATTTCTTTCTAAAGACAACAGATGGTCACTTCCCTCTGGTGCTGATATTTCTTTCGACAAAGTTTTTCAGCTATGCTCACACGTACATTAAAAAGACACAGAATACAGGCAAGTCATTCAAAGATCAGAGATGCTGCCATTCTCAAACTGAATTTGGATACGTGATTAACAACTTCACTCAAGCTAACTGTGCCTTAATGATTTTAATTCCTGGATTTTCTGACCTGAGCCTTTTTTACAGAACTGTTCAGAGTGTGGCACCATGGGAAATTACACAGGCAGAGCTGAAGGTGCAATAATTTCTAACAACAGAAGAACAGGAAAATAAGAAAGATGGTCTGAAGAAAGTAGTATGGAGGGAGGGATAAAACCTCTTAACCAGGCTCAGTCAGAACAATAGACTAATTGTAGTCTAGCTGAGACACACCACCCAGCCAGCAACACTCATTATCCCTTATCTCAACTTGGAGCTGGCCCTCCTAAAGTGGAGGGGCATTTAAGGTTTTGGTGTCTTCACAACTCCTATTCTATGTGCCTAGTTGCTAGAACAACAGGAGTCAAGCAGCCAGGGAAAGCCACAAAAATCAGTCTCCAAGGCTATCAGACACAATAGCAAGGTTGATCAGGGAACTTTCGTCAGGGAAAGTTTAGGCTTGATGTGAGGAACAAGTTCTTCACTGAAAGGGTGATTGGTCATTGGAATGCACTGCCCAGAGAGGTGGTGGAGTCGCCGACTCTGGAAGTGTTTAAGGGGAGACTGGATGAGGCACTGAGTGCCATGGTTTAGATGATGGTTGGTGTTAGTATGGGTGTTGGTGTTATTGTTGGGTTATAGGTTGGACTTGATGATCTCAGAGGTCCTTTCCAACCTTATGACGCTGTGATACTGTGATCCCAATGCTTTTAATTACAGAGTAGATTTCTACGCTGGAACCTTGCTGTCTCTTCTACACCCATGGAATAAAACAGGCCTGCTGAAGGTGCAGTCAGTTTGATCTACTTTATGTATCTGTTTTAGGACAAGATGAATCATATCTCAGAATTCACTAAGTTGATTGACTTACTCTCCATTCAGTATAAAGAAAGCTTTGGGGGGAAATAATTCAGATGTAGACACCTACACCGTAAATATATACATTTCAGTAAATGACTCCTCCATCTGGTTATGAAATCAATAAGAAGTAGTCAGTACCTAATAAAATCTCTCTTGCAGGTGTTGTGACCTCTTTTTAATTCTGCCTGTACAACAAGCCTGAATCAGGCAAACTGAGGGTAACAAGCACACCAGAGGACTGACCTTACTTCAGACCGAAAGAAATCGAGCAATCTTCAGTCTGACATCCTTTACACAATGTTTGTGTGCCATTCATATGTGTTCAGACTAATGCTGTCTTTCCTTTCAGTTACTTATTTTCCAGATTGAAGACACCTAATGTGCTCAGTTGTTCCTCAGATCCAAGTTGTTCCTGACATTTTATCATCTTGTTTCTCTACTCTGAACATTTCCTGGTTTTAATAGAAATAGAATTAACACAATTACTTTCTAAGATACTTCGCCTGTTCTCTCTGTCTTCCCTTAGTTTGCTTTTTTGGAGAATCTTTTGAAATGTCTACTTACACGTAGCCCATGAGATAATTTTACAGGGAGTAGAAAGTGACAAAAAAAATATACACCATGGATGTTGTCAGAGAAACAGAAACGTGGTTAGGAAAGCACAATATATGTGTCCATGTAACTGTACTTGCATTATTTCTGTGGCATTGTTACCTTGTCAGAATGTACACAGTTAATACAGGCTCCCAGTCAGAGACCTGGGATGATAAATTGGAAAGCTATTTCAAGAACAGCTTGTTTGTGCATGTTTGATTTTGTCTCCGAGTATTCCTTTCCAAATCACCAAGTTAATGGTTTGACATGTAGGTTTTGTTAAAATAATGAGAGGATTAAAGGAAGATATTTCTTCAGAACAGAACTATGGTATCAAGCTTTTAAACCACCAATTTTTCACCAGGCATAGATTCTAGGATGACAGGCTCCAAAGCTCTCTAATCATTAGTAAGAGATGAAAAAGAGCAAGCTCAGCGAAACAAATCAGTGAACAAGATCATCTAAAGGTCCCTGACCTTTATATGTGGAACACCAGTGAAAACTGGGGGAGGTAGGCTGTTGTGATTGAAGACAGGATCAGCACGTACCACAGAGAGAAATTCCTCAAGGCAAACGGAGTGCAGAGGGAGTTAGGCTACCTACTGCCATCCTCGGACCCAGGGTTCAATGGGAGTCAGAGCCAAGTTCCAGTCGACAACTGAAATTAGAAGTTCAGTTCATCACTGTGTGAAACAGCAGCTCCCAAACCAGCCTTCTCCATGGAGACATCACAAAACGAACAAGAGAAGAAGTTCCAGCTTCTTTGAAAGTAGTAAGCTGATTACATTGTAAAAGACTTCATGCCTTCCTGTAGACTTCATGAATACCAACATTAAAGGGAAAAACAAGAAAAAAAAAGATATGGTGGGTGGGGTTAAACACAAAAACACAGTGGCAGGGCTTGTCACTATATCTTCTCTCTCAGCATTGTGCTCACTATTCCCAACACTAACATCTCAGCACCAAATCTGTCCCACATGCCATGCTAGATGACCAAAAGCTCCCCTGAGATGTTGTTGACTCAGTTGGATTATGTACAGACCCCTAGGAGGTATAGTTCATTCTGCTGGAAAATGTATCAGGCTCCAGAGAACGTAGTTACTGAGAAAAGATTGCAACATAAGTAAATCTGTGACCTGTCTGTGCTTCCTGTTAAACTGAAATGAGGAGAAATTTTATCCTGATATTGACTGGATGGTGTGGACAGTTTTTTCAGGTCAAAAAAAGGAAAACAATGAACAGAGCTTTGGAGTGTGAGTTTTATGATAAGTCAAAGAGTGTGGAGCCAAAGAAAGAGAAGGACAGGCTGAGATACGGGATGTGGGATATTTGGGAAGTTTTTTACATCCTCTTCTGTGCTGGCAAACCCAAATGTTTGTGCAACTGAATGTTTGACTAGGTTGCTCTGGCAAGAAAGTGATAGGCAGAGACTCACCCTACCTGGTTCCTCCTCATTAAATAGATCTTGCATTGATTACAACACCATCGCTTTCCCCTAGGTCATTTCTATTGTGCACTGCACAGCTTCTCAGAGCTATACCTGACTTAACCTTTCCAGGCCATGCATGGCTGTGGGCTAGGAGATCACTGAGAAGGGTATTATTAATGCCATACTTACTCATAAATACACACCATTGTTCTGTTGTAATGGATCTGAAAGGCTGACGTATTGGTTTTCTAGAGTATTGTCAATCTGGTCTACTCAAAGGCAAATTCCAATGAGTTCCTGTTGTAGCTAGGAGATCTCAATCAAAATAAAATCTGTCATTAAATAACGTATGCATTCCATTAAGAAAACGAAGATGCAGTCAGCAGTGACTATGCAATTCAAGTGATGCGCTCAGTGGCAGAGGCAGGAAAAGGATTCCATCTTTTGGGATAGCTTCCAGTTTCCAGTACATGGAAGACTGCCCCTCTCTTCTTGTACTCTTTCCACCATATCACTTAAATTCTATTTTCTCTGAATAATATTCCAAGGATCCTCAAAACAACAGGCCCTTTAATACATATTCCTGATATATACTCAAACTTCATCCATTCAATTCCCATTTTACTCCAACTCATGCGTGCCTCTTTTTTTTCTAAGCACTGAACACCCCCAAACTGTTGGACTAGCTACTGGAAAAATAGTCTTTTCTGGTTTTCTAGCAGGAAAAGGGCATCTGCAACCTCATTGGTGTTCATGTAGGGATTATGAGGACTTGGTGGAAATGGACTGCCTGACAGCTCTCACCTGCTCATGGGGAGCTTAGATATTGTCTGAGCATACATAATTTTCAGTGGACTTTCAGGTAGAAGTCTCACATCTGAAACAGCAGCAACTCCTGCCAGATTTCAAGCCCCTACACAGGTTGCAGAAATCACTTGAGAGTGAAGCAAACTTTTTCTTTTTAGTGTTGACAAAACAGTATATTTTTCCCTAACCTCTTTAATGAAAATTGTTATTGTATTCCTAAATGAAAATGTGAAAACCACCCAGACAAACTCAACCAGACAAAATATCTCATCTTGAGACTGAGATCTGGGGAAGAAAAGAACAAAATCAAAACTAAACTTTGTACTAAAGACAGAAACTTTAGAAGGATATACATAGTGATGTGACAGATGATTTTAAGCACGTTTCTTATAAACATCTTTCAAGTTTGTCTATCATAAAGTCCTAGATTTCTCTAATTACACCCCCCAACACATACTTGAAATGTATGAACTATCCAATTACCAAAGTTTATAAAGAGAAAAGCAGGCTCCTGTTTTTCAAAACATAGGAAAAAAAACACTTTGAGAAGAATATACATGTCTGACTAAATTATAGAGAAACCTGGAATCAGCATAGAGCTATTTGATGCAAGATAGCATTTTGCTCAATATGTAATTCAAATTATTGGAGGAAAATGTATTTATATGAAAGGAAAACCAAATATTTCCATTAGGAATTAAGAGCATGGGATTAATAGCGAGGATAAGTAATGTCTCTTTGGTTTAATTTGCTTAGCAGGAGCAGGAACTTTCATTTTATTTCATAACAGCAGGGTCATTAATAGCGACTTTTTAACTCTACTTAGATATCTCTCAGCCTGATGAGACATCCTAGGGTTTCTTAGCTGTTTTCAAAATGATTTTGACTGATTGCTTTAGGCCCCATGTTGGAATCTTAAATATATAGTAAATAACTGGCATTTTCATGTAAAAGTACACCACGCTGCTGTTTCCAGTCCTAATCTAATGACATTTGCTTGTTGATGTTTTATTAATTACAACAGCTGCTTCAGTAATTCACTGGTTCATAATGATTTCAAGGGAGATACTCGACACAAACTATCTGAGAGTTCTGCCTACATCTCTTGGTGATGGCGACATTGTCAGTAAACATATGTCCATTCTCATACTTTGATCCACGCCCTCTCTTGTGTTGTCAGTGTCCAGGCACAGAGGACAGGATAGCTCTTTGTATAGCATTCCAATGTCTCCTCGTAACCCATTTCAGTTCCTCATTGATGCAGTCTCAGTGGGTTATCTCAAGGTCTGCCATCCAGACCTCAGAAGAAACTGCCTTCTCTTTGTACCAGAGGGAATAAATTCACCTCCATCCACTGGAGAACCAGTAAGGCTGCCAGCTAGCAATGAAATCAAGCAGACATATGAGCTCAGATGTACAAATCCACTCTGATATGTACTTGTCTTCCTGAAGGAATACATTTCTTAAGTTCTCTTCAGAATAGCAGAGAGGATAACAATCACTTTCTTTCACCTTCTCCCCCTTATTTTTTTTATAAAGCTTTTGGCATAGGTGCTCTGATAGGCACAGCATCCTGAAATAGGACGAACTTACACAACACAATGTACAAGCTGGGTTTTCAATACAGCTTCATGAGCCATATGTTGAAAAGGAAGCTGTTATTCTGTGGCCAGCCCACAGGGATGCTTTCTGTGTTAATACAAGTGCTCATGAGAAAAAAAAATTGGTACATTACAATAGAGTCTGTTAAACAATAGAGTATACAAACAGCTCCGCATACGCGTGGCGTGCTTGCATATGACCCTGTCCTGAATCTTTCTTTTTCACTAACTTTTATGAATGGGGAAACCTGCCAAAGCAATTAAAACTTTGGCTCCTGTGTTATTCTTATACCTTTTCCAAGGGGCAAACTGCTAGCCTGATCAGAATTCTGCCTGCTACTGCTATTGAAACATAATTTCATAAACATGTCTCCTTCCCATGAGAAAGGAGAAAAGGCTGATGGGCTGCAGATATGGAAGGTCATCTCAATCAGCATTCCAGTGCATAAGGGAAGAAGTAATCTTTTCAGTAAGTCAAGGACTTTGAAAACTGCACTGGGAAGGGAACAGCATTTGAAGCATAGATACCCTGGTTTCAGAATAAAATAAAAATCTTTCTGTAAATGCACTCCAGCTAGGCTTAAAAGCTCATTTCAGAAAGTCCTGCTGGTTAAACACAAGTGGAAAATCCTGACTTTCTGATCCTCTGAGTAGGTAGCATTTGAAACACCTGGAAAACATGGCTTTTATTTCATGCAGTGATCAGTCTCAGTGGTGATAAGTTTGGAAGAAAGGTTCATACTTATGATGGAAGAACATGTAAGGTTTTTTGGGGCTTTGTCTAGCTGCAAAATCATACTTACCATGCATCTCGTTATAAAGATCTTCTAAGTGGCTCTTTCATCTGTCACAGATTCTGATTATGTATATGCTAAGGATCTTCATCTTACGTTGTCTCTGGTTTCTCAGAGGTCCAGACCTGAAAGGCAGAGGTGTGATAATTTAAGAGGTACAGGAATACCAACTGAATGTGCAAAAGCTGGGTGATTTACCATGGAATTTTATCATATCCTGCTCTTAATTCTGGTGCTCTGCCTGTGAAAGGTGGAGTTTCTCAGCTCAAGAATGAAACAGGAAAAAACTAAGTTTTGCAAGGAAACAAGTCTGCTCCTCATTAAACGCAGTTCAGC